>CM048744.1:904236593-905575093 GCA_026315105.1 Locusta migratoria | reverse complement strand
TGTCTGTAAGAATCTCTCCCATCTGTGTTCTTGAAAAAAGATGGTTATGGAGGGTCTCCAAATGGCCTGAGTTGTCAAACAGCCATTGAAATGAAGCATATTCTCACCTGCATGATGGTCTATCTTGTTTTCTACCACTTCTTAATTCCCTCCCCCACGCCGCCTCCAATTCCTAAGCTGCATATCTTTCCACGCAGTCAATACTAATATGAGGCTGTGCTGTATCCATCTCCATCACCATCTTGCAACCATCCTGCCCCATCCCCTTCTCTCTCCTCCTATCCTCTCAATGTAGAGCTTGATTCAGAGTGAAGCAGTGGCCAGAGATGATGGGTCCTTTTTAAGCGCCTTCACAGTTTGATGTACACCTTTACGGTCAGTTGTAAAATATCCCCATTATATTGTTGAATTCGAACTCAAACTTTCAACTGTTAGATAATCAGCAATCACATAAAATAACTAATGAATTATTATCATTCAAGTAAGTAATACAAGTTAATGTGCTGTGAACACTAATGCTAGTGAAGTTTGAGTTAAGCTGAGCATCAAGGAATATTTGATAAAATATGATCAGTACCGTAGTATCAAACCAGAAAACATAGTCTGCACATGGTAGAGTCCAGTATTTCCCAGTTTCTGTTTCGGGCCAGCATGTTAGTCCATCCCATGCTGTCTTACATGTTCCTGAAATGAAATATACATTAAAGTAGCATCATTATTTCTGTTTATTTTATATGAAATATTTTCCAATTTTTACAGTAAAAATAATGTGATACAGTAAACACCACAAAGATGATCGTTTAGCGACAGACAAGCACATAGGGAAGACTATCCCATTCAGACATCTCAAATTTTCAGCCATAAAATTCACAGGAAAAGAGCACACTCATATGTTCATACATTAACAAAGGCATAACACACACAAATGATAACCATCTCTAACTGTGGCATCTTAAAATGCCGCCTAACTACGAGTGTAATTCAGGCTGGTAAGGAGGGCAAAAAGGAAAGATTCATAGCGAGGGTATTGGTAAAGATATCTACACAGCCTGACAGATCAATAAGGTACTACCTAGGGGGAAATGTGAGATGCAGCTTTAGGATTGGGGTACCAAATGTGGACAAACAGAGAAGAGAGGGAAAAAAATGGCATTCAGTTAGAAAAGAGACTTCAAGGGACATTAGATTACCATACGCTAAGATCTGATTATTGGATCATGGGATATGTTGTGAGGATAACCCCCATCTATGCAGTTCAGGGATTTTTACCAGCCTTTTGGATGAAGCATTTTCTTCTCAATTTTCTCTTGGCTACAGTTTCCAAATAGACTTTAACTCTTATGGACAAATAGTTGCTGGTCAAACGAATGTAAAATGCTGTTCAGTGATTGCACAGTTAGTAAATAACATAGCTGCTTTCATAGATGGGCTGGCCTCTGATGGGCTAGGATAATCATGTGACAAAATAAAGTAGGAATAGGTGGACGGGTAAAGTGTGCAAATCATACATTAGGGTATATATTCATACCGATCCTCGAACCTGGACTTTCTAATGTTACACAATGAATTAAAAAATGTTAACAATCAATATTTTTATTTACCGGTGAATTCTTATGGATGATATTAGATGTACTTTTCATTCTAATGGAGTCACAGTGAGGAGATGCATTTAGAAGTTAAACACATTAGAAAATAAGAAAGCAGAATAAATATATACAAAAAAAAACATTTATGCTAAAGTACCTGCCACAGATCCCACATGAAATTCCTCTTGTGAATTAGGAATTGATCAACAACAAAATCCTTAGTCAGACTTGAATTTAAAAGGGAGTATAACTCGTTACCAATGATGAAATTTTCAATGAAAACCAGTATATCAGCTAAGAATGCTCTGCTGTAAATGAGTAATTTTGATGAAAAATATATAAGTATCTGTAGGCAAGTTGTGTTCTTGTATACGGTGCAGAATTAACTTTTATTTATTCTACTTTAGTGATTTATTTTACTACATACAAGTCATTTGTGTTATGATAACATTTTATTTCTTTATTTACAAATGTATTTTCCTGTCTTTCAGCATTTGCTGACAGTTGATACCATCGTGAGTTATACACGAAAGATTTTATACAGAACTACCTTCTACTCCTGGCTTCACTCATATTGATGTCCTTGAAAACAAGTCAAAGACCATAGGCATCGGCTATGGGTATGTTCTGTGGGTCAAGCTTACCCCAAAATTTGAGTGGGTATGCTCGGCATATCCCACTGAAAATTTTGGTATTATTTTTTCTTTATGTTATATTTCTTGACTTTAATTAAAATTGAATCTCTTATCCCATTGATGGGTGGCAGACTATTGTAATACACTGTTGTAAAAAGATTATCTTAAAACAAACAGCTACTTGAATTCATATGCATTCAAATCCACATTGACTTGTGAGAGAAGTGACAGTTTTCTAAATAGTCGGAATATTGATGGAACGCTGCTTGTTTCTCAATATTTAAGCTGAAGGTGGCAACCTTTAATTCTTGTATTAAATAACTAGAAATGAAGTTGGTTGGGTAAGATACAATGAAAGTATTTAAACTGTGAATGTGATTCGAGGTACCTTTTAAGATAACTTTTTTGCAGCCACATGCGTTATAAGTGAGCCAACATACCAGCTGCCTATCGCTCCTAGCTAAAACATATTGTAAATAGACATTCCTCATAACAACTTGCGAAGGTCTTTTTCTTTTTTTTTTTTTAATTGGCAACTCTGCAAAATTCACGAAAGAACTCCTTTATTGTTTCGTCACTTAATTTAATTCCTTCAGCAGCACCTGATTTTCTTGGACTGCACTGCGTTACCCTAGTTTTGCTCTTGTTAATGTTCATCTTATATGCACCTTTCAGCACACTGTCCATTCCATTCAACTGCTCTTTCAGGTCCGTTGTTGTCTCTGACATAATTACTATGTCATCGGCAAAACACAATGTTTTTAATTCTTCACTGTGAAATTTAATTCCTTCTGCAAACATCTCATTGCTTTCCTTTATAGCTTGTTCAATGTACAAACTGAATAACGTTGGAGAAAGGCTACAACCCAGTGGCGGATTTCCAGAGAGGCACACTAGGCACGGGCCTAGGGGCGGCACCTTAAGGGGGGCAGCTTTTTTGCTCTGTACTGATTTTAACCTTTTACATTATAAAATAGCTGTGCTTACAAACGAGAATTTTTCTTATTATTGGTAAACAACTGACTAGTATTAATAACCCTAAGAACGAAATTCGACAATACAGGCTTAGCTATATACATAGTTTACTTGGTGACTGACTGGAAATTTAACTCTTGGTTTCTGTCTGGTATCATCTTCATGACTGATAAAAATATTTTGAAATAAGCTATAAGGACGGAAATGTACAATAGAATGTTTGAAACGTTATTAGTCCGAGAAAGTTATCGGCTTCTACTTAACCCTACCATATTTTACCTGTGAAAGTACCGGGACCCCTGAAAAGCTGTGATAAACTACTCAGCAAATTCTCAAATACTGTAACATGTGTGGTCCTTTGTGATCTTCAATATCCAAGCTGTGATTTAATGACACCTGTTTAACAAGACATGTAGATACTGGGACTGTTTTAAAATATTAAACACATGTTTCTACCAAACAATATAAGAGGAATATCTAATAAGTTCACAACAGTTCAAAAATATTATTTATTTATTTATTTACTTTGGTACTCTTTTGGTGAAGGAGTCCAGTGGTATTCTATAGCTTTCCTTCCTCCTCACTAATTTGGGGTACAAGTTGTCGAGAACTGGGAGAAGTGTTTCGACTCTAATTTTTGCCCTTCCAGTCAGAGAAACTTCTTCAGACTCCGCTTCTTCATCATCATGAAGTTTGCTTTTTCGTGATCTTTTATAAGTGCATTCATAGTCTATATTAGTCACAATCTCTATGGCTTTATTTTCATAACAGTCGCACCTGACACAAATAATGCAATGAATCCTACAAGTGATTCATCTAATTCATACATTATTTTGGTGTAATATTTACATCTTGCAATTTCTGAACCACATTATCAAATCTCTGGAGTATGTCCTTCCAAACTGTCATCATGCATACTGTTTCTAGCTTCCCAAGTTGAAAGCTGAAGCCTCATTTCACACAAGTGGTTTTTCAAACGTATTATTGCCAATAATTGATATCGCTCTCCCAGTTTTCATATAGACTTACACACACTTTCTCTCTTGCTTACCAATGTGTTTTTGATAAACGTTTGACCCTTTTGGTCGCTGGTTTCATGAAAGAAAGAAGTTTATCTCAGCATTGTGTAGAGTAGAGAAAAAAATTATAAACGTTTTGCACTAAATGTGGCGAAAAAAGAAGAAGAAACCAACTTTGTCTCATTTATTGTGCTGCAGCCTGCACGATATCAGTGTTTCCATTCTGTGTAATAGAGTAGTATTTAGCGCTGCAAATTTTATATTAAACTTCTTAGCTAATTGTTTTTTCTTAGAGGAAAGGGTATTTTTATTTTTTGTTGGAACAAAAGGTCCATTTGCATATAGACTTAGCAGCAGTGTTCACACAAATGACAACACACCACATCATCTGCCAACAACACTACTTAAACTTTGTAGTCTGCCTTCTCTGCTCACAGAAACCGCTAAAATGTTAAAAGAATAAGTGAAATAAGAGTCGATCTAGCACACATTACTGCAAGAAGCTACCAAAGTTATTTGCTTTTTAAATTAGAAAGACAGTGATATGAATATTCAGAACATATTTGCGGCTCGGCTAAAATTCCTGCGATCCGTGAAACAAGCTAAGAAAGGGAATGAGTCGTTTATTTTACGAGACGAATTCCAGCCGATAGGTGTGCTTCTACTGTTCACTGACAACAGAGAAACAGGCGACAATGAAATTAAATTATTCTATATTGTTGCTCTTTCGTAGCACAGTAACGTTGAGTAATCCGAGTCGGTCTGTTCATTGGTCCGTGTTTAAAGAAAAATCATTGTGCTCGCAGGCGGTGTTTAACATAAGATTCTTTGTGCACATGTGCCGTGTTTAAAGTAAAACCCTCTGTGTTCATGTGCGGTATAGTTCGAGTAGAACTGGATACAATATTTCTTTCCTTTTACATTTTTTTCTTTTGGTGTGACTGTTGGTTGACAATTTTTTAAGTCCCTTAACATGCAAAAGTGCAAAATTAACTGGGGTGGCATTTAGGAAATTATCGAAGGAAAGGCGTGAACGAGAAGTCAATGCTCTAAAAACGCTTGGAAGAGTAGATAAATTTTTCACAAAACATGTTGCTGGTTCGACTTCAAGTAGTGCGGATGATATTTCTGGCACTGCAGCTGTTGTAAAAAAAAAAAAAAAAAAAGAAGCAAATACAGACGAAACAGATGTTAAAAATGAAGAAAAGCAAATTTTTCCGAATTCGAATTTCACGAAAAACTAAGTGTCGAGTCAGACATTATAAAAAGACATAACCTTGTTAGTGATGATCCTGTAGAATGATTTGTCAATGAATCAACAATCGACATTCTCTTACAACGTTGCATTAATCAAAATTGTAACGGTGTTTTTTCTACTTAAAGAAGATCAGTAGGCGATAAAACCAGATATCTGAACAAAAATGTATTTTACCATAAACATTTAAATGGTGAATCAACTTTGCTTGATTATCTAGTGTACTCCTGTAGCACCATTGCTGTTTTTTGGGCACCATGTAATTGCTCGGAGGTTGTGTGGTTGTGGTCTTCAGTCCGGAGACTGGTTTGATGCAGCTCTCCACAATACCCTATCCTGAGCAAGCCTCTTCATCTCCACATAAGAACGGCAACCTACATCTGTCTGAATCTGCTTACTGTATCCATCTCTTGGTCTTCCCCTGCGATTTTTTCCCCATACACTTCCCTCCAACGCTAAATTCACGATTCATTGATGTCTAAGAATGTGTCCTATCAATCTATCCCTTCTTTTAGTCAAGGTACGCCAGAAATTTATTTTCTCCCCAATTCTGTTCACTACCTCCTCATCTAATCTTCAGAATTCTTCTGTAGCACCATATTTCAAAAGCCTCAATCCTCTTCCTATCCGCACTGTTTATCGTCCATGTTTCACTCCCATACAAGGCAACACTCCATACAAATGCCTTCAGAAAGGACTTCCTTAGGCTTAAATCAATATTCGATGTTGACAAATTTCTCTTTTTCAAGAACGCTTTTCTACCCATTGCTATTCTGCATTTTATATCCTCTGTACTGCGACCATCATTTGTTATTTTACTGCCCAAGTAACAAAACTGATCTACCTCCTTTATTGCTTCGTTACCTAATCTAATTCCTTCAGCATCACCTGATTTTCTTAGACTGCACTCCACTACCCTAGTTTTGCTCTTGTTAATGTTCATCTTATATGCACCTTTCAGCACACTGTCCATTCCATTCAATTGCTCTTCCAGGTCCTTTGCTGTACCTGACAGAATTACTATGTCGTCGGCAAAACACAATGTTTTTAATTCTTCCCCCTGAACTTTAATTCCATTCCCAAAATTTCTCCTTGCTTTCCTTTATAGCTTGCTCAATGTACAAATTGAATAACATTGGAGAAAGGCTACAACGCTGCCTTACTCCCTTTCCAAACACTGCACCCCTTTCATGCCCTTCAACTATGACAACCGATGTCTGGTTTTTGTACAAGTTGTAAATAACCTTACGCTCCCTATATTTTACTCCTGCTTGCTTCAGAACTTGAAAGAGTTTATTCCAATCAACATTGTCAAAAGCCTTCTCCAAATCTACAAAAGCTAGAAATGTTTGTTTGCCTTTTCTTAATCTATTTTCTAGGATAAGCCGTAAAGTGAGTATTGCCTCCCGAGTTCCTATATTTCTCCTGAACCCAAACCGATCTTCCCCAAGGTCGGCTTCTACCAGCTTTTCCATCCTTCTGTATATAATTCGTGTTAATATTTTGCAACCAAGACTTATTAAACTGATGGTTCTCTAGTTTTCACACCTGTCTGCACCTGCTTTCTTTGGAATGGGGATTATTACATTTTTCTTAAAGTCTGAAGGTACTTCGCCTGTCTCATACATCTTACACACCAGGTGAAACAGGTTTGTCATGGCTGGTTCTCCCAGAGAATTCAGTAGCTCTGAGGGGATATCATCTACTCCAGGGGCCTTGTTTCGACTTAGGTCTTTCAGGGCTCTGTCAAATTCTTCTCTAAGTACAATACCTCCTATTTCATCTTCATCTACATCCTCTTCCCATCCTACAATATTGTCTCGAAGTTCATTTCCTTCATTTGTAGAGCCCTGTATATACTCTTTCCAACTTTCAGCTTTCCCTTCTGGTTTTCCATCAGTGTCCTTGAAATTCATAGAGCTGTTTTTCTTATCTCCAAATGTTTCTTTTATTTTCCTGTAGGCGGTACCTACTTTTCCCCTTCTTATACATTCTTCTACAGATTTGCATTTGGCTTCTAGCCACTCCTGCTTAGCCATTTTGCACTTCCTGTCAATCTCATTTCTTAGTGGTCTGTACTCCATTTTGCCTGTTTCATTTACTGCATTTTTATATTTTCTCCTTTCATCGATTAAATTTAGTATCTCCTGTGATATCCAAGGATTTTTAGGTCTTTCCTTCCTACCTATTTTGTCCTCTGCTACCTTCACTATTTCATCTCTCAATTTTACCCATTCATCCTCTACTGTATTATTTTCCCCAGTTTCTTTCAATTGTTGCCTAAAGCTTCCTCTGAAATTCTTAAGAACCTCAGGTTCCTCCAATTTATCCAGGTCCCATCTCCTTATTTTCCTATGTTTTTGTAGTTTCTTTAGTTTCAGCATACAGTTCATAACCAACAAGTTATGGTCAGAGTCTATGTCTGCCCCTGGTATGTCTTACACTGTAAAACCTGGTTCCGAAATCTATGTCTTACCATTATAAAATCTATCTGGTATCTCCTGGTGTCTCCTGGTCTCTTCCACGTATACAACCTTCTTTTGTGATTCTTGAACAAGGTGTTTGTTATAACTAAATTATGTTCTGTGCAAAATTCTACCAGGCAGCTTCCTCTTTCATTCCTTTTGCCCAGACCATATTCACCTACTATCTTCCCTTCCCTTCCTTGTCCTACTACCGAATTCCAGTCTCCCATAACAATTACGTTTTCCTCTCCCTTAATTGTCTCAATAATTTCCTTTAGCTCCTCATATATCTCTTCGATTTCCTCATCATCGGCAGAGCTAGTTGGCATATAAACCTGTACTACTGCTGTCGGTGTTGGCTTCGTATCTATCTTGACAATGATAATGCGATCACTGCGCTTGTCATAGTAGTTTACCCGCATTCCTGTTTTCTTATTCATTATCAATCCTTCTCCTGTGATACCTCCAACTGATCTTGTATTTATAATCCTGTACTCATCTGACCAGAAATCCTGTTCATCCTGCCACCGAACTTCACTAATCCCCGCTATATCTAACTTCAACCAATCCATTTCCCTTTTTAAATTTTCTAATTTTCCTACTCGATTAAGGGATCTAACATTCCACGCTCCGACCCGTAGAATGCCAGGTTTTGTCTTTCCTGATGATCAGTTCCTCCCGAGTAGTCCCCGCCCGGAGATCCGAATGGTGGACTATTTTACCTCCGGAATATTTTACCCGAGAGGATGCTATCATCATATGTTCATACAGTAGAGCTGTAAGTCCTCGGGAAAGGTAACGGCTGTAATTTCCCCTTGCTTTCAGCCGCTCGCAGTAGCTGTGTGGCAAAGTCACATTAGCTGATGTTACAAGGCCAGCTCAGTCAATCATCCAGACTGTTGCCCCTGTAAATACTGAAAAGGCTGCTGCCCCTCTTCAGGAACCACACGTTTGTCTGGCTTCTCCACAGATACCCCTCTGCTGTGGTTGCACCTACGGTATGGCTATCTGTATCGTTGAGGCACGCAAGCCATCCCACCTCGGCAATGTCTGTGGTTCATGGGAGTGGCCTCAGAGGTAAGGCCACTATTGCTACTAATGGTATTGCAGATTGGAAAATATTTCTGATATTTTATCTCATCGTGGGAATTAACGTGAACACAAAAATTCTGAGTTATCACTCTTAACAAGAAAAAAGTCACTTGAAACCATAGATAACCATTTCGACTCGTATGTTGAGACAGAAAAAATGTATTGGCGCACTGTGTTGGAAAAGGTGTTTGCAGTAGTGAAGAAGCTTACATGTTATGGACTTCCCCTATATGGACATGTCGAAAGATTACATAACGATCCATTTACGATGGCTCTTGAACGTATAGCCAAGTTTGATCCATTTCTTGCAGAGCACATTGAACGATATGGAAATCCAAGGCAGGGATTTACAAGTTATCTTTCTTGAACAATATGTGATGAAATTAAAGAGCTTCTTTCTGAACGACTAGAAAGACTTATCATAAGTAAAATAAAACAGTATATTGGTATAATAGTAGGTTCTACTGCGGACATTTCACATAGTGATCAATTATCTTTCATATTAATACATGTGAACGAGAATGGTAAACCTGTTGAACGTTTCCTTCTATTTTTACGAAACCCGGGACAAATGTCCGAAAACTTAGCTGAGGCCGTACTAAAAGCCTTGTCTACAAATTCCATTGATATTACTGCTTGTAGAGGTCAGTCATATGATGACGCCAGCAATATGTCAGGATACGCATTAAACTACGAAATCCAAAAGTATGTTATGTGCCTTGTGCTGCACAGTTTTTGAATATAGTCCGCACTACTGCTGAAAGCTGTTTTCGGGAAGATTGTTCATTTTTCAATGTAATGCAAAACGAATATAATCTTCTCTCTGCTTCTACACAGGGCTCGGATAAACTTCTTTCTTTCGTGAAACCAGGAAGCAAAACGGTCAAAAGTTATCAAAAACATGTTGGTCAGCAAGGGAAGAAGCGTGTGTAAGTCTAAATGAAAACTAGGAGAGCGTTAACAATGCCATCACTCACATAGCCAATAATACGTTTCAGAAACCACTTGTGCGAAACGAGGCTTTAGCTTTATTGAATCAACTCAGCAGACTAGAAACAGTATTCATGATGACAGTTTGGAAGGACAAACTCCAGAGATTTAATAGTGTAAATCAGAAATTGCAAAGTGTAAATATTGATACTAAAATAGTGCATTAATTATTTGAATCACTTGTAGGATTTATTGCATGTATTCCTGGCAGTTTCGACTATTATGAAAATAAAGCCATGGAGAATGTGACTGATATAGACTATTGATGCACTGACAAAAGATCACGAACACGGAAGCTTCATGATGAAATAGAAGCGGACTCTGAAAGTGTTTCTCTGACTGGAAAGGAAAAATTTGAGTCGCCGCATTTCTCCTAGTATTCGACAACTTGTACGCCAAAATAGTGAGAAAGAAGGAAAGCTATAGAACAGTGTTGGACTCCTTCACAGTTGTCAGTAACCTTAAGAACAGTTCACCAGACGATATTTCCGAAAGTGCAGCAAAACTCCAAGCTTCCTATGACACAGATTTAGAGCCTTCCTTCCCTAGTGAATGTGTATATTTCGTGAAACTTTTGAAATCTTCTGAGATTACTGATATAACAGTCTACATGTGTAAATTTTTACGAAAAGAGAGGTTACTGTAGTACGTTTGATACAACTGAAGCATATTCTTTGCGTCTGCTGAAATGTATAGTTATAGTGGAAATATACGTTATCGGAGAGTTCTGTCGATATATACTTAAAAGCTTTGCTAATACTGTTAGCTATCATGTGAGCAGTAGCTGCAGAACAAAAAATGTTTAGCCCTTAAATGGATTAAATGTATTGTGTACACGTATTATGCAGCATCAAGCTACACAGACCCTAATGCTTTACATGTTAAATATTAAATTATAAAACAAATTTGATTTTTCAACACTACTCTGTAAAATAATGTAATGGCAAACCCAATTCTATGTTTGTATTAAGTTATTAGTTCGTGCACCGAAACCTCTAATTCATTTTCATTTCTTACGCTTTCCTCTAGATTCACGTATTAATACCATATGTTTTCTTTATCTGCTACATATCCAAGTTATTATATAGTAAAACGACAGTTTAATTTTACGTTTGAACGCAACTCTGTAAATATATGTATTAATTTCTAATATATGACACGTTTGCTTCAATTTTTAGATTGTAACATAACTTTTTTATTTTCATTTTTAACCGTTTCGTGTAAAATATTGTATTAAAAGTAATGTATAATAATAATCAGTTGCCTTTTAACCATTCTTATTAATTTTTGGGTCATGAAAGAAAAGTTATTTTTCTTGTGTTCACTTCTATTGTCTTTCACAGAAGAATGTGTTAACACAATATAGCTTTAGGTTTGTTTTATCCGCTACTTTACACCAAATACAGTTCAGGAACTATATTACACTTTGATTGAGCGCGACTAGATCCCTCATGTGTCCTTCAGAACAACGAATAGCAGAGTACGGTAATAGCTCCCAGCCAAAATGGCAATTGTGAACTGATCGGGTAACAGTTATTATTTAAAAGATGGTTTTTTTATGGGGGGGGGGGGGTTGCACACATAATATGCTGTGCCTAGAATTTTTAAATCGGACACTGTCTTACTTCCTTCCCAACCACTGCATTCCTTTCATGCCCTTCAACTCTGACAACCGCTCTCTGGTTTATGTACAAGTTGTAAATAACCTTACGTTCCTTATATTTTACTCCAGCTTGCTTCAGAACTTGAAAGACTTTATTCCAATCAATACTGTCAAAAACCTTCTCCAAACCTACAAAAGCTAGATATGTAGGTTTGACTTTTCTTAATCTATTTTCTAGGATAGGCTGTAAACTGTGTATTGCCTTCCGTGTTCCTACATTTCTCCTGAACCCAAACTGATCTTCCCCGAGGTCGGCTTTTACCAGCTTTTCCATCCTTCTGTAAATAATTGCGTTAAAGTTTTGCAACCATGACTTATTAAAATGATGGTTCTGTAGTTTTCACACCTGTCTGCGCCTGCTTTCTTTTGAGTGGGGATTATAACATTTATCTTAAAGTCTGAGGGTACTTCACCTGTCTCATACATCTTACACACCTGGTGAAACAATTTTGTTATGGCTGGTTCTCCCAGAGACTTCAGTAGCTCTGAGGCAATGTCATCTACTCCAGGGGCCTTGTTTCGACATAGGTCTTTCAGTGCTCTGTCAAATTCATCTCTCAGTATAGTATCTCCTATTTCATCCTCATCTACTTCTTCTCCCCTTTCTACAATATTGCCGCTAAGTTCATTTCCTTCATAGAGCCTCTCTATATACTCTTTCCAACTTTCAGCTTTCCCTTCTTTGCTGAGACCTGATTTTCCATCTGTGTTCTTGATATTCATAAATATTCAAATATTCATTTGCCTTATAGCCACTCCTCCTTAGACATTTTGTACTTCCTGTCAATCTCATTTTTTAGTCGTCTTTACTCCATTTTGCCTGTTTCATTTACTGCATTTTTCTATTTTCTCCTTTCGTTGATTAGTATGTCATGTGATATCTAAGGATTTTTTGTAGGTCTTGCCTTCCTACCTACTTTGTCCTCTGCTGCCTTCACTATTTCATCTCTCAATGCTACCCATTCCTCCTCTACTGTCTTAGTTTCTCCCGTTTCTGTCAATTGTTTCCTGAAGCTCCCTGTGGTATTCTCAAGAACTTCAGATTCCTTCAGTTTATTTTCCTACCTTTCTGCAGTTTTTTCAGTTTCAGCCTACAATTCATGACCAATAAGTTATGGTCAGAATTGGTGAGAAAAGGAATTTTTGGCATACCCTGACCAAAAGAAGGGATCGCTTGATAGGACACATTCTGGGACATCGAGGAATCGTAAATTTAGCATTGGAGGGAAGTGTGTGGGGAAAAAATCGCAGAGGGAGACCAAGAGACTCGTATAGGAAGCAGATTCAAATGGATGTGGGTTGCCGTTTTTATGAGGAGATGGAAAGGCTTGCTCAGGATAGAGTAAGGTGGAGAGCTGCAACAAACCAGTCTCCGGACTGAAGACCATAACAACAAGAAGGAGAACAAAATGGAATTTACGAATTCGAAATATTTAAACATTTTGACCATTTCACGATGTTGAAATAAATTCAACGATGAAGTTGAAAATTTGTGCTGGACCGGGATTCGAACCCGGAGTTGTCACTTTGAGCCAGTGGACGTCTTAACCAATTAGGCTATCCTACCACACTTCACTTCCAACCCATTTTCTCAACTACTAGCACTCTGCCCATTGATACCTCTTGCTAGTAGCCTAGACTGGATTCCTGCATGGGATCGAGCGTCTGAATGCATCTAGATTGAAATTATCATTGCCCACAACAGGAAATGTTTGAATATTTCGAATTCGTAAAATTACGGCCATAACTGACAACTAATGGTGTCTGTTCTTTCGGACATGCCCGAAAACAACAGACACCACATTAGTAATAAAAATAAAATTGTTTCACCAAGTAGATTTTTTCTAATCGGATGGTAAGTTTCATAATGGCCTGAATGCCGTCTTTCAGCACATTATGCCCTTTGGCTAGCGAAGCATCACGTTTTTTCGGTTGTATATTGAAAAAGGAGAAAATTTTCGGAAACGGATACTTGCCTTTTCTGGATAAATGCTGACAGGATGTGTCGTAAATATGTGAACCATTAGCTACATTTACTTAATTATAGTTGAGTCGCTATAAGTTGATCCTTGACAGTTGCAAAAGTTGGCCGCTATAACTTTATGCACGTTTTGACACAAGTTCTGCATATGTTCCCTATACGTCTATATGAGAGCTCCACATTATAGTTTTCGTCTGAAGAAGTTTGTACTTTATTGTTGAATGCTTTCAATAGCACTGCAATTTGTCAGGGTTCAGATTATACTGACCCAGTTCTAGACATTTGTAACTTGCGGTGCAAAACTGCCAAAAATCGAGTTTTGTTATTTTTGCAAAAGTACGATCACTTTGAACACCTGGAACTCGATAACGAATAAATAAATCGAAATAATGTAAGATGACCTGAACGTTAAAATGACTGAAATATCGGGAAAATATTGCCTCATCTGAAATACAAATCTTTTCCGTTTCCAAAAATGTATGGTTTATTTACTTTTAAATAGTTATTATACTCTTAAACGCTCTTTTAACAGTTAAAAATTACTTAGCCAATGTCTACATGGCCATACACAAAGTCCTACTGAGAGCTTCAACAGCTGCATGTGGCAACGAGTACTTAAAACAGATATTGTTGGATGGACAGTACTCAAAATAAGTGTGATGGATGCTGCTACCTGTTTCAAAGATGGTATAATTGGCAGCACAAAAGTAATGGACAAATTAAGCATCAAACCAGGAAATAATATGATTGCTGCTCTGACTACCACAGATCATCATCGACTAGTTCAAGCTGAAAGGGCTGTGAATGCCACCACTGAAGAGTCTGGAGTAAGGAAAAGACTCCTCAAAAAGTCTGCAGAGGATAAGCAGTTGACCAGTAAGATTATGCCACCGGAATGTTCTGAAAGAAGCATATGGTGAGTCAGAAACACTGCAAACATTGTTTTCTCACTTTCTCGAAACTACACGTTCAGAACATTAGGTACATATATCTGCATAATGGTTTCAGCTATGTTTACCAAATTTCTCCCATTGAAGAATGTGACAGTGTCTTTGTATTATAGCTAATACATTGCAGAAATGATGTATGTTCGTCATTCTGCATATAATTTTAATGGTCAATTTTAGACAAAATAGTAACAAAGTGTAGTAGGTGTTTTTCTGTTTCATCAGGTGTACTCCAAACTACAAATCAAAAGGCATAATGTGTTCCCACGGATGTTGACAGCAGGTTGCCACAATCTAAATGCTATTATACCGGCGAAGCACCACAAAATTGATCCAGAATGCGAACTTGTATTATAAAAACATCTATTAGGCAAAATGTATAACAAATATTTGAATAGTCTACTATTACAGCTTGAGTTAATGTCATTCAGTGTTAGTACAAAACAGCAACTTCCCGCTCATTGTAGATCAATAGTAAGGTGCACCAAAAGAAATATATGAAAATGCAGCCTGTTCACATCCCGGTCCCCTTAAAAAGTATTTTGAGAACATCACCTTAAGAAGATATGGTAAAAATTTCTGGGCTTTATAATGCATAGAAAACATCAAAGCGTCTGTCCTTATAATTCGTGATTATAGTACCCAAAAATAATTGTTTTTTCGTAATTTTATGAGGAATCTCCCTGAATAAATGTTGCTTTTACACATAATAACACGCATTGTGAAGCACAAGCTGTTTGATAATTACTCAAGATACGACTAATTTCGGTCGCAGACTATCATCATAGATAAAAAGATATTAAACCAGATTAGCCATTGAATTAGATAAAATAAATCTGCCTGACAACAGCAGAAGTCAATTTCATTGAAAATCAAATTTTTATATTTGATTGCCCTATAATACAACCAAACAATTTCGATAACCAAACACGAAGATGACAGAGTTCGTAATTTAACCAGAGAGGTCGACACTGCTTATTGTCAGATGGTGTGTACTACACTATCGATATTCCCACATAACTATTGGCAATGGAGACAGCATTTCGACTGAAGTGGGTGACGTTAGACTTGACTGTAACAACAAAGTGTTTATGAAGTTAGCAGAGGGTGATTTTAGGTCGACTGCTATCAAGTTATGTAGATGAATCATGTTACTCGATGCCATGCTAATTTGTCGTATTCCAAGATTCTGGCGATATAAGGTGCAATATGCCATTTGATGGGAACATATCTTGAAATTGTATCACAAAAATATGAGCCTCAGGTTAATATCTTATAAGTAAATGTCTATTTTGACGCATAACTAACATAGACTATTCATAACCGAAACAGAAACATAATACATACAAGTAACAACGGACAGGCCATTTCATCTGGTCTCAGTTGAAATCGGAAGTCGATCACATGATGTTCACTCGTTTTTGAATTGGGTAAACTCTCACGGCGCACTGTATTATCAAAATTATATCATTCCTTGTATGGTTCATTTTAAACTGCTGTCTAAAATGCCATATTAGCAGGTAAAGCCTGTAATATGTGGAAGGCAAAACGTAGACGAGTTTCACAAGTGTTCGTCCTAGCATAGTGTATTGGACAATGCAATTGAATTCGGTGGTGGTTCGTGACCCACCAATGACTATTTTTTTCACCTTGGCTCTTAAGAGGTTTTCCCAAATTCTTATTAATTAACCAAACTGTTCTGCAAAATTCTTAATTGTTTAGGGATAAGAGGGCTTACTCTTAAAACTGTGCAAATTCTTTTTCATGAACATGCCATGATATATATATCAATAAATTTCAAACATGTTCTTCTGACTTCACATAAATTGGGGAGATAATGTAATAATGAATATTGTAATTGATGTGAAAATACCAGTAATTTGTTGTATAGTTCAAGTACTGCAAAATTCACTAATAGCATATTTATTCTGTTTTATTTTAGATGTGGCCAATGACCATGCTGCAATAGATATACTGGTTTCTGTTAGATCTCCGATGTTAAGCACTGACAGGCTTGGCTAGCACTTGGATGGGTAACCGTCTAGGTCTGCCAAGCACTGTTGTCGAGCAGGGCGCACTCAGCCCTATCGATGCCAACTGAGGACCTACTTGATTGTTAGGTAGCAACTCCAGTCACGAAAACTGACTTAACGGCTAGGAGTGTGAGGCACTGACCACGTTTCCCTCCATACCACATCTATTGATGTGGAGGATGACACGGTGGCCGGTCAGTACCCAGTGGGCCTCTCAAGGCCTATCAGATGGAGTTTAATTTAGTTTAGTTTATTTTAGGTATAAAAGAAAATGTCATCATGGTTAGTTCTCGCAGTACTTTAACCAAATATTTTCTATTAGACACGCTGAGACCTAATCTCTCCAACCATAAGACCACAATGTATTTCAAATTCAAAGTGCACATTTTCTAATTGTTGTAGGTTTCCTTCGGTTTTTCAGAATTATTGACATTTGCCCTTAATTGACTTTTAATTAACCAAAGTGAAGTGTTGATACATCTTCAGTGCACTATTGCCTTCAAATAATATATTGTCATGATTATCATTCCACATGTCGTCTGTAAAGCAGAGGCCACAGACATTACTATTGCAAGTGAAAATTCATATGGCATGACAGACTTCTGGTCATCTATTCTGTCACTGTTCGTCTTTAGCAAAGAATTTGAGAAAACATCTAGACTTACTGATGGCACTACAGGTCTGGGTCACTTTGCACCTTTCACTGAACACCATTATGGTGATAAGAGTGTAATATGTTAAACGAGTATTGTAACTTGTATGGACACAACGGAAACGTTACATACTTTTTGTTTCATATCTGTAATATTTATGACACACAGATACGGTTTCTACATATTCCAGTATATGTGAACAAAAATAATTAAAAAAAATTATGAAGCATTTAATTGTAGGCGTTAATGCTTAATGTTAGGAACTTTTCAGGCATTTCTGGCCTTCAGCTTCTTAGCGTGAATGATCAGTTCTGTAAACCAGTATTGGATCTCAGGGTGGGGGGGGGGGGGAGGGGAGGCAAAGAGCAAACAGGGTGTCTGCCCCAAGTGGCACTCGGCACTCACAGAGAGGGCTCAAAATTATCTCCAAGATATCGCACTGGTGTAGTTTTATGATTTTTGCAAAAAGTCTTGTACAATAATAATAAAAAATAATGTAAATTAAATATATTAGAAATAATAACATAATCTAAAATATGTAAGAAAATATTAGAAAATTACACATACGAAATAGTAATGTAATATACAATATTTTTGTATATTTCAATTTACATTATTATATTTTTTATATTATTATTATTTTTTGTCAGAAATTTTTACAAAAGTGGGAGTTTTATTACTTTTTTTCATTTTCAGCTGGTTTGCTAAACCTTTTTAAAGGATTTCATTTATGGCAATAGTTAATGTATTGGTGGGTACATTTGAAAATAATGAAACTGCTCCCATTAAAAATAATTAATGATGTTTAATTTAGAATATATTATCCTGCGATATGTGCATCCCCAGATGAAATATCGACCACA
Organism: Locusta migratoria; assembly: GCA_026315105.1. Lineage (NCBI taxonomy): Eukaryota > Metazoa > Arthropoda > Insecta > Orthoptera > Acrididae > Locusta > Locusta migratoria. Next base: position 905,556,936 of record CM048744.1, on the reverse strand, counting down.
AATCAATTTTTGAAGCTCCATTAAACGACTTACAGTAAAAGAATATAACATTGAGCCATTTGAAGAATTACATCTGCAGATGTGTGTACCAAATATCAGAGTCAACATATCGAATAAATTTCAATCAAAAGTTACTGTAAACTGAATTCTGAACAGCATTTATTTGATTTTCTTTTTCGGTCGAAGGCATAAAGCTGGTTTCACATTAGCAGCCACTTGCAATAATTTCTGCAAACAGCAGCGATTCACTTGCTGCTCTGTTTACACAACACTCTCAAGAACTAAGCATGAACCCTCTACAGGTGGGTCAATATCTTGCAGCAGATACCAAAATGTTCAAATGTTTGTTAAGCTTATGGGACTTAACTACAGGGTCATCAGTCCCTAAACTTACAAACTACTTATGAACTACTTACGAACTAGGACGACACAAATATCCATGCCCGAGGGGGGATTCGAACCCCCGACCGTAGTGGCCGTGCTGACCGTGACTGGAGCGCCTCAGTCACCTCGGCCACCGCGGCCGGCCAGCAGATACCATTCATATGTACGTTCAGTGAGAGGAAATAAAATGATGAATAGATGGGTCATTTACGCTATAGCTCTTGCAATTATTATGAAGAACATGAAACAGAGAAAGATTTAGGTTTGAGAGGATACTTAGAAGGTCACTATATGGAACCTACAATAAATTGTTGCTAGAACTGGGTTTCGAGAACTTTATCCTTAAACATTGTTCTAGAAGGCCCATAATTATCTAGGTAGTTTCTTAACATCGCTTGAACACTTCATATCACTACAGAAAACATGTCACATAGTTATTTCAGGCAAGGAATGGTGGTCAAGCTACATTCTGAAGAGTCACTTCTTATTTTTTACCATTGTTGACTTAGTTTGTGTAAAAATTGTGTCTTTATATTTTGCCACTTGCTAAGAATGTCCCTCACAGAAATTTTGGAAGAAATTTCGTTGTTTGCTGTAGATTTATTGCAATAAATTAAATGTACTAAACATTTACACTTGTTTCCTATATTCTGTATTTAAAATCATTGTACACATTCCATATTTGAGAGAAATTCTACCCTGTTTCGTTCAATGTTTGGTATCTTCTTTCCTTCATTCTCGTTTATTCTCCGCTTTTGTTGTTTCTTAACATATAGTAAGTGGGATGGTTGTATGAAACGGATCATGAGATTCAATAAAATGTTAAGTATGTGTTGGTACAGACGACATACTTACAAAAACGTGTGATTTGAACTTGCAGAAAATAGAAATGAATCCTAAAAGCTGCAAGTAATTCGCAGAACCTTTTGCACTCTGCACACTGAAAGTCGGATACTTGCAGCAAGTCAATTGTGCAATAAATTGAAAGGGCGCCAAGTCGACTTTCTGACATATTTACACTCGCAAGTAGTTCGGCAAATTTCTACCCGCAAGTAAATTGCTGCAATAACTTGTTAGTGATAACTTAGCATAACAGCCCAGATATGGCATAGTGGCTCCCTCCACCTGCATACAGGTATGCCGTCATGGGAAGTTTCAAGTTTTTGGTCGCTGGCGACTAGGAAATACGTCTGTGGGGTTTGGTGCCGTTACACCTTCAGGCGGTGAGCCAACAAGATGGCGTGCCACTGACGAGCTGGGGAGGGTCTTGTGCCAGAAAGAGCCCCGATTGGGCAATGTTCTAAATCCGGCATGGCACTGCTGTAATCTTAGCATCTGTTAGTGGCGCACCCACATTCACTGCGTGAGCATAGATACCGCTTATTATGATAGGCATGAGTGTATATTCTCTGTATACATTTGTCACACTATTTGTCACTATTTTTACTATTTTTCTCTTATCAATAGAATTTCCGTTTATTTGTGGCCACAAACGTACGTTATTTAGGTCAGTTTTCTTGTGTTGATCAATCAATAATTACTGTTGTTGCCGTTAGCAATGCTATATCTCGTCAGTTTTTGCATTCAAATGTTTTAACAGTTACTGTCTTAGTTATCTTTCTCAACATTCATTTCTGTTTCGTTTTCCCCTGGTCATGGCCATTTGCGGTCGACATATGTGGCGATTTCTTTAATTAATGGGCAGCATCTGCTAGTTAGTTGCAGCTAAATATCATCTTAAGTATGTACAGCTGTTCTTCTTCTTCTTCCAACATCTGGTAAAACAAGTGGGAAAGCAATCAATGTCTTCCTGTTTCTCTTTAGAACATGGATTCTGTCACTATTCTCATTTCCAACTTGTATTTGAACATTAATTCACTCTTACTTCTCACAGTAAAAATATTAACACATCCTTCGTTGGACTCCAATCTCGAATAATCAGTCACAGATAAAAGAAAAACATATTTTATTTTACATTGTACTGATCTTCGTCAAATTTTCTCCATTATCTATGGATTTGGCATTATAAATTTAAGAAGTGTCTGGATGCTCTTATTGTCGCCATTTTCACCAGGGAAAATTTATTTAAAACTGATAATCAAATGAACAACAAGAATGTCCACAATTATTGACTCAAAGGACTGTCGATAACCATGTAATGTTTTGCAGAACATCATTTTATGGGAAAAGAGTAATCCATGGTGGTGTTTCTTTGTAGTCCACAATAATGCACTGGACAAAATGAATATTACTCGAATGCCAGTAAGTAAAGAAAACCTAACGGTATTCAAAATAGAGTAACTTCCATTCTGTACAAATGTCAAAATACAGATTTTTCTCTTAATGTATACTATTCAACATAATTCAAAGTGCAAGAATCATTGCACACTATTTATTCTTTCTTTATAGTGAATGTTATGTTTTTTGATGTGCCTCATAGTAATGGTACAACCTTTACTGCGTGCTACAGGCGATCAAAAAATATGCAATACACTGTGTATAACTCAGTTATGGGAGTTTTTATATAATTATTAAACTTAAATTTATCATTCGCTTACTATTAACAATAATAAAATATGTTAAAATTACAAATTTCAATACACAATACAGGAATTAATATGAATTGTTGATTTACCTGGTCTATCTGATGCATTTATTCTGCTACATTCAGTTTCCCTTCGTATTAAATCTTGAATTAACTTTTCCACAGCTGTCTGAAAAAAGAGAAAGAATCTTGCTTCACAATAAGAAAGATATATTCAATGTGCTTGGTTAATCTTGGAATTATAATTGGTAATCTCTTAATTAGCTGAAAATGCTCCTGTTGAAGCATAAAAGAGGAAACTATGTACCTATTGAAAAACTCTGAAAGAAAAGTGGAGAAAAACTACCTCGTTGCCTCAGTTCTCAACTTTTCCTCACAAAAAATTTGGCAAACACGAAACAGGATAAATCCGTTTTTCCATTCTTTCAGTGTGATGAAGTTTACAGAAACTGCATTTCTTTTCAAGGCCTCTGTGTCTCTCTCATAGTCTCCTATTCTCACATTTGCATTTTTTCTGTCAGTCTCTCCCTCTGTCACTCCCTTCATCCCAATGTCTCGATCTTCTTAACCACTGTCTCTACCACTTTCAGTCCCTGTTCGTCACCGTCTATGTCCCATTTTATTCTTTCACATGGCCACTGTCTCTTTCTTTCCCACAGTCTGTCTATACATCCATCATTTTCTCCTCTTCACACTTGCCTTTGTAGACGGATTAGTTTGTCTCGAATTCCTAAGGGTTAGAGAAAACTGAAAAAAAAAGAGTAAAAGTCTTGCATAAGTTTGCCGGTCTGGAGGATACAGGCCCAAAATGCTTATGCTCTCTAGTGGCGAAAAGAAGGAATGGGGCTGCTATGGAGCTGTAGTCCCTCCCACCCAGTATTACACTTGTTTTCTGTTAACCTACACCTACTGACAGAGAGTAAAAAAAGAAGTTTTCTTAATCAACTGTTACACATCATGCAAAACACTTGCTTCTTTTTCGTTCTTAAAAAGTTGGGTCTATTTTGGGTATGAAGACACTTAGCTCCCCAGTCCGAAATTCTCCCTTATTCACTGATGGTCTTCAAAGATATGTAGATGCTTTTGTTGAAAAAGAAATTAATTCAGTACTACACTGTCTCCTCTCTCTTTTGCCGCCATTGCTACCTTTTCGATCCATTTATCTTGTTTACTTGCACTGTCTCTCTGCCACAATGACTCCGTGGTTTCCCTCTGTCTCCTACATACAACTGTCTCCTCTCTCGTTTGTTCCCACTACTACCTGTTCTACCCATTTATCTAATGTACTCGCGTTATCTTTCTTCCACAGTGGCTCTGTGGTTGGTCCCTCTTTCTTATTTGCAACTGTCGCCTTTCTATTTTGCTACCATTGCTACCTATTCCTTCTATTTATCTTGTTTACTCGCATTGTCTCTCTCTCCCACAACTCTGTGGTATCCCTCTCTTTCCACGTGAATGTCTCCTGTCTATTCCATTGTCACATTCTGCAATTATCTTTCAGTGAAAAAGGATCGAATATGTTTGCATGCCATGATGTTGGGTGACAAAGTGGAATGAGGATTCAAACAGCTGGTTCTCCACTTTTCAGTCAAACTCTTTTAACAGGAATGTATTTACCTGTTTCGTGTTCTGACAGGAACTTTTTTCAGCTTGTCCCCTTAATTTTCTTGAAACAGCAGGCCGTGCTGCTTTTAAACGATAAGGTCTATAGTCTGTAAAGACAAAAATGAAGAATACAATTTATCCAGAATGATATGTTCACTTTGCAGCAGGGGCAAGCATCCATTGCTTCGATTTAGTAGAATAATTGAAAACACTTTTACATCCAAATCACCATACTTCTAAGCACAGTTCCTTAGAGTTCCCATCGTAACAGAGCAACATCAGCAAGTAGACACAAAATTTTGTTGTCAAATTACGAAAACGTGTGCTCGTTATTAGAGAATACTACCACCCAAGCAAAAGCTTCTGTAACTTATGCAGCAACAAGTCCAACATCCACAACCCCCAATATAATACTTTTATATTGTTTCTTTAGAGTCCAAAAGTAAAAGATCGACATATGTCACAACCAACAATCAATGTATCGGTTTATTTGACTATTTCTAAACATTTTTGCATCCACATGACCATACTTCCAAAATGATTTCTTTAGACTCCCCCACTCATCGTAACAGAGTAACACCCACAACTTGGGTAACGATTTGTTTGCAACAAACGAATATTGGGTGAGAGTTGCAACTTTTGTGAATGTCTGTGGAAGCATAACTTTGCCATACTATGCATGTCTGATACTAAGAGCCCATACAATGTACTCTCTGGTAGCTCTCGATAAAAGTCAAACTCACACCGACCCGGTTTAGAGTGATTCTATCGAAACAAATATAATAAAGTGTCGAACTCCCCTCCCACCCAACACTGTATTCACTGAATCCATCCTGAGCATCCAACTTGTAACTTCCAGTCAAAATATATTAAAACTTAATACAATGAATAGTCCACCAGAGCACATTTCTAGCAGCCACTAGTCCACTAACGCCATGCATTTACCAATCGCCTGCGACCAAACAACCATTGACCTGCCCCTTCTAACGAGTCATTACACTCGATAAACATTATTTGACACACACATTGTGCTGTTACCAGGAATGGAGTGTTGGGGTATCAGAACAGTATGAAGCGAATTTCTATTTTAATTTCATTTAATTTAATTTTCTATTATTATTAAAAAAAGTAGAGAGAAAATTATTATTAATAATAACAATAATTGACAATTATTAATTAAAGTTCTGAAAAACAAATCATCTGTGGAACTAAAAAAAAGTAGAAGAGCAGTATCTTTGCTTTTTTATTAGAAGTGTCTTGTTTTGATTTCTCAAGCAGTTAGAAGTGATGAGCTGTCTCATTTTTTTTCTTATCTATAAATTTTCAGTTAAGATGTAAACGTTTTTACAAAAATACAAATCCTTTTCAAGAGTGAAAAGTTTCGTCTTAGTTCATTACTTCGGCCTTAAAGTGAACCACTTAATGACCCTGAGATGTGATGAAGCAATCAACAATAAGAAGACATTTTGAAAACTGTCGGTATTTTTTACATGAGTTTATTCTACGGTTTCTCTGAAGTTTATTAATATTGACTGCAGTTCTTCTTTGCTAAGTTTCATTAACAACATTTAAATATATATATATATATATATATATATATATATATATATATATATATATATAATTATATTTCACAATATAAAGATTGTTCCGATATTATTTAACAACATAAAGATGTTCCACAATGGCGCCCAATGGGGTGGCCAAGTATGGTATTAATTACTAATCGATGTAAATTTTTTTACTTTTCCATGTATCGTACTTTATGGAGCCAGAAAAAAAAAGGATATAAGGATGAGATCGACTCAGGTAACAGGAAAGGAATGCACAAATAACAACGCAAAGCGGTATTAAGAAGACAACAAAAGGTAGGAGAAGATAATCTATTATATATATACTGGTGCTTCCATGGTGGAAGAGGTGTCCTATCTATACTCCAACTCGAAAGAAATTTTCATTAACAATCTTTCTAGTAGTAAAAAAAAAAATCTAAATTTATCCTAAAATTAACTTCTTGTGGGATATAAGGCATGAAATTGGTTTTAATTGTTCAATTGTGATTGTTGAAGCGTTTTTTTAAATAGTGGTTTGAGGAAGGGAATGGTCATTGTTGCCGAGGTCTTAAGTGAAAGTTTGCCAAAATGTCCGATAAACGTGACCAGTGTGAACTATCAGGAAAATCTTCTAGCAGTGATGGCGAAGTTAGTTTTGATAATCAGTTAGTCCAAAATCCCGAATTACAGACCCCAGCCTTAAATTATGAATCCAATGGTGATAACAATACCCCTTTCATATCAAACAATGACCCAATGATGAATCCTCTGTTAGATTCAAATATATCGATAAGTATAGAATCTTCTGGAGTATCAGAGCAATTGTGTGGGGCTGATGATGAAGCTTCACAAAACGCCCACACAATTGAATTTAATAACTGGCAGACCCCCACTTCTTCAAAGGCACAAACCGTGCACCCGGCAGAGATAAAAATTTCAGATAACAGCCGAGTAGAGACGGAAAATAAATCTTCGTCAGAAATGTACACTCTTTTTAACCGAATAATGGAACTAATAGACAAACAGTCACAAAGTTTGCAAATGAAAATGGACAAACAATCGGAGCAAATAAACAAACAATCGGAACAAATAAACAAACAAACAGACAAACAATTAGAACAAATGCAACATTTACGAACTGAAGTACAGGCTACCAAGGAGTCTGTTAAAAATTTACAAACACATGTCACGCAAATGCGAGCTGACATACAACAGGAAGTAAATGAAATCAATGTTAAATTTGAGGCTTTAAATGTTAGGCAAAACCGTTTGAGCACTCAAGTAGATCACATTGCCAAGGATTGTGAAAGTTTAAAAGCAGCAAAACAAATGGTCGAAGGATCCATAAGCTCGATTGAGCAAGGAGTAGACGAGCTGAGCGAGGGGTACAATCCGTTAGCCGATAAAATGGAACAGCTAACACGTGAAGTAGGATCTTTAAAGGTAGAACAAAAGAATTCCAACATAGAATTACAAGAGATAAAAAATCAAATGCAAGGCGATGAATGCGACAGTAGCACTTCAGGGCATCGGAATTGTAGAGAGGAAGTGGAAAAATGGGTAAGTGAAAAAGGGGAACAAATACTGCGGGAAATAAAAAGGGAAGTTGGCAGTATGACCCGTCAGATTTACGGAAAAAACACACCGGCTCAATCATCCACATTAGCAAGTAATACCGTACCACCGGGACATAATTTAGTAAACGAGCATAGGGAGTCTGTATCGTTTACAAGGTCGCAAACGACGCCGCCAATTTTCCAACACATTAATATGCAGCAAAGTCATGGATCACCTCTGGAACATTTAACTATGCCAACACAATCAAATGGGCCGCGTACAAATACGGTGCCCGGTTTGTCCACAGTTGTAACCCACACCCAATCAGCAAAAAACGGGGACCAGGTTATCAATATTGTTATTGAAGACGGTTTAGGTGGATCGAGAAAATTTCCCACATTTTCGGAAGAAAACAAAAAGAGTCATCCAATCATATTTTTGCAAACATTTCGGAATGTATTGCCACATTCTTGGTCGGATGCTCGGAAAATTCAAGAAATAGTTAGTCACATCGAAGGCAATGCTTCTGCTTGGGCTGCAAGCGCCATAAATAGGTGCCAAACCTATGCTCAATTTGAGCAGGAGTTCATTGCAAGATTTTGGTCACAGTCTGTACAAGAACGTCTACGACGGCAGGTTTTTAGTCCGGAGCCGTATAACAGACGCTCGGGCAGCCTACGTAAATATTTCGAAAAACATCTGAATAAAACCTTGTACTGGACGACACCAATGTCACACGTGGATGTAATTAGGATACTCAAATCAAAATTACCCGCTGATATTGCTGAAAAAATTATGTGGGTACCTGAGTATAATTTGCCAAAATTTTTGGATGCTTTAGACGATTACGACCTGATCCATGAAGGGGAGAGAAGTTTTGTTCGCAATTCTAACAGGGATAATTATGGTGACAATGTGAACCATGGGAAGTCTGATCGGAACTCACCGCCTAGGCAAAATGGAACGAGTTCTAGCCGAAACGGTAATTACAACGGTGGTAGTAACAATGATAATAACAGTTACCGAATGCGGAACGACAATAGGAGGAGGAATGATAATAGGTATAACCCGGTCTACCAGAATGGGCAACAGCGTAATAATTTTCGCAATGGACAAAACCAGAATGTATTGAACGAGGAGACACAGAGAAGAAAGCGTACGTATGGCAACAAGCTAGGTCGTATTCACAAATTTAAAAAGGGAAATCTGGTAGTTAACTGTTAGCATATCCCGGATCGGGAAAAATAAAAGGACTGCATCCGCATAAGGATCTAAAACCATATATCCAATAACACTCAGACAAGATACATTCACCTAATTTGATAAAGATGTTTATATGACGGTGTTAAGTATGCGTACGCCCACCGCTATGCACGCGAAAAATTCGTGCCACTAAGTTGAATTATACTTTACGTGGCTATCATAAACACTGGCGGATAGCGCTGAGACAGCTGATGATCAACGCCCGCCAGCTGTCAAAGTTGATTTATACGGGGGAGTGTCAAATAGATGTAGGGGCGTGCTCAGTTTGAACCGGTTCGTATAAACAGGATAAACACCGAGATAGATATAAAGATATATATATACACGGAAATAAAACATGCTATGTACACGAGAGAAAACGAACCATGCACACGCGAAATTAAATACAAAAATATATATACAAACGAAAATTAAAACTGTTTAAAAACAACGATATCTTACAGCTAGCCGGATATATACAAATCTAAACTACACTACTAACTACTGTTTACATACTCCAACTACACTCATTCCTCTACACTAATTCCTCTAACTAAAATTTAACTAAATCAGATAAAAAAAAGAATCGACTATACTGCTTAGTAACAATTAAAACCTCTGCGGAAATTTTCTAAAGATAAGGAAAGCTGTGATAAGTATTAAAGTATATGTAAATGAGAAATTCAATAGGCATAGGTTACATTTTACGCACTTCATGTCTATAATAATAATAATGAGAAAGTATTTGTGGAAGGCGTATTGCCTGACAAAAAATTGTGAATACATTGTACTTTGAGATAGGGATTATTGAATTGTTTTGTGCTAAGGCACGTGGCGCTTATTTGCGCTTTCGGTCGGATATTTGCGCGATGGTATCTAAAATGAATAATTGTGGCCTCCGCGACTCCGATTTTTCTTTTCTTTTAACCCTATGCTACGAAGACGAATGTGGAAGAATGAATGTCATGATGAATGAATGCGAAGTGTCTTAAAACGAACTTCATGCCTATTAATTTACATTATGCTGAATTATTATATATTGATTGAGAAAAACAAGAAATAACTGAGTAACATATTGAAGCAGGGGTTACAGTGATACAGATACAGAAGGCATGGAACACACTTGCAATTCTGATTCATCAAACTTAATGGTTAACAGGTCAAACCATCCATATATAAATCAGTAGGTAAATGAATTTTGGGTTCCGAATCATATTCCGTTTATACAAGAAAGTGGAGATTAATATTGCTATAAAGTTCTTGCGAACACGGACTTAGCCTCACATGGTTAGTGTTAATGAACATGATGAATATTTTATGGCAGTTCAGTCAATTGAAGTCTAGAAAGTCTATATACTATATAAACAGAGAATTCTTTCCCAATTATGATCTATGCATATAGTAATTGCTTATCCATTGAAACACGAGTAGACAAAGTTCTCACAGCTGTTCTCTACTACACAACTAACCACATTACACACGATAAATGATGTAGGATTCTTTCCTTCTATCGTGGTTGGAGGATAGTGTGGGCCGATTTCTTGTTTCCTTGGAGGATGTGTATATGTATATATATGTCTTTATACCTTCATGAGACGTTTACGAGTCTGAAAAAAAAAAGGAAAAAAAAATTCAATAAAAGCGAGACCAGAAACCTGGCCTGATCTCATATTTATATCCGAAAAAATAGGTCTGAACATAAATAGATTAAGTAAATCCATGGATGGCATATAAGGAAAGATTTTTACGAGAGGTATTACGAGAGGTATATAAAGTTAGAATACTATGGGTAGTAAAAGAGTGGAATGTATGTTTTCTTCTGGTTATGTATAACTTCTAATGAAAAAAAAGGAGTAATATTACAGTTGTTTTAAGGATGAAATATATGTAAAATTCATAATTTAACAATTGTGAACAAAAAAAACCCATGAAGACTATTAAATGTAGGAAGTATAAACCAAGGTCGACAGGATGATATGTATTGTTGAACAAATATCTTGGTAAAATGCTAATTATAACGAAAACTATAGTGCCAAGATGACAAAACGAGCAGACGAGGATTTAAATTCATTAGTGGAAAAATGGGTGATTCGTGTGACTGTGAGGGGATAGCAGATCGATGTTGTGCCGCGTGTGCTGTCGAAGAGGTGAAGTGATTCAATATAAAGTACTTACCGCAAATCAGCAGCACGGCGTACACGGGCGGTGGTCGTGATGATATCCCAATAGACGCTTTAGCATAAACGGCGAGAGCGGGATGTAACAACGACGCCAGCAGCATCTGGATCCTCCTTCACACAAGAGCACGAACTACAATATGCTCTCAACAGTGCAAGCTACTGAACTGAGCGCCAAGCTAACGAGCAAGATAACAAAGACTAAGGTACAGGTATTGTTACGTGCCGAGCAGAGAAGTAACTGATCGCATTCTCTTTGCATGACAATGGAACATCGCTGGACACTTGTTGTGCGTGGCGGGACATTTGAGTGGAAGAAATGGACGATCACAAGTGACGATAAATAATTTAAACATACAATGGACCTGAAAAGGAAAAGAAAGAGACTAAAAGGTTACAACGCCCCGTGGCATGGAAAATTTGTAATTTTTTTGCTTGTAAACAATTCTTTGTATAGGTATTGATCTATGTAATTTATGTGTAGATGTATATTTCTGTGTAAATTTCTTATATGTGTGCTTTGATGACTTTTTTCTTACCAGATTCTAAAATATGTCAATGAAAAGGTAGATAAACGGCCTCTCAATTAGATTAGCAGCTAGTGAGCCAATCCATGGACAAATATTTCTTATTCAAGGTTAATCTTTTGCCAACGAGGAAAGCTATCTTACTGTTCTGATATATAACATACTTCTGCCTCATGTAACGGAGTACATTCGCCAAAAGTATGGGGGCGGATGTGCTGTTACCAGGAATGGAGTGTTGGGGTATCAGAACAGTATGAAGCGAATTTCTATTTTAATTTCATTTAATTTAATTTTCTATTATTATTAAAAAGTATAGAGAAAATTATTATTAATAATAACAATAATTGACAATTATTAATTAAAGTTCTGAAAAACAAATCATCTGTGGAACTAAAAAAAAGTAGAAGAGCAGTATCTTTGCTTTTTTATTAGCAGTGTCTTGTTTTGATTTCTCGAGCAGTTAGAAGTGATGAGCTGTCTCATTTTTTTTCTTCTGTATAAATCCTTTTCAAGAGTGAAAAGTTTCGTCTTAGTTCATTACTTCGGCCTTAAAGTGAACCACTTAATGACCCTGAGATGTGATGAAGCAATCAACAATAAGAAGACATTTTGAAAACTGTCGGTATTTTTTACATGAGTTTATTCTACGGTTTCTCTGAAGTTTATTAATATTGACTGCAGTTCTTCTTTGCTAAGTTTCAGTAACAACATTTAAAAATATATATATAATTATATTTCACAATATAAAGATTGTTCCAATATTATTTAACAACATAAAGATGTTCCAACATGCAGAACAACAAACGAGGAAATATCCATATCAGCACAAAATTATTTGACACACACACAGAACAGCAAACGAGGAAATATCCATATCAGCACCAAGTTCTTTTTCTTATATATATCTAATCATTTCGAAGACCAGTGCAAAGTAATGAACACTATTTCTAACTAATACAACACTCGACAAATTTTATCGAATCCGAAGAACAATCTTTTAGAGGGTATACAGACAATACTAACAGACGAGATGCTTGCAACACCATCCTAATACATAACCATACTACTAAGTTTCAATACGCATTTCTAAAAACAGGAATATCTCTGTGTTTCAACAAATCATATGACTACCAGTTCGAACTTTGTATTTCACCGTGAAGGACTCACATATCTCCAGAGCAAAATACTCCTCCTGACAGACCCCTAGAATAAGAGTAATTAGCCATTAGTCACCCACGTACCAATCATTTTATATTATTCTAGCAATCATCTGCTTGCATCCATGCATTGCTATCTTGCGAAACTGTCAGCCAGGTAATTAATCCCTGTTAATCTTAGGCTACATTAGCACTCGTCACCTCTATCGCCTATATTTAATAGTCAGCGTCTCCTGTAAGAGAAGAAACGCAGAGCAATACTATGCGAAATAAAAACCACATCGCTATTTCCAAGTCTGCAAGCTGGTACACCAGTAAAAAACAGAGAATTACTTACAACAGTTATACCATCACAATACGCCATCAACCCAATAAAGACAATCCCTAACTTGCCGCTACATCACTTAAGACAATCATAATCACAGCGAGATAGCATTAGATAACCGTATTACCGACAAGTACTGCAACATTTCTATAATAACTTTCATGGTGAAAATATAGTTAACAATCGACTAATTCATACGCAAACACAAACACACACACACACACACACACACACACACACACACACACACAAACACAAACAGAAACAGTCGGGTACGTGCTAATTTGCGATGTCTGTATTACATACAATAAACATAGTTTTCAGAAAATCGATTAGAAGAAGAAACAAATTTCTACAAGATGAACCTATGCACAGTAAGTCCAACTTCATTCCATAGACCAATGTATCGCAAAACATCTATTTAAATGAACGGTTGCTTAGCTGTAAACTAGAATATTACAGAATTACTTTTTCAATAGGTAATCAAAGTAATAGATTACCACTCGAGTCACTGCTCTTGTGACACGTGACCTGTGTTCCTGTAATTTTTTAGGTCCATAGATCTTCAAATCCGAAACATTCTACTCGAAAGCTTGTGAGTCTTTACAACAAATAGCTGATACAGATGAAAACTAGAACACATTTTAGGTGAAAACACCGACGTTTGAGTGCTCCTCATCACACTTCGATCTCCATGTAGAAGCTACACGAGATGTAATCTACAGCAGACACCTCATAATGGCTTTCTATATACACCACAGAAGAGGAAAAGGCAAGTTCCATAGAAGGCAGAATCGTAGAATGCTTATACCTCGCTTCCCACATCAGGAAAAGGTACTGACCTGCGAGAGCTTACAACACAATGGACATGACTCTAACCCTTTTTAAAACATAGCGACCCTCAGATCAGAGAATTTTTCATTAAACCAAACCATATCTAACCCTTTTTAAGAGAAAACGAGCCACAGATCAGAGAAATTCACATTACAATCACCAGTTGTTTTTCTAGTAAGACACCTGATGTTATCGAAATATGCTTCTTTGAATGATAATTCTATACGAAGAAAAAGTTCTAAGTCTTTACAGCAATTAAATGATAAACTCGAACTTTCAACCACAGGTGAGTCGCTAATGGTTCAAGTAGCAAACATACTGAACGATTACCCATTTAGAGTACATTACAGTACGAGGATGCTAGATGTAGAAAAGGATTCGGCAGATGTCAAAATGCAACTAAAAATAATCAAATAGTGACAGATTCGTACATGTTCTTACAATTCTCTCACACATCACAGCCAATACTATTAGTCTTATGTTCTCTAGCAAACTACAGGTAAGGTTGTCTTTATAATTTTTACACTCGTAAGATAAAGTTTAGATCAGCGTTCATGCATTTCGCAAAAATTGCAGAGCTGCGCTAACTTTCAAAAGTCCCACTTCAATCCCTTTTTAAGGAAAAAATATTTTTTTAAATGTTTGTAAATCTATCGGACCAAACTGCGTGGACATCAGTCCGTAGCTTACAAACTACTTAAACTAAGGTAAACTTACATAAGGACAACACACACACCCATGCCCCATGCCGGCCGCGGTGGCCGAGGGGACTGAGGCGCTTCAGTCACGGTCTGCACGGTCACTACGGTCGGGGGTTCGAATCCCCCCTCGGGCATGGATATTTGTGCCGTCCTAGTTCGTAAGTAGTTCATAAGTAGTTTGTAAGTTTAGGGACTGATGATCCCGTAGTTAAGTCCCATAAGATTTACGAACATTTGAACATGCCCCAGGGAGGACTCGAACCTCCGACGGAGAGCAACCGCGCGCTCCGCACCGAGGCGCCTTAGACCAGTCGGCTACTCCACCGCGGCTAAGGAAAATAGACCCACAGGTCAAAGAAATACGCATCACATCCTTTGAATCCTTTTCTAGTAAGACACCAAACTGTACTTCGAATTATGCTTTGTGTAATATTTCTAGGTGAGGATCCATTTACATCCAAGTCAATCGCGACGTTGTGCGACTCTTTCGACAAACCAGGTCTTTCTGTTTTAGAGGAAATCACATCGATGGATCACGCAGTTAGATCCACAAACACAACAAAGCAAACATGCTGACACACAGTTAAGTACGACGAGCAGCAGCTTCGCTGTAACTTACTCATCAGTCTTCTGGAAGTTAGAACAGGCTATCGAGGAAGAAGCAAAACTGGTAAAAATACAATATAAAAGCGTCTAGTTACGACTAGATAATGTACTAAACATAGAATAGAAGCAAGCATCGAATATGTTTGCGAGATAGAAGGCGAAGCAAACGTTAACGATCACACAACATACCTCTGAGAACACAATAAAAACACACAACGGAGAGACAGAACAATGTAATTGTTATATATCGTATGTACCACTCGCATCTTATAGAATTTATCTATAGTAGCAACAGTCTACAATACTATGTCGTCCAGAACAAGTTAGCTTAACATTGCAGAAAAGAAACTATTACGTCTTTTAGGGAATCATATTAACCAATACAATGCATCAGCGCACATCAATAATAATGCAGAAGCATTATTAGGCATCTAACGACGCCAGTAGACAACTATTACGGTTCATCTGCACGTACCACCGAAGGGTAAAAGGGTCTGTGAACAGAAGAAGATTCCTAGAATGTTTAGAATCACCTCGGCAACACCAAAGTTTTGCAGAGGTACAAAAACTTTCATTGCAACAGACCAACTTTATTTCTTTTAAGGTAAAACAAGCAACTGAACACAAAAATTACACCACAACCAGCGGATGCTGTCCTGTAAGACTCCAGGATGTTCCCCAATTTGAGTGATATTTCTAGGTGAAGGACCAAATAACCGACTAATGGGCGAGATGTACAACGTATCCTTCGATTATAGATGCATTCTTTGGAGACGTGTGGTATAGACGCCGAATGATCAGACGGTCAAAAAGGGCTGTTAGTTAATAAGATTGAATAGTATTGTGTTGCACTTTGCTATCTTGTGTGGGATCTAACTGTGTGATTTATCGGTGTAATTTTCTCTAAAACAGAAAGACATGATTAGTCGAAAGAGTCGTACAACATCGTAATGTATTTGGATATAAATGGATCATCGCCTGCAAATATTACACAAAAGCATAATTCGAAGCACAATCTCGTGTCTTACTAGAAAAGGATTCGAAGGATGTGATGTGTATTTCTTTGACCTGTGGGTCTATTTACCTTACAAAGGGACAGAAGTGGAACTTTAGTGTTGAAAGTTGTCGTTTTTCGCGGTGAAGGAGGTGATACATTAACAATCTAGACGGAGCGCTGATCTAAAATTTACGGTTGGAGTGTATAAATTACACAAACAAATCCTAACCTGTTGTTAGCTGGAGAACTTAAGACGAATGGTACTGTCTGTGTTGAGTGAGAATTGGTAGAACATGTATGTACCTGTCAGTATTTGATTATTATTGAGCTGCATTTTGATATCCGCCGAATCCTCCTCTACATCTCGCGTACTCGTATCGCAGTGTATTGTAAATTGGCAATCGTTCATTGTGTTGGCTATTTGAACCATTATCATATTTGATGTTGTCACTTATTTTTCCTGGTAATTGCATTGTCCATAGCGCAGTTACTTGTTATCTGAAAATCATTCTTATGTAGTTATTGTTTATAAGATTTCAAATTATTGTTAAGTTCAGTATCATATTCGAAGTCAATCAGCGGTGAGCCCGGTAATTGCATTGTCCATATTGCAATTACCTACATGCCATCTGTCAATCATCCTTAAAATCGTCATTGTTATACTAAGTGCAAGTACATGTTTGATATCAATCATCCATGGCAGCCTCCTTTAATCAGGTGCTGGACAATTGTCCGAGGGTGGTGTGGTGGTGGGTGACGGTACCTGAACCAGATGACACTAACGTCGACGGTCGATTCTCACTGTTCCAGAACGCTCTTTTCTATGCTACTGACGTGCTTGTTTAGTAATGTAAGACAACAAACGCAACGCTGCTGAATTTAAATTCCTTGTCCCTGCGGAGCAATGATGGATTTGGAAAATTAATGTGCAATGAATCTCTATAAAAACACAAAACATACATCTGTTGAAAAAAATTACAGGTTGGGCCATCCGTGTATGTCATCTACTTGTTTATATTTGCGGTCTTATGTTGTACATGGCGGTGTCATACGGCAGTACTGCTCTATCCATATGGTGTGCTACGGCTCGTAATTGAAGGAAGCACGCACTGTGGTCGGACATCGTTTTACACTCACAACGGAACGTAGAGGTCGAGGAGTTAACAGTATCGTTAGGTACATTTCTTAGGACGCTTTGATTTTTCTTTCTTCTTTTTTTTTCGAATACAATGCCGTTTACTACGACTGGAAAATATGTCGAGCCACCCATAGATATTGTCTGGCAACGGATCCGAATCTGCAATAAAAGTGAGATTTAATTTCACGTTGTCCCCCGTTCCCCATCAGAGGGCGCGGGTGGTGGTTTCATTTCGGGTCAGATAGATGTCACGTTTGGGGATATTCATTTCATGTCTGGATGATTTTTGTGTACGACACGTAGTTTTAGAGTTATTCCGATTTTTCTGGTTAAATGAGGCACTCGGTAGATTATGGCACAAGCTATATAGCAGCATTAGTCTATAAGGAAAAATGAAAATGGTGCAATGGAGTTAAAGAACGCCTTTAATTCAAGTATGAGCTTACCTTCTCTCGATGAGTGTAGTAGACCATTGTGGTAGGTACCGCTTCTTTGGCTAGATACGGAGTGAAGCGGCACTGGGGCAAAGCCGCAGTCGTTTCCCATCCGGACGACGCAATTGCGCATCACGTCAACGAGCGATAACCCAATCTTCTCCACGGATCTTAGTCTTCCGTTTTTCCCACGCGTTAGTTGTAAATTTCACGGAATGGAATTCAGTAAGTGTACGTGTACGACACGTAGTTTTAGAGTTATTCCGATTTTTCTGGTTAAATGAGGCACTCGGTAGATTATGGCACAAGCTATATAGCAGCATTAGTCTATAAGGAGAAATAAAAATGGTGCAATGGAGTTAAAGAACGCCTTTAACTCAAGTATGAGCTTACCTTCTCTCGATGAGTGTAGTAGACCATTGTGGTAGGTACCGCTACTTTGGCTAGATACGGAGTGAAGCGGCACTGGGGCAAAGCCGCAGTCGTTTCCCATCCGGACGACGCAATTGCGCATCACGTCAACGAGCGATAACCCAATCTTCTCCACGGATCTTAGTCTTCCGTCTTTCCCACGCGTTAGTTGTAAATTTCACGGAATGGAATTCAGTAAGTGTACGTGTACGACACGTAGTTTTAGAGTTATTCCGATTTTTCTGGTTAAATGAGGCACTCGGTAGATTATGGCACAAGCTATATAGCAGCATTAGTCTATAAGGAGAAATAAAAATGGTGCAATGGAGTTAAAGAACGCCTTTAATTCAAGTATGAGCTTACCTTCTCTCGATGAGTGTAGTAGACCATTGTGGTAGGTACCGCTACTTTGGCTAGATACGGAGTGAAGCAGCACTGGGGCAAAGCCGCAATCGTTTCCCATCCGGACGACGCAATTGCGCATCACGTCAACGAGCGATACCCCAATCTTCTCCACGGATCTTGGTCTTCCGTTTTTCCCACGCGTTAGTTGTAAATTTCACGGAATGGAGTTCAGTAAAAGTGCTTGACGACTTTTAATCAGACGGCATATATTGAACCGTAAGGTCTGTGCTCGCTTTAGTAAACTAATTACGGTTGGATTTGTTGTTCTACACGTACATCCACATCAACTCAGTTACTCTCCAAATCAAATTTAATCGAATCACTTTCATAAAGTGAAAGGCAAAGGTACCAGGTTCGAGTCCCGGTTCCGGCACGCAATTTTAATCTGCCAGGAAGTTTCATATCAGCGCACACTCCGCTGCAGAGTGAAAGTTTCATTCTGGAAACATCCCTTAGGCTGTGGCTAAGCCATGTCTCCACCATATCCTTTCTTCCAGGAGTGCTAGTCTTGCATGTTTCGCAGGAGAGCTTCTGTGAAGTTTGGAAAGTAGGAGGCGAGGTACTGGCGGAAGTAAAGTTGTGGGGCGGCATCGTGAGTCTTGTCGGGATAGCACAGTCAGTAGTGCGCTTGCCCGCGAAAGGCAAAGGTTCCAGGTTCGAGTCCCGGTTCCGGCACGCAATTTTAATCTGCCAGGAAGTTTCATATCAGTGCACACTCCGCTGCAGAGTGAAAGTTTCATTCTGGAAACATCCCTTAGGCTGTGGCTAAGCCATGTCTCCACCATATCCTTTCTTCCAGGAGTGCTGGTCTTGCATGTTTCGCAGGAGAGCTTCTGTGAATGTAAACGAAGGCTTCCGCGGCCGTTGTCATTGTTTATAAAACTCTTCTGGGTGTTGGACCGCATCGTCAAAATATCAAATTTTTCACCGACGTTTCGGCCACTATTGCAAGTGGCCATCTTCTGGGTGTTACGTAACACCCAGAAGATGGTGAAGTATTTGATATTTTGGGTGTTGGACCGCATCGTCAAAATATCAAATTCTTCACCGACGTTTCGGCCACTATTGCAAGTGGCCATCTTCTGGGTGTTACGTAACACCCAGAAGATGGCCACTTGCAATAGTGGCCGAAACGTCGGTGAAGTATTTGATATTTTGACGATACGGTCCAACACCCAGAAGAGTTTTATAAACAGCTTCTGTGAAGTTTGGAAAGTAGGAGGCGAGGTACTGGCGGAAGTAATGTTGTGGGCCGGCATCGTGAGCCGTGTCGGGATAGCACAGTCGGTAGTGCGCTTGCCCGCGAAAGGCAAAGGTTCCAGGTTCGAGTCCCGGTTCCGGCACGCAATTTTAATCTGCCAGGAAGTTTCACTTTCATAATATTTGTCCAGCCTTCTATTCTCTAATATTTCCTGGCAAGAAAGGACACCTAAATCTTTCACTTTTCCATCTTATGTATCTTACTTTATTCTGATGATCGTGATCCATATTACAGGTGGGTGCTTACAAAATACGCCGAAGAGTCAAGAAAAATGATATAGGCATTCGTACGCAAACACAAAGAAATGTAAACAAAGGACGACGCATATGAACAAGTGTCTGAATTGGGCGCTGTATCGGTTACTGCTGCTACAATAGCAAGTTACACGATATAAGTGAGTTTGATCGTGGTGTTCCAGTTGACGCACCCGAGATGGGGCACAGCACTTCCGGCGGGCCGATGAGGTGGGGATTTTTCCATACGACCACTGCACAAGTACACCGTTAAAATCGGAAATCCGGTAAAACATGATATGTCCGCCATAGCTGCGGCGAAAAAGAAAAACTTTCAAAAACAGTACCAACGACGACTGTAAACAATCGTTCAACGTGATTGAACTACAATACTTCCGCAAATTGCTGCGGATTTCACTTCCGAGCCATTAGCAAGTTTCAGAGTGCGGACCAGTTAACAAAAATTCTTCGACATGGACTTTCGGAGCAAATGGCCCAGTTGTATACCCTTGCTAATTAGCTTTACACTTGGTCCGACAACACCGGCATTGGTCTGTTGGCGACTGAAAACATGTTGCCTGGTCTGACGAATCTTTACGAAATGCATTTTACACTTAGCTGTCATGTAATATTTATATATTATGCAACGAGTTTCGGGAATAGCCCATCACCACGGCATTTCTATAACAATACAAAAGTGGTTAAACATCTATGTGACACAAAATAGAAAACATAAATTTCTTGATCCAATATGGTAATACTTACAAATTACATAAACACTTCCGTTTCATACATTTCCTGAATGAATTAAAGGTGTCGTGTTATCCATGAAATGTGTCTTTTTGTCATACCGATAAAAACACAGCAAGTGGTTCTGCACTTAATCATTACTGTTTTGTAAGAAAAGAAGTCAAAGATATAATGGGACAGAATCAGGCAACAGGGTATGCCAAAGGCGTAACAGATTACCAGTACTGTGCTCATTACGTGTACAGTTTACATATGTGTAACTAAATTTATACAGTAACAATCTGAACATCAAAACTGATGATAGTTATAAAAATGAATATGAAATCATGAATTTGAAAATCATTAAGCAGTGAAAGGACTGTAATTAACATTAATTAAATGGATAAAAATTAAATGGATAAAAAGAGGCTTCTCCCACTACTGAGCGCATTGGCAGCCATTCCTACCATGACGGCCCACAGAATCCAGCGATGGCCTCTATTCCTCAGGAGCTACTCGTACGACATTCAGTTCCGCTCTTCTTCCAGGCACGCTAATGCCAACTTGATGTCACGTCATCTGGCAGGAGCTGACTCGGCCTTCGATGCTGACCAGCTGATATGCTGCCACCTCGACACGGAGGCGTCTGAGGACATCGACCAGCTACCCATGGATGCTGCCCTCGTCAGACACCATATGGCGCAGGATCCAGTGCTCAGCAAGCTACTGCGGTTTGTCAAGTTCGGGTGGCTCGGCAGCTTCAACACCGGGACCTACAGCCATACTGGCTCTGGAAGCTGGAGCTATCTTCAATGCAGTGCATCCTACTAGTACAGGGTGAGAATCATGCTACATGGGTTATCATTCCAGCCTCTGAGGTTGCAGGCAGCGCAGAGCGTTTTTGTTGGCACAGGCCGGTCCCTCCATTTATCAACTGGTGAAACAACTCAATCCGGAGACTGACCCTGAGGCCCTGTCGTATAGTCAGAACAAAACAAGCCTTGCAGAATACTTCGACTCCCAAATTCATGTAGCAGCAGCTCGCCACAGGTTTTTAAACTGCCGAAAGATGCCCCAGGAGTCGTATGGAGAATGGGTAACACGGCTCCAGAGTCTGTCCAGGGAGTGTAAATTTTCATGTACCAACACCGCTTGTAATCAATCAATAAAGCTCTTCGCTCATACGCGAGTTCCTGTTTTGTGTGTGTAGAGATTCTACAGAGAGCGCGCCCCCAAGTGCAGTGGCGTAACAGTAGGGGGGCAGAGCGGGCAAAATGCCACGGGCCCCCGATCCAAAGAGCCAAAAGAATCGATGGGCACAAGAGAAACCTGTCGTTATATAGTGCACCGACTTTAGTAACTTTTAGTTCCACAAGGTAGGTATTGCAAGAAAAGAGATAACATTTCTGACCAAACGTTTATTCCGTAATCAGAAAATATATGACGTCATCCGCGACTGGGCAAGGCTGAAAACGTGTACCCAGCTGGGATTCGAATCTGGGTATCCCACTGTATAGGTACCTGCGTTTACCACTACACCAGTAGGGACACAGTGATCACCACACCTGCAAGGACTAACTAAGCACGACAGTGCAGTGGTCTAGGGGTCAGCGCAACTGCCTAGAAAGCGGGAGATCCGGGTTCTAATTACAGCTTGGTACACATTTTCGGCTTTGCCCAGTCGCAGTTGATGTTATATATTCCGTGAATGTGAAAGAATAGCAACTGCAGTATCAGAAGTGACCTTTGTTCTTTCGGAATAGACGGGGTGTTTCACTAAGTTTCCAAAGAGTTACAGCACAATGATATAATTTTTTAAAATGGAACAATAGTTTTTTCAATCGTGCATTGGATTCGTTGAAAACAGCTGCGTCCAAATCAATTTAAACTACATTCCTGTCACTGTTAGTTTGGGAGCTACAACCCTTCAAAGTTTCAGGGGCAGATAACACAAACGCTGCGCATAATGCAATGCACCTTCTAAATGTGGTGCGGCCGTGTTGTAACGTCCCCGGTGTCACCGAGCGAGAAGCTTCCTCGATGCGCTGTTAGACTGCCGACTGTCGCCGCACACGGCCGTATACCCGACAGTTGGAGCCACACAAACAACGGGGGCTCAATATACCACAGTTACTGACATCGGATGACGATGGCATACACGTCAACGAGTACGTTGACATGTTGCTGATGCTCGGCGAGTGCCGACACTATGCCACTGAAGCAGCCACGCCGTATGCCGTGAGATATTCTAAGTGGAGAGCCTCGGCAGCCATTACGTTCTTACGTACCGAACAACAACTTCGGGAAACAGGCAGCTTGGTAGTGCGCCGCAGTACCAGACGAAGACCTGCAAGAAGTGAGGAGACGGAGGTGTTTGTTTTACCTGCACTACACCACGATCCTCATGTCAGCTTACGAGCCGTTGCTGCAGTCGCTGGTGTTAGTCAAAAAAAATGTTCAAATGTTTGTTAAGCTTATGGGACTTAACTACGGGGTCATCAGTCCCTAAACTTACAAACTACTTATGAACTACTTACGAACTAGGACGGCACAAATATCCATGCCCGAGGGGGGATTCGAACCCCCGACCGTAGTGGCCGTGCTGACCGTGACTGGAGCGCCTCAGTCACCTCGGCCACCGCGGCCGGCTGGTGTTAGTCTCAGATCTGTGTGTCGTATAGTACACGGCCACAGGTTTTACCCGTACTGCCTGTCACTGAACCAGGAGATGCATGGGAACGATTTCCGTGCAAGAGTGTCATTCTGTGAGTGGGCCATGCGTAATTTCACGTTGGAGTCTTTACAAAGTGTTATGTTCTCTGATGAGTCCACGTTCACAAATTATGGTGCAGTGAATCTCCATAACATGCACTACTGGGCTGCAGACAATCCTCGGTGGGTACGACCTGTCGACCGCCAACGTAGGTGGTCTATTAACGTGTGGTGTGGAATCCTTGGGGATGAAATCATCGGTCCACACTACTTCCCAGATACACTGACAGGTGAGTTATTTAACACGTTTATAGCCAACAGTTTGGGTGGTCTCCTTGAACATGTGTGTCTACACATGAGAGCCTATATGTGGATGCAGCAGGATGGTCACCCAGCGCATTCTGCGCGTGCTGTTGTGGAAGAACTAAACAACAGGTGTGCAGGAAGATGGTTGGGGCGCCATGGTCCTCATTCATGGCCCGCAAGGTCGCCCGATTTAAAACCAGTAGATTTCTTTTTGTGGGGATATCTAAAGGATCGTGTTTATGTCACTGAGCCCACATCCCCAGATGATCTAAAACGCCGCATCGTGGATGCATGTCGCTACGTCACACCGGCGATGTTACATCTCGTCCGCAGATCCTTTCAACGGCGCATTGCATTATGCATTGAGGAACATGAACACACATTTGAACATCTCATGTAAATCAACTTCCCACCGCCATAACATCCATCACGCACCACACAGTCATGTAGTATGTGCAGCGTGTGGTATCAGCCCCTGAAACTTGGAAGTGTTGTAGGTCCCAAACTAACAGTGATAGGAATGTAGTTTAAATTGATTTGGACGCAGCAGTGCACGATAGAAAAACTATTGTTCCATTTAAAAAATTATATCTTTGTGCTGTAACTCTTTGGAAAATGATACAATGAACTATGTTCATAGCTCCGCAGAAAGTGTAACATTTCTGATGTTGACCTACCACATTAAAATTTCCCGTCACCTATTATTTTATAAGTTACAGAGGCAAACACACTTAGTGAAACACCCTGTATATTACACACACACACACACACACACACACACACACACACACACATATATATATATATATATATATATATATATATATATATATATATATATATATGTTTATTCTTATTTATTACAAGTTCTTCTTCCGTGCTTTCTGTTCAGCAAAAGTGTCAATGGCAACAACACAGTTCACATTACGAGACAGATAATTTTCGATTGATAATATAACGAAGTTGCGTAGCCTTCACACGTGTCACTTGGAGCAAAAGTAGCGCCCTAGTAAATCGTAAGAATATGATCACTTTGTCTACATCAGCGACCGGGTGAGCGTCGGCGGCTCTTTCTTAGCGTTGCGAACATCAGCGCACTACAAGACCGCTACCTTTTTTTGAATACCGTCTTATCCACTGACGTTCACCAGTCCACATACTGAGCCACATGATTTAATTTAAAGATAATAATCATTCGAAGCATTGGTCTTTTACAAGTATTGGTAAAACATGTCTTTACTTTCTACAATTCAAACTGATCCATTTACGCTCACGCATCCACCTACTGGCCCCCAGGATTTAATTTAAAAATACTATTCATTTCAAACTTTGCTCATTTGAAACGAACCCACTCTTACTGTTGTATGCTTATCCCGGGCTGTGAAAATATTACTTTAGAAAAACAACAAGATCTTCTTTTTTTAAAAAATCTGTAACTTGACATTTCCACTATGAATACACGTGGTTATAACCCATTAAAATTTCGTTAAAAGTGGTAAAATGTATTTCGAGCTCTATAGCTGTAAAGTTGGATGTTACTAGAGAAGACGTCCAAAATCGCACAAACCACAGTTCAATCTAAAGTAAAACCAAATTTCTCCATATACTGAAATGTATAAATCATGGAAGATATTGGTATAAATTATTTCACGGTAAACCTGTTGGTACAGTTGTAATTAAAAATTAAACTCGAGTTTCTATAATAAAAAATCCGTTAGTAGGAACTGTTGCTACCTACGAACGCCATTATAAGTAAGCGGAATTACAATTAGCAGAATTTCAGTACGTGGTGGACTTAATGTGTTTTTGTCCTGTGTGCTAAATGATGCTGGCTGATCAAAATAATCAAAGCAACTGAAATCTCGAATACGTGTAACATACAGTGGTTGAAATGGCTGTAAGTGAAGTGAGAATAACAGCAAATGGCAGGGATAGTGATGATAATTAGGACATTGAAATAGAGTTCTGAAGGACGTAGTGACTAAATACACTCAGGGCCATTAAAATTACTACAACACGAAGATGACGAGCTACAGATGCGAAATTTAACTGACAGGAAGAAGATGCTGTGATATGCAAATGATTAGCTTTTCAGAGCATTCACACAAGATTGGCTCCGGTGGCGACGCCTACAACGTGTTGACATAAGAAAAGATTCCAACCGATTTGTCATACACAAACAGCAGTTGACCGGCGTTGCCTGGCGAAACGTTGTTCTGATGCCTCAAGTAAGAAGGCGAAATGTGTACCATCACGTTTCTGACTTTGATAAAGGTCGGATTGTAGCCTATCGCGATTTGGGTTTATTGTATCGGGACATTGCTTCTCGCGTTGGTCGCGATCCAGTGACTGTTAGCAGAATATGCAATCGGTGATTTCAGGAGAGCAATACGAAACGCCTTGGTGGATCCCAACGGCATCGTATCACTAGCAGTCGAGGTGACAGGCATCTTATCCGCATGGCTGTAACGAATCGTGCAGCCACGTCTCGACCCCTGAGTCAACAGATGGGGACGTTTGGAAGACAACAACCATCTGCACGAACAGTTCGACGACGTTTGCAGCAGCATGGACTATCAGCTCGAAGACCATGGCTGCGGTTACCCTTGGGGCGCTGCAGCATAGACAGGAGCGCCTGCGATGATGTACGCAGCGACGAACCTGGGCGCACCAATGGCAAAAGTCATATTTTCTGATGAATCCTGATTCTGTTTACAACATCATGATGGTCGCATCCTTTTTTGGCGACATCGCAATGAACGCACATCGGAATCGTGTATTCGTCATCGCCATATTGGCGTATTACCCGGCGTGATGGTATTGGGTGCCATTGGTTACACGTATCGGTCACCTCTTGTTCGCATCGACGGCTCTTTGAATAGTGGCCGTTACATTTCAGATGTGTTATGCCCCGTGGCTCTACCCTTCATTAGATCGATGCGAAATCCTACATTTCATCAGTATAATGCACGACCGCATATTGCAGTTCCTGTACGGGCCTTTCTGGATACGGAAATTGTTCGACTGCTGCCGTGGCCAGCACATTCTCCAGATCTCTCACCAAATGAAAACGTCTGGTCAATGGTGGCCGAGCAACTGGCTCGTTACAATACGCCAGTCACTACTCTTGATGAACTGTGGTAACGTGTTGAAGCTGCATGGGCATCTGTACCTGTACACGCCATTCAAGCTCTGTTTGACTCAATGCCCAAGCGTATCAAGGCCGTTATTACGGCCAGAGGTGGTTGTCCTGGGTACTGATTTCTCCGGATCTATGCACCCAAATTGCGTGAAATGTAATCACATGTCAGTTCTAGCATAATATATTTGTCTAATGAATACCCGTTTATCATCTGCATTTCTTCTTGGTGTAACAATTTCAATAGTCAGTAGTGTACTTTACCTACGATCTTCGACGAAATCTAAGGTTTTATTCCGATCTTGATGAAATTTGCTACTGAAGTGTCGATTAAATATGGTACGTGGGTTAAATAATTTTCATTGTTGTTCGACTCCCACTCATTGCATAATTTTGTCACAGCAGGATATATATGAGGAGCCCCCTCCTACAGATAAATTTGTCATGGGTCTCAGATGGTACAGTTACACCACTGCCCAGGTGGTGGGTGGCAGAGGGAAATACTTGCCGCGGACCAACAGGCAGGAAGCGTATGAGCCGGTGCGGGCGTGTGCGAAATGCGCCTGTATCCCTTGTTAGGGGTGGCGTACAGAACTGTGGAAGGCAATGGAATACCACAGCAGATTACTTTATCTGCATGTCTCCATTTAATATCCAAGATATTGTTTCGTCTCGTGTTAAATCATTATTCGGCGGCAAGAAATGTCAACAGTCGCTCCTCCGAGAGGGGAGACAACTTGAAAGGGGGCACAATTACAGAATGATGAATGGTACATGGAATTTAAAAACATGTTACAAGCTGGAATACTGGTAAATCTCAAAGAGATATGACAATGAATAACATGAGTATGGTAGGAGTAGCTGAGTCAGATGAAATGGTTGTTGAGGACTGCATTCAGATAAATACGTAATTTACTACTCAGGAAGACGAGTGAATGGGAGTACGACAGATTATGACAGAAGTATTGGCTAAGTGCGTGGAAAATGTAGAATATTCAAATGATAGGGTATTTGATTTAGAATGAAAGGAGTACAGAACAATTCAGTCCTTATCTAGGTGTATATGTCAACCTCATATCATGATGACCACTTTAGAGAACACATAAAACGTAATATCTTAAGTATTCGACAATAATAAAGGATGCTGCAGAACAGCCGGCCGCGGTGGCCGAGGGGACTGAGACGCTTCAGTCACGGTCTGCACGGCCACTACGGTCGGGGGTTCGAATCCCCCCTCGGGCATGGATATTTGTGCCGTCCTTAGTTGTAGGTAGTTCATAAGTAGTTTGTAAGTTTAGGGACTGATGCCCCCGTAGTTAAGTTCCTTAAGCTTAACAAACATTTGAACATTTGTTGCAGAACAGTAATGGGCGACTGGCTGGAAACATAGTAGACACTCATGGTCTTAGAAGGACTGACGGAGATGAATGGCTTCTGGACTTCTACAGAGCCGCGGTGGAGTAGCCGAGCGGTCTAAAGTGTCTCGCTGCGGAACGCGCGGTTGCTCGCCGTGGAGGTTCGAGTCCTCCCTGGGGGATGGGTGTGTGTGTTTCTGCTTAGGTTAGTTTACCTAGGTGTAAGTAGTTTGTGAGCTACGGACTGATGACGACGCAGTTTGGTCCGATAGATCTACAAACATTTGAACATTTGAACTTCTACAGAGAAAGATAGCTGACAGTGGTAAATACGTGCTTCAAAAATCACAAGAGGAGGCTCTACACTTGTAAATCGCCAAATGAGTAATACAGAAACCAAAACTGATCGTGTTTGTTCGCTGTTTTTCGATGTGTTCTTGGCTTAGCTTTTTATTGCAGAGAGGCAAATGGCTCGACTATTCCACCGCGGCATGCAAAAACCAGACTGGTTTTATACTAGTAGAAGAAGCTAAAGAAACGGAATCAAGAAGGCACACACATTACCATTTAATTTACTTATGGCAAAAATTGAAATAAAAATTAAAACGCTAAAGAAGGCTGCCACAGTGAAGAAGTGGGATCTAGAGAAGATAAAATCTTGAAAAGGAAGAATCAGTGAAATGCTATCACTTGACGTTTCTAATACCTTACAGAATAAACAACCACCTAAAAATGTCAACGAGTACTGAAATATGCTGAAGGAAGCCATAATAAAAACACGACAGATAAGTATAGGATACGCAAGAAAGCCACGGGTTACATAGGAAATGATATCTAAGACAGAGGAAAATTCAAAAATAAGAACACTGAAGATGCAAGATAGATATACCGAAGAATGGATAATGAACTGCGTAGAGAAACAGAGCAGGCTAGACAAAAATGAAGGCGCAAAGAACTTGCTAATACAGGAGAAATCCAAAGACATAGAATATGCATAGAGTAGCGGCGACACGATCTTTAGCTCTCCCTGCGGTGCTACGATGTATCATAAGTCACCATATTTTCGGAAGCCTTACAGTGGCTTTCTGAAAGCGACATAGTCCGTGTGCGAGCAAGTAAGGTAACCATTCGTTTTTGAAATCACGCCTAACGTTTGTATAACGTATAACTGTACCAACAGAAGCAGTAAAACCGCAGTTTCTTTTTCAAATGAAAACAGACGTTGTCTCAGCGACCCAGATATCCAAACACGTAGGTGCAACTACAGTGGAGGGTTATATGTGGAGAGGCCAGACAAACGTCTGGTTCCTGAAGAGGGCGGCAGATTTTTCATACAGTTACTGCGAACGGCTGATAGCAAGGGGAAACGACAGTCGTTACTTTTCCCGAGGACATCCAGCTCTACTTAATGAATATATAATGATGGCGTCTTCTTAGGTAAAATATTCCGGAGGTAAAATAGTCCCCCATCTGCGGGCGGGTACTACTCAGTAGGATGTCGTCATAAAAACAGGAATTCTACGGATAGGGGCGTGGAATGTTCCAACCATTAATCGCCTAGGTAAGTTAGAAAATTTGAAAAGAGAAATGGATAGGTTAAAGTTAGACGTGGTAGGGATTAGTGAAGCTCGGTGGCAGGAAGAACAGGGTTATAAATACAATATCAGCTGGTGGTAATGCAGGACTCCGTCTGATAATGAATAAGAAAATAGAAGTGGGGGTAAGTTACTAAAAACATTATAGTGAACGCATTATCGTAGTAAAAATAGTCATAAAACCAACACCGACCACAATAGTGCAAGTTTATATGCCAACTAGCTCCGACGATGATGAGGATATCGAAGCACTGTATGGGGAGATAAAAGAAATCATTCAGAAAGTTACGGGAGACGAAAACGTGATTGTAATGGGGGACTGGAACTCGGTATTAGTAAAGGGAAGAGAAGGAAATGTAGTAGGTGAATATGGACTTGGAGAAAGGAATGAAAGAGGTTATCGCTTGGTAGGATTTTGCGCAGAGCACAGTTTTATTATCACCAACGCTTGGTTTAAACATCATGAAAGAAGGCTGTATGCATGGAAAAGACCAGGAGACATTGGAAGATACCAGATTGAATTTATAATGGTAAGGAAGAGATTTATAAACCAGGTTTTAGGCTGTAAAACATATCCAGGGCTAGATATAGACTCTAACCATACGTTATTGGTTATGAATTGCAGATTAAAACTTAGGAGACTGCAGAAAGGTAGAAAAGTTAAGAGATGGAACCTAGACAAATTGAAGGAACCAGAGGAGCTGAGAGTTTCAGAGGGAGACTTGCCAAGGATTGGCTGAAACGAGGGAAAGTAATACGCTAGAAGAAGACTGGGTAGAGTTGAGAGATAGGATAGTGAAGGCCACAGAGAATCATACAGGCATAATTACAAGGCCTAATAGAAATCCCTGGATAACACAGGATGTACTGAACTTAATTAATGAGAAGAGAAAATATAAAAAATCATCCAGGTAAGCTGGCAAAAGGGAGAACAAACTTCTGAAAAATGAGACTGACAGGAAGTGTAGACTGGCTAAGCAGGCGTGGCTAGAGGGCAAATGCAGAACCGTAGAAGAATGTGAAACTAGGGGAAAGATAAAAACCGCCTACAGGAAAATAAAAACGTTGTTTGGAGACAAGAAAAGAAGCTGTATGAATATCAACAACACTATAGGAAACCAAGTACTAAGCAGAAAATGGAAAGCTGAAAGTTGAGAGGAATATATAAAGGGCCTATACAAAGCAAATAAACTGGATGGGAGTATTCTAGAAATGGAAGACGAAGTGCAGGAAAATAAGATAGGAGCTATGATACCGCGAGAAGAATTTGACAGAGCGCTGAAAAAGATTTGGGTTGAAACAAGGCCTCTTGAGTAGATGATATTCCGTCCGAACTGTTGATATTGTTGGGAGAGCCAATCATGAAGAAATTGTTCCACCTGGTATGCAAGATGTATGTAACGGGGAAAATACCATCCGACTTCAAGAAGAATATTATAATTACAATTTCAAAGAAAAAAAGTGCGGACAAATGTGAAAATTACATAACTATCACTTTAATAAGTCATGTCTGGAAAATACTAACCAATTTTTTGCAGTTCAATAGAAAAACGTGTGGAATCCGACCTCGGGAAAGATCAGTTTGAATTTAGGAGAAATGTAGGAACACAGGAGGCAAATCTCACATTACGACGAATCTTAGAATATAGGACAAGGAAAGGCAAATCTACGTTTTTAGCATTTGTAGACTTGGAGAAAGCTTTCGACAATGTCGACTGGAATACACTCTTTAAAATTCTGAAGGTAGCAGGGGTAAAATATAGGGAGCGAAGAGTAACATGCAACCTATACAAAAACCTGATGGCAGTTATTAGAGTCGAAGGGCAAGAAAGGGACGCAGAGGTTGTAAAGGGAGTAAGACAGTGTTGTAGCCTTTCCATAATGTTGTTCAATCTGTATATTGAGATAGCAGTGAAGGAATGCAAGGAGAATTTTGGAGGTGGAATTAAAGGTCAGGCAAAAGAAATAAGGACGTGGAAGAGCAATTGAATGGAATTGACAGTATCTTGAAAGGAAGATACAAGATGAACATTAACAAGAGTAAAACGAGGTAATGAAATGGAATATCAGAAAATCAGGCGATGCTGAAGGAATTAGATTGCGTAATGAGACAATAGAAGTAGTAGATGAGTTTGTTATTTCTGTAGCAAAATAACCTCTGATAGCCGAAGTAGAGAAGATGTAAAATTCAGAATGGCTGTGGGAAGAAGTGAAACTTGTTGACATGCAATATTAATTTAAATGTTAGGTTGTCCTTTTTGAAAGCATTTTTCTGGAGTGTAGCATTGTATTGGAGTGAAACCTGTACGATAAGGAGTTCAGACAAAAAGATGATAGAAGCTTTTGAAATGTGGTGTTACAGAAGAATGATGAAAATTGAGATGAGTAGATCAAGTATCTAGTGAGAAGGTGATTAACCGAAATGGGAAGAAAATAAGTTTCTGGCGTATCCTGACTAAGAGAAGGCATAGGTTGTTGAGACACATTCTAAGACATCAAGCAAGCGTTAGAAGGAAGTGTGTGAGGTAATAATCGTAGAGGGAGATCGAGGGACGAATACAGTAAGCAGATTCAGAAGGATGTAGGCTGCCGAACGTTTTCTCGGATGAAGAGACTTGCGCAGGACGGGGTAGCGCGGTGAGCTGCATCAAACCAGGACTGAAGACCACAATAACAACAACGAATACTCTTTAAAGTATTAGTTTTTACATGTTAATCGTTTTTCGCTTTTTAATTATGTGTTTAACATTATTAACATTTGTTATTTCATCCCACGTTTCCGTTGAAAACCAGCTGCTAACGAAATTTGTTGTTCCAATAAGAAGAGAGAATTGGTTTCCGGCAACAACCAGTCATATTTGTCCTGCTCATACCGGTATTAAAACAAAATATATGTTTGACGTGAATGTAGTAAAGCAAAATATATTTATCACACATTTCGTCAAACATGTGAAACTGCAAGGTAAATTCAGAACAAGACCATTCCTAATGGCCGTTTCCTAGAATTTTTATGCAGAGTACCGTAATCTGAATCATGAGAAAGACAGAAATACAAGCATAATGTTGACTACTACCTCAATAAACATATGATAAACTACAAACTTAATTACATATTCTACTGTCTGGATGGCGTAAGTATAAATCTAAAGTCTCCAATTGTATTACCTTGGCCCATGCAATAGTGTCTGCTTAGTACATTAAATGGATTGAAATCAATGTAGATGCAGTGGTGAACGCAATTGGGGGGGGTATAAGGGGGATATATTCCCCTTCCCTTCTGCCCCTCCCCGACCTTTTATCACGGTAGACTAGTAAGTAAGATATGAAATTCATTTTCACAGAATGTCACACTGTGTTGATCCTCGCCTCCCCCTTTAATATGTGATGTAATCGTGCCCCTGTTCCATCGTTTCTTGATAGAATACTTTATTCATGTTGCATGAAACACACTAGTTATATGTGTAATATTTTGCGAATTTACGACTGTAGAAAGTTAGTTTCTGAAACCTCTACTCTTTTTCTAAAACGTTTTGTTGAAAACGGCGAACAGAATCGAGCATAGATTCGTCTTAAACTTTCCAGATCATGGAACTTCCTAGCAGATTAAAATTGTGTGCAGTAACCGGAAGTCGAACCTAGGACCGTTGCTTTTCGCGGGCAAGCGCTCTACAACTGAGCTATCCCGACACGACCCACGGTCTGTACTCACAACTTCAATTGTGCCAGTACCTCGCCTCCAACTTTCCAAACTTAACAGAAGTTCTCCAGATGATGTTTCAGTCTGAAATGATGATGATTGTTTCTGGCTCAAACTGCAAAGCGCAAACACTTATATTTCCGTAATCTTCTAACCTTCTATCATGTTTACGCCCCTCATTTACTTTCGAGAACATGACGGTAGTTCAATTTGCTTTATTCCCGTTGCGATGTTGCCTCTCTATGGAAGTCTATCTCTTTTCAGAAAATTGATTCTGCATTGCAAGAGGGTATGCAGTGATCGATAAACGTTTTTTCGTTCCTCATTTTGTAGGAGGCTTCAGTGGGACATAGTTTCGTAAAGTTTAGATAGTTTTGCGGTTAGTTAAATTCGGTTGATGCGCTAGAGGAAGAGTGCCCGCAAGGAAATCCGCATCCTTCAGGACGTACGCATAAGGAAATGTCGTTCAGCAAAAATGGGGATTATGCAAGAACTACAGCCTTACAAACAAAAGATAAATATCCCTCAACTTCTCGGAACTGAATGGAACTAAATATGGAAGACTCAAAGGAATTTCCATTAACCTGTTCTTATTTTAAATTAGTGAATATGTTGTTGTTGTGGTCTTCAATCTGGAGACTGGTTTGATGCAGCTCTCTTAATACCCTATCCTGAGCAAGCCTCATCAACTCCACATAATAACAGCAACTACATCTGACTGAATCTGCTTACCGTATCCATCTCTTGGTCTTCCTCTGCGGTTTTTACCCCACACACTTCCCTCCAATGGTAAATTTACGATTCCTCGATGTCTAAGAATGTGTCCTACCAAGCGATCCCTTCTTTTAGTCAAGGTATGATAGAAATTTCTTTTCTCCGCAATTCTGTTCAGCACCTCCTCATTAGTTACGCGATCCACCCAGCTAATCTTCAGCATTCTTCTGTAGCACCACATTTCAAAAGCCGCTATCCTCTTCCTGTCCGCACTGTTAATCGTCCATGTTTCACTCCCATACAAGGCAACACTCCACACAAATGCCTTCGGAAAGCACCTCCTTAGGATTAAATCAATATTCGATTTTAACAAATTTCTCTTTTTCAAGAACGCTTTTCTGCCCATTGCTATATTGCATTTTATATCCTCTGCACTGCGATCATCGTTTGTTATTTTGCTGCACAAGTAACAAAACACATCTATCTCCTTTATTGTATCGTTACCTAATCTAATTTCTTCAACATCAACTGATTTTCTTAGACTGCACTCCATTACCCTAGTTTTGTACTTGTTAATGTTGTTCTTGGTTGCACCTTTTAGCACACTGTCCATTCGGTTTAACTTCTCTTCTAGGTCCTTTGCTGACTCTGACATAAATACTATGTAATCGGCAAAACGCAATGTTTTTAATTGTTCACCCGGAATTCTAATTCCTTCTCCAAACTTCTTCGTGCTTTCCTTTATAGCTTGCTCAATGTTCAAATTGAATAACACTGGAGAAAGGCTACAACCCTGTCTTACTCCCTTCCCAACCACTACATCTACATCTACATGGGATACTCTGCACATCACATTTAAGTGCCTGGCAGAGGGTTCATCGAACCACCATTATTCCATTCTCGAACAGCGCGCGGGAAGAAACAACACCTGAATCTCTCCGTTCGAGCTCTGATTTCTCGTATTTTATTCTGATTATCATTTCTACCTGTGTAAGTGGGATTCAACAATATATTTTCGCATTCGGAGGAGAATGTTGACGATTGGAGTTTCGTAAGTAGCCCGCGCCGCAGCGATAAGCGCCGTTGTTCTAATGATTCCCATCCCAGATCCTGTATCATTTCCGTAACGCTGTCTTCCCTGTATCGTGACAATCGAAACGAGCTGTCCTTCTTTGGACTCTTTCGATGTCCTCCGTCAAACCCACCTGAAAAGGATCCCAAACTGGGCAGCAATACTCCAAAAATGGACGGACAAAGCGTAGTGTATGCAGTTTCTTTTGTAGTTCTGTTGCATGTTTTAAGGCTTCTGCCAGTAAAACGCAGTCTCTGGTTCGTCTTTCCCACGACATTATCTACGTGTTCTTTCCAATTTAAGGCTGAAGTAATAGTAATTTGTAGGTATTGTGGTGTCTGCGGCCTTCACTTTTGATTGATTTATCTTGTAAACAAAGTTTATCGGATTTCTTTTCATACTCATGTGGACCACTTCACACTTCTCATTATTTAGAGTCAATTGCCAGTTTTTACACCATACTGATATCTTATTCAGATCTTCCTTCAGTTGGTTTTGATCTTCAAATGATTTTACTAGACGGTAAATGACGGAGTCATCTGCAGACAAGAGAGTTACTTAGATTCAGCTCACACAACCGCTGTCTGTGGTTTGTACAAGTTGTAAATAACCTTACTCTCCTAATATTTTACTCCTGGTTGCTTCTGAACTTGCCGGCCGCGGTGACTGAGGCGCTTCAGTCACGGTCTGCACGGCCACTACGGTCGGGTGTTCGAATCCCCCCTCGGGCATGGATATTTGTGCCGTCTTAGTTCGTAAGTAGTTCATAAGTAGTTTGTAAGTTTAGGGACTGATGACCCCGTAGTCAAGTCCCATAAGCTTAACAAACATTTCTTCTGAACTTGGAAGAGTTTGTTCCAATCAATATCGTCAAAAGCCTTCTCCAAATCTACAAAAGCTAGAAATGTTGGTTTTCTTAATGTAAGCCATAAAGTGAGTATTGCCTCCTGTGTTCCTACATTTGTCCTGAACCCAAACGAATCTTCCCCGTGTTCCTCTGCTGTCCAGTTTTAGGTGAGATCCCGACTTTGTTTTATCTCTTGTATTTCATCGTTTTGTGTTGTTAGCGTCTTGGCCGTTGGTCAGTGTGTCCCTTTTTAAGTTTTTTTATTTTCGGAGCTTTGTATTTATTTTTTACGTTCTTGATGGTGGACTCTTCGCTAGGAACAGGGGACTGTTGACCTAGATGTTTAGTCCCCTTAAAAAGCAACGACAACAACAACTTATTAAACTGATAGTCCTGTAGTTTTCACACCTGTCTGCGCCTGCTTACTTTGGAATGGGGATCAAAGTCTGAGGGTACTTCACCTATCTCATACATCTTACACACCAGGTGAAACAGTTTTGTAACGACTGGTTCTCCCAGAGACTTCAGTAGCTCTGAGGGAATGCCATATACTCCAGGGGCCTTGTTTCGACTTAGGTCTTTCAATGCTCTGTCAAATGTATCTCTCAGTATAGTGTCTCCCATCTCATCCTTATCTACTTCTTCTCCTCTTCCTACAATATTGCCTCTAAGTTCACTTCCTTCTTAGAGCCTCTGTATAATCTCTTTCCAACTTTCAGCTTTTCCTTCTTTGCTGTAACTGGTTTTCCATCTGTGTTCTTGATATTCATAGAGCTGTTTTTCTTTTCTCCAAATAACTCTTTTATTTTCCTGTAGGCTGTATCTATTTTTCCCGTATTTATACATTCTTCTACATTCATGCATTTGCCTTCTAGGCACTACTGCTTAGCTATTTTGCATTTCCTGTCAATCTCATTTCTTGGTAGTCTGTACTCCATTTTGCCTGCTTCATTTACTGCATTTTTATATTTTCTCCTTTCATCGATTAAATTTAGTATGTCCTGTGATATCCAAGGATTTTTTGCAGGTCTTGTCTTCTTACCTATTTTGTCCTC
Organism: Locusta migratoria; assembly: GCA_026315105.1. Classification (NCBI taxonomy): domain Eukaryota; kingdom Metazoa; phylum Arthropoda; class Insecta; order Orthoptera; family Acrididae; genus Locusta; species Locusta migratoria. Next base: position 905,519,623 of record CM048744.1, on the reverse strand, counting down.
TGCTGCCTTCACTATTTCATCTCTCAATTCTACCCATTCCTCCTCTACTGTTTTATTTTGCACCGTTTCTGTCAATTTTTGCCGGGAGCTCCCTCTGATATTCTCAAGAAATTCAGATTCCTTCAGTTTATCCCATCTCCTTATTTTCCTACCTTTCTGAAGTTATTTTAGTTTCAGCCTACAATTCATGACCATCTGCCCCTGGGTATTTCTTACAGTTTGAAACATGGTTCCACAATCTATGTCTCACCATTATAAAATCTATCTGGTATCTTCCGGGATTCCTGGTCTCTTTCAAGTATACAACCTTGTTTCGTGATTCTTAAACCAGGTGTTAGTTATAACTAAATTATGTTCCGTGCTAAATTCTACCAGGCGGCTTCCTCTTTAATTCCTTTTGCCCAGACCATATTCACCTACTATCTTCCCTTACATTCCTTGTCCTACTACCGAATTCCAGTCTCCTACAACTATTCAGTTTTCCTCTACCTTAATTATCTGAATAATTTCCTGTAGCTCCTCATATATTTCTTCGATCTTCTCATCATCGGCGGAGCTATCTGGCATATAAACATGTACTGCTATGGTCGGTGTTTGCTTCGTATCTATCGTGACTACGATAATGCGATTACTCTGTTGCTCATAATAGTTTTCCCGCATTCCTATTTTCTTATTCGTCATCAGACCTATTCCTGTGTTACCATCAACTGATTTTGTGTTTATAACCATGTACTCATCTGACCATCAATCCTGTTCCTCTTTCCACCTAACTTCATTAACGCCCACTATATCTAACTTAGACTTACCCATTTCCCTTTTTAAATTTTCTAGCTTCCCTACCCGATTAAGGGATCTAACATTCTACGCTCCGATCCGTAGAATGCCAGTGTTGTCTTCCTGATAATCACATCCTCCTGAGTATTCCCCGCCCGGAGATCCGAATGGGGGACTATTTTACCTCCGGAATATTTTACCCGAGAGGATGCCATCATCGTATGTTCATATAGTAGAACTGTATGTCCTCGGAAAAGGTAACGGCTGTAGTTTGCCCTTGCATTCAGCCGTTCGCAATAACTGTGTGGCAAAGCCACATTAGCTGATGTTACAAGGCCAGCTCAGTCAATCATCCAGACTGTTGCCCCTGTAACTACTGAAAAGGTTGCTGCCCCTCTTCAGGAACCACACGTTTGTCTGGCCTCTCCACAGATACCCCTCCACTGTGGTTGCACCTACGGTATGTCTATCTGTATCGTTGAAGCACGCAAGACACCGCACCTCGGCAATGTCTGTGGTTCATGGGAGTATACGCCCAGCTTTATCTTGTAATAAAGGAAGCAAATGCCGTTAAGTTCCTGCCGGATTCATGTCTTTAGATTTTATGCAACTTTTGCGATTTTCGTATCTGACTAGCTTCTTGTTTAATCCAACAGACAAAATAGTTCACGAAGTTGAGAAGGTCCTGGTTGTGTAGCTTCCTACACGACAAAACCCGGTGTGGTAACTGAGAGGAACTTCAGATCATTTTATAGCGATTCCGGTCACTAGATCAAGGAGATAGTCACAGTAGAGATTAATTCGCTAGAGTCACAACGACGGATGTATTGAAAATCGGACCAGTATCGGTAGAGAATGTTCGATAAGAAGAATTTTTCCATGTTGAACGGAACTGAAAGAAAACTTACATTAGCAGCTAGTCTTTCCAAATAGTTGAAGAAGATGGAGATCATACAGCAATCGGTTAGTAACGCCTGGTCCCCTGGATCTGATCGCAGAACGAGTAATGATTTTCGTGTATGTAGCAAGGTGATCTCGTGGTTCGCAAAACAGCGCATCGTCTTTCTCACACTACAGTGCTCTGCGTGTGAATCAGCCGAAAAAGAATGAAACAACATTTCTTGAACCGTAAGAGACCGACTGAGCGTTATTACCGCTAGCTGACCGATACATGTGTTATACTTCGAAGATATGAAATTTTATATCTGTGAAAATCGTTTGTGAGAGGGGAATTAAGTTGTAGAAAGTAAGAAACTGATTACGCTAACCAACACAGTGTTCAAGAATCACAGCAGGGGGTGGAATGGATAAAAAAAGCCTGGGTACACAGGATGATACCAGATTAATTAATCATGGTGCAGTAATCACAAACTGGGAGGTAAGATGTAGTCGGTTGCAAGTATAGTCTTAGACCACAACTTTGTAATAAGCGTTCAAGAAATGGGATAGTGAAGTACTGATGAGTGATTATGTGTGTTTGAGGTGTATTGAGGTTGTAGATATTGTGGTAAAGAGTAGTAAAGTAGACATTTCAGTTACAAGGGTTAGCCCAGAATTGGGAAAATTACAAACGTTCGAAAGACGGAGATCCCTTCAGTAACGGAAGAAATACACCACCCGTTCGACGAAAGGTGTCAACACAAAAATGGTGAGCAAAAATAGTGCAGCAAATTAAGCCACCTAAATCAACAAGATGCGTAAAGCTTGCAGGAAGTAAGTGAATAAAATATAAAAGGACTAGCCGTTGAAAGATTCGGAGTACAGTAAAGTCAAAATCCTATTTAATGAAATTACAAGCTAGTATATCAGCATTGAGAGTGCCATAGAAACTTCAAAGAAGCGTAGAGTAGAGTTCCAGTTGTTGAGCGTAAGGACTAAAGGACCGTGGGCGCCATATCCGGAGGGCAAGGGAGCTGGTCCCCACCCGTACCCACCACCAATAGCACTCTCTCCTCCCAGCTCTGAAGGAAGAAAAGTAAAAACTGTAATCTAGACAGAAAGTTTTCCTTTAAGAAAATGATTTATAGACGTTTCCAGCCAAGATCGCATTTTATTCATACGGATGACCGGTTTCGACGTGTCTTAAACGTCATTTCTGATCTCCTGTACCTCTCGATGTCAAATCTCATGTAGGCCTTAGCTACTCCCTCGTATCACAGATATCTCGGTAGAGTTGCATGCATCCAACAGATGTGAAATACAAACATTGATGGTAGAGTTGTACACATCATTAGATTTACCGTACATGATTCCTCAACGGCTGAACGAGAGACACTAAGTGTGAGGTAACAACAGGTTACATAATTGTTGATACCTCACACTTCATTCCTCTTGTGCAACCGTTGAGGAAATGTCTACAGTAAATTTAATGATGTATACAACTTTGCCAACATTGTTTGTATTTCACATCTGTTGGATGTATGCAATTGTAGCGAGATATATTTGTAATAAGAGGGAGTAGCTAAGGCCTACAGGAGATGTAACATCAAGAGGTACAAGAGATCAGAAAATGATGTCTAAGACACGTCGAAACCGGTCATCCGTATGAATAAAATGCGATCCTGACTGGAAACCCGTATAAATTGATTACAGATCTCCACAACTGACCACGAGTTCCATACAGAAAATGATTTAAATGTTGTTGTTTTAAAAACAGGACTAACTTTCAAGCAGGGTAGGAACTGGAGCTTTTTATGGTAAATCAAGAGTCGGAATACGTTGTCGATCGTGAAAATTTTAAAAATACTCCATAATTACTTTACGACTTTGGCCTCCCTCTCCACGCCTCTCGCCCGACGGGAAACCGTCGCATAGGCGCCAATGGAAAGGACTTTGCAGATGCTGCTGACAGTTTGTAAAAAGTTAGTAACAGTTTAATTTGTTAGTATTTTTATTTACTTCTGAGCAGAAATGACCACTACTGTTCATCTACCTGGTTTTAGTAGTGCTATTTAGTTTGTTTTCTCATATCTTTCGATCTTTTGCGCAGAGAAAACTTGATAGTGTAGTTTTCTGCTGCTGAAAGTGCTGCTGTCGCTTTATTTACTTCATTTCTGCGAACTTCGCGATCTGTTGTCTTTCTGAAATTGCCCTTGAATTATTCGTGATTTACGTACATTCTTAGGTAGTGAAAAAGGTATAGATAGTGTGCTTTCACTGTTGTTGTTGTTATTGTTGTGGTCTTCAGTCCGGAGACTGGTTTAATGCAGCTCTCCACCCTACTCTATCCTGAGCAAGCTTCTTCATCTCCACATGAGAACGGCAACCTACATCTATCTGAACCTGCTTACTGTATCCATCTATTGGTCTTCCTCTGCGATTTTTTCCCCACACACTTCCCTCCAACGCTAAATTCACAATTCCTTGATGTCTAAGAATGTGTCCTACCAATCTATCCCTTCTTTTAGTCAAGGTAGGCCAGAAATTTCTTTTCTCCCCAATTCTATTCAGTACCTCCTCATTAGTTACGCGATCCACCCACCTAATCTTCAGCATTCTTCTGTAGCACCGTATTTCAAAAGCCTCAATCATTTATCGTCCATGTCTCACTCCCATACAAGGCAACACTCCATACAAATGCCTTCAGAAAGGAATTCCTTAGGCTTAACTCAATATTCGATGTTAACAAATTTCTCTGTTTCAAGAACGCTTTTCTACCCATTGCCATTCTGAATTTTATATCCTCTGTACTGCGACCATCATTTGTTATTTTACTGCCCAAGTAACAAAACTCATCTAACTCCTTCATTGCTTCGTTACCCAATCTAATTCCTTCAGCATCACCTGATTTTCTTACACTGCACTCCATTACCCTAGTTTTGCTCTTGTTAATGTTCATGTTATATGCACCTTTCAGCACACTGTCCACTCCGTTCAATTGCTCTTCCAGGTCCTTTGCTGTATCTGACAGAATTACTATGTCGTCGGCAAAACGCAACGTTTTTAATTCTTCACCTTGAACTTTAATTCCTTCTCCAAATTTCTCCTTGCTTTCCTTTATAGCTTGCTAAATGTACAAATTGAATAACAATGGAGAAAGACTACAACCCTGTCTTACTCCCTTTCCAACCCCTGCAACCCTTTCATGCCCTTCGACTCTGACAACCGCTGTCTTAGTCCTATAATCGGACTCGGATTGTAATTACTTTCTAATTGATGTTTCACGTGGAGATACAGTGTTTCCACCTTGGCAGACGCTCGTCTGTAGGCACCCAGCAGCACTGCCAGAAAATTCACAAATGCTGTTAATGTACACTTCTAGAAAATGGAAAAAAGAAAACCATGAGCTCGTCGAGCCAGCAGAGCAAAATTTTAGTGACACATTTTTGAGGGTGTATACAACACACGATCACACAGAGAGAGCCATACGTGCGTGAGTACAGTCGCCAGAGCGTGCGAAATGCGACGTTCAAAATGTTCAAATGTTTGTAGAACTTATGGGACTTAACTACGGGGTCATCAGTCCCTTAGCTTACAAACTAGCTAAGACTAAGGATGGCACAAATATCCATGCCCGAGGGGGGGATTCGAACCCCCGACCGTAGTGGTCGTGCAGACCGTGACTGGAGCGCCTCAGTCTCCTCGGCCACCGCGGCCGGCGAAATGCGACGCTAATACCGTCCATTCCCTCCTTTTTCAGCAATGTAAGCTGCAATTCTCCCATGAAGACCATTGTAGAGGTGCCGAATTTAGTCTTGTGAAATGGCCTGCCGTGAAATTTCCATCTGGTACCTCAGTTGGGCCAGATTTCGTAACGGTCGTGCATACCGCGCAAGATGATGCTTCATCTGGACCCGAACAGACCGAATGGGGGAAAGATCTAGCGATCATGCTGACAAGGGTAGTTGACGTACACCTTGAAGAGCACGTAGGGTGGTTCGGGATACATGTGAAAGAACAATGTCCTGATGGAAAAGCTTATCGCCTTTTTGATGCCTAAATGGTAGCAAGACGGATTGAATGATGGTTTCAGTGCACCTTAGGCTGTTTAGTATTCCCTTAATAAATTAATCACAGAAGGAGGTAATCCCGCATGGTACACAAAGTGGGTCAGGACACTGATACAAAAGCAACGGAAAAGGCATACTAAATTTAAACGAACACAAAATCCTAGGAGGTGACGGGGATCGAACCCTCGACCTTTGGATTTGTGGTCTGGCACTATCATTGCGCTACAGAGCCACACTGGTAGATATATTACTTATTTATATATTTTCTGCTTTGGGTTTCATCGTTATTGTATCAATAATTGATATTCGTTCTTCATTGACATTCAGCGAAGAAAAGTAAAGCGTCTGTGATGAATCTTCAATGTACTAACGCCTTAAAATGGTATATTGTCATGACTTGCATTTCAACATATCGTCTGCAAAGCAGAGACCACAGATGGAGATGCCCTTAACGCCACAGAAGTGACGCCATTGTCGCCATATTGCGGAGCCACCAACATTTGTCGTGACAAGCGTATATTTGCTGAAGTCTCAGTTGAAAGTGGTATTTTATCTAAAAACGAAAACAGGTTACCTGCATTAACTATGGCTGTGCAAGCGGAACAAGAAAATCATCCGCTATTTTTACAAAGAAAAATTGTATTGCTAAATTAATACTTACCATTGTTTCAGTGTTTCTTCCTCAATGGATTCTAATTTTGACTTTTATGAGGTATAGGTTCCCTCGACATTTCAAAGAGCTGGTGGTACAGAATTGTAGTATGAATGGTTAATGACGTGGAACCTATTAAAGAACACAGTATTTTAATCTGAAAACATTTCCTTGGCTCCACAAGATGGCGGACTGGCTTCAGTCGACAGATAAGGTTTGTGTACTAGCGCCATCTCCCCTTATTTTAACCTCGTTGATTACTAACATTGATCGGTGGTTACAAGTGGCCACAGATATGGCACGACAGAGTTTCCTGCATTATACTTCCGGCACTCTCGGTATTTAGAGTCCACTGCGTGAATGCTCTTGGGTGCCCAGCTCTGCCGTGGACTGTCACCGCTTTAGTTCGGTGGTCTTAGATCCATCAATATTACTTGGCAACGCATAGTTTTCATTGTGTAAGGGGATTTTATTCCATCGTAGCTCAGTCAGCACAAAGTATTCACAAATTATATACAAAAAACTTGGTTATCGCCCACTGTATATGTTACTGAAAACTTCGCGATTTTTCGCAAATTTTTGGCAAGTATCCAGTGTCATACTGTGATATAATTCAACATTAACTATTGTAGTTTTTCGTTGGTATGTGCTGTGAAACCTTGCTTTCTGTGTGATTTTATGACTGTAAAGTCCATGTGAAATACTCAATGAGAGTCAAAATCTGTCATATACTTGACTACATCTTCAAATATCACTGATTTAGGACAAGTGTTTCATACAACCAAACTATCATAGAACACTCAATTGGGAGTCGCTGGAGGGAAGGCGATGTTCTTTTCGAGAATCACTGTTGAAGAAAGAAGGCCAGTATTTGAAGTGGACTGCAGAATTATTCTACTGCCTCAAAGCCACATTTTGCGTAAAGATCACAACTATAAGGTCAGAGAAATTGGGGCTCGTACATATGCCTACAAGCATTTGTTTTTCTCTCGTTCTATATGGGAGTGGAACATAACAGCATCTAGTAGTGGTACTAAGTACCCTCTGCTAAGCACCTCTGGCTGGATTGCGGAGTACATATGCAGATGTGGAAAAGTCTTCTTAAAAGACGGACAGACGTCCAACAATGATCCCGTTTTTACTGATTAACCTGTGGTACTATAAAGATACAGTAAATGGAACATTAGCAGGTGCCGTCGACAATAGGAGCTCTAGAGGTCCCAAGTGTCTGCTTACATTTGAGTAATGTAACATCCAGTAAGCTGCAATCAGAAATTCAATGTCTGTATTGCATTAGCGAAGCCAGAATCACAGTATGGGGGCGGGAGGGAGGAAATTAATTATTTTTTGTTTATTTTTATATTGATATTATTTACCTAATATTTATTAGGAAAGTAATAGATTAAACACAAAAAAGTTGACAAAAATTTGAGATATTTGACCCCTCAGAATCTATATCTAATGAACAGCAGAGCAAAGTATAAGCTGTGCTGTTTGAGGTGCCATTCACAAATTGTGCAGAAGCTCCCATCAGAGATTGTAGTCCTCCCACGGTCATTTGAGTGTGTGTGTTGTCTTGAGCAAAAGTTAAGGTAAATGTTACAATTTGCCTTGTTGGTCACGGAAGATGGAAGATAATGTTGGTATCAATCAGTGGCGCAACCAGGATTTGGTTCGGGAGGGGGAAGGGACGTGTAACGCAAACTGTTGGGATTCATTCCCATCTTCTTGCATTACTGAACCTCCTGATACCACTGTTGCATAATAATGGCTATGAATGTAATTAGTCTATTATCATTTTCTTTTCGAAAACTTCTGTTATTTTTTATAACGTGAGTAGCTGAAGTCATTATCTATTATTTTGTGTTGCAGAAGTTTGTTTAGTTAGCAAATATTAATTAGTTCGTGTCAGAGGTATAGTGTTAGATTGTATGATAATTAGTATTTCTGATAAAACTAAGTAAATTCTATTCTCATAATATTAAAGTAGGTCTTATTATGTTTTACCATTAATGTTAGGAAAGCTTTGCTCTCTTTAGTTTCTGTGTTATTATTGCTAATTACCCAAGTATTGTGCAGAAGCTCCCATCAGAGATTGTAGTCCTCCCACGGTCATTTGAGTGTGTGTGTTGTCTTGAGCAAAAGTTAAGGTAAATGTTACAATTTGCCTTGTTGGTCACGGAATGAAATACTATTAATTGAACCAAGATTTGTACATTAATTTAATCAGTATTATTTACGCTATCTTTTACTACAGCCAGTTTCATATGTTTACTTTTCGATTATAATTAATTTAATGTACATACCTGAACAATACGCAGTTTTCAGTGACATTGTGTGGAAGTTATAAATAGGATGCGTTCGCGCCATGTAACTGAGTAGTGTTTCGTCCGTTGTCTGAGGCACAATCCACACAAGTTCGGAGTATTGTTTCGGCCGCGATGTGAGGTACAATCCACGGCAGTTGGAACTTTAATTTTGAACAATTATGTACAAGATCTTCCGTATTAGTCATGTGGAAAGTGTTTCTACCGATATCATGAATGGACTATTAATATTTATGCCACATTACGATGTACACCTCGAACTTATGTATTCCACATACGAACTGTGTAAATTCGTATTATTGATGTGTGGAATGTGCAGTCCTGGTCAGATTAACTATAAATAATGAGACTTGTAGGCTGGCCATAAATGGTGACAATTGGGCATTTATAAATCATTGCAAGTGTCAAAGAACTGCAATTCTGTGTGTTTCGTACGTTATTTGTAGTGAATTAGTTTTCCCCCCTGAAATTTCAGCCAGCCGCTACCGAGGGCAACGATCATAGAGAACATCAAGAATCTATGACTAGACATATCACGGAGGGAGGGGGTAATTTTTTAAAAAAATAGAGCGAATTGAATTTATTAATCTCTGCCTTATTTCTACAATTTTCTTAATTTAACCAATTATACTTCGAAAACATTATTTCACAAGAAATAAAATGAGTGCTCGCATTAATTTGAAAGTGGAAGAGAAGCAACGTGGTGGAAGCTGGTCGCGGCGGCATTAAAACCGCTCACAGTAACAGCAGCACACGTTTTCAGTGCTTGGCAAATTATTACGTGTGTACTATTTCAAATTTGCAGCCAATGCAGGCAGCCAATAAGATTCGTTATATTTTTCTGTCAAAACTGTATCTTTAATTTACGAGGATAATCAGTTTACTGAACAGTCAAGGGTACAGACAAGAACCTCTCAACCATAAAGAAGGAATATCATTAATTAATTTCCGTAATTTTATTGTGAATTCTGTGACCGGTGTTACACGAGGATAGCAGAACCTGTCAACCAAGGAGAAAGATCAGTGTTATGCTGCGAGTGAAACGAGCAGCAGTAACCTTTAGTTTGTAGCTTATAACACCCACAATAACGACTCGCAATTCGCAATAAATTACAGAATAAGTCTCACACCTCTCACCAAACCACGAAACGCAACTGCTAATGTTACACCTCTTTACAGGATTTTGTAATGACCGTGAAATGTACACTAATGGATAAGGAATCATTTATGTGTCTGCCTTTCCGAAGATTTTGAATTTTGATAGGTAAATGAGATGCGGAATTAATGTCACCAGGCACGATGTAAACTAAAGTTAATAACTACAGTTATTAAAGTAAAAGATCGCCAGCCTAATTTGGCAAATATGTACCAGCAACTAACTGAATAAGCACTCTCGTTTTAAGGCTACACCTGATACTGAAGTACATGGAATTTTGAAAATGGACAGTCTATAGTTAAGTAAATCACCAAGCACACAAAAGCTAGATCACTGCTATAGTAATTAAGAATTCACTTACTGTGGACACTATGGATTCAAGAATTGTGGTCTGATTAAGTATGTGAATTGTAATATAAACTATTCTTTCAGTGAACTATGGAAAAATAATAAATTTAAATTGTTGTGAATTGCTTGACAATGGTAGTAATCTAAAACTTTGCGCATCACGTTAAAGGGAAAGAAGATTTTGTCCTGTTGCTGAAATCTTTAAGATCAAGTTTCTGAAATTTATCTTTAAAAATAATATTTTCTTTCCTACTGAAATGATTGATAAGGGTGTTTGAGCAAAGGCAACTAGAAATTTTCACAGATAATATGAACACTTTAGAGGAGAGCATTAACTTTTGTACATAATGTCACTGTTGTTCACAAAACAGTTTAGCTGTATCAAAAACAATGTACACACGCCTTACCTTGTTTAACAGCTCTAGTCATAAGTTACAGTAATGGATTCATTGGAATAAATGATAATATACTCTCATTTTGTTTTATAATAAATATCAGTGCCAGCGGTATAATTTTTGATAGCAAGAAACTTTGTATGTGAAAGTATTGAAGTTTAGCTAAATGCTTATTATTTCTACAATTATTTTTAACCAACAGCTAAAACAAACTGTGCCAATACTATAATAATAAGATGAAATGGCAACTAGCTGCTGTACAAAAGTTATCAAGTAAATGTCTCTATAGCCACACTTCGTAAAATGATCTATAGCCACACTTTGTAAAATGATCAGTAATTCCTACTAAATTATATTAATAACACTAATTAAAAAAACTACCAATGGAACTATGTGAAATCACTTTTCTATTTTTAAAACTAGGACATTCGGAAAAGTATTCACCAGGAAAGGAACCTGTCTAGGAACAATGATTAAGATAAATCAGGGTGCTTAATACCAAGTTGAGGTCAATGCAGATAATTATTAGTTAAACACTTTGCTGCTTCATTACACTACATGCTAAGAAAAACCTTACTTGCTTGTCCTGTAGTGATGGTAGTGAAGACGTCGAAGTTTCTGGTGGTAGCAACGTTTCGGCGGTAGGGGTGGCCTGCTTCCATAATAGATTTGAGCTCACAAAACTTCTTCTTGGCGTTGAAAAAACATATTTTTGAGCTCCATATTAAACGGCCAGCTTAAATAGGAGAACTCCGGTGTCATCCGAGGCAAACCTGCGGTTACTTACAGAAATATATGCCTCAGCAACCCACAGTTCGTCACGGAGGTGTTACCACTACACTGCCCAGACCTCGACTCCCCCTTTTTTCACTTATAGAAGACGCTACTCGAAGTATCTTCCGCCATTTACCACCTTTTACATCGCACGCTCACACAGTTCCGTTTCCTACTAGCGCAATAGGTTACATATACATCTAATTTTAACAATTTAACTCCCTGTGCATGAACCAGAGAATTATGAAGCTTGTTAAAATTTTATTTAAAGACATTGTCAAAATATACCTTTCCATAATATTAATATTACAAAAATAAGTAATAATTCCCTATACAAAATCTTTACATTATATACATGGCCACAAAGATCTTAATACAGATATTACATTACATCCATATATTACATTCATTATCGATACTTCTCCCATCGAATTCATAAAAGCAAGAAACAGTAATAGGTAAAAGAACTATAGTGTTACAAGCTCATGAAAAATGTTAAGACATTTTCTACGAATGTACCACGATTTTACAATTGTTAGTCCTAAAACAATATTTTCGTCAAAACTGTACTCTTTAATTTACGAGGATAATCATAGTTTATTCATTACGTACATTATATAAATATTACGATATAATCTCGTATGTTTATAATCTATGGTTCTGTTGATTGTGTTTTCTTTAGCTAGTTGACATATATATCTAGTTCCTTTGACCATTGGCACTGACATTATCTGCCAGGACCGACGAGGCAAGTCTTAAAATTTTACCAAAGTTAGTTTGAGTTGGTTGTAAGTCTAGGGACCAAAAACTCAACAGTTTGGTCCCTTAGGTTTACAGTGGTAGAATGCTCGCCTGCCTTAGGTTTACAAACATTTAATTGGATTTAGAATTATGAACACGCAGCTTGGAGGGTGACGAGATTGTAAATTATGTCACTGAATAAATCCAACAGTATAGTAGGAAAAGTTTATTGTTGTGCAGCCTGCATTAAAACAAAACCTGCAAGTAATGTATACAAGTGACATCATATGCTGCTTAGGTTTTTAATATAATGTTGTAATGGACCTACTTCGGCACAATTAGTCATATTCAAACAATCTGCGAAATACACAAATTTTTTATATAATTAAAGCGTCAGCTGTGACATCTGTTGCTCAACTGGGAAACTATTTTTACTGTTGTCTGTTACGCCTGTAATGACAGGCAGTGTGTTTCTTACTGGGAGGAACTGTTACTGTTACTTCTAGGAGGAACTGTTCATCTTTGGGACAGCCAATATACAATGGCAGCCAATATACAATGACTCCTGAGACCTTGGTACATACTAAACCACACATGCTATCTGGATACCCCAAACTACCACTGGTGAGAGAGCTTGCCCGTCAACACATCCCCTCTTCTTGCCAACCGCTGGTCTCAACCTCCATCAGCCTCTCTTCTTGATCTGTCGTCTTTGGTTTGCAGCTAGTATGGCACAGTACTAATAATGAAATATCTTTTACATCCACTATGTTGAATGAAATAATATAAAAATAAAAATAAAAACACAATGACTGTTTCACACGATAAAACCAACACATGAGTATCCATCTTAAACAATGCCTTTGAAGATTAGCTATATATTTTGGTATTTGTGGGTCGTTGATGAATCTGTAAAAGAGACGTTATCGGTACTGATAATTTTTTTTAAATATAACTACAGCCGATGACAACTCTTAGGAATTAAATTGAAATGTTTATGCCTAAGGAGCCAAGGTTGCACCAGGGAAACCATCTGTAATTATATCATAAGATTGCACTATCTTTGAAATAAAACTATTTGTGTCTAATACAAAATTGTTTCTTCTTCACTTAAATGATTCACAAGTAAGTGTCAGTATGTTTTACGTGAAATGCGTCATTACGCAGCGGTGGAGTAGCCGAGCGGTCTAAGGCGCCTCCCTGCGTAGCGCACGATAGCTCGTTGCAGGAGGTTCAAGTCCTCCCTGGGGCATGTGTGTGTGTGTGTGTGTGTGTGTGTGTGTGTGTGTGTGTGTCTGTGTGTGTGTGTGTGTGTGTGTCTGTTGTCCTTAGGTTAGTTTAACTTAGTTTAAGTATATTCAAATGTTTTTGAAGCTTATGGGACTTAACTGTGGGGTCATCAGTCCCTAAACTTACAAACTACTTATGAACTACTTTATACTAAAGACGGCAAAAACATCAGTGCCTGAGGGAGAATTAGAACCCCGGACGGGAAACGGCTTCGCGCATCGCAGCATAGTGCCTCAATGCGCTCGGCCACTCCATCGCGGCTAGTTTAAGTAGTTAGTAAGCCTAGGGACTAATAACCAAGCTGTTAAGTCCCATAGATTTAAAAACAATTACACATTATTTACGTTATGACATGCGATTAATGAATTCTGATGTTGTCCAACAGCGTTCTGGTAAGGAATCTGGTTTAAGTCAGAGTTAACATTTTATTAGATAAGTAAAATAGAAAATAACGACACAGTTTTGATTGGTATTAATGTATTATATAATTTAAGACATATGATACATTGTATATGTATGCATGAACAAGAAATTTCAGTAGGAATATTACTGAAAGAGACGAATTACACTGTTTTGTCAAAAAAGTTCCAGGACAGTTGTTTTTTTCTTCTCCTAATTATTTATTAAGGAAAGGAATGAAGACGGATAAGGAAGGGAAGGAATGACTTAGCTGCACTAGGGCATTGAAATTACTCAATGGCAACAAGGGAAAATCTCAGCCAGGGTGGGGTTTGAACATTAGTTTCCCGCTTGGTGCCAGCAATCGCCTTAACCCCGTGCCTACACACTAGAGTCGTGCACGGAGGTCCGACCGGTGGCCTGCCGCCATGCTAGCCTACAACAGCTTCCGACGAAACGAGCTTCAATCCTAAAATCCGCTTCTTTTGCCAAAACATAGAGTCAACAAATATTTTCACTAACATTTTTATGCAGAACAAATATCAAGAGATTATAGAGTGTCAGGATTTGTAATGCGACTAAACGGCAGAGTCATTAGTCTCCCAGAACACTGAAACAAATTTACTAATACTTAGGGCAAGATAATACGTACTTCATGAAAATGCCCATTATAAAATTAAATAAGTACGGTAACTTTTTCACTTACATTTTAAAGAAACAGTACTTTTCCTTTCACCTGCTATCAACGGCATTTAAAACCGTACTATTTCATTAAATAAAATCTGTAGTTTGTTAAATATCGCAATTAATATAAAACTTTAATAAACTAACAATATGACAAAATAAACTTCTCTGTGGATGCTATTGTTTGATAAGATCTAGCTTCGATACCTCCAATCACTCACGAAATATAAAGGATTTTATGAAAATTCCGTCTGTTTTCTTCAATGACGTGTAGGATCGGAAGTAAGATGTGCTTTACTCACAACCCATTATCTTGGAATTGGTGATAAATAGCGACATCCTTCCAACTTCAAAGAATTATTCAATATTTTAACTACATATCATTCACAGCAACATATGACCTAACATGACTCAACGCAAATTCATTTCACCTCCATTTTTCAATGCAAGGTATTCGGATTTCTTGCAGCTGAGCGAGAATCGAATATTTGTACCGAATAGTTTCTTCACAATCGTTTCATAAATAACACAGCTCGGGCGTGTAGCACGCTTTGGTATTCACTCTCCAAGCCACCTTCAACGCTTCCGCGGCGAATCTCGCACCGTTTGACACGGTCAGAGTGTTTTCAGCCTGATTTCTACTGTGCAACCAACTAAGGTGCTCGCTATTGCCGCGGTGGAGTAGCCGAGCGGTCTAACGCACCTCGCTGCGGAGCTCGCTTTGGAGGTTCAAGTCCTCCCTGGGGCATGGGTGTGTGTGTTTGTCCAAAAAAAAAATGTTCAAATGTTTGTAACGCTTATGGGACTTAACTACGGGGTCATCAGTCCCTAAACTTACAAACTACTTATGAACTACTTACGAACTAGGACGGCACAAATATCCATGCCCGAGGGGGGATTCGAACCCCCGACCGTAGTGGCCGTGCTGACCGTGACTGGAGCGCCTCAGTCACCTCGGCCACCGCGGCCGGCCTGTGTTTGTCCGTAGGTTAGTTTACCTAGGTTTAAGTAGTTTGTAAGCTACGGACTGATGACCACGCAGTTTGGTCCGATAGATTTCAGACATTTGAACATTTTTTTTTTTTGCTCGCTATTCAGGAAGCTTTCATCGAAACATAATCTGTTTGAAAGGGCCGTTAGTACGCTGTAACATAGCCTGGCCTGTGTGGTGGGCTGAGGTGGTCTGTGCTGGCAGTGCGGCTGCGCCGACTAAACACCACCTACAAGGCAAGGCCTCACAACTGGACGTGCCTACGTCATACGTGAAGGTCGCGGCCGCCAGATCACGGGCTGGCCGCTGGGACACGCCCATCGCCGTGTAACGGCAACACTGTGTAAATACAACGCCTCACAACAAGTCCGTGTCACCGTACACTGATAAGCTCCCGTCGCAAGCTGAGTTGCTGGCTGCTGGGGCACAGTCCTAGCAGCGCCACCCAGTGAGCTTGCAATCGGTGTGACATGATAAGGACTCAATTAATACAAATAAAGAATTTACGTCTCAAATATGTCAAAGACATTATTGATAGATCTGAAGCATTGATCCCGGCCGCACCACAAATTTTAATTCAATGCTTCAGATCTATCAATAATGTCTTTGACATATTTGAGACGTAAATCCGTCTCTGGGATTCCTTATTTGTATTAATTGATATTTATATCACCATAACAGGATTGTTCCACCATGTCCATTGCTGAGGTGCTATTCCGCTGCATGTAGAGCCTTGGCAGTAGTGGCAATTATCTTTGGAACAAAGAAGCTGAATTAAAGTTTGTGTTGTGGAGGGAAATCGTACATAGACTATGCCGAGGCGCCTTAATCGTTAGTGGTGTGGTAGTCTAACGCTTAAGACGTTTGCCTAGTAAGCATGGAGGTCCGGGTTCGATTCCCGGCCGCACTACAAATTTTAATTCAATGCTTCGGATCTATCAATAATGTCTTCGATAAGGACTCGTTGTCAGGCCTTGTATCTAGACGGTGTTGGTAGCGGGTAGCGTCCGACCAGTCAGCTGGCGTTCGCAGCCCCTGACGTAAGCAGGGCCAGTTGTGAAGCCTTGTCTTCTGTGTGGTGTTGGCTACGTGCGGTGTGCCGGTCTCACAAACCGGCAAGCTCTCAGTGCTGCATGGCCGGCCGTTCTGCCCTACTCTGCTAACCACACTCAACTCCCGTCAGTCTCAAATTCCCATTGAAACTTACTAGGTAGCAGGGCTATTCTTACAACACTTGGTGTTGCGTATTAAAGTCAAGATAGGAGACCGCAAATGAAATTTTACCAGGTAGTGAAATATTTTTAAATGAGATTACTAAGCAATTTTGACAAGGAAGGGACAATTTAAACAAAATTATTGGATTCCGCCATTAAATGGTAGCGATCGTAATTTCGGTAGCAAATACGGCTCCAGAAAGCAACATTACAGAAGAAGTCGGCAGAATCTAAATTTTACCTTATTGAGAGCTGGTACAAACATTTCGGTCATATTCTGTAGTGATTCTAGCTGAGATGACTGGAATATTACTTCGATAAATTGATGCTGGGATTGTGCATTTCGTTTACTATTGTTCTATGACCGTGTTGAAAATTAATCATGATAGTCGCCAAAAACTGCAAAATTATCGGACTTCATAAACATCGCAAAGATTTTTCTGCAGGTATTAAAATGTAATAAACCATTCATGGACACGAAATAAATAAAAGTAACACAGAGAATGTTCTAGTACAATCATGAAACAAATAGCAGCAATACCTTTACTTTATGAAGTACTGTATCTGCTGAAAATAAATAACCTTAAAATTAGTGAGAATGGGAAGGGATTGTAAGTAAGTAAGTAAGATATTTCAAATTAACTGTGGGGGTTTATTGAAATTAATAAAAAAAAACTAAGCTCACACTTACATTAATGACACCAAATCCTGGGACACGTCTTAGCACATGAAGGAGAAGAAAGTTAGTGACAAACAATTCCGCTCTCTCCCTTCAGCTTGTTGCAAAATAGTTGAACGTGACAAATTTCATATGTTTATTGATACGCTGGCAGAGAGAGGGCAGAAGTCAGCGAAAAGCATCGCACAAGTTATTTAAAAAAATCATTAATGTATTACTACAAGACTTGTATGTGTTCTTGGAGAATTAGCTATGGTGACGCAATGGATGCTCATTCTGAGCAAAGGGTGAATATCACATTCTGTGTGTGAGCTCAAGGAATCCCTTCGCGGAACGTTGACAATGATTAAGCAAGGTTATGCAGGTGAAGTACTAGTCACAAAAGGTTTCACGAAGACAGATATTCAGTGCAAGAAAAACCCAAAGCTGGTCTTCCATCTACAGAACATACCGATGCAAAGGTGGAGCAAGTAAGGTAGTTACTGAACTCAAGACCATTTGGAACTGTGTGTATAATATCAGAACTTAATTTCAATCATGGTGCATGTGATATGATTTTAAGCAGTGATTCAGGGAGAAATAATCATTGTGTAAAATTCATCAATCATGCACCAAACGATGAACAGGAAGAAGAGAGATTAGAACGTCTGCTACACTACTTCATAGAGCCAAATGTGAACCCACATTTCTGTCAAATATTCTTGCTGAGGATTAATGTTGGTGCTACACTTAGAATCCTCATGTGAAACACCAAAGTCCTGAATTATGGAGTTTTTTGAGAAAGTCAAATGAGAATCTTCAAGAACAAGTAAAATGATGATTCCATTCACTGATAGTCAAGGATTATTTGACCTGAGTATGTTCATGCTGATTCAATCAGTGAATCAGGCTCCTTACAGTGAAATCTTTGCAACAACCCTTTTCGAGAGAGAGAGAGAGAGAGAGAGCGAGAGAGAGAGAGAGAGAGAGAGAGAGAGAGAGAGAGAGAGAGAGAGAGAGAGGCTAGCCACTACTTACCTTAGGTTGTTATAGCAAATAGAGACAAAATTAAATGTAGATACTAGCTTTCGGAAATATTCTCCTTCATTACGTAGGAGAGGAGGGAACAAAAAAGGGACAGAAGGAAGAGGATATTTACAACATAGCGATGACGCAAGGACGGGTGATATGCACAAGTCAGAGATATTCCACAATAACTACTTATTGCATTGAAGTCTACTTATCACCCATGCTTACCTCAGTGCCTAGGTTTTGAGTAACTTTTCCCTACTGTCCCCTTTCTCTCCTTCTTATCTTACCTGATAAAGAAAAATATTTCTGAACACTAATGTCAACATTTATTTTTGCCTCTATTTCTTACAATTTTTTTCTTGTTTCGTACCGAATGGCAAGCTTCATCAAGATACCACAGACATTCAACTGGCTGAGACAAATTAGCTTACAAGCATCACAGTTTAAAATTTGCCACGGTGGAGTAGCCGAGCGGTCTAAGGCGCCTCGCTGCGGAGCGCGCGGTTGCTCGCTGTCGGAGGTTCGAGTCCTCCCTGGGGGCATGGGTGTTTGTGTTTGTCCGTAGGTTCGTTTACCTTAGTTTAAGTAGTTTGTAAGCTACGGACTGATGACCACGCAGTTTGGTCCGATAAATTTAGAAACATTTTTGTTTAAAATTTCCCTGATTCGTTACAAGACTTTCAAGAACATTAGCAATTGTGTGTAGATAGTCAAAGGGACTAATTCTGTAGGAGCTAGGATCATTAGTTGGTGAGTCTCATTATCTATTTAAAAAACTGTCGTGGATCTTTTCTGACACAGGTAGTATATTACACAAGTTTTACACTTACAGTTTGGCAAGTACAGATTCATTCACAAGTCGCAAGACATGCTTTTAGTTCCAACAACATGTTTCACAAATAATTTCGGCACTGATTCGCTCTTGTTGTAGCATAATACTGAATGAAATAGATTTCTAATGCAGCTTGAAGATCATTGTAACAATACCATTCCAACTTTCTGCTTTGGTAGTTTTCAAATTATTTTTTCTTCTCAGCAGTACCTGCAGCTGAGAATGACAGAATTGCTTTTCCTGTAAAAACATGTAAAATAATATTAGAATTTGATAAAATTAGTTCGACAAATTTTCTTTTTGAGAAAAGATTTAAATAACTTCATAGAACAGGTATACAATAAGTCATATCAAGTCTACAACCCTGTCTTACTCCATTCCCAACCACTACATCTACATCTGCATGGGATACTTTGCAAATCACATTTAAGTGCCTGGCAGAGGGTTCATCGAACCACCATTATTCCATTCTCGAATAGCGCGCGTGATAGTATTCTGCATACTATCTTCTGTCATCATTTTGAAGCAGTAGTCCTGAATCCCTTTTCGGTTCTTCTTCTAGAATAATACATTTGATCAGATTAAAATTGTGTGCTGGAACCGGGACTCGAACCTGGGACCTTTGCCTTCGCGGGCAAGCGCTCCACCGACTGTGATATTCCGACACAACTCACGATGCCGCCTCACAACTTTACTTCCGTCAGTACCTCGCCTACTACTTTCCAAACATCACAGAAGCTCTCCTGCGAACCATGCAAGACTAACACTCCTGGAAGAAAGGTTATGGTGGAGACATGGCTTGGCCACAGCCTAAGGGATGTTTCCAGAATGAAACTTTCACTCTGCAGCGGAGTGTGCGCTGATATGAAACTTCCTGGCAGATTTAAACTGTGTGCCGGAACCGGGACTCGAATCTGCGACCTTTTCCTTTCGCGGGCAAGCGCACACCGACTGTGCTAGCCCGACACTACTCAGGATGCCGCCTCACAACTTTACTTCCGCCAGTACCTCGCCTCCTATTTTCCAAACTTCACAGAAGATCTCCTGCGAACCATGCAAGGTCCCAGGTTCGAGTCCCGGTTCCGGTACACAATTTTAATCTGCCAGGAAGTTTCATATCAGCGCACACTCCGCTGCAGAGTGGAAGTTTCATTCTGGAAACATTCCTTATACTGTGGCTAAGCCATGTCTCCACCATGTCCTTTCTTCCAGGAGTGCTAGTCTTGCATGGTTCGCAGGAGAGCTTCTGCGAAGTTTGCAAAGTAGGAGGCAAGGTACTGGCGGAAGTAAAGTTGTGAGGCGGCACCGTGAGTCGTGTCGGGATAGCACAGTCGATAGTGCGCTTGCCCGCGAAAGGCATAGGTCCCAGGTTCGAGTCCCGGTTCCGGCACACAATTTTAATCTGCCAGGAAGTTTCATATCACCGCACACTCCGCTGCGGAGTGAAAGTTTCATTCTGAATACATATTGTGCGGCTGCGTTTTCCAGTAGTTCTCCTTTGTATTTTCTCTTTAGTGCTTGAACTTTTTGTCTATTGAAACAATAACTTTCTTTCCTTTCGAGGCCGTTTCACTCATGTACACTGAAAACATGCGAAAGCACAATACGGTACTGTTAGGGAACTGTTGAAGAACAAATCAACAATGACCCTAGGAAATGTAGCGGAATGTCGGGCAATGGCGACATTAATGTTCATTATATTTTTTCTGGCTCTTACGCTGAAATAAGGTATTTTATTTATGGAAAAACGATTGCTTAATGTATCTCTTTTGTAATAAAGCTGTTAAACGTTTCCTAAGACTGAAGACATTTTAGTTAGACCTGTTTTTGTTAGTGACAGTACCATTCGTCGACTTGCCCTGCAGGTAGGGAAAGATGTCGAAATGAACATTTTATTTAGAAAACAAGACATTGTTGACGCTTATCTACTTATCAAAAGAGATTCAGACATAACTTTTCTCCTGCCCATCCCTGTAATTTAAGCCCGTACACTGAGCAGAGCCTACTTCAGCAACATGTTTTTTTTTTTCTACACGGTGACCTAAAGTAGCTTCAGGGAAGATCAACTTCCTCGCGGCGCCTTTAACAAGCTTACCATTTCTTACACGCTGCATTACCTCTTTCAATTATTCATTGCTCCATTTCTGTCACCCTGTCTTCTTTATGAACTGCATAATTGGTCATCTTAACCGCAGTCGACATTTTGGATTCAGGCTTATATATGCACACAGTCTCACACAATAAATTCATTAAACGGTTATTAAAATATCAGCAAATCCTCAAGGCTTAAGATGAATCAACTGATATTAATTAATATAAAAGTATTACTAGCATGAAACTTATTTAAAGCGCAGGAAAAATTGTTACAAAAACAGCATGCTCTTCCTAGTCTCTGTTTTCAACAAACCAAAATGACAGCAGTTGTATTTCAAGAGACACAATTGAAAAGCGCGCTAAGGAAGCGGTACCATAGTGCACGTTAAACAATCTGTAGATTTATCGGAGAAATTCAAAATTAGTCATCTTAGACTCCTCGTCAACTTACCCGGCCTTTCTTTAACTGAAAGCGTGGAACCGATAATCCTTTTTTTTTTTTGACATAACAATATGCGGGCTAATGTGGCTGAACCACCCCCCCTCCCCCCAGCAAATTCCTAAAGATTTTATTATTTTTTATTCTTTTAATTTTTTTATACAGTTGGTCACCGGAAATGTGAAATAGTATACATGCAATAAATCACAATGTAACTATAATTTTCCAAGCACAAATGAATGTGAAAATGGGTCGCCAATGCGATGTCCCTATTGTTACTGCCACGCTGAAGTTAAACGAGCCGATTGTTCATATGCGGTGACCTGCTGCTTAGCAGGTCAGCGGCGCCACCGAGTGGAATCTTATTAACAACAATAGTGTTATTTTAATTCCATTTTTACACAAAGAGTCTCATGTTAATTAAACTGTAAAGACCTTTCTCTTTGGCTAATGACATAGAAGTTGTTTAATTATTTTACGAGCTGATTATATGTACTCCATTTCCTCCTCATCCAATTTCAAATTAATGCAAGCCTACTCATTTTATTTCTTATGCAATTGTTTTCATAGTATAATTGGTTAAATTATAAAAAGTGTAAAAATAAGTCACAGATTAATAAATTCAACAGAATTTATTTTTTAAAACATTAGCTCCCCCCAGAGCCAAATCCTTGCCGCACCACTGACGGTACATATACTGCACCATACTACAGAAATGATTAATATATATATATATTTTGGTGTGATGTGTGTTAGTTCGAAAAAACAGACATCACATTTGGGTTCGCAGCCTGCTAATATACCTTCTGAGGAGACAAGGAAAAGGGAAAGGTTGGAAATAATTAACTTTTGGTGCATATGACATTGAAATAAATCAACAGTGACTAGCGAAAATTTGTGCCAGACCGGGAATCGAACCCAGGACTCTACCCTTTGGGCCAGTATTAATTCTATACTGCACATTTTCGCGAAAAAAAACGTTCCAGGTAAATCGAAAACCTCGATAAATGGTGACCAGATAAACGATGTTCTTGTGTAATAGCCTAGTATCCCGTTATACTGTTGTATGTGGTTTTGTTTCGATTCCAAAGTAATTATTTTGTCAAACACAAAGGATATATAGAGAAAAAAAAAACAAGTGGAACTTTCGTGACAAACACCATTATAAACACAAAGACGATAGAACTGCTTTGTCAAGTTAACTACGCTCTTCGGAACTCAGTCACATATAATGACATTGATAGTCTTCAGTGGTGACCAAGACCTAAGTGATTAATGCTGTTCCTACTCTATGGTTGACAGGTTCTTGTATGTACCTCTTGTCCTATCAGTAAATAAAATATCCTCTTAGAGAGGACGTTCCATAAGAATACATTGGCGTTGATACGAAGTGACTGATATGGAAAGGTGCAAGTATACTATCACCCGATTAGCTAATACTAACGTCACATCAGCGCACTATGCCACGACTGCCGTAAGTAAAACTTGACGGAAAAATAAATAACACGGAATGATTCATAAGAAAGGCGAAAAATCAGTTTTCCATCGTGACAATGGAAAAAATATAACTCACGGCATTACATGAAGGCACTAAATCACGTATTCTACCTCAGAGAACCGTAATGCCACTACCGTCTTTACCATAGGGGCACAAGGGGCACAGGCCCAGGCCCCCATCCGCCTCCTTCCGGCAACAAGTGCCAGCTTCTCAAAGACATTCACCTTCCCACCACGGTCATCATGTCACCTATTTGAGCCTTCCTCCTGCCTCCCGCCAAGGTGCTCATTGTCGCTCCACTGGGCTCTGCTCAACTATCGTCGTGCCCAGTCTGAGCTGTCTGTCGACCACGAAGTCTCGACGACTTCGTCGTCGACGTGCCATCGACTCACCACCGCTCACCCATTCCGCTGCCTCCTGCCATTGTCGAGTTGACTGTAACTCTCATGCTGAAGCAAGCACCACAAAATGCCTTGGTCTCTCCGTCCACACCCTTTCAAGATGTACTTCATACTGCGGGGCGGAGGGGGAGCTGTGTGGCTATCTCTTGATCTCCAACTCGATAGTGAAGAATGTATGAACATAGTTCGAGCCCTTGTCTGTGGGAGCCAGCCTCACTGAACTATGCCAGCTATGTTTGCAGTCAGTCTTGTATTAACGTTTGTTGTGTTAAGTGTAAAGTAGTTGCAAGATATATACACAGGGTCCTATTGGGGCTCAAACCCCTCAGTTAAGCTACGCTATACATTAAATACAGCAAAGGACAAAATACTGAACCTTGTGGTACCCCATTCTTGATTGTTCCCCAGTTTGAGGGAGCAGCTTGTTTTTGCATATTATGTGAACTACTTATTTCAACTTTCTGCACTCTTCCTGTTAGATATGATTTAAACCATTTGTGCACTGTACCATTCATATTACAATACTTATCTAGAAGAACTCCATTAGTTACTCAATGAAAAGCTTTTGAGAGGTCACAAAATATCCCCATGGTTGATATCCGGTTATTAATATTTCGTTATTGAAAGTATATATAGCATTTTATCTTGAAAAGCATTTCTGAGAACCAAACTAACACTTGTTATAACTTTAATTTTACATACGTCTGAAGCTACTCCAGAAAACAATACTTTTTTTTCAAATATTTTGGATAAGGCTGTCAGAAGAGAGATTGGGCAATACTTTTTGACATCAGATGTATCCCCTAGCTTGTGTGTTGGCTTAACAGTAGCA
This sequence comes from Locusta migratoria, assembly GCA_026315105.1. Lineage (NCBI taxonomy): Eukaryota > Metazoa > Arthropoda > Insecta > Orthoptera > Acrididae > Locusta > Locusta migratoria. The sequence goes on along the minus strand of CM048744.1, from coordinate 905,495,143 downwards.
TATTTCATTGTATCAGGGAAAATACATTGCTTCAGATAACTATAACATATGTGGCTAAGAATCCTACTTATTTCTTGAGAACAAGCTTTTATTGGAAATTATGTGTTCATTGTGCTCTCCTGCCTCCATTTTAGACTCCAGAGTACTGAGACTATAAGCAACATAATACATGACAGGACCCCTTCCATTGAAGATTACCACTTCAATTCAGCAACCTTTACATTCTGATGAGTTGCCTAAACTACCTCCACTACAAAAAGAGAATTTTCATGACCTGGATTGCACTGTTTGACAACCTATGTATGAAGTCACAAAGGACTAAACCTGTTACGTCTGCCTAATCATTAACCTGCAAGATTCCCCAGATCTAATCAGTGATTTGCTACTTTCCCCACCTACTGCTTTAAAGTATGATTCAAGTAAGACTGTGATAATTGAGTGACTGTGACAACCACTGAAACAGGTATTACATTGTTTCAGCTGTACCCACAGCATGGATGGAGGCACGGGCCAACTACAGGCAGCAAAAGCTAATTGTGCCAGGAACAGCCCAAGTGTGATTGTTCTGTTCGCCAAATTCAGATCCACGGACACTGTGTGCACACAAAGACAGAGTAATGCGAGGCTGTCACCAGCAGTAAACAGACAGGTCTGGATTTCTGTTCCGTCGGTCACAGATCACGTGGTTAAGCCAAATGCATGTTCACCGCCAGCATATTCATGAAATATGTGGTTGCCGCCGTCTGATCAAATTTCTGTTTCGCTGCCCCCTGTTTCACTCTTAGGCTGCCTTCCCCCACCCTCCTCCTGTTAGACCCTGTGACCAATTCATCTTTTTAGCCAGGTTGATCTTCCTAAACAACGAAACAGTATGCGATCTGGCAAACTGTATTCCATTGAAAAGTCAACACGTTTTCAATCAAATGATTTTATTTAAGATATATATCCCTAAACTATTCACTTTGAATAATTTGTATGCCCCATAGTTTTCTATATGTATTTTCTGTAGTTTAAGAGTCTTAGGACCTAAACCTTAATTGAGAGAAGAAATATAACAAACATAACTATGATTGTAGGTATTATATCTTCTCGGTTATAAGGCCGAGTTCTTGGAATCTTGCTGCTTCCTAATGTTTCGTCCGATGCTGCGTCGGACTTATTCGAAGGATGTCCGTCTGTTGAGTGTTGCCGACTATCGGAAAGACTCAACAGATGGACAACCTCTGAAGAAATCCGACGCAGTATCGGGCGAAACGTTAGGAAACAGCAAGATTCCAAGAACATGGCCTGACAACCCAGAAGATATAATACCTACAATGTCAACCAGTCGTGAAAGCCTTCACTCTATCACAAGTATGATTATTGTCAATTTGATCTTTTATGCCTAATATGTATGCTTAATATTGTAAGTTAGTATTAGAGTTATTTACAACTTGTACAAAAGCCAGACCGCAGTTATTAAACTCGAAGGGCATGAAAGGGAAGCATCAGTTGGGAAGGGAGTAAGACAGGGTTGTAGCCTTTCTCCGATGTTATTCAATTTGTACATCGAGCAAGCGGTGAAGGAAAGCAAGGAAAAATTCGGAATAGGGATTAAAGTTCAGGGCGAAGAAATAAAAACATTGCGTTTTGCTGATGACATTGTAATTCGATCAGAGACAGCAAAGGACCTGGAAGAGCAGTTGAATGGAATGGACAGTGTGTTGAAGAGAGCGTATAAAATGAATATTAACAAGAGCAAAACAAAAATAATGGAATGCGGTCTTAGAAAATCAGGCGATGCTGAAGGAATTAGATTAGGTAACGAAACAATGAAGGTGGTAGATGAGTTTTGTTACTTGGGTAGCAAAATAACATGTGATGGTCGTAGTACAGAGGATACAAAATGCAGAATGGCAATGGGAAGAAAAGCATTTCTTAAAAAGAGAAATTTGCTAACATCGAATATTAATTTAAGTGTAAGGAAGTCTCTTCTGAAGGCATTTGTGTGGAGTGTTGCCTTGTATGGGAGTGAAACATGGACGATAAGCGGTGCGGACAGGAAGAGAATAGAGGCTTTTGAAATGTGGTGCTACAGAAGAATGCTGAAGATTAAGTGGGTAGATAGCATAACTAATGAAGAGGTACTGAACAGAATTGGTGAGAAAAGTAATTTTTGACATACCCTGACTAAAAGAAGGGATCGCTTGGTAGGACACATTCTTAGACATCGGGGAATCGTCAATTTAGCATTGGAGGGAAGTGTGTGGGGTAAAAATCTCAGAGGGAGACCAAGATATGCGTATAGTAAGCAGATTCCAATAGATGTGGGTTGCCATAATAACAACAACAGTATTAGTGTAAAGCAACATAAGACTTGAGTCATGAACTCATACATGTTGTTGTTGCGGGCTTCAGTCCAGATACTGGTTTGATGCAGCTTTCCATCCTACCCTATCCTGAGCAAGCCTCTTCCTCTCCTCATAAGAATGGCAACAAACATCCGTCTGAATCTGCTAACTGTATTCATCTCTTGATCTCCCTCTGCGTTTTTTACCCCAAACACTTCCCACTAATGCTAAATTCACGAGTCCTTCACGTCTAAGGATGTGTCCTACCAATCGATCCCCTCTTTTAATCAAAGTATTACAGAGATTCCGATTCTCTCCAATTCTGTTCAATACCTCCTCATTAGTTACGTGATCAACGCACCTAATCTTCTGCATTCTTCTATAGCACCACATTTCAAAGGCCTCTATCCTCTTCCTGTCTCCACTGTTCATCGTCGAGTGTCACTCCCATACAAGGCAACACTCCACCCAAATGCCTTCAGAAAGGACTTTCTTACACATAAATTAATATTCGATGTTAGCAAATATCGCTTCCTCAAAAGCGCTTTTCTTCCCATTGCCACACTGAATTTTATATCCTCAGAGCGCTAAGTGTCATAATTTAATTTTCGTGAAATTTTGTTGACAGTTAATTTCTTAATTTTCGTTTAGTGCTTCTGTTTTGAAAGTACATTCTCTCGTATTTTGATAAATACCGTTGTTTGTGCCTGTTAGTCAGTCGCCTGCAGTTTTTCTTTGGCTTAGGGAGCTTCTATATTTCGTGAAGATCTTTTACGTTAGAGCAGTGCTTTCCGCGTATATTTTGATTTCAGTCCAGAGACGGTTTTTGCTAATTTCCATTGTTTCCAACAAGAAGTTTCTAGTAACTACTGGTTAGTCAGCTATCAGTCACCTGTAGTGAAATAGCAGTCTTGTTGAAAGTCGATTACTTAATCCCTACAATAAATTGTTGATTTGTTAGGATGGATAGGATGTGTGACTGCTGAGTACGGACGCAGGAGGGGCTGCCCGCCGTTCGCGAACAGCTGAGCGTGCTGATGGCCGCGATCAGCCGCCTTCAGGCTGCTGCCTCGGACTGTAGCGTCGTTGCGTCGCATGCGACACCTCAGGTGTCACATGCTTCACCCACGGTCCCTGCTGTTGAGACATCTTTGCGTGTACCGGACCCGGTTAGGACACCCTCTCCCCCACGGGAATGGCGGGTTCAACGGCGTTCGCGTCGCTCGAGGCAGAGGCCCAAAGGGCTGGCCGTGCGGCATCGCCCGCTCTGCATGTGAGTGATCATGTGACCGCTCCTTCAGCAAGGTCCGAGCAGGCACACGGGGGGAGGGTTTTATTAGTGAACGGAGCTCCAATGTTAGGCGGGTGATGGAGGCCCTTAGGGAGATAGCGGAAAGGTCGGGGAAGAAGGCCAGTGTGCACTCTGTTTGCTTGCCGGGGGTCTCATCCGACTTGTGGAGAAGGCCCTTCTTGCGACGATAGAGAGCACTGGGTGCACCCGACTGCAAATTGTTGCTCATGTCAGCACCAATGACTCCTGTCGGCTGGGTTCAGAGGTCATCCTCAGTTCATACAGGCGGTTGGCGGAGTTGGTGAAGGCAGAAAGCCTCGCTCGCGGGGTGGAATCTCAGCTAACTATTTGTAGTGTCGTTCCCAGAACCGATCGCGGTCCTCTGGTTTTAAGCCGAGTGGAAGGCTTAAACCAGAGGCTCAGACGATTCTGCGAAGATCTGGGCTGCAAATTTCTCGACCTCCGCTGTCGAGTGGAGAAATGTAGGGTTTCCCTGAATAGGTCAGGCGTGCACTAAACGCAGGAAGCGGCTACAAGGGTAGCGGAGTACGTTTGGAGTGCACATGAGGGTTTTTTAGGTTAGAGAATTCCCTCCCTAGACCCGACAAGTTGCCTCCTGAGCCGCGACAAGGTAGCTGTAGGCAGAACACAACAGGGAAGGAAATGATCAATGTAGTAGTAGTTCACTGCAGGAGCGTTTATAGAAAGGTCCCAGAATTGCTCTCAATAATAAACGATCACAACGCCCACATAGTACTAGGGACGGAAAGTTGGCTGAAACCAGATGTAAACAGTAATGAGATTCTAAACTCAGGCTGGAATGTTTACCGCTGAGAGAGGCTGAGATCCGAAGTGTGAACTAATTTAAAGCAGGCTCGAACATGGTAATCGAATGCTTCTATAGGCCTCCTGGCTCAGCAGCTGTTGTGGCAGAACACCTGAAGGATAATTTGGAAGATATGTCGAGTAGATTTCCCGATCGTGCTATAATTTTTGACGGAGATTTTAATTTACCCGATATATATTGGGAGACTCAAACGTTTATTACAGGTGGCAGCGACAAAGAATCCAGTGAAATTGTTTTGAGTGCATTATCTGAAAACTACCTTGAGCTGTTAAACAGAGAACCAACTCGTGGTGACAACGTATTAGACCTTCTGGTGACAAACAGACCCGAACTATTCGGAACAGTTAATGCAGAACAGGGAATCAGCGATCATAAAGCAGTTACAGCATCGGTAATTTCAGCCGTAAAAAGAAATATTAAAAAATGTAGGAAGATTTTTTCTGTTCGGAAAAAGTGACAAAAAGGGGATTTCAGAGTACTTGACGGCTCAGCACAGAAGTTCTATCTTATGTACAGATGGTGTTGAGGAACAGTGGTCTAAGTTCAAAGCCATCGTACAATATGTATTAGATGAATATGTACCTAGCAAGGTCGTAAGAGATGGAAAGGAGCCACCGTGGTACAACAACCGAATTAGAAAGCTGCTACGGGAGCAAAGGGAACTTCACTGCAGACATAAACGTAACCAAAGCCTTGTAGACAAACAAAAATTACACGAAGCGAAATGTAGCGTGAGGCGAGCTATGCGAAAGGCGTTCAACGAATTCGAAAGTAGAGTTCTTTATACTGACTTGGCTGAAAATAATTTTGGTCTTATGTCAAAGAGGTAGGTGGATTAAAACAAAGTGTCCTGACACTCTGTGACGTAAATGGCACTGAAACAGAGGATGACACTCTAAAGGCGACATTACTAAATGTATTTTTCCAAAGCTGTTTCACAGAGGAAGATTGCACTGTAGTTCCTCCCCTAGATTGCCCCACAAATTACAAAATGACAGATATCGAAATAATTGACAGAGGGATAGACAAACAATTAAAATCGCTCAAAAGAGGAAAGGCCGCAGGACTTGATGGGATACCAGTTCATTTTAACACAGAGTACGCGAAGGAACTGGCCCCCCTTCTCGCAGTGGTGTATCGTAGGTCTCTAGAACAGCATAGCGTTCCGTAAGATTGGAAAATGGCTCAGGTCATCCCCGTTTTCAAGAAGGGTCCTCGAACAGATGTGCAGAACTATAGGCCTATATGTCTAACGTCGGCCAGTTGTAGAATTTTGGAACATGTATTATGTTCGAATATAATGACATTTCTCGAGACTAGGAATCTGCTCTGTAGGAATCAGCATGGGTTTCGAAAAAGGCGTTCGTGTGAAACCCAGCTCGCGCTATTCGTCCACGAGACTCAGAGGGCCATAGACACGGGTTCTCAGGTAGATGCTGTGTTTCTAGACGTCCGCAAGGCGTTTGATACAGTTCCTCACTAACGTCTAATGAACAAAGTAAGAGCATATGGTCTATCAGACCAATTGAGTGATTGGATTTTGGAATTACTGGATAACAGAAAGCAGCAGGTCATTCTCAATGGAGAGACGTCTTCCGAAGTACGAGTTACGTCAGGTGTGCCACAGGGGAGTGTCGTGGGTCCGTTGCTGTTCACGATATATATAAATGACCTTGCGGATAACATCGGAAGTTCACTGAGGCTTTTTGCGGATGATGCTGTAGTATATAGAGAGGTTGTAACAATGGAAAATTGTATTGAGATGAAGGAGGGTTGCATCGAATTGACGCATGTTGCAGGGAATGGCAATTAAATCTCAATGTAGACAAGTGTAATGTGCTACGAACACACAGAAAGAAAGATCCTTCATCAGTTAGCAACAATACAGCAGGTCAGCAACTAGAAGAAGTTGATTCCATAAAGTATCTGGGAGTAGTCATTAGGAGGGATTTAAAATGGAACGACCATATAAAATCAATCGTTGGTAAAGCAGATGCCAGACTTAGATTCATTGGAAGAATACTAAGGAAATGCAGTCCGAAAACAAAGGAAGTAGGTTACAGTACACTTGTTCGCCCGCAGCTTGAATACTGCTCACCGGTGTGGGATCCGTACCAGGTGGGATTGATAGAGGAAGTGGAGAAGATCCAACGGAGAGCAGCGCGTTTCGTTACAGGATCATTTGGTAATCGTGAAAGCGTTACGGAGATGATCGCTATACTCCAGTGGAAGACTATGCAGGAGAGACGCTCTGTCACTCGCTACGGGTTTGTCGAAGTTTCGAGAACATACCTTTACCGAGGAGTCTAGCAGTATATTGCTCCCTCCTACGTATATCTCTCGAAGAGATTATGAGGATAAAATAAGAGAGATTAGAGCCCACACAGAGCATACCGACAATCCTTCTTTCCGCGAATAATACGTGAATGGAATAGGAGGAAAAATTGATAGTGGTACTTAAGGTATCCTCCGCCACACACCGTCAGGTGGCTTGCGAAGTATGGTTGTAGATGTAGATGTACATCATGAACATATGAACTCGTTCACATGTTGTGCAAATTTTACTCCTATATTGTTGTCACTGACATACAAGTGAGACATTACATGGGAAATACACGAGCAGCAGATCAGCCATAACAAAAAATCAACAGCAATGATATTGCAGTCTATAAATCATACCATCACTTGCATCCGTGTTCCTTCTTCTCCTTCTATGGGTCCACTGGAAATGTGTCTTGTTTAGCTCTGTTCTGACCTCTGAATTCAAGAAACAATAAAGCAGAGCAACAATGAAACCCTGCAAATAAATCATATACTTTACTGCTCTGTCAACATTAATTCATTATTATATTAGTTACATCTAGGGTTACCAAATGACAATCTTCAGAAAGGGAACATTTATAGATTTATACAAAAATATGCAAAAGTATTATACTTTTAATGTGAAACTGGATGTCTTGCATTTTTGTATACATAGAACTCTTAACTCGATGCCTTGCAGAGCATATATTACATCAACTGCCACGCCATTTACATCTTAACTTGTGCCTAACATGGCACCAACGTATGAAAAAGAAATGGCTAGAAAAAATATCACAATGCTGGAAGAAAGTTCACATTCTTTATATTTTGTGATAGTGCGAGTTGAAGTTAGAGAAACTGGAAGATTAAAAAAAGGATAAAAGTAAATAAAAAATACAAGGACCATTTCAGGATTAAAAAATAGAATATTAAAATAAAAAGAAATCACGTCCAAGTGAAAGAGTTCATCTGGTGACCACAACTACATCTAATTATTGAAAAAGAATGTTAATTCTTCAGTAATGATAATTTCAAAACTACAGAAAGATAATAATAAAATTATTATTAAAGAAGGAAAAGTAAATAAGCCACTTGAGTTAATTTTTAAATTTATTATTACATTTTATAGAAGTATTAAATTACATTAATTTTTGTTTCACAGATCGGAACTCAACTTTTTATAATGATGTGGAATGAGTCAGTATTTTTGTAAAAGTATTTTAATTTTTGTTAAATGGACAGTTTTTTATGATATTTGGTAATCTACCAAAGACTTGTGGCAGAAAACTTCACTCCTTTCTGGCTAGATTTAGGATCAGTTTGACAATGTCTCGTTAAGCTCCAGTTAACATTTCCACTTGTCGTTAGAGGAGAATTGCCTTTGTCAATGTTTCGTTATAAGTTAACCTTGGCGTTAAATGAACCCAAACTGGCCGTTAAGTTAACGAGTAGAATTCTGCTCATTACACGGCTAACGACCGGTTAAGTGAAAATACGAAATGGCATGATTACAAAACGCTAAAATACCGCAATATATTACGTGATAAAGACCGATTTATCGAACAAAATAACAGAAGCACTACTTGTATGAGAAACTTGTGTGAAAAACACCTTTACTGGAAACTTTTATCGCCCTATCCATGTCAGTAGCGATGAGTTTGATATATTGCAGATACGTAACATAACCTTAAAATTATTGTTACGATATCAAAATACAAGCTTATGGGTAACGGCTAGATGATTTGGTTGCCAATGAAGAGGGTGTCAAACCACCAAGCTAAAAAGATTCGTTCCAATGTTCCTTTGTTTCCACGAAAATCGATATCAAAGTCCAGTGCGTAACAGCTATACCTACATTGAGCGATCAGCGGTACGACAGTCAACTTGGTGTAACTACCGAGGTGCTCGACTGTCACGTAGCCGACCCCAGTTCAAAGCCCATTTGGATTAAAAAAAAATTTCTTTTACACATTTGACAGGCGATTTGTTGTGCATAATTATATGCTTTCATAGTCACTCCCACCCTCATGAACCACAGACATTGCCGAGGTGGGGTGGCTTGCGTGCCTCAACGATACAGATAGCCGACCGCGGGTACAACCACAGCGGAGGGGTAACTGTGGAGAGGCCAGACAAACGTGTGGTTCCTGAAGAGGGGCAGCAGCCTTTTCAGTAGTTACAGCGGCAACAGTCTGGATGATTGACTGAGCTGGCCTTGTAACAACAGCTAACGTGGCTTTGCCTTGCGGTTACTGCGAACAGCTGAAAGCAAGGGGAAACTACAGCCATTACTTTTCCCCAGGACATGCAGCTCTACTGTATGAACATATAATGATGGTGTCTTCTTGGGTAAAATACTCTGGAGGTAAAATAGTCCCCCATTTGCGGGCGGGTACTACTCAGTAGGATGTCGTCATCAAGAAAAACAAAACATGCTTTCTACGGGTTGGAGCGTGGCATGTTCTAACCCTTAATCGCTTAGGCAAGTTAGAAAACTTGAAAAGGAAATGGATGTAATAAAGTTAGATATGGTAGGGATTAGTGAATTTCAGTGGCAGGATGAACAGGATTTGTGGTCAGGTGAGTACAGGGTTATCAATAAAAAATCAGTTGGTGGTATCGCAGGAGTAGGTCTCATAATGAGTAAGAAAATAGTAATGTGGGTAAGTTATTATGAACAGCATAGTGAACGCATTATCGTAGCAAAGATAGACACGAAGCCAACGCCAACAACAGTGGTGCAAGTTTATATGCCAACTAGCATGGCCGATGATGAGGATATCGAAGAAATGTATGAGGAGATAAAAGAAATCATTCATAAAGTTAAGGGAGACGAAAACGTGATTGTGATGGGGGACTGGAACTCGGTAGTATGAAAGGGAAGAGAAGGAAATACTCTTTTTCTCAGTAATTAATTACCCTAAACTATGATGCTATTGAAAGAACTGCATTAAAATAGACATAGTAAGCTAATTATATTAGATGTATGTCACCAAAATTTAGAATAGCCCTAACAGCATAAGTAACTGAAGTAAAACATTTCAGGAGATTATTAATATGTTTTTGTCCAAAGTCTACATTTATCAATGGTGTCAAACCATTTGATGTACAGAATTGTATATACTGTTTTTATCAAAATAATGAGACTCCATTTCAAGAGAACCATGGAATAATTTTCTGAAAGATATAATTTTCAATTATATCAGTATTTTTGTTTGTCAGGTGTGATTACAATCCTTCTATTGTTAGTGAAAAGTACTAGTTTTGAACATTCGTGAATACACAACGACAAATCATCAACATACCGAAGAGCCAAAGCAGAAGTATCACAACACAAAGTGTCATGAACTCGACTGATGTCTGAAGTGGTGCTGGAGGAAATTGATACCATGCATCCTGTAGGGCTGTTCTTAAATCCGTAATAGTACAAGGGGGTAGAGAACTCTTCTGAACACTACATTGCAAGGAATCCCAGGTATCCTCAATAATATTCTTGTCTGTGGAGTCTCATGGCCAGCAGAGGTGTTTAAACCCAGAAGAGTGTTCCGGAGCCACTGTGAAGCAATCTGGACATGTGGATTGTCACATTGTCCAGCTATAATTGCACAATGGACATGAATGGACGAAAGAGTTCAGCCGGATGTGTATGTACGTGTCACCTGTCAGAGTCATGTATATACATATTTTTGTTGTTGTTATGGTCTTCACTCCGGAGACTGGTTTGATGCAGCTCTCCACCCTACTCTATCCTGAGCAAGCCTCTTCATCTCCTCATAAGAACGGCAACCCACATCCACTTGAAACTGTTTACTATACGCGTCTCTTGGTGTCCCTCTGCGATTTTTACCCCACACACTTCCCTCCAATGCTAAATTTACGATTTCTCGATGTCTAAGAATGTGTCCTACAAAGCGATCCCTTCTTTTGGTCAGTTTATGCCAAAAATTCCTTTTCTCACCATTGCTGTTCAGTAGCTCTTCATTGGTTATGCGATCTACCCACCTAATCTTCAGCATTCTTCTGTAGCACCACATTCCAAAAGCCTCTATCCGCACTGCTTATCATCCATGTTTCACTCCCGTACAAGGCAACACTCCACACAAATGCTTTCAGAAAAGACTTCCTTACACTTAAATTAATATTCGATGTTAGCAAATTTCTCTTTTTCAAAAATGCTTTTCTTCCCATTCCCATTCTGCATTTTATATCCTTTGTACTGCGACCAGCACATGTTATTTTACTGCCCAAGTAACAAAATTCATCTACCACCTTCATTGTTTCGTTACCTAATCTAATTCCTTCAGCATCGCCTGATTTTCTAAGACCGCATTTCATTATTTTTCTTTTGCTCTTGTTAATGTTCATTTTATACGCTCTCTTCAATACACAGTCCATTCCATTCAACTGCTCTTCCAGGTCCTTTGCTGTCTCTGACAGAATTACTATGTTATTAGAAAAAAGCAATGTTTTTATTTCTTAATCCTTATTCCAAACTTTTCCTTGCTTTCCTTCACCGCTTGCTCGATGTACAAATTGAATTACATCGGAGAAAGGCTACAACCCTGTCTTACTCCTTTCCCAACTGATGCTTCCCTTTCATGCCCTTCGAGTCTAATAACTGCGGTCTGGCTTTTGTACAAGTTGTAAATAACTCTCCTTTCCCTGTATTTTACCCCTGCTGACTTCAGAATTTGAAAGAGTGCATTCCAGTCAACATTGTCGAACGCTTTCTGCAAATATACAAAAGCTAAAAATGTAGGTTTGCCTTTCCTTAATCTATCTTCTAAGGTAAGATGTAAAGTGAGTATTGCCTCCCGGGTTCCTACATTCCTCCTGAACCCAAACTGATCTTCCCTGAGGTCAGCTTCTACCAGCTTTTCCATTCTCTCTTAGATAATTCGTGTTAAAATTTTGCAACCATGACTTATCAAACTGATGGTTCTGTAATTTTCACACCTGTCTGCATCTGATTTCTTTGTAATGCGGATTATTAAATTTTTCTTAAAGTCTGAGGGTATTTCGCCTGTCTCATACATCCTACACACCAGATCAAATAATTTTGTCATGGCTGGCTCTCCCAGAGACTTTAGTAGCTCTGAGGGTATGTCATCTACTCCTTGGGCCTTGTTCTGACCTAGGTCTTTCAGGGCTCTGTCAAATTCATCTCTCAGTATAGTATCTGCTATTCATCTAGATCTACTTTTTCTTCCCTTCCTACAACATCGTCTCCAAGTTCACCTCCTTTGTAGAGCTGCTCTATGTACTCTTTCCACCTTTCAGCTTTCCCTTCTTTGCTGAGAACTGGTTTCCCATCTGAGTTCTTGATATTCGTAGAGTTGCTTTTCTTGTCCCCAAATGTCGCTTTTATTTTCCTGTAGGCAGTATCTACTTTTCCCCTTCTAATACATTCTTCTACAGATTTACATTTGGCTTCTAGCCACTCCTGCTTAGCCATTTTGCACTTCCTGTCAATCTCATTTCTTAGTCGTCTGTACTCCATTTTGCCTGCTTCCTTTAATGCATTTTTATATTTTCTCCTCTTATCAATTAAATTTACTATTTCCTGTGATATCCAAGGATTTTTTGTAGGTCTTGCCTTCCTACCTATTTTGTACTCTGCTGCCTTCACTATTTCATCTCTCAATGCTACCCATTTCTCCTCTACTGTTTTATTTCCCCCCGTTTCTGTCAATTGTTGCCTAAAGCTCCCTTTCATTCCTTTTGCCCAGTCCATATTCACCTACTGGTTTTCCTTCTCTTCCTTTTCCTACTACCGAATTCCAGTCTCCCATCACAATTAAGTTATCCTCTCCCTTAACTGTCCGAATAATTTTCTTTAGCTCTTTCTATCTCCTCATCACCGGCAGAGCTAGTTGGCATATAAACCTGTACTACTGTTGTCGGCGTTGGTTTCGTATCTATCTTGACAATGGTAATGCGATCACTGTGCTGCTAATAGTCGTTTACCTGCATTCCTATTTTCTTATTCATTATCAGTCCTACTCCTGTGATACCCCCAACTGATTTTGTATTTATAATCCTGTACTCACCTGACCAGAAATCCTGTTCATCCTGCCACCGATCTTCACTAATCCCCACTATATCTAACTTCAACCTATCCATTTCCCTTTTTAAAATTTATAATTTTCCTACCCGATTAAGGGTTCTAACATACCACGCTCCGATCCGTAGAATGCCAGTATTGTCTTTCCTGATGATCACATCCTCCTGAGTAGTCCCCGCCCGGAGATCCGAATGGGGGACTATTTTACTTCCGTAATATTTTACTCGAGAGGATGCCATCATCATATGTTCATACAGTAGAGCTGCATGTCCTCGGGAAAAGTAACGGCAGTAGTTTCCCCTTGCTTTCAGTAGTTCGCAGTATCTGTGTGGCAAAGCCACATTAGCTGATATTACAACACCATGTCAGTCAATCATCCAGACTGTTGCACCTGTAACTACTGAAAAGGCTGCTGCCGCTCTTCAGGAACCACACATTTGTCTAGCCTCTCCACAGATACCTCTCCGCTGTAGTTGCACCTACGGCACGGCTATCTTCAGCGGTGAGGCACGCAAGCCACTCCACCTCGGCAATGTCTGTGGTTCATGGGGGTTGGATATACATATTATCGTCGCATATCACTCCAACTACAAATGCTGTACACCATAACAGAGCTTTCACCAGCTTCATCAATCCCATGCTGACATGTAGAGTTCCTGGAATCATGAGGTTGTCTCCATATCCATACATGTCCATCCACTTCATACAATTCGAAATGAGACTGATCAGATCAGGCAACATGTTTCCAGTCATCAACTGTCCATTGTCAGTGTTGATGGGCGTAATCTTTTAATACACTTATCGTGGGTACATGCATGGGCCTTCACGTCTAAAAGCTCATATCAGTGGTGTTTCATTGAGTGGTGACAGTAGTTCATCCCTCAACAATGAAGCACACAGCAATTTGTGGATTGGTTGCACGTCTTTCACAAAAAAATAACTGTCTTTATTCATCATTGGTCACTTTTTTGCAGGTTCTTTTTCGGGCTGCAGTGATATTGGAGATTGATGTTTAACCTTTTTATCAATATTCACAGTGCACTTGTACAATGCTCACATGGAAAAATTCTCACCTCATCACTCAGAGACGTTTTGTCCCATTTCCTGCATGCTGACTCATTCAAACTCAATTTAATTATTTGATAACGTGCCATTGTAGCAGCTGTAACTGATCTAATACCTGTGTCAGACACCTGTTCTCTTAAAGTCATTGCCACATAGTACTAAAGAGCTAACAAGGCAATATAACAGTCCTACGTACATACAACTGTACTAATTCTGGGAATGGTAGCTTTTGTTAAGTTTTAAATTGCTCACACAATTATAAAGTATACACTGAGTGGCAGGATAGAAGAAATTATGATGGTGTGCAAGCTTTCAGAGCCACTGACTCCTTTTGGCAGAATAGTTGAAGGAGAGGGAAGAGGTGTGAATTGTACTGGGAAGGCTTAGTAAGTAGGAACCGTTATGTAAATGTCACTGGGAATCCAACATCAGAGGAGACTCGCCAGATGGAATGAAGAGGAATGATGAGGAATGATTTATTATAACAGATTTCCTATGGAAGCTTGGTGTTTCACGTCCCGTCGACAGCGTAGTCATTAGAGATGGAGCATATGCTTGGAGTATTTGGGTAAGGATGTGGGATGTGGAAGGAAATCGTCCGTGCTCTTTCAAAGGAACCATCATGGCATTTGCCTTAAGTGATTTAGGAAAATCACAGAAAACCTAAATCTGGATGGCCGGAGGTGGATGTCAACCACCTTCCTTCCGAATGCGAGTCCAGTGTGTTACCACTGCACCACCTCTCTGGTCATATAATTTCTATATTTGCTAAACTTTCATTGGGAGATAACACAGGAAAGAGCACTTGTAATCCTACTGATATGTAGTTTTTCATTTAAAACATAAATAAAGTAAGAAAATATCATAAAACATATTAAGTGCATTAAGTGGAACATTAAAGGTAATTCTTATCAAAATAAACACACAATTTATAGTTATTGACATAAACTAAAGTAACCAAAAAGTGGTAGTAAGATGTTCAACTAACTTACCTGGAAAGATGTAAATAGTTGCCTGATAATGAGAAGCACCAGTTCTGTTTGCAGCTCAATTTGTGAAATCTCTTGCCAGTCAATGCCGAGGAATACCACGTAGTGCACTCCAAATAATGGTATAAGTGTTAGTGTTGATTTTGCCAGGCGTCTAATAATTGTAAAAGAAATTCATTAAAACTCCAAACCATTGTTATTTTGAGACATGTAATTATTATTTCCAAAGAATAAATACTAATTGTGGCATAGAAATCTAAATAATTTACCTGTAGATTTGAGTCTGTTCACATACTGATGACTGCAGTTTTGTGAAGATAACTCTCACAAGCCTTATGAATATTATGAAACATATCTGTGAACAGAGTTAATAGTTTACTGTTAACAAATCTGACAGATTCTTAAAAATGAAAAAAAAAAAAGTAGGTAGACTGCAAACAATTTATTTACCTACAGTTAGTATGCTGCAAATATAATAATTTCCTGGTCATGTGAATTTCCAGAATATGGTAAATCTATACCTCTCCACCCCTATGAACCACAGACATTGCCGAGGTGGGGTGGCTTGAGTGCCTCAATGATGCAGATAGCCGTACCGTAGGAGCAACCACAGCAGAGGGGTATCTGTGGAGAGGCCAGACAAACGTGTGGGTCCTGAAGAGGGGCAGCAGCCTTTTCAGTAGTTACAGCGGCAACAGTCTGGATGATTGAGCTGGACTTGTAACATTAGGTAATTTGGCTTTGCCATGCAGTTAGTGGGAACAGCTGAATGTAAGGGGACACTGCAGTCGTTACTTTTCTCGAGGACATGCATCTCTACTGTACGAATATATGATGGAGTCTTCTTTGGTAAAATATTCCCGAGGTAAAATAGTCCCCTATTCGGATTTCTGGGCGGGTACTACTCAGGAGGATGTCGTCATAAAGAATAACAAAGCAGAATTTCTATGGGTAAACTGTGGAATGATCTAGCCCTTAATCGCATAGGTAAGTTAGAAAATTTGAAAAGAAATGAAGAGTTTGAAGTTAGATATGGTAGGTATTAGTGAAGTTCGGTGGCAGGATGAACAGGATTTCTGGTCAGGTGAGTACAGGGTTATAAATACAAAATCAGTTTGTGATAACGCAGGAGTATGATAATGAATAAGAAAATAGGAATGCAGGTAAGTTCTTGTGAACAGCATAGTGAACGCATGATCGTAGCAAAGATAAACACAAAACCAACACCGACCACATTAGTGCAACTTTATATATCAACTAGCTCAGCCGATGATGAGGATAACAAAAAAATATATGAGGAGATAAAAGAAATCAATCAGAAACTTAAGGGGAAAGAAAACTTGATTGTGATGGGGGACTGGAAATCGGTAGTAGGAAAGGGAAGAGAAGGAACTGTAGTAGGTAAATATGGACTGGAAAAAAGGAATGAAAGAGGAGATCCTTGGTAGAATTTTTTAATGGTCAACATAACTTCGTTTAACCAACATGAAAGAAAGCTGTATACATGGAAGAGACCATGTGACACTTGAAGGTACCAGATTTACTTTATAATGGTAAGAAATAGATTTATAAACAGGTTTTAAAGTGTAAGAAATATACGGGGGCAGACATAGCCTCTGACCGTAACATATTGGTTATGAATTGCAAATTAAAACTTATAAGATGCAGAAAGGTAGAAAAGTTAGGAGATGGAACCTGACAAATTGAAGGAAACAGCGGTGTTTGAGAGTTTTAGAGGGAGCATCAGGCACGGTTTGGCTGTAATGGGGGCCAGTAATACAGTAGAAGAACATTGGGTAGCTCTGAGAGATAGGGTAGTGAAGGCTGCAGAGGATCATATAGGCAGCAGGAAAATACCTGATAGAAATGCCTGGATAACACAGTATATACTGAACGTAGGTGATAAGTGGAGAAAAACTAAAAATTCAGCTAGTGAAGAGGGCAAAAGGGAGTACAATCGTCTGAAAAATGAGATTGATAGCAAGTGCAGACTGGCTAAGCAGGGGTAGCTAGAGGACAAATGCAGAACCGTAAAAGAATTTATAACTAGGAGAAAGATACATACCGCCTACAAGAAAATAAGAGATTTTTGGAGACAAGAAAAGCAGCTGTATGAATATCAAGAACTCAGACGGTAGACCAGTACTAAGAAAAGAGGGGAAAGCTGAACTGTGGAAGGAATAAATAGAGGGCCTATACAAAGGCAATAAACTTGAAGGCAGTATTCTAGAAATGGAATACGAAGTGGAGGAGGATGAGATAGGAGATATGATACTGCGATAAGAATTTGACAGAGCGCTCAACGATTTGAGGAGAAACAAGGTCTTGGAGTAGATAATATTCCGCCTGAATTGCTCATTTCGTTAAGAGACCTACTCATGAAAAATTTGTTCCAGCTGGTATGGAAGATGTACCAGACAGGGGAAATACCTCCGACATTAAGAAAAATATTGAAATTCCAATTACAAAGAAAGCAAGTGCAGACAAATGTGAAAATTACAGAACTATCAGTTTGAGAAGTTTTGCTTGCAAACTACTAACACGAATTATTTACAGACGAAAGGAAAAACTTGTGGAATCCGACCTTGGGGAAGATCTGTTTGGATTTAGGAGAAATTTAGAAACACAGGAGGCAATACTCACATTACGACTTATCTTAGAAGGTCGGCTAAGAAAAGGCAAACCTACATATCTAGCCATTGTAGATTTGGAGAAAGATTTCGACAATGTCCACTGGAATACACTCTTTCAAATTCTGAAGGTTGCAGGAGTAAAATATAGGGAGCTAGGTGTTATATTCAACATGTACAAAAACCAGACAGTTGGGAAGGGAATAAGACAGGATTGTAGCTGTTTCCCAATTTTGTACATTGAGCAAGCAGTGAAGGAATAAAAGGAGATATTTGGAGAGGGAATTAAAGTACAGACAGAAGAAATAAAAACTTTGCTTTTTGCCGATGACATGGTAATTTTGTCAGAAACTAGAAAGGATCTGGAAGAGCATTTTGATGGAATGGACAGTGTGTTGGAAGGAAAATATAAGATGAACATTAACACTAGAACGGCGGAAGGGGTCAAAATGACCCCTGCCATACTTTTTTCTTTCATTGTCATTTCAGTTTATTTTTCTTTCCTAATGAAATCATATGACTTTCCCTAATTTTTTTCCTCTTTATGATGATGTATTAGAATTTAAAAAGTATTTATATTTTCTTTTACATTTCTATCGATGTACCTACAACGGCGTATGGTGTCAATTTGACCCCAGTTTAATTTCCTTCTGAATATATGTAAGTAATCCAACAATGTATTGGCAACAGTGAGCAGTATTGCAGAGTAGTTGCCTGCCATTGTTGCAACTTGGTCCGTGTTCGTTCCAGTATGCCACAGTTTATATAGTGTCATTCTGGTGATAGTTTTTGTCTTTGAAACACACTTTTGAACATGTGTCGTCAGTGTGGACTTTCTGATGAAGAAGTGTTATAGCTCTTAGAGAATTCCGAAAATGAATCGGAAACGGTCTTCGCTGATGAAGATGGTGATTATGTACCTGAGACAAGTGAAGATGAAGGCATAGCGAATGAGGAACAATTAGTGGAAGAGTATTCACGTGCTGATCTATACACATCACATCTTTCATCACAGCACGCACAGTTGGCAGCGTCTACAAAGATGGTTGCTAAGGATGGAATCGTGTGAAAGACGATCAATTTTTCATTTCTGGAAGGAGGTCGGCTGTGAACGTTCTGAAGGAGAAAGGACGACCCAATGCTTATGCTTGTCAACGAATAGACGACTCTGTCACCAGTGCCTTCCGTCTTATTTTTGACGAAGCAATACTACGCCTCATGAAGAAATACACAGAGTCAAATGCACGAAAAGTACTGAAAAACAATAACTGGACTCTTTAGCTTGAGGAACTGGAGAAACTGATAGCCATCATGTATGCTTGGAGCGTCATTTCTACAAAAAGTATGTCTGTGGATGGTATCTGGTCGAACTCTCGGGGGCCTACTTTTATCAAGGACATTATGCCGAGGGACAGATTTCAGGAGCTCCTCAGATTCCTCCGTTTCGATGAACAATCAACCCGAGTTGAACGCCTGGCAGCCAACAAATTCGCTCTTGTATCTGAAATTTGGGGAAAGTTAATTGAAAACAGTATTCGTGCTTACCAACCTGGAAAAAATATAACCATAGATGAGCAACTATTACCAATCAAAGCAAGTTCATATCCAACCAATCAGACAAATATGGCTTCAAATTTTGGTTGGCTGTCGATGTGACGACAACGTATATTTGTTGTTGTTGTGGTCTTCTGTCCAGAGACTAGTTTGATGCAGCTCTCCACAATACCCTATCCTGAGCAAGCCTCTTCATCTTCAAATAAAAACGGCAACCTACATCTGTATGAATCTGCTTACTGTATCCATCTCTTGGTCTTCCTCTGCCGTTTTTAATCCACACACTTCCCTCCAACGCTAAATTCACAATTCCTTGATGTCTAAGACTGTGACCTACCAATCTATCCCTCCTTTTAGTCAAGGTATGCCAGAAATTTCTTTTCTCCCCAATTCTTTTCAGTACCTCCTCATTAGTTACGCGATCCACCCGCCTAATCTTCAGCATTCTTCTGTAGCACCACATTTCAAAAGCCTCAATTCTCTTCCTGTCCGCACTGTTTATCGTCCATGTTTCACTCCCATACAAGGCAACCCTCCGTACAAAAGCCTTCAGAAAGGACTTCCTTAGGCTTAAATCAATATTTGATGTTAACAAATTTCTCTTTTTCAAGAACGCTTTTCAACCCATTGCCATTATGCACTTTATATCCTCTGTACTGCGATCATCATTTGTTATTTTACCTTTATTGCTTCGTCACCTAATCTAATTCCTTCAGCATCACCTGATTTTCTTAGACTGCACTCCATTACCCTAGTTTTTCAATTGTTAATCTTCATCTTATATGCACCTTTCACCACACTGTCCATTCCATTCAATTGCTCTTCCAGGTCCTTTGCTGTATCAGAATTACTATGTCGTCGGCAAAACGAAATGTTTTTAATTCCTCCCCCTGAACTTTAATTCCTTCTCCAAATTTCTCCTTGCTTTCCTTTATAGATTGCTCAACGTACAAATTTAATAACATTGGAGAAAGGCTACAACCCTGTCGTACTCCCTTTCCAACCACTGCATCCCTTTCATGCCCTTCAACTTTGACAACTGCTGTCTGGTTTTTGTACAAGTTGTAAATAACCTTACACTCCCTATATTTTACTCCTGCTTGCTTCAGAACTTAAAAAGAGTTTATTCCAAACAACATTGTCAAAAGCCTTCTCCAAATCTACAAAAGTTAGAAATGTAGGTTTGCCTTTTCTTAATCTATCTTCTACGTAAATCTGTAAAGCGAGTATTGCCTCCCGTGTTCCTACTTTTCCCCTGAACCCAAACTGATCTTCTCCGATGTCGGCTTCTACCAGCTTTTCCATCCTTCTGTAACTAATTCGTGTTAATATTTTGAAACCATGACTTATTAATCTGATGGTTCTGTAGCTTTCTCACCTGTCTGCACCTTCTTTCTTTGGAATGGGGATTATAAAAATTTTCTTAAAGTCTGAGGGTACTTCACCTGTCACATACATCTTACACACCAGGTGAAACAATTTTGTCATGGCTCCTATTTCATCCTCATCTACTTCTTCTCCCCTTTCTACAATATTGCCGCTAAGTTCATTTCCTTCACAGAGCCTCTCTATATACTCTTTCCAACTTTCAGCTTTCTCTTCTTTGCTGAGTACTGTTTTTCCATCAGTGTTCTTGATATTCATAGAGCTGTTTTTCTTATCTCCAAATGTTTCTTTTATTTTCCTGTAGGCAGTATCTATTTTTCCTCTATTTATAGATTCTTCTACATACTTGCATTTGCCTTCTAGCCACTCCTGCTTAACCATTTTGCACTGCCCGTCAATCTTATTTCTTAGTCGTCTGTACTCCATTTTGCCTGTTTCATTTACTGCATTTTTATATTTTCTCCTTTCATCGATTAAGTTTAGTATCTCCTGTGATATCCAAGGATTTTTTGTAGGTCTTATCTTCCTACCTATTTTGTACTCTGCTGCCTTCACTATTTCATCTCTCAATGCTACCCATTTCTCCTCTACTGTTTTATTTTCCCCCGTTTCTGTCAATTGTTGCCTAAAGCTCCCTCTGAAATTAGTAAGAACTTCAGGTTCTTTCAATTTATCCAAGCCCCATCTCCTTATTTTCTTACCGTTTTGTAGTTTTTCAGTTTCAGCCTACAGTTCATGACCAACAAGTTTTGGTCAGAGTCTATATCTATCTTACACTTTAAAACATGGTTCCGAAATCTATGTCTTACCACTATAAAATCTATCTGGTATTTTCCGGTGTCTCCTGGTCTCTTCCACGTATACAACCTTCTTTTGTGATTCTTAAACCAGGTGTTTGTTATAACTAAATTATGTTCCGTGCAAAATTCTACCAGGCGGCTTCGTCTTTCATTCCTTTTGCCCAGACCATATTCACCTACTATCTTCCCTTCCCTTCCTTGTCCTACTACCGAATTCCAGTCTCCCATAACAATTAAGTTTCCCTCTTCTTAATTGTCTGAATAATTTCGTTTAGCTCCTCATATATTTCTTCGATCTCATCATCGGCACAGCTAGTTGGCATATAAACCTGTACTATTGTGGTCGGTGTTAGCTTCGTATCTATCTTGACTACGATAACGCGATCACTGTGTTGCTCATAGTAGTTTACCCGCATTCGTATTTTCTTATTCATTATCAGACCTACTCCTGTAATACCCCCAACTGATTTTGTATTTATTATCCTGTACTCACCTGACCAGAAATCCTGTTCGTCTTTCAACCTATCCATTTCTCTTTTTAAATTTTCTAACTTATCTACCCGATTAAGGGATCTAACATTCCGCACTCCGATCCGTAGAATGCCAGTGTTATCTTTCCTGATGATCACATCCTCCTGAGTAGTCCCCACCCGGAGATCCGAATTGGGGACTATTTTACCTCCGGAATATTTTACCCGAGAGGATGCCATCATCATATTTCCATACAGTAGAGCTGCATGCCCTCGGGAAAAGTAACGGCTGTAGTTTCCCCTTGCTTTCAGCCGTTCGCAGTAGCTGTGTGGCAAAGCCACATTAGCTGATGTTACAAGGCCAGCTCAGTCACATCCAGACTGTTGCCCCTGTAACTGCTGAAAAGGCTGCTGCCTCTCTTCAGGAATCACACATTTGTCTGGCCTCTCCACAGATACCCCTCCGCTGTGGCTGCACCTACAGTACGGCTATCTGTATCGTTGAGGCACGCAAGCCACCCCACCTCGGCAATGTCTTTGGTTCATGGGAGTGGATAAATTATATATGTAATGCTTTTCCATACCTCGGCAAAGAGGATATGCATAGAAAAAAGCAACCACTTGGAGAGTACGTCATTCTGCGTCTCATCTAGCATTTGTAAATCAAGTAAGAAATGTGACGACAGGCAGCTTCTTTACATCTGTTCAACTTGCTAAGAAACTCAAAAAGAAGCAAACATCATTAGTTGGTACAATGAACAAGATCCGTCGTGATATCCATGATGCAGTAAGGAAGTCCAATGCTGAAATACAATCCACAAGCATCCTGCACCATAGCGGCAACCCAGAATGCACCATGACTGTATACCAAGGAAAGAAAAATATAAACGTCATTCCTCTGAGTACACTACATTTTGAAGTAGCAATAAGCGAGGAAGGAAAGAAGAAACCTGAAACACTAACAATCTATAATGCACAAAGTAGGGGTGGAGTGGCAGATCAAATGACCCGTAAATGTACTACAAAGGTTGCATGTAGGAGATGGGCAATGTATGTCTTTTACAACATCTAGGCCATGGCGGCAATAAATGTATGGGTCATTTACGACATAGTAACAAAGAAGAAAATGGAAAGGAAGAAGTTCATACTTCAGCTGGTTAATGAACTCTAGGGAATGAAAGAGCAAGAATGTCAGGCAAAGGAAGAGGATAATGGACCAAAATCAACTAGAAATCGGGGGAAGTGTCAAATCAGCCTCGGTCTCGTCGGCTCATTCAGATATACAGCCTTCTTTCATGACATTTAAACCAAGTATGTCTGATGATTACATTGTGCTCTCAACAATGTTCTGCCAGGCAATCTCCTCTTTCATACTTTTTCCCAGTCCATATTCACCTAGGATATTTTCCTCCCTTTCCTTTCCTATTACCGAGTACCAGACCCCATCACAATGAAGTTTTCGTATCACTTAACTGCCTGAATAATTTCTTTTATCACCTCATACATTTCTTCGATCTGTTTATAATCAGCAGAGCTAGTTGGCATATAAAGTTGTACTACTGTGGTCAGTGTTGGCTTCGTGTCTATTTTTTGCTATGATAATGCGTTCACTATGATATTTATAATAACGAACTTTCCTATTTTATTATTCATTATCAGACCGACTCCTGTGTTACCAAGTACTGATTTTGTATTTATAACCCTGTATTCACCTGACCTGAAATCCTGTTCACCCTGACACCGAATTTCACTATTTCCACCATGTCTAACCTTAAACTACCCATTTCCCTTTCCAAATTTTCTAACACACCTACCCGATTATGGAATAGAACATTCCATGCTCCGATCTTAGAATGTCTGTTTTATCTGTTTTGATGACGACATCGCCTGAGTAGTCCCCAACCAGAGATCCGAATGGGAATACTTCCGAATATTTGACCCAAGAAGATTCCATCATCACATATTCATACAGTAGAGCTACATGTCCTCAAGAAAAGTATGAAATTTATACATCTTACTTTCAGCAAAGAAAGCAGCACCTATACAAGTATTTCATCATGAAATAGTCGTTGATTACACCACTGAATCAATGAGACTCAGCTGTTTTGACATTTGTTTCATGGGTATACATGCCTCCTGAAATTTTACTAATTCTTTATAACACAGAAGATATAGTAACTATTTAATTATTTACATAGCAATCTAATGTAAAACAAAAATTACTGTGATGGCGGCTTATCCACTTCTAAGATCTCTAGCTTCAATCAAACTGTTGGTCAGTATCAAGTATCAAAAAGGTGAGTGTCGCCCAGGGGCCTCACAGTTCTTTCGTTAGTACATGTGTGGCGAGCATGGGGCCCCAAGCTTATGCAGTCTTTCTTCCATTATTCCTCTCTGAACTGCATTTCCTTTCCTTCCCCACCTTTCCTATCCTCCCTCCTTTCCCTCACACTGGGAGACTGATGACCTTAACTGTTTTGTCCCCCTGTCCCATCAAACTAATCAATCAATTAATCAGCAATGAGTGTTGTGACTGTATATGTTAGACCATTGGTCAATGTTCCCAGTTATAGTGAGTGCTGAAAAATCTAACTGTAGATATTTTTTCATTAACAGTGTATTTTTACTATAGTTCACATAATTGAACAAAATGAGCCAGAAATTGTAATAATATTTAAACGATTTACTATCTTTTATTGCCAGCCAACAGTTGCAAATTGCTTTCCTTCCACTTACATGTTTCAGTCCTTTCGAATCATCTTCACATTTTTGCAGCTGCATCTGTAGCCCTTCTTGTTTATATCGTGACAACACAGGAAAGACACAATAGGTTGGAGATGAAACTATTAGTTTCTGAAGACGATCCAAAAGGATTGAAACAAGTAAATGGAACAAAAACCATTCGCGACTGCTGGTTGGAAATTAAGAATAATAATTATTTAAAACAACGTATTTGGTACGACTGATTTTCTGTAAATAATCGGACATCACCCATTGGAATTTTTTGTGATCTCTCAAAGGCTTTTGATTATGCAATTCTTCTAGATAATCTTAAGCATTGTGGCTTTACCGGGGCAGTGCACAAGTGATTCAATTCATACATAACTGGAAGTGTGCAGAAAGTTGAGATAAGTGGTTCAGGTAAACTAAACAAAATCAGCTAATTCCTCAAACTCAGGAACTATCAAGAATGGGAAACTACAGGGTTCCATCTTGGGCCCTTTATTGTTCTTGATATATTAATGATTTGTCTTTCTGTATTCATCACTATACAAAGCTAGTTGTTTTTGATGATTACAGAAGTATAGTAATCACACCTGACAAACAAGAATTAACTCATGAAATTGAAAATAATTAAGTGGTTCTCTCCAAATGGGCTCTTATTAAATTTCGATAAAACACAGTATATACAGTTCTACATCGCAAATGACATTACAAAATTAATAAACATAGTCTGGAAGTGTTTAGGTGTGGGCATTCTACATATACATCAACATCTACATACTCCGCAATCCACCGTAAGGTGCGTGGCGGAGGGTACACTGTACCACTGATAGGCATTTCTTTTCCTATGCCTCTCCCAAATAGAAAGAGGAAAATATGAATGCTTATATGCTTCTTATCTTTGTGAGCATTACGCGAAAAGTAAGTATGCAGCAAGAAGTTAGTTCTACGCTCAACTTCAAATTCCGGCCCTCTAAATTTCCTCAACAGAATTTTTTGTAAAGAACGTTATCTTTCCTCCAGCGGTGCCCATTTGAGTTCCTGGAGCATTTCCATGACACTGGCGCATTGGTCGAACCCGCCAGTAATGAATCTACCTGCTTGCCTCTGAACTGCTTCTATTTATTCCATTAAACTAATCTGCTGCGGATCCCAAACACTTGAGCAGTACTCAAGACATGGTCGTACAAGCGTTTTATACGCGGTCTCCTTTACAGATGAAGTATGTCTTCCTAAAATTCTCCCAATAAAACGTGGTAGGCTGTCCGCCTTTCTCACAACTGTCCTTACATGTTCGTTCCATTTCATATCACTCTGCAATAGATATTTGAATAAGCTGACTGCATCAAGAAGATCACTACTAATGCTGTATTCGAACATTATGGGATTGTTTTTCCTACTCATGCGCATCACCTTACATTTTTCTACATTGAGAGCTAGCTGCTATTCTTCGCACCAACTAGAAATTTAGTCCAAGTCATCCTGTATGTTATTACAGTCAATTAAAGACGACACACTCCCATACATCACAGCATCATCATCAAACAGCCGCAAATTACAAGTTACTCTGTCCATCAGATCGTATATATATATTAGCGGACCTATCACAATCCCCTGGGGCACGCATGACGATACACTCGTCTCTGGTGAACACTCGCCGTCGAGAGCAACGAGCTGCGTTTTATTACTTAGGAAGTCTTCCAGTCAACACAAATCTGTGAACCTATTCCATATGCTCGTATCTTCGTTAGCAGTCTGCAGTGTGACGCCACGTAAAATGTTGATGAGAAATTGAATTGGAAGCAACAAACAGATAACCTACTGAAACGTCTGAGTCCAGCAACTCATACTATATGGGTTATTGAAAATGTTGGTAATAAACACCTCAATAAATTAGCTTACCATCCCTATTTTCATCCACTGTTTTTACATGGCATCCTAGTTGGGGTAATTCATCAATGAGCAAACGAGTAATCTGGATGGGCTCCAGTGGTCCAAAAGTACGGAAACACCCTAATAAAATCCAAATGGAGTAGCAAACAAGAAAACATAGTCCCTACACGAGAGGAACAGGAGGGGGGAAACGTATAGGCTACACCACCAACATGGCGGTCATCTTGAAAATCACCATCTTGGATTCAACTCCAAAATTGCAAATAGGAAGTGTTGTGGCGTTAAGTCAGTGCCACACACCAGACGTATGAAAACGATCGTGGAGAAGGAAGGCACTGATCGACCGAAAGCCAATAGCAAAATGGCGCCGCGCATCCTGAAAGGAGTAACCGAAGTTTCGCGCCACAGTTTCAAATTTTGTACACACCCACAACTCGCCATGGAAATGCCGATGCACATTCCCGTCTTCCGCTTGGCCATGATAAAGACTTTGATGCTTCTGAGATGTCTTGTTGTCAGATAGATGCACAGGAAGATATTTTGTTGCAATCCTTCCCATTGGACTATAGGAAAATCGCTCGGGCCACATAAACGGAGCCTGATTTACGAATTTTGCTGTACTACAGTCGTACAGAATGCCCTCGTTCACAACGTGACGTTCAAAATTCACTGGTGCGTCGCTATTTAGCTAGGAGGAATTAACTTACAGTTAATAAAGGTTTGATCCTAGTTTCAAATGGCAATGGACAATTGCGTGTGTTTGTTTCGCGACCTTTGCAGAACGAAATATTCAACTTACTGCACCAAGAACATTGGGAAATGGTTCGCACTAAGCAGTTGTTACGACGACACTGTACTTGGCAGGGTATAGACGCCCAAATAGTAAAGATGACGTCACAGTGTTCAATGCGCCCTACCAATCAGTCCGCCTCACCTCAGAAATGTTTTGCGTGGCCAAAGCAGATTAACCTTGGCAACGAGTGCATATTAACTATTGTGGTTGGTGCTTTTAGTGGTTACCCGTTTGCAGTGACAGTGTCTTCTACAAGTTCTAGTAACACGATTATGGCGTTGTCTTCAATTTTTTGTCTGGATGGTCTCCCTGAACTGATTGTTCCTGACAACGGCCCTCAGTTCACAGCACAAGAATATCGCTCCGTTTGTGAACGCAATGGAATTAAGCATCTAACCAGAGTACCGTTTCACCCGCACTTAAACGGCGTCCCCAGTGGTGTAGGGGTCAGCGCAACTGCCTAGAAAGCAGGAGACCCGGGTTAGAATCCCCGCTGGGCACACATTTTTCAGCTTTGCCCAATCGCAGATGATGTCATATATTCTGTGAATATTAAATAATAACAACTGCAGAAGCACAAGTGACGTCTGTTCTTTCGGAACAGACGCCACACACACACACACACACACACACACACACACACACACACATATATAATATGCCGGTGACGGGCAATGATCCTATCGTTAGTGCGGAGGGGTGGGCAAGTTTGAAGCCTTTACTCTTACGGGAATTAGTTTCATAACTACGAGTTTGAGTACTGTGACGTACTGTGTGGCGTAACTGATGAGGAGGTACTGAATAGAATTTGAATCTGACGGGAGGCGTGCTTAGGTTGTCCTTGCAGGTGCGGTGATTACTGTGTCCCCAGTGGTGTAGGGGTCAGCGCAACTGCCTAGAAAGCAGGAGACCCGGGTTCGAATCCCGGCTGGGTACACATTTTCAGCTTTGCCCAATCGCAGTTGATGTCATATATTCTGTGAATATTAAACAGCAAATGTCCAAACTTGGTTCGGAGCACTCACGGGAGGCAGCACTGCAACTGTTCCTCGCCTCCTACCGCTCGCATCCACGAGAAGGCTCGTCGCTGGCCGAACTTCTACACGGCCGCCGCCACCGCACCCTGCTTCACCTGCTCCACCCACCGCGTCGCCCGGAGTAACAGCAGCCGCCGGAACGCGAGTGTCGCTTCGCTACGCATAACCCAGTCTTTTTCAGAGTTTTTTGGCGGTCTGAAAGGGTTGGGAGCGGGGTGAGATCATGCGACGTTGCGGTGCAGTTGTTTGAAATTTCAGGTCCCAATGGAAGCAATAAAGGAGGTAGATGAGTTTTGTTACTTGGGCAGTAAAATAACAAATGATGGTCGCAGTACAGAGGATATAAACTGCAGAATGGCAATGGGTAGTAAAGCGTTCTTGAAAAAGAGAAATTTGTTAACATCGAATATTGATTTAAACCTAAGGAAGTCCTTTCTGAAGGCATTTGTATGGAGTGTTGCCTTGTATGGGAGTGAGACATGAACAATAAACAGTGCGGACAGGAGAGGTTTGGGGCTTTTGAAATATGGTGCTACAGAAGAATGCTGAAGATTAGGTGGGTGGATCGCGTAACTGATGAGGAGGTACTGAACAGAATTGGGGAGAAAAGGAATTTCTGGCATACCTTGACTAAAAGAAGGGATAGATTGGTAGGACACATTCTTAGACATCAAGGAATTGTGAATTTAGCGTTGGAGGGAAGTGTATAGGGAAAAAATCGCAGGGTAAGACCAAGGGATGGATACAGGAAGCATATTCAGACAGATGTAGGTTGTCGCTCTTATGTGGGGATGAAGAGGCTTGCTCAGGATAGGGTATTGTGGAGAGCTGCATCAAACCAGTCTCCGGACTGATGACCACAACAACAACAACAACAACAACAACATGGTATGATTCGCGGGCAGCGCAACCAAATTCGCCCTTGTCATGTACCCAGTGATCCTTCTGTGTTTCTCTCGGCAAATTAACGCCACACGCAGACCGCGCGGCCGCCATCGCAGCAGATCTACTCGGCACCATGTTCAAAAAAATGTTCAAATGTTTGTAAAGTCTATGGGACTTAACTACGGGGTCATCAGTCCCTAAACCTACAAACTACTTATGAACTACTTACTAACTAGGACGGCACAAATATCCATGCCCGAGGGGGGATTGGATCCCCCGACCGTAGTGGCCGTGCAGACCGTGACGTCGGCACCATGGCCCGACGTCATGGAGGCAGTGCCCCTCGCCGCCTCCGCCTCTCCTGGACATCGAGCAAGACGCCACGCAGCATCCGATGCCGACGTCGCCACCGACGTCACCGTCTACGTCATCACCGGGGCTAGAGCACTGTATGGTACAAGCAGAACAATCCGCCATTTTGAATCCCACGCTGAAGGCGCTCATTTAAAGACTACGGAACACTTACGCATTTTAATATTCTCTGACGGCTATTAAATTTACTTTCCTAAAACAGAAAATATTACAGCATAGTAAATTTATTTCCTTAGAGTTGACTGTGGTGCGCCTCGGTTGCACAGTGGTAGAGTGCCAGACTATAAATCCAAAGGTCGCGAGTTCGATCCCCGCCAGGTACTGGGATTTTTATCTGTAACTTTCCACATCTTACATCTCTGGCAGTCTCGCTCATGTGAAAAATACCGAGTAGCACCGTGGTTCGGAACCCACGTTAAACTGTAGGTCCCCCTATGACTGGGTAAGTCAGTTCGAAGGTCGGAGGAAGGCAACGGCATACCACCTCCAAACAGGATCATGCCTAGTAAAGCACTGTGGTGTTCAAACCAATCTTCGGACTGATGACTGCTTTACCTTTTTTACATTTGTCTGTAAGAGGCAAGCAACCTTAAGTTAGTGATTAGATTTATATTTAGAGGTATGACACATTCACTTATATTCCAAAGTAAGGCATATGATGCCGTTCTAAACATTTGCCACATTCGGTGTAAATTTGCCACATGCGGCGTAAATACTTTACAATTATCGTATTTTCTGGATTATAAATGGTTGTCCACATACCTTTACGGTACTAAGAGTTGCATTCGAAAACAGTTACGGAATCATGTTAAACTGCGATATCGTACTTCCTGTATTCCACCCCCCCCCCCCCTCCCACCAATACCTCGCATATTTTCACACACCATATTTCAGAGAAGATTTTAAGTCAAAGTGTGTTTAATAACTTTACATGTCTGGTTTTGTTAGATAACAACTATATAAAGATTCTCTTGTAGCATGCACTTTGACATAAAGTGAATGTTGCATGCTAATTTTGAATGTAATGTCTCATGTACGACTTCTTTCCTGTTCGCATTCTTTGTTGTTAGACATCCTGTTCACAGCATGACTTAGGCCAACATATTTCCGTGTCGAGAGTCACATTTAAATTAAACACCGAACTAATGCAAAATAATATAATTAAAAAACCACTAGCTGGGCAAAGTCATCTGCATTCATGGATCACTTAAAATTACAATTAACAGCCCTTAGAATAACTTCTTAGTTGGTGTATATAAAACCAAGAGAAATGGCTTATTCTAAACACACTGTACGTCGTATCATGTTAATAATCTGTAGCGAAATTAAACCATTTATTACATGTATTGGCCTACATTTTCATCACTACCTCCCCGTGAGCATAAATGTTTCTAAAACCAATAAAAAAAGGTTTTGTTCTTAACGTTACACAAACAGTTGCTTAATTTTGGAGTCCACACTTTGCGTTTGGTATTTACAAGCCACCTTTTAAGTCGATCTATGTTTGAAGGGCACCGATAAAACTTATAGCGACCGTGTCTGCTGTTGTTTGAACAGTTCGGAGCGGCACAACCAACCATTTCACACAGTGAAACAAGAAAATATTCGCTGATAACGCTTCGCTACATCACACAAAGCATATAACACTGTCGTCTGATTGGGATTCAAAATGGTGGATTGTTCAGCTCGGTATTTCTAGTGCTTTAACCGGGACTACAGGACGTGGGCGTGGGCCCTTCGGCGGTTTATCCAGAGGACGTTCCCTTGCGAGCTCAGGTCTGATGGCGGGGCCCTGTCGGTAGTCTACCGTCCTCTGAAGCTACAGTCTCCAGTCCATCAGTACGTCCACGAGCCTGCCTCCTCTCCCGTTGTCGAGATCCGTACACGACAACGGTTCGGCGCTTCGGGGGGGGGGGGGGGGGGGGGGGGGAGGGATGTGGTGGCGTAAAGTCAGCGCCACACTCCACACCTATGAGAACGATCGTACAGAAGGCACCGATCGACCGAAAGCCAATAGCAAGAAGGCGCTGCACATCCTGCAGGGATTAACCGAAGCTGCGCACCCTCTACAAGCGGCTATATTGTCATATATTGATTTTACTGTTGGAATTGTTGAGAGGCTCTGTGAGTCACAGAGACTCACTCCAGGCTGAGAATTAGAGACCATTGCAGATTACAGGCTAAAACTAAAGAAATCTCCAAGCGAACTGCTGATGCCCTCAGCCACCGTCACAGGGTGGAAGATGGGCGTAACTTCATATAGCGTCTAGACGCTGTTATAAGACGTTACATTAGTACTTGGTGGTCAACAGGCATGTTTTAATGTACGTAGCAAAGTTGATACCAGTCACTTGGGAACAGCAATGTCAGTGGTTTCACGAGGCTAGAGTGAGAGGGTAAAGAAGAAAAACTGCAAGTTAGCAGCTCCCATGAGCAGTGGCCTAAGGCGGAGCCTAAGGCGTGGCCAACTGACGTACAACATTGTTGTTGTTGCCCATATTGGGTAGCGTCGTGACGTTTTACTTTCAGCTGAACAATGTTGCTACCAAGTATGGATTTTGTTAGTGCACAAACAAGCCACCTCCCCACCCGGAGAATGGCAGAAAGGAAGGGCTGAAACGTGGTTCGCTAGAGGACTCAGAGAGAGGGCAAGCCACAATTTAGATTGGTTGAACCAAGCAGCGGCCAATAGGAAGTTGTTAACTGTCGGAAAGTGGGGAAAAGATGCCTGTACTGTTTCTCTTCAATGACTCCTCTCCGCTCGGGATATGCAGACTGACCTTGCTACCTCTTCCTTCTTTCCTATGTAGGACACGTCAATATCTATGCCGACATACATCTGGACGCCTGTCAGTTACTATTCAGGAAGAAGGAAGTTACTATTCGGGAATACGACAGTTACTAGGCAGCTACGAAGACAGAACTAGAACAGTACTAAGTTAGAACGCAGCTACGAACTTCGCAGTAACTAGGTCACAGAGCAGCTAGGATCATACGGACGCCGCCGTAAGAAGCGAGAAGAGAGAAGAAACAGACCTATATTACAAAGATGAGTACTGTAACTTTCAGTCAATAAATATCTTGTAATACTGACTATATCAATGATTTAGATGTCAAATGACCCTTACCAAATGACCCTGACAAACAGATCGGGACGAGTAAACAACAAAAGGCGACGAGGTCACAACAAGAAGTTGGCCATGTGACATATCAGAGAGATAGAGAATTTCACCAGAAAAACAATGGCGTTCTTATTTTAAACACAGCTTTATTCATTCTCGAGTTATAGCCAGTTACTTACGGGAGCAGTGAAACGCTCTGCAGCCTGTGTATTACTGAGAACTCATAAAATGGAGTTGAAACGGTGCAAAGTGACTGTCCCATGCCTGATATGTTACATGTGTTTAAATGTTAGGTAACATTTACTCATGCTAACGTTGTAATCATTGTTTCCTTATTTACAGATTACAAAATGTCCTTAACACATGAAGAACGCATTGAAATCATCTTGATATCAGAAGAAAGAAGCACACGGGTGTGAAATTACCACCCATTAGAAATATTGGTAATTAATAGCATTTGTAATTAAACAGTTTGAAGTTCACTGCAAACATTGACCATGCCAATGCACCAAATGTTACACAATTGTAATCTTAATAATTATGGTAGCAATGTATGTACGCAGTTGGGTGACAACATTTATAGTTAGGCCATAGGCAGAAATTCTCCACGTTGAGATTTGCTGTGTGCTTGTAGCTGACGGAAGGCCAGCGAGCAGGCCGACGTTGGTGGCTTGTTCCAGCTTAGGATTTTCCAGGCTCGTATCCGGTGAAGAGAGAGGGACAATGGCGAGTGCCAGGCGCAGTGCAGTGCACAGCGTGAAATAAAATATTCTAATACTACTTGCATTTGAAGTAATACGATGCAGTTAGGAACCTTTAAGGTCCTCATTACAAAATAGCCTGTTGATAAATAAACAATACATTAACTGATATAGTCACATCTGGCGTAATATGTTTAATTGACAATGAAAAGTAATAAATTACCAATGAATACAAGAGAGTTACACAACTAGCATGGCAATGTTTTGTTTATAAAAATAATATATTAACTATTTCTCATTTTATTTTCAATTAATCTTGTGTATTTTATCTTGAAATATTCAGTTAAGTCACTTATCTGTGATATAAGAAATTGCACGATTATAATAAATAGTGCAAATGATGTTTATACCAATATAAAAACCTAATAAGAAATTTGTTTAATGTGTAGTGTAATTATTTTGATTTTAAGTAAAGTTTTAGAAATGTATTGGCTGAGCGCTGTACGTTGGCAAGTCATTTAGAACAGCTCACCGGAAGTTGATGACGTAGGGAAAAAACCCGGCAGTTGGGCTTCTGGCGCGCGCGAGCGTGGCCCAAGTGGGGATTCGGGAGCGGAGTGGTGTAGCTGGCCGGGCGAGGCGTCGCTCTGCACGGTCGGCGTGTGGATCTCCAGGTGGAGACTAGAAGATTTTTTGTGGGGCAATTGCCAGGTGTTGGTTGCTCGTCGTAGACTGCACCAAGTTGAATCGAGTGCTACTGTGTGTAGTGAATATTTAGCCGGTGGAACAAGGTGTGCATAGCACTGAATTAAAGTGACTGTAACACGTGTCGACGTATAGGCATGAACATAAACGGTGTTTAAGACAGGCACATGGTGTGAAAACTATTTGCGACAAATATTTATTTTGTCTGGGGGCTCACGAGCTATAACTTTATTTGATAAATGTGTCGACGTACAGACGTATCAGTCACAGGGTTTTAATACGGTGTAATAAACAACATAAAGTGATGTGACTTCTAAAATTTTCCCGGTGTAGTTCTTCTTCCAGTAATTTTCGGGTGTGCAGCCGGATCCCATTGACATTCAGTAACGATTTTCGGCCCAGAGACGTCCGGCCATCTTCAGGTGAGTAGGCAACTACTGAAGAGCGCAGGTACGTTCGCGGTATTTATACCGAGTATTGCGCATGCGAGATACGCTGGAGTCTTACTGCGCATGTGTTAGATGGTGACATACGCGGTACGGCCGAGCTGTGTGTGCTGCCCTCGGTGGTGAAAGTGAACACTCATCTAATCATTGAGAATCGAATGACTCCGTCGATTCCGCTGTGCCTCAATAGCTTTAAGAACAGGGTTCCAATTTTTATCCAGCTGAAAGCCATTGTCACGATTTATTAAATTGTCAGCAAGGCGTATTTCAACCGCTTCTTCGAAGACTGAGTTCCAAAAGCCGGAAACTGGAGCTAAAATTGTGGTTTTGTTGTATTCCATGAAGTGTCCCATGGAAATGCAGTGCTCTGCTACAGCTGATTTCGACGGTTGCAGAAGACGGGTGTGTCTTTCGTGCTCCGTACAGCGCTCTTGAACTGTTCGAGTCGTCTGACCTATGTTAGCAGAACCACACTCGCAGGGAATTTTATAAACGCCCGCTTTTTTCAGTAGCGGATCGTCGTTTACAGATCCGACTAGGGCTATATTCTTCGCTGGTGGACGGAAGATGACCTGGATTCTATGCTTCCTTAGGAATCTGCCTATTTTAGAGGACACATTGCTAGCTTAAGGAAGGAATGCAACTGATTTGTAATCTTCTTCATTGTCCTCTGTGCGTTGCTTCTTGTTGTTATGATTACGTATGACCTTCCTTATTTAGCGTGGAGTGTGGCCATTTTCTTTGAACACTTTCTCCAAGTGTTCCAGTTCTGCAGGAGGACTTTCTTCGTCCGATATCAAGTGTGCTCGATGTATTAGCGCACCAAGGACACCAGCGGTTTGTGCGGGATGATGGCAGCTGGACGCCTGGAGGTATAGATCTGTGTGCGTAGGTTTCCTGTACACAGAGTGTCCCAAAGAGCCGTCACCCTTGCGTCGTACCAGCACGTCCAGAAATGGTAAAGCTCCATCTTTTTCACTCTCCATGGTGAACTTGATATTTTCATGTATTGAATTTAAGTGACGGTGGAATTTCTCCAGTTCCTCTCTACCATGAGGCCATACAACGAAAGTGTCGTCTATGTAGCGCCAGAACACAGTGGGCTTTAAAACAGCAGACTCAATGCCTTCTCCTCAAAGTCCTCCATAAAAAGATCATTGTTAAGATAGATACGAAGCCAACACCGACAACAGTAGTACAGGTTTATATGCCAACTAGCTCTGCCGATGATGAGGAAATCGAAGAAATATATGAGGAGCTAAAGGAAATTATTCAGACAATTAAGGAAGAGGAAAACTTAATTGTTATGGGAGACTGGAATTCGGTAGTGGGACAGGGAAGGGAAGGGAAGATAGTAGGTGAATATAGTCTGGGCAAAAGGAATGAAAGAGGAAGCCGTCTAGTAGAATTTAGTTATAACAAACACCTGGTTCAAGAATCACAAAAGAAGGTTGTATACATGGAAGAGACAAGGAGACACCGGGAGATACCAGATAGATTTTATAATGGTAAGACATAGATTTTGGAACCAGGTTTTGCAGTGTAAGACATACCCAGGGGCAGATATTGACTCTGACCATAACTTGCTGGTTATGAACTGTAGGCTGAAACTGAAGAAACTACAAAAAGGTAGGAAAAAAAGATGGGACCTGGATAAATTGAAGGAACCTGAGCTTCTTAAGAATTTCAGAGGGAGCTTTAGGCAACAATTGACGGAAACAGGGGAAAATAAAACATTTGTGGAGGAATGGGTAAAATTGAGATATGAAATAGTGAATGTAGCAGAGGAAAAAATAGGTAGGAAGGCGAGACCTACAGAAAATCCTTGGATATCACAGGAGATACTAAATTTAATCGATGAAAGGAGAAAATATAAAAATGCAGTAAATGAATCAGGCAAAATGGAGTACAGACGACTAAGAAATGAGAGTGACAGGAAGTGCAAAATGGCTAAGCAGGAGTGGCTAGAAGGCAAATTCAAGGATGTAGAAGAATGTATAAATAGGGGAAAAATAGATACAGCCTACAGGAAAATAAAACAAACTTTTGGAGATAAGAAAAACAGCTCTATTAATACCAAGGACACTGATGGAAAACCAGTTCTCAGCAAAGAAGGGAAAGCTGAAAGGTGGAAAGAGTATATAGAGGAGCTCTACAAAGGGAATGAACTTCGAGACAATATTGTAGGAAGGGAAGAGGATGAAGATGAAGATGAAATAGCAGATACTGTACTGAGAAATGAATTTGACAGAGCCCTGAGAGACCTAAGTCGAAACAAGGCCCATGGAGTAGATGACATTTCCTCAGAGCTACTGAAGTCTCTGGGAGAACCAGCCATGACAGACCTGTTTCACCTGTGTGTAAGATCTATAAGACAGGCGAAGTACCGTCAGACTTTAAGAAAAATGTTATAATCCTCATTCCAAAGAAAGCAGGTGCAGACAGGTGTGAAATATACAGAACCATCAGTTTAATATGTCACGTTTGCAAAATATTAACACGAATTATATACAGAAGGATGGAAAAGCTGGTAGAACCCTACCTCGGGAAAGATCAGTTTGGGTTCAGGAGAAATGTATGAACACGGGAGGGAATACTCACTTTACGGCTTATCCTAGAAGATAGATTAAGAAAAGGCCAACCTACATTTCTAGCTTTTGTAGATCTGGAGAAGGCTTTTGCCAGTGATGATTGGAATAAACTCTTTCAAGTTCTGAAGCAAGCAGGAGTAAAATATAGGGAGCGTAAGGTGATTTACAACATGTACAAAAACCAGACAGCGGTTGTCAGAGTTGAAGGGCATGAAAGGGATGCAGTGGTTGGAAAGGAAGTAAGACAGGGTTATAGTTTTTCTCCATTGTTATTCAATTTGTAAATTGAGCAAGCTATAAAGGATAGCAAGGAGAAATTTGGAGAAGGAATTATTCACAGTGAAGAATTAAATACATTGCGTTTTGCCGACGACATAGTAATTCTGTCAGATACAGCAAAGGACCTGGAAGAGCAATTGAACGGAATGGACAGTGTGCTGAAAGGTGCATATAAGATGAACATTAACAAGAACAAAGCTAGGGTAATGGAGTGCAGTGTAAGAAAATCATGTGATGCTGAAGGAATTAGATTGGGAAACGAAGCAATAAAGGAGGTAGATGAGTTATGTTACTTGGGCAGTAAAATACCAAATGATGGTCGCATTACGGAGGATATAAAGTGCAGAATGGCAATGAGTAGAAAGGCGTTCTTGAAAAAGAGAAATTTGTTAACATCGAATATTGATTTAAGCCTAATGAAGACCTTTCTGAAGGCATTTGTATGGAGTGCTGCCTTGTATGGGAGTGAGACATGGAGGATAAACAGTGCGGACAGGAAGAGGATTGAGGCTTTTGAAATATGGCGCTACAGAAGAATGCTGAAGATTAGGTAGGTGGATCGCGTAACTAATGAGGAGGCAGTGAACAGAATTGGGGAGAAAAGAAATTTTTGACATACCTTGACTAAAAGAAGGGATCGCTTGGTAGGACACATTCTTAGACATCGGGGAAATTGTAAATTTAGCATTGGAGGGAAGTGTGTGGGGTAAAAATCGAAGAGGAAGACCAAGAGATGGATACAGTAAGCAGATTCAGACAGATGTAGGTTGCCGTTTTTATGTGGAGATGAAGAGGCTTGCTCAGGATAGGGTATTGTGGAGAGCTGCATCAAACCAGTCTCCGGACTGAAGACCACAACAACAACATGGTATTCAGTCCGGAGACTGGTTTTTTGCAGCTCTCCACCCACTCTATCCTAAGCAAGCCTTTTCATCTCCTCATAAGAACAACCCACATCCACTTGAATCTGCTTACTATACGCGTCTCTTGGTCTCCCTCTGCGAATTTTACCCCACACACTTCCCTCCAATGCTAAATTTACGATTCCTCGATGTCTAAGAATGTGTCCTACCAAACGATCCCTTCTTTTAGTCTGGGTATGCCAAAAATTCCTTTTCTCACCAAGTCTGTTCAGTATCTCTTCATTAGTTATGCGATCTACCCGCCTAATCTTCAGCATTCTTCTGTAGCACCACATTTCAAACGCCTATATCGTATTCCTGTCCGTACAGCTTATCGTCCATGTTTCACAAGTCAACATTTCACACAAATGCCTTCAGAACAGACTTCCTTACACTTAAATTAATATTCGATGTTAGCAAATTTCTCTTTTTCAAAAATGTTTTTCTTCCCATTGCCATTCTGCTTTTTATATCCTCTGTACTGCGACCATCGCATGTTATTTTACTACCCAAGTAACATACCTCATCTACCACCTTCATTGTTTCGTTACCTAATCTAATTCCTTCAGCATCGCCTGATTTCCTAAGACCGCATTCCATTATTTTCGTTTTGCTTTTGATAATTTTCATTTTATACGCTCTCTTCAAGACATTGTCCATTCCATTCAACTGCTCTTCCAGGTCCTTTGCTGTCTCTGACGGAATTACAATGTCATCAGCACAACGC
Organism: Locusta migratoria; assembly: GCA_026315105.1. NCBI lineage: Eukaryota > Metazoa > Arthropoda > Insecta > Orthoptera > Acrididae > Locusta > Locusta migratoria. The sequence continues at coordinate 905,456,239 of CM048744.1, read as the reverse complement.
AATGTTTTTATTTCTTCCCCCTGAACTTTAATCCCTATTCCGAATTTTTCCTTGCTTTCCTTCACCGCCTGCTCGATATACAAATTGAATAGCATCGGAGAAAGGCTACAACCCTGTCTTACTCCCTTCCCGACTGATGCTTCTCTTTCATGCCCTTCGAGCCTAATAACTGCGGTCTGTCTTTTGTACAAGTTGCAAATAACTCTCCTTTCCCTGTATTTTACCCCTGATGACTTCAGAGTTTGAAAGAGTGTATTCCAGTCAACATTGTCAAAAGCTTTCTCCAAATCTACAAAAGCTAAAAATGTAGGTTTGCGTTTCCTTAATCTATATTCTAAGATAAGATGTAAAGTGAGTATTACCTCCCGGGTTCCTACGTTCCTTTTGAATCCAAACTGATCTTCCCCGAGGTCAGCTTCTACCAGCTTTTCCATTCTCCTGTAGATAATTCATGTTAAAATTTTGCAACCATGACTTATCAAACTGATAGTTCTTTAATTTTCGCACCTGTCTGCGCCTGCTTTCTTTGGAATGGGGATTATTACATTTTTCTTATAGTCTGAGGGTATTTCACGTGTCTCACACATGCTCCACACCAGTTCAAATAGTTTTGTCATGGCTGGCTCTCCGAGAGACTTTAGTAACTCTGAGGGTATGTCATCCACTCCTGGGGCCTTGTTTTGACCTAGGTCTTTCAGGGCTCTGTCTGTGGTGTCGCACAAGTACAAAGTGCGCGCCACCTACTTTCGCCGCGCGCCGCCAAGCACGCACGGCGCGGCGTTCTTACGACGACAGCCACGAGCGCCCTCTGCTGCAACTCCGCTCGTGGCCACCACTGAACGACATCGTTCACTTGGGACTGAGATAGGAACCAGTTAGGACCTTCGGAATTAGATAGGCACCAGTGAAGACTTGGCTATTTGACAGGCACTAGGCAGGCCTCTAACTCAACTATGTATCAGCACTCTGCAGTACTGAATTGTGTAAAAGTTAAGTATTGTATAAATTCTGTGCAATATATATCTCGTTCTAATTTACTCTAGTGTTTCTAGTTTCTGGCTGCTCCCGTCCGTACCTGTACCAGCGTGCTATCCTTATTCCTGTGTCGGTCTCATTCCACTCGGCCACCGACAACTACGACGGAAACGAGACACAAAAGCGGCGACGAGGCTGGGACACAAAACTGTCTAATTCATCTCTCAGTATAGTATCTCCTACTTCATCTTGATCTACTTCCTCTTCCCTTCCTACAACATCGTCTCTCAGTTCATTTCGTTTGTAGAGCTGCTCTATGTACTCTTTCCACCTTTCAGCTTTCCCTTCTTTGCTGAGAACTGGTTTCCCATCTGAGATCTTGATATTCGTAGAGTTTCTTTTCTTGTCCCCAAATGTCTCTAATACAAACCATAAAAAACCGCACGGAAGTATGTTTTTCAACACAAACCTACGTTTTTTTAAATGGAACCCCATTAGTTTTGTTAGTACATCTGAAGATATAAACAAATAGGTAATCAGTGCCGTTTGCTGCATTGTAAAATGTTAATTACATCCGGAGATATTGTAACCTAAATTTGACGCTTGAAACCTCCGACGTTCAGTTGCGTGTTGTAACAAACACGGGCCACGGTCGGCGAGCAGCATCTGCAGGGACATGTTTATGATGACGACCATGTTTACGAGTGTGGCTGTAGTGCACTGTTGTGGTTTGGTCTAGCAGTCGCAGTGCCCGCTTGTAGCGCTTGCTGCTATTGTTATTCTGCATTCGTGTTTGCACGCAGACTAACTGTAGTACACTGTGTTACCAGAAGTCTGTGATAATGCAATGTTGTAGGAACTGTGACCATGGTATATTCGAACTCTGAAAAGGCTGAGATGATACTCATCTATGGCGAGTCTCAGAACAATGTAGCTGAAGCCTGCAGGGTGTATGCAGAACGGTACCCGGACAGAGAGCATCCATCTTGCCGCACATTTCAAAACATCTAGCGCCAACTGTATGCAACAGGTATGGTCGTAGCACGCTAACGGGTCCGTAACAGGCCCGTCACATGAGAAGCGGGTGCAGTTGGTGTGTTAGCTGCTGTTGCTGTGAACCCACACAGGAGTACACGGGACATTGCGAGAGCCAGTGGACTGAGTCAAAGTAGTGTCATGCACATACTGCATCGTCACCGCTCGCTTTCACCCGTTTCATGTGTCACTACATCAGCAATTACATGGTGTTGACTTTAATCATCTAGTGCAATTCTGTCAATGGGAATTAACAGAGAATGCATTGCAGTTATACCTGTTTACCGATGAAGCGGGTTTCACAAACCACGAGGCAGTGAATCTACGGAACATGCATTACTGGTCCGTGGACAATCCTCGCTGGCTCCGACAGGTAGAGCGACAGCCATCGTGGGCTGTAAATGTATGGTGCGGAATCATTGGCGACCACCTCATTGGTCCTCACTTCATTGCCGGGGCCCAAACAGCTGCAACATACATCGCATTTCTACAGAATGATCTGCCAACGTTGCTCGAAAATGCCCCACTGGAAAAGCGTTGACGTGTGTGGTATCAGCATGATGGTGCACCTGCACATTCCGCAATTAACACTAGGATGACACTTGACAGGATGTTCGGCGGGCGTTTCATAGGACGTGGAGGACGCAGAAATTGGCCAGCCTGTTCTACTGATCTTACACCTCTGAACTTCTTTCTGTGGGGTACGTTAAAGGAGAATATGTACCGTGATGTGCCTACAACCCCAGAGCATATGAAACAACGTATTGTGGCAGCCTGAGTCGACATTACACCAGATGTATTGTGGCATGTACGACATTCATTACGCCATAGATTGCAACTGTGTGCAACAAATGATGGCCACCAGTTTGAACATCTATTGGCCTGACTTGTCGGGACACACACTATTCCACTCCGTATTTGAAAATGGAAACCACGTGTGTATGTGTACATCACCCCTCATGGTAATGTACACGTGCGTCAGTGGAAACGACCAATAAAGGTGATAGCATGTGGACGTAAAGTGCTGTTCTAGTCTCTTCTGTACCTAAGGTACATCACCGTTCCCTTTGGATCCCTACTTAATTCGGTGCTCTCTGATTCACACTATCAAACGGTGGAGGAGTGGTACTCAAGCGTCAACTTTAGGTTACAATATCTCCGGATGTAATTAACATTTTACAAAGCAACAAACGGCGCTAATTACGTATTTGTTTATATGTTCAGATGTGCTAACAAAACTAACGGGGTTCCATTTAAAAAAAAAACTAGGTTTGTGTTAAAACATACTTCCGTGCATATTTTTATGGTTTGTATTAACCAATTAAACTAGACCCTCTCCTTACGTTCGGTCTGGGGAATCGGTTCGTCAGTATTTGATGTGGGTTACGAAATATATCCAGCAGTAATGTTAGGTGACTCACCTTATATATATATAGTTTAACTTACGAGGCGAAAAAGCAAAGGCTCGTTCATAGATAGACATAATTAAAAACACACACACAAACACACAATTCCTAAGCTTTCACATCCCAAGGTTGCTTCATGAGAAATGAGGAAGGAAGGAGGGGAAAAAGGAAATGATGCGGGTCTTAACGGAGTGGGTAATGAGTCATTCCAATCCCAGGAGCAGAAAGACTTGCCTTAGGGGAAAAAGGAAAGGTAAAGAGACAAACACACACACAAACATATACATGCCAATACACAAAGGCATATATATATATATATATATATATATATATATATATATATATATATATATATATATATATATATATATATATATGCCAATACACAAAGGCATATATATATATATATATATATATATATATATATATATATATATATTGTTACTTATAACCTCATCCAATTCAAAAGTAATAGCAGTGTGCTTACCCATAACACTAAGAGAAGGGATGTGCACTATTCACAGAGGAGAATTATGCTGCCACTAAAGTCTTTTTCAATTAGCAAATAACATAAAATGTCTGACACATAGCCAACCAGCATTTAAAAACAAACTGAAAGAATTACTGAATGACTACCCTTTCCGATCAGTAGATACATATGTACATCGAAATTAGTAATTTTGAACAAAAATATAAAAAAAGATAATAATAATTATAAAAATAATTTATATGCAATGTGATATTATCTTTGACTAAACTTGACAAGTTGCACATCACTACGAAACTCGTATTAATGAATTATGGTACAGTATTAATCTAATGTAATCTTAGTCTCACTGTGAAAATTTCCTTTCAGACTCAGTACGATTTTCTGAAGGTGAACACATATTCACTAGATATGCGAAACAAACTTCACTGAAACTTACAATATTGGAGATAGCCACAGGAACATCTATAATTGCAAATATGTACTTTTTTTCATTCACAGTCCAACACAATTCATCATCTAATAAAATGCGGCATATAATCCACGGAATAAGAAACAACAAAGGCAGTCCTAGAACAAAAAAAATTAAAACATTATTATTAAAATTGAGAATGTAACTTTAAGTGCACTGCCTATGTTATTTAATGTACCAAATAAGCCACTGCAATAGAAGGATAACCCTCACAGAAGTGACAATAAAAGCAAAAAATTTGTTTCACAAGACAAGAAATCAATTCCACAAATTTGCTACACCTGTGTCATAAAAAGATAATATCCTAAACACCTTTTCTTTTTACATTAAATTATTCACAGTTACAAAAATATTCATGCATATGAAGGTCTGGTGAAATATAAAGTGTTGCATTCAAACATGATTCTTAAATACCAATTTATGCGTGTTTCTAAGCACTCATTTTAACTAAGACAAAAAATAAGCCCTTCAGTAATTTGAAAAAGAAACAAAAGAGGTTGACTGTGTGAATATTGACATTGCGTTCAATAAGCTAGGGAATATTAGCATCAGAGGCACTAGTTATGACCCAAAAAAGTCGTGGCGGCCTAGCCAACGAACTACCGACCACCTCCTTTGGGGGGGCAATATGTACACCAAGATGTTTTCGATCTGCCGCCTCCCGGCCACCATGCTAACTTGAATTGAGTTTCTGTACGTATGTGGTTCGAGTAGCAATAAAGTATTTCTATCTCGTATGTGGTGGCTTCACTGGGGCTACAACATCTCTAAATCCCATAGTAGTGACCCTGGCTGCCTTATGCTGCTCCTGAACGTATGTTTTAGTGTGTTTCGTGCTGCCCGCAGCAGTTTTTGACTAGTTGTGAACTAAAAGCTTCCCATCACAATGACGAAGCCAGTGTGATCCACGCTACATTCTGGCCCCACAAATGTTCACAACCTCGTCTCAACTGCAAGACGCGACAAGTTCCTTCTCTTCAACGCCTCTACAACCGGCGCAGCAGTTTTCTCAACACCTTGTTGCTTCGTATCTCCACAACAGCGGACATGACCTCATAGTTGACTCGAACTTTGTTACTATGAACATTGCACACAGTGCCAAGGATTTGAATAATTTCCGTCCTCCAAAGAACTATTTCACATGTGCTCAACATCTGTCTGTGTCGAAGGCTAATAGTGTATATTTGTGTGCTTCGAATTTGAAGTCTGGGCCCGCCACTGCGCCGCCATGTGCTGCAGTATATGACACCGTCACCCACGGGCCTGGCCAACGGTTGCACAACACTTTGTTCCAGCAAGATCTTGTTCGATCTGCCGCACCTTGTGATACTTCTAGTCCCTGGCCACTCGGGGATCAGTGGCAACGAAAATGCCGACAGATTAGCCATTTATTGGACCGGAAACTGTCCTGACAATCACCAAGGCAATGATCAAATTGGAGCTATGTATCTGGCTCAGAAGACAGCACGTAGAATAATGGACCAAAGTCTACCAACAAAAACATGGCAAGGTAATGATGCCAAAGCCATGTTTTAAAAGAAGCTCTGCAATCCTGGGCCTGAACAGGAGAGAGATTTGAGTCGTGGTTGGATTGCTGACAGGCCATGGGAATTTCAAAAAACACCTTCATACAATGGGAATAACAGAAGAGGACCCTAAATGTAGGATCTGTAATGACAGCAATGAAACTGCATCTCATCTAATCTTTGAATGCATTGCATTGGAGAGTAAAAGGCACAGAACATTTGGGACAACCAGACCCGAAGAAATTGTGTCTAATAAAGAACTGGCAAAGGCAGTCCTTGCACTGTTCAAGGGCATTGGTTGGCTTTACTAGGTATACAGGGAGCGATACCGCACAATAGACTTAGTTTCGGTGCGGGCAGTGGCGGGTTGGACCAAGACTGTTTTGGCTTCCCTGAAAAAATAAAATAAACTAAAATAAAATCCAGTGAACACTATTTAAAATCCTCGTCGAGTTCGGTTTATGGATAGAGTTCCTGTTCGCAAGTTTCCAATGCACTTTCCCTTTGCGCACAGTCTCTGTGACGAACGGCGCCGTACCATCACCTTTTGTGCAACCGCCGGAGCAGTTTCTCACCTGTAATAGTGCTCTGAACACTCAACGTCTCACTACTGCATTTCCGCATCGGAACGTTTTGAACAGTGACAGTTTTCAGAATGTGCATACTCGACGTCCTGGGAAGCAACTCCCGCGACGCCACCACAAGTGCCGCCCTCTTCAGCTCGTATGACTGACACTTCTCAGAACCCTTTTGTCTTCGCCCGCAACCAACCGCCCGTTGATAATAATAATAATAATAATAATAATAACTGACCTATAATAATACACCTCTGGCATGAACTAATTAATATTTGCTAATTAAATAGATCACTGCAATGCCAAATAATAGAAAATAACCTCAGCTAGTCACATTAGGATAAAGAATAACAGAAGTATTTGAAAAGGAAATGTTAATAGACTAATTACTATCGTACCTAACAGTATGTAACATTGATATCAGGAGGTACAGTAATGCAAGCATATGGGAATACAACCCAACACGCATCGTTACACGGTGACTGATGGGCCACAGTACAGTGTGCAACCCCCATCAGTTGTTGTGGCTGCCAGCAGGAGGCGAAATGGTGACTTAGGTACTCAGTCTATTATCATTTTCTTTTCCAGAACTTCGTTATTCTTTTTCCTAACATGATTAGCTGAAGTTTTTCTATTACTTGGCATAGCAGAGATTTGTTTAATTAGCAAATATTAATTAGTTCATGCCAGAGGTGTATTACTACAGGTCACTTAATATTTTTATTAGCATTTCTGACAAAGCTAAGTAAATTATATCTGTATAATACTAAAGTAGGTATTACTGTGTTTTGCAATGAATGTTAGAAATATTATACCATTATCAGTTTTCATATAATTACCATTTAATCTGAAAGTATTGTTTAGAAGCATAGTATACTAGATTTGTTAATGAAGCACTATTAACATAACCGAAACTTATATATCAATTTACTCAGTATTATTAACGTTACTATAGCCAGTTGCATGTAATTGTTTACTTTTCCCTTGTATTTAATTTAGTGCACTTAGTTAACAATACATAATTTTCAGAGTCATTCTTCAACTAGTGTAAATAGGTGTGCCTTTAGGCCATGTAATGAGTCTTGTTTCGTGCTTGATATGAGGCACACTGTAACTCACTCTGAACTCTAATTTGAACATTTAAGTTAATGTTATTCCGTGTTAGTTATGTAGAAAGGGTTTCTATAGTAATCATGAACTGATTCTTAATATTCATGCCACAGTAAATGTAAAACTCGAGAACTTTTTTCAGGTTAAGAGTGTTCCACACACGAACTGTGTAAATTTATTATTGATGAGTGGAATGTGAGTAATGGGTTGTTGTGACTGTTACAGATGAGACTTGTATTCTGGTCACAAATGGGGACAATTTGGCACTAGTGATTAATTAAAGTGTTAATGAATTACCAACTACACCAGTTGGAACTTTAATTTTCAACAATTATGTAAGCGTTTGTCAATGTTATTTGTGCAGAGAGAATATCTACTGTGATTAATCCATATTTGTGCCATACTGTACACCTCAGACTTGAGTATTCCCACACGAACTGTGTAAATTCATATTATTGATGTGTGGAATGTTCATTCTTGGTCACATTAAATTGTAATTAATTAGACTTGTATGCTGGCCATAAATGAAGACACCTGGGCATTTATGAATCATTAAAGGTGTCAAATAACTGCAATTATGTGTGTTGCCTATGTTATTTGTAGTGAATTAGTTACTGCTACCGAGAACAATCGCTAGCGAGAATATCGAGAATCATTGATCAATGACCAGGTAAGGTTACAGTAGGTGAGATTGGAAGAATGCAAAGTAGGAGGTGATTGCTGACATTTTGTCTTAATTTATGTAGCAAAAATAATATTCTTGCTAATTTGCTGCTGAAACAAGATATGTATCAATTCAGTGACAATATTTAATAAATCACTTGTCCAAGTAATTTCACATTTTTATCTTCAGAATTTACTGATCTGAGATTGAAAAAAAGTTCTTCTGATTTTGCTTTTTTAATGGACAGCTGGTTGGCTAGACACGAGAGATTTACTTTTTTATTGTAGTTTCGATCATTGCAGAAGTGTTCACCAGATGTTTATCAGTGTAATGTCAGCTGTGCACAGCACATTCTCACAATCTATCTAAGTTGAAAATTCATTTATGTAAACAATGAAGAGAAAGGGTCCAAATACTGATTCCTGCGGAATTCCACGTTCTTTTTTCAGCAATTTTGATGTTTAATTATTAACATGTAATTGTCAGATAGAGAGGTTCTAAATAAATTTAGTGATTTTCCTTTTATGCCATAGTGACCTAATTTCATTAATATGGTCTCATGTGACACCGAATAAAAGGCTTTCCTCAAGTCTGTAAGTGTAGCACATTCAGTGTCTTATTTCAACACCATCATGGACACTATCCAGTGGATTTCCTATTGCTTTTACTATTGACAGATGTGATTGGAAGCCAAATTGATTTGCATTCAGTAACAGATTTGATTGTGAATGTAAATTTCAAATACTTTGTAGGCAATTCGAACAATTGATGTTAGTCAGTAGTTGCTATGAAGTTGACTATCTTCTGTCTTGAAGACCGATTTTGTGACAGTGATTTTTAGCGCTTCAGTGAAAAATATATTCCGCCACAATTCTATTGGTTAGGTGAGCAAAGACACTTTAATTTCATTTGCTGTGCTCTTTAATACTAGATTACTAATTTCATAATACTCCTCCGTTTTAGAATGTTGTTAAGTTCATTGATTTCTTTGGTAATATTGTGAAGACTGAATGTATTTATGTTTTTCACTTGTGGAAGTAATATCTTAGCAGCTAAACTGTTGTTGCAGCTGGAATGTTTTCCGGCGGCCCAGTACTTGTCTGTCTTTGATAATCCATGAAAACTGAGCAATTGTTGCGTGATAATATAATCGCTGATTGGAAAAAGGAAGGAAGTTCAATTTTAAGGAAAATACGCTGAGATATACGTTTTCTTACGCAAATGTCCACTTACCGATTAATGGAATAGGAAAGAAACAACCAGCAATAATGCTGAAAGTACAGCCTGTGAAAGTTTTTAGTTGTTGGAATAGGGAAGAATGTACGGACATTCTTGTGTTGAGTGGAATTGAAAGTGATAATGAACAAGTAGATCATAGAAAAAAAGGTGTACGAAATATAGACGAATATGTCAAGGAAAAACGCGAGAGAGATAGATCACTAGGAAAAGAATACATAACTTCAGAAGGTTTGGTTCTGCCAGCGAAACGGCCTGGTCCATCATGCAAGAAGGTTTTATTCATGTTTCTTGAATACAAATAACACATTTCACTGAAAAATGTTTACGTGCTGTGTTTTAGACTGGTATACTGTACAATTTGCTTTATTGCAGTTGTTCCAAAATGTGTTTCGAACATTTCAAAGATGGGGATGAAATGGAAATTATTACAAAATTGTACGAAGGTAAAACTGAAAAGGAGAAAGATCTGTATTTAATGCGACTGATAGAATATTTAACTGTGCAAAGGAGAAGGAGCAGAATAGAAAATTAATAATCTGAATAACAATACTGCAGTAGTATTGCAACTATGAAGGGCAAGGTAATCTAGGTCCCAATGAAGTGTGTACTTTCCTCACCGACTACATACATGAACAGCTATCCGAATCAGTGAATTAAATACATGTATCTTGCAGTGACTGGCAAATTTCAAATAATTCATCATTACTACCCTGTATGTGGTCACTCCTTCCTCCCATGCTATAAGGATTTTGCTGTCATAAAGAGTGACACGACAACAAGACATAATCTATTCTGTCTAACAGGATGTTGAAATGATACCCAATTCAACTGAATTCTTTTCAAGTCAAGATTGTTGAACATTAAGATATCACTAACATTAAAGAATGGTGGCCACAACACTTTAAAAAATCCTCATTTGACCTAAATTGTCAAAGGAAGTAGAGGTTTTCACTTGCTAAATTCCGCCGCGGCGGATTAGCCGTGCGTACTGGAGCGCTGTGCTGCGGAGCGTGCAGCCGTTCGCCGTCGGGGGTTCGAGTCCCCCCCCCCTCGGGCATGGGTCTGTGTGTGTGTGTGTGTGTGTGTGTGTGTGTGTGTGTGTGTGTGTATGTTGTCCTTAGTTTACCTTAGTTTAAGTAATTTGTAAGCTACGGACTGATAACCACATAGTTGAGTCCAATTGATTTACAAACAATTGAACTTTTTTTGCTAAATTCCGGCATTTAACCTACCCACATAAAAACCCGGGATAGGTCGTTTGTATGGAATGGGTAGATCGACTGGGTCACAATACATATAGGCTTTTTAAGGGACGAAATGTTCCTGATTATCCGAGAAATATGGCATACAGCAAGAATATGCCTATTAATCTCAATAAGCTACAAGATCTTAATAAAGTAATGAAGTTCATGCCATCAGAGTATCATGAGTTTTATAACAACATTCTTCAGTGGTCCACAAGGAATAATGATGTCCTATCTGAAGGAGAAGATTCATATTTCCAGGAAACAAAGCTGTACAAGCTGTTGAAGAGCATTAAAAAGCTTCAAATATAGTTGATTAAAAATTTTAATACTACTTCAAAATAAATTGTTGGTCATAAGATGTTGGACTAAATTGACATCAGTATTATCAGTTTGTAACATAAATAACAATAAATAGCTGTTTAAACCTGTGTTACAGCGAATTTCTTAAAAAAAATGTTCAAATGTTTGTATAGTATATGGGACTTAACTACGGGGTCATCAGTCCCTGAACTTACAAACTACTTATGAACTACTTACGAACTAGGACGGCACAAATATCCATGCCCGAGGGGGGATTCGAACCCCCGACCGTAGTGGCCGTGTAGACCGTGACTGGAGCGGCTTAGTCTCCTCGGCCACCGCGGCCGGCCGAATTTCTTTGCAAGCGACCCTCAAGAGAATAGTTTATTGGATAAAGGAAGAATGTCCACCAACTTCCAAAGGGGTCTGCTTAAAAATATTTATCGAAGGCGTTCGAAAGACTCGTCATTTAGTGCAGATAATTTAGTTCTACAAGTTTGTAATGGATCATAAAATTGTCAGAACAATATTTTAGGAGTTAACAAGTTTTTCTTAGTTTCCTCAAAACAGTGGTGTGTGGACATTCTTCCTTATTCCAATCAGTGATTCAATAATAAATGACAGTATAAACATTATGTATCTATGGTCTGAATTATGAAAACTATGTAACATTTGCTAAGCTTGGCTTTGCTGCAGTAATAGAAGAGCATATCTCTCCTGTCCATTGGAGTAGTGAATTCCACATAGTTTTCTACTATATAATAAGGACAGTTTCCAACTCATCGCAAACATGTGACGTCGAGCTGTGGCAGGCACATAAAAAAGACACACACATGCAACACTTAAGCTATTAGCCATGCCGTTCTTCAGAAAATAGAACATTTACGAAATCACACAGGCACACAACACAGTCACGCAACCGTCATCTCTAGCTGCCGAACTCGAAAACACACTCTGCAGTGTGGAAATAGGGGAGAGGAGGGGGAATAGAAAGGTTGCATCACGGTGATGAGGATGGATACTGCAAGGCCTTGCTGTGAATGTACGTGTTAGATGGGAGGAATGAGATGCAGCTTAGGAATGGAGTAGGGAGTTGGGTGAGGGGAGGAAAATGAAACAACATAAAATAAAATAGAAAATATATAATATATAATATATATATAATAAAAAAATATAAAATGAAATAAAAGAAAACAAACGCGTGCACGCCACACATACACACACACACACACACACACACACACACACACACACACACACGCGCGCACGCACGCATACACACACACACTACTCGATATATGACAGGTTCAGAATAGAGAGATAGGAACTGTTGGGTGTGGAAGAAGAGAGAGTTATCGTTATTTCGGGATCGGACATGTACTGTAGGGATAACTCCCCTCTGTGCAGTTCAGAAAAGTTGCTGGTGAGATGTGAAGAATCCACTGAAATCAAGCAGATGCTCCACTGCATGCTATGTCACAGAGTGGTCCACCTCGCTTTTGCCCACGGTTTGGCGGTGGCCATTTATTCTAATGGTTGGCTGGTTAGTGGTCACGCCAATATAAATAGCTGCACAGAGATTGCAACACAGTTGGTAAATTTCAAGGCTGATTTCACAGGTGGCCCCGACTCTTATAGGGTAGGATAAGCCTGTGATGGGACTGGAATAGAAAGTGCTGACGGGCGGATTGGACAGATCTTGCAGTGGGACCTTAAACAGCGACATGACTCCTGTCGCAGTGTTCTGAGTTTTGGCGTGGCATAGGGATGGACTACGATGTTATGGAGATTGGGAGGGTGACGCAACATCTGAGGCAAGATGTCTCTCATGAGGACAGAAAGTCAAAACCTTGGCGAAGAAGTCGTTGAAGTCCAGGGTAATACCGGGTGACAAGGTAAGCGCTCTTTTGTGGATGGTTACTGATGGTGGAGGGAGGCTATTGGGTGAGTGGGGATATGGCACAGAAGATCTGCGGACAAGGTCTTCTCTATGAAGGCTTTAGTGAGACCTTCAGCAAATTGAGAAAGGGAGTTCTTTCACGGCAGATATGCCCTCCACGGGTGTCTAGGCTGTAAGGGAGGGAATGGTTTGATGTGGAAGGGTTGGCAACTGTCGAAGTGTAGGTACTGTTTGTGGTTGGTAGGTTTAATATGAACAGAAGTGTGGATGGAGTCGTGAGGTGGAGTTTGACATTGAGGAATGTGGCATGTTGGGTAAGTGAATGTACGTGTGGGTGTGGCGAGTGCGTGTTTTTTTTATTCTTTTTCATTTTATATTTTTTTAATATTCTTCCGTTTTTTCAATTTTTTGATATTGCCGTGAGAGACCACATACACCAACTGCCGGCGTGGCGTAGGGGATAGCGGTGCTGAAGGTCGCCAGTTCAATCCTGCCCATCGGCAAAAATTTATTTCTTTGCAATTAACAATTCCAGAAGGTTCTACATCTTTCTTATGTTTACTTGTAAATTCTACTTGTTTATTATGTTAACTGTTCTTCTAATTTCTTGTACATTCTGTCTGTGTATAAATAGCAGAGCACTCTGCCCAGGAGGTGGTTAGTGCTGCGTGTATGTTAAGTTCGTAATAAACCTGCTTTCAGTATAAGTGCTGTGTTCAGTTGCCTTCGAAGTCAAGCCTGCTTCCATTTCAACGCGACATTGTTTGGTGGAGGCGCCGGGTACACTGTGCACCAGCTGCATCACCGTGGCTCCGATTAGGCAACGTAAAAGCCGTCGCTTACACGGGCTAGAACCGGAATGCAAGGGATATACCGCGTACATCCTTCCAAAAGTTCGTATTATCAGAAGAACGGTGAACACGAAACCAGCGATAAGCCAGCTACACATCAGACACCCGTCGGTGTTCTCTGGAGACGCTGGACAGAACCCCAAAAAATGGGTGAAAGGATCCGACCGAATCGCCAAAAACAACAGGTGGGATCATACAATGTGCTTGGCCAACGTTTACTTCTACCTGGACGGAACAGTCCAGTAATGGTGCGAGAACAAGGAAGACAAGTTGAATAACTGGGAAACGTTCCAGGCGGAACTTAAGAAGACGTTTGGAGACCGCAAGCGACAAATCCGTTCGGTGAAAGAACAACTGACAAACCGGGCCCAACGACACGGTGAGCCGACACAGTTGTACATACAGAATGTTTTAGCCCTGTGTAACATAGTCAATCCGAATATGACTGATGCCGACAAAGTCACGCAACTGATGAAGGGCATTGCAGAAGACATGTACCAAGCTTTTCTGATCAAAGAAGTCGCTCCGACGGAAGAGTTCATTAAGTGGAGCCAGCGTATTGAAGAGATGCAACAAAGGAGGGTTGGAAGAAAGAAGTATGACAGACTGCTGAATCTAGTTCATATGGCTATTGTGGTAGACCAGCATGACTTCGTTTCCTTCATACAACAAATTGTTAGAGAAGAATTACAAGATTATGGAGTCCGGGACTATTAGACCAAGAGAGCATCAGATCATAGCCATGGATGTAAGCCCTGTAAGTGACGAGGGAACCGACGCCGCTGAGGAAGAGTTATATAAGGCAATAGCTCCTGTCTGCCCCGCCAATCACACCCGAGGTGAAGAATGGCGACGCCCTGCTATGACTTACTCTGCAGCCGCCAAACGGCAGCCCATGAACCGACCGACGCGGCCACAACCAACTCCCCCGGCAACTATGACGCCTCACAGAAGAACAGACGTCTGGAGGACAGAAGACAACAACCACTGCGTTTCCACTGTGGGCGCCCTGGATATATCGTACGCTACTGCAGAGAGAGAAGGCGAGTATTCGACGATTATTTTGCCGCAAGACGTTAGCCATCAGAGCAGTTCTATCCCAGGCAATCACCTGCTGATGACTTCAGTCGACCTATGGGAAGAAGCCCATCGCCGTACCCTACACGAGGTCGCTCCCCGACGCGCCGCAGCCGTTCACTGTCGCCATACAGAGGTATAGCCCTCCCCTAACCGCCGCGCCCAGGAAAACCAAGCGAGGCGACCATCTACGGAAGTGAGGCCGGCGCAGATAAAAATCCTCCATGGACGACAGTCACTAAGATGTCGAGAAATCTCATCAACGTCATAATCGACGGCCAACCTGTCCGGGCACTTGTTGATTCAGGAGCGTCTTTCTCTGTATTGTCGGATAATTACCGCCGCACGCTAAAGAAGACAGTGCTCTGTGATACGGGGGCAACTGTGCTGAAGGTCGTGAATGGAAAGTACGTCCAGCCAGCAGGAACTTGTGTCGCAAGAATAGCCATCAACAACAGGACCCAGCCGTTTGAATTTGTCGTGTTAACAGAATGTAGTCACAATGTCATCCTCGGATGGGACTTCCTTCAGGCATCCCAAGCTATCATTGACTGTGGAAGATCTGAGCTGCAAATTGAAGAAGTTATTCCGACGGGTACACGTAATACAGAATTTTCTGGGAACTTATTTGCTGTTGACAATGTGGCGATCGCGCCGTTGACGAAGAGAAGAGTTGCAATCACAAACACAGATGAGCGATTAAACTGTGAAGTACTTGTTGATAGGAAAAAGTTTATCAGGCTCACCAAAGAAATTTACATACCAGCGACTATCATAAGCGTTACCGGAAGTCGAGGAGAGATTTGGATCACTAATTGTCACGAGCAGTCGCAACGTACCCCAAAGGAATGTGTATCGGAACAGCTGAACCAATCCAGGACGGTGAGCTCAACGTCATCAACGGAGACCCATGCTCTGCTGTTATTACAGACAACACGCTGGAGGAAACAAACGTGGAACTGCCAATAGGGCCCGGACTGACCAAGAACAAGGCCAGCGAGTTTTAGCTACACTACGTCTATTTTCGGGTGCATTCGCACCTTATCAGGGGAAATGTCAGACGAAACAGCCCACGATAAGGCATCGTATCATCCGCCAATTAGCCAGCGTTCGTATAGAGTTTCGCCAGCTGAAAGACGGATAATTCGGGAGGAAGTGGAGAAGATATTGCACGATGACATTATTCAACCTTCGGAGAGCCCTTCGTCGTTTCCGGTGGTCCTTGTAAAGAAGAAGGATGGCACGTGGCGGTTCTGTGTCGACTATCGGCGTCTGAACAAAATCACAAAGAAAGATGTCTACCCACTGCCGCGTATTGACGACACGTTAGACTGCTTGAAAGGAGCTACATATTTCTCAACTATTGACATGCAGACAGGTTACTGGCAAATCGTGGTTGACGAAGCTGACAGCGAGAAGACGGCTTTTATTACACCTGACGGTCTCTATGAATTCAAAGTAATGCCATTTGGATTATGTAATGCTCCGGCCACATTCGAACGCATGATGGACAACTTGCTTCGACACCTTAAGTGGACGAAGTATCTTTGCTATTATCGTTTTCTCGAAAACATTTGAAGAATATTTGAGTTGCTTGTCAACTTTGTTGAAGTGTGTTCAGGCTGCAGGACTCCACTTCAATCCAAAGAAGTGCCTCTTCATCACCAAAGAGATAAAAATCTTTGGGCACCTAGTCAACGGATATGGTGTCTATCCTCATCCATATAAAGTAAGGGCAGTCAAAGAATTTCCAACTCCTAAGCATATTCGTGATGTGAGAAGTTTTCTCGGGCTGTGCTCATATACCGACGATTCATAAAAGGATTTTGTAACGAGACAAGTCCATTACAAGAACTTCTGCAGAGAGACGCCAAGTTTTACTGGGATGAGTCAAAAAAAGAGCTTTCTGGGCACTTAAGGAGGCACTAACTTCTGCACTAGTGCTAGCCTTGTACGACAAGAATGTGGAAACAGAACTTCACACAGACGCCAGTGGTTATGAGTTTGGTGCAGTGCTGTACAAGTTCGGTAAGGTGCTGAAAAAGTGATAGCCTATGCATCAAGAGTACTCTCAAAGTCCGAGATAAACTACTCTGCAACTAAAAAAGAATGTCTCGCAGTTATCTGGACTATCAACAAGTTCCGGCCGTATTTATTCGGCAAACCATTCACCGTCCTGACAGACAACCATTCTTTGTGTTGGCTGACTAGCCTGAAGGATCCGTCAGGTCGACTAGCAAGATGAGCACTAAGACTCCAAGTGTACGACGTCACAGTGGTATTCAAAATGGGCGCAAACACAAGGATGCCGACTGCCTTTCGAGGAATCCATTAGTGGAACACAACAGCATGAATAAAATTTCAGTCCTCACTGAATTAGATGACGTTACAGCTGAAAAGAGGGAAGATCCAGCATTATTAAAAACGATAGAGACTTGGAGAAAGGAGAACCGACCAAGGGAGAGTTCCAACTTATAAGCGAAACATTTTATAGAGCAACTACGATTCAAATGTTTGTATAGCTTATGGGAGTTAACTACGGGGTCATCAGTCCCCAAACTTACAAACTACTTATCAACTAGCTAATTCTAAGTTTTGTATCCCATCCTCGTCGCCACTTTTGTGTCTCGCTTCCGCCGTTTGTCGTGTGTGTCGGTGGCCGAGTAGAGAGAGACTGACGCAGGGAAATATGATGCACGCGTGTGCAGGTACGTTGGTGACCAGCCAGTGGGACAGCAGAAACTGGAAACACTAGGCTAGATTAGTATAAGAGATATATTTCAAGAAAAATTACATTACTTAATTTGGAGAGCAGCAGACTAGTAGAGTGTTGATACATAGTTTAGATAGAGGCCTGCCTACTTGTGACTCCTAGTGCCTATCCGATAGCCAAGTCTTAACTGGTGCCTATCTGATTCCCAAGTGGCCGATGTAGCGGTCGTGGCCACGAGCGGAGTTGCAGCAGAGGGCGCTCGTGGTTGACGTCGTAAGAACGCCGCGCCGTGCGTGCATGGCGGCGCACGGCGAAAGTACGTTGCGTGCCCTTCATACTTGTGCGACACCACACTAAGGACGGCATAAATCTCCATTCCCGACGAGGGATTCGAACCTCCGACCGTAGTGGCCGTGCACACCGTTACTGCAGCTCTTCAGTCCCCTCGGCCACAGGGGCCGGCAACTACGATCCACTGGGCCCCAAATGGCTACTGGTCGTTCCAGCTTATCTCCAGCCAGCTATTCTCAAATATTTCCACGATGCTCCAATTTCCCGTCATCTGGGATTCGTAAAGACCCTAGACAGAATCAGACGCAGGTATTACTGGAAAGATCTACCGATCTGTCAAGCACTATGTGAGTCACTGTAAAGAGTGCCAGCGACGTAAGCATGTGCCGCAGTCACCTCCAGGGCATCTCGTACCGATTCCTCCGGCAGCAGCTCTATTCCACCAAGTTGGGATCGATCTTTTAGGGAGGTTCCCGAAGTCGACAACCGATAACCGATGGATAATAGTCTGCACTGTATACCTCACACGTTACGCTGTCACCAAACCTGTGCCGACTACAGAATCTCCAGAGATCGCAAAATTCATTGTAGAATACATTACTTTGAAGCATGGAGTACGACGTGTCATGATATCTGATCGTGGAAAAGTATTCCAGTCAAAACTAGTAACAGAGGAAATGTTACGGTGCGACATTGTCCACAGAACGACAACTGCATACCATCCTCAGACAAATGGTCTTACGGAACGTTTTAACAAGACGTTAGCCGATATGCTGTCGATGTACGCCGATGTTGAGCACAAGGATTGGGATACAATTCTGCCACTCGTGACATTTGCTTACAATACCGCAAGACAAGACACCACAGGCTTCACGCCGTTTTCCTGCACCATGGCCGTGAAGTTGAGACGAAAATGGATACGCTGTTCCCGTTGCAAACGGACGACACTCCGGATGACTATGTTAAGCAGCTCACCAGGGTCGAAGAAGCAAGACAGCTGGCTCGCATACGGACATTGGACGCCCAGGAGAAGGACCGTCAGCTGTGTAACGACCTGTTGTGTACAGCCCAGGATATCTGGTATGGATTTTTACCCCTGTACGGAAGGTTGGACTGTCAGAAAAGTTATTGAAGCGATACTTCGGTCTGTATCGTGTCATACGCAGCCTGTCAGATGTCACATACGAAGTTGACGATTATGAGCCGTCGTCGAAACGACAAAACCGAAGAGACATGTTAACTTCCTGCGCATGAAGCCTAACTACGATCCTGAAGAGCAGGTACGTGACAATGGCTTTTTGTTCAAGGACTCTAAGTACGGTAATGTGACTGATGAAGCCACGACAGGAACGTCTGTCGTCGATAATCGTGGAGAAGGGAAGGATTCCCTTGAACTGCCATACAGAGGACCCACGGCAAGGTCAAGATCGAGAACATTGCAGCTGGCTCCACAGGGAACATAACAGCGGGTCGCTGTTTTTCAGGAGACTGAGCAATGCCGCGAGAGACCACATTCACCAACTGCCGGCGTGGCGCAGGGGATAGCGTCTCCTACTGCGGTGCTGAAGGTCGTCGGTTCAATCCTCTCCACCGGCAAAAATTTCTTTGCAGTTAACAATTCCAGAATGTTCTGCATCTGTCTTATGTTTACTTGTAAATTCTACTTGTTTCTTATGTTAACTGTTATTCTAATTTCTGGTACATTCTGTCTGTGAATAAATACCAGAGCACTCTGGCCGAGACAATTCCGGCTTCAGCTGCCGCCGCGGGCGGACGCTTTCGGTCTCTGCTGCGTGTTGTCAGAGTTTACGCCGGTGTTTAGTTTACTATCGTGTTCTGTGTCTGTGTTAATAACTGTATCATATCCTTCACGGGATAGTTGTCTGCTAATTCGACGGATAGTGGTCTTTATTTGGAATCTCGGTTTTGACCGAATACCCCCGGCAATATTACAGCATGGAAAACTCAGTCCGCAAGAATACTGTGGTTTTTGCTTTCGACAAGGAGACTCGGCGGGTTCAATGAACGACGCTGGAGATCGACGACTGGATTACACAGGTACTTGGCATCAATCCTGACTCAGTTCATACCGCGCAAATAGAACTCTGATAATTACTGTGTTTTTGTAAAATTTCTGGATGCTTTTTCTGTAGATAGACTGCTCAGTAGAACTGGTAAATATGTTGAGTACGTGCATAGAGACAACACAAAAAGTAAGATGTCTGTTAAGAGAGCTGACTCGGCATATGAAACAGTTATAGTGTTAAATGTCCCTATTGAAGTTGACAATGAGAAAATTAGGGACGCTCTGGCTAAATATGGGAAAGTAAAGGAAATTTTTAATGAACGTTGGTCCAAGCAATATAAACTGCAATGCTTTAATGGTGTCCGTTCCGTTGAGATGGAGGTGAAAACTAACATCCCTTCATATATATCGGTGGAAGGCCAAAGAGCTCATATTGTTTACTCTGGACAAACCCCCACGTGTCATGTTTGTAATGAAGCAGGTCATTTGCGGCAGGATTGTCCCTGTCGTGCTGTTGTACTGAAACTAATTTAATGCAACGCAGTAAATTAACTCTAAACGAAGTGTTGGCTACTGCTAATTGTGACCACCAGGCGGATATCCCTAATGCTGCCACAAGTCTTGATGACAATTCTCTTGACGGCAGTGCATTTCCTCCGCTCCCGACACGGTCAAGATTCGTCCTCCCGCGATAGTGATGTGCAAAATAAAAAACGGCCTATTGTGTTCACTGACGAACACTCAGATGACGATACCTGTAGTTCGCCGGCAATTCGCAAACAGAAATCGTGTAGCGACGACTTCTCGGAAAAAATGGAGAACATGCAAGTGGAATTGTTACCGGATCCAGGCGTATCTCAAGTTTTGGAACAAGCAGGAACGGCTAGCGAAGATAGTGGGATGAGGGAAATCACACAAAGTGTCGAACAATCTTCACATTGTAGCGAGGCTAACCAGCTGCCTCAACGCGTGACGGTGGACTTGTTGACGCACATCCACAACAATCACCATCCGCGCCGCAGACCGCAGTAGGAGGAAAACAGGCGGAAGTGTTAGGTCAACAACTAGTGTCTATACAGTCCGTGCGCGAAGAACCGCAACATGATAGGTCGAAACACAACATATGGCGGTGATAAGTAAACAGACTTCCATGACAGCCGGCGAGGCGGCGGCGGCAGCAGCGCCAACACCGGGCGCGGAAGTAGCAGCCGCTGCCTCTCAGGTTTTCCAGAGACGCGGTAAATAAAAACCACAGCCGAATCTCTCTGTCGCTCGAAATCAGGCATCAACGAAGTCACAGAGAACTGATAAAAAACAGAAGAACATACGATACGACGTAGTCAGAGAGCAGACGGAAGACGAACTTTCTGACGACGTCACCGACGCACAACCCCGACAAACTAAGCAGTCCAGTGGAAACTAACGGTTAAGAGTCCCTCCACCTACGTAACATGATAAACGTCTGGATACATTGTAGAAAAACAAGGACTTAAAATACAGCACTCAGACTTTAAACCGAACTCTAGTTACAACCCTAAGCAATGCAAGCGTATTCCCTTACCACGATAGACATTAACAAGATACGAACTGATTTAAAGGTAGCGGCCCTTAAAGAATTCTTGTATGACTCTGATACTGATATTGCTTTTCTTCAAGAGGTAACGACGACACACCTCACCGTACCTGGATATGTAGAAATCCTGAACGTCTCCCTTGAATCGACTACAGGAACCGCCTTTTTTAATCAGGGAGGGTATTCCAGTGACAGATGTAGAAAAGTTGGAGTCTGGCAGGGCTATAACAATTAATATTTACGGAATAACATTTATTAATATGTACGCCCCGTCTGGGAATTCTAATAGATCAGCAAGAGCAGCATTTTATAAAGAAGAACTAATTTATTTGTTTCGTAAAAATCCAGTGCGTCTTGTAATCGGTGGCGATTTCAGTTGCGTCCTAAATCGTAAAGATCAAACAACAAACTTTAATGGATCGGTGGAACTAAAACACCTAGTTAATAAACTTCATCTTAAAGATACGTGGGAAATCAAGTATCCAACGTTAGTCCAATACACGTATGTGTCATCCTCTTCCTGTAGTAGAATCGACCGAATCTATGTTTCGGAAACCCTACAAAGCTCCCTCCTGAATTCAGAAATAATTCCAGCATATTTCAGTGACCATAGTAGCATGCTCGCTTGTTTAAATTTACCTGCACAACAGACACGTACTTACAGAAATCAGTGGAACTTAAATGTATCTTTGTTGGAAGAACAAGACTTGGCAGACGAAATAACAGCAGCGTGGAGCACGTATCTGAGATTTATAGGTAGGTACCCTACAGTGTTAGACTGGTGGACCACGTGCGCCAAACCTAGGTTACGTCGGGTTCTTAGAAGTTACGGTTATCAGAGAACTAGGGAGCTGAAAGGTGCAATGGAATATTATTACACTTTGCTCAGAGACCTATGCCACTAGGCAAATGTATCCAACATCCGATTACAAGGCATCAAGAGAGTCAAAGCGAAACTACTTACACTTAAAAGGTGACAGATGGAGTGTCTTAAAATCAAGTCCAAAGCGAAGTCAATAGTAGAGGACGAAACAACATCTTTGTATCATTTGATTAGGCATGCAAAGAACAGACGCCGAACTCTAATAGACAAACTGACGCTAACGAACGGTACGACACTGACAACTCAGAAAGATATTATGGGCGAGGTTCACAACTACTTTAAAACACTTTATTCCCCCGGACATTTGGATGAAAGATCTATCAAAGACTTCATTCACATCGTGACACCGAAGTTAACGGCAGAGGATAACGACGGAATTCTTTCTGAAATTGGCAATGATGACGTACTTGAGACGGTGTTGAATTCCCCGCTAAATAAATCTCCTGGTCCCGACGGTCTGCCTATTGAATTTTACGTTAAATACTGGTCCATAATTGGTGACAAATTCACGTGTTTCTATATTTTTGGAAATCCAACCATTAATCTGATGAAATAAGGGAAATTTTTTAAGGGTGCTACCAAGACTATTTTGATACTAGAAATGTGAAATTTTTGGGTTGGAACCATGGTTATAACTTAAAATATGTTTTGAATTCTGCCAAAATGATGCAATAGGGAGTGGAGAGTTGTATCAAAATACTTGATTTGGAAAGCATTTTTAAAGCTAAATCTATGAAAATTTATATTTAGAAGAAGAAACAACCAATGCAGACCATCCAGTCTACGCGTGCGAAGCAGCGGCAGTTTAGCTTGTAGAGTAATAAAAAGAAACGTGTATTTCTAGCAACAGACGAACTGTTTTTGTCTCTCCCGTCACCACAGCCTACAGTCAACAATAACTGTAAGCGGCGACGATACACGACCACTTCACTGGTGACTCCGACGTGATTTGAACACGCAACCTTCTGATCTGGTGTACTCGGTACCGTTGTTGTTGTTGTTGTTGTTGTTTAGAGGGGACTAGACTGCACGGTCATCAGTCACTCGGTACCGCACCGCGTAATAATCGCGCAGCGAAAAAACGTTTGAGATCGAGTGCAACGGTAAGCTTACGACGGTGTCAATCGACTGGATAAAGCCGGCGCACATTGGGACTGAATCCCCAAGCGTGGCCAAAACCCTAACAAGACGCTTAATTCATACAAAACTCATCGCAGGAAGGCTTCTGAGATAGTAATAACTGTCTAAACAAGACGGCGGAGTTAATATAGCAACGTTCCCCATGAAAATCCATAATAATATATTAATAAGAGCTTATATATAGTATTTAGACACTAATAATTAATACAATGCCAACGTGATTTGCTTATTATAACAAAATCATAAAATAGTATTCCAAAATATATATCGGAAAAAGAATTATTCGATACCACAAACATGTAATTCACTAATGTAATGACCCAATCCTCAAAATCGGTGAGAGAACACACATAATAAATGTAATAATATAATCAGCGGCAGAAGTAATAAGTGAAGCTAATAAAGACAATCGTTCTTAATATTAAAAAATTAATATGATTAAAGATGTTTTTCTGATGCATACAAAATGGTATGATTGGTTTTGCATCTAGCAACCAGAGTCAGAATCACTCTGGAAGTTCTCAGAGTCAGAATCCATATTGGAATGTTTAATGGGCGATCGTGGTGTAATTGGAATTACAGGGGAAAGTAACAGGTTTATTGCCTCCTTAGACAAACTTTTCCCATGTGTTTGTGGCAGTTTTTTTAATACTGGATATGTATGGAGCCGAAGTTACCAGAAACATCTTTAAAACGTCTTCTATTATTTTTCCCAAGTGAACATTTTCTGGAAAAGTTTTCCCCTTATCTGTAGTCTACTGGAAAAGTTTTCCCCTTATCTGTAGTCTACTGCGCCGCGCGCTGCATCGACAATGATCTGCTGCGAAATGTCGGCCGCACAGCAACTTGTAAATATTGATTACATAAGAGAAAAATGGCAGATTTTGGCATCTGATTCTTGTCGATTCCATCAGATAATCAATAAATCTATAGTGTGGGAGTTGAAATTCCGCGGTATATTGCGGCGTATGCTACTTTTGCTCTAGTTGAAAATGCAAGTTCGGCAAAGCATAGTTGTTTTGCACAGATATCGCAGATCGATTTAGTGTACGAACATTTTGTACATACCTGTAGGAACCGATTCCATCTTGTAGAAGTGAAATCCTTCATTTCATTGCCAAAATATTCACTCAAAAAAAAAAAAAACATAAAAAGCGTCCTATCCTTCTGGAATGAGATGCGCCAATGTTTCCCCTACCCACATCAGCCATCAAAATTCCGAGAATGGGAAACTGTTTTTATTACCACCATAAACTATTAATTTCTGTCCTGCTTAATAATCTCCCTTTCGTTAAATTTGTATTCAAACTGGTAGACTTCATCGGTCCTATTTTATACACCGGCTTCCTATGTCACTCCCTACCCATATTAACTTACTTAGTCTGTACAAGTCGGCGAAGCAGCACACCACGCCCGCCCACCGCAACAATAAAAATTTAGCTACAAATAATGATCAGTTTAAGAGGAGCCTAAAAAACTACTCCAATGACGAATTCTTAAATAGAACCAAATGATGCATATATCTGTATTAGTCTATTATTATATTATCAGCTTGTAAAAATGTATGTAACTGTATTAGTATTATTATATTATGAAATTATATATATATAATTCCACTTCCACAAGGATCTCCTCCACACGGATCTATGGAATGAACCAACTAATCTAATCTAATCTGTAATATTATATATTTTCTTCCATCAATAAGTGATTGCTTGTATACTTCCTCCCCCATCTTATGTAGATGGTTATAAAGATAGCTTTGGCTTTTGTTACAAAGAAAATTTAAAGAAAATGTACAGTATAAATGTGTGTGAGTGTGTGTGTGTGTGTGTGTGTGTGTGTGTGTGTGTGTGTGACAGAGAGATAGAGAGAAGTATGATGCAGAAATATGTCACTTTTTGTCTTACATCCTGTAGGAAGCCAATTTTTCCATTTTAGATTTGCTTGCCATTTCTAGGGCTGGAAACAGGTACAATTACTGTTATATGCCACATATAAACACTTTTTAGCTGCAAAGGAGTCATAGGAACATCCTGATAGCACTGTGAAATTCTGCTTTCATAATTGAATCAGTAGTTTAGATTTGTGAAAGCTATATATACAGTAAATTGTAAGAATATACGTACCCCAACCTAAAATGATGTAGAATGTCACACCGCTTTTATCAGTAAAAAGAGCTTTGAAAACCAGATTGTGTAAGTAGAGGGCTTCCATCAATATCCAACTATAATTTGCCAGTATGAAGTATTGCCAAATGCAGAAAACTAATTTGCAGTCCCAGATAATTCCCTGGGAAAGATAAGGAAGATATTAAATAAGTTAAGTGTAAACAATAACATAAAAATTCATATTAAACGATGGAAGAAAATTCTTGATGGATGACATCTCAGGTTTTGCAGCAGATAAGGCCCCCTTCCCCTACAACAAATTCCTAAGGAATTTATGTGGAGTACAATTCACATTATATGTAAACACTTATTTTCTTTATAGAACTGACATCTAAGTTGGTATAAATTTCATCTTCACAAGGAATCAACAGAAAATGTGCACTTCATAAAACCGGATGCAGACTGAATGCATGGCTCTTCAGGAGAGGGATTTTTTATGTTAGCCGCCACACATGTAATTACAGCTCCATAAGGTGTTTTACTGGGCAGTAATTGCAACTATCAACAATTTGAAAATTTTTCAAGAAAAGTTTTCTTTAGAATCAATGAGCAATTTATGTCAGACATAACTAACTACTAATAGGAGTAATTATTGAATGGTTACACTACTGGTTAAAAGTCTGTTACATTGACTAAATTACTAGAATATAAAGAGATAACAGTGTAAAAGGAAGTAGTGGCAATGAATCCAGGAGTTAAAAAGGCAGGAGAACAGTTAGAGACGTGACTGATATCTTTCATATTGGGAAGGCTTTGTCACCAGGTAACTTCTGTCATTGTCCTTTCATCATGACTGTCTGTGATTCAAGTTGTCATCTTAACAGTGGATAGCTTTATTATCTATTTTATAATACTGTTGATATTCCAACCTCATATTGTCAGTGTTTCATTTTGTGTAATGGGTTTTCCTCCATAATGGGTTACTATTTTTTAAATCATCATGCTACTCAGTGTGCATTCTTTCTCTCGTT
The DNA here is from genome assembly GCA_026315105.1 of Locusta migratoria. NCBI lineage: Eukaryota > Metazoa > Arthropoda > Insecta > Orthoptera > Acrididae > Locusta > Locusta migratoria. Next base: position 905,429,607 of record CM048744.1, on the reverse strand, counting down.
TTCTGTGTTTTTTAATTTCGCTTTAAACTGCACACTCTGTGACATCCAAGTCACAGTGTATGAGTGGTATCCTATGTGCACAAACCATGCCTGTATGCTTGTGTGCAGGTTGTTAATGCAACCACCAAATTATTCTATTTATCACATTTCCTTCTTCATTCTCAAGTATTACCATTTGTTGCTTTACACACATACCTGTGTCACACAAACTTGTAAACCACAAACTAACCAATCCCCCTCCCCCCTCCCTCCTCTTATCTTATTCCAACATGCACATTCTCCCATTCACATCAATTCTTCAAATACTGTGAGGCGTTATGCCACTGTTTCATACACTTTTGTAAATTTGTGCATGTTGGTGAATATTTTTAAATATTTTGGTATATTTTTACGTAACTGTACATATTTGTGAATATTTCTACATGTCTTATTCAGCTATTGGGTTTCCCTCATAACTAGCTAACAGTTTCATTTCCCTGTTTCCCTGTCTTTTTCTTCAACATCATCTCTTCCCCAATTGAATCCTAATCCATATTTATATATGCTGCAGTGAAGTATTTCATTCCCTGATAAAAACCCAATGCCTAAACTGTGAAATCACTAATAATAGTCAATTCACAAAAAATTCCTAATCTTAATCCCATCCCTCCTTCACCTCTTCAGATTCCACCTGTCCTTGTCCCTCACGAACTTGGTACTACAAAACACATGTTCATGGTACAGACATCCCTAAACCACCCCTGATGCTACTGCAACATACTGCTAATGTGCAAACACTATTGCATCTCTGAAATACATTTCTGAAATCTACATCTACATACATACTCCGCAATACACACAAAGGTGCATGTCAGAGGGGGGGTATTCAAACCACTACTGTTGCCATGCTTTCCTGTTCCACTCACGTACAGAACGGGGGAAAACAAATGTTTGTATGTATCCGTATGAGCCCTAATCTCTCTGATCTTATCTTTGTGGTCTGTACGCGAAATGTAGGTTGGCGGCAATAGAAACATTTTGCAGTCCCCCTCAAATTCCAGCCCTCTAAATTTCTTCAGCCCTCTCGAAAAGAACATCACCTTCCCTCCATTGACTCTCATTTGAGTTCCCAAAGCATTTCAGTAACACTCTCGCATTGATCGAATCTACCTGTTACAAACCTAGCCGCCCACCTCTGAACTGCTTCTGTATCTTCCTTTAAACTAATCTGGTTGGGTCCGAAACATTTGAGTAATACTCAAGATGTGATCATACAAGCGTTTTATATGCAGTTTCCTTTACAGACGAATCACACCTTCCCAAAATTCTCCCAATTAACCGAAATCGACCATTCGTCTTCCACACGTCTGTCCTTATTTACTCATTCCATTTCATATCGCTGTGCTTCGTTATGCTTAGATATTTAATTCATGCAACTGTGTCATGCAGCACACTACTAATGCTGTATTCGAACATTATGCGATTGATTCTCCTGCTCATCTATATAACCTTACATTTTTCTACATTTAGCGCTAGTTACCACATTCGTCACAGACCTAGAAATTTGGTCCAAGTCATTCTGCATCCTACTGCACTCATTCAATGACAACACCCTCCTATACACCACAGCACCGTCAGCAAACAACCGCAGTTTGCAACTCCCTCTACCCGTCACATCATTTATGTAGATAGAAAATAATAGCACTCCTATCACACTTCCCTCTGGAGCCCTAGTCTCTGGTGAACACACGTCATCAAACACAATGTACTTCGTTCTATTACTTAAGTAGTCCTCAAGTCACTCAAACATTTAGGTACCTATTCCATACACCTTCTTTAGTAGTCTGTAGTGCGGTACCATATTTGGGTACCTATTCCATACATCTGTAGTGTGGTACCGTGTCAAACGCCTTTCGAAAATCGAGAAATATGAACTCTGCCTGTTGCTCTTCACCCATGGCATGGAAGAAATCATGAAAAAAGGGCTACTGGGTTTTGCATTATCTATGCTTCCTGAACGTGCTGATGCATGGATAAAATCTTTTCTGTCTCAAGGAAATTTATTATATTAGAAGGGAGAATATGATCAAAAATTCTACAGCAGAAAGAACATAAAAACAAATACGAAATACATACAATAATAAATATTACACTGACCTCAGCGCACCTCCGAGCTATACCCCCAAATGAAGAACACTAACACTAAAATCACAATAACAAAAACATCTCAATCCATGTACATATATATCCCAAAATAAATCTCCTCACAAAATTATCAGACAGTAACTAGATGTCAGTGAATTACAGAAAAACTAGAAGTGCAAAAAATGAACCTGGAGGGGGGCCACGGGTCTTTCGTGAGTACATGTCTGGCTAGCACAGGGCCCCGAGCTAGTGCAGTCTTTCTTCCTTTTTCCTCCCTGGACTGCATTTCCTTTCTCTTCCAATCCTTTCCTACCCTCACTCCTTTCCTCATAATTCTATCAGAGCATGGTGAGGCGTCAAACTGGAGACACCCAGGAGTGGGTCTGCTGAGCACAGACCACAGAGGGAACACCTGAAACCACAGTGGATAGCAAAGTGGCAACGCTCCAGCAGATCACAGCGTGAGTGTGCAGACCGCAATGAGCATTAGTGGAGAGGGAAGGTCACAGACTTGAAATAAATACTGGACCAGGTCTAGTCCTAGGTCACACCTGATGATTATTACAAGCTACATAACCGAAATATCAGGTACATACAGTACCTATATCAGACAGAACACCCGACAAACCAAGAGGTGTTCAAAGAGCCAACAAAGCGTGAAGAGTTACATCAAAGGATTATTGAACAAGGTGAAGTTTTCTGAAGTTGTCACTCACTTTGCCACCAATGATGCCTGTCTCTTGGGTTCTAAAGCCATTCTCACTTTATACAGGCAGCTAGTGGAACTAGTGAAAACTGCTGGTCTTGTGTATGAGGTGCAAGTAGAGCTCACAATTTGCAGCACTGTTCCCAGAATTGATTGCGGTTCTTTTGCTTGAACCTCAATGGAGGGTCTCAGGTAGAGGCTTTGTTGATTTTTGGACTGTCTTAGCTGCAGATTCTTAGACACTCATAGAGAAATGTAGGACTTCCCTTCATATGTCAGGGGTGCACTTTATAAAGGAAGCAGCTACTCAGGTAATAGAGTACTTGTGGAGTGCACGTGTTTTTTTTTTCCTTTATTTATTTATATATAGTTTTAGGAGGAGTTCTGATGAACATTTGTAAGTCAGTGCACAAATAGTGACATCAGGCTACATCCAGATGAAAGACACTTCTAATGTCAAAATATTAATTCTACATTTTAAAAGTATTTATAAGTAAGTTCTAAATTTATTGCATTTCAGAACTTTTTCTGCTTAAATAGCCCTCAGTACTCAGAGATTGCTGATCCTAATTTAGAAAGTTTTGAAATATTTAGTGAGGCATGGAATATACATTGGAAAAGCAGATTAGGTACAATAGGAGGGGGTGTTGTCTTTGCAGTTGACATGAATATTGTACCTGCTGAGGCCTAGTGTGTTTATGAAGCTACCTGAACACATATAATATGTCCAGGAGAAATCACGATAGTGGTTGGGTTTTTTAGTAGCCACATAGTTCTACCTTGACAGTTCTAGCGTGATTCAAAATTGGTCTGAGTTCAGTATGGTGAAAATACATATATATGCTATATTCGTTAGAAACAACTTTAACCTGCTGAATAGGCCTATACCCTAGGAATCTAAGGTATCGTTGCTGGTGGTATAGAGATCTTGTGTGAACTACTTTTGGACACATTTTCGAAAACACCTCATATTATCAAGAATGTCAGTGTCAAGACAGGGGATAGTGATGTCATAATGATGATATTTACCTACTAAAATTAATAAATCAATCAAGAAGGCTAGGAGGGCGATTTTGTTAGAAAGAGCTGATGAGTAATTAGTGAATTGACATCATTTAGTTCTGGTACCATGAAAATAGAGAAATTATGAAAAAATTAAAAATACATTGTAAATCAAACAAAGGAGAAGTATGTTCTGACTATGTGATGATTAAGACCCACTGTAGTTATATAAAAATGTTTTTAAACACTTATGAAGCAAAGACAGTTGCACTTTGGTTAGAACAAGAACATGAAGTTTGTTGACATTCTGTTTTTACTTTTATTTTTTACGGCACACAACTTCTAAGGTCATGTTCATGTCAGAACATATAAAAAGAAAGGACTAAGAAGGATAAAGTCAGAAAAGGGACAACACAGTCTGTCAATGTTAGAATAGGAGCAGGTAAAGTCAAACACATCCCTGGGAGAATGATTCCTCAAAACATTAGGGACATGGTGCGATTTCCATCAGGGAGGGGGCATTTAGATTGCCTTCACCATATTGGTGCGGCGAATAAAAAGTGAGATGCAGTAACAGAGCGCATGTCATCCACTAAAATAACAGACAATTCAGGCAGTAAACACAGACTTCGATGTAGATGGTTAAAAAATGGACGGACTGCTGTACAGTTAACAGGTGATAACAGTCACCAGAATGTGTAGCAGGGTGATAGGGTCGCCACATAATACGTGGCAGTGGCTGAAATGACAGTATACTGGGCACCGCTGTGCTAAAGTAACCTGCACATGATGATGAGAGGGCAAGAGGAATTCAACCAAATAATATACATAGGTTTTATGTCCTAGAGGTTGTTCCCTTCAAGGGAAGACCAATGTGCATCCCATAGAGATACCACATGCCCAGAGACAGTGACAAGAATATCATCCAATGGAACAGAATACATAGACACATTCACAATGTCATTCCCTGATACACCGACATGACCAAGAACCAACAGGAACACCACATTGACTCCACCAGCAGTAAGTGAGTGAAGGCACATCTTGATTCTTTGTAATGGAGTGGAATGATTGTAGACTCTGAAGAGCACGCATAATCTAAGCATATGACACTATTAGAAATCTCATGTCGTCTGATGTAATGTGTGGCCTGACAAAAGACAAAGAGTTTGTCAGTAAAGATCGATCACGGTCAGAAATACATTAATCAAAATAATTTTCATCAAATACAAAGACACACCGAACATCATTGCCAGTTTTGGAACCATCAGATTTGACAGATTTGTACAAAGTGCGTGAAAGTTGCTGCTACAGGGGCGGAGAGCAATGAGGCGCTATGCTGCGATGGGCGAGGCCATTCCCCATAGGGGGTTCGAATCCTCCCTCGGGCATGGATGCTTGTGCCGCCTTTAGTATAATCTGAAGGCACCTCTCAAGTAGGCAAGTTCGTTGAGAGCTGCAATAAATTGCAAAGTAATCAACAAAGAGAGAATTAAAGAACCTAGTACAAGACAGTCCATAATATGGTTAATTGTTATGTAAAATGGAGTGACACCTAACACCGTTCTTGTGAATGAAAGTGTTTGGCAGAACTGAACCTAAACGTGCCTTAAAAATTTGGTATTTTAAGAATTTCTGAATAAAAGCGGTCAAGTGATCCTGGAATCACCAAGTGTATAAACTATGAAGCCTGTTGTGCAACAGGTGTATTATGCCTTCCCCAAATAATAATAATAATAACAAAAAACATGGCCACTCTTTGCAGTCCCTGCAAAAATATTGTTCAAAATGTGCGCTGATCGGGTGACAAGATGATCGACTGCAAAACAGTGCTTAACAAAAACCACATTGTGTGTTTGTCAGGAGATCCAGAAAGTCTAGTCACAATAGGAACTGTGCATTAATCATACGTTCCATCACCTTCCAGACACTACTGATGAAGGAAACTGGATGGTAGCTGCAAGAAATATCTTTGTCCTTACCATGCCTAAGTACGGGAATGACTTCATGCCAATATCTAGATAATGTGCTTACAGATAAAGTTATAGGTTCAAAGAAGAAAATACAGGCCCTCACAGGAAAGGTGTTCTAACATCTATATGTGAATGCCATCCGCTCCTGGAGAGGAGGTTCGTGATGGAGAGAGTGGATGTTGAAGCTCCCTCACAGTGAAATTGGCATTATAATATTCACGATTCTGAGAGGAAAAATGTATTGTCCTAGCTATTGCTGACCAGTTCTGAAGGAGGAAAACAGGCTGGTAATGCTTGGTACTTGAAATATCACCAAAATATCAGCCCACGGTGGTAGAATAATAAACACAGTCTGCAATGACATTGTTCACAATGGTCAGACTATGAATCGGGAAATGAACTGAGGACTTGAAAAGTTGACAGAGGTTACACCGACAAACAGAAGGGAAAGTAAAACTGTTAAAAGAGTTAATAAATGTAAGCCATGTACTTCATTTACAATTTCTAAAAAAAGTGAAGATACTGCACATGCTACTGTTTGTAAAAAATTAATTTGGGACGTTGTTTAAAAGTCTCTGAGCTCGGCGTCCATCGCGACACACCTCAGTCCACCAGAGATTGGGGGTATGTTGTGATAAAAAAGAGGTGAGAAGGATGGAATGTCTTGTGGTAGTCGGTATTGCAGCAGTAAGATATTTTACCTAGTAATCAATTCTGGAAAAATTATGTTGACTTAAAGTCACGATTGAAGAACCAAGCAGCCTGATTGGTGGACACACAGATGGAATAGATGTAGGCAGACAAATGACACATGAGAAATGATCACTAGAGTGTGTTTCTTTCGTTCTCTGGGGCCCGCAGTGTGGAGTATGTCTTTGATTGACATGTTCAATACCACAATAATTATAAATTATTTTAACACTGCTTTAAACTTTATTAAACTTAAAGTTTAAAGCAGTGTTAAAATAATTTATAATTATTGTGGTATTGACTCGAGTGTGTATCTAAGAGAACGGACCACTCAAGATGATGGGCAAGCTGAGCAGTATAGATAAAAACGGAGTGGGAAAAGGAATGCGTGGAGTCCAAAATAAATGGTGTTTCACATATGTTAACACATATGATTGAGGTGGTTAAAGATATCCACCAAGAGAGCACTTCTTTGATAGTGGCATGGAAAACACCGAAGGGAGGATGAGCATCTAAATCGCCGACCAGCAGAAATGGAGTGAAGCTGAACAATAAAATGTAAAAGGTCTGCCTTGGTGACTAAAAAAAGATGAGGGTGTGTAGGGGTTGCACAGTGAGAAGTTAAAAACAGGAAGGGGAAGTCTGACAGTTACAGGTTGAACCTGGGTGTTCAAAGGACTGTTGTGACTATGGATGTCATTCTGTATGAAGAGCATGACACCCTCATGAGCTGGAGTCTCTGATTTAAGTGGAAGGTCAAAATGGACTGAGGTGAAGTGTAACAGGTTGATATGATTGTTATGGTGTAATTTAATTTCCTGACGGCAGAAAATCATTGGAATGTAAGACCTCCAGAGAACCTGCAGTTCTGTCCACCTGGACTGGATTGGTCTAGGCATAACAAAAACTGTGCTGTAAGTGACAAAAGGTGGTGTACTAGGTGTCTGACTGGCATACATATTTCTGGAAACATGTGTGGGTACCTTTTCCTTTACTTTGATCTTCTAGATGATGGTAGATGGAACATTCTCGTGAGGTGGTGGCATTGTTACCCATGCAGCTGGTGCACTAAGCAAAAGAGGGTGAACAATCACCCTCACGGCATCCCTGCGACGTGTGATGCATTTGGCAGTGTTTTTGTATGATTTCCTAGTGTGGCTGAAATATTTACACTGATAGCAACTTGCAGGGTTTGGAATATTAGGTCATACAGTTAAGACCTCATAATCAGCCTTGATATTTGGTGGAAAGGCCACGCCACCAAATGTCAGGAAAAGGGAAAAAGGTTGTTACTAATTTACTGTCAACTTTTACAGCACATGATGCACTGTTTTGACACCCTACTTTGAGAGATAGAATGTGATTTCATCTTCAGTCAGATCAACTAGTAAGTTAGTGTAAATATGCCCATGCGACAAATTTAACGTACAATGAGCCTCCACTTGTACAGGTTAGCTATGAAGAAGTGTGGCTTCATGTAGTCTTTTTCCCTGAAAGCCAGCATAAGAGTACCATTATTACAAATGTGACTTTATGGTCCTGGAATTGCATCACCTCCTATTTAGCTGAAAAACGGATTTATTGTGGAAAAAAGTTGACTCTCTTTATAGGGCAACACTAGTTACTGAGGTGCTGCTGGGAGAGTTGTCGTATCCTTTGTTTCCTTAATTTAGTTATATTTTCTATTGTTTGAGGGACCCACTGCAAAGGACTCTCCCATGATTACCAGCATCTCTTGTAGTGGGATCCTTCCTACTGAGCAAGAGGGGGCTCATCCTCCTTAGTGATTGCCCAAACCTTAGGTTACACCTTCTGAACTCCAGATGGATGGCCAATTAACACTTTGGGGAGGTTACAGCTCAGGCAATCACCTATTCAAGAATCTGGCCTTTATCAGGGGGTACATACTAACCCCACATGTCAAGCCGTGATTGGGAATTATGTGACCTGTTACACATTAAATGCTGTAGTGGCTTTCAGGAATGCACAGGGATGAGAGAAGAGAGGCCTTCAAATGTCAAAGCAGCAGGAGAAAAGGATAAGGAGGAATAAGAAAGAATAGAAACTGAAAACGGAAATACACGGATTCATATGAATGATTTTCTAAGACTGTCCCCAAGGGAGGGTAAAAGGATAGCGAGAGGGACGGCATGCAGCATGGAAAATAATTTGTAGACATTCAAGTGTCTGTAGAGAGAGATATGGGATTGGACATAATACATGAACATTTAACACAGTGATGTTGTTGTTGTAGTTGTTGTTGGTCTTCAGTCCAGAAACTGGTTTGATGCCGCTCTCCATCCTACTCTATCCCGAGAAAGCCTTTTCATCTCCTCATAAGAACGGTAACCCCCATCCATTTGAATGTGCTTATTATTTGCATCTCTTGGTCTCCCTCTGCGATTTATACCCCACACACTTCCCTCCAATGCTAAATTTACGATCCCTCGGTCTAATAATGTGTTCCACAAAGTGATCCCTTCTTTTAGTCAAAGTATGCCAAAAATTCTTTTTCTCACCAATTCTGTTCAGTACACCTTCATTAGTTATGCGATATACCCACCTAAACTTCAACATTCTTGTCTAGCTCCACAATTCAAAAGCCTCTATTCTCTTCCTGTCCGCACTGTTTATCATCCACGTTTCACTCCCATACAAGGGAGAAATTACTTCAGAAAAGACTTCCGTACACTTAAATTAATATACGATGTTAGCAAATTTCCCTTTTTCAAAAATGCTTTTCTTCCCATTGCCATTCTGCATTTTATATTCTCTGTACTGCGACCAGCGCATGTTATTTTACTGCCCAAGTAACAAGATTCATCTACCACCTCCATTGTTTCGTTACCTAATCTAATTCCTTCAGCATCGCCTGATTTTCGAAGACCGCATTCCATTATTTTTGTTTTGCTCTTGTTAATGTCCATTTTATACACTCTCTTCAACACACTGTCCATTCCATTCAACTGCTCTTCCAAGTGCTTTGCTGCCTCTGACAGAATTACAAAGTCATCAGCAAAACACAATGTTTTTATTTCTTCCCCCTGAACTTTAATCCCTATTCCAAATATTTCCTTGCTTTCCTTCACCGCCTGCTCGATGTACAAATTGAATAACATCGGAGAAAGGCTTCAACCCTGTCTTAGTCCCTTCCCAACTGATGCTTCCCTTTCATGCCCTTCGAGTCTAATAACTGCGGTCTGGCTTTTGTACAAGTTGTAAATAACTCTTCTTTCCCTGTATTTTACCCCAGCTGACTTCAGAATTTGAAAGAGTGTATTCCAGTCAACATTGTCAAATGCTTTCTCCAAATCTACAAAAGCTAAAAATGTAGGTTTGCCTTTCCTTAATCTATCTTCTAAGATAAGACATAAAGTAAGTATTGCCTCCCGGGTTCCTATGTTCCTGCTAAATCCAAACTGATCTTCCCCGAGGTCAGCTTCTACCAGCTTTTCCATTCTCCTGTATATAATTTGTGTTAAATTTTTGCTACCATGATGGTTCTGTAATTTTCACACCTGTCTGCACCTGATTTCTTTGGAATGGAGATTATTACACTTTTCTTAAAGTCTGAGGGTAATTCCTCTGTCTCATTCATCTTACACACCACGTGAGATAGTTTTATCATGGCTTGCTCTCCCGGAGACTTTAGTTGCTCTGAGGGAATGTCATCTACTCTCGTGGCCTTGTTATGACCTAGGTCTTTCAGGGCACTGTCAAATTCATCTCTCAGTATAGTGTCTCCTATTTCATCTTTATCTACTTCCTCGTCCCTTCCTACAACATTGTCTCTACCATTAGCTTTCAGAACAGCTCCGGTTCCTCAAGAAACAGATTCGTAAAATGTCTTAATAGTTCCCAAAATAATGATACAGTATTCACTTTTATAGTACCAAAACAAATGGCAATTTCTGCAACGATATTGGAGCTGTAAATATGGTCCTCACTTTCTGTTCTAAAGTTTCCCATTATGGTTCAATTATGTTGCAACATGGCAACTGTGCAGTAGAGGGGAAATTTTTGATGCTGTACGAAGCATTCCCAATCCTTTTTTGGCTATGTGTGTAGGACCATTATCATTTCACTGTTTGTTAGCAGTAGCTTTTTTTTTCTTTATTGATATTTTAATGCCACCCGGATTGCTGGCATCAGGCTGGCAGCAGCTTCAGTGGCTGCTCTTCAGCCTTGAGAGATACATGTAATGATAAGAAGTAATGAACATGATACATGGAATAAAATTTGCAGAGATAAAACCATAGACAAGGTGAAAATTGGAGAACATTAAAAAGACAATTTGACATACAAATACTTGGAGGACAGAGACAAGTAAATGGCGATAAAATAAACACATTATATTCATAAAAACTGTTTAGAGCCATGGTGACGGTAAAGAGTACATTGATAGACACACACGCAAAAATCGGAGACAGGTGAACGGTGCACATGGTAAAATGTTTGTAGTATGTTGTCAGTGAGGCACAGGTAAAAACACATCAAAGATCACCAATCACTAACAATGGCACTGGAGCACTAATTAAAATGTCGAGACGCCCCCACAGGGTGGGGGAGGGGAGCGAGCACGGAGGAAGGGGGAGGGGAGTGGAGAAGGAGGAGAGGAAGGGGGAAGGGGAGTGGACGAGACCCTGGGGGTGGGATAGGGGCAGCTAAGCGGGGGGAAAGGGGGGAGGGAGAAGGGAGGGGTGCTGATGCAACGGGGAAGGGATCAAGGTTGGTAGAATGGGTAGATATCGGGACAAAGTTTGTTATCCGGTAAGGGAAGGGTGCATAAGTTTCCCTGGGAAAGGATATGGAGTATATGTAGGTGAAGGCCAGGAGGGATAGTTTGGTGGAGGCGTGGCAGAAGCCCGGGAGAGGTGAGATTAGGCTATACCAGAGGGTTTTGGGACTCTATTTTTCGGGTAGTGTAAAGGATTCAGAGATGTTCAAGGTGTTGTAGGAGAGGAGGGAAGGGGATTAGGTGATGTAGGAGGAGGAAGGGAGTCAGATATGTTATGCGAGGCGGAGGGCGTGGCGTTCCAGGATTTGTAAGGATTTGTAGAAGGTAGGAGTGGCTGATATCCAGGCAGGGAAGGAACAGAGGATGGGGCGTTTGATGGATTTATAGGTGTGAAGGACAGTGGAAGGGTGGAGGCCTCACGTCTGGCCAGTAAGACGTTTAAGGAGGTTGAGGCGTGACAGTGCTTTCTCATGGAGGGATTTGAGGTACGGGATCCAGGAAAGTTTGCGGTCAAGGGTCAGGCCAAGGTATTTGAGTGTGGGTGTGTGACGGATTAGGCGGTTGTGGAGGGTAAGATAGAAATCGTGGAGACAGAAGGAGGGGGGTGGTACAACCTATGACGATTGCCTGGGATTTGTCTGGATTTATGTATAGGAGCCACCGGTTACACCATGAGGCAAACTCGGTGAGGTGGGACTGGAGCAAAAACTGGGAAAGTGCAAGGGAGGGGGCGAGGGCTAGGAAGACGTAGACGGGAGGTTTGGGTTGAGGCATGTTAGCTGAATAAAGGAGATAGAGGAACGGAGAGAGGACGGAGCCTTGGGGATCTCCGGAGGAGGGGTAGAACAAATGGAAGTCGGAGTTGCACACAGTGACATAGGAGGGGAGGCGGGTGAGGAAGGAAGCTATGAGGAGGACCTAATTAATAGGATGTGCGTAGAACTGGATCTTGAAGAGGAGACGAGAATGCCATACACGGTCGTAGGCTCTTTGGATATCTAGGGATACAAACATTGCGGAGCGACAGGAATTGAGGTGGAGGGAGAGGAGATGAGTCAGGCGAAGGAACTGGTCGTCGGCAGAGAAGGAGGGTCGGAAGCCACATTGGGAAAGGGGGACAAACTGCTGGCGGTGGAAGTGCTGGTGAATACGACGGGAAAGGATGGATTCCAGGACCTTGCTGTAAGCAGTTTGTTTTGAGAATCGTAATATATTTACTCATAACTATCTGTACAGTAAGGGTAAAGAGGGATTTAGACAAGCAATGAGCTACGGCGCCAGACCTATGGCGCCATAGGACTGGCGGATGTAAACACCCAAAACTGCAGCACGCCAGTCGTAAGGCGCCGTAAATCTTTGCACAAGGGAAAAGTAGAATGCCGGTCTACTTTACTGTGCCAGAACGTACCCCCACCACATTTCCACAAGCTTCACCAAGCGGCCGCTAGATGTCTCTACGGTCCGAATGAGCCTCGTATATAGCATCAAGAACTTCACAAACTAACTTGGAAATAGTTGTTTTAGGAATACGGTACGTATATTGCAGTGACGAAAAAGAGTCTATTTTGCGGGAGGTGTATATGATGCGGAGATGTTCAAGGAATTTTAGAAGGTGGGGGAAAGGGATAAGATCATATAGGATCCGCGTGAGGGAAGGGAGGCGGATACGGCAAGCGAGGCGGAGGGCTTGGCGTTCTAGGATATGGAGGGGTTTGTAGTAGGAGAGCGGGGTGGATATCCAGGCGGGATGAAACCTACACAAAATGGGACGCGATAGGGAACGGTAGGTGTAGAGGATGGTGGAGGGGTTCAATCCCCATGTCGGACCAGAAAGGAGCTTGAGAAGGTTAAGGCAGGAGAGGGCCTTTTGTCGGACAGTTTTAAGGTGAGGGTTCCAGGAAATGGAACGATCAAGGGTGAGGCCTAGGTATCTAAGGGTGGTAGTTTGCGGGATGGGGCGGTGATGGAAAGTAAGGTAGCGGTCGTGGTGGCGGAAGGAGCGGATGGTACGACCTATGATGGTTGTCTGGGATTTGGTAGGGTTGACAGTGAGGAGCCACTGGTTACACCAGGAGAAAAATTCGGAGAGGTGAGTCTGGAGGAAGTGTTGGGAGAGAGCGAGGGAGGGGACGAGAGCTAGGAAGGCGGTGTCGTCAGCATACTGGAGGAGATGGACGGGAGACTGGGGTTGGGGCATATCTGCGGTATATAGCAGATAGAGGAGGGGGGAGAGGGCAGATCCCTGGGGCACCCCAGCGGAGGGGTATAACAAACAAGCTTACATATGCCCGTCGTTCTATATTTATAGAGGACTGGCTCGGCGGCGCCTGCGTAATGAGGGTTCATGTCACCATCACGCCCCCTATCAAATTTGGCACGCTCTGCAGCAGAAGCGGGCTGCGTTTGCTTAATGGTGTACTTACATTCGCGGCATCTGTCGGAATACGCCTTCTCGCAATTTAACCCTCAATCGAGCGCATTCGGCCTCACAGGCCAGCAAAACATATAGTTCATTCCATACTTAACAATGGTGGTCTAGCGGCCTGCCTCTCCGTTTACTCGCGTAACTTGGGAACCTCACATAATGCCGGTCTACAGTCTGCCATCGACTTTCACGTGGCTCAAGGGGAACATCGTTGGCTTGACAGGCCATCTGTGCCCGATTGCGTCATAATTTTGAAGGTGAGTTTCTTCCAGATATTTTTATTTTAACTGTTTCATTCACCCACACAAAGTCTGTTTTCTGTGATTTTCATCAATGGTTTGGAAAATGAGTGCTCTGACAAACCTGACTTCGCAGGCTGAGTTCATCTGATCGTGTTCTAGTTTCAGTTTTTCTATCTTTCCATACGTTATCACATCCACATCTCCTGATGGAAAGTACATGATCTCTAAGCCCAATGATGTTGCGGAAATAATGAGCCTCCTCGAAGATGCTGCTGCTATAGATCCAGCCTAGCTCAAAGACTTAGGCAATGAGAGTGACAACCACTCTCAGCATGAGGTAGGAGAAGGCAAAGAGGATTCAGCAACTGAAGAGGAAGATGACGGAACATCTCGGGAAGATGAAAAAGAGAAGGACATATGTGAGCAGTTTTATCTTAGAAAAGTTAAGACGACGAAGTGGGCTAGAAGCCGCCTTCTACTTTGTATAGGATAAAGAGTTACTATATCAATACGCAACTTCCAGGTGTAAAAGATGAGGCTGCAAATGCCACCACCATATTGCAAAATCTTCCATCATCAACTAATTCGACAACTATCCTAGCAAAGTGTGAATACAAGTTGAATGTCGATTTAGCTGCCGACTCGACGGAAAAGATTGTTACCCCACAAGGATCATGAAGAATCCATCACATTACCTCATAGGTGGAGAAAGTGGCGACCATGCAAGGCTAAAAGAAGATTTAGTAGGATGAATAATTGTGAATGTTTAGCTTGTTATCAATCAATCTGCTTGAACCACAGAAAAGTTTTGTGCCAAATCTGTGTTTCAGCTGTTGCTTTGGGAGCTTCAGCATCGGTTTTGGCTACAGATGTGGCGAGAAAACATGATTACACGTTAGAATAAACTATCTAATGCCTTTTTAAAATATTTGTATTACTTTTATGGATATATATTTTCAACCATTTTGAATACTGTAGTGGGAAATTGGCAGTTTTTGTTAATTTAGTTTAAGGAGTATTCTCTTCAATGAATCCATTCTTTTGCTTTAAATTTGCAATAATTCCTTCCTTTAGATCCTCTTATAGACTAGCCAACATTTGAATTATTACGATGGAGCTAGTCCACAAAGTAAGTGTGTGATCTCTCAGGCCGTGTTCGCCTGATTTTATTTCATCTGGAGGTGCGCCCGATGAAGGGTTAAGCGCGGTGGTCGAAAGAAATCAGTTTTTGTCAGAATTCGCACTAGATGTAGATCTATGTCTCTGCGAAGTCAAAATTTTTGTTGCAGAATAATCCATGGAGTGTCCCGTGTAAATATAGTGTTCTGCTATGGCTGATTTGTTGGGCTGCAGTAGACGTGTGTGGCGCTCATGCTCCACGCATCTTTCGTGTACTGTGCGAGTAGTTTGGCCAATGTAGGATTGGACGCATTGACAAGGGATCTTATAAATTACCATCTTCCTCAGTCCCAAATCATCGCAACAAATTAGCCATAGCAGAACAGTGTATTTCCACGTTTTTTTTCTTTATTGTTATTTTAACGCCAACAGGGTAGGCAGGCTGTGTATTTCCACGGGACACTCCATGGATTATTCTGCAACAAAAGTTTTAGCAACGACAAGATCCTTTTGGGATTCGAATATGAAGGTCGGAAGACCTGATTAATCGTATGGCAGCTTTCAAATGGATAAAGCATGGTGCCCTGTAATTTCTTTAATCGCTTCACAGAGACATAGATCTACATCTAGTGCGACTTCTGACAAAAACTGTTTTCTTTCGACCACCGCACTTAAGATGCGCAAAGGCGCATTCCGACAGATGGCGCGAATGTAAGTACACGATTATGCAGACGCGGCCCGCTTCTTCTGCAAAGCGCACCAAACTCGATAGGGGGCGTGCTGGCCGTCGCGCCAATCTTCGGTATATATAGAACGACGCGTACCAGTAATCTTCAGTCTCGTACGCACCTGAAGATGGCTGCATGTTTCTCAGCCTAAACATCGTTGTAAGATATCCGGCTGCAAGTCCGAAATATTATGGACCAATAAATACGCTGGGAAAACATCAAGATACACAGGACTACTGTTGTTTATCTACCTAAATAATCAGACAGGGTGAGCAGCAGTTTTCAGCTGTTTGCTGATGATGCTGTGGTATACAAGAAGTTATTACCATTGAGTGACAATAGTAGCATTCAAGCTAAGACAACATTTATAGTTTGTTTGATAAATGGCAACAAAATGTAAAAATAAATAAATAAATAAAAGTGAAATGAATTAAAATAAGATAAAATAAAAAGTAACGACATGCAGATGAGTAAGAAAAACAATACCATAATATTTGAGTACATTTTTAAAGTGTGCTGTTTTACACAGTGACATTGATTAAATACCTAGGAATAACCTTGCAGGCCAATCTGAAATGGAATGAGCATATAGGGAGACTGATGGAGAAGTTCGATGGTCTGTAAAAGAGACCACATACAGAACATTTGGTATGACCCATATTTGAGTACTGCTCAAAGTTTTGGAATCTCCATCGGATCAGTTTAATGGAAAACGTGGAAGTAATTCAAAGCTGCACTGATACATTTGTTACTGGTAGATTCAATGAACCTGTGAGTATTACAGAGAGAATTTGGAAATTCAAATGTGAATCCCTGCAGGAACAACAAAGTCTGTTCTAAGAAAAACTGTTCAGAAAATTTAGAGAGGTAACATTTGAAGGTGACTACAGAGTGCTGCTGCTGCTAATATACATTTTGTATAAGCATTACATATATAGGATAAGAGAAATTAGGACTCATAAGGAGGCATAGTATGAATCTGTATTTGGTATTTGGAAGTTGAACAGGAAAGGAAGTAATTATTACTGGTTTGACATACCCTTTACCATATGACCATGGACTATGATGATGGGCAGTCTCATCATTGCAGGTATGCCTTCGGTGGGTGCCCTGGCATTGTACAAGGCAATTATTTGTGTGACAGGGAAAGCAGCTGTTGAAATACAGGTATTATTGGTAGTTGATGGGTTTAATGTAGATGGAGGTGTGGATGGAGACATCAGAGAGGAGGAGTTACATGTTCAGGAAAATGACACACTGGATTGAGAAGGACCATGTCAAGCGGACAGGAAAGAAAGTTTAGAGGTATGTTCAAATATTCGAAAACTCAGATCACAAATGTTTCTATGCTTACCTTAAAAGTTACTTATTGTTTATGGTTTCTTTCAAAATAGTCTCCTCCATAATTGATTCACCGTTACCAGTGCTGTTTCCCCAACTAGAAGCAGTTTTGCTATACCTCTTGCTGGATCACATGAAGTGCCATCTGTGAATTATCTTTTATCTCATCTATTGTTACAAATATTTCTCTTTCCAACAGGGTTAGCAACTTTTTTATGTTTGCAGGTAAAATGAAACATTTTAAAATACTGTGTCACGATTCTATGACATAATCCTACACTTTCTTGGACAATTAGTCTGTCTTCGATTTGCATGCACAATTTTGTTGAGATTCCTCACAGAACAATACAGACAGCCATTTCAGGCCGCCCTGAGTGATGGACATCTTGATATACTGTCTGGCCATTTATAAACAAGCTTAACCATTACTAGCACTCAGTACATCTGAAGCACTCTTCTCTCTAGATTCCCTGCATCTTTTGGTGTGTCTCTGTAAGGGTTTTCTTGAGTTTCACACAAATTTTAATGCAAATACGTTGCTCTTTTGACTCTGACATCCTTAAATTCGCTAACTGTGCAACATGATGTTCTAGTCATTAACTAACTGGCAGACATAAAATACTGAAATTTTCATTAGTGTCATATTCACCACTTATCAGGGGTTGTGGTTTTAGGAAGCTAGAAATGTTTCCTCTAGATGGTCAATGAACATTTTGGCATAGGAGGGTGCCACTCAAGTGCCATGTTTACTTGAAAATGTTCATCAATTCTGTCTTTACTGTTTTTAAAGATGTAAGCAGCTCTTTACTTCCCTGTTGCTTGTATAAGTATGTGACTTTCCTCTTAATAAGAAGAAATGTGTTGTTGAACTCTGGACATACTCTGCTGCAGTTGCTCCTTTTACCTTTGTAGGTGGTACAAAGGAAAATTAGCAAGAGCTGCCTTTTAATTTGTTATTGGTGCTCCTTACTGACTGCTTCAAACCACCATACTTTTTTATTGAAGACTGTGCACTTCACTGAATAAGTGTTCCTCATGACGAACACACACACACACATTACCTCTATATGCTATGAAGCCATCAAGTCAGTCACTAGACTGCTGTCAAATACAGCAATGACAATTGAATACCCAAAAGATTGGAAGAAGGAAAATGATGTGAGTAATGTGACAAAAAATTAATTTATTTTAAGAGATAACAAAGATTTCCTAGTTATAGATATTAGAAAGTTCCATTTCTTACCTCTGGGGGTTCATTGAAAACATATTTATTACATTTCACGTCCAAATTACTTGGAAGACCAATAGAAAAAACAAAAACACCTTCTTTGAGTAGACATACAAATGCTCTCATAATAAATGAGAAAAACAGGTGCATATGCAAAATATTCCGAGGGCACCTTAATGTCCTGCAGTGAAGAAAAGTATAAATTAGTGCATTCAAATCTGAAAAACAAAATGAAAACAGTCAATCATAACTTGCTACATTTTGGTTAATAAAAAATACCTACGATATAAAATGATTATCTGATATAAAATTTTTAGAAACATAGTTCCTGGAAACAAAATTGCTTATAAATTACACAAATAAAGAAAATGGTGTTGATTACATTAAATAATTTTCTCTTTCATCAAACCTATCTGCCTTATTTAATGGTAAAATATTCTAAAGGAGAGGAAAGTTATTGCATTATAATTGGGCTCTGAATTAAGAAGTATTTTTGACAACTGTTATGTGGGAAATAATTGATACATGTAAATAATACACACTTTTTCAAATTAGATGGTAATTTCTGCAAAATACATTATTTTATAAGTGATTTGCCATTATAGTCATTGTTAAGTTCAGAATAATAATTAAATGGAAACTTTGTTCTCAGATAATTACACAATAATTATGATTACCTGCGGAGAAATGTTATAAGTGAGCTAAATGTTTCTGATGATTATTCCATAGATACTAGGTAAAACTAAACTAAGACAAATGTTTAGGTATTAACTTCGAACACCAGTTTCAAACTTTGCATGATACTGTCATGGTTTCTCACTAATTATCCTTGCGTTTTGTGTGTGATGGCCTCACTAATTATACTTGTGTGTTGTGTGTTGTACTTGTTCCAAACAGAATTTGTATTAATTCTTTTTATTTCATTTATTTATTTATGTATACGGTTAGTTTCAAAGAATAAAAGTCGCAAATTGGAACAAATGTCTGTTGTTATTTTCATATCCAGGGCAGTATAGTACAGTTAATAAACAAATCCATACATCTCTACAATTGGAAAATTCAGGTTGGAATTTAACAGCATAATAAGGATAGTTTGCAACTCGTTGCCTATACCGTCACCTCTGGCTGCTGTGTTTTAAGACTTGGAACACAAAAGTGACATGTACAATGGTATAATGTACTGGTCACACACTTTTACATGATCTGTGGACATCGGATGAGTTTGTCTGGCTACAGAATGTTTATGCTTTTTGCCAACCTTACTTACACAACAGCATTGTGCACCGTAGACATTGTGAATGTATTGTTGATTTGTGTATGGTGTTGAACGTTGTCTTCCACCTTTTCATGTACAAAAATAATTCAAAATGTCCAGTCGACTCCTCCAAGAGAAAAGAAGGCCGTCATTCAAAGTGGTGTGAGAAATGGAATTCTGTCTTTTATTCAGTGTCATAACAATGAAAACAGGCAGAATGCATTGGTACACCTGCTTAATAAGTCCTTTAAAATATTCATATTTCGTAGTTATACTTCCCAGTTTCTGATTACTCAAATATTAAAGTGATGCTAACCTTTATGTTTCTTCTGTGATGCTTTAACACACGCATTGTTTCTTTTAAAAGCTTTAAGGTATAGACTATCAGCTGGCTACACTGGTAGAAAGAGGCGGAGCTTGTTGTAACAGCCAGTGTTCGATGAGCCAAGCTTCCACTTCTAATATTCTGTGCTTAGGTGCCGCCTAAAAGTACATGACCATTTTGAATGTAATAAATGTTTCTATCAGCGCAAATATTATGACCGTAGCAGTGGTAGTACAGGATGAAACGGGTGAATTGTAATTTAACGTGAATTTAGAGAGAGAGATAGAGAGATAGACAGAGCCGCAGAATATCACGAAATATATCAACTTTTGCTTTGATGAAGCAAATGTTTGAATTATAATATTTTAACAAGGGCAAAGTAAACATTATTAATATTTTGTGCCTGCTACTGCAAATTCCTCAAGTAACCCATTGCAGTTATGTTTGTTTGCACTGTTCAGGCAGACAAAGACGAATGAGCCTAATCTGTGCCTTAGATGCTGCGAGAGATGAACATATAATATTACGTTTACTAAATTATCTCTCACACCTAACCGTAGAGACAGCAACTATCAGCATAATATAGATGACTGCTCTGAATTTCTCTGGAAACAATTTTTGTTACTAGATTTAATAATGAAGTTCTAGAGCTCTACTGGTTTTTGTAAGTCTAGCGTAGCTGTTACCACATTTTCCTGCTCAGATATCGGTCTTGCACCTCTGAAATTCTCCCCACCTTCATATTGTGTTTGTAACATTGCAGCATCTTCATTGATATGAGCTCTACATCTACATCTACATCTACATAGATACTCTGCAAATCACATTTAAGTGCCTGACAGAGGGTTCATTGATCACTTTCATAACTTTTTGCTACTGTTCCATTCTCTAATAGCGCGCGGGAAGAAAGAACACCTAAATCGTTCCGTTTTCGATCTGATTTCTCTTATTTTATTGGGATGCTCATGTCTCCCTAAGTAGGTGGGTGCTAGCAAAAAATTTTCACATTCATAAGTAAAAGTCGGTGATTGAAACTTCGCAAACAGATCACGCCGCAATGAATAACGTCTTTCTTTTAATGATTTCCACCCCAATTCGTGCAACATTTCCGTGACGCTTCCCCCCCCCCCCCCCCCGTAATGTGATAAAACAAAACGAGCTGCCCTTCTCTGAACCTTCTCAATATCTTCCGTCAGTCCCACCTGGTGAGGGTCCCACAAGGGGCAACAGTACTCCAGGAGAGGACGCACACGTATGATGTAGGTCAACTACAACTAACGTGAGGTACAGCAAAGTGTGATTATGTATCTCTATGCTCTTGTGGCAGTAGTTACTATGGCATTTTCAGATTTACTTAATCACGACCATTTTGTCAGAGGAAATATTCAAAAGAAATCCTAGTAGTATAATGAATTTTATGGTCATATGTCAGAAGCCTTTTGAACATATAGGCAATGTTAGAAGACTACTGGAGATACAGACACGGGGTCATCTACAGTTGTAAAATCTAAGCACCTAGCCCTGCTGCAGTGCGCGCGGCCGTTCGCCGTCGGGGGTTCGAGTCCTCCTTAGGGCATGGGTGTATGTGTTGCCCTTAGGTTAGTTTCAGATACTTTAAGTAGTTTGTAAGCTAGGGACTAATAAGTAAGCCGTTAACAAGTTCGATAGATTTACAAACAACTGACTCTGAATTCTAAGCATATAAACAATGTATATCGCAGTGTGGAAGGGTTTTTAAGGACAGATGTGGTGTACCACTGTTGCAAATTGACAACACACCATCAGCCGATTTGTTCAGTGAGCTGACAAGAGTTTCTTCACCAGCCACAAGGAATGCAAGAGTCTCAAATTATATGAAAAGGCCATGGAGGAGATATATGCATCATGAGACCTCTACGATTGTTAGCTGCTAGTTAAAACTTTTCTTACTAGGTGCCGATTTCCAGGATGGGGAGTTACGCTGGGCTGGCTCTGGTTGAAATACATGTGGCAGATTAACAAGCTGGGATGATGGGTCAGCCAGCTTGGATGTAGTTTTTAAGTGGTTTCCTACATCTCACTTCGGGAATAACAGATTGCGACCCAAGTTTGATCTCAGTTAAATGACTAATAAAAATTTAGAAAAACCTTGACACACTTTCACATATATAACACTACATGCAGACAGTTTGGATACACACATTTTTCTGCTAGAAAGCGGGGGGTGGGTAGGGGAGGGTTGAGGGGTAATCAGAAAAGACATCCTGAAATTATCCATGCCAAATCCGTAGTAAACTACAAAGATCCCACAAAAGCATGACAAAAAAAGGAAAACTTTACTCGGTTGATGGTTAAGCTAGCTGTTGTATCATTACAAGTCTCTCTTTGGTGGTAAAACTCGCGTTTTCTATGTAGAAGGTAAACTATTTCCTTAAACAAAATGGAATAAATATTCAATTACCAGTGTCTAGCTCACTGAATTATGCTCACATCATATTTTGGTTGTAAGGCTGACAACTAGTTTTGAGACAGTGATGATTCCAACACGACACAGACATGACAGATCATATGGAAGAGATAGTTAATCAGCAGTGAGTCAGCTTCACAGTAAGAAATAGAGAAGTAAGTGCTCACACAGGTGGAGATAGGGAACAGAAATTCAACAATTTACCTATGTCATCTTCACAGCAAAGTTGATGAGTGCACGATGCCCAATATATTGTTGAGAACTCTAGCGAACAGCCAACTATCAGATCAAGTACTTGCTATTGAAGCATTACAGACAGAGATGTTAGTAGCTGTCATATCAGATCTGACAGATAGAATCAAAGTTGTGATTGTGCCATCATCATGCATTAGAATATCAGCAGTCTGCATGTAGCATCGATAGTCACTCGTGCAGATTAAGACCACCTAGAAAGTAAGGTTGAAGCACTGACCAAGCAAATCAGCAAGCTAATCAAGAGGTCTAGAAGCAGAATTCGGTGCTCAACAAGTAAAAGGCAGATTTTTACAACAGAACCTGTGTTGTTACCGTAGAAAGTCGAAAAGGACTGTGAGATTAACTGAATACGTATAACAGATATAAGTGAAATCAAGTTAATAGTTGGGTGTTTTTACTGCCCGCTGGGTTCCACCGTCACAGTGCTAGTCATTCAAAGAAAGTTTAGGATCAGTAGTGCGATGGAAGCTGAACAATGCTTTATTACCTGGGGAAAACTTCAACGTGTTGAGTATAGACTGGGTCGCATATGGTTTCGCTACAGTGGGTAAAGACGAGCAGTCTTGTGAACTATTGTTGAGTACTTTTTCCAAACAATGCATTGAGCAGATAAATCATCAACCTACAAGCAACTGAAATATTTTGGCCATTATAGCTACAAACAGGACAGACTTTGTCAATGATGTCACTGTAGAGACAGGGGTTAGTGATCATGATATCGTCATAGAAACAATGTTCACAGAATATATGATATCAACTGCGAATGGGCAGAACAGAAAATATGCACCTGACCACTACATCACTGGGGACTCAGTGATCAGCGCACCTGCAAGGAGTACCTGCCATCAGATACACATTTCCAACCTTACATTGCCCACTGTACTCAAACTCGTAGTTTTGAAACTAATCCCAGTAAGAGTAAGGGCTCCAAACTTGCCCAAAGCTCCTCACTAACGAAAGAATCATTGACCATCACCGGCATATTGTAAATGTACATGTGGCGTCTATTCTGAAAAAAAAAGAAAAAACAACATATTACATGAACTACGAATGGGCAAAGCTGAAAATGTGCACCCAACCAGGATTCGAACCTGGGTCTCCTGCTTTCTAGGAAGTTGCGCTGACTACTACATCACTAGGCACACAGTGTTGAGGCGGGGGACGGGGGAAGGGGCTGGGGAAGACCAAGGCGTGAGGTGTGGCAGTGATATCGACGGACGGGGGCCAGGGTTCGATGTTGCAATCCATTAGACGTTGTCTTGTTTTGTCAGTGGGCGCGGCGGCAAGTGTTTGATTCTATGCGCTCGCGCCGTTTGGTGTGACAGCGCGGGGGGGCACAGGGTAACGCGGTTCAGCGGGTGTGGCACTGAACGACCGGTGGATGGCGTCTCGGGAGCTTCCGTGACGACCGAGTAAAACCGAGGCGCTGAAATAGTTGCTACATAGGGATGAGACAGGCGAAATACCCTCAGACTTTAAGAAAAATGTAATAATCCTCATTCCAAAGAAAGCAGGCGCAGACAGGTGTGAAAATTATAGAACCATCCGTTTGATAAGTCATGGTTGCAAAATTTTAACACGAATTATCTACAGGAGAATGGAAAAGCTGGTAGAAGATGACCTCGGGGAAGATCAGTTTGGATTCAGAAGGAACGTAGAAACTCGGGGGGCAATACTCACTTTACGTCTTATCTCAGAAGATAGATTAAGGAAAGGCAAACCTACATTTTTAGCTTTTGTAGATTTGGAGAAAGCTTTTGACAATGTTGACTGGAATACACTCTTTCAAATTCTGAAATCAGCAGGGATAAAATACAGGGAAAGGAGAGTTATTTACAACTTGTACAAAAGCCAGACCGCAGTTATTAGACTCAAAGGGCATGAAAGGGAAGCATCAGTTGGGAAGGGAGTAAGACAGGGTTGTAGCCTTTCTTCGATGTTGTTCAGTTTGTACATTGAGCACGCTATAAAGGAAAGCAAGGAGAAATTTGGAATAGGAATTAAAGTTCAGGGGGAAGAATTAAAAACGCTGTGTTTTGCCGACGACATAGTAATTCTGTCAGATACAGCAAAGGACCTGGAAGAGCATTTGAACGGAATGGACAGTGTGCTGAAAGGTGCTTCTAAGATGAACATTAACAAGAGCAAAACTAGAGTAATGGAGTACAGTCTAAGAAAATCAGGTGATTCTGAAGGAATTAGATTAGGTAACGAAGCAATAAAGGAGGAAGATGAGTTTTGTTACTTGGGCAGTAAAATAACAAATGATGGTCGCAGTACAGAGGATATAAAATGCAGAATGGCAATGGGAAGAAAAGCATTTTTGAAAAAGAGAAATTTGCTAACATCGAATGTTAATTTAACTGTAAGGAAGTCTTTTCTGAAGGCATTTGTATGGAGTGTTGCCTTGTATGGGAGTGAAACATGGACGATCAGCTGTGCGGACAGGAAGAGAATAGAGGCTTTTGAAAAGTAGTGCTACAGAAGAATGCTGAAGATGAGGTGGGTAGAGCGCATAACTAATGAAGAGGTACTGAACAGAATTGGTTAGGAAAGGAATTTTTGGCATACCCTGACTAAAAGAAGGGATCGTTTGGTAGGACACATTCTTAGACATCGGGGAATAGTAAATTTAGTATTGGAGGGAAGTGTGTGGGGTAAAAACCGCAGAGGGAGACCAAGAGACGCGTATAGTAAACAGATTCAAGTGGATGTGGGTTGTCGTTCTTATGAGGAAATGAAAAGGCTTGCTCAGGATACGGTATTGTGGAGAGCTGCATCAAACCAGTCTCCGGACTGACGACCATAACAACAAGAACAGGGATTTAAGTGACGGTGGCTTCAGATTTTTTTTTTTTTTTTTGTGTGTGTGTGTGTGTGTGTGTGTGTGTGTGCGTGATAATTAGTTTTCGGAGAAGTAGCAGTAGGTGCCAACGCATGAAAGAAATGAGTTTAAGATGGAAAAAAATGGCCAGCGGTAGCTCGGAAGTTCTCATGGTAGCCGAGGCCACGAAGCAGTATTCGTGCCTGCCGGCGGTGCTCGCGAGGGCAGCACGGCGGCGGACGGTCGCTCGGATGCTTTCGAGGCAGCCGAGAAGAACCGAAGTGCCGAGGTAGTTGATTCGTCGGCCGCCGGCGTGCGTGAGGCACTGACGCGTGTGAGATGTGTTTCAGCAGATTAGATTAGATTGGGTTTGTTCGTTCCATAGATCTACAACTACACAGATACTCTGCAAATCACATTCAATTGCCTGGTGGAGGGTTCATTAACCACCTTCATAACTTTTCTCTACCGTTCCATTCTCTAATAGCGCACGGGAAGAAAGAACACCTAAATCGTTCCGTTTTCGATCTGATTTCTCTTATTTTATTGGGATGGTCATGTCTCCCTAATTAGGTGGGTGCCAGCAAAATATTTTCACATTCAGAAATAAAAGTCGGTGATTGAAACTTCGCAACAGATTACGCCGCAATGTATAACGTCTTTCTTTTAATGATTTCCACCCCAATTCTTGCAACATTTCTGTGACGCTTTCCCCCTCGTAACGTGATAAAACAAAACGAGCTGCTCTTCTCTGAACCTTGTCAATGACTTCCGTGAGTCCCACCTGGTGAGAATCCCACAAGGGGCAACAGTACTCCAGGAGAGGACGCACAAGTGTGATGTAGGCAGCCTCTTTGGTGGAGCCATGCAGAAATCCGTATTGAGGTGAGCCTTGTAGATGTGGAACATGTCAAATTTATTTATTTATTTAATTTTTTTTTACAAGTTGATAATATAATATTACTAATACAGGTACATACACTTTTTACAGATGCAATATGCCGCGATGGAGTAGCCGAGCGGTCTAAAGCGTCTCGCTGCGGAGCGCGCGGTTGCTCGCCGTGGAGGTTCGAGTCCTCCCTGGGGCATGGGTGTGTGTATTGTCCTTAGGTTAGTTTACCTAGGTTTAAGTAGTTTGTAAGCTACGGACTGATGACCACGCAATTTGGTCTGATAGATTTACAAACAACAAACAATTGCAATGTGATTCAAAAGAGGAAGTCGGGAGTCTTCTGGCCAACTTAAAACCAAAACATATACATTTGCATCACTTTTGCAACCAGGTAAATTACATAAATTGGGAGATATATTAAAAGAACAGAAGATTTCAATTTTGGTACTTCAAGACATGTGAATGGTAAGCAATAAAACTATTGATTTTGGCAGTTATTTCCTATTTAAAAGTAATACTTAATAATGCATCACATTTTGAGTTACTTTTGCAGTCTCCAAAAATATTTTATATTCAGTAATGGAGCTAAACGCCCTTAATAATAGATTAATGACTATTTCTATTAAATGTACAAATAAAGCAGACACTTTAATAAATGCCTATATGACAGTCAATGAGGAAAACTGTAAAAAAAATTGAAGATGTAAACCTTTAACTAACAAGGGGACTTTTTCGTAATGTATATCTCGAGGTGTGGTCTCTGGGACCCATTTTCTTCAATCGTAGTTTTAGGAGTAAATCTTATGACAGTTTCATTTTCACTTACATAACATTTACTTTTACTCTTTTCAAGTATTGTTTAAGAACTCGACGTTGTTTTTATTGCATTGCATAAAGGCTGTATTAATTTACCTGTTATGTCAGAAAATTACATGATATTGTGCGTTTTTCTGAAAATGACTGTCACAAACAGAGTTTCAGAAAAGTGAATGGAGGTTTCTAAAATATTATAATGTCTATAGAACAAGTAAAGTTTCACATAAGTCTAAATTTCAGAGTTTAACATGTCCAGTTGTTAGGTAAAGGAAGAAAGTCAGCAAAACTGACACTCAGTCTGGGATATTAGTTTTTTTTATTATCAAGTGCAATACATTACTTTTAAATAACATTTTAAGTACAATATTTAAATCCTGAAGAAATGAGTATTTTGAAAATTTTACTGTTTACCAAACACATTGATGTGTCACACCTGAATTTTTAATACACATTTCACACACCCTTTTATGGTGCACTCAAGATAAACAGAAATCTTGCACATTTTACACAGGAACGCTGTTTTCCCTTTTTCTCTTTGAATTACAAAGTTTACAAGTCTTCTTTTTGTCAAGACAGTCGTCTGCTTCAGTTTCTGCACTCATTCCCAAAATTCTACAAGCCATCAGATCATGTGTAAGGTGGATCCTTTGAATTCTTCTTTCTATGTGAGGACTAAGAAGCTCATTTGCAAGATTAAATGTTCATTATCTTGCTAACTGTTGTACAATACATATGTCATCATGGTTAGATATGGACACAGACGTATAGATGAGAGGTCCAACAAATTATTTGAGTTCAGTCATGTCCTCACCTCTCATATCTGCAGCATTCGTGCTTTCCCATTGAAGTGTGAGTTTCCTGAATGGTTCTATTCCATACAACACTGTTATCAACTAGAAAGTTCGAGATTTATTTGGGTTACAAATGATGTCCGAGAATTCTGGCTACAGGATGAGACCAAATGGCTGCAAGACAATATTGTGCTTCGGCGTTCTAGAAAATCTAATTTGGAAAGGTTCACTTGACCACCTCAAACCATTCTAGTTGTGGTAATATTCTTCTGTGTAACCAATCCTAACTGTTCTAAGTCAGAAGAATCTACATGCTCCTGAAGTTCTTCCTCTGAATCAATATCTTATTCACTAGCATAACTGTCATCTGTGGTGACAGCAAACTTCTTTGTCTATTGCACTTAGATCTTCCTCTGACTAACAATGTTATCAAAACTAGGATCATTAAAATTGACACATTCCTGCAGAAACATGTTGTACTGCACTGCAGAAAAAGCTACGTAACTCACGAGGTGTGGCCTGGAAGGCCACAACAACTTCCAAAAAAACAATCTAGGCAACGATGCAATCGACCATAATACATCATTTCTCGTGATTTAATAAGGATAGGAGGGACACACCAGCATCCCTCCAAAATTAACAATTGAAGAAGGAGTTTGAAAATTAACATATGGTCTGAGAGACCACATCTCCTGCGTTAAGGGTTAATGGACTGTCGGAAAAAAAGCATCATATCAAAAATTCCCTCAAGCTACGTTTACATTTTAATGGAAGGTTTTAATGCTCAATTAAGTAAAGAGAAAATGTTTATGAAAACAGTGAGTGGATATCCTGTACATAAATGGAAAAATCAAAATGCTAAAACACAATTTGAAATGTGAAAAATTATACCTTAAAATAATATCAACGCAGTTTTAAAAAGAACCCTCCAACACACACAAATACACACAAGAAAACAACTGTGGAGGCAACCAATACATTTACTGTGGAATTTCAAATCTATGGATTAAATTTCTAAGTAAGGAAATATAGATAAGGAAAGTAGGGTAATGAATAATCGTTATGAAGAATGATAATATACAGTAACATCTCCTTGCAAATTAGATTGATCCTCAAAACGTTCTACAACCTCAATCCATATGTGAACAGTGCCGTCAGAAGATAGCTTACTTCTGTTGCTAGTCCTCAAACACAATGATTTGTCTGCACAAATATACTATAATCTCCGGGAATTACCTCTGAAATACTCCATGTCCTCTACATAATAATGTACCTCTCTAAGAAAGACTCCAGACCTCCATTTTTGGCTTCGCCAGTCCTCACAAAAGCAGCTATTAGCCATCCAGAAGCTACAAAAACTTCAATAGGTTGTACACTAAAATTCAATGTTGTTGTTGTGGTCTTCAGTCCGTAGACTAGTTTGATGCAGCTCTCCACGCTACCCGGTCCTGTGCAAGTATTGTCATCTGAGAATACGTTCGCATACCTACATCCTTTTGAATCTGCTTACTATATTCGTCCCTTGATCTCCCTCTACGATTTTTACCCCAAGAACTTCCTTCTAATGCTAAGTTGACAATTCCTTGATGTCTCAGAATGTGTCCAACCAGTCTATCTCTTCTCTTAGGATATGTCAAAAACTCCTTTTTCCCCAATTCGTTTAAGCACCTCCTCATTAGTTACGTGATCTACCCATCTAACTTTCATCATTCGTCTGTAGCACCACATTTCAAAAGCTTCTATCATCTTTGTATCTGATCTCCTTTTCGTCCATGTTTCACTCCCATACAATGCTACACTCCAGACAAATGCTTTCAGAAAGTACTTTCTAACATTTAAATTAATATTGGATGTTAACAAGTTTCGCTTCTTTAGAAACACTTTTCTTCCCATAGCCATTCTGCTTTTTATATCTTCTTTAGTCCGGCCATCAGCAGTTCTCTTGCTACCCAAACAACAAAATTCATCTACTACTTTTATTGTCTCATTACCTAATCTAATTCCTTCAGCATCGCCTCATTTTCTGACATTACATTCCATTACCTTCGTTTTACTCTTGTTAACGTTCTTCTTATATCTTCTTTTCAAGACACTGTCCAGCCCATTCAATTGCTCTTCCAGATCCTTTGCAGTCTCTGAGAAAATTAATATGTCATCGGCAAATCGCAATGTTTTTATTTCTTCTCCTTGCACTTTAATCCCCTCTCCAAATTTCTCCTTCCATTCCTTTACTACATGCTCAATGTACAGATTCAACAACGCTGGGGAAAGGCTACAACCCTGTCTTACTCCCTTCCCTACCTCTGCATCCCTTTCTTGCCCTTTGACTCTAATAACCACCGTCTGGTTTTGTAACTCTTCGCTCCTTATATTCTACCCCTTATAACTTCAGAATTTGAAAGAGTGTATTCCAGTCAAAATTGTCAAATGCTTTCTCCAAATTTACAAAAGCTAAAAATGTAGGTTTGCCTTTCCTTAATCTATCTTCCAAGATAAGACGTAGAGTGAGTATTGCCTCCCGGGTTCCTACGTTCCACCTGAATCCGAACTGATCTTCCCCGAGGTCAGCTTCTACCAGCTTTTCCATTCTCCTGTAGATAATTTGTATTAAAATTTTGCAACCATGACTTATCAAACTGATGGTTCTGTAATTTTCACACTTGTCTGTACCTGCTTCCTTTGGAATTGGAATTACAATATTCTTCTTGAAGTTGGGGGGTATTTCTCCTGTCTCATACTTCTTGTATACCAGTTGGTACAATTTTTTCATGACTGGCTCTCCTAACGATATCAGCAGTTCAGGCGGAATATCATCTCCTCCAGGGGCCTTGTTTCGACTCAACTCCTTCAGCGCTCAGTCAAATTATTCTTGCAGTATCATATCTCCTATCTCATCTTCTTCCACTTCGTCTTCCAATTCGAGAATACTGCCTTCAAGTTTATTTCCTTTGTATAGGCCCCCTATATAATGCTTCCACAGTTCAGCTTTCCCCTCTTTGCTTAGTACTGGTTTTCCGTCTGAGTCCTTGATATTCAAACAGCTGCTTTTATTGTCTCCAAATGTCTCTTATTTTCCTGTAGGCGGTTTCTATCTTTCCCCTATGTATGCATTCTTCTACAGTTCTGCATTTGTCCTCTAGCCACTCCTGCTTAGCCAGTCTGCACTTCCTGTCAATCACATTTTCCAGACATTTTTTTACTCCCCTTTTCCTGTTACACTTGCTTGCTTTATTTTTTTACATTTTCTCCTCTCATCAATTATGTTCAGTATATATCCTGTGTTATCCAGGGATTTCTATTAGGCCTTGTACTTCTGTCTATATGATCCTCTGCTGCCTTCACTACCCTATCTCTGAGAGCTACCCATTCTTCTTCTACTGTATTACTTTCCCCCTTTTCTGCCAATGCTTGCCAAGTGCTCCCTCTGAAACTCTCAACCACCTCTGGTTCCTTCGATTTGTCCAGGTTCCATCTCCTAACCTCTCTACCTTTCTGCAGTCTCATAAGTTTTAATCTGCAGTTCATAACCAAAAAGTTATGGTCAGAGTTCATATCTGCCCCTGGATATGTCTTACAGTTCAGAACCTTGTTTCTAAATCTATTCCTTATCATTATAAAGTCAATCTGGTACCTTCCAGCGTCTTCTGGTCTCTTCCAAGTATACAGCCTTCTTTCATGATTCAATATGGTACCTACTATAAAAAGAAGAATAAAGCAATTATTTGTGTAACTGTCAGGCACACTCTGAGGTGCTGTCTGTGTGAAACACCTTGGAGCATCTCTGTGAGCTACAAGTTGTGCTGTTTAACCATTGGAGGGGATGTAGGGGGTCCCTCCGGCCACAGGTTCCTGGTAATAATGGGACATGTGCTGCACTAAAATATTGATTCTGACTAGTATTTAATGTGTACAATACTAAAATTGCTACCTTTTTCTAAAAAAAAAAAAAAAAAAATTATCCCAACATTTGACACTGCTAAAATAAACCCCACCACTAACCAGTGTACTTGACGAAAAAAAAAAACAAGCCAACAATTGGGAAAGCCTACAAGAAAAGTTCATCAAACGGTACAGAATTTAATTGTGATTTAAAAGAACCAAAAACACCCTTGGTAAAATGTTGTTGTTGTTGTGGTCTTCAGTCGGGAGACAATTCCTTGATGCCTAAGAATGTGTCCCACCAATCTATCCCTTCTTTTAGTCAAGGTACGTCAGAAATTTCTTTTCTCCCCAGTTCTGTTCAGTACCTCCTCATTAGTTACGCGATACACCCACCTAATCTTCAGCATTCTTCTGTAGCACCATATTTCAAAAGCCCCAATCCTCTTCCTGTCCACACTGTTTATCGTCCATGTCTCACTCCCATAGAAGGCAACCCTCCATACAAATGCCCTCAGAAAGGACTTCCTTAGGCTTAAATCAATATTCGATGTTAACAAATTTCTCTTTTTCAAAAACGCTTTTCTACCCATTGCCATTCTGCATTTTTGCATTTTGTATCCTCTGTACTGCGACCATCATTTGTTATTTTACTGCCCAAGTAACAAAACTCATCTACCTCCTTTATTGCTTCGTTTCCCAATCTAATTCCTTCAGCATCACATGATTTTCTTACACTGCACTCCATTACCCTAGTTTTGCTCTTGTTAATGTTCATCTTATATGCACCTTTCAGCACACTGTCCATTCCGTTCAACTGCTCTTCCAGGTTCTTTGCTGTATCTAACAGAATTACTATGTTGTTGGCAAAATGCAATGTTTTTAATTGTTCTCCCTGAACTTTTATTCCTTCACCAAATTTCTCCTTGCTTTCCTTTATAGCTTGTTCAGTGTACAAATTGAATAACATTGGAGAAAGGCTAGAACCCAGTCTCACTCCCTTCGCAACCACTGCATCCCTTTTTGCCCTTCAACTCTGACAACCGCTGTCTGGTTTTTGTACAAGTTGTAAATAACCTTACGCTCCCTATATTTTACTCCTGCTTGCTTCAGAACTTTAAAGAGTTTATTCCAATCAACATTGTCAAAAGCCTTCTCCAAATCTACAAAAGCTATAAATGTAGGTTTGCCTTTTCTTAATCTATCGTCTAGGATAAGCCGTAAAGTGAGTATTGTCTCCTGAGTTCCTTCATTTCTCCTGAACCCAAACTGATCTTCCCCGAGGTCGGCTTCTACCAGGTTTCCATCCTTCTGTATATAATTCGTGTTAATATTTTGCAACCGTGACTTATTAAACTGATGGTTCTGTAGTTTTCACACCTGTCTGCACCTGCTTTCTTTGGAATGGGGATTATAACATTTTTCTTAAAGTCTGAGGGTACTTCTCCTGTCTCATACATCTTACACACCAGGTGAAACAGGTTTGTCATGGCTGGTTCTCCCAGAGACTTCAGTAGCTCGGAGGGAATATCATCTACTCAAGGAGCCTTGTTTCGACTTAGGTCTTTCAGGGTTCTGTCAAATTCTTCTCTCATTACAAGATCTCCTATGTCATCTTCATCTACATCCTCTTCCCTTCCTACAATATTGTCTCGAAGTTCATTTCCTTTGTAGAGCCCCTCTATATACTCTTGGTAAAATATGGATTGTGAAATTGCAGTTATGTCTAGGCATGAGACATTCAAAAATTGGAAGAGTAACAAAACTGAAAGTAAGTACATCATGTTTCTAACTGTTAAAAAAGAAATATCTAGATTAATCTGACAGACTAAAAGAAGCTAAGAAAATGCCCAACTTCAGAAATAAAAAAAGACTTCCACAAGAACAATACAAGAAACTTAAAATATTGAATGCAAAACTAACTTTCTTTCAAATATAAAAAAAGGCAGTTTGGCTCTTAACAACCAGGAAAATTGAAAGGTAATTGCTAATTATTTTGAATAAAATTATTAAACTGTCCAGAACCAGTCAACAAATTCCAACGACTGTAAACTATATCTACCATAACCTGATGAAATTGAAATTAACAAATTAAAAGACTTAAAAACAATAAGGTTTTTGGAGAAAACAGTATAATTGCAGAACTGGACCTAACAGTATAATAGCGATCACTCAACTAAGAGGACATATCTGGAAACCTTAGAAAATATGCGAGGACTGGAAAACTGCTCTAATTCATTGACTGTATAAAAAGGGAATAGAACCAATGTTAATAATTGCTGAGGAATCACTCTCCTCCCAGTGAGATACAAAATTCCTTTGCAACTTTTATTTGATTGAGGCCAAGAACAGTTAAGACCTAAAAATAGGTAAATACCAAGCATGCTTAAGACCAGATATTTTCTGTCTGGAACAAATCCTTAGACACCAATGGATTTCTTGTAACAATACAGTATGTAAATTTGTGGATTTTAAAAATTTATATGATTCAGTTGATCATGTATCTCTTATCCAAATTTTAAAGCAACATAGGCTAATAATAAACTGATTAAGGAAATGTTAAATGACACTAACCCTAAAATTAAATTCATGGTAGAAATTTCAGAGGCATTTGATATAATGCCTTGTGCTGGAAAGGGAGATTGATTCTCTCCATTAATCGTTTTGATTGAGTTTTGGAAAGGTAATTACAGAAAGCCATGAGCAAAAGTTTAGTCAAAATACAGATCAATCAATAAAGTTATATGGGAGTAACATTAGAGTAAATTGTTTCACCATTGCAGATGATCAGGCAGTTTTAAGTAGGGATTGTTCCACAGCTCAAAAACAAACAGAAATCCTTTGAGATTTTGTGAAAGAAGTAGGATTACAAATATCAGTTGACAAATGGAGTACATGATAGGGAATAAATGAAATCAAAGTTTTTGAACAGGAAATATGGAAATGTATAAAGGGGTTCTCATTTTAAACACTCGGAGGAAATTATAAAGCAAATCATGTGGCTACAGTTGTAAACAAAGTTTTCTGTCAAAAAATGGCAACTGCCTTCAGATTTACACGAAATATTTATGAATGTTTTAGGGAGCAAATACTTCAAATAGAATAATAGATACTGCAAAAATTCAAAATAAAGATTATTACGATACTATTAGGCCATAAAATTACTGGTGGAGAAAATTATAGGCTGAGAACTAACAAGGCAATAGAAGAATATACAGACATAAGAAAGCCAATGGTTAAATTTGATATGCACATTAAAAGAATGGCACCCATCAGGTTGACAAGATAAATATTAGAATTCTATGAAAAGAGAAGATAGTCAAAATTGAGCCAATTAAATGGATTGCTGTGATTAAGAGGGATCTTACAGTAGCCAGTATAACTCAGGCAGATGTTTCAGATTTAAAAAAAATATATTTGACTGAAACACTGTGCAGAGGGAAATTACAAAATGAGATGGAACAATGTGATCAGATGAAAGATAGAGACTTCATTCTGGAAGAATAAACAAGTTTGAGCACAAAGGAAGCCAATCATCAAAAACTACAGTGATTCATAGGATCTTGCGAGACACTATATGAGAATAATAATAAGAAAGGAATCATCCAAAGCTATTTAAAAATAAAACGATTTTTGTATGTCAGTATACATGCCTCCATAAAAAAAAAGTTTTGGTTGTATGGTTGGATAGAATTTTCTTCATCCAATGTCCCATTAAAAATGTCCACACTATAATAAAGCCAACCAAACGAAGCGAACTCATTTCTTAACTATTGCAAATGTGAGCACACTCTGACGAAAATCTTGACTCAGTGTGTATCTAAAAGAAACCAGATAAAGATGCAATTAAAATCTGTTTTAATAAAGTGACCAAAATCTAATTAAGCATAGGAAAGCTGATGTTGTACTTCATAAAATCTTTGAATTGTGTAATCTTACTGGTCAGAGAATATGGAGTTATTCAGCCACTAGACACTGGTCTCGCTGCCTTCGGCCACC
Source organism: Locusta migratoria (assembly GCA_026315105.1). NCBI lineage: Eukaryota > Metazoa > Arthropoda > Insecta > Orthoptera > Acrididae > Locusta > Locusta migratoria. Next base: position 905,393,809 of record CM048744.1, on the reverse strand, counting down.
TGGCAACACGGTGTACACAAGCTGCCAAACTGTGGCCACAAACAAGGTAAACCCATTTGTGGTAAAACATAAAACGGAGCATATTTCAATGGCTGTCTCACAAACCAGGCCATCTGGATCATCCACCAACATTTTGAATATGCAAATGGGAGTTATCCTTACAGTACATTCTCCATTCCTGAGATTATTCAGGCCTCTACTTACAGTAACCTGTTTTCCTCATACAACTGTTCCTGCCCTCCTTGCATTTGACACCAGCACGATTTTGTATATTTACCAGGTGTGCGTGTGTGTGTTTTCATCTCCCTCCACTGCTACCGTGCCCCCTTTCCCCATTGTACTCCTAAGCTGTATCTCTTCTCACCTAGACGTACATGCTCTGCCAGGCCACACTGTATCCATCGCCATAACTGCTTTGTTTCCCCTCCCCTTCTCTCCCACCCAATCAAGGCAGGGTATTACTTGGAATTCAGCATCCGGAGATGACGGTTGTATGTCTGTTAAGTGAGCCCATGTCATTGTATGAACAATAGTACCTGTCTTTTTTCTGACAAAAAATAGTGATTTCCACTTTAAATTTATGGTAGAAGAGCGGTATATTCTTATATGTACAGGCATAACACGATGTAGTCCATCTGCACAATCTCTTTCTGTTTTCTGTAATGTTAACAAAACTTTATGTGGACATAACAGCATTGTGCTTAATTTTTCGTGAACATCATGGTGTATGGCTTCATGTAAAGTTTCTACTCCCATTCATACATCTTCTATTTTTTTTCTTTTATCGAGCGAGATGGCGCAGTGGTAACACACTGAAGTCACATTCTGGAGGTTCAAATCCACCTCTGGCAATCCAGATTTAGGTTTTCCATGATTTCACTAAATTGCCCCAGGCAAATACTGGGATGGTTCCTTTCAAAAGGCACGCCCAATTTCCTTCCACATCGTTGCTAAAAATTCCGAGCTTAAGATCTGTCTCTAATGCCCACACTGTCGACGGCACGTTAAATCCTAAGCTTCCTTCCTTCTTTCTGTTAATGTGCAGAACAATGAGGCGACTATTATCTTCGAGGTTACTAAACTGAGTGTTACTCACTTACGGTTCTAGTGTTAACGTTAAATTCTGTACCATTTTTATGATATTCAGACTCTTTGTTCCATATTGCCCGATCTTGTTTGATACCAATCTAACATTGTTTCTGTCTCATCAGCTGACTCCTGTAAATTGGGAATTCACCAAACGGCTTAGCATTTTAGCTTATATATGATGAACACTTTCTTTTCGCCCATTCATCTGTGAGTGAAATGACTTTGTAAATTGCCCAGTATTGCCCAGAATGGAACAACTAAATAAAATTTTGATTATCTGCCAACATTCCCTGAAATCAGACCTGTTGCATCACATTTCACATTCCACTCACCCCGCACATCTTCATATTCAAGTCTTATCACAGGCTTCACATACCCCCTTGAGAGGCAGGGTCACCTTTCAAAGCAGCCATGTGATTTACCAACTCTGCTACAACCATAGCAAAGCCTTTTACATTATTATGACAAGAAACCAGCTGTCCATCAGGATTATTGGCAACCGCCAAATTGTGGAAAAAACATGATGGACCACCCTGTTACACTGCATGTTATTGAATGCAACACATTTCTTTTAGGGCTGCTTTACAACCCAGGCCAGATGGATCCTCCCCTTTACCATCAGCTTTTCTAAGCCGTGCAGATGAGAATTGTACATATGTTTGTAAGCCTCTGAGACGAAACTGCTGAGGCCATCAGACCCTAAAATTACAAACTATTTCAATTAACTTCTGCTGAGAACAACACACACCCTTGACCAAGGGAGGACTTGAACGTGTAATGGGAGTGGCTGGGCGAGATGCCTTAGACTGCAAGGCCATTCTCATTAAGGGATGGCAGTTGTCCTTGCAACACATTCTATGCTCCCAAAACTAACCTGGCCTTAGCCTGAGGTAACTTATCATACTTACGACCCATGTCTAACAGCCCCCTCCGTTCCACTCACAATCCTCTATCTCCTTCCAACTTTGTGCCAAATTTTTTGTAGTTTATTTATTCAGTATTCCCTTGATTAATTCTTACTTCTGTTTACTTATTATTTTCTTATTTATTTATTTAATTTTTTACTTTTATTATTTTTACCATTTTACTGTTCCCTTTACCTCTACACAACCCCTGAGCTACAGCTCACTTTCCTGCTATCAGAGCCTTTACAATCAGTGATAAAATGCAGGCTGTTGCATCCCCACCCTTGTTTCAATTCTCTGTTATTGCTATTCCAACCCGGATTTTACAAAGTTAGGTCTGTGTGATGATATTGATCCCAACAGTGAATTTCAAGATTACTTATAAAAAGTGCTGCTAGGTATTTGATTCATAATGGATTATAATTTCCTTTAATGGCAGAGTGACCATATGTTTGTACGTGTTGCATCTACAGTTTTGTTCCAATCTTTACGAAATTTTGTACACGTAAGAGACAATCCAAGGGAACGGTCTCCATAAGTGTAAGAATCACATACGATATATAGTTCACTAGATATGACGTCATAAACAATGGGATGCGCTAAAAACTGCTGCATTTTGCGACAATGCTGCTCATTTTCTCCTACACCATTGGATCGATTTCAACCAAATTTGGTACACACATTCCTTACTGTGAGGTAACAATTGCTGCATGGTTAAGAATCACATACGGCACATGATTCAAAATATATTACTGCATAACCAATACAAATCGCAAAAAATGCCATATAATGCGGCGAGACTTTCGAAATACACTGTATGAGAATGACAGTGCTTAGCGAGTTGCAATAAACTTTAAACATAATTTCAAACCTTTATTAAAGTTTTTCTCCCTGGCAACCATAGTAAAATGATGAAAGAAAAAAAGTTTATCGGTTACTACTTTTCCGCTGTTTATGGAGTAACACTACAGCTCTCCGTATGATATTACAATTTATAATTTGAACACTACAAATTGTAGCGACAGGAAATTTTACAGACAGTATACACATATATAGTTGAATGTACCTTCTAAATTGTATCACAGTACGAAGCGTAGTTCATGAGATATGAGCACATAAACGGTAACGTTCCGCTGTTCATGGTATGACGTTACAATTCATGATTTCTACACTACATATTGTAGCCACGGGTAATTTTACAGACAGTATACACGCTTATAATTTCGTGTACCTTCTAAATTGTATCATAGTACGACACATAGTTCATGAGATATGAGCACATAAACAGTAACGTACACGGAAAATTGCTCCTTCCCGCACCAAGTTTTAATCTGTACTTCTAAACTACTAATTGTATTCCCAAGAGATTTTACCGACTTGCAGGCCTTACACAATGAATATATACCTGAAATATGGCAGGAATAAATAATCACCCGGGCAACGCCGGGTTTTCAGCTAGTATATATAATATGAAGCAAAGTATCAGTGTGTTTGTATTACATACAAATCTACAATTCTGATGAAATTGTTTGCACCTAACCGTCAAATCGAAAGGATGGTTGCTGCTGGTGTAAGGGTCACGTCCAGCACATAATTCAGGAGATATGGTGTCATAAAGAATGAAACGCACGAAAATCTGATGCATGAAGTGACAGTGTTACACAATTTGTCCTAAACCACTGGACTGATTTCAACAAATTTGGTGTGCTTATTCCTTACTGCCACCTCCATGAACAACAGACATTGCCGAGGTGTGGTGGCTTGCGTTCCTCAGTGACACAAATAGCCATACCGTAGGTGCAACCACAACGGAGGGGTATCGGTGGATAGGCCAAACAATCGTGTGGTTCCTGAAGAGGGGCAGTACACTATTCACTAGTTACAGGGGTAACGGTCTGAATGATTGATTGATCTGGTCTGGTAACATCAGCTAATGTGGCTTTTCCATACAGTTACTGTGAATAGCTGAAAGCAAGGGGAAATTACAGCTGTTTCTTTTCCTGACGACATGCAGCTCTACTGTCTGAAAATATGATGATGGCATCCTCTCGGGTAAACATATTCCGGAGGTAAAATAGTCCCCAATTCGGATCTCTTGGTGGAGGGGGGCGGGGGTACTGAGGAGGATGTCGGCATCAGGAAAGGCAACACTGGCGTTCTACGGATTGGAGACTGGAATGTTAGATCCCTTAATTGGGTAAGGAGGTTAGAAAATTTAAAAGTAGAATTGGATAAGTTGAAGTTAGATTTTGTGGGGATTAGTGAAGTTCGCTGGAAAGAGGAACAGGACTTCTGATCAGATGAGTACAGGATTATAAATACAAAATCAGTTAGAGGTATTACAATAGTAGGTCTGATAATGAATAAGAAATTAGGAATGCACGTAAACTACTAAGAGCTGTGTAGTGATCACATTATCATATTCAAGACAATAGAAATCAAAACCGACCACAGTAGTACATGTTTATATGCCCACTAGCTCTGCAGATGATGATGAGGAGATCCAAGAAATTTATGAGGAGGCAAAGGATATTATTCAACAATTAAGGGAGAGGAAAACTTAATTGTGATAGGAGACTGGAATTCGGTAGTAGGAAATGGAAGGAAGGAAAAATAAGAGGTGAATATGGACTGGGCAAAAGGAATGAGAGAGGAAGCCACCTGGTAGAATTTTGCATGGAACATAATCATAACAAACACCTGGTTTAAGAATCACGAAAGAAAGTTGTACACGTAGTAGAGCCAAGGAGACATCGGAAGGTACCTGATAGATTTTATAATGGTAAGGCACAGATTTTGGAACCAGGTTTTAAACTTTGAGGCATACCCAGGGACAGACTCTGACCACATCTTATTGGTTATGAACTGCAGGCCGAAACTTAAAAAACTGCAGAAAGGTAGCAAAATAAGGAGGTGGGACCTGGATAAACTGAAGGAACCCGATGTGCTTGAAAATATCAAAGGAAGCTTCAGGCAACAATTGACAGAACCGGGGGAAACAGAACAGTAGAAGAAGAATCGGTAGCTCTGGGAGGCCAGACCTACATAAAATCCTTGGATATCACAAAAAATACTAAATTTAATCGATGAAAGGACAAAATATAAAAATGCTGTAATTGAAACAAGCAAAATGGAGTACAGACGGCTAAGAAACGAGATTAAAAGGAAGTACATAATAGCTAAGCAGGAGTGGCTAAAAGGCAAATGCAAGTTTGTAGAAGAATGTTTAAATAGTGTTAAAATAGATACTGCCAACAGGAAAATAAAAGAGATTTGGAGACAGGAAAAGCAGCAGTATGACTGTAAAGAACTCAGATGGACAACCATTCCTCAGCAAAGAAGGGAAAGCTCAAAGGTGGAAAGAGTATATAGAGCGTTCTACAGAGGAAATGATCTTAGAGACATTATTGTAAGAAGGGAACAGGAAGGAAATCAAGATGAAATAGGAGATACTATACTGAGAGATGAATTTGGCAGAGAACTGACAGACCTAAGTCGAAACAAGACCTCTGGAGAGGACAACTTGCCTCAGAGCTACTCAAGTATCTGAGAGAGCCAGCCATGACAACCCTATTTCACCTGGTACATAAGGAAAATGTAACAATCCTCATTACAAAGAAAGCAGGCGCAGCCAGGTGTGAAAATTCAAAAACCATCAGTTTAATAAGTTATAGCTGCAAAATTTTAAAAATAATTATTTACAGAATGATAAAAAAGCTGGTAGAAGTCGATCTTGGGGAGGATCAGTTTGGATTCAGGAGAAATGTAGTAATGCAGGAGGCAATAGTCACTTTACAGCTTATCTTAGAAGATAGATTAAGGAAGGGCAAACCTACGTTTCTAGCTTTCGTAGATTTGTAGAAAGCTTTTGATAATGTTGTCTGGGATGCACTCTTTCAAATTCTGAAATTAACAGGAGTAAAATATAGGGAATGGAAGCTGATTTACAACTTGTACAAAACCAGACAGATTTGAAGGGCATGAAAGGGATGCAGAGGTTGGGAAGAGAGTAAGACAAGGTCGTAGTCTTTCTTCAATGTCATTAAATTTGTACATTGAGCAAGCTATAAAGGAAAGAAAGGAGAAATTTGGAGAAGGAATTGAAGTTCAGGGTTAAGAAATATAAACACTGTGTTTTGCCAATGACATTGCAATTCTGTCAGAGAAGACCAAAAGACCTGGAGAGTAGCTGAACAGAATCGACATTGTGTTGAAAGGTGCATGTAACATGAACATTAACAAGAGCAAAACAAAGGTAATGGAGTGCAGTCTAAGAAAATCTGGATGCTGAAGGAATTAAATTATCTAACAAAACTATAAAGGTGGTAGATGAGTTTTGTTACTTGGCCAGTAAAATAACATGTGTTGGTCACATTATGGAAGACATAAAATGCAGAATGGCAATGGAAGAAAAGCATTTTTGAAACAGAGAAATTTGTGAACATTGAATATTAACTTAAGTGTAAGGAAGTGCTATCTGAAGGCATTTGTGTCGAGTGTTGCCTTGAATGAAAGAGAAATGTGGGTGATAAACAGTGTGGACAGGAAGAGGATATAGGCTTTTGAAATGTGGTGCTACAGAAGAATGCTAAAGATCAGGTGGGTGGGTCACATAACTAATGAGGAGATACTGAACAGAATTGGGAACAAAAGGAATTTCAGACATGCCTTGACTAAAAGATGGGATCGATTGGTAGGACACATTCTTAGACATCAAAATATCGTGATTTTCACGTGCAGCAGTCGCAGGTGACGGTTCTATGACTGTGTTGTGTGCATTTGAGATTTTGTTAATGTTCTATTTTCTGAAGAAGGCTATGGCCAATAGCTAAATGTGTATGTGTGTGCCTTATGTTTATGCCTGTTGCAGCATTTGCCACGTCTTTGCGGTGAGTGGTATTACTATATTATTATGAGTAAATATAAGATCATATATACTGCCATGGGTAACAAGCTGTCACATCATGCATCATATTTTAATACATTTCTTATTTATTACTAAGTACTCCTGCATTCTAGGCAGCTTAAGGGAATCCATAAAAGTTGTCAGTGCTATTGACAATTTTTAACTGTAAAGCATGCACAGCCGCCAACAAAAGCAAGGGCCACAAGCAAAAGACGAAACTGAAGATGTGTGCATAAAAAGAATAACCCTTATTTATGGCAGGTGTACCCTTTAACTTCAAGAGACTTCAATTTCCAGTGAGACTTCGATTTTCAATTATGATTAATAAATCACAGGGCAGTCTATTAAATAGTAAGGGGTGGATTTCACATCTCCATGTTTCCCACTTGATGTCGTTTGCTCAAGGTTCAGCTCGCCAAAGAATTTATTCATACTTACTCCTGCACAAGTATAAATAAATATTATTTAAACTTAAGTTTCGAATTAATGAATACATGTATGTATGTATGTATCATACATATCACCTGTATTTTGATTACTCTTTTTGTTTGGGTACCCACTTATAATGTTGTACTTCACACACAACAGTACTATTACTTAGATATTATCCCATAAATATAACATTTTTAAAGAAAAATAGGAGGTGGAAGAGAGACAAAGAATATGAGAAGCACTAACTTAAGGCATGAATAAATAAATAAATTAATAAATAAATATCAGATCAATGTCAGGTTTTCAGCTAATAATTTTATAATTAACATATTGCAACATACCTGATAGATGCAAAAATGAAGAATGCAAAAAGAAGTGACAACATAGAAATACTGTAGCCTGCTGTAGAAATATCTGTCACAATTCGTATATATACCTGTAAGGAGTAAAGCATCAACAGAACTTCATTGGACTTCCTAGAATATTATTGGCAATAGTATAGTAAGTAAAATAAGTAATAATAAAAAAGAAAAAAGTTATTTTCCAATATTGAATATTGATGTATACGAAAAGTCACTGCTACCTATTTATTCCTGTTGAAGGGTAAGATAAAGTATATAACACAAAATAAAACATGGATACTGTATGGAAAACACATCTTTATTTTAATTGTGGCCTATTTTTTGTATTACGTTAAAGGAGTTGCTTATAATGTGTAATACTGTCGCTAGAACTAATATTTCAACAATGAAGAAACAATGAACTTGCACAACAAATATTCACACATTGATCTACAGCTACATCTGCATTTTCACATACCACTTGCAATTTCAGTTATGTAAGGTTTGCAGAAAAAAGATTGCAGGCAAGCTTCCGTGAGGACACTAATCTCTTGGTCTTTTTGCAAGGAATATACTGGTTGACTCATGAAGAAACATATGCTCCTTAACTTTGATAGAAGGCTGTAGTAAGAGGAAGGGTGTCTCTCTTGCAGCACCTGGCACTGAGTTTGTTGATCTACTCTGTGACACTTTTGTGTCTACAAAATAAACCTGTATAGAAGCATGCCACTCTCGTTCTTCTATGTCTTTTGTATCAATCCCATTTGCTATGAATCCGACTATGGTGGACAATATTCAGGTACTCTATTCATTGAGTGCTTTCTAAGTTCTTTCCCTTTTTAATGGTCTAAACTTCCTTAAGAATCTTCAGCCGAATCTCAGTCTGGAATCTTCTTCAGTCATGATTATTTTTGTGGTTGTTTCACAAAAAATTGCTCCTTATGCATATTTCCATATATTTCATTAAAGTAATTGCTTTCAGTGATTATATAGCAAGTTTGTAGTTATGGAATTAAGGACCCTTATTTCTATGTACACAGAATGTGTTATACTTGATATACAAGGCGTTTCAAAGGGTGTGTTTGCATGTGTAACTTATAAAATAATTGGTGATGGGAAATTTTAATGTGGTAGGTCAACACAAGAAATGGTACACTTTCTGTGGAGCTTTGAACATAGTTTATTGTATCATTTTCCAAAGAGTTACAGCACAAAGACATGATTTTTTAAATGGAACAATAGTTTTTTTCTATTGTGCATTGGAAACGTTGAAACCGGCTGTGTCCAAATCAGTTTAAACTACATTCCTATTTGGGAGCTACAACCCTTCAAAGTTTCAGGGGCAGATACCACAATGCGTCTTCTAAATGTGGTGGGGCCGAGTTGTAACGTCGCCGGTGTAACGGAGCGAGAAGCTTCCTCGATGCGCTGTTAGACTGCCGACTGTCGCCGCACACGGACGTATACTCGACAGTTGGAGCCACACTAACAACCGGGGCTCAATATACCACAGTTACTGACATCGGATGTCGATGGCATACACGAACAACAAGTACGTTGTCATGTTGCTGATGCTCGGCGAGTGCCGACACGATGCCACTGAAGCAGCCATAGCGTATGCCATGAGATGTCCTAGGCGAAGAGCCCCGGCAGCCATTACGTTCTTACGTGGCGAACAACGCCTTTGGGAAACAGACAGCTTGGTAATGCGCCACAGTAACAGACGAAGAGCTGCAAGAAGTGAGGAGACGGAGGTGTTTGTTTTATCTGCACTACACCACGATCCTCATGTCAGCTTACGAGCCATTGCTGCAGTCGCTGGTGTCAGTCTCAAATCTGTGTGACATATAGTACACGGCCACACATTTCACACATACCGCTTGTCACTGACCCGGGTGCTGCATGGGAACGATTTCCGTGCAAGAGTAACATTCTGTGAGTGGGCCATGCGTAATTTCACGCTGGACTCTTTACAAAGTGTTATGTTCTCTGATGAGTCCACGTTCACAAATTATGGTGCAGTGAATCGCAGACAATCCTCGGTGGGCACGACCTGTCGACCGTCAATGTAGGTGGTCTATTAACGTGTGGAATCCTTGGGGATGAAATCAGCGGTCCACACTACTTCCCAGATACACTGAGAGGTGAGTTATATCGCGCTTTTATAGCCGCCAGTTTGGGTGGTCTCCTTGAACATGTGTGTCTACACACGAGAGTCCATATGTGGATGCAGCACGATGGTCACCCAGCCCATTCTACGCATGCTGTTGTGGAAGGTTTGCAGGAAGATGGTTGGGGCGCCATGGTCCTCATTCATGGCCTGTTAGGTCGCCCGATTTAACACCCGTAGATTTATTTTTGTGGGGATATCTCAAGGTTCGTGTTTATGTCACTGAGCCCACATCACCAGATGATCTAAAACGGCGCATTGAGGACGCATGTCACTCCGTCACACTGGCGATGTTACAGCTCGTCCACAGATCCTTTCGACGGCGCATTGCATTATGCATTGAGGAACATGGACACACATTTTAACATCTTATGGAAATCAACTTCCCACCGCCATAACATCCATCACCCACCACACAGTCATGTAGTATGTAGAGTGTGTGGTATCTGCCCCTGAAATTTTGAAGGGTTGTAGCTCCCAAACTAACAGTGATAGGAATGTACTTTAAACTGATTTGGACGCAACTGGTTTCAATGCACGACAGAAAAAACTATTGTTCCTTTTAAAAAATTATATCTTTATGCTGTAACTCTTTGGAAAATGATACAATAAACTATGTTCATTGCTCCGCAGAAAGTGTAACATTTCTTGTGTTGACCTACCGCATTAAAATTTCCTGTCACCTATAATTTTATAAGTTACATAGGAAAACACACTTAGTGAAACACCCTGTATGATCATGGTCAGTTTTCACACCCTCTACCAGGTATTGATATGCTACACATCACCCTGCATATTCCTATAATTTTTCATTACTATAACTACTTTGAATACTACAGCCTCATCTCTCTCTCCCTCTCTCTCTCTCTCTCTCTCTCTCTCTCTCTATATATATATATATATATATATATATATATATATATATATATATATATAGTATATTGTGAAAATTAATTATCATCTAATACTAGCTTGTGGCATGCCAGAAACTACTTTCATGGAAAAGAGTTCTCCATTCAGAATGGTTAGAAACTCTTGAGTCCATTCAAATATGGTCAGTCTTTCCATGTGCTTATATTTTGATAATTAAGAAACAGTACATAATCATATCAACACCTTCTGGAAGTAAAGAAACACTCCATCTAGTTCAGAGCCTGTATCTACCATTTCCTGCATTCCGTTGACAAAATTTGCAATTTCAAATACTTTCTTATGTTGAGCCACAGTTGTACAGTACTGATTAAATGATTGGACTGCCATTTGACTGTAAACTAATATTTGATTTACACAATCCGTATTTCTGCTTTTAGGCCTTTATCAAGTGTACACTGTAATTACAATTGTCATTATATGCATTAGAACACTGGGTGAAAATTTAAAGCATTGTAATTATCTAGTGTAAAAGGCACTATAAATTCATATACTTACAATAGTCCAATGATTTGTTATATGTGGATAACCAAAATGTCATTTCTTCGATAAATGCTTGCATATACGTAAAGATAGAAGTTATCATTCAGTAAAGTGTCAAAGTAACAGAACATATAAATATTAAAGAAATGGAGCATTTCACAAGTGATCTTGTGACTTTATATCATACAACTAAAGTACTGCTTCCACTGCAGCTACATATAATCATAAAATAATCAAAGATTACATAGAATGAAGTAGAGTGAAATTACAGAACTCAAGGATGTTATGCAGATGACTGTTTGTTTCTGTTTACATGGATATCTGAGTATCTTCGGCGATAGACCTTTGTGTGATGTAAACATAGTTAAAATTAAGTGTGAATGACTTACAAAACACAATTTGCAAATCAAACAAAATACAAAAATTGTGGTAACAATCTGTACAATTATTTAGATACACAGTATTCTATTTGCACTAGTGGCATATCTTAGTTAATATTACAAATGATGGACTTCTAGATTGTAATGTACATTTTAAACAAAATAAACAAAAGTATCACATCCAATCATATAGCTCACCAAGTATATAATATTGCATACAGCATTTGTGAAAGTTGGGTAAACAGAATTGTACACAACTTTGATTCAAAGGTAGTGATATATACGTTTTCATTTAACAAAGTGAGGTGACAGATTACATCCGCTGAATATAATATTATCTTCTCTATTAGGTACAAATGAGAACCACAGACTTGAGATAATAAGGTGCAAGCATTCATAGATTATGATGAACATGTAATCGTAATTGTATGTGAGAAAGTATCGTATTTTACAGATGCTAATTTACAAAGGTATATGTTATTAAATAATCCAGTTATGTGAATATAGAAATATTCCCTGAAAATTGCTATGAGCTACAAGAATATAGGGTAGTATATGTTGGATAGTGAGTTTTGTATCTTATTGTGATTTATGCGTACCATTTTCATTTAAATATGAGTAGGATTTGAGACAATATAAAAGCAATGTAGGAAAATTTTCAAAATCTGGCATATATAAAATTAAATGTGGTAGTTGTGACAAATATTATATTGGACAAACAGGAGGATCCTTGAGAGAAAGATACAAGAAGCACTGCAGGAAAACAGATAGTAGTACCTCCACCTTTAGTAAACACTTAAAAATGACAACTATGACACTAACAGTATTGAACAATCAATTAATTTTTTAGATACACTATTATCACCTGAGAAACTCTTGAATGATCAACAAGATCTAAAAAATAAAAGATTTTTAGATAATTTCAAGTTTATTTGAAATCCACATCACAATGAACCCCTTAATAACTATTTCCCGCAAATGTGATGTAGCCATTAGATGCAACTTGTGTAAACTTATCCAATACTTCCACTTATGTATAAATGAAGTACTACAATTATCAGTGTTCCACTCCAGTTCCATATTTGTAAAAAGTCAAGAGGTACATTAATGAATAAAGTTAATGTAATGTTTTAATTTGCATACCTACAACCCTTTAAAGGAATATTTTAAATTAATTATCAATATATATGATCTTCATTTATCACATCTCCTGCACTTATCAATCCCACTCTACCGCCCCCCCTTTTTACCATCTTGATTATACAATACGTTATATTTCTTGGTATTGACGTGTCATCATTATATCTCCTTTGTATGGATCCTCTATTGCATAAACCAACTAGTTCTTAAGATTAGTATGTTTTTATGGATATGTATTATATAGAATTGCTACCCTATTCATAGCCTTAAGTATTGATTGATATGAATGAATACTTAGGTCTTACCAATTACATTCAGAATTAGAATACTAATTAATCTCCTGTTATATGAATTATCTATGGATCATTGCGTATTCTACATATATAGCCAATAGGCAGATATTATAGAGAGAGGATACCTAGACATTGGGCAACCTACCATCTAAATTTCTTAAAAATGTAACCTGCTCATCTGTTGGGAGACCTACTTCATTCAATAAAAGTCATTTCATTAATAGATTAATTTACGAATGTATGACATATATAAGGCTCAGTTCCGAATATTTATGTAAATATATGTAGGCACTGAGCACTCTACAATATAGTCACATTTATAGTCTATCCTACTCATCACCTAGATAAATTAACATTTTTATTATAATAAATTTGATACTACCACCTGATAGAATTATGTAGTAAGTTATTATTTGACAGTAGGTAAAGATTAGCATATGTGTGAGTTAACCTACACAATGTGCAACCTACAACATAAACTCTTCATAATTCGAGTCAATCATAAACTGTTATGTTAAATATCACAATAAGCCCATTGCATGAGATAACATTATAATTAATGGATATAAGTTTAACCTCATTTGTTAAATGAAAATGGTATGCAGTAATTTACATACACCACAATTAGATATAAAACTCACTAACCAATATATACTATCTTGTATTCTTGTAGCTTTAGAAGGTTTCAGGGATTATTGTATATTCACATAACAGGAATACTTAATAACATATACCTTTGTAAATTTCCATCTGTATAATACGATATTTTCTCACATAAAATTTACAATTTTTATGAATGCTTGCACCTTATAATCTCAAATCTGTGGTTCTCATTTGTACCTAATATGGAGGATAATAATGTATTCAATGGATACAATCTGTAACCTTATTTTTGGTAAAGGAAAATATATAAATCACTACTTTTGAATCAAAATAGTGTACAATTCTGTTTACACCACATACACAAATGTTGAACAATATTATATATATATATATATATATATATATATATATATATATATATATATATATATATATATATATATATATATACCAAGCTATATGATTCGTTGGCATACGTTTGTTTGTTGTGCTTAAAATGTACATTACGAACTAGAAGTCCATCATTTGTAATATTAACTACATTATGACACCAGTGGGAATAGAATACTGTGTGTCCTAATAATTTTACAGATTGTTAATGCAATATTTTGTATTTAGAATGATGTGTGAATTGCGTTTTGTAAGTCATTCACACATAATGTTAACTATGTTTACATCACACAAAGGTCCATCTCCAAAGATACTCAGATATCTATGTAAACAGAATCTTACAGTCATCTGCATAACATTTTTGAATTATGTTCTTTGACTCTACTTCGATCTATGTAATATTTGTTTTGTTTATGATCATATCTCGCTGCAGTAGAAGCAGCCCTTTAGTTATGTGAGGAAAAGTCACGAGATCAACAGAGCATTTCTCCATTTTGCTCTAGTATGTATATGTTCTGTTACTTTGACACTTTACTTAATGATAACTTGCACTTTATATATATGCAAGCATTTATCGAAAAAATGAGATTTTGTTCATCCACATAAACGAAATAATTGGACTACTGTATGTATAAGAATTTATATTGCCCTTCACATTAGATAATTACAATGCTTTAACTTTTCACCCAGTGTTCTAATGCTTATAAGGACTATTGTAATTACAGTGTACAGATATTGGTAACAGTTGAAATTTGTGGGACATACAGTATGATATTTTGCTGTTGCAACTCTTTACGTGATGTTCACATGGTGTTTACTTAGAGTGTGACACTATGGGGCTACTGTAATAGTGAAAAAGTCATTCTCGTTGCCTTCTAATGCGCTGTGTCATCTCCTCAGATGGCCAGTGCAGCTGCACGTCTGAGTGACATCATGGATCATATGAGGTTGTCAATCAACTCTTGAGGTATATTTGCCCATTATTCAATGAGTGTAGTATCCAGCTTTGCAACTATTGTGGTGGGTGCTGCTCTGGTTACAATATGTTGTCTCTGTGCATCCCTGACATGCCCAACTGGATTTAATTCCATTTAACAAGATGACCACTCCCTTTGTTCAATTCCCTCAGCTTCAAGCATCACAGCTTTGGCTAAATCACATTATTGTTGCACTGCACTACCTGCTCACTATACTGTCTGAACCCAACTCATTGTGTAATTCGCTTGGTAGAGTAAATACATGTCAACGCCAACCACTTATGCAGCAACTACCTCTTATTACCACTGTCGTGGTTGCTGTAATGTTGTGTCCACTCCACAGAAATGACACAGAAACATCAATCCATTTTAGTTAATTCTGCTGATGACAGTACTTCAGAACATAGATATCTCAACTGATACCCTATTGTTTTGACCTGTGTGTGTGTGTGTGTGTGTGTGTAGCCAAATAAATACAGTATAGAATGCAAAAACCAAGAAGGAATAGGTCTAATAAGACTGCAAGACCAAGAATTAAGTGGTTAGATTAAACAGGCTGTGAGGCAGTGATGTAGTTTTTTACCCCTAGTGTTGAATGTATATATCAATGATGCACTGTTGTAAATAAAGGAAATGTTCATATATGGGCAAACAATTCAGGGTGAAATGATATCATTGATAAGCTTTGATGACATTTCAGTCCTGAATGAAAGTGAAGAGAAATTATGGTACATGATCCATCGACTGGAATGGATAGTCTAACGATGTACTTAGGGTAAAATGCGGTAAGAGTAAAGTAATAAGAAGTAGCAGTAAAGAAAACAGCAAGAAACTTATCATTAAATTTGGAGATAATGTTGTAGATGAAGTTGAGAATTTCTCCTACATTGCAATCAAAATAATGCAAGAGAGATAAAGCAAACAGGTTATAAACGGTACACTGAGACATACGATTATGGCATTCATGGTCAGTGGAGTCCAATGGTTTCATATCTTGGCCTTAATGTGAGGAAGAAGTTTCTGATAATGTATAATTCGAGCTCAGCTTTGTATTGAGGTGTACTGTACTTGAAGTGCTATGTTGCCCCTTGTATTTCGGCCAATGAATGATAGTCACCAGTTGTGAAAATACCTGAATGTGGTGACCGATCGACCTCCACATCGATAATAAAAGACCACCTGATGTTACATCTTTACAACAGGCATCTTTGTGGGACAGCTTCTCTGTGCCCACCGGCCATATTGTTCTGAGTTGGGGCTAAAAATGCCACTTGATTCCTACATGTAGTAGTATATCTTGTGAGATCTGAAATTGCATGTTCTGCATGGAAATTAATTTTTGTGTTTGCATATATACCAGCAAAAATAGACAGTAAGTTCATGACATGGGGTAACAACGGCAGTGGCATAAGCTTTGCTGTTATTCCTGCTTTAGTGGTTTCTCCATGCAACGAATTTCCCACCTTCGAGTAGGCTATACACCAAGGAGTGACAGAGCTCAAAAGAATCAACAATTATGTCATAGCAAGAGAATCTACAGATGTAATGAGCTGTGTTATCAATGAATTCAGGCTATGATAATATTCTGTATTATGTTACTGTTCTCTTATGACAAATGTATGAGAGACTTATCAATTATGAATGTGGTTAATGAAAGAAGTGAACTTTATAACTTCATAGAATGTTGAAAAATAGAGTACTTTTTACCAAATTTTCAGCATGAGATCTATTGCTTTGGAGATGAATCTGGTAAAAAAGAAGAAAAGAGACACAGTGCAGAGGGGAAATGATGGTGATATGGGCAGATAAAGATGTTAGTTGGATAGCTGGAAAGGACATATGAAAATATGCACAAATTCATATACATATGAAAAAGTCATAAAATACACATCAATACGTAAAGTTGCACAACAACAAATACTATTATAAACCACAGTGTATAAAATATGAAACAATACACAAAAAATTACAAATCTATACATACAAATTTAAACAATGTGCAAAATGCCCACTAATGCATACAAATGAAACACAACTGGAAAGAAGTCCACCAATGCATAAAAATACAAACCAATATTAGAAAACGCTCTCCAAACATGAACATAGATGTAGAATAATGCAAAAATCAAATAGAAGCATGTAGAATACATGATACTACAGACATATATGTAGAGATATGCAAAAATTTAAATAAAGTCTAGTAAAATGGGGGAAAATGATTCACAGAGCAAATGAGCCACAAAAGGTAAGGGTGACAGTGTGCGTTTAATTAATGAAGAGAGGTGGAGGTGGGGACTAGTAACGTACTTTCATATTCACAGAATATATGACATCAACTGCGAATGGGCAAAGTTGAAAATGTGTACGCAGCAGGGATTCAAACCCAGGTCTCCTTCTTTGTAGGCTGTTGCGCTGACCATTACACCACTGGGGACACAGTGACACCACAACTGAAAGGACTACTTAAGCACACCTCCCATCAGACACAAATTCCCACCTTTAGCCTGGCCACAGTACTCAAAGGGTAATGCTGGTGTAGTGGTCAGCGCATTTTGCCTAGAAATCAGGAGACCCCAGTCCGAATCCTGGCTGGGTACACATATTCAGCTTTGCCCATTCGCAGTCGATGTCATATATTCTGTGAATATGAAAGAATAACAACTGCAGGATGGGAAGTGAAGTCGGTTCTTTCGGAACAGACGCCACACACACACACACACGCACACACATAATGACATACTAGTTTGTGTGGCCCTCATGGATATGGGAAATGAAAATTAACAAAGACATGAATAATAAACAACAAAGTTTTAAAAATGCAAGGAAGAGGAAGGAAATATATATATATATATAGGAATGACTGAGATGGGAAGAATTTAATGTTGTATATACAATCCTGCTGTAACAAAGCCCAGTGTTGTGAGCAGATGGGACTGTTTATTTTAATACATATGTGGCATCAAGTGCAGTTTAAGGTGTGTGGGAAAAAAACTAGATTTAGGCTGGGCGATGACTGTTTAGCAAAACCTAATAATGGAAAGTAAATGCTGGAATGTAACAATATGAGAATAGGTAGCAACTCACAATAAAGATGATCTCTGAGGTTCAGAAAGGTATGTAGAAGACACAGCGACATTCACATAACTTTACATTTCCACCCATAGCTTTCAGCAGAAAAAGATACAGATACTACATACACACAATCACTAAAACATAACTCATGCACTCAAGAACGCCATCTGTGGCTGCTCTGCCACAACTGGCATCCTGACATTCAGAAAGGAGTCCCTGTTTTATCACCCAGGACCTCCCTGAACCGGAACAACTAAGCAACATACTTAATGAGGCATGTCATTAGCTGTCATCATACTCTGGCATGACAGACATCCTAAAGTGGTATTCAGTTGCCCAGTCAATCCACAGAACGTCTTAGTCCGTTCCTGAACCATTCCCAACCCCAACCCCTTGCTACAGAGATCATATACCTGTGGATGGAAGACCTGTCCAATCCATCCACTAAGCACTTCCTGTTTACGTCGTCTCATAGGCTTATAATACCACGTCAGGGTCTAGGGTGAGTTACCAAATCTGCTGTAACCATTGCACAGCCTTTTAGATTATTGCTTATAAGAGGTAATCCGTTTATGGTGACTGCAACTAAGAGATTTATTTTACACCAGACGCATTTCGCTTTTTATTTTAAAAGTATCTTCTGTGGTCTGTAAATGATACAAATGCTTGTACAGTTTGTTTTCGATAAATAGATTAAAAACAGTTTTCAAAAACTTTGTGGACGTTAGGCCTATTTTTTATCTTAATATTCGGTGTACTCACGGTGTTGATGTCTCTTCTTTACGTCTTACTACTGTTTCTCCCTCTTGTTTGCTGGACTTGTTTTAATCCTGGCGTGTGGTTTTCGGCTGTGTAGAGGACTATTCGTTTGTTTTTGTGTCGTTTCTTCCGTTTCATTACAGCACATCACATCACTTCACTTTTTTATTTAAGTGCGTACAGATTGCATAACACCTGTTATAAGTGGAATGCCTGTCTATTTGTTTGTCACTACACTACAGTATGGCTATGTTTTTGTCTGTTCATTTGTTTTACTGTGGTCTGTGAGTGTTGCCAACGTTATATATTTGTATTTATATACATAAATGCAATTTAATTCAAGATGTTTGTGTGTGTGATAGAGAGAGAGAGAGAGAGAGAGAGAGAGCGAGATATTTAATTTCCTGAACAGAATGTTAAGGTGTTTTCTTTTTTTTTCAGATGAGTAAATGCAGGTTTAATTGGGTTGTGGTGGTGGTGGGGGGGGAGACGATGGTCTCGCGATTTGCAATTTTATGAAAGGGGGGTTGACTCTCATAGTGTTTATTTTTATGTTACGTGATCAGTAAGCTTTAAAAGTGTGTTGTTTGCTAGATTGGTTTGGTCATTTATGAGTAGTTTCTTTTCTATTATTGTTTTTTTGGATTCGGTAGTTTTCTTGAAGGGTGAGCAGGTGTTTTTGTTGTTGTTTACTCTTAATATTTCCGTGTCTGTGTCTCTGGTGGTGATTTTATGTTGGTTTTGGTGCAAGTGTTCTGGAAATGTTGAGTGACTTGTTTTATACTTCCAGGCTGGTACATGTTCTTTATACCTGGTATCAAATGTTCTTTTATTCTGACCAATGTATCTTCCATCACATGTGTTGCATTTCAGTTACTATATTCCTGATTTTCTGTTGATTTTGGAAAATAATTTTGAATGTTGAATATTCTGTGTGTGTATTTGTGATTGTATCTCATTGTATACCATCTGTTGTTTTCTTCATTTTTCTGTCTTTGTGTTCTTCTTGTGTATGTGTCTTGTTTGTTTGTTTGTGTGGTGTTATGCCTTTGTGGTGGTGCTGTTGGTGTGCTTATTTATATTTATTTTTATTGTTCAGCTATGATACAAGGTTTGTTAATTTTATTATTCAGCTTTGTTACAAGGTTTTCTTATCCATTGTTTGTGGCTATTTGTACTATGGTATTCATTTACTTCTGTTAGTTATCTGTGTCTAATGGGATGGTGTTTAGTCTGTGGAGCAGAAGGAAATACCGTAGTACGAGTAGCCACAAACAACAGATACAAAGTAAACCTAGTAACAAAGCTGAATCACACTAATACCACCTCCTGAAAGGCACAATACCACACAAACACACACACACAAGAACAACACAAAGGTAGGAAAATGAAGAAAACAACAGATGGTATACAATGAGATACAATCACAAATACACACACAGAATATCCAACATTTTCAAAAAACAAGGCATCAAAACTGCCCACCAAACTAACAACTCACTTCAAAAATATTTTCGAAAATCAACAGAAAATACAGATCCATACAGAAAATCAGGAATATATCAACTGAAATGCAACACATGTGATACATTGGTCTGACAAAAACAACATTTGACACCAGATATAAAGAACATGTACCAGCCTGTACAAAGAATAAAGTAAGTATAAAACAAGTCACTCAACATATCCAGAACACTTGCAGCAAAACCAACATAAAGTCACCACCAGAGACACAGACATGGAAATGTTAAGAGTAAACAACAACAAAAACACCTGATCACTCTTCAAAAAAATACCATATCCAAAAAACAATAATAGAAAAGAAACATCTCATAAATGAGCAAACCAATCTAGCAAACAACACACGTTTCAAGCTTATTGAGCACATAACATAAAAATAAACACTATGAGAGTCAACCCCCATCACAAAATCGCAAACCGCGATACCCTCGCCCCCCCCACCAAAACCCAATTAAACCTGCATTTACTAATCTGAAAAAACACCTTAACATTCTGTTCACGAAATTAAATCACTCTCTCCCCCCCCCCCCCCACACACACACTTACACATGTTGAATTAAATTGTATTTATTTACATAAATAAAAAATATATAACCTGTGGCATAACAAGGACTTGGCTTTGGGGGGGGGGGAATAGATCTGCTTGATGAAGAAAATCTGAGTCAGTTTCCAGACAGACTACCATCTACCACTCCCGTTGAAGATTAATTCACTCACATCCAATGAAATCTTATGGTAAAACACCCTGAGTTTCCAATCTTTACCTTTACCAGATTGCTGTTATACAATTTCTTTCTTTCTTTTTAGGGGTTCTTGGGAGGGGGGGGTTCTATCCCCCTCATCCCACCCCCCATAGTTACGCCACTGTATATAACGTTGGCAACACTCACAAACCACACGAAAAACAAACAGACAAATACATAGCCACGTTGCAGTGAAGTGATAAACAAATAGACAGGCATTCCACTTATAACAGGTGTTATACAATCTGTATGCATTTCAAAAAAAGTGAAGTGATGTGATGTGCTGTGAAGAAACGGAAGAAACGACACAAAACACACGAAAAATGCCGTACACAGCCGAAAACCACACGCCAGGAACAAACAAACTCCAGCAAACAAGAGAGAGAAACAGTAGTAAGATGTAAAGAAGAGATAGCAACACCGTGAGTAGACCGAATATTAAGATTAGAACACATAGGCCTAACGTCCACAAAGTTTTTGAAAACTGTTTTCAATCTATTTATCGAAAACAAACTGTACAAGCGTTTGTATCATTTACAGACCACAGAAGATGCTTTTAAAATAAAAAGCGAAATGCGTCTGGTGTAAAATAAATCTCTTAGTTGCAGTCACCATAAGACGGATTACCTCTTATAATCGGTTTTAACAGCTGCTGCGGAAGATGGCCACACAACCAAACATAGCCTTTCAGATTAGTTTGACTACAACCAACTGTCCATCAGGATGCGTGGCCACCGTCAAACTATAGCAAAATGCCAGACTGACCACCATGTGGCACAGCATGCATTTGAGCACATGCCTGATTTCGTTGGCTCATTCTAAGAACATCTCTCTTCTAACTGTGCAACACATATTTTATATTATTTTGATATTTCAGTATTTATTTATAAATATATAAAACTCACATGCGTCTTGGCACCTCCATGTTCCACTAAGTTGTCTCCTTCTTTTACTGTATTCCAAGTTGCACCTGACATTCCTGCCAATCAGAGCCTTCCCACTCTGCCTTTAAGAGCGGAACGACATATTTCTACCTTTGCCCAGCATTAATATCCCCCTACTCCTTTACACTTTTTCCTTATTGCCATGATTTCAGCTGTGAGGTAACAGCCAGAGATGAAGGTCATGTGGGCATGAGTTATGTCTCAATGATTGAGTGAATGTATCTGTATCCTTTTCTGGATGAAGACTGGGGCCAAATTTTAAAGTTGTGTGAACGTTATTGTCTCTTCCATGTTCTTGTTCACAGCTCAGGGATCTTCTATAAATTGAGTTGCTACCTATCGTCATATTGTTGCCATTGCAACCTGGCCTTTGCACTCTTACAGTTTTGAATCTGTTACATTTCTTGGAAATCGGCAAATACTTTTTCTGGTGTGCTGATATTTTCATGCGTGCTGCTTAGTGAGGACAATCATCGTAGAAGTCTACATTTCAGTCCTTCGAATTCCGGATCACCTGCAGTTTTTAATTTGACACTCTTTGATGGAGCCGCTGGGTATCTTCCAATACATCTGCACCGTTGTGGCTCCTATTGCGCAGAGTAAGAGGCGTCGCCTACACGAAACAGAACAGGAATACAAAGGGTATGCTGACTACCTCTGTCCGAAGGTCGGGTCAGCAAATTACCCATGGAAATGAAACCAGCGGTTAGCCAACTCCACATCAGGCACACTTCGGTGTTCTCGTGAGACACTGGACAGGATCCAAACAAATGACTGAAAGTATTCTACCGAGGCGCCATGTATAATAGGTAAGACCACATTGTTTGCTTGGGAAATGTATATTTCTTCTTGGATGGGATGCCCCAGCAGTGGTTTGGAAATAACGAGGATAAGCTTTATTGCTGGGTAAAATTCCAGACAGAACTTAAGAAGACGTTTGGAAACCACCAGCAACAAGTCCGTTTATCGGAATAGCAATTGAAGAACAGGGCCCACTAACACGGTGAGTCAATGCACTCGCGTGTTTGCACTATGTCACGTAGGTAACCTGGATATGACTAAGGCCAATAAAATGTCCCACATGATGAAGGGCATTGCAGAAGCCTTGTATCGAGCTATTCTGTTAAAGGATGTTTCAACAACACAAGAGTTTATCAGAGGAGGACTGGACGAAAACGTATGACCGACTCACAAATGTAGTCCTTATGGCCGTTGTAGATGACGAACAAGATTTTTCTTCTCTCATACTACAAATTGTGATAGAAGAATTACAAAAGTTTATGGCAACGCGACTGTTGGACAAAGTGATCACAAGATTATGGCCATGGATGTCGGTCCAGTATGTCATGAGGGACTTGACGCTGCTGAGGAAGAGATATTTCAAACATTAGCACCTGTCAGCCCCTCCATTCGCACCCGACGTGAAGAATGGCGTCGTCCCACTGTGACTTACGCCGCCGCCAAATGGCAGCCTATGAACTGACCGACGCGGCCGCAAACAAATCCTGCAGCAACTACGACGCCTCTCAGGAGGACAGATATCTGGAGAACAGAAGACAACACGCCATTCTGGTTTCACTGTGGACTTCCTGGACATGTCGCACGATAGTAGTAGGGAGAAAGGACAACTATTTGACAATTATTATACCGCAAGACGCCAACCATCGGAGCATTGCTTTCTACAGCAGTCGACTGCAGACGATTACTGTCGACCTATGGGGCGAAGCCTGCGCCGTATCCTGGACGCGGTTACTCTCCAACAAGCCGCCGCTGTTCGCCGTCACCTTATAAATGTGTCAGCCACTTGGCTAGCCACCGAGTTCAGGAAAAATTAGGCGAGGCGACCATCTACAGAGGTGAAGCTGCCGCAAATGGAAACCTCCATGGATAACAGTCGCTAAGATGTCGGGAAATCTCACTAACGTCATCATCGACGGGCAGCCTGTCCGGGTAGTAGTTGATTCAAGAGCGTCCTTCTCTGTATTGTTGAATGATTACCGCTGTAAACTAAAGAAGATAATGTTTTGTGATATAAGATCAGCGGTGTTGAAGATCGTAAATGGAAAATACATCCGGCAGCAGGAGCATGTGTCACAAGAATAATATCAACAACAGGAAACAACCGTTTGAATTTGTCGCTTTAACAGAATGTAACCTTAACGCCATCCTCGGATGGGACTTCCTCCAGTCATCCAAGACTGCCCATTGGCTGTGGAAGATCTGAGCTACAAATTGAGGAAGCCGTTCCGTTGAGTACATGAAACACGAACTCCCCTGGGAGATTGGTCGCTGTCGCGAATGTTGGGATCCCATCGTTAACAATGAGAAGAGTTACAGTCAGCAGCTTAGATAACCAGCTGAACTGCGAAGTGCTTGTCGAGCGCAAAAAGCCTACCAGTGTAACGAAGGGAATCTACACATCAGCCGCTATCCTAAGTATTACAGGTGGTCTAGGAGAACTTTAGACCACTAATTTTCACGACGAATTGCAACTTTTTGCTAAGGGATTGTGTATTGGAAACAGCTCAACCAGTCCAGGATGGTGAGCTCAATGAAATCGACGAAGTCTCATGCTCTACTATTACTGGCGACAACACACTAGAGGAAACTACTATGGAACTGCGATAGGGCCTGATCGGACCCAGGAACAACGTCAGCATGTGTTAACCATACTACACCAGTTTTCAGTTGTATTCCAGGCCAGGCAGGAGAAGAGCCAGATGAAACGGCCCACGATAAAACACAGTATCAATACTGAGGATCATCCACCAATTATCCAGCGTTTGTACAGAATGTCGCCATCTGAAAGACGGATAATTCGGGAAAAAGTGGAGCAGATATTGCACGATGACGTCATTCAACCGCCAGAGAGTCCCTGATCGTCTCCGTTGGTTCTTGTTAGGAATAAGGATGCCAAGTGGCGTTTCTAAATTGTTCAAATGTTTGTCATCCTATGGGATCAAACTACGTTGGTCGTCAGTCCCTAGTCTTACAAACTACTTAAACTAAGTTAAACTCACCTAAGGACAACACACACATCCATGCCCGTGGGAGGATTCGCACCTCCGACGTGGGAAGCTGCGCGATACGTAACGTGACACTCCAGACCGCTCGGCTACTCCCACGCTGCGTGGCGTTTCTATGTCGACTATGGGCGGTTCAACAAAATCACAAAGAAAGATGTCTACCCACTATCGCGCTGTGACGACACCTGAGACTAGTTGAAAGGAGCTACGTACTTCTCAACCATGGACATGCAGACAGGTTACCGGTAAATAGAGGTTGACGAAGCTGACCGAGAGGAGACTGCTTTTATTACACCTGACGGCCTCTATGAATTCAAAGTCATGCCGTTTGGACTACCTAATGCCCCAGCTACATTCGACAACTTGCTTTGACACCTTAAATGAAAGACATGTCTTTCTTGTCGAGATGGCATTGTCGTTTTCTCATGGAATTTTACGGAAAAGCTGGTCAACTGTGTTCAAGAAGTTCAGACAGCAGGACTCTGCCTCCATCCAAAGAAGTGCTTCTTCGTCGCCAAAGAGATACAAGTCCTGGAGCACCGAGTGAATGGAGATGGTCTCCGATGTGATCCAGATACACCAAGGACAGTCATAGAATTTCTAACTCTTCAGGACATTCGTCATGCGAGAAGTTTTATCGGGCTGTTCTCATACTACCATTGTTTCATAGAAGGTTTTTGTTAGAAGGCACGTTCATTGCAAGTACTTCTGTAGGGAGTCACCAAGATTTACTGGGATGAGACGAGATAGCTTTCCGGGCACTTGAGGAGCCTCAACCTTCCCCACCAGTTCTAGCCTTATACGACGAGAATGTGGAAACCGAACTTCGAAAAGTTGTTAGCAGTGCTTGTACAAATTCAGTAAGGTCCTGAAAAGTTGATAGACTATACATCAAGAGTTCTCTCAAAGTCTGATATAAAACCACTCTACAACCGAGAAGGAGTCTTCGCCGTTTTCTGGGCTATCAACAAGTTCCGGCCGAATACTTGCGCGATTCATCAATATCCGGTCATCTGGGATTCGTGAAGGCAGAAACAGACGCAGGTATTACTGGAAAGTTCTCTACCGATCTGACAAGCACTATGTGAGTCACTCTAAAGAATGTCAGAGACGGAAGCATGTGCCGCAGTTACTTCCAGGTCATCTGGTCCCAATTCCATCTGCAGCAGCTACATTACATGGGATTGGAATCGACCTTTTAGGTAGGTTCCCAAAGTCGACAACCGGTAACCAATGGATAATGGTCTGCACTGAATACTTCACCTAATACACTTTCATCAAACCTGTGTTGACTGCAGAATCTCCAGAGCTCGCAAATTCCTTGTAGAAGACATTATATTGAAGCATGGTGCACCTCGTGTAAATATATCTGATCGAGGGAAAGTATTCATATCAAAATTAGTATCAGAGGTAATGTCTCGTTGCGACATTGTCCACAGAATAACAACTGACTACCATTCTCAGATAAATGATCTTACAGAACGTTTTAGCAAGATGTTGGCAGATATGCTGTCTACTTTGAGCAGGAGTGGGATACAATACTGCTAGTCGCCAGATTTGATTATAATACAGCAAGCCAAGACACCACAGTCTTCATCCCGTTTTTCCTGGTCCATGGTTGTGAAACTGAGACTACAATGGATATACTGTTCCCATTCCAACCGGACGACACTTAGGATGACTATGTGAAACAGCTCATCATCATGGTCAAAGAAGCAAGACAGCTGTCATACAGAGACTGGACGCCCAGGAGAAGGACAGCCAACGACAACATTGACCCTTTGTGTGTAGCCCAGGAGATCTGGTATGGGTTTATACGGAAAGTTGGGCTATAGGAAAAGTTACTGAAGCGATACTCTGCCCGTATAGTGTGATACGCCGTGTGTCAGATGTCACAAAACGAAGAGAGATTGAGCACGTCGTCCGTATGAAGCCTTACCACTATCCCAAAGAACAAATATACACAGCGGCCTCTTGTTCAAGGAATCTGAAGACCTTTTGATAATGATGAAGCCACGACAGAAGGGTCTGGCGCCAGTAATCGTCACTGTATGGAAGGCGAGCAGGGAGAATGGAAGGATTCTCCAGAACTGCCATACAGAGGACCCATGACAAGATTCAGGATATTGCATCTGGCTGTAAAGGGACCTAAGACAGATCACTGTTCTTTCATAAAGGGGAGAAATGCCACAAGTCTTACAATGGAACACATGGTGCACTGGTTAGCATCGCCATGCTTGCGATCACCAGTTC
Organism: Locusta migratoria; assembly: GCA_026315105.1. Taxonomy (NCBI): domain Eukaryota; kingdom Metazoa; phylum Arthropoda; class Insecta; order Orthoptera; family Acrididae; genus Locusta; species Locusta migratoria. The sequence continues at coordinate 905,366,452 of CM048744.1, read as the reverse complement.
AAATCCCGGCATGGGCAGAAAGAAACATTTATTATCTCTGTATTTACTATTTCCAGAATGTTCTACATGTTTCTTATGCCTGATGCACTTATAAGTTCCAGAAGATTCCTTCTAAGTATAAATAGTGGATATTGCCAGTAGGAGGCACTCTGTACTGAGTGTGCACTTGTGTTAGCAACACACATGTTACAAGTGTAAAGTTTTATGATCTATTAATGACCATCCTTAGAATTCTGGAACACCTGCAGTTTTCAATGTGAGAATACCATGGCTTACTAAAGGATTTAAAATATCCTGTAACCTTGAAAGGGAACTATATCTACTCACAAGGAAGAGTAATAATCCAGAAGCAATCAAATATTATGAAAACTACCGTGCTACATTTAGAAAAGTTACTAACAAATCCTGAAGCATATCCAGGATGTCTGAGATTAGTTCCTCTCATAATAAAATTAAAACAATTTGGAATATTGTTAAAAGGGAGATAGGGTAACTAAGAGCACAGACAGAAGGTATTAACATCAAATCAAATGAAAAGTTTAGTAACAAGTCAGAAGTTGAAATAAATTTCTAATGGTAAAGATGGTAAAAGGACGAGTACATACCTACACAATTGGATATAATTGAAATTCCACCCACCTCTTCTTTAGAAATTAGGAAAATATTAAACTCTCTCAAGAGTAAAAGGTCACATGGAATTGGTAGCATTTCCAGAGGGGTATTAATAGCTTGTTCCCAAGAGATAAGTAGTATTCTTAGCTCTTTAAAGCAGGATATTTTCACTGATATACTGAAATATGCTATCGTTAAACCATTGCTTACAAAAAGGGGATACATCTGAAGTCAACGACTACCGCCCAATCTCACTTCTGACAGCATTACCTAAAATTTTTGAAAAAGTTATGTATTCTCGAGTAGCTTCACATATTAGTAAAAATAAAGTTGCAACAAGATGTCAGTTTCGTTATAAAAAAGCTTTTCAACAGAAAATGTCATATATGGCTTCACTGATGAAATATTAAATGCTTTGAGTAACCGGACATCTTCTGTTGGGATTTTTTGTGATGTATCAAAGGATTTTGATTGTGTAAATATGGGACTCTTCTAGATAAGCTTAAGTATTGTGCTATGAATAGGACAGTACTAAAATGGTTTAAATCATACTTAACTGGAAGAGGGAATAAGGGCAGAAAGTTGAAATAAGCTGTTCACGCGATATGGAAGCAACAATTAATTCCTCTAACTGGGGAGCTATCAAAAATTGGGCCCCACAAGGTTCGGTGTTTTGTCCTTTGTTGTTCTTAATATACATTAATGACTTAGCATTCTATGTTAAGAAGCTAAGCTAGTACTTTTTGCTGACAATACAAGTATAGCTATCACGCCTGACAAAGAGGAATTAACTGATGAAATTGTAAATGATGTATTTCAAAAAATTATTAAAAAAGACTGCGTTTTATTGGCAGAACCATTAAAAGATGCAACAGAACTACAAAAGAAACTGCTTACACTACGCTTGTCCGTCCATTTTTGGATTATTGCTGCCCAGTGTGGGATCCTTATCAGGTGGGTTTGACTGAGGACATCAAAAGAATCCAAAGAAGGGTAGCTCGTTTCGTATTGTCACGATACAGGGGAGACAGCGTCATGGCAATGATACAGGATGGGAATCATTCCAACAACGACACTTATCGCTTCGGCGTGGGCTACTTACGAAACTCCATAGCCAACATTCTCCTCCAAATGCGAAAATATATTGTTGCCTCCTCCTTACATAGGTAGAAATGATCATCAGAATAAAATACGAGAAATCAGACCTCGAACAACAATTCAGATTCAGGTGTTCTGTCTTCCCGCGCGCTATTCGAGAATGGAATCGGAGGTAAATAGTATAACGGTGGTTTGATGAACCCTCTGCCAGGCACTTAAATGTGATTTTCAGAGTATCCCATGTAGTTGTAGATGTACAAATGGACTCTCATAAAAATTTGGTAAAACCCAAGATATGCAGTTTCATACAGTAAATGGCATGACAGCATTAATAAATATAAACGTAAAATCTGTAGCTAAGGTGGAATATTAAATATTTTTAGGTGTTTGCATTGATGAGGGATTGGATTCGACGAAACACATGAAGATCTGCTGAAACGTTTGCTATTTATGCTATCAGAGGCACTGCAAATTTGGTGATATACATCCCAGTAAATTAGTTTACTATGCCTAATTTCATACAATGGTTTCATGTGGGATCATATTCTGGGGCAATTCAACATTGAGTGAATAAGTATCCATTGCACAGAAGCGTGTAATCAGAATAATATCAGGAGTACACCTAAGATCATCCTGCACACATTTATTTAAGGATCTTCAGAGTAGCTTCACAATATATATATTCACTAATGAAATTTGTTTTTAACACTCCAACCCAATTCAAAAGTAATAGCAGTGTGAATAGCTAAACACTAGGAGAAAGGACTATATTTAGTATTCAAGGTTAAATCTAATTATGGCACAGAAAGGGGTGAATTATGCTGGTACAGAATGGCAACTTCCTCACACTTTAGATCAACTTTTAGATGAAACTTACTAATATCTCCAAAAAATTCCTTAAAATATTCAGTGTCATGTATAGACAATATTTATTAAGTTGACACGTTGCACATCATTGTGAAATGTTCTATTTATGATCTATGGAACAAGTAGTAACCTAATCTAATATTTCCATGTGTTAACTGGCTTATTTAAAGCTGTGATCTATCTACCTTCATAGAAATGGTACTATAATGGAACACTACTGTAAACAAGGTACCTGTAAAGTCATGCCATTGACTGGCACCACCTGGTATGTTAAGTAAAAAACTGCATACAGAAGTATAACCAATTTGTGTAAAATTAAACTGTATCAATAATTTATTGAATTTATGTTCCAGAGATTCATGTTATGAATGTATCACAGGATATCGAATGTTTCAGTCTCACAAGTTCGTTTTGACCACAGTCTAACAGTACTAATCAATTTCATATTAATAGCCTATCTTTGCAACTTATGTTCTATTACATAAAAATAAAATTTAGAGATAAATAAATAACACAGAAAAATAATTGCAGAGAAAAATGTTTAGGAGAGAATGTGTGGTAGGTAACTTAAACATGTTTAACAAAAGAAAGAAGGAAAACAAAGTATATCTGGGAATATATATGAGGGTTACAAGCACATAAACATAATGTTTTGGGGTTTAGGACCGTTGCATTAGGGACTGCCTTAAGTGAGTTCTAAGTGTAGTTTATTTCTGGGGGGACGGCTTTGAAAGATTTACAGCCACCCCCTTTTCTACCAGTTTTTGATTTGTCTCCTTTTAATGAACATCATTTTTTGTTCGTAATTCTTCCAAAGAATCTAGATATGTATTGTGACAACCACTCGAACACCGAATGGACCAAATCAAACATTTGTAAGCAGATCCTTGGAGCTCAACTTCCCTGAGCCCACCAGACATTTTTCCTCAGTTCTGTGTTTGAGTGCAGCTATAAAAGTTATCTTAAGTACACGTGGTTCTTATTGGGTCTCCAACCCCACATGAAACCCATACTAGTGACCCTGAAGTCACGTTCACCGCCGATTTAAGTGAGTTGCGCAGCTGCATACGGATTTGTGTGGAATTTCGCGGTAAAATACGAAAACCATTGTCTCGACGGTTGCTACAATGAGCACAAAAGTGCCACCTCCACCTGGATTTTGAACTGCAGCAACTTTGTCGCCACGAATTCAGTGTATTCCTGCTTCGACTACTTCAAATTTGTATTCTCAGAACAATTTCTTACAGGACATGTTCGTCATGCCTAGTGCATCTAGTGCAGCGAGGAACTTAACAGATTAAGGCCTTAGCTTACCACTTGTGTTTTGTAATGTTTCGTCAAAGAACAGTGGCAGGTAGATACCACATCACATTTCGTGTGCGCAGAACTCTCAGATCCGCAGAGTATGAACCTTCCAAAGACGTGTGTGTATCCTTTCACCGACCACTTGCTTCGCCAATGAAGTGCAGTTGCTTCTAATAACTTTGTCAGTGTTTCCGGACTTGGACTTGCCTCTCATGGCATTCACCACAGTGCATGCATTAATTGCCCGGTCGATTATGAACAATTATCATGTGTTGCGGATGCACATTTTTCTGAGCGCGCAGCCCATTTTGGCTATGTTAACCCTTAACCCGAAACATCTTTGAAATGTGCGTAACTAGAAACATGCGGTCTCTCAGACCACCTAATGTTATTATGTCACCTACCTCCACATTAGTTCACAGAAATTAAGTAAAGAGTCAGTTAATTCATATTCTAAGTACATTTAATACTTTGTAGTCGATATTAACACTTTGTTGTTTACATTATATAAAATAAACATGAAATATCACAAGTAAGTGCGATATGCCTTTTTTCTTTCCTCCCTGGTAGTCATATCGTCAAATCTCAGACTGCTTAGAAGTATTTCAAAGCGTTTTGCCGACATTGTCACCAAAAATATAGGACGTCCGGTCAGTTCTTTTTCGAAAAGAGAAAACATATCTTCATGCGACGATTTGAATACTAATGTCATCATTAGAAGATCTATGAAGGTTTGATCTCAGTGTTGTCAGAATTTCTTTAATTGCAACTTTGCCCTTATAGTATTCACTTTCATGGTCGTATATAAAACTATTTCATCTATCATGTCATCATCAAATAAATTCTTCCATATTTGACATTTAGTAGGACTTTGTCCCAAACGTCGACTTTTGGCTGTTAGTCCAGGCATTCCTCCTTTCAGAATGTTGTGCACGGGTGTTCTTTTTGTCCTTACAGGCTCAGAACGTTCCTACTTGAAATTATTTTTACCATAAAAGAACTGTGTTTCCTGTGAGGTATTATCTGTAGTACAGACCACTCCAGGTTCTTCTTCCAATAAAAGATTTTCTTCACTAGTATCACTCTCTGTTTCATGGTGGCCATCACATATCACGAAATCTGGATCATCATCAGAATCATCAAATGTGTCATCATCGTTCACATTTCCCTCTTCATCTAAATCCCGTAATTGCGCTTGCACCCAAGCTTCCAAATCTGGATTAGCTGCAGATATGTTCCTCTTCTTAGAAAGTCGATCCGTATTATACCTGAAATGTATTCACGCATAGAAGAAAAAGCTACAAAATAACAACCACTGAAATCATACTATGTCATAATTAGGAATATGCGGTCTATTGGACCAACCAAATTCATGTGCGTAATACGAAACATGCGGTATCTCAGGCACACAACTTAGCCCACTCCTCTAAACAATACTCTATATCTCTTCAGTGTCGATGCAAAACTGACTGTTGACTGTTGCTTTACATGCGGCAAGTATTGCGACGAATGTACTGGGAAGGGGGAGCCGCGCTGTTTTGCAGTGCTGCCACACTCGACCTTTAAAATAAACAAGGGGTGTCTGAGAGACCGATGTTTTGGGTTAAGTGTTAACAACGTGTCCGCCAACTTTTGGGCTGTCCACACCACCAAGTGTACTGAGTGACTCCCTGAATAGATCTGCTCCCTCTGCCAGTAGTGATGTGAAATTTAACAATCCTGATAGTGCTAAGTGTCCTTTGTGCATTCCACATCACGTGAAGCGACTGCCGTTTGGTGTGTCTAACAGTCACTTCCGTCGTTCCACACTGTTGACACACAAGAACTTTCTCGGGCGCACCAGTTGATACATCCGCACGTTTTGCTGGCACACACCGGTGCCTCTTCCGCGTCGGTCGCCCGTGTCGTCTCGCCTATACCTGCCGCCACCCGCTCGCTCTTATTCGATGCTCTGCTTGATACAACAACAGCGTCGAGCTCCCTCGCGACGCCACAACAAATCGGCGCCGTTCGCGCCAATGATGTTCCGCAGGCACCTCCATCGCCACCACCTGGACGACTTCCAAAGCTGCTGCCTTTCTCCTTCGAGGCTTCCTCGAAGTGGTTTGTTTTAGCTGACCACGTATTGGACCATTACTCGCTCATCAACTCAGATCTCTACCGGTGCCTTATCACGTACCTTGACGAACATGTTGATCTGATATGTGACCTTGTGACGTCTCCTCCAACTACAGACCAGTACGCCTTTGAATGCCTTTGGCAAAGGAGCAATCCTCGGGAGGGTCACTCGCACGCCAGAAAAAGGCATTCCACACATCATTCATGAGGCCATCACAGCTCTGGCGTCGTTTTCGTCTTTTGGTCAACGAACGTGATATGCCAGATTCCGCCTTCATGGCTGTGTGGCCGAGCAAACTCCCGCTCGCAGTCCAGACTGCCCTCACTTACAAAATTCTGCGATTGCCGAACGAACGAATACGTATGGCCGGCAGAGTCTACGACGCCTACGTACGTGACACACGTCATGCAATCATGTCAGGACGCACCCACTTCTGGGCGGGGGCGCTCGCGCATCAAACAATCTGCTGGTAAGAAACTGGGCGTACAAGTATACCTACATGTAGACCAAAGTCCATCAACAAAAACATGGCAAGGTAATGATGACAAAGCCATGTTTTAAAAGAAGCTCTGAACAGGAGAGAGATTAAACTCATGGTTGGATTGCTGACAGGCCATGGGAATTTCAAAAAACACCTACATACAATGGGAATAACAGAAGAGAACCCTAAATGTAGGATCTGTGATGATAGTGATGAAACTGCATCACATCTAATCTTCGAATGCATTGCATCTGTGATGACGGTGATGAAACTGCATCACATCTAATCTTCGAATGCATTGCATTGGAGAGTAAAAGGCACAGAACATTTGGGACAACCAGACCCGAAGTAATTGTGTCTAATGAAGAACTGGTAAAGGGTCTCCTTGTACTGTTCAAGGGCATTGGTTGGCTTTACTCGATATACAGGGAGAGATACCGCACAATAAACTTAGTTTCGGTGTGGGCAGTGGCGGGCTGGACCAAGACTGTTTTGGCTTCCCTGGAAAAATCAAATCAAATCAATACCTACATATATACCGGGTGACAGCTTCCCTGGCCACGCCACGCCCTCCTACACTACCTGCAAGTAGCTTTTCTGACGCCGAGGTTAGCCCACCGCCACTATTCCGTTTCCTGTAGGAACAAGCTCCGTAATATCCCAACTGCTATTTCCACAGCCTTTCGGTGACGCCGCAAGGAAGTGCTGTTCGCTGTGTCACCACCCAAACGTCGAGAGCAGGATGGTTCAGGCACCGGCTTCTGCTTATACACCCATGGATGCCTACATGATTTTCATTCTGTTAGTAACTTTTCGCCATCATGTTTTTGTTTGTACATACGTGACTGTGATTCAAATGATTGTTTCTTGATTGACACTGATGCTGATGTATCACTGCAATGGCTACCGGCCCTCTCTGCCTTCACTGTGTTGTATTTCATGCTGTCAGTACCACTCAGCTGCCGTGTGGAGGTTCAATGACTTCTACTGTTTGCTTGCCGCCGAAGTGCAAATTTTTGTGGAACTCTTTAGTAGCGGGTGTGCCGTAGCCTATCCTAGGCATGGACTTCTTAACTCATCATAAACTCCAGATCTTTTTTCTTCATTGTTATTTTATACTGAACATTACACATGTCAGTAGGCTGGCAGCACCATTAATTGCTGCAGCCAAGAGAGCGTGAGAGATATGAACAGGAGGAATTAAAACATGAAACAGGGTTAAAACAATGGAGATTTAAAACATAGACAAGATAATAAAACTTGGAGAAATGATAGTTTTGACAGATGAATAAAACATATAGTGAAAAAAAAGAGCCATGTGACATCAAAACTCAGACAAGACAGGAGCACTCAGAGACACTGTTGAAAATGTATCGATTGCGACAATTGTCTGGAAGAGGCATACACAGATAAAAAAACCACACAATGATGCAATTTATACACAACACTGGACGAAGCACTGTTAAAATTGATGGTGCAAGACCCCAAAGGACAGGGAGGGATGGGAGTACGAGGCGCAGGCCAGGGGGTAGGGGAGAGAGCGGAGAGGAAGCACATGGCCTCCAGGGCAGGAAGAAGAATAACCAAGTGGGGAGAGGGAATAGGAAGGAAGAGGGGGCGCTTCATCCACAGGAGGGGATCAGATCTGGTTGGATGGGTATATTTCAGGATGGAGGGCGTCACCTGGGAGGAGGAGGTGGCGGAAGTTACCCTGGGAAAGAATGTTGGGGGGTGTGGAGGTGAATGGAGGGAGGTATGCAGTGGTAAAGGCGTGGCAGAGGCCTGAGGATGGGGTATACCAGGGGGTTGTTGGAGTCTACCTCGTGATTCACGTCTGATCCAAAGATGTTCGAGGTATTGGAGGAAATTGTGAAATAGGATAAGGTCATATAGGATCCGTGTGCAGGAGGGGAGCCTGATACGGTAAGGGAGGTGGAGAGCTTTGTAATAGGAAAGGGGAGCAGAAATCTAAGCTGGATGGAAGCCACAGAGGATAGGATGCATAAGGGAGTGGTAGGTGTACAAGATGGTTGAAGGGTTGAGAACCCACATCCGACCAGTAAGGAGTTTGAGGAGAATGAGGCAGTAGAGGGCTTTCTGGCGGATGGTGCCAAGGTGCGCAATCAAGGAGAGGGAGCGATTAAGGGTTAGGCCGCGGTATTTGAGGGTGGGATTGTGGCAGATAGGACGGTTATATAGGGTAAGGTAGAAATCGGGGAGGCCGAATAAGGGGCTGGTACAATCTATAATGATTTCCTGGGACTTGTCGGGATTGATGGAAAGGAGCCAAAGGTTTCACCATAGAGCGAACTCAGTGAGGTGGGACTGGAGCAAATATTGGGAGCGGGCAAGGGAGGGGGTGTGGGCGAGGAAGGCGGTGTTGTCAGTATGTTGTAGCAGATGGACGGGAGGCTGGGGTTGGGGCATATATGCAGAGTAGTTGAGATAAAGGAGAGGAGAGAGGACGGAGCCTTGAGACACCCGATGGAGGGGTGTAGCAAGTGGGAGTTACCGACAGTGACATAGGATGGGTGACAGTTGAGGAAGGATTCTATGAGGTGGACATAATTAGTAGGAAGGGCTTAGAACTGGAGCTTGAAAAGGAGACTGGAATTCCATACACAGTCATAGGCTTTTTCTATGTCAAGGGATACAAAGGTAGTGGAGAGACAGGAGATAAGCCAGACAGAGAGGAGATGGGTTAGGCGGAGGAGCTGGTCATTAGCAGAGAAGGAGGGTCAGAAGCCACTCACATTGGGAGAGAAGGAGTAACTGGTGGAGACAGAGGTGCTGATGGATACGTCAGGAGAGGTTGGTTCCATGACCTTGCTGAACACAAAGGTGAGACTGATGGGACTATAGGATGAGGTCTGGGATGGGGCTTGTAAGGTTTGGGTAACATGACAATACTGGAGGTTTTCCACAGGTCGGGGTAAAAGCCGGTGAAAAGGATGACATTGTGAAGGGATGTGAGGACTACCTGGAAGGAAGGGGCACAGGCCCAGAGGTGTCTGTAGGTCAGCCAGTCGTGACCGGGGGCAGTGTTGCGTTTGGTGTGAAGAGTATCAATTATGTCATGTGTATTGATAGGCATGTTCAATACTGAGGGAGGAATGTCATCCAAGTACTGGAATCCTGGGGCGAGCAGGGGGTAGGAAGTGGCGGTTCGCTCATGGACATCGGGGAAGCGAGAATAGTCAAATTTAGGATTGTTGGAAAGGACTTTGGAGAGGTAGTAGACAAAGTATTCTGCCTTACTGGCATTGTCGGGAAAGGAATGGTCGAGAAGTGGGTACTGTGCCAGTAAGGCACCTGAAGGCATGCCAGTACTTGGAGGAGTTGACAGGGAGCATCGAATTAAGCAGGTGCATGTTTGGCGCCAGTAACGGCGTTTTTCGCGGACAAGAGGTTTACAATGTGTCTTTGGAGTTGACGGTGACGTTTGAGTGTATCCCAGTCACGAGTCCAGAGGAAGGAGCGGTAGAGGCGAGTGGATTCATGTAGGAGAAGGATGGCCTGTGGTGGTAGGGTAGGACAGTGAGGGTATATACCTTTGGTGGGGATGTGGGCATGGAACACATCAGCAACGACATGATGGAAAAGAAAGAGGTGTGGTCAATGTTGGCGGGGGTGTGGAGCGGAAGGAGGTGGCTTGCAGCCCAGGTATCTATTGAGAGAAGGTAGGCATCCCACTCGGCACGGAAATAATCATGGACAAGTTTGGGAGGTGGTGTAGGTCGGGGAGCATGGATAGGGCGGGGGCAGTGGTCAAGAGTGTGTAGGTTAGGGGCATTGTCCCTGCCTATAAGGTCTGACTTTCATTGAGCCCAAAGAGGTTGGGAGACGCCAGTACGACGTCGAGTGTGGTGTTGCTTTCAGGGTGGGTGGGTTGGGGAAGAGGAATGATGTCGCCCCGGACCGAGGCGGTAAATGACGCCACCACCAAAGTTAAACAGGTGGATGGTTAAGGGCTGCATCAATCACATAGGTTGTAAAGGATTGGTTGATACCGGAACGAAAGGCATACGAAAGGGGAGCAGTACTGTGGATATAGATGGTGGCAAGGGTGACTGTAAAAGATGGGAGAAAGAGGCTGAGGATCGGGTGCTTGGTAGGATCATTAAAGATGGGTTGGACCCAGATGGGGTGATGGCAGAGGTGGTCGATCGCCACTCCACCTCGAGCGAGGGGAGGGGTGCTACTGGTGCGGTGGAAGAGGTTGGGAGCAGTGCTGATAGGACGACTAGGCTGAAGGAACGTTTCATTCAGGTGGGAGAAGGCCGGATGTTGTGCGACATTCAGTATTTCACCACCCCACATACACGTGCTTTTCTTGTGCTCTGTCGAGTTCTGACTCTTGCCCTGCCAACACACCAGTTATTCATGACTGTTTCCAAACTACTAAAAAGTTTGCTCCACTATTTTCAAAGTTGTGTCGCGAACATGAGCCAGTGATCAAACAGTGTCGTGAGAAAGAAAATGCTGTTCGTGAGTGCTTCAGTACTCTCAAACAATTCGAGTCGCTTCTTTCGAAGTCATCGAGCGAACATGAAGGTGTTCTCTGTCTGCGCCGCGAGGATAAGGACATAGCCCACCACCTCGCACTCATGGAAAATTAGACATCAACTACCTTCTCTGCAATCTATTCGGACTCGCTCTCAAAGGTTAGTATGAGTATTTCTTCAAAAAGTACTCTCAGTGCTGTTGAGTCAATGTGCAGTGTAAACAGTGTTTGTGACAGTGCTCCTCCACGCCGCTTGTACGTGGATGTTTCTGAACATACCTGCCAACGCCTTGCGTGAACGTTCAACTTGTGCAGTGGCCCACTCTGACGGCTGTAATGAACACTACCTTCTCTGCATGCGCCCTGCGTTCGTCACTTGTTTGCCCACCACCAGTCGAGCTGTCTGATGTCGCGACGCGCGTGCCTCCACCAGCTCGTGGCCATCTCAGGAATACTCACGAAAAGTCATGTTGTTCCAGAACACCAGTGGCACACTGGAGTAAACACGCGCCCGGATCTCTAACTTCGCTGGGGCCTCAGCTCGCTATGTCGGCCACGAGCGTAGTCGAGCCACCCCCTTCCACACATACTCCACATGACGTGCGGCCCCTCCCTTGGCTCCCGCCCAGCCCGTCACAACAAACATTACCCACGATTACACTCCTGCTGTTCCTGCTGTTTCTCGTGGTATCTCAGTGGTTACGAACGGCACAGTACACAAACTGCGTAATATTGATGGTCCTCCCATCACCAGAAAACCCGGAGAAATTGGCAGCCATCAAAGAACAAATTTCTGAACTTTTAAAGTTGGGTGTCATTGAACCGTCATCCAGCAGCTGGTCCTCTCTCATTCATTTACTGCCCAAGTAGGATCATGTTTGGCATATGAGGAGCATCGTTTCAAAACGTATTAAGTGCACTCATGATCAAAATACGTTTTGCTACGATTTCCCCCTGTTTTTTATGCGCTCTTTAATGCTGTGAATTCCGATTGAAACATTTCGTGTTATATCCCTTAAAATATCCTTGTCGAAGTAGATGCGTCGGATCAAATATTATTAAGTGCACGGGAACGATCGGTTCAAAGTGTGTTATGTGCAACTTTCGTCTAGTTAAGTTGGACAACCTGCATTCAACGTTCCACAAATTAATGAGGGTGCGTTCTGCTGAAACAAGGAGCTTCTGCTTCGATTTGCAACAGGTGCAGCCCCTTCTAAAATTATCAATTGGCGAAGCATACTACTCTCGACCAATATCCTTTTATGTGCTATGTGTGACTGACGTCAGCAAAAAGAATGCTAAGTTCTTTACATGGAATGAGACTGAAGGTGGTAGAGGGGTAAACGAGGTGGCGTCTGGTGTACTTTCGTATCTAGAGGAAGCCCATTTTGAGGATTCGGTCACCACTTTTAGGCTTTTAGCTGATGGCTGCGGAGGCCAAAATAAAAACATGCACGTAATTCATGCTCTCGTTTATTGGCTCCAAAAGAAAGCACCAACTCATCTCAAAAACATTACAGCAATATATCCCGTTATAGGGCATTCTTATTTACCCGCAGATCGCTTGTTTGGAGTTGTAGAGAAGGCCCTCCGGAAATGTTCGACATTCTCACTCCTGAAGAATATAGAGAAGTTTACAAATCTGCGGGAAACGTAAGAGCTCTTGGACATGACTGGGCTGTCAGAGACTACAAAATACTCGCAAAACAATTCAGAAAATTGGATGGAACAAAGTAAGTGAAGAGGGTAATGTTGAAGAAATGTACTATAAATGGGAAGTCCCTCGTCAGAGTAAAGATGGAGCCAACATATAGATGTGATGATCCATCAAAACATTTTTTAACAATACTGAAACGAGGAACAAACATGGAGCAAGTGTTTGAACCTCCTGTGCTTGATCATTTGAGAGCTTTAAGCGATGCAAAGAAATTAGACGTAGACACTTTTGAAGGCAAAATTTGGCGATAACTGGAGAGAAATTCATAGTTTGCAGATGTATAAATTATCTCTACAGTGCTATGATCCTAAAGATTGTAATTGTTTGGAAGAAGAAACGGGACTTTCAATATTGTGATATGTTGATGTCGTACTGTAAAATTCAGGTTTTGATTCTATATGCATTTATGCAGTATAATTTGTAATCTCAAAGTATGTAAATTTAGTATGACCTAATATCTTAACCTGTGAAAAATTTACTGAATGTTAATAATACATTTTCTTTTACTTTCTCTGAACTTTGTGTATTGTTGTGACAATTTTAAAACATTAAATAAACATAAACTACAGCAAAACTGATTTGAAAAGCTATAAGTATTTGATCTCCTCTGTGTATGTTTATTCACTAAACGGTTCAGAACGTATTATGTTCAGTATATCGGTTCAAAATGTATTAAGTGACAATTTTAAATTTAAATATAAGGCCACTTAATGAAAAACCAATTTCAGTTTTTGTGGATTTTCAAACGTTACCCTAGTATATAAACTCTGACATCTCAATTTTGTGGATACCTTTCCCAGTTCGGAAGTAAAACGTTTTTCTTCATTTCTGAAAAATTTACATTGGTGCACCTAATACGTTTTGAAACGACGCTCCTCATATGTGTTCAGACTATTTCCGATTTAGCACTCGCGCCATTTTGGACAATTATCCAATCTCGAACATTGCTGGCAGACGTAAAAGTGTTTTCGGTAGGGGACTGCAAACGTGCTTATCACCAAATCCGTATGGTCCCTGAAGACATTGAAAAGACTGCTATCACTACACCCATAAGTTTATTTCTTTACTGATTCATATCTTTCGGCCTCAGAAACTCCACCCAGACATCGCTGACATTTATCAATGAGATTTAATTCCCTTGAAGTCTTGTTTTGCATACCTCGATGACATTTTAATATTCAGTAATGCAGTCGAGGAGAATAAAAAACATTTACAAATTCTTCTTGGCAACCTTGCCACAGCTGGCATGGAACTGAATGGTAACAGATACCAACTACATCCAATGCCATTGCTTTTCCTCAGTTTCACGGTTCCAGCCGATGGTATCTCCCCACCTCCTGATCAGACTGAACACTTGCCTCCTCTCACAACTTCCAAAGAACTACTTCGTTTCCTTGGGACCAGCAAGTACTATCGACGACACTTGCTGGGTGCTGCCTAGCTGCAGGCCCAACTTACAGACGCTCTCTCTGGCAAACATAACTCCGATGACTGGCCTGTTCACTGGACGGATGCCATGTCATCGATGTTCTGAGCCCTTAAAGGCCTTCTCGCTCAAGCTGTCAGCATTGCTCACCCTCATCCAGATGTCGAACTATTCTTAATTACGGATGCGAGTCACACTGCCATCGGCACAGTCTTCAGTAAATCCCTCGATAGTGTCACTTCTCCTTTGCAATTTTTTGCGAAGAAACAACATAACACTAATGAAAAGTACTCAGCCTTTGTTCGAGAAATCCTTGCTGGTTATGAGGCCATCATACACTTCCGGTCAGCCATAGACGGCCTTTCTTTCTATTTTCTCACCGACCATAAACCTCTGGCTGCTGTTATCTCTAACCCTCCAGCGGACCCTCCCCATGGCGGTTCCGCTATATTGACTACATCTCTCAATTCACCGGCGTCCGCTACACCAAAGGCACGGCCAAAGTCATGGCCGATTTCATTTTGCGCATTGATGCAGTTTCTTCTATCTTGGACCTCTCTCAGCTCGCCACTTTTCAAGCGGCTGCTAATGACAACTGAATCGACATCCTTCTCTTCTTTGAGACGTATCCACACCACCTTACCAGAAGTATCGGGCGACTTTTGGTATGATGAACTAATTGGCAAGCACTGTCCATACATTCCTTGATGCCTACGAAGAGAAATCTACAACAAACTACACAATCTTGCTCACCCAAGTGTTAAAGCCTCCACTAAGATAGTAATAGACCGATTCATCTGGCGATACATTAAGCGTTATTCCCACGCCTGCGCTTGTGCCTGTGATCCCTGCCAGAAAGCTAAAGTTCATACTCACACGTCCCCTCCGGTCAGCACTTTCCCCTTACCATCCGGCCGCCTCCAACATTTTCACATGGAACTATTCGGCCCCCTTTCCCCAGCCGACAGATTTCGCTACCTGCTATCCCCCACTGACTGCAACACTCGCTGGGCTGAAGCCTCGCCCATTGCACGCTTGCTTTTGCACTCTTCGGTCCCTCAATTTGGCTGTCCTTCCGTAATAACAACTGAGCACGGCTGCCAATTCGAGTCCTCCCTTTTTCAAAACCTTTACAACCTCCTTGTCGTCAAACGTATTCCCACAACTGCTTATGACCCCCAAGGCAATGGACTCGGCGAGAGCTGGCACCACAAATTTTCTCCTGATGGAGACAATGCATGACATGGATTATCATCAATAGAGGATTTATGAAAGAATATGGCCCCAAATCTCTCTTCATTGCCTTCAGATTTTCATTATTTTTCTTAATTGCCTACCCGTAGTATAACTGCAAGTTTTCTATTTCAGTTTTAGTTACTCTACCCTGTCTGGTCAACAATTTTCCATCTTCTAATTTTGTTCCTCTCATATCAACAGTTAGTTTTCTCATACCTAGTCCCAAACGTTTTTGAACATGGCCTACAAATTCTGTTGTTGTTATGGTCTTCAGTCCGGAGACTGGTTTGATGCAGATCTCCACCCTACTCTATCCTGAGC
Organism: Locusta migratoria; assembly: GCA_026315105.1. Lineage (NCBI taxonomy): Eukaryota > Metazoa > Arthropoda > Insecta > Orthoptera > Acrididae > Locusta > Locusta migratoria. Next base: position 905,350,766 of record CM048744.1, on the reverse strand, counting down.
AAGCCTTTTCATCTCCTCATAAGAACGGCAACCCAAATCCACTTGAATCTGCTTACTATACGCGTCTCTTGGCCTCCCTCTGCGATTTTTACCCCACACACTTCCCTCCAATGCTAAATTTACGATTCCTCGATGTCTAAGAATGTGTCCTACCAAGCGATCCCTTCTTTTAGTTAGGGTATGCCAAAAATTCCTTTTCTCACCAATTCTGTTCAGTACCTCTTCATTAGTTATGCGATCTACCCACCTAATCTTCAGCATTCTTCTGTAGCACCACATTTCAAAAAATTCTAATTTACTAATAATGGCAACTCCATATGGCTTAGAGTTCACCACATTGATGTATGCCTTACTGTCGCCATCACCCAAATATTTCATGTATCGTACACCTCTTGTTTCTACGGAGAGATGAAATATTTGTTGTACTCCATGAACTTCCATGCCACCACTTGTTCCTCTAACATTAGCCACACAGTTGTATTCTTTATGTTCATTGACTTTAAAACATTTACAATATTTAGACATTATCTCCACATACAACACTTTACCACTGTCTATACTCGTAGCAGTTACTACTCCATTTAGAGAAATATGTCCACTTTTCTGCCAACATCCACCGAGTACAACTGCAATATCCGAACATCCATCATTTTCTTCCATTGCTTCCACAGCAGTCAGTTTCATGCTTTCTTCACTGATCTCACATACAGCTTTCTCTAATATTGCTAATTTATTTGGTGGCTGATGTAATTTCATCACTAAACAAAATGTTCTTCCTGCAGCCATGCCCTTGTCAACGGATCGTAAGGCATCAACGAATCTAGTATTGATTTCATGAGGGCCATTTCCATCTAGTTTTGAAGAACTAATAAATGAAACCACAGCTGGGCATTTAGTGCAAATTAAATTCAAAGCAATTGCTAGGCCTTTTGTCCCACCGGCACTCTCGCAAAATTTTACTGGGCGGGACTCACCACACTGTCTACATAGTACAAATTTTGAAATTACATCTGACAATATTCCCATACTGTACCCCTTACCACTTACAGTAAACTTGTTGTAGCTTTCTTAAAATGGTGAGAGGTTCTTTGATGATGCACTTGTTGAAGAATTATAATTAGGAACATTATTGCCAAGCGACATAACCTCTTGTACAGAACGCTTTCTAAACTTGTTTCCTCTAAATTGTCATTTCTTGAAAACGCCTTTACGTTTCGTCATCTTCAGTAAACACAACAAAACACACATAAACAAGCACTGAAAACGCAAGTATACGGTAACAACTACTCGTAATCACACTTGAACAAAACTAACCACGTGTTTGAAACACCGGAAACAAAAGAATACCAACCGTTGCATTCCAAGAACAGCAAAAAAATCTCTAACGTGCATTGTATGGGATATAAAGATCTAAAATATATGTACAATAGTGGGTGACAAAAAAGTGGGCTTGACACACAAAGGCACGTGGAGGGGAAAATGTTCCTTAAATGCTCGAAAAAATATTTTTTTTTTTTCAGTTGAATCCTTTTTCAGAGTTGTTGTTATGGTCTTCAGTCGGGAGACTGGTTTGATGCATCTCTCCACCCTACTCTATCCTGAGCAAGCCTTTTCATCTCCTCATAAGAACGACAACCCACATCCACTTGAATCTGCTTACTATATGCGTTCTTGGTCTCCCTTTGCGATTTTCACCCCACACACTTCCCTCCAATGCTAAATTTACGATTCCTCGTTGTCTAAGAATATGTTCTACCAAGCGATCCCTTCTTTTATTCAGAAATTCCTTTTTCACCAATTCTGTTCAGTACCTCTTCATTAGTTATGCGATCTACCCACCTAATCTTCATCTTTCTTCTGTAGCACCACATTTCAAAAGCCTCTATTCTCTTCCTGTCCGCACTGCTTATCATCCATGTTTCACTCCCGTACAAGGCAACACTCCACACAAATGCCTTCAGAAAAGATTTCCTTACAGTTAAATTAATATTCGATGTAAGCAAATTTCTCTTTTTCAAAAATGCTTTTCTTCCCATTGCCATTCTGCATTTTATATCCTCTGTACTGCGACCATTGCATGTTATTTTACTACCCAAGTAACAAAACTCATCTACCACCTTCATTGTTTCGTTACCTAATCTAATTCCTTCAGCATCACCCAATTTTCTGAGACCGCATTCCATTATTTTTGTTTTGCTCTTGTTAATGTTCATTTTATACGCTCTCTTCAACACACTGTCCAATCCATTCAACTGCTCTTCCAGGTCCTTTGCTGTCTCTGACAGAATTACAATGTCATCAGCAAAACGAAATGTTTTTATTTCTTCCCCCTAAACCTTAATCTATCGAAATATGATGAAAACCGAAAATCGTTTTTTTTTGTTTCGACCTGAACCTCGGTGTGGTCCCCTTAAGGCAGCCTTAATGTGTCACGACAGCCTGTGGATCGAGGCGCTGCCTTTACTCAATGCCACCTAGATACAAGGCCTGTGCGCTGCCTGCCACAAGAAAACTGTTTGTCTTATGTAGCGTTATTCTGAGTTTGGTAATACATGCAGGTTGCACAGTGTGTTTCACAATGTGTTTAATGTCATTTATGTGATTCTCCGTGCAGATTTTTGCTGGTATGTGAGAAAATGCCTAGTATGAACCGTCCGGTTCCAATATCGGAGCCGCGGTGGAGTAGCCGAACGGTCTAAGGCGTCTCGCTGCGGAGCGCGCGGTTGCTCGCCGTGGAGGTTTGAGTCCTCCCTGGGGCATGGGCGTGTGTGTTGTCCTTACGTTAGTTTACCTAAGTGTAAGTACTTATTAAGGTACGGACTGATGACCACGCAGTTTGGTCCGATATATTTACAAACATTTGAACATTTTCCAATATCGGAAAGATAACTTACTAACAGTTCATAAATATCTTACACCTACACAAATGTATCTGTGAATCACATAAATAACATTAAGAACGTTCTGAAACACACTGTGCAATGTGTACGTAATTCCAAACTCAGCACAACGCTCCATAAGACAAATAGTTCGCTTATGTTATGACTACTTTTGGCAGGCAGCGCACAGGCCTTCTATCTAGGTGGCGTTGCTTTAGTACTCTTCGGCCAGCGCACTACATACAAGCCGGACCTCGAAGGAACGGTGGGCGAGTTTGTCTATGGACAGACTCTGTCACTACGCAGAGAGCTAGTGTAACCTTCCCCTCCTTTCCCCTACTATGACCTAGGAATGGCGGTTATCGCTGAATCAACCGGTTTTCGGTTATACCGGTTCTTTACATCTCCAGTTTAACCGCACCGTAAAAATTGCTCAAGATAACCGTTTTTTTAAATAACCGGTTTTCGGTTTTTATTGCTATTATTTCCAGTAGAGTTCGAACGAAACATATTTTGCGGCCGAAACATAAACCGTAATCGTCGGTTCTTCTATTTTCAACCGAAACCGAAACTTGCGAAATTCAGTTAAAATTTAGTTAAATTTACGTTATACGACAAATCATTAGCCTTTCCATATTTTGCAAGATCCCCTCCCAATACTACGCCTTCTTGAGTGTGTGTAAGCCTAGCCAAGAGTCCGTAGAAGACGATATACGAAGCATACAGATTTACTGACCTAGTATTTCCATCCGGCAGTTGCGAATATTGAGCCAACCACTCCGTTAAGTTGGACTTGTGAGCAAGCGCATACGAATATCTCGTTACACACAGAACATATATGAGTTACAGTCAGTAAATAAACTCCAATCAGTGCTGCAGAAGTATTTCGAAAAATAAAGTCACAGTTCCGACTAACAGTATGATTGTTGTGATTGTAAATTTATGCAAATAGAGCTAGGAAAGCTCTGTACGACCTGATCAAAGAATGTTCAAATGGGAGTGAGTTCTTCTGAGACCTAAATGCTTAGGTCATCGGTTCCTAAACTTAGAAACTACTTAATCTAACTTTAACTTACGCTAAGGACAACATATACATCCATATACTTCCGACTGGAGCAGCCGCGCAGTCTGTGACATGGAACCTCAGACCTCACGGCTACCTCTCGACGCACCACATGCTCAATGCTATCTAAACCCATATTGGTTATTAAAAAAGCCCCTCGCTTTCAAGGAATAACATTAATAAAACTTGTTAGCATAACAATATGATAATACATTAAAAGTTAGTATTCCAAGATTAGAGTACATCACTTACATAATAAGTATATGAATTGAATTTACCTTCTCTTCCAAGGAACATTTTGGATGATTTCTCCTTAAATGACACAGCCGTTTTCAGTTTTTAAAGCAAACGGAGAATTGTATCTCACTGCTCTCGTACTCCGTGAAGTACTTCCATACACGGGATGGTGCCATTTAAGACACAACCGATGTCTGGCGACGACAGCAAGGAACAGTCGCCTGACCAGATGGAGGCAAGTCTTGTACACTGCCGGTGCACGCTCGTCGTCTAATAGGCCACGCCACACGGCAACAGGTGCATCGATAGCTGTACCAGTTCTAAAGTTCTTATGCCACGCGTTTGTTGCGCGTTTCTGACTGCCGGGATTGTTTTTAAATTAACAATTATAGCTTTTCTTAGTTTCTGCGATGACCTAATATTTCACAGCAGTGGAAATTTTAGGAGTAGCCCTAAATATCAGCTACTAGTTTTAATTTTTTTTAATTACTTACAGAAAACACATTTTGAACCACTACTACAGGAAGTAGTCGTACCGGTTCTTTTACCTGGTTCTTGGCAATAACTAAAAGAAACCGGTTACAACCGACACCAAATAAATACCGAAAAAAACCGATTATTCAAAACTAAAATACCGGTATAGGTCTTAACCGGTCGGTTTTTCCCATCCCTACTCTGACCTAGCTTCCTTTGTAGACCGCGTCCACCTGTACTGTTTCGAACATTAACCCACGTCCCCGACTTGTCTCTCCCCTCCTGCTCCTCAAGTCCCTACTGTCCTCACAAAATGTTCCCATGTATTCCTCTGCAATGACACTGTCCGCTCCCCTCTACAGCCTCTGTACTGCGGCCCTCACCAGGTCCTGAAGAGGGGTGGTAAAACTTTCATTATTTCCCTCAACAACTCTCCTACCACTGTCTCAGTCAACCTCACTGAACCTGTCTTTGTCGAATCCTGATCCCCCATCAGACTCTTCTCCCCCGCCCCCTCCTCGCTTCTCTCTCCCTCCCGACCTCGATAACTACTCCGTTTCTCTCGCTGTCCCTGCCTTCGCTCTCGTCACCTTCCATGGTTTCTCCCGTTCTCCTCTTCCTCCTTCCCTGTACCTTGAATTTCTCTTTCCTGTGCCCCCTCAGCTGAGTACAGATGTCTCAATTATACTCTGAGACTGTGCAGTTTTCACCCTCTGCCCTCCCTCCTCTGACACCTCATCCTCCTCCGCCAACGAGTAGCAGCTCCTCCGGCTCATACCGCTTCCTGCCACTGTTCTGACACATGCAATCCAAGCCTTTCTGCTTCCATCTTTTGAAGTGCTCGTCATCATGCCTGCGGCCTGCAGACACACCTAGCACGCATCAGGCCGGCGACGTCGGCTTCTCGGCGATTTCGTCATCGCCGCTCCCTCGCTACATCGCCGTCAACGCACTACCCTGCCGACGGACTCAGTCGAGCTACTAGTGACGCGGCTCTCAACATCTCCGACGCCTTGGTTCCATCCGCCCGCGCGGTCTCAAGTTGTGTCCTGCATTGAGGGGAGGCGAGAGGAAGGGGCTGTGTGGCGACCGCTCGAACGCTGAATCGACCGAATCAAACATGTAACAAATCTTTGTAAGAAGAACTTTGGAACTCATCTTCCCTGAGCCCGCTAACCATTTTTCCTGTTCTGTGTTGTCCGTGCTTCAGTTGAGTAATAAAAGATACCTGAAGTACATGTTCTTTTTATTGAGTAAGTTTTCAGCGTCACACGGCAGAGTTCATAATTACGAAACTAGGAAAAAGATAGTCTTGGTAAGATTGTTAACTGTGAAAGATCGTTGAAACCTGATATTATATTCCTTTTGGATGTAGAAGTGACAAATTTGACTCAAAAGTTACTGTTGCAGTCCTTTGTAAGTGGTACTAGAGAATTTCACTCTTTGATATCACCCGTGGCTTCAACAACACTACAAAAAAACTGTTACCATATGTGAAAAAAGCTCACAAATTTCCTTTAGGTAGAAGATGGTTAGTGATGTCATGTTTGCAAATATAACACCAGTGCTACCGAACGCCTCCAAGTACACTGTAATTATACATAAGAGGGGAAAAACAGTATTAAACTACTCAACAACATGTTTAAAATCCGTCATACACATCAAGTTATGTGCATAAACAAATATTTACAACTGTGAATATGGTTACACCACGTACGAAAATGATTATCAGAATCTTATTTCATGTCAGAATAGTTTTAAAATTTCACAAACTTACCTAATGTAAGTGTTTATGATATTTATGGAATATTTTCAAACTGTCAACATTGAAATTAGAGAGTAAAACATCCACTTTCAAAATTTTAAATACATAAATACTTACGTATTAACAAAATCCATATCCGGTAAAAGCAGATTAAACCTTATCAATCACTAATTAATTTCGAGACACTGATTCACAAAACACTTATTTCGACGTAAATAATGTAATCTTAACTTCTTATAAAGTAGGCTGTATGTGTGTATGTATTTAGGTATGTATGTATGTTCCACATCTCCTCCTAAACTACTGGATCGATTTCAACCAAATTTTGTACACATATTCCTTACGTGAGATAACAATTGCTGTAGGAGTACGAACCACATATGACATACAGTTAAGGAGATATGACATCAGAAACAATAAGAGTTGCAAGAAACTGCCACGTAATGCAACGAGACTTTATGAATACACTGTGTGAGAATAAGGGTACTTAGCGACTTGGAACAAACTTTAAACATAATTTCAAATCTTTATTAAACTTTTTCTCGCTGTCAACCATAGCAAAATGATGAAAGGAAAAAATTTTCTCGCTTACTACTTTTCCGCCGTTTATGGAGTAAAACTACGACATTCGGTATGACTTCACAATTTATAATTTGTACACTACAAATTGTAGCCTCTGGAAATTTTACAGACGATATACACATATACAGATGAATGTACCTTGGAAATTGTATCACAGTACAACACGTTGTTCATGAGATGTGAGGACGTAAAGAGCAACGTTTGTGGAAAACCGCCCCATCAAGCATTACGTTTTAATCTATTACTTCTTTACTAAATGTATTCGCAACAGATTTTACCGACAAATAGCACTTATACAAATCAATATATTCCTGCAAAATTTTACAATTGTACAACATATTTTTACTAATAATAAATATATAAATGTAGGCCTGTCGCTGTTCGCTTCAATCTTCAAAACTACTGGACGAATTTTCACGCGGTTTTCACAGGAAACATGACCGAATATTGATTCAGGATCTAGGCATGATTTCATCAAACCAGAATCACGAAATATTTTCATAGACCGTCGTGTCTGTCTTTCATCTATTAGAAAACACTTATCCAAAACTACTTCACGAATTCGCATGGGGTTTTCACAGGTAACTTCAGCGTACCTTAGGACAACATATACACTTAGTTTCATAAAAATCTGATGAAGGAAAGAAGAACATCACAATTTAATGTTTTTCATCGACAACCGTCATGTCGGTCTTTGTCTTTCATCTCCAAAACTAATTGACTAATTTTCAGTGTTTTTTGCACAGGAAACGTGAGGGTATTTTGTGGTTACAGAAACATTCACAAAATCGGATCAGATAAAGTAAGATATCACAATTTAAAGATATCTCTGAAAGCAATCGTATGTGTGTTTGTAGAGCGTAATTTCCAAAAGTACTAAATGACCATTCATGAAGTATATCACAGATAAATATAGAATAGGCCTATACTGGGGCAACATATAGGCTTCATTTTATCAAAATCAAATCAGGAAAGTAAAAGATATTGTAATTTGAAGTTTTAGGTGTATTTAATGCTTGGAAAGAACAGCGTAATGTAGCAAAGAAATAATAGATAGCGCTGCGGGTGTTCGTGTGAAGTTCGGGGCAGCGATCGGGTTATCACCCTTTGAAAATACTACTTACTCTTTGACTTTTCACATTTACCATATTTCTGGAAATAGTTTTCTTGGTTGCTATATTCTACGAAATATGATTTAACGCAATGAATATAAAACTGATACAATCGTCGCCGTGTTTAATCCCTATATTTACATACTGATATCACAGTCTAACGTATACATACAAATACTATGGAAGTTCAAGTCTCACGCTTGGAGCGACAATAGCGCATTTAACGGTAAGAGAGCCAACCGTAAGTATAACAATTTTTTCAGTGATATTTCTACTTCACTAAGGAAGTACTTACTACTTATTATATTTCAACTTTCCATGCCTCAGCCCATTGTCCAGAGATATGAATGATCTTGAAATAAATGTTTTAAATGGCGAATAATCTGATGTATGATGTAAGCTACATCTTATTCATGAAGATTTGCCTGTTTCTAACAAGTATCGCATGCGCACTGAAAAAAAAATAAAATAAAATAAAACTGATACATTTTGATGCGGGTTTCACAGGAAATTTGAGCTAAGATTGGAGTCACATACAGGCATGATTTCATCAAAATCAGATCGCGGAAAAAGATACATCGCAATCTTAAGTGTGTTCAGTAACTATCTGTTTATCTATTACAAATACCTAATCTCCCAAACGACTTCACAGAGTTGCAAGGAGCAACTTCGTTTCATAAAAGTGGAATTAGGGAAATTCTTTTAGATGTAGGTTATGCTTGAAGTATGAATTGCGTAGTACAGCAATCAAGCAATACAGGCACTGTAGTGCACCAAAGAAGTAATGAACACCGCTGCTGCATAGGGATGGGAAAACCCGACCGGTTAAAACCGATACCGGTATTTTAGTTTTGAATAATCGTTTTTTTTTTTCGGTATTTATTTGGTGCCGAGTGTGACCGGTTTTTTTAGTTATCTCCAAGAACCGGGTAAGAAAACCGGTACAACTACTTCCTGTAGTAGTGGTTCAAAATGTGTTTGTTGTAAATAATTTAAAAAAATTAAAACTAGTAGACCCTAATATTTAGGGCTATTCCTAAACTTTCCACTGCTGTTAGATATTAGGTCATCGCAGTAACTAAGAAAAGCGATCAGTGATAGTTTAAGAACAATCCCGGCAGTCAGAAACGAGCAACAAACGCGTGGCATAAGAACTTAAAAACTGGTGCAGTATTGAGGCATCGATGCACCTGTTGCCGTGTGGCGTGGCCTTTTAGACGACGCGCGCGCACAGGCAGTATAAGAGACTTCCCTCCGTCTGGTCATGCGGCAGTTCCTTGCTGTCTTAAATGGCACCACCCCGAGTGTGGAAGTACTTCACAAAATACAGTAGCAGTGAGGTACAATGCTCCATTTGCTTTAAAAATCTGAAAACGGGTGGAGGTACTACAAACATGCTGTGTCATTTAAGAAGAAAGTATCCAAAATGTTTCTTGGAAGAGAAGGTAAATTCGATTCATATACCTATTACGTAAGCTTGGAATAATAATTTTTAATGTATCATGATATTGTTATGCTAACAAGTTTTATTAATGTATTTCCTTGAAAGTTAGGGGCTTTTCTAATAACCAATATGTGTTTAGGCTCCATGTTACGAACTGCGCGGCTGCTACAGTCGGAGGTTCGAGTCCTCCCTTCTCCCTCGGTAATGGGTGTGTACGTTATCCTTAGCGTAAGTTAGTTTAAGTTAGATTAAATAGTTTTTAAGTCTAGGGACCGATGACGTAAGCAGTTAGGTCTCATAAGAACTCAGACCCATTTGAAGATTCTTTGATCATGTGGTACAGAGCTTTCTTAGTTCAATTTACGTAAATTTACACTGACAACAATCATACTGTTAGTCGGAACTGTGACTTTATTTTTAGAAATATTTCTGCAGCACTGATTGAAGTTCATTGACTGACTGTAACTCATATTATTTGTGTATATAACGAGATATTCGTATGCGCTGGCTCACAAGTCCAACTTACGGAGTGGTTGGCTCAATATTCGCAACAGCCGGATGGAAATACCGGGCCAGTAAATCTATACGCTTCGTATATCGTCTTCTACGGACTACTGGCTAGGATTACACACACTCAAGAAGGCGTAGTATTGGGAGTGGGATCTTGCAAAATATGGAAAGACTAGTGATTTGTCGTATAACGTAAATATACATAAATTTTAATTAAATTTCGTAAGTTTCGGTTTCGGCCTAAACTAGAAGAACCGAAAATTCTTGTACGGTTTCCATTTCGGTCGCAAATTATATTTCGGTAGAACTCTACTGGAAATATTAGCAATATAAAACCGAAAACCGGTTATTTAAAAACCGGTTTTCTTGAGTTTTTACAGTGCGGTTAAACTGGAGAAGCGAAAACCGGTTATTTTAGCAATAACCGCCATCCCTACTGCTGCATAATGAGTATGAGGTAGTACAACAAGGAAGCGAACGTCTGTGAAAGAATTAAACAATCTTATGTTTACGATTACCAACAAAAATTGCACATAGTGTTTGTTACTTATTTCGCTTTGTGAATTAAATACTTAACGACATTTCTTTGCTTATTTTGGCACGTTTAACCTTTTGTATCAAAACCTTTATGAAGATACATCGTTTCGGACCATGACTTTTACTTACATTTGACATCTTTATGAAGATACAAGGACTTTTACTTATATTTGACATCTTGGCAAGGATAACTGAGTTTCTTGACAGAGCGATCCAACAAGGATACTATTTCTATTGACTGAGGTCCGGAACCCTAAAATGCTGTGATGCATACATATCCTCCTTCAACAACCGTTGCGAAGCACGGGCATATAAACTAGAATTTTATTAATTCTCCTAACCACAGTATAGCCAGTCGCGGTGGCCAAGCGGTCTGCGGCGCGCCAGTCACGGTCTGCACGGCCACTGCGGTCGGGGGCTCGAATTCCCCTCGGGCATGGATATTTGTGCCGTCCTTAGTATTAGTTAGTTCATAAGTAGTTTGTAAGTTTAGGGACTGATGGCCCCGTAGTTAAGTCCCATAAGCTTAACAAACATTTGAACATTTTAACCATAGTATGCACACAAACTACTTGATTCAGAATCATGACCTATACAAGAAAAACAAAAAAGGCATTCTATGGATCAGAACATGGAATGTTCTATCCCTTAATTGGATAAGTAAGAAAATTGGAAGGGAGAAATGGATAGGTTAAAGTTAGATATGGTGGTGATTAGTGACATGAAAGGATAAACACTATTTCTGGTGAGGTGGCTGCCAGGTTATAAATACATAATCAGTTGGTGGTAATGCAGGAGTAGGGCTGATAATGAATAAGAATATAGGAATGTCGGTAAATTACTATCAACAGCATAGTAATTGCATTATCGTTGCAAAGATAGACATGAAGCCCACACCGACCACAGTAGTACTAGTGTATATGGCAACTAGTTCTGCTGATTGTAAGGAAATCAAATAAATGTATGGCGTGATTAAAAACTTATTCACACGGTTCAGGGAGACGAAAAATTTATTGTGATGGGGGTACTCTGGAACGTGGTAGTAGGGAAGTGAAGAGAAGGAAATGAAGTCACCTCCTCACTTGAAAGACGAGATCGCCTGCTACAATTCTGTGCAGAGCACAATTTAATAAATACAAACACTTCATTTAATCATTATGAGAGAAGGTTGTATATGTTGAAGAGGCTATGAGACACTATGAGGTATGAGATTGGTAAACCATAGGTTTAGAAATCAGGTTTTAAATGGTAAAACATATCAAGGGGCAGATATAGTCTCTGATTATAAATTATTGGTGATGAACTGAAGATGAAAACTTAAGAGATTGCAAAAAGATTTTAGGAGATGGAACCTGGGCAAATTGAAGGAATCAGATGTGGTTGAGAGTTTCATAGGGAGACTTTCCCGCTCATTTCCTTCACTGTGCTCTTTGCCGCAATTCGAATTCCAACTTATCAGAGCCTTTATAATTCATCATGCAATGAAGAACTTTCCATGTCAATTCTTACCCAGCATCCTTCCCCCTCCATTCCTCAGTTCACTAACAGTCTAGATGGCGTGGCCACGCATCGTGGTTGTGTGTGTATAATTGTCTGTATGATTCTGATGAAGGCCATGGCCAAAAATTTAAGTTGTGTAAATGTGTCTACTTTTCATACCTTTCAGCAGCTTAGAGACCCTATTCACGCAGAGTTGTTATCTATCCTCCACTATTGACAACTGCATTTCTTATGTCTTCCAACTGTTATCGATCTCTTTTAGTACCTCAACTGTCGAGAAGCAGCGGTTAATCTCGTACATTCCATCTTTTACATGTTGATACAAAAATATGATGCTTATAGTTTAAAAAATATATTTAAAATATCATACCTCAAGTGAAGAATTAAGGCTGATTTCAAATGGTTCTGTCACTCTAGTGTATGATTGATTAACACACACTGTGTAATTGGTCCAAGTTTCCCATGTGCCATTCTCATAACAGAATTTTGTTGCATTTTGCTGTGAATGTGAGAGCTATCAATCAGATTTGAGCACAAAAAGATATTATATTCATTTATTATTTAAAGAGATATAAAAATAAATTTAAGTGCAAAATTAAACATTAAGATTTTAATTAAAGGGAATTTTCTTCGACAAACAAGAGTGCCATAGTAGTAATTATAAAAAAATTGTCATACATAATGGAAAGCTTGAATGGATGAAATTATATATGAATAAAATCCTCGCCTAGAAGGGTCTGAAATAGTATATACATTAAATGCACTTAGGGATGACAAATAATATAATCATTTAGGGTTAAAATTTTCCTTGCAGGAACAATATGTAAAGAAGAATTTCAAAATGATTTAAAAAAGATTTCAATGTGTTATGAAAACTGACTTAAGCAGTAAAATATGTGACTCCCGCCCCATGAATAAGTAAATATACCAATTAAATATAGGTTACATGGTAAATCACATACATTTCAATATTGATAATTCAAATAAATACCTAAGAATAACAATCATGTACAACTGAAAGTGTAGGTATCATATAGATAAAACTGTAGGGAAGGCTAACTAGACTCCGATTTATAGGCGAAATGCTTTGAAGCTGCTACACATCTACAACAGTTTTCATATTCTGGAATCTGGAGTACTGCTGCATGATAAGGGTTCCTTATTCATGCATGATAAAGGACACGATAATTGTTCAAATGTGGGCAACGTGTTTTGTATTATCACCGACAAGAGGGAAGAGTGTAATGAATATTTTACGGGAGTTGGAATAGTAATCTGTAAAACAGAGGTGTCCTTGTTTGCAACAAGATGTTTTCACAATATTTCATCACCACCTTTCTCCTCTCATTCTGAAAATGTTATGTTGCTTCTCACCTACAAAGGGAAAAATAACCATTGTAATGAAATAAATCATATATACATGTGGCGTCTGTTCCGAGAGAACAGACGTCACTTCTGATCCTGCAGTAGTTATTATTCAACATTTATAGAATATTTGACATCAACTGCGATTGGGCAAAGCTGAAAATGTGTACCCAGCCGGGATTCGAACCCGGGTCTCCTGCTTTCTAGGCAGTTGCGCTGACCCCTACACCACTTTTTTTGTTCCTTTTTTCTTTTTTTAGTTTTTTATATTTTTTATTTTTATATCTCTTTTTTCTTCTTCTTCTTTTTCGGGTCTCCATCCTCCCCTACAACCCGTCCTTCCGCTCGCCAAAATAACGTTCATCGGCTAGCTTCAGTAGCTATGATATAGTAATTTCTTCTTTAGAGACAAATAAAATTTCTCCTTGTAAAAGATTTAAATTGTCGTGAGGACTCCTTCTTCTAGAGTCTGTGAAAGAAAATGTTTTTCTGAAACTAAATTGAAACTTCTTCGTCGAAGTTTTTGTTTTCAACGTTCTTCTGCGAAAGCCAAATTAAATATAAACAGGATCTAAAATAAATAAATAAAATTGATCCTTCTCCTTCCTCTGAACTGCTATGGATGCACATAACCTGGAAATAAAGGGGTCTTGAAGAAGGGTTGTATATCAATTACATCATTTTATACAGGCGTTCCTTTTCCAGCACGGTGTATGCCCTCGGAGTTCGTCTTCTCGAAATTTATTTTGTAGTTTAACGTTGATACTCAAATTCGAAATGTTGATCCTCTCATCTAATCAATATTTATTTCAAAACTGGGCTTCTCTTAACTCCGAATACGCAACCGGCCGAAAATTTCAGTGCTTAATATTTCATTAAGAATTTCTTGTTACAATCAGCGTTTCAGATGATTGTTCTTCTCAGAAAATATGCATAATGCTTTTTGTAATTTTTGCTTCGAGTTAGTGTATGGTGCTGGGTCGTGATGTAGAGCCAGTAATCTTCCTTGCTCTTTTTATCGTGCGTCATGATGTAGTGCACTGTGTGTCCTATTATACAATTGACGGCATTTCGTTTGATCATGGGGCAAGGATTTGCCTGTGGATTCAAAAAATCTGATGGTTTGTAGACATTAGGCGTCGTCCTATTGATAATCGCTAATTTCTGTGTGACCAACTGCCAAATGTCCTTGACGCTGTTACATACCAGCCTGTGTTCTTCTGTATCCGTAAGATGGCTTGATGTACACAAGGGAGAGTTGACGAGATGTATGGCAAGAAGATTGTCGTTAGTTGTTATTTCCCGGTTTACAGCTTTGTACCATGTGGCTTTTACTTTAGAAGGAAGGTTGGGGTCGTGAATATTTTTCCAAATTATTGGCCAGTCGTAAACAGGATATTTTTGTTCGATGGCATTATTTCCCTTGTTTTTCATGAGTTCCTTGTAAACTTCCTTCACGATCATCATCTTCTGTCCTGTTATTGTCGAAGATAGATAGCTATATTCGACTAAAAAGTGTCTAAAATGATAAAAGCCAATAGGAATGTGATGTACATCAATTGGAGGTTGTACGCTGACAGGAACTATTTCATTTAGTAGATGGGCCGTGAGGCTGTTGGGCGACGTTTTCCATATCTTGTACGTCTTGCACACATACAAAGATCTTAGCTTATAGTTGACATCTGTGAGGTTCAGTCCACCTTTCTGTGTAGGAAGTGTGAGTGTGCTGAACTTTACTTTAAAAATATTGCCTTGGCTGACAAAGTTCCCATATGCCGACATGATTCTGTTGGCGATGCCGTGTGGTACAGGAAAGGCTTGTGCAACATAATTAAGTTTCCATGTCATGTATACATTAACAAGCGTGGTTTTTTGAAGTTCGTCAAGGTGCCTCAGTCTGTTTTCTTGAATAACTGCACGTATTTTAGCAAGTAGTTGACTGTAGTTTATAGCGATAGTACGCTGGATATTATTCCTGAATACAATCCCTAAGCACTTGAGTTGATCTACTTCTGGTAACTGTTCTATGCTTCGCGTACATTTCCCTTTACCTAAATTCATAATGCCTGACTTCCTTTTGTTTAGCTTCGCTCCGGATGCCAGTTCATATTTGTGCACCATCTGCAGAGCTTGCGCCAGTTCTTGCTCGTTCATAACCAGAAAACCAACATAGTCTGCATATGCGTTACACACTATTTTCTGGCTATTTATCTGCAATCCTTGTAGTTGTCGTGTAAGCGTGGAAAGCAGAGGTTCGATCGCAATGGCAAATAACGCCATTGACATGGGACATCCTTGTCTTACAGAAGAATCCATCATAGTCGGTTGGCTTAATTGTCCATTTATCATTATACGTGCTACGCTATTACGTAATATTTGTTCAATTATCTGCAGGAAACCCGGAGAGAACCCCACTACTTTCATGGTATTAAGAAGGTATTGATGATTGACGCTGTCAAATGCCTTCTCAAAGTCTAACGACACTATTGCACACTTTATTCGACAGACTTCCGCAGTTGATATGATATCCCGGTATTCGCATATATTTTGTGAGATACTTCTGTCTTTACCGACACATTTTTGGTACTGGCCAGTTATTGAATTCATGATCAGTTTCATTCTTCTTTCCAGTATGCGTGCAAAAATCTTATAGTCACTATTCAGTAGTGTGATCGGACGTAAATTTTCAATTCCTTTGCTAGCTGAGTTCTTTGGAATTAGGACTATCACGCCCTCCGGGAATTCTTTTGGGATGTCGACATTGCCGGTCAGAAGTTCGTTACACATACTTAGTAATTTGCTCTTCAGTATAGGCCAGAACACTTGGTAAAATTCTATGGGGATCCTATCAGGTCCTGGGGATTTATTTTTAGGACTCCGTGCTATTGCATCTTTCAGCTCTTCCTCTTCTATATCCGTTGTGAGATGTCCTCGTTCCTCCACAGTGAGTCTTCCTGTTATGTTCCTCGTCAGCTCATCCTGCATATTTTCATCAGTGGATTTATGTGACATTAATTCCGATATATAGTTATGAATTGCGTCTTTAATTTCATTTTGTTTCGTAAGAGTTTGTCCATTAGGTAACTTAAGTTCTGTCAGGATTTTTCTACTCCCTCTCTTGTTTTCACGCATAACGTGGAATATTGACGGTTCTTCCCTGTCTATATTATTCTGCACTCTAGACCGTATTTTAAAACCTTCCGCTTGCTTCCGTTTTAGTGCTACAATTTTTGCATTGATGTTCTGAATCCTTGTGTAATTGTCTATCATTTGTTCATCCATGGTGTACAAATCCCTAAGACATTGAAAATAAAATTCAGTCTTTTTTATACCAAAAGTTCCTCTGTCGTGAGTATTCAATCAGCGTTTTACGTATCTTTGGCTTCGCACACTGCAGCCACCAAGCTGTCATCGAGTTGTATGACGGTATTCTGTTCTCACATTGTTGCCAGACATTGGTGATCACCAAGCGACATTCCTCATCTTGCAGATGTGAGATGTTGAGTTTCCATAAGCCTCTAGCTCGGTAACTCTCCTGTTTCTGCAAATTAATTGTTGTGATGTAAGCCGCATGATCAGAGAAGCAGGTGGGCCACACTTCAGACTGGAGAATGTGGTCCTTCATATCAGCTGATACATAAATTCTATCCAGCGTGCTGGCTGAATGACTAGTAAAGTAAGTAAACCCAGGTGCCGCGCCGTGGGTATGCTCCCAGGTGTCGGTTAATTTCAGTTGTTGTACTATACGCTCAAGTTCGATGGATTTATTACAGTTAGGTATCTGATCTTTGGAGTTAAGAACACAATTGAAGCCACCGGCTAGGATAATATGGTCTTTATGGTTACGAAAGAGAGGAACGATGTCACTTCTATCAAATTCCGCTCTCGCACGCCTGTTATTATTTCCGGATGGTGCGTACACATTGATAATGCGTGTGTTGTTGATAGTTGCCGCAAGTCCTCTGCTGCTTACAAGTTTTTCTATTTCTTCGACTCGAATGCCTTCTTTCGTTAGAATTGCGGTTCCTAGTTCTGCACCGTTGCCAGGGTTGGTGATTGCGTTATAGCCCTGTATCGCATCGAGATTGATATCTGATACTTCCTGCAAAAGTAGTATGTCAATATCAGATGCGTGCACAAAATCTTTCACGTGTTGGAGACGGATGGAAGAGCGTATCTTATTAATATTTAGCGTGGCGACTTTGAAAGCTTGTGTTTCGTTTATATTGTTACTAATTTATGTTAAAATTCATCATATGAGGTACTGTCGGAAACATCCCCTGTTCCACTCATCTGTTCCAAGGAAGTTGTATCCATCACGGTCAGTTCATCTTCTTGCTGATCAATGGGCTTCGCGGTTGTAACAATATCCGCCATTTCTTCATCTGCACTTCTTTCATTCAACTCCTCTGCCCAGCTTTTGTGCTGGTTGCTCTTCAGGGTGTCCGTGATCGAATCTCGTATTGCGGAAGAAACCTTTGCATCGCAAGGGGGTTTCTGCTGCATTTTTCCTTGTGGCAGCTGTTCCGGTGGGATATGACACAATGAACTGTGCTGCGTGCTCGCAAACGAGATCTTTAGTGATTCCTCACGTTGCTTCTTGCTGATCTCCTTAGCTTTTTCTCTCAAGGGACGTGCTAGTTCTTCAGCATTCTTAGCAGCAAGTCTCCTCTTCTTATTTCTTCTTGTAGGACTTCGTTGTGGAGAAGCTACACTGTCTTCTGTAGCGACAGTTGTTTCTCGAACATGGTCTTTGGCTTTCGTGGTGGAAACCTCTAGCTTTTTGTCTTTTTCTCCGGTCAAGTCCTTCAGATTAATATTAGGCTCTGCGCTCGGTGCCATCTGAGAACCAGCAATATCCTCTTCTTCTTTACGGTTTGCTACTATCGCTGGACTAGTGTCCATTATTAAACCTGAAGCCTGTTCCTCCACGACTACAACAGATGTTGGAGTTTCAATATGCGTAGAGGGGTTCTGTTGTGAAATTTCTACAGTATCCTTAACGTTATCTGCCACAGGTATTTCAGAATACGTACTCAATTCGGGGGCCGCAGTTGTAGCAGCTGGTCTGCGCGCCGCGGCGGCGTACGTCACGGGCATGGATGTCAACACGGGGGGCCTGACTGCCTCGCCGGCGGGCAGCTGCGCCACGTGCCGCTGCAGGCACTCGGCTCGCACGTGGTTGCCACAAGCTGCACACGTCTTACGCTGGTCATCGTACATAACTATCGCACGGTAACCACAAACCTCAATGTACGATGGAATGTGTCTCCGTAGATCGACTTTCAATTGGCGCACTCCGTTTAAAACCGGAAATTTATGGGAGTTGGACCATCTCTCGCCAACGTTACTGATAACCCTGCCATACTTCGAAATTACGTCGTCGATCTCTTCACTGGTTATTTCAAATGGAAGTTCAAATATGCGAACTGTCCGTATTCCAAAGCCAGCATGAGAGACATAAACAGTGCCAACTTTTCCGTCACTGTATTTAAATTTTGCCTCGCCTCCACAAGATTCGACAATTTTCGAGCATAAATCAGATCTAGCTAATTTTACGAAAACCATGCTGCTTACAATCGACAGATGGATCCCAATTATGTCATCTAGTCCTAGTTTAAATTCAGTCTCTAACCATTCCTCAACTTCGAACGATTTTGGTCGAGTCAAGCTCTTATCAAACGTGAACCTCAGGGTATCTTTCCTATCCTTTACAACCGGTTGCGTCATCACGAAATCGTTCTCATTTTCTGTACAGCACAACGAATACCGCTACAGCAAGCGCAGCAACTCACCACTCATAAACAGCGTCGGCGCAGCGTACAGCACGGCACAACCTTCCTCCTTGCCGTCCGCCAGCAGACTGCACCACTGGGGACACAGTGATCACCGCACCTGCAAGGACTACCTAAGCACGCCTAAGCACGCCTAAGCACGCCTCCTTGTAGGTGCGGTGATCACTGTGTCCCCAGTGGTGCAGGGGTCAGCGCAACTGCCTAGAAAGCAGGAGACCCGGGTTCGAATCCCGGCTGGGTACACATTTTCAGCTTTGCCCAATCGCAGTTGATGTCATATATTCTATGAATGTTGAATAATAACAACTGCAGGATCAGAAGTGACGTCTGTTCTCTCGGAACAGACGCCACATGTATATATGTAATATGCCGGTGACGGGCAATGATCCTATCGTTAGTGGGGAGGGGTGGGCAAAGTTTGAAGCCCTTACTCTTACGGGAATTAGTTCATAACTACGAGTTTGAGTACTGTGGGCAGGGCGAATCTGGGAATTTGTATCTGACGGGAGGCGTGCTTAGGTAGTCCTTGCAGGTGCGGTGATCACTGTGTCCCCAGTGATGTAGGGTTCAGCACAACTGCCTAGAAAGCAGGAGACCCGGGTTCGAATCCCGGCTGGGTACACATTTTCAGCTTTGCCCAATCGCAGTTGATTTCATATATTCTATGAATATTAAAATAAATCATAGCTACACAGAAAGATTTATGTAGTCATTTTTCACACATCAAAAAATGGTAAGTCCAGGAAGCAGTATCCACAATTTTGGAAAAGGATGTACTCTCTCTCTCTCTCTCTCTCTCTCTCTCTCTCTCTCTCTCTCTCTCTCTCTCTCTCTCTCTCTCTCTCTCACACACACACACACACACACACACACAAGATCACTGTCTCCAGCCTCTGTTGGGGCAAGACACAGCAGTTAGATGCAGTGGCTAAAGACAGTGATTAATGTGTTTGTGTGTTTGTGTATTTCTGGAGAAAGCTCGTTGGCTAAAGCTGAGATTATCGAGAAGCCATATTTGATGTTATAGTGTTCAATCCAGAGACTGGTTTGATGCAGCTCTCCACCCAACTCTAACCTGTGCAAGTCTCTTCAATTCTACATAAAAACGGCAATCCGCAATCATTTCATCTTGCTTACAGTGTTTGTATCTGATCTTCCACTGCAGTTGTTATCCCTCCACTCTTCCCTCCAATAACAAACTGACGATTCCTTCATGACTCGGATCCAGAATATTTCCTATCAGTTGATCCCTTCTATTAGTCAAGACATGCCTGCAATTTCTGTACTTCCCAGTTCGATTCAGTTCCATTACTTACGTGAATTACCCATATAACCTTGAGCATTCATCTATAGCACCACATTTCAAAAGCTTTAATCCTCTGCTTGGTTGGCTAAACTATTCATCATACACATTTCACTACTCTCTAGGCAAATGCCTTAAAAAAGACATATTTGATATTAATAGATTTCTCTTCTCCCGAAGTACTTTTCTTCCTCTCCCTTTTCTGCATTTTATATATTCTGTATTCCAACGTTATAAGTTATTTGAATGACCAAGTAGAAATTCTTATCTACCACTTTTATTATTTCATTTCCTAATCTAATTCCCTCAGTATTGCCTAATTTAAGTTAACTACATTCCAGTATTTGGCATTTGTTTTTGTTCATCTTATATCCTCCTTTCAAGAAAATGTCTTTCTGTTCACTTGCTGTTTCAAGTCTTTGCAGCTTCTGACAGAATGATGTCATCAGAGAATTGCAAAGCTTTTATTTCTTTTCTTTTAAGTTTAATTCCAATTTTCTGCTTACTTTCCAGCACAGCTTACCCTATAATAAGTTATAAGTGTAACAGTTTAAAAACAGATTATAAAATCTGTATCTGACAATTGTAAGATCAATGTGAAATATTTCGCTGTCTCCTGATATCATCCACTACACAAACTTCTTTATTGATTCTTAAACCAAGTTTGTAATGATTAAATTGTGCTCTATGTAAAGCTCTACTAGCTGGCCTCCTCTTTCATTCATTTTCCCCAGTCACATTCAATCACTATTTTTCATTTTCTTCTTTTTCCTGTTACTGAATGTCAGTCCTCTATCACAATCAAGTTTTCCTCTCCCTTAAGTATCTGAATAGTTTCCTTTGTCTCATAATGCATGTTTACAGTCGGCAGACTGGTTTGATGCAGCTCTTCACGCTACCCTGTCCTGTGCAAGCCTCTTCATCTGATAATACGTATGGCAACCTACATCCTTTTGTAGTAATTCTTTCAGCAATCAGTCGTAAAAAATATATATTTATTTGTTTGCAAATGTAGATTTCGACCACTGTGTGGTCATTATCAATGCTTAACACCAATTAAAATACTTAAAACATGGAGGTCGAGGTGTTTTAAGTATTTTAATTGGTTTTAAGCATTGATCATGACCACACAGTGGTCGAAATATGGATGTGCAAACAAATAAATATATATTTTTTACGACTGATTGCTGAAAGAATTACCACAAATCAAATTCAGTCGTGGAGCACCAATTCCAACATGGAATCAAGCCTATATCCTTTTCAAATTGCTTACTGTATTCGTCCCTCCATCTCCCTCTATGATTTCATTTTTACCCGACACAGTTCCTTCTAATGCTATGTTATGATGTGTCTCACCAACCAGAATCTCCTTTTCTCCACAATTCTGTTGACAACCTCTTCATTAGTTACGTGATCTACCCATCTAATCTTCATCATTGGTCTATAGCACCACAGCCGCGGTGGAATAGCCGAGCGGTCTAAAGCGCCTCGCTGCGGAGCGCGGGGTTTCTCGCCGTGGAGGTTCAAGTCCTCCCTGGGGCATGGGTGTGCGTGTTTGTCCTTAGGTTAGTTTACGTAAGTTTAAGTAATTTGTAAGCTACGGACTGATGACGATGCAGTTTGGTCCGACAGATTTACAAACACATTATTGGTAGATCTCAAGCATTGAATTAAAATTTGTGGTGCGACCGGGAATCGAACCCGGACCTCCATGCTTACTAGGCAGACGTCTTAACCGTTAGACTACCACACCATAACATAACAGGATTGTTCCACCATGTCCATTGCTGAGGTGCTATTCCGCTGCATGGAGAGCCTTGGCAGTAGTGGCAATTATCTTTGGAACAAAGAAGCTGAATTAAAGTTTGTGTTGTGGAGGGAAATTGTACATAGACTATTCCTAGGCGCCTTAAATGTTAGTGATGTGGTAGTCTAACGGTTAAGACGTCTGCCTAGTAAGCATGGAGGTCCGGGTTCGATTTCCGGCCGCACTACAAATTTTAATTCAATGCTTAAGATCTATCAATAATGTCTTTGACATATTTGAGACGTAAATCCGTCTCTGGGATTATTTATTCGAATTAATTGAGATTTACAAACATTTAATTTTTATAGCGCCACATTTCAAAAGATTCTATCATCTTTTTGTCTGAACTCCTCATCGTTCAAGTTTCAGACCCATACAGACAAATGCTTTCAGAAAGGACTTCCTAACATTTAAACTAATATTAGATGTCAACAAATTTCGCTTCTTTAGAAAAGCTTTCCTTCCCATAGCCAATCTGCATTTTATATCGTCGTTACTTCAGCCATCATAAGTTATCTTGCTACCCAAATAACAAAACTCAATTACTACTTTTATCGTCTCATTACCTAATGTAATTCCTTCAACATCACCTGATTATCTGACACTACACTCCATTATCCTCGTTTTACTCTTGTTAATGTTCATATTATACCTTCTTTTTAAGACACTGTCCATTCCGTTTAATTGCTATTCCAGGTCCTTTGCTGTCTCTGAGAGAATTACTATGTCGTCAGCAAACCAAAAGGTATTTGAAACTTCCTGGCAGATTAAAACTGTGTGCCGCAACCGGGACTCGAACCTGGGATCTTTGCCTTTAGCGAGCAAGCGCTCCACCGACTGAGCTACCGCGACACGGCTCACGATGCCGCTTCACTTCCGCCAGTACCTCGCCTCCTACTTTCCAAAGTTCACAGAAGCTCTCCTGCGAACATGCAGTTTCATTCTGGAAACATCCCTTAGGCTGTGGCTAAGCCATGTCTCCACCATACCCTTTCTTCCAGGAGTGCTAGTCCTGCATGTTCGCAGGAGAGCTTCTGTGAAGTTTGGAAAGTAGGAGGCGAGGTACTGGCGGAAGTAAAGTTGTGAGGCGACATCCTGAGTCGTGTCGGGTTAGCTCAGTCGGTAGAGCGCTTGCCCGCGAAAGGCAAAGGTCCCAGGTTCGAGTTGCGGTTTCGGCACACAATTTTAATCTGCTGCAGAGTGAAAGTTTCATTCTGGCACAAGGTTTTTATTCCCTCTCCCTGGACATTAATTCCCTCTCCAAATTTCTCCTTGAATTCCCTCACAGGCTGCACAATGTACAGATTTAACAACATTGGGGAAAGGCTACAACCCTGTCTCACTCCCCTCTCAACCACTGCGACCCTTTCATTACCTTCGACTCTCATAACTGCTGTCTGGTTTTTGTACAATTTGAATATAGCTCTTCGCTCCCTGTATTTTACCCCCTGCTACCTTTAGAATGTGAAAAAATGTATTCCAGTCAACAATGACAAAAAAACTTTCTCCAGACACACAAAATACTAAAAATGTAGGTTTCCCTTTCCTAAATCATTTTTCTAATATACGTCTTACTATCAGTATTGCCTCGTGTGTTCCTACATTTCTCCTAAATCCAAATTGATCTTCCCCAAGGTCGGATTCCTCCAGTTTGTCCATTCGTCTGTAAATAATTGATGTTAGTGTTTTGCATCCATGACTAATGTAGTTCCGCGATATTCATATCTGTGTGGTTTCTTAGAAATTGGAATCACTATATTCTTCTTGAAGTCTGAGGGTATTTCCCCTGTTTCATACATCTTGCATACCGTTTCTTCATGACTGGCTCTCCTAACAATAATAGTAGTTAAGATGGTACCTCATCTACTCCAGGGGCCATGTTACCACACTAATCTTTCAGTGCTCTGTCAGATTCTTGCCGCAGTATAGTATCTCCTATCTCATCTTTCTCTACTTTGTCTTCCTTTTCTAGAATACTGCTCTCAAGTTTATTTCATTTCACAGGTCTTTTATATATTCGTTCCAACTTTCATCTTTCCCTTCTTTGCTTAGTATTGGTTTTCCAGCTGAGTTTTTGATATTCATACCGCTGTTTTTCTTCTCCCCAAATGTCTCATTTATTTTCCTGTAGGCGGTATCTATCTTTCCCCTAGTTGAAAATTCTTCTACAGTCTTGCATTTCTTCCCAAGCCACTCCTGCTTCGCCAGTCTGCAGTTCCTGTCAACCTTATTTTTCAGACGCCTCTACTCCCTTTTGCCTGTTTCATTTGATGCTTTTTTGTATTTTCTCATTTCATCATTTATGTTCAGTATCTCCTGTGTGGCTAAGGATTTCTATTAGGCCTTGCCCTTCTGTCTATACCATCCTCTGCGACCTTTACTACTCTATCTCTCAGAGTTACCAATTCTTATTCTACTGAGTTAATTTCCTCAGTTTTAGCCAATCATTGCCTAATACTCCTTCTGAAGCTTTCAATCACCTCAGGTTCCTTTTCCTTAATATTCTACCTTTTTGCAATCTCTTAAGTTTCAGTCTACAGTTCATAACCAATAAGTCATGGTCGAAGTCTATTTATGCTCCTGTTACAGTTTAAAAGCTGGTTTTTAAACCTTTGCCTTACCATTATAAAGTCAATCTGGTTCTTCCCAGGGTCTCCTGGTCTTTTCCACGTATATAACTTTCTTTCATGATGATGAAAGCAAGTGTTTGTGATGATTAAATTGTGCCCTGCACATAATTCTACCAGTCGATCTCCTCTTTCATTCCTTTTCCCCCGTCCATATTCACCTACTTCGTTTCCTTCTCTTCCGTTTCCTACTACCGAGTTCCAGTCTCCCATCACAATTAAGTTTTCTTCTCCTTTAACGGTCCGGATAATTTATTTCCTCATTCATTTCATCGATGTCATCATCGGCAGAGCTAGTTGGCACATAAAAATGTACTACTATGGTCGGTGTTGGCATCATGTCTATCTTTGCTACAATAATGCTGTTCATAGTAGCTGTTCATAGTAGCTTAATCGCATTGCTATTTTCTTATTCATTATCAGACCTACTCCTGTGTTACCACCAACTGATTTTGGATTTATAACCGTGTACTCACCTGACCAAAAATCCTGTTCATCCTGCCACCGAATTTCACTAACCCCAACATATCTAATTTTACCTATCCATTTCCATTTTCAAATTTTCTAACTTCCCTACCCGATTGAGGGATAGAAGATTCCACACTCCGATCCGTAGAATGCCTGTATCTTTCAAAAAATGTTAAAATGTTAGTAATTCTATGGGACCAAACTACGTTGGTCATCAGTACCTAGACTTACAAACTACTTAAACTAACCTAAGGACAACACACGCATTCAACACGAGGGAGGATTCGAATCTCCGACGCGGGAAGCCGCGAGTTCCGTAACGTGCCCCTCCAGACCACTCGGCTGCTCCCGCGGTCCTTCTTTTGTTTTTCTTGATGACGTCATCCTCCTGGGTAGTCCCAGCTTGGAGTTCCGAATGGGGGTCAATTTTACCTCTGAAATATTTTACCCAAGAGGATGCCATCGTCTTATATTCATACGGTGGAGCTGCATGTCCTCGGTAAAATTAACGGCTGTAGTTTCTCCTTGCTTTCAGCCATTCGCAGTAACTGCATGGCAAAGACATGTTAGCTGCTGTTACAAGGCCAGCTCAGTTAGTCATCGAGACTGCTGCCCCTTTAACTATTGAAAAGGCTGCTGCCCCTCTTCCGGAATCACACGTTTGTCTGGCCTCTCCAAAGATACCCCTCCGTTGTAGTTGCACCTACGATACAGCTAGCTCTATCGTTGAGGCAAGCAAGCCACCCACTTCGGCAATGGACAGGAGTGACTCACCATAAAGATGATTGCTGAGCCGCTAACAGCCATGTATAAAAGACAATCACATTTACACAATTTTACATTTTTCACCATAGCCTGCATCGGAGACTGGAACCACACAACAATGACACAGTGACTCAGGCACAGCTCACGCTCAACTCGTACACATATGACCAATATCTCTGGCCGTTATAGACAAACCGGCATCTTGACAGGGAGGGGGTGAGGAGAGAGGAGAAGGGATTGTAGGGAAAATAATGCAGGGGAGCGGTGGAGATAGAACGTTCTGTGCCACATGTCGAGGCCTGTTATAAGTAACTGTTAACTTGTAGCTTGGAAATCAGTAAATGGAGGGGATGGGAAGAGGGAAAGTAAAAGTTGTTAAAAAATACTGCAAAATAATACAAAAATCATGGTACACAGTTGGAATAGAGAATTTAATTGAGAGGTGCTACGGGGTATGATAGCGTGGCTTACATTCGAGCCAGGATGGTTGCAGGGCCATAGAATGTGTTGTAAGGTAAAAATCGACCACTTTACCAAACAAGAGCAATGTTTTATCACTAAAATTAGTAAATGAGGTCCGTGTGAACTACTGGTTACTCCCTGCTACAAAGCCTTGTGCCCTGGCCCAAACTGAGAACTGACTCGTTTCAAATTACTTCAATAACAGGAAGTTAATACTATAGTGGTCAATATACATAGCAGCTCACACGTTATTACATACAGACATTAATAAGTAAGCCATCACTATTAAAGTTATCTTAGAAAGGTGGCTAAGAAAACATTTATGGTGCAACGGAATTTAGACATAAGAAAAATTGCATCTGATCTTGTTCTCAGCACTTGTGAAGAACAATATTAAATAAAAGAGAGAAGGTGCTCCAAAACTACAATTTATAGGCAACTTACGGATTATGCTAAACTTAGACTTGTTTATTCAGATAGAAAACAAGCAAAATGGGGAACCAATTTTGTTAATAAAATAAAAATGCATCTCTTACGGGGACTAATGCGGACGGTGCCCAGCCTAAATTATACATGATTTAACGCTACTGGGGGAAGAATTCACAAACAACACTCAGTCGCTCGCACACACGCAATGCTACAGCGAAACTAACCAAAATCATCGTGCTGATACAAGGCGGAAGCAGGTGCCGCTATCGTAGGCGAAATTCAGCAAGTCGGAGGTAGCACAAAACACAATGTACAATAACACTGAATCTGGCTCAGGTCTGTCGTGCCTGTTTTGAGATGGTGCGTGTGTATAGCCAAGTTAAATTACATCTGAATTGGACCGCGAGCAAACACAATAACGGTGACACACGGCTACGTTACATGAACGCAGTCCACTGAAGGTGAAGTGGTTGAAAGTTGGGTTCATTATACAAAATCACAGTGGATTCTTAAGTTGCGGTCTGTTAGAAATCGATCTAGGTACTGGTTTTATATGAGAAGTTGCGTGAATTCAGGCGACTAGCTGCAAACCCCGGAAGTCCGAACTCGGGGCCACGTGGTTCCGAAAACCGATAATATTGAATAAATTCAGTTTCCGAAAAATAAAGAAAATTAACTATAGCATGCAACCCATAGAAATGCTTAGAATTATATAAAGAAGCGAATGAAATACAGCTACACGCGATATTACAGAGACGGAAGAGGTCTAGTCTCCAAAACTCGTAAAGTGAAATGATTACAAATTCGAAAAAATTAGAATAAGAACAACGGCAAGCAACCCTTAGAAATGTTTAGAATTACATAAGGAAGCTATTGAAGGAAGTTTTACAGGACTCAGAGAGAATTACTGACAAAGAGATCGTACTACAAGTCGGAGAAGAAACAGCAACATTAAAATAGGCGGGAAGAGAAGATCGCGAAATATTAGTGGAAATCAGAATGATACCCGCATAGTTACTTGCCTTATGGGCATGGAACAAACAAGAGTAGAAGCTGAAGGCTTTTGTTCTATGAACCAAGCATGTGGAGCACATATCACTCACGGAAGGAAACGATGAGAAGATTTTTACATGCACTGTGCAAAAATGAACATATCACCTATTAGAAATCGGGCCCCACAAAGCTAGAAAGTATTTACACAGAGTTAATACACCGCCACATGATCACAAAAGGTTTTAACATACCGGACCGTTATCAAACTGCAACTAGAATCACACACACCGCGTTCATCTATTGGAAATCACTGAACTGAAATCGAGAAAACATTTCTGCACACGATCGTAGAAAATATTCCAAAATATGATTCTAAGTTGACGAGCCTAAGTTACACGTGCTAGACAATGAAACGCTACCATCTCCAAACATAAGAGCAGAACAAACTTTACCTCAACAGCACAGAATGGTGAGTCCGAGCAGCCACGAGACTCGGGAAGCCACCGGAAGCAGGAAAATCTAAGATCAACAGTGGTGGGGACGAAGAGCGAGTAGACCCGCACTGGAGAGGGAAGGCTCTCCAACCAACTCGCAACCAAAGGTTGTAGAAACCTCTTTGGTCGATTCAGCAGCTACCCACACTGAGCCAGAGAGAACGATGCAAAGAGAGCTATCACTCCCCACATTCAAACAGCCATAGATTCTCGCACCCACTTAAAAGTAAAACAACTGCACATTCTCACAGGGACAGTGGTGTAGCGGAGAAGCCGTACTTATGCCACATTAATTAATATAGTAATAATTTATTAACATAACAAAATAAGAAAAACCTAACAATATGAACTAATATTTTAACACATGAAATAACAATGCTAATCCTCAAGCCTTGAAAAGAGTGGGGTTCATGTTTTAACAAAATGATAATCTAGCGACATTAAATAAATTATTACTTTATATATATATATATATATATATATATATATATATATATATATATATATATATATAATATAGGTGTGCCACATGGATGTCCATATCGGTTTTGTCCAACATTTAATGATGGCCATTCATTCTGATGGACAGCTGGTTGCTGATTGCAGCACATTTGGTAAACCACATGGCCTCTTTCACAGGTGGCCAGGAAAGCATAAGACAGGACTGGAATAGGGAGGTCTTATCGAATGGACTGTCCAGGAATTGCATTGTGATCTTCCACAGGGATATGATTCCTGTGGTAAGTGGTTAGGACTGGTATTATCATACATATGGAGTAGATGTTGTGTAGGTTGGATAGGAGTCATAGCATCACTTATAGGGGAGGGGGGGAGGATCTTGGCTCCTGCCTTAGGCTCACCAGTGAAAGCAGCCATGCAATTTACTTAATCTGCCGCAATCAATATGCAGCGTTATACATTGATATGACTACTAACTAGCAGTCCATGAGAATGAATGGCTCCTGTCTAATTTTGGTTAAGAGCAACATGGACCACTAAGTGTGCACAGCACACAGCTGAACATAACATGCTTTATTTCAGTGGCGGCTTTTCAACCCAGGCATCTGGATCCCCCATCCAACGCCAGCTCTTCTTAGCTTGAAACTAACAACACATTCAGCTGTCTCAGAATAATGGTGGCCTCAACCTAATAAGACAGATCATCAGTGTACAACATACCTAACAGTACCCCCCTCTCTCACTACTCTCAATTCGTGTCTCTGCTCCAATTGAGTACCACCTCTTTCGTAATATTTTGTAATAATTAACATCACTCTGCTCCTTGCCTGTTCACTCCCCCTTCCTTTACTGCCTTCCAAGCTGCAACTCACATTTCCAAACCTCACCAGATTGTGTGGAACATACCATCCCAACCCTTGCCCTGCATCCTCCCCCCTCCCAAATCTCCCACTAACTGTCAAGATGCCAGTTTGGATATAACAGCCAGAGATGGAGGGTATAGTTGCATACTTTTTCGCTGAGTGATGGTCTTGTGTTATCTCTCTGATGAAGGTTATGTGAAAAATTTAAATTTGTATGACTGTGATTGTTTTGATTGTCTTTTATATGTGGCTCTTTGCGATTCAGCAATTGTTCATGTGATGAACTGCTCCTATCCCCATATTATTGACATTCATATGTTAGACAGTCTCTTATATAATCAATTAACTTAGATTAATGGTTGTTTCAGAGATCATGAATGGAACGAACGGTTATTTACAATGTGTATAAAAACTACACAGCAGTTATTAAGAAGAGTCAAAGGGCATGAAAGGGAAGCATTGGTTGGGAAGGGAGTAAGAGAGGGTTGTAGCCCTTCTAAAATGTTATTCAAATTGTGCCGTGAGCAAGCTTTGAAGAAAAGCAATGAGAAATTTAGAGAAGGAATTAATGTTCATGGTGAATCAATAAAAAAAACTCTGTTTTGCTGATGACACACTAATTCTGCCAGAGTCAGAACAGCACCTGGAAGAACAACTGAACAGAATAGACAGTGTGTTCAAAGAAGCATAAAAGTTGAACATTAAGAAGCGGAAAAAAGGCAATGGATGCAGTCAAACAAAATCAGGGGATGCTGAATGAATTAGACTGGGTTATGAAATAATAAAGGTGGTAGATGAGTTTAGTTACTTAGGCAATATAGTAACATATGACGGTCGCAATACAGAGGATATAAAATGAAGAATGGCAATGGGAAGAAAAAATATATTTACTGACACTGAATATCAATGTGTTAGGAAGTCTTTTCTGAAGGCATTTGTGTGGAGTGTTGCCTTGTGTGAGAGTGAAACATAGATGATAAAAGGTTCAGACAGGCAGAGGATAGAAGCTTTTGAAATGTGGTGCTACAGAAGAATTCTGAAGATTGTGTGGTTACATCACATAACTAATGAGGAGGTACTAAACAGAATGGGGGAGAAAAGGAATTTTTCGCTATCTCGACTAAAAGACAGATTCTTAGACAGAAAGGAATCGTAGATTTAGCACTTGAGGGAAGTGTGTGGGGTAGAAATCGCAGAGGGAGACAAAGAGGCAAATACAGTAAGCATATTGAAATGGATGTGGGTTGCCATTCTTATGAGGAGATAAAAAGGGTCGCTCAGGATAGAATAGGGTAGAGAGGTAAATCAAACCAGTCTCCAGACTAAAAACCATAACAACAACAACACAGATCATGAATACGAGATTTCATAATGATTTGGAATGTGTCAGCTTACTATAACACCACATAACATAACTTTTTGTGTTTTTTATTATCATGTTATTATTTTTTGTAAAAACAATAATTTTGATGTAAGAATTCATCAACTGAGTAGATAAATTATTATAATTGCCTACAGGGAAGTAAAATGTTGTCCTATGTTAACAGTGAAGTCATAATGTGTATTATGAGTTACAGTTAAGCTTAGACAACAAAAAATATTTGTCAAAATATGATCAGTACATACCGTAGGATCAAAACCAAGAAAGTAATCTGCACATGGTAAAACCTGGTTTTGTCCAGGTTCTGTCTCTGGCCAACATGAAATTTGATCCCATATTGGCTTACATGTTCCTGGGATAAAAGGTAAAGAAAGTAATGGTATAATTGCTATTTATTATTTTCGTCAGTAATTAAAGTAAAAAATACTGCCATTAGATGATTTATAAAAGCTTAATCAGTAACATATTTACTAATTACTTACCACATTGCAAAGAAGTAAAACAGCTCAGTATGCTTTGATCACTGAAAATGGTTCTAATTATCAAACTAAAACTGTATTGGATTAATCTGACGATAATTCTTTACAGTAATAAAAAAAATGTTCAGAAGAGATAGACTGAGTAGCCAGTACATATTTCACCCCAGTACCGCCTATAGTAACACTAAAAAGACTAAAATAAACGTTGAAACATGCTTTTGGAAAACGAATTTCTTGTATCAGGCAGGAGAGACGAGGCAGTAGAAAGGGGATAGAAGGAAGTGTCGCTTTGGGTTACTCACAACCTAGACCTTGAGTAAAATAAAAAATTCACAGTATGACCAGCTCAGGGGGAGGGCGAACTGTGTCTTCGGCATGAGCAGTTTACCAGTATAAATGTTGTTAATCTCCGATTCGTATGT
Organism: Locusta migratoria; assembly: GCA_026315105.1. Lineage (NCBI taxonomy): Eukaryota > Metazoa > Arthropoda > Insecta > Orthoptera > Acrididae > Locusta > Locusta migratoria. Next base: position 905,318,551 of record CM048744.1, on the reverse strand, counting down.
TCTTTGTTACCCTCATTGTTGATGGCGTGAAATGTTAGCCCAGGACAGCTGAAGATGTTCAACTTTTACGATCTGAATAAATGCCCCCTCTCTGTTTGTTAGAATCGACTGGTACTAATCTTACAAAAATATCAGTAACAGTAATATGAATGTCATTTAGGAAACATTAACTGAAGGAAGGTGAACTGAATGAAATACATAATTTTTCCAACACTCTCACCAACAATGGTATAATAATTGCGTTCACAAATACAACTATTTATCAGGGTAAACTAAATTTCGAGTCATTGAATGTTCACTTCAATGGTTCAAACTGAAATTTAATATTTCCATTTAATTGTCTTTTTCACTTTATTCGTTACTCTTTACAAAACCGCTTCCGTAGTACTCCCGGCAAGCGGGATAATATAATTTTACGAATGAGACGATTATCCAAAACCGCTAGTTTTAAAGGGAAAATCGTTGAATTGGCAACACTGGCAAAAAAATAATGGGAATAAAACTAGAAAATGCGCGCTCGCATAATTAAGTAATTTTGGAACCATTAATTCCTTGAGAGCTCCATTTGTAAACACTCAATATTCTCTCTCCACCACTCGATGTGGGGGCGATGTAGTTTTAAAGTGCCCCAAAGTGAAATAAATTAAAAAACCAACAGAAGTACAATATTAAAACAAACCGCCACTATGAACACGGATACATACACTAAGCATCAAGCAAGTGAGATACGATCTGTGTGAGAGAGAATAAATGATTGAAAGTTAATCATCTGACACTTGATACAATTGGAAGAGATCACGGCGTACCAAAAGGGGATACGACTAGTATCAATCGTTTCAACCTAGATACGTTATTACTGGTTTCTTTTTCAGGTCTCCTTTTCTACATTACTTTTCACATTGAAAACATTCCTCTTCCTCTTGAAATAAACTTCTATAATTTGTTCATTCTGTAAGATCTTTCATTTCAAAGATGTCCGACGACCCACCTGAAAGGACACCACAACCCACGAGTGGATCGTGGCCCACAGACTGGGAAACGCTGGATTAGATTAATACTTGTTCCATAGATCATAAACACATGTCAGTTTAATAACAGGTAGCTATATTACGATTATTTATTGTGAAATTACTAAGTTTTATCTAAAAATTCATTTAATATGTAAAAGGACTTGCCATTCAGAAATTCTTTTAATTTCTTTTTAAATACTGGTTGGCTATGTGTTAGACTTCTGATGGTACCTGGTGACCAAAGACTTTTGTATCAGTATAATTCACCTCTTTCTGTGCCAAATTATATTTGACAATGAATACTGAACATTACCCTTTCTCATAGCACATTTTAGCTACGCACACTGTTATTACTTTTAAACTGAATCCGATTATTAGTAACAAATTTCGTAAATGAATACGTCTATTGTGAGGCTAATGTGAAGATCCTTATGTCCTTAATAGATGTCTGCTGGGTGATCACATGTGGGCTTCAGCAATAAATTTGTGCTGTGGTCGTGCTTCGAACCCGGCACCTCATGCTTATTAGATAGACGCTTTAACTCCTCAGATAACGAAGCGTTAATCATTAAGCCATTTCTTAAGAACGCCTTGGAATCAAGTGGGGGACATATCAATAGGTATTTCCGGTGTAGAGAAGCAGCTGAGAGAGCTAAATACGAAAAAGTCTGCTGGTCCGGATGGAATACCAGTTCAGTTTTACAAAGACTATTCTGCGGCATTGGCCCCCTGCTTAGATTGCATTTATCGCGAATCCTTAATTCAGCGCAAAGTTCCTAGTGATTGGAAAAAAGGGCAGGTGACTCCCGTGTATAAGAAAGGAAAGAGAACTGACCCACACAATTGCAGGCCAATATCGTTGACATCAGTTTCATATAGAATTTTAGAGCATATTCTCAGTTCGAATATAGTAAATTTCCTTGAAACGGAAAACCTTCTTTCCATGAATCAGCACGGGTTTAGGAAACATCGTTCATGTGAAACTCAGCTTGCTCTTCTCTCACATGACATCTTGCGAGCCATGGATAAAGGGCAACAGGTGGATTGTGTTTTTATCGACTTCAAAAAGGCATTCGACGCGGTGCCACACTGCAGACTGCTAACGAAAATACGAGCTTATGGAATAGGTTCACAGATTTGTGACTGGCTGGAAGACTTCCTAAGTAATAGAACGCAGTACGTTGTTCTCAACGGCGAGTGTTCATCAGAGACGAGTGTATCGTCAGGTGTGTCCCAGGGGAGTGTGATAGGACCGCCATTATTTTCTATCTATATAAATGATCTGATGGACAGAGTAACTTGTAATTTACGGCTGTTTGCTGATGATGCTGTGCAGTATGGGAGGGTGTCGTCTGTAACTGACTGTAATAGCATACAGGATGACTTAGACAAAATTTCTAGTTGGTGCAAAGAATGGCAGCTAGCTCTCAATGTAGAAAAATGTAAGGTGATGCGCATGAGTAGAAAAAACAAGCCTATAATGTTCGAATACAGCATTAGTAGTGAGCTTCTTGATGTTGTCGCGTCGTTCAAATATCTGGGCGAAACATTGCAGAGCGATATGAAATGGAACGAACATGTAAGGACAGTTGTGAGTAAGGCAGACAGCCGACTTCGGTTTATTGGGAGAATTTTGGGAAGATGTACTTCACCTGTAAAGGAGGCCGCGTATAAAACGCTTGTACGACCACGTCTTGAGTATTGCTCAAGTGTTTGGGACCCGCAGCAGATCGGTTTGAAGGAAGACATAGAGGCGGTTCAGAGGCGAGCAGCTAGATTTGTTACCGGTAGGTTCGACCAATGCGCGAGTGTCACGAAGATGCTCCGGCAACTCAATTGGGGATCGCTGGAAGATAGACCACATTCTTTTCGTGAATTTCTGTTAAGTAAATTTAGAGGGCCGGAATTTGAAGCTGAGTGTAGTACGATCTTGCTGCCGCCTACTTACATTTCGCGTAAAGATCACAAAGACAAGATAAGAGAAATTAGGGCTCGTACGGAGGCATATAGGCATTCTTTCTTTCCTCGTTCTATTTGGGAGTTGAATAGGAAAGGAAATGCCTAGTAGTGGTACAGTGTACCCTCCGCCACGCACCTTACGGTGAATTGCGGAGTATGTAGAATAATACGCCTATTTTCAAGATTGATTTGATCGCGTGACATGGCCTTTAGACCCCAGATGTAATCGTGTGCAGCCTGCCTGGTTCAAGTCTTTTTAACTAACGCACGTCCTATGTGTTGACTGGTTCAGTAAATCCCCGGAAAAAAACTCGTCGTGATAAATATTAACAAAATAAATTGTTTTTAAATTATCATTATTTGTTTAGTTCTTCTATCAGATCGTTTTATACGCATAAAGAGTTTTCATCGCATGAGAAACGTTTTACGTTGTGGTGGAGACAGCACAGCGCGGCCGCCTATTATAGGCGGTAGTGGCCGCAGCGTTGCTCCCACGGCAGGGAGGCGAGGAGAAACGCCGCTTGTAACATTGGCGTTGGAGCTGGCAGAGACACCAGCTCCTGGCTACTCGAGCTCTGGCGGTAAGCACGAGCGGTTCCGAAGCAAGACAACATTGGCTTGTGCATACACAAATCCTCCATGACGGCAACATCCGCCCTTCCTAATTGTTTTTAGCACATTGAAGATTCATCAAATTCACGTCATATTTGCTAAAATATCTTCTAACTATAAATTAAAGATGCATCAACTGTAGAAGCCATCAGAAGATCCGATCGTGAATAATAATGAAGTCGTAACTTTCCATGTAGCAAGAATAGCCGAGTGGTTAGCGGCTTCCTGTTGTGGTGTCCTGTTTTTGCAAATGCGTCGCGATTTTAGGGGTAAATGGCATATACTCTTCGTTGTAACAAATATGAACTAATTGAATTGATGTGGTGGAGACCAGCCTTTGCGGATGCGTAAGAGTAGCAGGAGGTGCTGCTTACAGAGTCACGTGACCCGAAGGTAGCTTGTCTCTTCATCGTAACACATCATTTTGTTACAGTCACTTAACAATGTAATTAGTTATGTACCCTGATTTAGTGTCATGTGCATATTCATATGTTCTTGGTGTTTATAATCAAAGAAAAAGTAACAACGTGCAGTATCTTTTAGAAACAAATTACTCACACCCAAACCTTCAGTTGTCAGACACTCAAATCGGTACCGAAGGTTGTATATTGATAGAGTATCAGTCGAAACTTGTATATAATTTATGCTATGTGCCAGCCCAGATCTGACTTGCGAGTCATCAATTTCTGAAAATTATCGTCGCGGCTTGTGTTTGTCGTGTAAGGCAACAATAAATCCATTTTTTCTGGAATTTCCATTGTTTTATTTGATTAGGTGAAGGTTCTACTGTTATAACATTTCCTTTGTCTATTGAGCGCACCCCGTGACTGTTCCTTAATGTCATCCAAATGGGTTTATCTACACCGTCTGAAAGACAAACTTTATAGCGGTTTAATAGTCCGTGTATTAAAGTTAGCGAATAATTGTTTCACAGATATGGTTAAAAAGTATAAAGTTTATGTAACGTCGGTGCACTCAGCTTCCCCACTTATTAGCTTTATTTCTGTAGTCTGTGTACTTATTACGTATCCGCGACTGAGTAGCCAAGCGCATTGACGCGCTATGCTACGATGCGCGAGGCCTTTTCCAGTCGGGGGGTTCGAAACCCCCCTCGGGCATGGATGTTTGTTTCGACTTCAGTATAAGGTAGTTCATAAGTAGTTTGTAAGTTTAGGGACTGATGACCCTGCAATGAAGTCCGTTAAGCTTAACAAACATTTGAACATTTGAATTTATTACATACACTTATTACTATATATGATAACGATGACAGAACATCTACAGAGCATACCATGGCATTTTTCTTAAACGCATTTTTCCCACAGTTAGTAGCCACTGCAGACAGTTACAGAAGTATTAGTTGCCTACAGCTACAGAATGCGCAAACGAACTGTGTCAAATATTGTTAATGAAGTCTCACATGCGATGTGGGACACCATGCAACCACTACATTTACCGCAACCCACAACAATGATATGGAAAACAATCGCAGAACATTTTCAACATTGATGGTATTTTCCACACTGTATCGAAGCTATCGACGAAAAGTGTATTGTGGTTAAGAAGCCAGCAGACAGTGGTTTATCATTTTTCAACTACAAAAATACACACATTCTGTAGTGCTAATGGCCACCATCAAATTCAAATGTTTGTAGAACTTATGGGACTTAACTACGGGGTCATCAGTCCCTAGGCTTACAAACTACTTATGAAGTAGCTAAGACTAAGGACGGCACAAATATCCATGCCCGAGGGGGGAATCGAGCCCCCGACCGTAGTGGCCGTGCAGACCGTGACTGGAGCACCTCTGTCCCCTCGGCCACCCCAGCCGGCTGGCCACCATCGATAGAAATTAGTTCCTCACTAATGAGTGGGGTCAATGGGGAGGTTTAATGATAGGAATATTTTTTTAAGTAGTATGTTGGCAAAGAAGTTAGAGACAAAATTTACAATTACTGTTCTGCATATCCAGATGTTTTGCAACTGAATCCCAAATGTGTTGTATTAATTTGGTTTTAATGTAGTCATTTCGATTAGCATCGTACAAAACCAGGTTTGGGCGAACTGTTTGAATTACGCTTTCCTCCATGTGCAATACAGACTGGGCAAAATGCACGGTAAGCAGCTGGAGAAGTCTGGCAGCGAGCGGGCAGTGGGGCAACAAACCCAGGAGGTGGCTTGTCTGCCGCCAAGGCTGTGCGGCAGTAGCACAGCAAATCTGTGTCCTGGAAACTGTGTGGCCCAGGCAGAAGCAGCATCTGCGCTGCCCTAGCCTGGTCTGTGCCGCAACTTGGGCTGCTGCATTTAAACCCGGCAGTCACAGAAACCTGCGCAGGGAGCATACAGAAGGGAAAGCTGGGGGCGGCGCCTTTGATCTGTATGTTACCAAGCATTGCGCTCGACGCCATATTGAAAAATAGTAAACCCGGAACTATAGCCACTTAGTACTTTGGCTGGAAATGGACTTCATACGAACTACAGCTAATCTCACCGACTTTTACGAAAGGAAACGGCTTTCATCTATTTTGCGCCATCTTCTTGCACCTAACTGTAATACAACGAAAAAAATAGGCCTAAATTTTAATACAACTACGAAAATGTGCAGTGGAATCGATGATCGTTTTATTTGGTGCTTGTCTCTAGAAAAATTCCAAATAACCCGGAGTTATGTGTGGGAAATTAGTTATAAACAAGCAAGTGACTTTACAACTGCCAGGTTTTACTTGACATGAACAAATTGGCACGAAATATTGAGTCGCACTTAGCAGTACAACGTGACTGCACAGAACTAATGACGTCTGGGTATATATAAAAGTTGTATTTGCTTTAGGATTATCATTAATTTACTGATCGGGGAAGGGCATTTAGAGGAATCTGTCAACCACAGAGCATGTACAGCATAAAATAATTACTCCCCTTAATCTATTTGTTTGAGTATCTGAAGAGCATTCACTGCCAACATTAGCACACTACGCCTCCAATGCTGTAAGTAAAATTTTATCTGCCTACTTACGCACTATTCTTTGTCATTCATTTTATATTATTCCCTGCAACGTTAAACTTATAAAATGTAAATGTACTTCAACATTTAGATGCTGTTCAACTGCTGCAGCAACAGCAGCAGCGAGAGTTATCGTCAAGAGAAGAAGCAAGGCTACTTTTAATAATTACGCTCGTATTACTCTGATTCGAAACTGATAACATTTAACTTTTACTACACATCTAGCGACGTTCACTTACTGCTCAGCATCTTTTGGGAAGGTGAAGAAACTTATATCCTTATTTGTATTCGAATTATTGCGGCAATTAGGTGCTGAACACCATCGGCCAGCTTTTCTTTTATTGCTGCTCATAATAAAAACGGAACAGCTCCAGTTCTTTCTTTTCACTGTACCAAATACCAGTTTACTATTATGCGAATATGCGCAATAAATTTTGGACGACAGACTGCAGCGGGAGTTTCATTTCTGTATATTCCCTATTCTGTGCCCAGGAGGTGGCCTGTCTGCCGCCAAGGCTGTTCGGCACTCGCACAGAAAATGTGTCCCGGAAGCTGTGTGGCCCAGGCGGAAGCAGCATCTGCGCTGCCCTAGCCTGGTCTGTGCCGCAACTTGGGCTGCTGCATTTAAACCCGGCAGTCACAGAAACCTGCGCTGGCTGCCCTGCCCTTCGTCGCATGTGTCTCGACGTGTGCCTGGTCTAAATTACAGGTGGCAGTGTGTGATGATACTGCTGGCCCCCTCATCTCAATGTTATCGTATGATACCATCTGCGTCGGACCCGGAATCGTGTGGTTCAATAGTGATATAAGTTGCGTATGAAGTTAGTTAAAAACGATATAGCCAGCCTTGGAATCAGTGTAGGACAGTGTCTCGGTGATACTGTTATTAAAACAAGTGATAGATTTCATTAATTAAGAGATTTTTATAAGACGTTTCCAGACGTTTTGTCATTGTACATTATTTCAATAAATAGACAGACGAAGGGTAAAAACTTTTGTAAAACATAAAGAAATGAAAATAAATAGAATTTTATATATGTTAGGCTGATAAACAAGTTGTGTTGACCAGCTAATTGTGTTATTTCGACTATTACATTAATTTTCAATATTGAATTCTTTGTAAATATTGACTGACGTGAGATTTTGTGCACATTTTGTGAATGGCCATGCGATTTCATAGTTCAATATATGATAGGAACATATATGATGTACTCGTTAACAAATTAATTGACATTTATCATTATTCTTTGTTGTGAAACAAATAGTACCGTGATTTCGCCTTAAAAAGATGTGCCATCTAAAATTATTGTATGTATAGTTTTCATTTTATATTGTGATTATTTTCGTGTACATGAAATGTTTCCTTTGTGTGTTTGTTCATTGTATATTCAATTGTTATGAACAATGTGTAATGTAATGCCTTATTGTCAAGGTTATATATTTGCCTCACCGCCTTGAATGGTGGAGTTCGAGTTTTAGTCGTCTGTCAAGTGCTCTGGAAGCTATGTCAGTCTGTTGTTTTGAAATAGAAATACTGTCGATTACGTTCTGATGTTTTGTATGTTTTGAAAGATGTAATGTTTTGGTGGAGAAGAAGTTTGATTTAAATTAAAGAAGAAGTGAAAAATTGTATATACACAGTATTTATTTCTACCACGACGCCCCACGAGAATAATGTGGCAGCGAGCAGAAGCCCCATACAACGTAGTGTTGAAAAGCTGAGTATCGGTAGAATAGACTGTAATTACTCAAAAATGTAGTAAAACATTTTAAGTGGCAGCACCGTTGCAATGCGCATGCGCGGGTGAGGTCGAAATTGTCTTCTGAATCCCCTGGAGGCAGCATATGGGCGCTCTCAAGGAGGTTGGAATAGGGGTAGACAGTGTTGCCACATCCAACGAAAAATCAAAAGGTCTTCCGATTTTTTAAATTATTCCAGAAAATACGAAATTTCGAGTGAATCGTCAGAAATTCTCCGATTCCTCCTGAAATTTCGATTGAATCTTCCGAAAGTTTCAAACTTGTCAACATATACTGAGGTCGCGCAACATGCAGCGCCATCTGTGAGACGGCCTTATGAACATAAAGAAAATATTAGCTGATGCACAATAACGACTTGTGCCAAAATATCTCAACGAACTTTGTATATGACTCTATTTGCTTTTACTTCCTTTTCTAACTAGAAAGTTCTCTGTTTATTTATATTTTTTATAATTTATTTTGCATATCTTCCGATTTTCTACTTCATCTTCCGAAATTTTTAAGGCTTCTTTTCATTCGGATCTGGCGGGGGGGGGGGGGGGCGACGATGCTCCTTAACGCTACAGAAGTGAAGCCGTTGTCGCCATATTGTGGAGCCAATAATTTTGTGTAATAGATCACATTTCACCTATCTGGAAGGTCTGTGTTTCTTCACTGTATCAAACATGTACCAGAAATGACAGTTATTTAAATGTATGAAAGTTAAAAGAGCAAGAGCGACAAAGTGCTTTAATCTGAATCATATTTCGTTGCCTCCACAAGATGGCGGACTGGCTTCAATCGACAGATAAGCTTTTCATAGTAGCGCCGTCTTCCCTTATATTAACCTCCCTGGGCGCTCCCATGGCAGAGAAGGACGAGAGGAAACGTCGCTTTTAACATTAGCGTTGGAGCTGGCAGAGATATTAGCTCCTGGCTACTCAAGCTCTGGCGGTTACGCACGAATGTTCCCGAGGCAAAGGCAATGGAGCTATTGCGCACCTCGCAGTGCGCATCGGCAAATCATCCATGAAGGCAATATCCGCCCTTCATATTTGTTTTTGGCGTATTGGAAATTCATCAAAAACACGTCATATTTAGGTTAGTGACAATGCGCTGCACCGTCTAAGGTAGTGAATTTGAGACTGACTGCAAGCAATTTTTTAAAACGAAATCTTCTTTCTAAGAGATACAGAAACAAGTGATTTCGGTATTGCTATTTGTCACATATCTATGGACGTTTTAGCACATGTGTCGCAATTTTGCTTGTAAATGACATTTATACCTTTCGTTGTAACAAATATTTATATGCTTGAAAAGATGTGGTGGGAGAGCAACCATTGTGCATGCGTAAGGTTAGGAGGGGGTGCTGCTTACAGCGTCACATGTCCCAAAGTTAGCTTGTCTCTTCATCGTAACACACTCATTTTGTTACAATCTCTTAACAGTGTAGTCAGGTACTGTGTTTTAGTGTTCATGTTGACATTCATATGTTCTTGGCGTTTATTATCAACGAAAAAAAATGAACAATGTCCAGTATCTTATAAAACAAATCATTAGCCTTAAGCTTGGAAGAAAAGTGTGGCTTACCGAAGCATGTTAGGTCAACGCCTCAGCACTAGTTGAATCAAGTGGAAATAAGGCAAGGGAAGAAATGCTGCAGATATTGTAACAAAAAAATATCTAAATGGAGAGCGATGGGGGGGGGGGGGATCGGGGCGCTTTTCCTGGGCGCCACTCGCAGAGATGCGCCAGATAGTCTCTTTGGAACGCTGGCGTTGTTATTTGTTCAGTTTAGGCCCTATTGGCAGTTCCACGTTTGTTTCCTCCAGCGTTTTGTCTGTACTAACAACAGAGCATGGGTCTGATGACGTTGAGCTCACCATCCTGGATTGGTTCAGCTGTCCCGAAACACATTCTCTTGGGGATAATTTGTGACTGCTCGTGACAATTTGTGATCCAAATCTCTCCTTGACCACCATTTATGCTTAGATAGCCGCTGGTAAGTAAATTTCTTTGGTGAGCCTGATAAATCAACAAGAACTTCACAGTTTAACCAGTCATCTGTGTTTGCAACTCTTCTCATTGTCAACGGCGATATCGTCACATTGTCAAAGGAAAATAACTTCGCTGAAAATTCTGTATTACGTGTATCCGTCAGAACAACTTCTTCAGTTTGCAGCTCAGATGTTCCACAGTCAATGATAGCTTGGGATGCCTGAAGGAAGTCCCATCCGAGGATGACATTGTCACTACATTCTGTAAACACGACAAATTCTAACGGCTAGATCCTGTTGTTGGTGGTTATTCTTGCGACACAAGTTCCTGCTGGCTGGACGTACTTTCCATTCGCGACCTTCAGCACAGTTTCCCCGTATCACAGAACATTGTCTTCTTCAGTGTGCGGCGATAATTATCCGACAATACAGAAAAAGACGCTCCTGAATCAACAAGTGCCCGGACAGGTTGGCCGTCGATTATGACGTCGATGAGATTCCCTGACATCTTAGCGACTGTCATCCATGGAGGATTTTCATTTTCGGCGGCCCCACCTCCGTAGATGGTTACCTCGCTTAGTTTTCCTGGGCGCGGCGGCTAGGGGAGCGGCTGGTACCTTTGTACGGCGACGGTGAACGGCTGCGGCGCGTCGGGGAGCGACCACGTCTAGGGTACGGCGATGGGCTTCTTCCCATAGGTCGACTGAACTCATCAGCAGGTGACTGCCAGGGGTAGAACTGCTCCGACGGCTGACGTCTTGCGGCAAAATAATCGTCGAATACTCGCCTCCTCTCTCTGCAGTAGAGAACGACATGTCCAGGGCGCCCACAGTGGAAACACAGTGGTGTGTTGTCTTCTGTCCTCCAGTCGTCTGTGCTTCTGCTGGGCGTCATAGTTACCGGGGGATTTGGTTGTGGTCGCGTTGGCCGGTTCACGGGCTGCCGTTTGGCGGTTGCAGCGTAAGTCATAACAGGGCGACGCCATTCTTCACGTCGGGTGCGATTGACGGGGCAGACACGAACTAATGTCTGAAATACCTCTTCCTCAGCGACGTCGGCTCCCTCGTGACTTACGGGGCTTACTTACATGGCCACAATCTGATGCTCGCTCGGTCTAACTGTCCCGGATGCCATAAAATGTTGTAATTCTTCTCTCACAATTTGTCGTATTGACTAGCAGTAACCAGTTTTAATGTTTCAATTTTTTGACACTCCTTTTGGAGTAATTTTACTTTACAATGGCGTTGTCTCTGTGCGTAACCTTTTTCATATGTATCCAAATTGTAAACATTATTTCATATCTTTCTGTAATAATATCTATCTCATCCATTTTAGGTAATTTGAAATTATTCTTATGAGGAAACTCCTACTAGCTGTCGAAAGCATGGCCACTCTGCCGTTTAATGAATTTGGAAATACAAATTGTCCTTATTATAACAGTCAATAAAACTGAAACTGCTTATATTTGACGTAACGTTATCTTGTCCTATCTAATAGTATTTCTGTAACCTGTATGCCAAAGCTGAGACAGTCAATATACAATACATATACGTCAGTTATCGGATCGCTTGAAATACCAAATGTTATTTGCAACAACTATTAGAAATAGGCTACAGTTATAAATTCCGTCACACAATGCGGAAATAGTAGAATTTATTGATTTACCTGGTGCATTTGATGCATTTACACTCTTGCACTCAATTTCCTTTCTCCGTAAAGCTTCTAACTGCTCATCCGCTGTCTGAAAAAAAAGAACAAAGAATTAGGCTCAACACTAAAAAGGAAAGTTTCAATATATTTAGGTTTTAATAAAATGATAATAGTGTGTTGAAGAAAGTCAAAGAATGCGGGCTAGATTCTCAGTTGCTTCGTAAGTAATAGAACCCAGTACATTGTCCTCAACGGTGACTATTCTTTGCCGCGGCGGATTAACCGTGCGCATTTTTGTTTTCAAATATTTGTATAGATTATTGGACTTAATTAAGGGGTCATCAGTCCCTAAACTTACAAACTACTTATGAACTAGCTAACACTAAGGACTGCACAAATATCCATGCCCGAGGGGGCATTCGAACCCCCGACCGTAGTGGCCGTGCAGGCCATGACTGACGTGCCGCAGTCCCCTGGCCACCGCGGCCGGCTTGAAATTTTGATTTGACTATTAATCAGAGAAAGACTTTCATAAGCAGTGCCCCAGAGAAGTTTGATAGGACTGCTCTTATTCTTTATATAGATAAGAAATCGGCCGGACAGGGTGATTAGTTTGTTGATAACGCTATAGCGTACAAGATATGTCACCGTTGTGCAGGTGTAGGGTAAAAGACAACTCAGACAAACTTTGTATGTTATATATATTTGGTCGACTCTTTTTTCTAAATGTAGGAACTTGTACGTTAATGCTGATGAGTAACAAAACCGATTTTAATGTGTTACAATACAGCATTAGTTGTGTGATGCTATATGCAATGACGATGACTGAATGGTACGAGCATCTGAGGGCAGTAGCAGGAGACTGAAGTACATATTTCATTGGGAGATTGTTGGAAATATGATATTCTTGTGTAAAGGAAACGGCGAGGCATGCCTCCGAGATCACATTAAAGAAAAACACCAAAGTAGTGCAGAGGTGGGCTGCTGAATTTGCAGGTTGAATCAAGCCACAAATATTACAAGGATGGTTTAAACTCAAATGGGAATTGCTCAAGGAAAGACGACATTGTCCAGAAAATTTAGAGAACAGTCAACTGTTTAATGTTTAAAACCGGAGCCAAGCATAAAACTTCGTTACGTAAATGAATATCGGATTTCCTAAATCTATCAAAGATAAACGAAAAATGTATCTATTCAATAAAGCAGATAAAAATTCGATTAATGCTTTGCTGAGTGAGAACCCCTAGTTTTTCAAAACTGACAACGTTAGTGTAGATCAGATGTGCCTTACATTCAAAGAAATGATATCGACAGCTATTGATAGATTTATAGCAAACAAATTAACAAAAGAGGTTTCTGACCCGCCGTGGTTCACAAAACAGATTAGATTACTCTTGCAAAAGAAACGAAAAAAGCATGCCAAATTTTAAGGACACAAAATCCGTCTTTTACAGAAACTTAATGCGAGAAGCTAATAATAAATTCCACGTCAAAACCCAGTCACGTAATTTGGTAGAGAATCCTAAGAAATTCTGGTTGTATGTAAAGTATACTAGCGGTAAATCACAATCAATACATTCACTACGCCTTAGTAACAGTGATGCTTTCATGTCAGGTCTGCTAAAGCAGAATTGCTTAACACAACCTTCCTAGAGAAGACCAAGCAAATATTCACGAATTCGTATCAAGAACAACTGCCATCATGATTAATTTACAAATTGAAACCCCTGGTGTACTAAGGCAACTTAAATCACTTGGCAAAAGTAACTCTCCCGGTCCCAATTGTATATCAATTAGTTTCCTTTCAGAGAATGCTGATGCTATAGCCCCATACCTAGTTATCACATACTACTGCAGAAAGATTTTAGAACATATACTTTCTTCAAATATTATGAACTATCTCCAAGAGAACGACCCATTTGAAATGATTTCCAATCCATGGTGTACAGCAATCAGTTGGAATAAATACTCCTTCAAACCGTCTTGATTGCAATTTTTTTTATTAGTTAATGACGCGTTTCGCCCTTTAGCAGGGCATCTTCAGATTATCTGCGTGACAGAATTTACACAAAATTACAAGGCGGAATTACAAACGGTTATAATGGTACGTGGGCTTATTTTGTGTTAAGAAGACAGTATAATTGGTAAACAAAGCTCACAATGCGCTCTCCGTGGTGTGACACCATAAGTTGTTATTGCGGTGTTTCTATTTTTCTGGAATATTTATTTGATTTCCTTGTCTCCCTACAAATGATTTGTAGGGAGACAAGACAAAAATATTCCAGAAAAATAGAAACACCGCAATAACAACTTACGGTGTCACACCACGGAGAGCGCATTGTAAGTTTTGTTTACCATTTATACTGTCTTCTTAACACAAAATAAGCCCATGTACCATTATAACCGTTTGTAATTCCGCCTTGTAATTTTGTGTAAATTCTGTCACGCAGATAACCTGCAGATGCCCTGCTAAAGGGCGAAACGCGTCATTAACTAATAAAAAAATTTGCAATCAAGATGGTTTGAAGGAGTATCGACCCATTTGATCCATATTCAACACGGACTCAGAAAGTACCATTTTTCTGAAACACAGCAAGCTTTTTATTCTCATGTCGTGATGATTGTTATAGACAAGGGAGGTCCAATAGATTCTGTATTTCTAGGTTCCCGGAAGGTTTTCGACAGTGTACCTCACAATCGTCTTCTAATCAAACTGCGTGCTTATGGAATATCGCCACACTTGTGCGATTAGATTCGTGATTTCCTGTCAGATAGGACACAATGCTTTATAATTGACGTAAAAGTTATCGAGTAGAAATAAAATTATAACTGGCGCTCCCCAGGGAAGTATTGAAGGGCTCCTATTGATCCTTATATTTATAAACGATAGAGATCTGCATGGTACAAAAATGGCAAATGGACCTTAATAATGAGGGGCGTGAAGTCCTCCTTATGACCACTAAAAGAAGCCCACTGAACTTCATTTAGACGAGTATCAGTCAAAAGAACAGGCCGTAAATTCAACTAAATACATAGGAGTAACAACTATAAACAAAGAAAGAACACTTAGAAAATATCGTAGCGAAAGCGAACCAAATATTATGTTTCGTTGGTAGAACACTAGAAATACAGCAGTTCTACTAAAGAAATTGCGTACACCACCCTTGTGCGTCCTATTCGGAAAATTCTTGTGCATTCTGGGATCCCCACCAAGTGGGACTTACAGATGATGTAGAGAAAGTTTAGAGAAGGGCAGCTCGTTTCGTAGTATCGCGGTATAGGGAAGAGAGTGTCGCGAGAATAATACACGAATTGGGGTGGAAATCATTGAAACAAATGTGACCTTCCTATCGGTACTAAGAATTTGGCAATAAGAATTGGGCAATACATAACTCACGGTAGTAAAAGGTTTATGGCTCATTGTCTCTGTTCATAGGGATGAGTTATGTATGTCAGCTTCTATGCCCTAAACAGCTACCCAATCTGTTTAAACAAGGTCAATAATTAATCTGTTGTTTAGCCAGTCTATCAATCTGCATGTGATGACATGAAAATATATTTAAACAAACAATTTAAACTTCTGAATAACCAACAAAATGGATTCTAAGATAAAGAAGTGGTTTACTCACGAAGTAATTCTTTTTAAATGGAGTTTATTACTCATTTTGGACATGAAAATGCGGAGGTGGTCCGACTTTATACATCTCTAAAGAACTAAACATTTCCCCAACTATCGTTCATGAGAAGCACAATAAGTATCACACGCACTCGAGAGTAAAAATTCCAAATTATCACTCGTAAATTAGTATAGTCCATCGAACATTGCAGTTCCAAATTAATCCGCGATTTAAGTATTCGTTATAAAACACAGTTTGTCATCACACGAGTATACGATTATTTAATTATCAAAGTTCCACAGCCCTACTACCGTGCACAGATTATCACTTTTCTCCAGAGACTGTTCTTCAGTCACAGTGCCGTAAATTTTCTAAGTCCACACATGCCTATCTCTTCAAATCACAAGTTCGTAACGCGGCTTCAGACCGCCCAGCGTTACAATCTTCCACCACAGCGTCCAAATTACGAGTCCCTTCCCAAGCGTTCGAATTTGTATCCTTCCACGCATCGTAACGCCTCATCTTTAAAATACAATTTCCCTTCCAAAATATTGTACATTTGAATATCACAGAATTAAATGCTTTGACCACCTTCCTATAAATGTTGCTTAAATTTAACAAACAAATATATATTTAACAATACTAAGAAACGGTTGAGACTGATGCTCTTTGCTCAGATACCCGTTAAGTGTGTCGTCTCACTGTTCAAATATACTGCCGCTGTTGACATATAGTTACACAATTAATACTTAATTTACCGTGGCGTTTTATACAACTATATTCAGTCCTTGTCCACAAATATATATATATATATATATATATATATATATATATATATATATATATATATATATATATATTATCTTCTACTTTTAGTCGGCCATGAAATATTTAAGTGGCAGTGTACAACATAAAAAACGAAAGTTACTAAGAATAATATTGAATATAATAAAATACATATATACATCTACATCTACATGGGATACTCTGCAAATCACATTTAAGTGCCTGGCAGAGGGTTCATCGAACCACAATTATACTATTTATCTCCCATTCCATTCTCGAATAGCGCGCGGGAAGAAAGAACACCTGAATCTCTCTGTTCGAGCTCTGATTTCTCTTATTTTATTCTGATGATCATTTCTACCTATGTAAGTGGGAGTCAACAATATATTTTCGCATTCGGAGGAGAATGTCGGCGATTGGAGTTTCGCAAGTAACCCACGCCTCAGCGATAAGCGCCGTTGTTGTAATGATTCCCATCCCAGATCCTGTATCATTTCCGTAACGCTGTCTCCCCTGTATCGTGACAATACGAAACGAGCTGCCCTTCTTTGGACTCTCTCGATGTCCTCCGTCAAACCCACCTGATAAGGATCCCACACTGGGCTGCAATACTCCAAAAATGGACGGACAAGCGCAGTGTATGCAGTTTCTTTAGTAGTTCTGTTGCATCTTTTAAGGATTCTGCCAATAAAACGCAGTCTCTGGTTCGCCTTTCCCACGATATTATATACGTGTTCTTTCCAGTTTAAGTCTGAAGTAATAGTGATTCCTAGGTATTTTGTGGAGTTTACGGCCTTCACATTTGATTGATTTATGTTGTAAACAAAGTTTAACGGATTTCTTTTCGTACTCATGTGGACGACTTCACACTTCTCATTATTTAGAGTCAATTGCCAATTTTTAGACCATACTGATATCTTATTCAGATCGTTCTGCAGTTGGTTTTGATCTTCAGATGATTTTACTAGACGGTAAATGACGGCGTCATCTGCAAACAACCTAAGAGAGCTACTTAGATTTTCCCCTAAATCGTTTATGTAAATAAGGAATAGCAGAGGACCAATAACACTACCTTGTGGAACGCCCGATATCACCTCTGCTTTAGTCGATGCCTTACCATCGATTACTACGAACTGTGTCCTCTCTGACAAGAAATCCCCTATCCAATTGCAAATTTGGGGCGATATACCATAACCACGCAATTTGATTAAATCCGTTTGTGAGGTACGGTGTCAAAAGCTTTCTGGAAATCAAGAAATACGGAATCGATTTGCGAACCTTTGTCGATAGCACCCATCACTTCGTGTGAATATAGAGCTAGTTGTGTTTCGCATGAACGATATTTTCTAAATCCGTGTTGACCTTGGGTCAATAGATCGTATATAAATGGAATGCGCTTTGCTAGGTTCATGTTTTGTGTTTCTGTCTTCTGACACAAGAATATTATTACCTCAAGGAAAAGCAGAACAATATAGTAAAACAAAGTTTATTGAAAGAATACGGAAATAATGTGGTACATTTTTTTAAGATAGGTAGCGTGGTGCAATGCTGCCCATTTGCTTGTTACGTATCAATAATTGTAAATATAATACTTATAATATTATTATTATAATACTGAGATTTATTGACTTTTTATCTGTTAGGGATTTACGCCGTTTGATTCTCCCAAGTCTCCTGAATCCATTAACATATTTATATTTGTCGTATGATCATTCCCTGCTTTTATATGGATTTTTAGAATAATGTTTGTGGATATATTGTATTTCAGTAGCAATCTGGAATAGACGCCCGCTCTCAGCCAAGAGCTTTTCCGGTTTTCGAGCAGAGTAGGAAAACCCTGATTACCTGTATTCCATTCACTTGGTCCAAACTGTTAGCCGGCCGGCTGGGGAACCCAACATCCTGATAAAACCCGCCTTTCACATTGAAACAATCAGCTTCACAAAGGCTTTACTCGTTTCGACGAGATATATTAGCGCAATTTCTTTCACCAACTTTCTCTTCCGAATGCAAACATATTTTGGTAGCATCCCACCTACATAGGAAGACATGATCATCGAAATAAAATAAGACTAGATCGAAAACGGAAAAATTTAGGTGTTCCATTTTTCCCGAGAGCTGTTACAAAAGGGAACTGTAGAGAAACATCGTAAAACCGGCTTGATGAATCTGTTGCCGCGTTACTGGACAGTTTTCGACGCCAGATGATTCGTGAGCTCGCCCAGGAAACCAGATTAGCACATACCACTGTGCTTCACATCCTGACGGAACGCCTGGTAATGCGAAAAATTGCGTGTGTGTGTGTGTGTGTGTGTGTGTGTGTGTAGGGTGGTCCATTGATAGTGACCTGGCCAAATATCTCATGAAATGTGCATCAAACGAAGAAACTACAAACAACAAAACTTTCGTTGCTTGAACGGGGGAAAACAGATGGCGCTATGATTGGCTAGCTAGGTGGCGCTGCCACAGGTCAAATGGCTATCCACTACATTTTTTAAATAGCTACCCTCATTCTTATTACATATCCGTCTAGTACGTAAATAGATATGAATGTTTTATTTGGAACACTTGTTGCTTTGTGATAGATGGCGCTGTAATTGTCACAAACGTATAAGTACGTGGTATCACGTAATATTTCTCCAGTGCGGACGGTATTTGCTTCGTGATTTATTACTCGTGTTAAAATGGACCGCTTACCAATTGCTGAAAAGGTCGATATGGTATGGTATTTATATATGGCTATTGTGATCAAAATGCCCAATGGGGTCGGCCGCGGTGGCCCAGGAGACTGAGGCGCTTCAGTCATGGTCTGCACGGCCACTACGGTCGGGGGTTCGAATCCCCCTTCGGGCATGGATATTTGTGCCGTCCTTGTTCGTAAGTAGTTTGTAAGTTTAGGGACTGATGACCCCGTAGTTAAGTCCCATAAGCTTTACAAACATTTGAACATTTTTGCCCAATGGGGCTGTGCTATGTATGTTGATCCTTATCTTGGAAGACATCGTCCAAGTGTTTGGACCTTTCTTTGGATAGTTACGTTATTTAAACAGATAGGAAGTGTTCAACCACAACTGAAACGTCAAACACGACGGGAACAAATGATGATGCCCAAGTAAATGTTTTAGCTGCAGTTTCGGCTAATCCGCGCATTAGTAGCAGACAAACTGAGCGAGAATCGGGGATCTCAAAAACGTTGGTGTTGAGGATTCTACATCAACATAAATTACACCCGTACCATATTTATATGCACCACGATTTGAATGGAGAAGACTTTGAAATTCATGTACAGTTATGCCACTAGGCACAAAATGAAGTACTGGACGATTTTCGTGACGAAGCGTCATTCACAAATAGAGGTAACGTAAACCAGCATAATATGCACTTTTGGGCAAATGAAAATCCGCGATAACTGTGACACGTGGAACATCAGTGACCTTGGCGGGTTAATGTAAGGTGCAGCAGTATGGGAGGAAGGATAATTGTCCCCTATTTTATCGTTGGCAATCTAAATGGTGCAATGTATGCTGATTTCTTACATAATATTCTACAGATTTTACTACAAGATATTTCACTGCATGACAGAATGACGATGTACTTCAACATGATGGATGTCCGGCACATGGCTCGCGTGTAGTTGAAGTGGTCTTAAATGGAATATTTAATGACAGGTGGATTGCTCGTAGAATCACCATACCATGGCCCGCACGTTCACCGGATCTTACATACCCGGATTACTTTCTGTGGGGAAAATTGAAGGATATTTGTTATCGTGATTCACCGACAACGCCTGAAAACATGCGTCAGCGCATTGTCAAAGCATGAGAGAACATTACTGAAGGCGAACTACTCGCTGTTGTGAGGAATTTAGTTACGCGTATTGCCAATGCGTTGAAGGTGAAGGACATCATTTTGAGCATTTATTGAAGTCATGAGGTACTTACAGGTAATCACGCAGTACAGCATGCGTTGTCACAATGTATGATAATTTCTCAAAAGTACATGTATCACATTGGAACAACCGAAATAAAGTTCAGACGTACCTACGTTCTGTGTTTTACTTTAAAAGACCTACCTGTTACCCACTGTTCGTCTAGAATTGCGAGCAATGTACAGCGCCATCAATCACAAAGCGACAAAAGGGTTCCAAATAAAACATTCATATTTATTTACGTACTAGACGAATATGTAATAAAAATTGTGGGTATCTATTTTAAAAAAATGCAGTTGGTATCCGTTTGAACTATGGCAGTGTCATCTAGCGGGCCAGTCAGTTTTGTTCTTTGCAGTTTTTTCGTTTGATGCTTGTTTTGTGAGATATTTAGTCCGCTCACTATCAATAGATCACTATATATATATATATATATATATATATATATATATATATGTGTGTGTGTGTGTGTTTATGTGTGTCAAAGGACGGCGCATACTTCCCCAATGAAAGTAAACGATGATACAAGCTTGTGGTCTATACATTACATACCTACGTACTTACATACGCACACACATAAACATATCCATTTTATAGATAAAATAATTTTTCGTCTGTTATTGACAAAAAGAATATAATGAGATTTTGTGGGTTGCTCTTGCAGCTTCAAAATTTTCTTGTCATAGAATCTTAATGTTGTCTGTCTTTTCTGCACGATAATAACTAGCGAGATGGCGGAGACGCTAGAACATTGGATTCACATTTTGGCGGACGGTTGTTCAAACCCATTTACGACCAGCCAGATTTAGGTTTTCCGTGTTTTCCCTAAATCACACCACGATTGTCGAAACAACACGGCTTATGTTCCGTCTGTAATACGACGCTATCCGCGATAAGTTGAAACACTACTCTTCCCTCTTTTAACGATAATTCACCAGCTGATTGAGATCTTGCGGGAGCAAGGGATATAATATGTAACAGCATCCTAAACTTTAGTGACATATAGCTTCATACTGCACAGTACGACAAATGCGATTGTGGATGACCTTAAGCCATGAGTCAGTTCCGCATCGTATGTATTATGTCACTTTACTTGACACATTCTTAATATTACAAGTTCAAGTGTTCAAGTGTTTGTGAAGCTTAAGGAACTTAACTGCGGGAACATCAGTCCATAAACTTACAAACTACTTATGAACTACCTTATAATAAAGACGACACCAACATCCATGCCCGAGGGGCAATTCGAACCCACGATGGGGAACGGCCTTGCGCATCGTAACATAGCGCTTCAATGAGCTCGGCAGGTCCTCCGCGGCATGAAAAGTTATGTTCTTCACCAAGAAATATAATGAATGATGATAATCATTAACGTCTACATCAATAAATGTGATTTCTGCTTTCTTTATGTCTCCTTCAAAACTGATCAAGCGATCTCTTCTTTGATATTCCTAAAGATTTTTTAGCTCTGATTTGTATTGGTTTATAGCTTTCGAAATTCCTCTATGTATCATACTGCCGATGTAAACTCAGCAGATATTATTTTATTGTGGGAATTCTAATTAGGTTCAGCATATTCAGTTGAATTAGTACGTTTATCATTTCTTTCTTTATCAAATCCACATACCTAAGAGAATTTATTTCGTTTGATTCTATCCTCGTCTCATCATCTCGTATAAAGGGTTCAGTTTGCGAAACAACAAATCAGTGTGAAGATGCAGTCAGATCAGAATCTTCCGTTTCTTAGGTAATACAGTTCCCGCGCGATTGCCAAACAGTCATTTGTTAGAATCATAGCGTACAATTTATAACATGGATTGAGAAGACTGATAGTCTTATCAATTTGCCATCATGTCTGTTTAATTACTTATGAATTTGACATACCTGAGCTATATTCCACCTTTCACGATTATAACCGCTCTGCCAGCACACATTCGTCGACTCGGTAATTCTAATTTTTGCAATATTTGTACGTTTTTTATTAGTTGCATTTTCTAGGCGTTATTGCACCCTGCAGTTCCTCCAAAGTCATTAGGTCTACATTTCTATTTAATTCAGACAGAACCATCTTTGCATCATATATATTACATCTCATTGGTGTTTTTAGTGGACAGACAAAAAAAAAGTTATTGTTTTCACAAAGAAACTTTATCTTGAAAAAAAAAAGTGTACTGTTTGTACAATCTAAGTTGATACCCGGCGAACGGTCGGGACATGTATTTACACCCCATAAGCCCAATAAACATTTGAACTATATTCTGACGGCCGCAGTGGCCGAGTGGTCTGCGGCGTGTCAGTCACGGTCTGTACGACGGCTTGCTGTCGGGGGTTCGAAACCCCCTTCGGGCATGGATGTTTGTGCCGTCTTTAGTATAAGCTAGTTCATAGGTAGTTTGTAAGAGTAGGGACTGATGACCCCGTAGTTAAGTCCCATAACCTCTACAAACATTTGAACATTTTGTATTTACACACAAATTCGGTTATACATGTCGATGTAAAGCATAGTTTGTCACAAGATTTCTGCTATACGTGTGGATGTAACGACGAAAACAACACAAATAATTTAATTTAACTTACAGGCACGACAGCTCTTGCAGTTGTTTAGATTCTTTACGCAAGCGTAGTTTATCACGAGATTTCTGTTTCACACGTCAATGCACAATAGCTGTTGCAATTGTTCACTTTGTTCAAGCAAGCGTTGTGTACTGCGTGAATGAACTGAATTACCTGAATTTTCATCATAATTCTATTTAAGTATATAATTTTCTTACAATGAGACTAATATTTGTTACTACTATTTGATGTTTATTATCATTTATACATACGTACTTCTATGTGCCTTTTCTCCATTTGTATCCTACCTATATGTGACTTGGTATCCTACCTATATGTGACTTGGTATCCTACCTATATGTGACTGATCAGGATAGAGTGCGAATTATTCGCACGAGTCAACTGGTAATCGATATTTGTCCAGAGTGTTTTATAGCAGTGCAACCAATTAGATTCAGAATCTGTTTTTGTTTGAAGGTTGTCCTGATCTTCTTTGTATAGATGTTTTATTACCTTGTTTGGTTTATCTTGCCTTCCGCCTACGTCATGTTAAATATCGGTAACATATTTTCCCAACTATTGTTTTTTAACTTGTCTGAATTCATTTTCACTAGGGCAGATTTTCTTTTATTATCTAATCTCAGAGGCTAGAGAAGTTAACATTTTTATGTACGTAATGATTGAGACAATAGTGTAATTCAAGAATATGTATATATAAAGAAACTGAAAGTGCCATACAGTCATACATCTTGTATATAAAAAAAATCAATTGCTGCGCGTTAGTCTCGCTGAAATTCAGAAATGGCCTGACTGATTTCAATAATTATTTTTAAGTTTTGTTCGCTTCTTCATTTCAAGTGTTTATTATACTTTTTGGCTGATAACCACATAAAATTGTGAAAAGAAAAACGTTTCTCGCTTACTACTTTTTCGCTACTCATGGAGTAAAATACAGCATTCGGTATACCGTTACAATTTCTACACTACTAATTGAATGGGTGAGTTGAAAAAGATACACATTTTACAAAATTCACAAATGAAATTGATATAGCCATTTTCTTCTACAGCCATTGGGTAGAAAAAAGAACATTTTCCTTTACTTCAAATGCGGTTGACAACAATAGTATAAAGTGATAAGATCTGCGACAAAATTAGTTTAGTGAAGTTTATTAGTTGTTGGTTTACTTTAACCAAGTAACAATGTCAGCAACAGCCAGTGACAACGGTGAACCAAGACGTCAAAGGGTCGTGGTGGTGAGGAGTGTGTAACTTCAGCAGGCGTTCATGATAGTAGAAATACAAAAAGAACATTTTTATAATGTTTTTCAAACAAGGCTTTTCTTCAGCTGCTGATCCACTAGAATAAGAAGATTAACGACTGTCTACAATGAAAAGTCCAACAACGAAACATGTTTAATCGGAAAACATTATTTTTTTGTAAATATATGTAACCAACAGTTTCAATATATATATATATATATATATATATATATATATATATATATATATGCCTTTTTACAAAGATTGAATATTTTTACTTGCTTATTTATGAAACCTTTTTAACATATCCACAAATTCGAAAGAATTTTGTGCATTTACAATTTGAGTTGAAAAAGGGAAATATTCCTGAACATATTTACGCAGTTACATGGTATACAACAAATATTTATACACAGGTATAATGTGCAGTGTGTTTGGTACACTTAAATGTACACATTTACAATAGTAAACTTTTCTGTATAACAACTAGTTATCTTACAAAACAGTTTTTTTATTTGCCGAAAGTTTATGTTTTTGGAATGTGTACCTTTTTCAACTCACCCAGTCAATTGTACTCCCAGGAAATTTTACAGACTGCATATACGTATGTAGCTGAATGTACCTTCGAAATTGTATCACAGTACGACACATAATACATGAGATATGAGACCATAAACAGTATCGTTCATGGAAAACAGCTCTATCTAGCATCAGTTTTAAATCTATTACTTGTTATTGCTGACTATTCGCAACAGATTTTACCGACATAACAGCACTTATACAAACTAATATATAACTGCACAATTTAGACAATTCTACAACATAGCCGGCCGCGGTGGCCGAGGGTCTGAGGCGCTTCAGTCACGGTCTGCACGGCCACTACGGTCGGGGGTTCGAATCCCCCCTCGGGCATGGATATTTGTGCCGTCCTAGTTTGTAAGTAGTTCATAAGTAGTTTGTAAGTTTAGGGACTGATGACCCCATAGTTTCGTCCCATAAGCTTTACAAACATTTGAACAACATAAAATTCAATAAATTTGAGATAATATATAAAAACGTTTCACCGCGTTTAACACACTTACGAATTTACTACTATGACACTTCCGTATTCCAGTCAGCTTAAGGGAATTCCATACTAAGCTATGGACTGTGAAGGGCACACCATTGCAGCCGAAAGTAACAGACTTCGATAGAGCTACGGGGAAATAAGAGAATGAAACAACGTACATCAAACGAGTACCAATTATTTCCGTCAGAACTAACTTTTAACTTCAATAAACTGCAGGTTCCAGTTAGACTTGCATTTTGTATTAGCATTAATAAATCTCACAGAAATCGATTAAATACTGCTGAGTGGACCTGACATCTTCGTGTTTCTTAAGTCCGGGGAGTATGGTGGATGGTACAGTACTACCCAGTCCCATCGATCGAACAGCTTGCGATGTATGCGCCCGCGCATTGTCGTGTAAAATGATGGGTGGATTGCGCTGAAAGTGTTGCCGCTTCTTTCGCATAACTCGTCGCAAGTGATGCTCCAAAAACGAACAGTAATACTGTGCATTGACGGTCTGCCGTGGAGTAACGTATGCGTTAGGATAACACCATTACAGTCGTACACGAAAATCACCATAACTTTCACCGTACTGGAGCTCTGAAGCACTTTCGACTTTCATGGCGACCCATAATGATGCCATTCTTTGGTTAGGCGATTAAGTTTCGGCTAGTACGACGTGGTCCATGTCTCATCCAGTGTAACTATATGGCGTAAGGAAGCCTCTCCTTGGCACTAATATCGCCCAAAGTGCGTCTGAGCAGCGTTGTAACGCATCCATATCTGCAGTTCCGTCAATTCATGCGGAAGCCATCTTGTTGCAATTTTTCGCATACCCAGGCGTTTCTTCAGGATTCGAAGCTAATCCGGGTTCGTGATAGCGCTCACGAATCGTCATGCGTCGATCACTGTCCATTAACGCGGCACTAGTATGCATTTCTTCTTCGAGACGCTAGGACGACCTGCCTGATATACGTCTGCAACAGTTTGCCGACCTTCCTTGATGGCATTTACCCAACGTGCCACTATTCTGTACGGCAACGCAAATTCTCCGCACGCCTCTTAAAGACTTCGATAACACTCTCATGTCGTACGACATCTGGCACATTCATTATTCAGCCAACTCCGTTGTTCCTGTTTCTAAAACATAGTGACACCGTTACATTAGATCGCTCGCTCACAACTTACTGTATTTCCCTCGATTATGCGCACGCGGGTTGACGTGGGACGGGCGAGTCCATTTCCTCAGAGGTAAGGTACGTATGTCATCAACGTGAGCTATCAGCGACAATAGATTTGCTTGCATAGTAGCTCCACATCAGTGTTGCCACTATTTCAGTTCCAACTCTAGTATACACGCATACCTACTTGTATTGCGATCGGTGAAATGTTGTCGAAGGTAGCCTCAACCATGCACCAAATGAAATATTATGTAGTTTTGAAGGTGAATGGTGCAGAATTTCATTAAGATTGGAATAAAACTGTTGATTTTCTCGGAGTTTGTAAGTACCGTCAGCCATGCGCCATATGTTCCTCTTGTTTCGAAAGTCAAGGCCAGTCACATTCTGCACGGCCACTACGGTCTGGGGTTCGAATCCCCCTCGGGCATGGATATTTGTGCCGTCTCTAGTAGTTAGTTCATAAGTAGTTCGTAAGTTTAGGGACTGATGACACCGTAGTTAAGTCCCATAATCTCTACAAAAATTTGAACTTTTTTTATTTTATTTTATTTTATTTTATTTATTTATTTATTTTTTTTTTTTTTTAAGTCAAGTGTGCAGATCTTATCGCAGTCAGATGAACGTTATGGAAATCTCAGAGGCGATGCAATCTTTTTTATATAAACCACCACTGTATGAAAATGAACAAAACATAAAAATAATTATTGAAGTCGATCAGGCAATTTCTGAGTTTGTTGCAAGTCACTAATGGGACTTCTTCTTTGGTCGTCAGTCCCTAGGCTTACAAACTACTCAAGCTAACTAGCCTAAGGACCTAAGGACCAAAAACTCTACATACACACACACACACACACTGACAGAAAGACACACACCCATGTTCGAACACACACTCGAACCTCCAACGGCGAGCAATAGCTCTCACCGCAGCAGTGCGCCTTAGACCGCACGGCCAATCCAACGCGGCAATCGCTCTCTCATTCTCATTCTCATACAGTGTATGAACAAATTCTCGTCGCATCAGGAGGCAGTTTTTCACGACTCCTATTGGTAATGACGTCATATCTACTGAACCATGTGTCATATGTGGTTCTTACCTCTACAGCAATTGTTACCTAACGGTAAGGAATATGTGCAGAAAATTTGGTTCAAGGAGGAAATGAGCAATATTGCCACGTGATGCGCTTTGCGTTGCACGTGTTTCTTACACTTACAGCTACCGTCCTACTGGTTTGAAGTAAATCTGTGCAAAATTTCATAAAGATTGGACGAAAACTGTAGAGCAGTATGCAGTATCTTACACACAATCCCATAAACAAACGGACGTTATGCTTTTTATATAAAGACCAGGTGAACCGGCAAACCTTGTTCTGATATATATATTTTTCTAGTGCATATTTTGTTTATTAATAAAAAGTAAAGAATGCATTGTAAGTGTGAGGGGTCGAGATCTATGACGGAAAGACAACTGGAGGACTATAACGATGGTAGCCGATAAAAACAAAAGCACACCAAACAATCATTTTGTTAATATAATTTCTCTCATTAACGTAACAAACATTTTTTTCCCTAAAAAGTTACAATTAAATTAAGAAAAAGTAATATATTTTTCCCAACGTATTAAAATTGAAATAAATATATTTTTTTTACTGTAAGGTATTAAAACTGATATTAAGTAAAACAATATTGATGTCGAAGACCAGTTCAGTGGACGATATTTTTTGTCAGTCCGTCTTTAGCCAACACAAATCATATCGATGGTTTATATATTTTCGCACACGAGAACATACCACGTATAATTGTCGGTGTTAAAAACATGGTGCGTGCAAATCTAAGCCGCAAACAGTCATCGTTTTGTCTTGCGATTTATTGATTGTCATAGCGAATTCCATCCTAATATGAAATTGAACGCGTTTGTATCAGCGAGCACAGAATAACATTGAGAGTCCCAGTGACGGACTAAGGCTGTCGGAGGCAAGGGGCGGCGGCAAAACAAAATGAGGCCCCCGTGAACTTGGAAATACATGTATTACTATAAAAAAGCAACTTGCGAGATTTGGAGGCCCCCAGATAGATAGGCACGGGACAGTCTAAAAAAATTTCTTTCGAGATGTTTTAGGGCCCACAAAGAAAAGAGCGCTTTAAATATTTATAAATGTGAATATCTGTTCGGTGTACGTTTATCACGTCTGAATCACAAGACGTGAAGAACTAGAAATTTGTACAGATACTAATGTCTACCCGGGTAAGGCTTTAGGCACGGTTTTATGGCGAAAGGATATATATATATATATATATATATATATATATAAATGTGAATGTCTGTTCGGTGTACGTTTATCACGTCCAAAAGACAAGACGCAGAGACTTAAATATTTGTACAGTTACTAATTTATACCCGAGGAAGGTTTTGGGCACGTTTTTATAGCGTATGGTTTTATTGGTTGCATCGTTGCTTGAGGTTTGATAATAATAAAAGGGTGGAGTATATTGGGATGGAAAGTTATAGGTGTCTATAAAATTCTACGTGTGTGTGTGTTAATAATTCGCCCTGCAGCGAAAACTACAGAACGCAAACGAATGGTCTGTGATTAATTGTTGTCCGAAGTCTCCTGTTGTACACCATAGCAGTTCCATGCCGATAGCTATAAGGGGATGAAAGATATGGTGGTTGAAAGTCATCAAATTATAAAGCAATTCGGACTGAAGGCCAGCGATGACGTTTGCGACTGTATAGCAAGGAGGTTACATACAGCGAAACGTGATGCCACAGACCATATCTTTGGTCTATGCGTGCTACAATGTCTTCAGCTCTTTCTCTGTAAGAATAAGCATACCAATGAGGAAGTATAAGAATAAATAAATAGAGCAGAAAAATAGAAATTTCTTTTAATACATCTCTTTCAAAAATCGATTTGACGTTTCGCGCATTATCTATCATTATCAACAGACACGCGAGCGGAGCCGCGGGTTTAAGCTAGTAATAATAATAAAAACTTTCGAGGCATTTGGAGGCCCCTCAAGACGAGAGGCCCGAGGCGCTCCGCCCCCTCCGGTCCCCCTGTAACGTTTCTGCTATGTTGCACACTCCTTACAAAAATCAGTTGCCAACATATAAACACGAAATATCTGACACCTAAAATAAAACTTCACTACCGGACATGTAAAATATCACATTTTCGCCTTCAGTTTGAAATTCTATTAACACTATTAGTAAATAACTTTTAAGAAATAGTACGTTGATTTAAACATAACTTTGGCTGTCCTTTTACGTAATTTTCAATTTTTAATACCTTCGTAAATAATAGCTGCAAACACTAAAAATGCATTACACTTAGTTTCGGAAATTGCTGAACCTATATAGATACTAATTTGTATAAAAACAACAATACTACATGTTATAACTATTGCAGAACATGATTACATATATACCTCTTGTTTAAATAAATTAGGGAAGACCCTGATTTATATATCACTGGATCCTAAATTAAATAATGATCATTTTTCATGCACTAAAATTAATATTCCGTTTGGAACTAAGAAACTATCTTCGAAATTAACAAAACTACGACAACCATATACAAATCCGTATTAATAAAATAAATTGACCGCAAACTGAAATACATTAAAATTTCATGGTACAATAATAATACGCCTACACAATATTGGCAAAACAAATATGTATGCACTTCGAAAACACAAATAATGTAAATAATTTGAGCACTGTAAACACTAGTCAAAGGATGACTTTAAATTTGTGTACCACATTAAATACAAAGTTCATGAAACGTGTACATACATTGAGATAAATAGTCAAAGCTTAAATGTAATATTTTAATTTCTGTATTTTGACATATTTAATGTAAAAGAATATTGTTTAATTGTGAATTACAAAACTTTGTCATCAATCTTATTACGCGGTTACGTAGAAAGATGTTTGAGAGAAACCATGTTTAGTTAGTCTTCTAGCAGTTACAAACCTGTAAGCAGTTCTGTTGGCTTGCCGCTGCATTTTTTCTCATTTTTGATTTGCAACAATGTGATTGATTTAATCTTTATTTAAATGGAAATAAAAATCGTTTCTATATCAACTGACATGTTTATGATTTACGAAAATATCCTGTAACATCAAATCTTTTAGTGAATGCCGAAGACAGCTCACAACGCAATGGACTACAGCCAGCATACAAGATAAGTTCTTATTAAGTCAACTTCACCTACAGTGGAATGACTTTGTTATAGAGACTGTGATCTAATAAAACTTTCCATGATTTAGGAAAATATTAGGGCTCAGTTTGAGTCATTCCCAAAAGGGGTGACTGGCGTTAGACCCCCTTCCCCCACGTCCGCCACTGCAGAGGCCTTACTATGACAGTGGAATGAAGCCGGCAGGAGACGCGACACCCAACCAACATGGCGGCCGCAGAGCATGAATCGTCGAAGTGCCGAATGCCACTTGGCCAAGGCTGCGAGCACAGGGTAGTTTATTCAGTTCGCTGTCTGTTAATTCCTTCTTCATATATTTTAAGGGGTTCATTTTAGACTATCTATTTTTACCATAAATAATTACAAATTTCAGCGAGGGATAGCAAATCATACTATTAAATGAAACAGAAGCACTTTTTCCCTCTGTTCCTTTAACCCTTTATAACTCGAGGAGTACTGTACGTATCGTCATGCGGTAACTTTCAGTTTCTTCTTTAGAATCCTGCGATAAACTCAGGCTATATTTAATCTCAATAGGAACTTGAGAATCAATTAAAATAAGAATAATAACGTAGAATCAAAAATGTTCAAATGTTTGTAATGCTATTGGACCAAACTACGTTGGTTATTAGTTCCTAGTCTTATAAACTACTTAAACTAAGTTAAACTAACTTAAGGACATCACACACATCCATGCCCGAGGGAGGATTCGAACCCCCCACGCGGAAGACCACGCGATCCGTAACGTGGCGCTCTAGACCGCTCGGCTACTCCCGCGTGGCAACGTAGAATCGTTTACTGCTTCTACACTTTAGTCAGCTCTGGAGCCTAAACTATAAGAGCTAGGCCAATGTACATAGTATAGAACTTCAGAAAAAAATATCTAAAATACGCGACAAGATGTGTCAAACTTTTACAAATGAACCACATTTATTTTTGTTTTCTTCTACAGCGCTGGCTCTAGTCGGCTTCAAACTACAGATATACTAATTGTGGGAGATCTGTACAAGTTAGCCATAACATCTCGTGCTCTTTTTATTATCGTCCTGAGTGCTATAATTTTATACTATGTATATTGGGGCACGTCTCATAGTTTACACAACAGACGTCACGAAAGAGCGAAAGTGGTAAACCATTCAACGTTATTATTATTATTATTTCAATTATTTCAGATTTTCGTATTGACATTTAATATAACCTACGTTCATCCCAGAATTATAACGAAAAAATTGAAACCAACTGCATCACGATACGTGCTGCAGTTCTCGAGTTAAAGAACTTTAAAGATTAACCGTCCAGAGCAAGAGAAGGTTCAGCTAGTTAGTAATAAAATAAATGAAAAGTATTAAGTCATAATTATTTGATACCGAAACTTGTATCCCACATTAAAAAAGTTTATCGAAATTAGGGCACAAAGTACAAGGTGAGTGGGCAAGAGAATTTGTGCTCCCTGGTCGGCAAGTTCGCTGAAATTAACGAGTACAATTTGAAAGTTTCCACTGCTCTATTCTATCCAAATTTCTGAGAAAACAAGGAGAGCTATAAAAAAGTTGTTTAAATAAAAAGAAACGTTCATTTCATTATCTACAACTTTCTCGCTGACGAAAATTTCCTGACCCCAAAACAAGCAAAGGGGCAGGCCACTAACTTTTTCATGTCGTAATTTTAATTACAGATAAAAGTAATAGTTTCAAAAATTATTTTCATACAAACACAATACGAATTGTACTCGCTGAGAACACACTTCCATTCCTTCTGTATTCATCTGTCTGCGTGAAAAATTTGGTAATTTTTTTTTCCTATGCTAAGGGGTTCAAGTGATGATGTAATTGAGGCAAGCGTCATTTGAAGAACTACGCATTTAACGGCGCAACTCCGCGTCTACACCCATTCAAGATGGCTGCCGTGCCTTCACTGCCTATACGCTGATGTAGACAGTATAGCCTCTCTATGTTATTCTGTGCTTGCTGGTTTGAATTCAATTGGCACGTCTGTAGCAGTCATTCGTGACAGCTAAACAATTCAAAATGGTGGCATCGATAACGTTTTTTTTTTCCATTTTTAATGACGAATCGAGTGCCATTGTACAGTTGCGGCGAGTTCAAATTCCGAAGAACAACAACCGTAAATCCAACTTTCAGTCGTAGAAGATGACATGTATGGCAAATCCATCGAGTTGAAAAACTTTGTTGGGTAGTTTTCTTTCGTTAGCATCGTAAACTGTAACCAACGATTTGTTATGATACCAAGTTGCCTGGCAAGGACTGCTATGGCAATTTTATGTATCCAGTATTTTCACAGAAAGCAACTATTCCTTTGAAATATTAAAATGGAAGAT
This sequence comes from Locusta migratoria, assembly GCA_026315105.1. NCBI lineage: Eukaryota > Metazoa > Arthropoda > Insecta > Orthoptera > Acrididae > Locusta > Locusta migratoria. The sequence goes on along the minus strand of CM048744.1, from coordinate 905,285,665 downwards.
CGCAAGTATTGATTTATTTTTCCTGACGACCGCTTTCGATACAGTTTGGGTAACATCATCTGGTCACTGAAGAAAGGGAAGTACATTCAATTACAGTTATAAAATATTTAACATTGACCAATGGTACGTCACACATTAAACGGTTAAAATACTTAAAACACATTATCCATTGTGTCATGTTGACAGAGCGCCTTCTTACAACTAATTAGCGATGACAGGCTTGCAAAGATACTATTCCCGACAGAGTGTGCTGTTAACTGTCATCTTGTATACGCTTACTACCAACTATTATTTGCCAAGATACTAATGCATTTTAAAATACATATCCTACTTCACAATATACTTGCCAATAAAAAGATACATAGGTGTTAGAGATTTCAAAGAAAATGCGGCCATAAAAGCAGTATGCACCAATGATTCCACGTAATTACATATGTGAACTGAAATATATAATCCAACTTAATTACATATATGGATTTAAATGTTTGTAGAGTATATGGGACTTAACTACGGGGTCATCAGTCCCTAAACTTACAAACTACTTACGAACTACCTTATACTAAGGACGGCACAAATATCCATGCCCGAGGGGGGATTCGAACCCCCGACCGTAGTGGCCGTGCAGACCGTGACTGGAGCGCCTCAGTCTCCTCGGCCAACGCGGCCGGCTTATATGGATTTAAAACATACGTATTGTTACCTGTACATTATACTAAACAGTACATCAGGAAACACAGAATATAAAATCTTTAAACATTAGATACACAACATAAATTTTAATTGTTTGGTTGTCTCAGGGTCTAGGTGAGACCATTAGGATGATGATACCCTAAGTATATCGAAACCGGTCGTCAGGAAAAATAAATCAATATTTGTGATCTCGACATTTTAATACCTAAAAATAAAGAGATCGCCGTCCTACCGGGGAAAAATTAAAAGCAACTATTCCATCGCCTATATCTAATAAATGTTCAAATGTTTGTTAAGCTTATGGGACTTAACTACGGGGTCATCAGTCCCTAAACTTACAAACTACTTATGAACTACTTACGAACTAGGACGGCACAAATATCCATGCCCGAGGGGGGATTCGAACCCCCGACCGTAGTGGCCGTGACTGGAGCGCCTCAGTCACCTCGGCCACTGCGGCCGGCTCACATTTTTCAACCGGGCTGGTATCTGCAAGGGGAAAAAATAGTTTCCACGATTTTTGCCCTACCCTCGTATATCTTTATATATAAAGCAGAGTGTCCGTGTATTTCTTTGTGTGTACGTATTGTATACAAATTTATAGTTTTCTTCTAATGTTTATGAAATTTTGCACCCGTAAGCTTCAATCTATGAGAACGGTCGCCGTAAATGTTAGGACCACGTACAACACATTGTTCACGATATGACGTCATACACAACTGGACTGATTTCCACCAAATTTGCTGCAAATATTCGTTACCGTGAGGTAATAATTCTGTCCGGTTAAGAAGCACATAAAACACGTGCTTCCAAAATGAAATGTCAAATAACATCTCTGCCACCAAGCAACCTCTCTGGCGAGTGTTATCTGTGGCCGCATGTGCATAGGCGCGGACCGCGAGCTTAAAAGAAAGGAGCGAGAGCTGAATTATACAGCTGAAATATTACAATTTTATTTTATGCAGCTGCATTTTCGAAATTTAATGGAGCAACAAATCAATAATAAATTCAAGAATGTCTATAGGCAACGGCCTGGCTTAAACTGTTGACATCATTGTTACGATGACAAAATGTCGCAACATACTAATTTCCTGGATTCTATCGTATGTATCCTCGATTATTTAGTTTAGTTCTATAAATCTTTTGTTGTCCCCACGTTTTCTTCCAATATAATGAAATGATTCTTATACTAAACTGATGGACATGAAAAAAATTTCATTAATTTTCAATGTCAACACACGCTTGACCAGAAATTTTATTATGCCGCATTGTTTACACGGAAAAGCACCAAGCCGGCCGCGGTGGCCGAGCCGTCTGCGGCTTTCCAGTCACATTCTGCACGGCCACTACGGTCGAGGGTTCGAATCCCCCCTCGGGCATGGATATTTGTGCCGTCCTAGTATTAGCTAGTTCGTAAGTAGTTTGTCAATTTAGCAACTGATGACCCCGTAGTTAAGTGCCATAAGCTCTACAAACGTTTGAACATTCGAAAAGCACCAAAATTTCCGAAGTTTCCCTCTAACTAACTCCTACCGAAACCAATTCACTCGCACTGACACAGTTACTTACTCGGCTTCTATACGGTTTATCGAGATGGGACATGACCCAAATTGTAATTCATGGGTCCGACAATACAACTGTAAAAACCGAATTCAATTTCGTGCAGTAGTTTTACGTTATGCGTGTACAAAGAACAGGCAGAGAGACAAAAATTATGAAAATAAGTGTTTGGTCTTGTATTATTTTTATAAAGAACCCCATGATTTTTTAAATATCTCCTTTGTACAGACATAGTTTTATTACATGTGCAGAAGATATAAACTGCTTTTATCTCCGTGGAGAATGACGTGCTGTGTGCTACTTGCTAGAAACTCTTCAGTCATGTGTTATTGCTTACCCTCGTACGGTGGTATATACAAGTGCGAGCTTACCTCTTCTCTCTGACAGTCGCGGTAGCGCATGGTGGATGGTGAGGTGCTGCGTGCTCGGCTGCTCGAGGACTGGCGCCACAGCCCTCAGCGAACTCGAGCCACATCCGCCGCGGTTTCCCATCCGGAGCGCGCACTTCCGCGTCTCGTCACTCAGCGAAAGCCTTATCTTCCCTGCGGACCTCTGGCTCTCGACTTTGTCACGCGCTAAAATAATGCTCCAGTCTCCTAGGATGGCGTGCAGGAAAACTGCCAACCGACATTTAATTACCAGCCACATATCGTACATTTAATCGTTGCTCACTTTAATACATTAGATCTAGTGCTTAGCTAAGCACACTGCTGGAAAATAAAAGGACATCTGAAAAGACGAGGTCGATTTTGATCCGATGACGAAAGATGCCACATAGGGACTACCAGTCTGACGTCACTACTGGCTACATTGCGGCCAACGGGAAAGACAGGCCCCAGCGCGGACGTTATGCCACGTAAGCAAGGTAGTTCCGAGCCGGAGCGATCCAACACCAACTAGAAGACAAGGCGTCACAACTGGCCGTGCTACGTCACACTGACCAGGCCGCGGCCGCCAGGAATGGCTGTCCGCTGGGGCACGCCCACTGCCTTATAGTGGACAGCCAGTAAGCTGGCGGCCGCGGCGTAGTGTCGCGTAGCACTGGCTGTTGAGAGGCCTTGTTTCTAGGTGGTGTTTAGCGACCGGTAGCTCAGTGGCTGCCCGCTATGACGCAGTGGGGTGTCATTTAATAAGAGTGTCAGAAACCCTTTAAGAAGAAGGAAAAAAAAAGCAACAATTGTAGTGGCGGGTTCCGAACCACTGACCTTCAGCGTCACAGTCCAACGCATTGCCCACTACGCTACAACTAACAATTAAATGTTACGTTCTTTAATCTCATACTATTGGTGGCTGTTGTTAACTGATGCTATTATGGCATTTTTATACATTAGATTATCATTTATCGCACGAAGAACGACGTGTTTTTGTTAATTCTTCAGTGCGCCATTGCTTTGAAATGACAACGTGTAAGTAAGGATAAGAAAATCAGCAAATACGCAACGCAAGATGGCGTATTCCAGAGAGTTCTGGGCGAGGAATGTCACGTGACATCTGCGAACAGCTGGTTTTCGTTAATTCAATGGAGGGTGTCAAAACTCCGTTTTTCTTGTAAATATCTGTCAAACGATATGAGATATGAAAAAAAACATAAGGGAACAAAGTTGTAGAGAATTTTATCCTCTACAAATTCGATTATTCAATTTTCGCGTCAACTGAACGTTTTATTTGCGATTAAAATTACATTACAAACGGCTTTTTTTGCTATTACTAACGTATTTCTCGTCCGAAATATTTGAAAAAGCGATGTTCTGGTGTCTAATAGCCAACAATTATGTCTGTAAAATTTGGTGCTTATCGGTTGAACGGTTCGTCTTAAAAACAGGGAGCATGTTACGGACAGACGGACAGACAGACATCCCGAAATCTCTGTTAGTTTTGCCAATATCTCTGAAACGATAGGAGATATGAAAAAAACATAACAGAGCAAAGTTGTAGAGAATGTTCTCCTCTATAAAGTCGGTTATTCCATTTTCGTCTCAGATGAATGGTTAAGCCGTTACATTCATTTAAATTTCGACCTGTCAAAAGACGATCGCAAAGGCCCACTTTTAGTGTTACTACCGTAACCTAAAGTGGGCCAAAAATCTCAGATAAATATACAGGGCAGTGCATAGCCGCTACGCTACAGGTTATTGAGTCAAATCGTGGAAAGTTTGAAAAGTATGCAGTGCGTGGTGAAGACAAACAATTATCTCGGTCACCTATACGAGAGACTAATCGTAAACGTGCCGCAAAACGTAAGAGACATAGTTTAGACGAATCTTTAGAATTAACTTCAGAAGGCTAAGATTTCTTTGATGCCTCAGAAGACCTGCATTTGACTGAATTATTTGGCGAGACTCCATCTGTAGCTAAGCGTCCTCGACAAGACAACTAGCCTACACCAAGATCTGACAACCAACCAAATTTAATAAAGATCGAGTTATCCGTCGAAATGGAAATAGATTAACAACCACGGTCTGCTCAATAGCTTACGTCAAGCTACTAGTAATACTGATTCTTCAACTGGTTGCTCAAGTTCTGGACAATCGACTCCATTTCAGTTGTGGAAGTCAGTAGAACAAATTAAACAAAATAGTGTTACCATTGTTAATACACATATACTTTTTGTATGGGGTTATGAATATAAATTGTTTGATGTAGTTGCATCTGATAACAAAGTTGTAGCGAAAAGATTAATTACATCTGGAGCACAGTTTATGCCCTTAGGAATTCAGTTTATATGAAGTTCTTTGATAAACTTCCGTCTATTCCAGTAATGCTATCTATAAAGTGTAACGAAAGAACTTCCTCATTTGTAATAGTTAAAGATTAATTAAAGGAATACCTACTACATGATGTAAAATTGAAGTCCTTTTAGAAATAATCACACTATTTTATTGTAAATCAGACGTTGCTGTACTCAGTAAAAATGTTATCTTATTGGCTTTAATGTAAAATATCTTATTGATTTCCTGTTGATGGCAGCAATTGCCGAAACCGGTAGAATACAACAAATAAAAATATTTTGCATCTTTGGCATATGAATGATTTTTTTCTAAGAGCTAGTCAGTTAGCCTTCTATTAACTTGTAAAGACTTGCCAGCGTATTTGAACTGATCCTCTCAACAGCGAACCAGGTATTAATGATTTTCAAAATGTTCAACCGTTTGTAAACCTAAAGGACCTAACTACGTTGGTCTTCAGCCCATAGGCTTCCCAATTACTTAAACTAACTTAAAGTAACTTACGCTAAGAACAACAAAACGCTCCCATTCCCGAAGGAGGACTCGGCAATTTCCAAGAACGCTTGCAATCGAATTAGGTCGGCATGAAACGATGTGATGTATATCGAATGTGAAAATAATCGATTTCGCGGACACTGATTCGCGACATCCGTATGAATAGTTACGACGTATAATTACGTATAAATAATTTTGTCATGAGTGTTTTATATCAGAATCTTGACACATTCCCAGGAAATAGCTCAATGTTTTTTACGAACTTTAGTGCAACTTCCATTTCTCCAATGACAGTGACGTAAACTGAAGCTGTGGTAATTCGTTTCTATGTAATAACATAATCCGAAATCGAGACTTTTCGTAGAAAATTGTTGAATGTTCTGATAATAAGCATTTGGAATACGTAATAAATATACTCTGTGTATTTTTAAGTAGAGCGAGGACAAAACAAGTTCTATTCCTATAAAAAATAAAAATTATACCTATGAATCATAGCATAAAATATCGGGGCAGACTATCTTAAGAAAAGTACAATGAGAAGCAGTCACCACGGTGGCCAAATGTTTCATTGGAAGAACACTTAGAAGATACATCACTTCCATTAAGTAATCTGCCTATACTACACTTGTGCCTCTTATTTCGGAGTATTGTTGCACATCCCGCCAATTGGTACTGACGGAGGATTTAGAAAAGGTTCAGGGAAGGGACGCTGGTTTTGAATTGTCGCAGTATAGGTGAGAGAGAGTAACGGAGATGATGCAGAGTCGGGGAAAAATAATTGAAAGGCGTTATTCGTTGCAGCGGGATTTATTTTCGAAATTTCTTTCTCCAACTTACTCTTCCGATACGAAAATATTTTGTTACCACCGACCTACATAGACAGATATGATCGTCATAAAAAGTAAGAGAAATCAGTTCGAAAACGGAAAGATTTAAGAGTTCATTTTTCCGCGCGCTGTTAGAGAATGGAATAGTAAAGAAATATAAATATCATCCCCCTGCTATGCACTTTAATGTGATATGCAGAATATTTATGTAGATGTAGGTAAATTCTTGCAAGATGCATAAATATGGGTATTTTCGCACTATTGCACGTCACTGTTTATGACATCTTATCTCCTGAACTACTGAACTATGACGTATACTTTTTTTTACAACAATATAAGCGAGCGGAAGGAGAGCAATTCATCAAAGATTCATCGCAATCTCATTGATGGCTTATGAACGCATACAGGTTGAACATAGAAACATTTTATATATATATATATATATATATATATATATATATATATATATATATATATATATAGATTTACGTTTATATAAAATGAATATAAACGGAATCTCTGTTCTAATAGTCGCGAAAACTCTCAAATGAAATAATTAAAAATTTTATACGGTACACTGTTCAACATTTAAGAACGATAGGGGCTATATATTATTTAAAAGGCAAATGTAGAGTGTCTCTTTTGAAACCGACTGTGAGGTAGAAAATTCTGCGCTGTTAAATAAAAATCTTTGGTTCTCCTACGTATTCTCTGTGTCCTTATATAGAATTTCAAAATCGCCAACACACTTATAAGCTAATTTGCTTTCTTTTACTTCTGTCGGTTTGACATAAAACAGGCTTATAGGGCTTTTAATACCAATTCTCTATCCTAAAAAACAATGTAATCTCAGCCATTCGCAGATTGTCGGCGTAGTTACAAGAAATACTGTGTTTGAAGCTATACTCATAGATGTGACAGATTTAGAAGTACCTCTCATAACTTGTATACAAAGAGCCAACCGATTCATTTCAAGCGACTTAAATTCCTAGTCAATATTTTGCTTGGAGTACAAATAAATAATGCTCCAGGTAAAAGAAAGGGATAACAAGGTAGAGGAAGGGGGTGGTAAATGGACATAGGAACAAGGATTAGATGTTCAAGGATGTGATACACATCCAGAGAGAGGGAGGGAGAGAACAGTAAGTGGAAATGGACACAGAGAGCCGAAATTGCAGATCAGCACAGAAAGAAAGGGGTGGCATATCTAGGATGCTTAGCCAGTAACCCCATATATTTAGCAATTGCGAAACATTAGCTAGTAAATAAATAAAACTTAACTGGTCATGTTATATCAGGTATTATTGAAGCATTACTCGGTGAAGTCATACTCATTCCCCTTTCCAATATTTCTATTTATAGCTAGAGATACACAAATTTCGTCTGAGAAATACAAAAAACAGAGCTCCAAACAGCTATAAAAAGAACAGATAAAATATATCATAGTTACGATAAATTGCGAAGAGCATATTGTAGTGTATCAAAATGTGCTACTGATAACGTAATTCTCGTTTGAACAAGTCATAAAAAATTCTTTAAAAAAGTGTGCTACGAATATTGTAATAGCCAATATGTGGAGGTGGAACAATGTTACGGAAACATAATGCCATTAAAAAATGGGACAACGCATGCTTTAATCCTGATTTGATTTCTAGATGTTTAAGTCCTAATTATTAATGCACGTCATTGCTGCAGAAAGTGCATAGCTGGAGGCTATATCCTAGTGGTATACCCTGGACGAAAGATTCTATCCGACTAAGTCTACTCAAAGATAAGCACAAACCGGTATAGCTGGAGCGTAAATGTCAATGTGAATGAAGCATTTTGTTTCTTTCTGGTTTTATATTGTATAGTTAGTGCCAATGAAATATTTCAGAAATATGAGCATACAGTATGATATTACTTATTATTTGTCAAACCACTGTTCCAGGAAGAGCGATGAGTACTTCGACTAGCACAATCAGTAACGGTGAAGGATTGTCTAACGTCGCTAGACAGACGTAGAACTGATCTTTATTGTGCCTAGTTTAACACAGGATGTGCGAATAAAGAACTGTGGACAGAAAGGATGTCTACATCCTCCTCAAGAAGTGGCGAGTACGCAACAGTAAATAATCAGGAAGAAAACAGAAGTATCTCTGAACTAACCGGAACTTATTACGAAAGAAATAGTAGGAAGCGTACTGCGCGCTATATTTACATGGCTGAAATTATTTTTCAAATGGTGCTTTTAGAATCAACTGAATATTCAAATGGGGATAATTAATGACGAATGGCTCAGGCATGATGCAATTTTATCGATTGTGCGCACTTGGGCGTCAGTTTTAGTGGTTAATTATTGAAGCTGCTCCTCAGTTTTCCACAACAGCCTGAGTAGATCCTATTCCGGATACGAATACTTGATTCTGAATGATGCGTCGGTTGGTTATACTACGACGTAACAAATCAGGAACGTTTCTCGTCGGTACTTCGCTTAACAGAAAGACTAGTATGCCATCCACTCGCATTACTTCGCAAAATTTAACCTGCGGGAGAAGCAATATGAAAACAATAAGTTCCTCTGTACAGCTGATGGAACATGCTAGTTTTCATTTGGTTCTCGAGAAAGGACTTTTTAAATATTTTTTTACTGTTTATTTGTAGAAACACATTGAAATGTAGTAAATATCAAAGGGACTAACATACACATCAAAGAAAGTATTGCATCACCACTATTCTAAGGATTCGTGACCATTAACATTAACCCTGCGGCGGGCGCGTGACGGCATACAGTGCCGCCAATTATGTTTTCTTTCAATAATTACATCAGCGTGCCGAGCACGCAACAATGGTGGTAGATATGCTTCGATTGTTTAGTCATGCGCCAAACTACATTACTGCGCCACCAATATACTCACCATAACAGCTGTGACTGACCTGTGGAGTGGACGACTGCACCGAGACGGCACTGCGTACCGCACGCGTCCGGTAATATGAGTACATTTAGCCGTACCACTGTCGGATGTTTTGGTGATTAGAATGTTTGTTTTACAACATTTGAAAGAAAGGGCTCAGTTTTCTATTCTACGAAGATATATTCAAGAATTTCTGTGACCACATCGATCAATTCCCGCCAATAGCGATAAGACTGTAAGAAGGTGTGGGAGGTGCCGTCTTTGTGATGGTAAAAAGAATTATAAAACTACTGTCACTTGCAATAGCTGCAAAAAGATTCGTTTGCAAGCAACATTGCCACAATGTTGTCACATGTAATGATTGCAGAGATGATTGTTGATATGTATTTACTGACTGCCTTATTCTTTATTATTACTACAAAGATTTTATACATATTACACTTTTTTTGTAAAACTTGCTTTAACAATGGTAAATAATCTAATCATATCTGTGGTTATAATTTATTTAGAATTTGTATTTAAAGTTCCGCTTACGAAATATCCTGGAAACGTATGTCAGATAGACTGTAACAATTTTAATTTTCCCATGCACCGTCTATATATGTATACAGATCATATTAAACGTTGCTGTTAAGAATGATGTTATAAACAATAAATAATAAATTCTACCCAAAAATTAAAAAAAAGCTTTTCTATGTATTTAAATGTAGGCGGCACTGAGTGCCGCACGCGCCCGCTGACGTAACAATCTTCAGCGCGCCTGCCGCAGGGTTAAAATGGAATAGAGATATGAAAGCAACATGTCAGTTCTCTTTATTGGTCATATAAGAAGAAATTGACAAGTTGTACGATAATAACCTAGATTTTTGAATTTGTGTTTCAGAATGCGGCGTACAACACTACACTTAGTACCCGGAAGCATGTCATCTTGCACAGATGCATGCCAGTATTCGTTGTGGCATACTGTCCAACAACGGCTTCTTGGTCGTGATTACCCCACTCCTCACAGGCGATACGGCTTAGATCTTGCTAATCCTGATTTTATCCAAGTTATTTAAAAATTGCAAAATGGAGTAATAATATAGCTTGTATAGGTTAGGTTACCGTCTTTTGCAACTGTAAATTAGTCTACTTCAGACCAGACGCAGTCTGGTTTCCCTTCAAGTCGTGGAGACCAGACGCGTTTCGCTTTATTTTAAAGCATTTTCAGTGGTCACGTTTTTATGATGCTCTATTCATGCGTTTTTGCAGCACTCACATTGCCATTTGCTGTCACTATTTTCAGTTACATTTTTTAAAATAAAATTTGACAAAAACAACCTGGCGGGCTGCCTTTTCAGAAATGGCGAGTTTTCAGTAACTTTTATAAAAAAGTGTAATTTTAAATAGTGACAATAAGTGGCAGTGCGAGTGCTGCAAAAAAACACATGACGAGGGCAACATAAAAACTTGACCACTGAAGAAACTTTAAAATAAATCGAAACGTGCCTGGTCTAAATTACTAATTTACAGTTCTAAAAGACAGTAACCTAACCTATAAAAACTGTGTAACTGCAACTGCGAAGAAGGAGGCAAATAAAGGACGACTGAGTAATAGCATTATAGTGTCATTTACCGTGTTTGTGGGAATTCTGTGGAATAATTGACTGACAAAAAATGGTGTATTTTGCGAATGGCAAACAGTATCTGTGGTCTGTGCTTACGTAAATTGGCACTGTGAGTCTAATAAACTCAGTCATAAAAGTTACAAAATGTCGTTATAAGTAAAAAGAACCTGTTATGTCTCTAATTTTCCTGCCCTGTGCCTGAGTCTCCTATTATGGTCAAGATAACAAACCTTACGTGAATCTGGTGAATAGAATAATATTTTTTGTCAATGAATGAAAAGGAAATAGACAATAAACCCTGATGTGTAGAGCCGCAAAAAATATACTTATTGAATTCTGTACCATAAGCTGTTGTGCTTGGTTTTCCAAATTCAGTCCAATAATGAGATTAGGTATCTCGACTGACAGCAACCAGTCGCCAGTCGCTGTCATTCAAGATACCTTATTTCACCACAGTCACAGTGTTCCTCATCCATAATGGATAAAAGCTTAATAATGAGATTACTCCTTGCTATTAGCACTAACAAAGATGCTTCTTGTGACTAGTACATATCTCTTGTAGTCAGAAACTTGGTGATTCTGAAAATACACTGCATTAATTTTTGGTACGTTGAAATTTACTGGATATCCCGTATTCAGCTCAAAAAAGTAAAATCTTAAGTCCTGTAAACAGGAAGGAATCTAATATTAATAATGATCTTAAGAAAGCATAGACAATCAATCCCCTTTCACACCGATCCTGTACCGTGATACATGGATTCTTCACAGACAATGAACAATATTATGTAATCAGTTTTATTACAATCGAACATGACCTGAAACGAAAAAGCTGGATATTTTAAATATCTCTCAACTTAGTGAATTTAAACCAATAAGTAGGACTGCTCCTTTTACTGATCAACTGATTGATTGTACATGTCCACCTGATTGTTAAAATACGTGATAGGATTTTTAAAAAAATTATGACACCAAAAATACCTTTTAAACATAAAAGCAATATTTATTTTAAAAAACTGCCCTGTTCTTTATTCTAGTACAGATAAGCTCACAATATTAACATTGACTCAATTGAATGGGATGGGCAGTGTCTTGAAAGGAAGATACAAGATGAACATTAACAAGAGTAAAACGAAGGTAATGGAATGCAATGTCAGAAAATCAGGCGATGCTGAAAGAATTAGATTAGGTAATGAGTAGTAGATGAATTTTGTTATTTGGGTAGCAAGATAACTTCTGATGGCCTAAGTAAAGAAGATATAAATTGCAGAATGGCTATGGCAAGAACCGAATATTAATTTAAATTTTAGGAAGTCCTTTCTGAAAGCATTTGTATGGAGTGTAGCATTGTGTGGGGGTGAAACGTGGACGAAAAGAAGATCAGATAAAAAGATGATAGAAGCTTTTGAAATGTGGTGCTACAGACGAATGATGAAAATTAGATGGGTAGATCATGTAACTAATGAGGAGGTGCTTAACCGAATCCGGCAGAAAAGGAGTTTATGGCTTATCCTGACTAAGAGAAGGGATAGATTGGTTGGACACATTCTGACACATCAAGGAATTGTTAAATTAGCATTAGGAGGAAGCGTGTGGGATAAAAATCGTAGAGGGAGGCCAAGGGACGAATACAGTAAGCAGATTCAAAAGGATGTAGGTTGCCGAACGTATTCTCCGATGAAGAAACTTACACAGAACAGGGTAGCGTGGAGAGCTGCATTAAACCAGTCTCCGGACTTAAGACCACAACAACAACAACAACAATGTACCCGATGCAAACGTCAAAATCCAAGATGGCCGCCAGTGAGTGACGCACGCTAGTTAGGCTCGCAAGTTTATCTGGTATTTGGAGGTATTACTAAGCAGTTTGGCTGTTTGAAATAGTCACAAAACGTGTGTTAAGTGCCAAGTGTTGAATCGCTGTACTATTCGGAGTGCCTGTGATCGTGTAACTGCATCTAAAATGGAAAGTCGTCGAACAACGCGCAGCACCGCCAACGGCCAGTCCGGCGAGGGGGCAGCAGGCGAGCCGGTGCCGGCGACCGCGGCCGCGCCGCCCGCCACCGCCGACATCGCCGCACTCGTCAGGGCCGAGGTAAGTGCCGCGCTGCAGGCGGAGGGCGCGCTCGCCACGGTGCTCCAGACCATCACCGACGCCGTCACTGCCTCAGTGACGCTCAAAATACAGCAGACGCTCGACAGGAATGCCAGTGAGATATGCGCACTGAAAAAGACCCTGGAGGACACCGCAGACAGAGCACGATCTCTCGAGCAGAAGCTAATCGAGAGAACAGATGAACTCGAACAATATCAGAGACGTAACAACCTACGACTGTTCGGGATTCCAGAAAATAGTAGTGAAAACACCGATGAAATCGTAGTGAAGCTGGCCACAGAAAAGCTAGGGGTGCAGGTGACCCTTAACGACATCGACAGAAGTCACAGAGTAGGACGTAAGACAGGGGAATCCACTAAACATAGGCCCATAATAGTGAAGTTTGTTTCGTACAGGAAGAGATCCGAAATCTTTAGAGCCAAGAAGAAACTGGTAAAATCAGGTCTGACGATACGTGAAGATCTCACTTCCGAGCGGTTAAAAATTTTGAATAGTGCAATCGCAACATTTGGCCTACACAATGTATGGACAAGTGACGGCAGAATAATGGTGAAGACGAACAATGGCAAAATATCAATTACAAATGCAAATGAACTCGAAAGCCTCTGCTTTAGGAGATAAAAACACTTGAACACTTGCCGCCACTACTTCTACGTGTAGCTTACTATTTTTTTTTTTCTTTCCTATTTTTTTGTTCTTTTGCTACACTTTATATCGATTTTCTAAAGAAAATCTTATGTACATTAATATCTATTATACTACATTAGTTAGCTTTCTCTTTATTATTTTAGTAAATTATCATTATTTGATTGGTGTGATTTGTTGTTACACTTTTTTTTCTCTTTCTTCTAGCAAATTATCATTATATTTTTAGTGACACTTACTGGTTCACTTTAGGATAGTGCTGTTTTACTATTACTCTCATACCTACCTTATCAATTACGGTACCATATTAGGTTTAAATTCACTTTTATATAGCGTTGGTCTCACGCATCATTGGCAATTGTTTCGCTCCACTGTCGATATTGTTATCTTTACTTAGTGTCGTTCCGTGCAGATTATTTTGTCTTTGCTTGGCGAGATTCTCCCCCTCCACCCCTCGGCGCCTCGCTGCCGCTTGGCGTAAACAGGTCGTGCTGACCTTGGCTGCAGCGCCTCCCTGTCCCTCCCCTGTCTCTGAACCCACCTGACCTGCTTCCGCTTTCTCTCTCTGCTGTCCTACACCCCTCCCCCGACCCCCCGGACCGCTAGCCACCCAGCCACGCCACATTCCAATGTGTCCTGCGTTCGCAGAAAAGGACGCCGCCACCCCACAGCCCGCTGCCGTTGCCCTACCGACTAGCGGTATCATCGCGCGCGCTACAACTGAGCGCACACAGCTCCACGTGGCACACGCAAATGTTCAATCACTACAAGCTCATTTAGTTGAGTTCCGCCATATATTTCAAGACTTGTGTCTTCATATAATTCTTCTATCGGAGACCTGGCTCAAACCAAGCATTACCACCAGTTCCGTAAATTTAGACGGCTATGTCTTCCTAAGACACGACCGATTGCACAAACGCGGAGGCGGCATTGGAGCTTACATTCGCTCTGAATTATCTCCTACCGTGTTGCACACGTCAAATAACGATGAAACTGAACAAGTGGAATACATGTTCATAGAGATAAAACCTCTCATAGAAAAGTGTCTAATATGCGTCCTCTATAAACCTCCGAAGGTAGGTGCGTTGGACTGCTTCGAAACTGCCCTCTCAGACCTCGAATCAACCTATGAGCACATAATTATAGCAGGTGACACTAACATAAATTTTCTGTTCAACAGTCCGTCCTGTATGAAGTTCAAGCGTATGCTTACATCTTCGAATCTAACCTTACTTCAGCTTGCACCCACTCATCACACAGCTGATAGTCACACTTTAATAGATATATTCGCAACAAGGTTTCCAGACAGAGTAATTCGAACGTCACAAACATCTGCGCCTGGTATGTCTGCCCATGATGTAATTTTCATGACGTACTCGCTAGAATGCCCTAGGAAGAAACCACTGTTAACTGCATACCGTGACTTAAGACGCATTAACTTACCTGAACTGACAGCTGATGCACTAGAAATAATTTTCGAGCCAACCTCCGACACCCTCCCGGATGTAAACGAGAAACTTCACAAAATTACAAATAAACTTAACCAGCTGTATGATAAATATGCGCCCATCAAAACCAAAAAAGTGAGAAGGAAACCCGCACCATGGCTAACTGATGAACTAAAACAGCTCATGAATCTCAGAGACACTGCACATCGGACATACAAACTGCACCCTACACCTGAAAATCACACCTCGTACAAGCAGAAACGTAACAGAGTCAGCCAGGCTGTGAGAAATGCTAAACTCAGATACGCCCATTCATTAACCGACAACATAAATAGACCGGCTGTCCTCTGGAAAAACCTGCGCGTCTTGGTATTGGGAAAATAAAAACTGCAGCCGAACCCACTGTCTCCATTGAGGAACTAAATCATTATTTCACAACGCCTACCACTTCAATCGATCACCAAACGAAACAAACACTTATTGACCATATCACGAGGATCAACATCGCTAACCGTGATAAGTTTTGTTTTAAGCATGTTACTGGAAATACAGTCAAAAAAGCCATTATGCGTATTACATCAGCATCTACTGGGGATGATGGTATCACTATCCAAATGATAAAGCTGATTATTGATCCACTGCTGCCCATCATAACAGATATATTTAATCAGTCCTTAGCCACAAGTGTTTTTCCTGATGCATGGAAACGTGGACTAGTTAAGCCACTGCCAAAAAAGGACATTGCCACAGCACCCTCTGATTATCGACCTATCTGCATTCTTCCGGCACTGTCCAAAGCCCTAGAATATATAGTACATGATCAGCTAACCAGCTACTTGACTACTAATAAACTTCTTGACGAACACCAATCAGGTTTTCGCAAATATCGCAGCACAACATCTGCTTTGATAAAAGTAACAGACGATCTTAAGCAGGCAATGGATAGACAAGAGGCGACTATTATGTGCTTCTTAGACTTTAGCAAAGCTTTCGACACTGTGGACTTTGATATTTTACTTGCTAAACTTAGCAGTCTAAATTTCTCTCAAGGCGTGGTGCAATGGTTTCGCTCATACTTGACATCGCGTCTTCAGTGCGTCATGTCCGGCACCGATAAGTCACAGTGGAGAAAAGTTCTATCAGGCGTACCACAGGGTTCGGTGCTAGGTCCACTTCTCTTTTCATTGTATGTAAATGACGTATCATCGGTCTTGTCCTTTTGTAAATACCACATGTATGCCGATGACCTCCAGTTGTATTTAAGCGCAAAACCAAAAAACCTGAAGGCAGCAATCGAGAATTTTAATTCTGACCTATGTGCACTATCAAAGTGGGCACAGAATATAGGATTAAAGCTCAATCCAAGTAAAACACAAGCGATTCTGGTAGGTCATCCTAGACTCATTAACCACAAATACCGCGAATCTCAACCACCATTAATATTAAATGACACACCTATCTATTTTTCGCCCTCGGCAAAAAGCCTGGGAGTGATAATAGACGACAAACTAAATTGGGCTGAGCACACAGCCGCCGTGTGTAGGAAGGCATCAGCATCTCTTCATGCCCTACAGAGATATAAGAAGTTTTTTCCTCTTGATCTTAAAAAGAAACTTATACAAACGCTTGTAATTCCAATTATTGATTACGGTGATGTTATCTTGCAAGGTCTCTCTTGGGAAAGCTCACGACGTCTGGAACTAATCATGAATGCCTGCGTTCGATATATATGCAACATCCGTCTCTTTGATCATATTTCACCATCTTATAAGCAACTATCCTGGCTCCGTGCTGACAAGCGCAGAGATTTTCATACACTCTGTTTCCTCTACTCTCTTATCAACGTACATTGTCCCTCATATCTTTCCTCGACCTTAACACTCTTATCTGATCAACATAAAAGAACTACTCGTTCATGTCAGAGCAAAACCCTTTCTGTCCCTATCCATCACTCAGCCGGTTTCTCAAAATCCTTTTCAGTAGCAGGAACCAGGCTCTGGAACAATCTACCTCAGTATATCAGAGAACTGAATAACACTGCCAGCTTCAAACGACAGTTAATGGATTATCTGCTAAAGCAATAATGACGCCAGTCTTTTTTTACCCTACGGTCCAGGTACGTCACATCCATTCCTCCTCCCAGATATTCTTCAACTGCCATTGCTCTCGCCAGGTACAGTTTCTGTCAAAATTCGCCATGCGTTAATCAGTCTCGATATATTCAAAAGTAAATATTGTATCTGCTAATATAAATGTTATTACTTCTATTATTACACCACCAGCAGCAGCAGAAGGTGTCTCAGTGGTACTATTAGTATTAATCCTATTTAGAGTTAAGTTATTACATATGTAGAGCTAAGTTATTACCTTTTATTTACATCCTTTTACATGTAATCAACCTGTATAAATAATGTTATTAACTGTTCATCTGTAAAAATCATTATTATGTTATAGGTAACTCACATGTAAAGAAATCCTGTATGCGTAAAACCCTGGTCCGATGTAAGAGAGGGCCTGATGGCCCTAATCTGATCAGGCTAAATAAATAAATAAATAAAAAATAAATAAAAAAAAAACGTTCGTAAATTCTATCCTCATGCCAGAGTGAAATAACATACTCAAAAAAATTCTGAAATCTCTTGTATTACCAGATAATAAACCATTTTCTCCAAGCCACAAGCAGCGGAAAGAATGAGCCACGATCCAATGAACTGTACGACTCAGAACTACCGACTTCCCAGAGTAAGTGACAACTGTAGCATATGCCAACCGTGGCCTCAGACCTCGCAACAAGGTGCACCAAAGATAGCAAGAAAGAGGTTGGTGCCAACATGCGCTGAATACGACAGAGTATTTAGGCATTCTTATCAAGTAGCTACCATTCAACCTCTCACTTCTGTAGATAGGACGACACGCCAAAAACGGCTCTTTTCAATGTATTCCATCCATCTTCGATAGGGTTCATGGCTGGAAATTCTAATCTTGCGATGCTGTTGTCATGAAGTAACGCATTCACAAGATGTGAATGTCTTATCTACTCCGTTGCATTAGCAGTGCTCATGCGTGGGTTGTTCACATCTTAGTGCGGGTTCAGCGACATCTGTGGACAATCTAAGGAACTCTGTTCCAGATAAAACATATTCAATATCATTGTTCTATCAAATGTGATTCGCACCTCCGAATCAACGATATTCACACATTTTTTTGATGTGTGTGTATTTATTTCTGATAATGGGGGATGGAAGTATTTGGATTTTATTGCTTCGAATTTCGAAAATCAGCTTATATTTGTAAAAACAGTAGAAATTTTCAAATCTACGCATATTTGAAAGTAAGAGAGCAATTTTATGCTGGGTATTCTCTTATAATAGTATGGAGAATTTCATTATTTCAGCCATTACGTTAGAATTTTTGACTGCATGAATCCCGACGCCACTACCGTTCCTTCCTCCAGATCCGTGACCGGCTGCAACGACACAATAGAAACCACCTGTCCGCGAAGAAACGCCGGGACTGGCACCAGACATCACCCGTCTTAATTCTACGCTCCCTGTCAACTCCTCCAAGTACTGGCGCCTTCTGCCGCCTTACTGGGAATCATTCCACACCCTATTACTCACTTCTCCATGACGACCATCCTTTTCCTGACAACGCCAGTAAGGCCGAACACCTTACATCCTACCTCTCCAAAGTTTTCTCCATCCCTGACAATCTGTACTTTGATTACTCTCTCTTACCCGACGTCCATGATCATGCCCCCATCCTAGGCCTCATTCTATGCGTCCAATGTCTTACCTATGTTCGGCAAGGTCTTGCAAACCATCCTCTCCCTCCGCATCCGGGTCAGCTCCGTCAACGCCAATTCCTTCCTCTATACAAATGTGACCTTTGATCTTCCTTCTCTGCCGATTGCCAGCTCCTTCGCCTCTCTCACATCATCTCAGTCTAGCTCAGTTCTCGTCGCTCTGTTATCATTGTCCATATTTCAAACTCCATTTTTACATCCACCCACCTCCCATCCTATGTCAGTCTGCAACTCCAACTCCCATTTGTTCTACCCCTCCGCTGAGGTGCCTCAAGGTTCTATATCCCTCATCTGCAGATACGTCAGCAGATATGTCTGCAGAAATGTCAGCCTCTCGGCCACCTTTGGAAATATGCTGACGACATCGCCTTCCTAGCCTTCGCCCCCTCAGTGGGCTGATCTCACCATTTGCTCTGGTCTGATCTCACTGAGTCCACTGCATGGTCCATCTGGTGGCTCCTTTCCTTCAATCCTGATAAATCCCAGGCAAACATAATAGGTTGTACCACCCTTCCTTCCACCTCCACAACTTCTACCTTACCCTGAATAATTGTCCTATCCACCATTCCCCAACCCACAAATTATTCAGCCTCACCCTCACCATTCATTGGAAAGCTTTATCCTGTCTCAGGTTCCTCAAACTCCTCACCAGCCAGACGTTGGACCTTGACCCCTACACCATCTTACATACCTACCAAACCCTCAAGTGTCCCATCCTCTGCAGTTTCCATCCCGCCTGGGTTTCCACTCCGCCTACCTATTGTAAGGCCATCCAAATCCTAGAAAATCATGCCATCTGCCTCGCCTATCGTATCCATCTACCCTCCCCACACGGATCCTTAACGGCTTAATACCGCCGTCAGTCATTTCCTGCAGCACCAAGAACACATCCAGATCCTTTACAACTAAATCACCCGAAAAATAGATTTTCATAACCCTCTGGTCTATCCCAGTCTTATCAATCCCAGGCCTCTGCCACGCCATTTCCACCTCATCCCTCGCACCCTTCACCTACACACATTCCACATCCTCTCCCAGGGTAACTTCCGTCACCTCCCCCTGCCGAATGCCATCTCTGTCCCGAAGTCTATCCCTCCTACCAACCCTGATACATTACCTGTAAATGCAATGTCCCTCTCCTCTCCCTCTCCCTAACCCCACTTGGTTATCCTCCTCCCCTCGCCGCAGTCCCTGATCATCTTCCCCACCCCCTCCCACCTCCTCCATCTGTGCTTTCCGACTCCTCTGTTCCTTCCCTCGCCTGCGGGGTCCTCGGCACTGACTTTTAATAGAGCATCGTCCAGTGTTCCACGTCTCCAGAGCATCAGTGTCTTTTAGTAGTGCGTCTGCCACCGACAAACAAGTGACGCAGGAGTTTTGCATAGTGTCGTGTTTCTTCGTCTGTTCAGAGTTGCGTTGCTTACTGTGTGTTTTCAACGCTACCATGGCGCAAACCTTTTATCGGCCTACACGGGTTTTATTCCTCTTTTTGTGTGTCGTTTCGCATGCTTCAATTTTATTACTACTTGTCATCGTTTTCAAATACTCATGTTCATGCTTGAAAGCCGCTCGGCTGAAGAGCAGCGTCTAAACTGCTGCCAGCCTGCTGGGTGTGTACCATTCAGTGCGAAATAACAATAAAGAAAAACAGTTATTGACTTTAGAGAAATGGTCTGTCTGTGCTCGAGCGATACACATTTACAAAGTGCTGGAGGATGACCGTCTCAATAACCTTGCAGTAGGAGGGGAACAAATTACATTGGGTAATAAATGCATATCGTAATATTCAATGTCTTGACTTGGTTCCTCAACCGATTCCCTCTCCCACGGGATCAGAGTGCAGGCAATGCCCCATACGCAAAAGTGCAGGCTCGCCTCAGTTGACATTTTCCGCTTCCGGTTTAAGTTAATCCTCATTTTGAGAGCAAAATACTGCCAGTGTTGACTTTTATCTCTGTCGAAAGATGACTCCTTTGCTCCTTGCTGGGGAGGCCGCGCGGTCCTTAACGTGGCGCTCCAGGCCGCTCGGCTACTCCCGCGCGGCTTAAAGACAGTAACAGTACATCCACCGTTATGTAGTTTGATATTTCATATCTTCCCTCAGTCTCCTCCTCCTCTTCCTGCAACATGTAGAATTAGGTGAGAAGTTGTAGAAACTTCCTGCGCCAACATAAGATTTCCTGGCGAGTTTTAAAATACAAAACGATTTATCAAAATTTACAGAAGTATTAAAATCGAATAGCTTCCGTCCTCTGCAACGAGAAATGAATTTACTTCTGCTAACCCAATCTAAGTAGCAGCCCAGCATACACTTGTCGATATTTGAGATATGGAGAGATGGAAGGAAGGAAATGTAGTGTACGACCGAAAAGTTGGTTTTGTAACCCATAACGGATGTAACTGGAGATTGGGGTTTCTAATACTGGTCGTAGTATCTTGCCTAGCTTAGTGAGAAGGGATGCGAGTTCAAACACTTATATGATAAAATACACTCCCGGAAAGTGAAAAAAGAAAACCAGGATTTCTTCGACCCAGCAGAGGGAGATTTTATTGACACATTGTTGCGGATGTATACAACACTCGATCTCACAGAGAGAGCCATACGAACTTGAGTACAGACGTTAGAGCGTGCGCAATGTTTACGCTTGAACAGTGTGTATCCTCCTTCTGCAGCAGAGCAAGTTGAAATTATCACGAAGAGATGAGTTAGAGTTGTGGAATGTAGTCTTTCGGAATGGCCTGCCATGCATTTTGTACCTACTGTCTCAGTTGGGATAGATTTCGTGCCGGTCGTGCAGTCTGCGCAAGGTGACGTTTCATCCTTTGGAGAATGTGCTCAATAGGGGACACATGTAAGGATCGTGCTGGCCATGGCACTTGATGTACACCATCAAGAGAATGTTGGGTGATATGGGATACATGTGGATTTGCATTGTCCTGTTGGAAAAGCATTTCGCCTTGTTGATGAATGAACAGTAGCAAGACGGGTTGAGTGATGTTTTCAGTGTACCGTGCATTGTTCAATATCCTCTTGACGATCTACATGTACATGTTCATGGGATACTCTGCAAATCACATTTATGTTCCTGGAAGAGGGTTCATCGAACTACATTTTTACTATTCATCTACCATTCCATTCTCGAATAGCTCGCGGGAAGAAAGAACATCTGAAGCTCTCTGTTAGAGCTCTGATTTTCTTGTATTTTATTCTGATTATCACTTCAGGAGTCAACAGCGTATTTTCGCGTTCGGAGGAGAATGTTGGCGATAGGACTTTCGTAAGTAGTCCAAGTCGTAGCGATAAAAGCCATTGTCGTAATCATTCCCATCCCGGATCCTGTATCATTCCCGTAACGCGTTTCCCCTGTATCGTGACAATACATGACGAGCTGCCCTTCTTTGGAGCAGCAATACTCCAAATGAGGACGAACAAGCGTAGTGTATGCAGTCTCTTTGGTGGTTCTGTTGCATCTTTTAAGTGTTCTGCCAATAAAACGCAGTCTCTGGTTTGCCTTTCCTACGACATTATCTACATGTTCATTCCAGTTTAAGTATGATGTAATAGTAATTTCTAGGTATTTAGTGGAGTTTACGGCCTTCATATTTGATTATCCTGCAAACAAATTTTAACGGATATCTTTCTGTACTCATGTGGACAACTTCACACTTCTCATTATTTAGAGTCGATTGCCAATTCTTATACCATAGTGATATCTTATTTGGATCGTTTTTCAGTTGGTTTTGATCTTCAGATGATTTTTCTAGACGATAATGACGACGTCATCTAAAGTCAACTTAATTGAGCAGCTCAGATTTTCTTCCAAATGGTTTAAGGAGAGAACCAATAACTCTGTTCTGTAGGACGCCGGATATCACCTCTGTTTTAGTCGATGCCTTACCATCGATTACTACAAACTGTGTCCTCTCTGACAGAAAATCCCCTATACAGTTACAAATCTGTGGAGATATTCCATAACCACGCAATTTGATTAAAAGTAGTTGGTGAGGTACGGTGTCAATAGTTTTTGCAGATCTAGAAATAAGGAATCAATTAGAGATCCCTTGTCGATAAGAGCTAGTTGTGTTTCATATGAACGATATTTGCTACACTCTTGTTGACCTTGGGTTAATACGTCATTCTGTTCGAGATAATTCATAGTATTTGAATACAGGATATGTTCCAAAAGCCCGCAGCAAATTGACGTCATTGAAATAGGCCTGTAGTTAAGTGGGTTTCTAATACTGTCTTTCTTGAATATTGGTTTGATCCGTACAACGTCCCAGTCTTTGGCACAGATCCTCCGTTCATCGAGCTGTTGTATATGGCTGTTAGGTAAGGAGCTATCTCATTAGCACATTCCGATGGAAATCTATTTGGTATATAGTCCGGACCAGAAGACTTATTCTGGTTCAGTAATTTCAATTGCTTCACTACTCCGAGGATATCTACTTCATCGTTACTCATTCTGGCCACCTGTCATAATTAGAAATCGTGAACATTGGTTTCGTCTTCTTTGGTGAATGACTTAAGAAAAACTGTGTTTAATACCTCTTCTTTAGCAGCGCTATCTTCGGCGGGATAGTCATTTCTATCTCGTAGTGAGTGTGTCGTTAGTGTTTTGCCTCCAGTATATTTGACACATGACCAAGATCTCTTTCGGCTCTCAGTCAAATTTTGAGAAAGTTTTTTGTGGAAAGTACCATACGTATCTCGCATTGAAGTCCTTACTAAATTTCGAGCTTCTGTTCAAAAATGTTCAAATGTTTGTAAAACTATTGGACCAAACTGCGTGGTCATCAGTCCATAGCTTACAAACTACTTAAACCTAGGTAAACTAATCTAAGGACAAACACACACACCCATGCCCCACGGAGGACTCGAACCTCCACGGCGAGCAACCGCGCGTTCCGCAGCAAGACGCTTTAGACCACTCGGCTACTTCACCGCGGCTCAAGCTTCTGTGTAGGATCGACAAACCTGGGGATTTTGTGTTCGTTTAAATTTTGCACGATGTTTTCGTTGTTTTTGCAACAATGTTATGACCTGTTTTGTGTACCAAGAGGGATGACCACCTCCTTTTACTAATTAATTTTGTATAAAACTGTCAATTGATGTCGAAATAACTGCTTTGAATTGGAGCCACATCTTGTCTACACTTACCTTTAGAATTAGTCGAAACTGTCTACCAAGAAGTAATTTAGTGTATCTTTCTGAACAAATATGCTTTTCGTCTATTTTTTGTTACTTTGGAACTTTAGATATTCAGTATCGCTACGACAGCCCTGTGTTCACTAATACCTGTATCCGTTTTGATGCTCGTTGTGAGATAGGGATTATTTGTTCCAAGGAGATCAAGTGTGTTTTTTCATCCATATACAATTCTAGTTGGCTCTTGAAACA
The DNA here is from genome assembly GCA_026315105.1 of Locusta migratoria. NCBI lineage: Eukaryota > Metazoa > Arthropoda > Insecta > Orthoptera > Acrididae > Locusta > Locusta migratoria. The sequence continues at coordinate 905,261,454 of CM048744.1, read as the reverse complement.
ATCATCGTTCGAAGTAATTATCAGACAATGCGTTGAGTATAATTTCGCACGATGTTTAATGCTTACCTCCTAATTTGAACACATAATTTCGCCAACAAATTGAGGCTGAATTGAAATAACCGCCTACTATTATTGTACGAGTTTTCTTTGAACCTTTCTGCTATTGTTTCGTCAGAATCGGGAGACTGGTAGAAGGAACAAATTGTTAACGTCCTACGAATTCCAGGTACAACCTCTACCCATAATAGCTCACAGGCATTATTAGCCTTAACTCCGCTATACGAAAGATTACTTTTGACGGCGACAAACACGCCTCCACCTATTCTGTTTAATCTATTCGTTCTGGACGCAGTGGAGTATATGGCTCCCCAGGCTTTGATACCGGGTGTCGACGCCGTGTGCCTCTGTCGTATACACTACAGATTTTCGCGCTCCCACATACGCTTACTACCATCATTGGCACCGAGGCTGAAGCGATTCTCATCACTGAAGACGTCTCCATTTGCCCTACCACAAGCGCCTATCGCGACGCCACTCTTGAACGCTATTGGAGATTGACCAGATGCCTTAACGGCGCACTTGGTCGTGAATCATGGTGTGGGGAGCCATATCCTACACTGACTGTTTTCCTCTAGTGACCGTCGAGGGAAGACTGAACAGCTCGCGGTACACGGAAACCATCTTTCAACCCGCCTTGCTACCGTTCATGCACCGACGTGTGACATGCTTTTCCACCAGGATGGTGCGCGAGCACATGTACCCGGTACCACCCAACGTACTTTTCAAGGTTTACGTAACTCACCTGGCTAGCTCGATAACCGAATCTGTCCCCTGTTTGCGACAGGATGAAACGTCAATTTGTGCGATCTGCAGGGCCGACACTAACCCTGGCCCAACTGGGGCACCAGCTAGAAATAGCATGGTCGGCCATTGTGAAAGACTACATTCGACACCTCTACGATCATGTCCATGAGAGTACTGCAGCTTCAATTGCTGCAAAAGGAGGAAGATAAACACGGTACTATTGTCCACACTGCACACGATCTGGTGACTGGACCGACGTGCATATGGGTCTGTCTCTGTGATCATATGTTGCACACACCCTCAAGAATGAGTCATAAAATTATTTCTACGCTTGGATGACGAATTCCTGGTGTTCTTTTTTCATTTTCCAGGAGTGTAAACTCGTACAACAAGCAAATATTACGGATCGCGTTCAAAAATTTAAAATGCTCTTACACTCTTCTAATTAAGAGTAAGCTAATGTAATGGATAACATATATTGCAAGTATTTAAATTACAAACTGTGTCCTTTTTGAAACTTTGTGGAATATTAAAATTGTGTGCCGGAACTGGGACTCGAACCTTGGGACCTTTGCTGCCTTTCACTGGCAAAGGCTCTACCGACTGAGGTATCCCGGCACGCGTCACGGTCCCTCCTCACAACTTTACTTCTGCCAGTACATCGCCTCCTACTTTCCAAACTTCACAGAAGTTCGCCTGCGAACCTTGTATAACTAGCGGTCCAGGAAGAAAGGATATGGTAGAGACATGACCTAGCCACAGCCTAAGGGATGTTTCCAGAATGAAACATTCATTCTGCGGCGGAGTGTGCGCTGATATGAAACTACCTAGCAGATTAAAATTGTGTGCCGGAACTGGATTTCAAATATCGGACCTTTGTCTTTCGCGATTAAGCGCTCTGCCGACTGAACTATCCCGGAACGCTTCACAGTCCGTCCTCATAACTATACTTTTGCCACTACGTCGCTAGTACCTTACCTGGGAAAGGCACAGTTTCGAGTCCCGGTTCCGGCACATAATTATAATCTGCCAGAGAGTTTCATATTAGCGCACACTCCGCCGCAGAGAGAAAGTCTCATTGTGTGTGCTTTGTGTTTGAAGCCGATGACACTGTCATAAGCGAAGTTGGTTCAAGCGTTACTCGAGCCACGGTGGAGTGGCCGAGCGCATTGAAGCGCTATGCTCCGATGCGCGAGGCCGTTCCTCGTCGGAGGTTCGAAGCCTCCCTCGGGCATGGATGTTTGTGTTGTATTTAGTATGAGTTAGTTTATAAGTATCTTGTAAGTTTAGGGACTGATGACCCCGCAGTTAAGTCCCATAAGCTTAACAAACATACAACGTTACTTGAAAATAGCACTTTGCTTCTATCAGCGAACTTCACATTTAATTTCAAACTATTTATTGCTGCTACCACCCACTAAATGATGAAAGTAATAAAGTGTATGTGTTACCACATTTACGCTGTTCATGCGGTCAAATTTCAGTACCTGCCAAAACATTTTAATTTATTAATTTTTAAGTATGAATCATTTCGCAACAAACTTTTCGGGCAGTATTAACATATATCAGTAAATACATCTGCAGAATTAGACCACTGTGCAATACATAGTTCAAGAGATATAGACACTAAGATTTGCAAGAAACTAGCTCCGATCTAAAACTGAGCGAAAATTACTCTACATTCATCCAGTGTTTGATAATGAGAGCAATTAGCAATTTCCATCAAGCTTTGAACACAATTTCAAACCATTTCTATACTTTTTATTTGTTATATACTTGCAGTCAAATATTCCGTACATTAAATCGTTTGGATGGAAATATGAGGTTTCAAGAGTTTTGGACACTGGAATTTGACTCTACGAAATCCGCACTGTACTGGTTTTCATGTAACAGCTGATTTTGTTAACTTTACTGGATCAGAAGGAAGGAAGGGAGGGAGGAAGTTTATGGTTTAACATTCCGCCGAGAGCGTGGTCATTAGAGACGGAGCTCACGCTCGGAGAAGGGTAATGATGGAGAAGGAAATCGTTCGTGCCTTTGAAAGGAACCATCCCGGCATTTACCTGGAGTGATTTAGGGAAATAACGGAAAACCTACATCTGAATGGCCGAAGTGTACTTGAACCACCATCCTCCCGAATTCGAGTCCAGTGCGTTACCACTGCCCCACCTCGCTCGGTTTACTGAGTCAGATTTATATTGCGTATGGCGCTTCGGTTGCACAGTGGTAGAGTGCCAGACTACAAATCCCGAAGTCGTGGGTTCGATCCCCGCCAGGTCCTAGGATTTTTATCTGTCAGTTATTTCTTTCCCCTCTGCCAGTACTGCTCATGTGAAAAATACCGGGTAGCACCGTGGTTCGGAACCCACGTTATACTGTAGGTCCCCCCTATAAATGGCTGGGTAAGTCAGTTCTAAGGTCGGAGGAAGACAACGGCATACCACCTCCAAACAGGACCATGCCTAGTAAAGCACTGTGGTGTTCAAACCAATCTTCGGATTGTTGACTGCTTTACCTTTTTACCTTATGTACGAATAGTTTATATCACTTTAAGATGTTCACAGCTGTTACTATTCTGTATTAACGACTATGATCAATTCACATACATAGTTTTTTTTTTTTTTTTTTTTTTTTTTTTCATAGAGCGTTTGTGGAACACAATGATACACTGAATTAATGAAACGATGAGTAAATGAACAGTTATTTTTTCAGAATTTGAGCACCATAAGAACAAGAAACATGAAATTTCGCGACTACACTTCAGTGGAAAATGAAGTATGATTAAGACTATTTATCGAACCAAATAAATATCAGGCTGTGTTTGAGCTCCAATAATTTGCGTTATCCTGCTGGAATACTAACAATGCACTGAAGTCATATACGTAACAGTAATTGTTATATTCTAATACAGAATTGTTTAGCCACGGCTACCACACGACATTTACTAATAAATTACTGTGTTCAGCTAAATTAAATCTGTTTCAATTTTTCCCGGAGGAGTATCAGCAAATTGTTGACTGTAACAAGCAAAACTGATGTGCATTTTATTGCCAACGAGGCACTTCCTCCACCATAAATTGTTTAAGACGTATGCCCCACTTACCAGTCGGAGTCTGGGAGTAGCGTGCATCTCCCAGATACGTCCCTTGAGAGCAGTGAGGATATTGATGATCGTGGGGCCGGCAGCAGCTGGCTACCCATTAGCACCAATTAGCGATCTGCGTTTTCTCACGCCTGCAGCTGGAAATTGGCCCATTACAGTTCTGAGCCATTAGCTCTGTGACCTAATCATCTGCCCACTTTTGGGAACTATTCTTAACCATGAATCGTAATTCACCGCTGTTTTGCTAGGTATGTGTTCCAAAAGGCAGGTAATGACCGGGAGGTGATTAAGATAATTTCAGTTATTTTATTTCTACATTTGCGCATAGCAAAGTACCTGATGTTATCTGAGGACTGTAGCTATTGCAAAATAAATAATAAATTTTGAAAATCGCTTTCATATATATAATATCGCCTAAAGAAGACCATCAGAATCTTTCAAAGTAGTTATAGTTATCTAAATGTACATAGATACTTTGCAAATCACATTCAAGTGCCTGGCAGAGGGTTCATTAACCACTTTCATAACTTTTCTCTACCGTTCCATTCTCTAATAGCGCGCGGGAAGAAAGAACACCTAAATCGTTCCGTTGTCGATCTGATTTCTCTTATTTTATTCGGATGGTCATGTCTCCCTAAGTAGGTGGGTGCTAGAAAAATATTTTCACATTCAGAACTAAAAGTTGGTGAAGCTGCAGGTGAAAAATATCTGATATCAGGTACATCTCACGAGAAGGCATTGAATTTTTGAATACGAAAAATATGACAAACAAAATACTAAGGCAGATGCAAAACAAAGTGACCCTGTGTATAATAATAGAAAAATTGAGCAATTATGTAGGAGTAGCGGTTTTAATGTTGTGTTTGTAGGAAGAAACTGAGAATAGTTGTCTACAATAAACAAGATACTACTAGTAAGAGCTCAACATAAGGGTCTTTTAATTCAGTTTGTTGTGAATTAATTTAAATGAATATAAAACTGTAAAGAAACAAATAGAAATTTGTTTTAACTCATTGAATGACAGATTACAAAGCTAGAACTAAAGGCGAAGAAAATGTGACATACAAGGAATAATTGAGTACAGATGGAAGTCTTGAATTTCAAAGTCTACGTTCGTGACGACAGAGAATACTAAAAGTCTGTCAGTTTCTTACTACCCTTCTGCTAAAATCAAGGCTTTGTCAAAGTATTGTACAATAGCAAATAGTCAATAATTTTCTTTGGGTCCTTATTCGTCATCATAAAGTTGTGTGTATAGACGACTATTAATTTTAACAGTATAAGTTTTTCGTTTGTAAACGCGTGTAACATTAAACTGCTATAAAATATATAGAAGTAAGTGTGAGACTAGTAAATAATGAATGCTTATCACCAAAACTCTCACTAAAGAATTTTGTAAGTTAGTAAAGGCAAGGAAGTAACGAATAATGTTATTATCTCAAACGTGAGCGATACAGCCTGGAAACCAGTGCGTTCTAACTTCGCTCAAACCAGACTGTAACGAAAGATACACACAGTCACGTAAGGTTTCAGGGAAAAGTTCCAAGAGATGTGATAAGCTAAAGTCATACCAGCGTGACTCTTCTCTTTGTTTAAGGCAGTCAATAAAGTAATATCACAAACAGAGTGATATGAAGAAAGGCACAGACTTCAGCAAATTATTCCTTTGACTTAGAACAGACTAGAAATAAAAATATATGATCCAAACACTTCAATTTCTTGTGCGATTAAAACTTCAAATGCTGCTTTATAAGTCAAATTTCATGTATTACTACAGGCGCCTATATTTGCTCCATTACCACGGACAGGTTTAAATCTTTCTACTTTTCATTCGTGAACTTAATTTGTCATCTAAATGATACAACAACCAACATTTAATTATCACAGCTATTTACAAAATTAGTGCAAGGTTACCGCCAGTAGTATTTTAAAATAACCATACATGTACCTAATGATAACGCATTTCCCACGAGCATATGCTTTCAGAACCACAATAAATTTTAGTTCGATAGCAAACCCACCAAATTCTATACAGTTTACCTGTTTAACTAGCAAAAATATCTGGTCATCAACCAAATTAGGCATTAATTATCTTAGCTATTGTTTACTGGTTCAATCAGTATATCAATGACTTCTAATGGGTAATGAATAGGCACAGATATGCGAAAGCTACTCTAACAGTAGTTCAATAAATTCAGCGAATTTTGTCGGACGCAATAATGACTATCATACCACGACAGTCACAATGAAAGAAGCGTGCAGTTCTCTAAGCAAAATTTTGGCTCTGACAGCCAAGTGATAGAAGCATGTCCTTACTATTTTTCGTAATGGAAGTGAACTAAATTAATTGAAGATCCCCATATTTGGATCTTAAGTAACATATTAAATGGTGGCAACTGAAACGCGGGGTAGTTCTCTCTCCTCCAGAAGGGAGCAAGAGACAAGATATCTAATCTAACTACACAACATTTATAAAATATATAGTGTGGGAGAATTTAAATTAGGACGAAGGGTTAACGTTCAACAAACTGATTTATTGTCCAAGGCCTAAACAACAACGGGGAAGAAACCGATTTAAAGATTCCACATTTCCATAAGATTATATGTCCATAATACTGCCCACCAGCAAAAGTAGTACAAGCGTAATTAATAATGATTATTTATCAGAGGGGAGTAGGGAGGAATTGATACACATTCTCACACAGATACTTTCGCCAAGCCATGTAGGTACTTACCAGCAGCGAACACAAAAAACAGCAACGCCAGCAGCAGGACGCTGTACGGAACAGCAGGTTCACTCGGGCACCAATAAAAGTAAAACTTGTAGTGTATGGTCTTGTGGCTTAGGCTCAGGGTAGCTGTCAGAGGGAACATACGTAATAAGAGACCACGTGGCGTGCAATATAGTCGCGATGTATGTTTCCAGAGAAATGAAAGATATCGATTAAATAGGAAAATTTGCTAAATTATACTTAAAATCGTGCTTTGCGGTGTTCGTTTTGCACAGGGGAAAGAGAACTACTGAATTGTAGAGGTTCCAGGTCAAAGCAGCACTCTACAGGCACGGATCTTAGAATCCAAAAATTAAAAAAAAAAAATTTTAGCACAAGTAAAACCGTGAGATAAGTCGTGTAACCATTCGTTTTACCCAGGGAAATGATATCAAGCTAATGAGTAAGGTTGTAGAAAGGTAGGACAGCTACGGGTTCAGATCGCGAAATTTGCATAAGTTGGAAGAAATTCAATTTCGTAAGGAATAAGATCGCAAGATATGTCGTATAACCATTCGTTCTACTCAGGAAAATGATATCTAGCTAAAAAGCAAGGTTACAGAATCCTACAGTACTTCGCGGGGTTGGATCACAAAAGGTTGGAAAAATTAAAATTGAGAATTATCGGCTATTCTATTTAATTTTGAAAGGGAATGGTTTTGTTTGAATGTTAATAAATTTAGCATCAATGATTGCGCGAATGTTCGTCAGCCGTAATGGCGTCCACACCCATTGCACAACTTAACCAGGCTAAATTACTTCGCCAGTTGTGAATTGCGTAAACTGAAATGCTTTGTCATATTAAATTTTGGCAATATTTTTTACGGTTTATTTTACAGATAAAAACGGATAACAGGAGCCGACACAGATACGTCTAAACAGTAAGGAAGATAGCAACAGACAGATGAAGTGGAACGCTGTTCTTTCTGTGTGTCCAGAAAAATGACTACTGATCAGGGTTCAGAAATATACGAGAGAGGGAGGGAAACGCTCCGGGATCAAATATATCTTCGATTTTTTTTTTTTTTTTTTTTTTTTTTTTTTTGGGGGGGGGGGGGACTTTAGGTTACGGTTGTAACACTAAACGTGGGCTTTTGCTATCGCCTTTTGACTGCTCGAAACGTAAATAAAAATAACAGCTTAACCGTTCGTCTGACACGGAAACTGAATACATGAATTCGTAGAGGAGGATATTCTCTACAACTTTGTTCTCTTATGTTTTTTTGATATCTCGCATCGTTTCAGAGATATTTGCAATAATAACGGCGATTTTACTATGTCTGTCTATCCGTAACGTGTTCCCACCTTTTAAGTCGAACCGTTCAACCAATCAGCACCAAATTTTACAGACATAATTGACGACCGCCAGAGAGCAGAACCTTCCATTTTCAAATATTTCGGGCAAAAACTACGTTAGTAACACTAAAAGAAGCCATTTGTAATGTAATTGTAAACAAACCGTTCATCTGACACGAAAAATGAATAACCGAATTTGTAAAGGAGAAAATTCTCTAGAACTTTCCCCTCTTATGTTTTTTTCTTGAATCTCGCCGTTACAGAGATATTTCCAAAAATAACTTCGATTTGACACCGTCCCTTCACTTTACGCAAACCAGGCGTTCCGAGATGCCACGTGACATTCCTCACCCAGAACTCTCTCTCTGATATACGCCACCTTGCTTGTTGTATTTTATGATTTTCTTGTTATAACTTACGCATTGTCATTTCAAAGCAATGACGCACTGAAGAATTGACAAAAACACGTCTTTCTTAGTACAATAAATTATAATCAGTGTCTAAAAGTTCGAAACACATCACATTTTTTTAATTTTTTTTATTTATTTATTTATTTTTAATTTTTTTGTGCCTTGGCTCTTAAAAGGATTTCGGGCACCCTGATTAATTAAATAGAGCTATGTTCTGCAATGTTTAGAGTTGTGCATATGTAAGAGTGATCCCTCTAAAATGTGGATTTGTTCTATTCAAATGTTCAAATGTTTGTTAAGCTTATGGGACTTAACTACGGGGTCATCAGTCCCTAAACTTACAAACTACTTATGAACTACCTAATACTAAGGACGACACAAATATCCATGCCCGAGGGGGGATTCGAACCCCCGACCGTAGTGACCGTGCAGACCGTGACTGGAGCGCCTCAGTCCCCTCGGCCACCGCGGCCGGCTTTGTTCTATTCCGCAAACATACCATGAAATACGTAATAACCAATTTTTATTATTTTTATCTGAAATGTTTGCCACGTCATAACACTACAGGCAATTCTAAAGTGGGCCGTAAAACACGACAGTGCGATTTTTTATATTGCATCGTATATATATATATATATATATATATATATATATATATATATATATTTCGGACATGTCGCAGTTAATGAGATACATTCGTTGAATATGAAATTTTTCAGTGTTTTCTTTTTTCGAATTGTCTAGATTTCCCGGAAAAAGAAAAAAACCTCATATTCTCCCGATTTTCAGGACTTGCGGAAACCATGAAGTTCCATCGCCACGGTCCGCACGCAGAGAGGCGTTCGCTGCCAGGATTCGCTCAACGCAGAGCTGCCCGTCCTTGCGTTTTTTTGCGGAAGCGCTACTGGCCTTCCAGGAAGTGGACCGAGATAGCAGCGGGTGACGCCACGCCGTAACACTGCCGGACACTGGACACTGCTCGGCTCTGCTAGCGGCTGGAGGAGCTGGTGCTTCTAAAGGCGGCACCACACACGTGGCATTGGCGAATACCGAGCAACGAATACCGAGCAATCTTGCTCGTCGTTGTATTCAGCGAATATTCCTGTAACGGCGAGCATGTTGTACCTGCCGAACAGCGAGCATATACGGAAACAACGAATATTCGTCAAGCTACAGTAGCGTAGCATTTTGAGCGACCGGCACTTTTCATATCTGTTGTAAACGCATTTTTTTCTGTAAACGGAGGCTTCCGCGGCCGTTGTTATTGTTTATAAAACTCTTAGGGGTGTTGGACCGCATCGTCAATATATAAAATACTTCACCGACGTTTCGGCCACTATTGCAAGTGGGCATCTTCTGGGCGTTACGTTTACTGCTGGATGACGGAAAGCTGGTGTCTTAAATATTAAATGTTGTTATTGGTAGTTTCAGCTCTCTTTCATTGGTGTTTACTTTATTTCTTACTATTGGTGGAAAAGGAAGTCCAGGATTGGTGTTTACATTAATGTTTGCCATTGGTTGAAACTGGCGAATGAGGAGCGGTGGTAGCAGTGACGTAGCAGTGATGCCTAGCGCCGGCTAGAGCGTGCTATTTGCTCTGTGTACGCGCTGCACTGTACTGGCAAAACAACCCTACACTTTGAATAAGGAAAGCAATAGAAATAGCTAAGCGACCCGGAAATATGAACAGAGAGGACGGGTATAGACTTCCGGCGTCTTGGCTGCGAGCAGGGGCCGTACACAGAGCAAACAGCAAGCTCTAGCCGGCGCTAGGCATCACTGCTACGTCACTGCTACCACCGCTCCTCATTCGCCAGTTTCAACCAATGGCAAACATTAATGTAAACACCAATCCTGGACTCCCTTTTCCACAAATAGGACGAAATAAAGTAAACACCAATGAAAGAGAGCTGAAATACCAATAACAACATTTAATATTTAAGACACCAGCTTTCCGTCATCCAGCAGTAAACGTAACGCCCAGAAGATGCCCACTTGCAATAGTGGCCGAAACGTCGGTGAAGTATTTTATATATTGACGATGCGGTCCAACACCCAGAAGAGTTTTATAAGCATTTTTTTCTGTTTATCGGCTGATCAGATACAGATGGTCAGTGATACGGAAATTGATATTATGTGTGCATCTGCTTTTTTGGTCATGGCTTACGTCAGTGTACGGTACTATTAAAAATAATAATAAATAAATAAAAACCGAGAACACGAAGCTAGTGGATGAAACGTAAGTTTAGTGAAATGACACAATTGTAAATAAATATTTACGGTTTACTATGTGTTATGTTAAAGATAGTCAGAGTCTTGATTTGGTACTTGCGAAATTGACGATAAAAAAGACTCATTGCCAGTGAGTTTACTGTGTACTTTGATACAATATTTTTATTTTGTAAAAAAAATGCAGTTCTAACATGATTGTATCAAAAATTGCCACCTATCACAAAATGTAATGTGACTTATTATCACACATTTTAAAACTACAAATAATCTTCTTCTATAATGTCTACAAAACTTGTCATGTCGTTCACGACGCTTGGCGACATAAAATAAAAAGCATTACTCCTACACGTTTACCACGCCGAAGAAATAATAGAAAATCGGCAAAAGACAGTAAGAAACCATAGGCTTATACGAAACATACGAATAAAATTCTAATTATAGCTGTCTACATTCCCGAGTGCAGTATTTTTATCAGAAAATAAGTTACTAAAAGACTTTCGGTATGACGGATTGCCAAATTGAATTACTTATGTTCACAAATGCATAGAGACGCCCACTTTCCACGAGCTCTTCCAACAACACGAATGTCTGGATGAGGAAAAAAATCACCTGTCGCCGAATGTTCGCCCTCTTTGACGTGTGTAGAAATACCGACACGCGGTGGAATCGGCGAGCACTGGTCGATTGGTGGTCGGCAAATAGCGACCGGTCGAACCACACTACTCGACAACTAGCAGTTACTCGGTATTCGTCAAATAACACATGTGTGGTGCAGGCCCTAAGACGATGTCTTGCAAATCTTCAGTGGTCAACATACTCAACTCAAATGTTCGAATGGTTGTAAAGCTATGAGACTAAACTGCAGTGGCCATCACCAGCAGTCCCTAGACTGAAAGTAAATTATGCATACCCCAGGAAGTACTCGACTCTCCGACTGGGATCTGACAAGCTGTGATTTCCCTAAATTACTCCAGGCAAATTCCGGGATGATTCCCGGGAAAGGGCACAGCCGATTTCCTTCCCCATCGTTACCCAAACCATCCGAGCGTTAGTTCCGCCTCTAATGACCAAGTTGTCGACGGGGTGTTCTATTCTAGACGCACACTCCGCAGAAAGGCGCCTTAGAGCGTACTCCTGCGCGACCGTCAACCTACTCCATGTGACTGTAGTACCAACCTCCGCCCGTGTCTCACACTCAGAGTGGTATTTTACCTTTCCTGTAATTTTCTTGATAATTAACTATTAAATCTCGTTCTTGTTTCTGTGAGTTTTTTTTTTCAAATATTTTTAAACCTAAGGGAACAAACTGCTAAGGTCTTCGGTCCGTAGACGTTGTGAAACACACACACACCATATATATATATATATATATATATATAAAATTGTTAATGTAAATTAGCAAAGAAGAACTGCAGTCAATATTAATAAACTTCAGAGAAACTTTAAAATAAACTCATGTAAAAAAAAAAATACCGACAGTTTTCTTAATGTCTTCTTATTCTTGATTGCTTCATTACATCTCAGGCTCATTATGTGGTTCACTTTAAGGCCTATGTAATAAACTAAGACGAAACTTTTCACTCTTGAGGAAGATCTGTATTTTTCTAAAAACATTTAAATCGCAACTGAAAGTTTACAAAAAAAAAAAAACCGCTCATCACTTTTAACTGCTCGAGAAGACAATACAAGACAGACTGCTAATTAACAAGCAAAGATACTGCTCTTCCACTTTTTTCTTTTAGTTCCACAGATTAATTTTTTTCTTCAGAACATTAATTAATACTTGTCTATTATTATCATTAATTTTTTCTTCTCTTTTTTTAATAATAAAAAATGAAATTAAAATGGAAATTCGCTTCTTACTATTCTGGTACCCCAACACTCCATCCCTGGTAATAGCACAACGTACAAACTACTTTGAAGGGTTACCACTGATAAAAACTGCTTTGGTCACTTTGTAAAGAGCACATCTTTGAAGAATGTGACCAATAATCGTTGGTGGTACGGGTAATCATGCGAGTAACATGTAGAAGGGAGTGTGTGTTGTTATCGGTGAATACAGTGTTGGCTACTATAGTCGGGCCGAAATACGATGATCCCTGGCTCCGCCTACTAGGCTAGGAGACCGTCCCGGCCGTGGAAACTGAATGCAACCATGTTGCCAAGTAGTTAGTTCGCGGCTGGATGTTATGGCTACCGATCGCTGTTTGACAGAACTGGCAAAAGTGCACAGCACAGCCGAACGTGCGCATGCGCAGAGCAAAGCCCGCGTCTGACTTACTCCAATAGACGCTGCTCCAATGGTCTGCTGCCGAAGCCGGCGCTCAAAGTCGATAGGCGCAAGCACCAGGGATCATTCTATTCGGCTCGACTATAGAGTGAAGAGTCTGATATGGAGCACGATTGTGATACCATTGTATTTACTTCTGTTTCTTTGGAGGGTGTATTATTTGTAACTGACATGGAATTATTATTTATGATTATTTATGAATTGTATTGCTCTCGAGAGAAGTGTTTTTATTTTCTGATTTCTTTACTGCATTTCGAACTGTTAAATATTGTTTCGAATGATTGTTGTGTATCAAGACACGCTTTGCGGTCAAGATTTTACTTCATTAAGAAACAAATTATTGTGATGTAATCAGGCGGTGCTATTAATTTTAGTGCTTCGAGCAATTTCATGATTTCAGTCACTCTCCACAACTGATAAACAGTAATGGTAGTTGTCTGACAAGGTAGTGGATTTCGTTAAAGTAGGAAAGTGAAAGTCCGAGAAGTAGCGGTCACTGTGTAAAACGAGTAGAAAACCTAGAAGTAAAAGGCCATTTCTACTCGTGATGTCAAACATAAATAAACAGAATTTCACTCACCTTTTTGCAACATCAGCCAGTACATGCATTACGAACATTAACAAAATATGTAACTTGTAAGAATAAAGGTCAGCATTACAAGTTGTATATAAAAAAAATTTGGTAACTGACCTTTTAACTGTCTGAGTATAAATGTCTAGTATTGGTTATTTGCCTATTACAAATGGATCGGGAACGTGCTTCTTGAATTAAATAGAAGTAACCAGTTCCGATCAAAAATCAAAATCAAGTAAATTATAAAAAAGCTGTGTCTAAGTACTGGGTGATCAAAATGTCAGTATAAATTTGAAAACTTAATAAATCACGGAATAATGTAGATTTAATTTAACCTTTAAAAAGTGACCCTTTTGAATTGATGAAAGGTCGATTCAAAAGTAATAGAATTAAGTGCTAGATTCACACGTTACGGACAGACATCTTTTCAAATATCTCTGAAACGATGCGAGATATGGAAAAAACAATAAATAAATAAAAAAATAACGAAACTCAGGAAATTGTAGAGAATTTTCTCTTCTATAAATTCGTTTATTCAGGTTTCACGTCAGATGATCGGTTAAGTCATTATTTTTATTCAAATTTCGAGCTGTCAAAAGGTGATAGCAAAGGCCCCCTTTTAGTCTTACTAGCGTAATCCAAAGTATACAAATTCTTGATAGACAACTAGGATTTAGAAAACAAATATTACATCTAAGGCACATAAAATCAGTGGGAAGAATCAGAACTAGATACATGTAATTACTTTTGTGCATTTTAAAAAAAGTGTATAATTCGATTAGCAGAAATTCAGTGATTAATATCATAAAGCAGGCGCAGACAAGTGTGAAAACTACAGAACCATCAGTTTAATAAGTCATGGTTGCAAAATATTAACACGAATTATTTTCAGAAGGATGGAAAAGCTGGTAGAAACCGACCTCGGGGAAGATCAGTTTGGGTTCAGGAGAAATGTAGGATCTCGGAAGGCAATACTCACTTTACGGCTTATCCTAGAAGATCGATTAAGGAAAGGCAAACCTACATTTCTTGATTTTGTAGATTTGGAAAAGGCTTTTGACAATGTTGATTGGAATAAACTCTTTCAAAAAGAGAAATTTGTTGTTGTTGTTGTTATGGTCTTCAGTCCGGAGACTGGTTTGATGCAACTCTCCACCCTACTCTATCCTGAGCAAGCCTTTTCATCTCCTCATAAGAACGACAACCCACATCCACTTGAATCTGCTTACTATACGCGTCTCTTGGTCTCCCTCTGCGATTTTTACCCCCACACACTTCCCTCCAATGCTAAATTTACGAATCCTCGATGTCTAAGAATATGTCCTACCAAGCGATCCCTTCTTTTAGTCAGGGTATGCCAAAAATTCCTTTTCTCGCCAATTTTGTTCAGTACCTCTTCATTAGTTATGTGATCTACCCACTTAAGCTTCAGCATTCTTCTGTAACACCACATTTCAAAAGCCTCTATTCTCATCCTGTCCGCACTGCTTATCGTCCATGTTTCACTCCCGTACAAGGCAACACTCCACACAAATGCCTTCAGAAAAGACTTCCTTACACTTAAATTAATATTCGATGTTAGCAAATTTCTCTTTTTCAAAAATGCTTTTCTTCCCATTGCCATTCTGCATTTTATATCCTCTGTACTGCGACCATCGCATGTTATTTTACTACCCAAGTAACAAAACTCATCTACCACCTTCATTGTCTCATTACCTAATCTAATTCCTTCGGCATCGCCTGATTTTCTAAGACTACATTCCATTATTTTTGTTTTGCTCTTGTTTATGTTCATTTTATACGCTCTCTTCAACACACTGTCCATTCCATTCAACTGCTCTTCTAGGTCGTTCGCTGTCTCTGACAGAATTACAATGTCATCAGAAAAACGCAATGTTTTTATTTCTTCCCCCTGAACTTTAATGCCTATTCCAAAATTTTCCTTGCTTTCCTTCACCGCCTGCTCAATGTACAAATTGAATAACATCGGAGAAAGGCTACAACCCTGTCTTACTCCCTTCCCAACTGATGCTTCCCTTTCATGCCCTTCAAGTCTAATAACTGCGGTCTGGCTTTTGTACAAATTGTAAATAACTCTCCTTTCCCTGTATTTTACCTCTGCTGACTTCAGAATTTGAAAGAGTGTAGTCCAGTCAACATTGTCAAATGCTTTCTCCAAATCTACAAAAGCTAAAAATGTAGGATTGCCTTTCCTTAATCTATCTTCTAAGATAAGACGTAAGGTAAGTATTGCCTCCCGGGTTCCTACGTTCCTGCTGAATCCAAACTGATCTTCCCCGAGGTCAGCTTCTACCAGCTTTTCCATTCTCCTGTAGATAATTCGTGTTAAAATTTTGCAACCATGACTTATCAAACTGATGGTTCTGTAATTTTCACACCTGTCTGCGCCTGATTTCTTTGGAATGGGGATTATTACATTTTTCTTAAAGTCTGAGGGTATTTCGCCTGTCTCATACATCCTACACACCAGTTCAAATAGTTTTGTCATGGCTGGCTCTCCCAGAGACTTTAGTAGCTCTGAGGGTATGTCATCTACTCCTGGGGCCTTGTTCCGACCTAGGTCTTTCAGGGCTCTCTCAAATTCATCTCTCAGTATAGTATCTCCTATTTCATCTTGATCTACTTCCTCTTCCCTTCCTACAACATCGTCTCTAAGTTCATTTCCTTTGTAGCGCTGCTCTATGTACTCTTTCCACCTTTCAGCTTTCCCTTCTTTGCTGAGAACTGGTTTCCCATCTGAGTTCTTGATATTCGTAGAATTACTTTTCTTGTCCCCAAATGTGTCTTTTATTTTTCTGTAGGCGGTATCTATTTTCCCCCTTCTTATATATTCTTCTACAGATTTGCATTTGGCTTCTAGCCACTCCTGCTTAGCCATTTTGCATTTCCTGTCAATCTCATTTTTTAGTCGTCTGTACTCCATTTTGTTTGTTTCATTTACTGCATTTTTATATTTTCTCCTTTCATCAATTAAATTTAGTATTTCCTGTGTTATCCAAGGATTTTTTGTTGGTCTTGCCTTTCTACCTATTTTGTTCTCCGCTGCCTTCACTATTTCATCTCTCAATGCTACCCATTCCTCTTCTACTGTTTTATTTCCCCCTGTTTCTGTCAATTGTTGCCTAAAGCTCCCTCTGAAATTCACCAGAATTTCAAGTTCCTTCAATTTATCTAGGTCCCATCTCCTTATTTTCCTACCTTTCTGCAGTTTTTTCAGTTTCAGCCTACAGTTAATGACTAACAAGTTATGGTCAGAGTCTATATCTGCCCCTGGGTATGTCTTGCAGTTTATAACCTGGTTCCGGAATCTATGTTTTACCATTATAAAATCTATCTGATACCTTCCGGTGTCTCCTGGTCTCTTCCAAGTATACAACCTTCTTTTGTGATTCTTAAACCACGTGTTTGTTACAATTAAATCATGTTCCGTGCAAAATTCTACCAGGCGACTTCCTCTTTCATTCCTTCTGCCCAGTCCATATTCACCTACTATTTTTCCTTCTCTTCCTTTTCCTACTACCGAATTCCAGTCTCCCATTACAATTAAGTTTTCCTCTCCCTTAACTGTCTGAATAATTTCCTTTACCTCCTCATATATTTCTTCGATCTCCTCATCATCGGCAGAGCTAGTTGGCATATAAACCTGTACTACTGTTGTCGGTGTTGGCTTCGTATCTATCTTGACAATGATAATGCGATCACTGTGCTGCTTATAGTAGTTTACCCGCATTCCTATTTCCTTATTCATTATCAGTCCTACTCCTGTGATACCCCCAACTGCTTTTGTATTTATAATCCTGTACTCACCTGACCAGAAATCCTGTTCATCCTGCCACCGAACTTCACTAATCCCCACTATATCTAACTTCAACCTATCCATTTCCCTTTTTAAATTTTCTAATTTTCCTACCCGATTAAGGGATCTAACATTCCACGCTCCGATCCGTAGAATGCCAGTATTGTCTTTCCTCATGATAACATCCTCCTGAGTAGTCCCCTCCCGGAGATCCGAATGGGGGACTATTTTACCTCCGGAATATTTTACCCGAGAGGATGCCATCATCATGTTTTCATACAGTAGAGCTGCATGTCCTCGGCTGTAGTTTCCCCTTGCTTTCAGCCGTTCGCAGTAACCTTGTGGCAAAGCCACATTAGCTGATGTTACAAGGCCAGATCAGTCAATCATCCAGACTGTTGCCCCTATAACTAACGAAATTTGTTAACATCGAATTTTGATTTAAGCCTAAGAAAGTCGTTTCTGACGGCATTTGTGTGGAGTGTTGCCTTGTATGTGAGTGAAACATGGACGATAAACAGTGTGGACAGGAAGAGGATAAAGCTTTTGAAATGGGGTGCTACAGACGAATGCTGAAGATTAGATGGGTGGATCGCGTAACTAATGACGAGGTACAGAACAGAATTGGGGAGAAAAGGAATTTTTGACATACGTTGACTAAAAGAAGGGATCGATTGGTTGGACACATTCTTAGACATCAAGGAATTATGAATTTAGCATTGGAGGGAAATGTGTGGGAAAAAAACCGCAGAGGAAGACCAAGAGATGGATACAGTAAGCAGATTCAGACAGATGTAGGTTGCCGTTCTTATGTTGAGTTGAAGAGGCTTGCTCAGGATAGGGTATTGTGGAGAGCTGCATCAAAGCAGTCTCCAGACTAAAGACAACAACAGCAACAACAACATCATAAAGGAATTAGGACTCTATACTGAAATAAACTGAATCAATAAAACAACTTTAATAAATACAACATTCGAAGTAAAATTTAGTTGGAACTCCCAAAATCTTTTGAAATACAGTCACGTGAACGACAGGGATATGAGCTGTGTCCTCTGCTTTTCAACTGTTTATTAGAGAAGGCAGGCCATGAATACTAAAGGGATTCAGCTAGGAATAAATCCAAACAAAATCACCATTGACTGTTTATCCTATGCAGATGAGATAGCGTTATTAACAGACTCAGTAGACTATGCCCACGGACAAATCAGAGCATTGCAAAAACTAGCAGATGAAGTATGACTACCAATACCACTTGAAATATGCAAAGTTCACGTCAGACTTCCGTCATCCTCTACAAAAAATCCCTATTCACAACGACACAGTATACGAAACGAGTTGCTTTCAATAGCTTGGAGAGTGTATAACGAACAATGCGAGAGAAAAGGCAATTATAACAACTAGGAAGCTCAGAATGGAAGTGGTGTTTCAATGACAAAAAAGTTTTGTAAGAAAAACAATTCCTTGTCATGGAATACAAGATTAAGATGTTACCAAACAGTGAAAGAAATGTAGATTTCGAGACTAGGGAGCCGCGGCGATGCACGCGGCCGTCCGTCGTCGGGGGTTGGTATCCCCCCCTCGGGCATGGATGTGTGTGTTGTCCTTAGGTTAGTTTACCTTAGTTTAAGTAGTTTGTAAGTCTAGGGACTGATGACCAATGTAGTTTGGTCCCATAAGGACTACAAACATTTTAACATTCTGAACAGACTCTTGAGGAGGTCGAAAGGTCCATTTTGAGAAAAATACTGAGAGCTATAAGAAACAATAATGTTGAATATAGGTTAAGACCAAAGAGACATTCCAAAATTCAAAAACCAACTGATATAATGAGAAAGAGAAAACTACAGTTTTATGGATACATCTGTAGTTTGTATAACAGCCGACTAGACAAGCGGATCTTTAAATTATTCAACAGTTACAAATCCAAGCGCACATGCTTCACTGAAAGCGAAGCATAATTACAAAGATAAGAAAGAGAGCACATTTCAGAGAGGTAATTCACAAGAAAGGATTTCACGAGAGAAAGAAAGCTAGTCAAACAATGAAAAAAAATGTGGTGGTGGTATTCTACGACAGTAGAAACGAGATTAGTCCACAACAACATTATTTATAACAATTGGAAATAAATTTAAATGTTTGTATAGCTTATGGGACTTAACTACGGAGTCATCAGTCCCTAAACTTACAAACTACTTATGAACTAGCTAACACTAAGTCCCATCTCTCTGTTCGTTTCCACCTTTCCCTCTCTCGGCAAAGTTTTCTGCAAGGTAGGTTCTGTCTTGTACCACACAAACATTTATGTACCCAGTGACCTTCCTCTTGGTTTAAACGTCATGTGCACAAAAATTCATAAAGATTGGAGGAAAAATATGCATTTTGTAAAATTCAGTAAGTTAATTACCCTCCACCATCAACCGAACGAAATTTTTTACAGGCAGTGACATTCCTCTCGTTTTTAAGGTGAACAAAACTATAGATTTCTATTCAATAGAAACGCAGGGTCGCACTGAAAAATGCACTTTGTTGTTCTCAAATATTTCAGTTTAATTTCATACAACCCTTGTACTGAGAATAACGAAAAAAAAAAAAATAATAATAAAAAAATAAAAAAAATAAAATAAAAAAAAAGATCTATGAAATCGGTCGAGCCATTCTCAAGTTATGGCGCGACCAAGGTATTTAGGGATCCATTTTTAGGTTGCAAAGTACCCTCCCCAATGCACTTTATGAAAATTAAGGTAGACCTTCTTCTTGTTTTGAAGGTCAAGTGTGCGAAATTTCTAAAAGATGGGAATAAAACTGTAGATTTTTGGAGTCTGTAGGAGAAGTATCCTCCACCATGCACCTGTCACAAAATACTTTCTTAGCTGACGTCTTCTGCCTATAAACTACATTCCTGCCAAATTTCAGCTTCATAGATGAAGCAGTTTTCGAGGAACGGGACAGTGGGCTTTGACCCGCTTATCACCAGTGAGTGAGTCAGTGTCCTTTCTCTTTCATATAGATAGAGAGTAAGAAATAAGATTGTTTAATTTTGGATGCAAGAGAATTAAGGGAGACTTACAGGCAAAAATAAATAGTAACACGCAAATGAAATGTAATGTTAACTTCACTTGATACAAAGTCATGCCTGACGCTACAGTTTTACGGCATTTACAGCAAAAATATTGAGTGTGTGTGTGGGAGGGGGGGGGGGGAGGGGGTCAATTACAAAACGCTCCATAAACATCCGAAATTATATGCAAACTTTGTTGCAGATCCCTAACTACTCCAATTTTCCAATAATTGACGCATAAATCTGGGTATTCTCACGAGGTGGCCTCTCATTATTTATGACGTCATATCTCCTGAGCTATGTATCGTGCTTTTTTGTTTTTGGGTCAAGAACCTTCGTGGGCGTACGGGGAACAGTTCACCAAAGTTTCAATGCAATCGAATGAATGGTTTATGAACACATAGAGGACATACAGACAAACATTCATTTTATATATATAGATTGTGAACTGTAGTATCGTCGTCTAGCACATATACACACCGACGTGGGGCTTCTTACGTAGATGTCTGGTATAGTTTCTTCATCATTTACCGGCCTACTGGAAAGTTTCTGTATCAACAGACTGCCGGTTTCCTTCAACTGTTAATGCCACCGACAAATGTTATTTCCATGATGTCGGACTTCAATATACATACGACAATACGCTGAAGCTGTATCACCGATTAAAATTTAAGAAGCCTGTGAGCACACTGAACCTTCCTCTGTACCGTCCACAACTTGACTGAAATGAATTGACCCGTTATAGTATATTTCGTTTCATTTCTAAGTCATTACTTGCCCGAGTACATGAATGAAAATTACGTTACATATACTTGCAGCGTTTTTCTTTTATTTGGTGAAGGCTTCACATTTCTTTCGTTTCGTTGGCTTTGTGTCCGGTTAAAGCAGCACGATTACTTTACGCATCCACTGTGTTCCTTCGGAGCAAGTGTCCACCCATAGAACTACATGAACAGAACTTACGGCACGCGATGCAGCGGAATAAGTGGCTATTGTTTCGGGAATTGTAGGGAATTGCTTGTTCGCACATCTAAAGGAGTTTCCTGAAGCGTGAGGATTTCAGTACAGCACCGCCTGCTTATTTGGTGTGAGCGCAGAAATTGACTGTGCCCGCAGTGACGCAAATACCGTCGTAAAACGGGTCCACATTTCGCGGTTGGTAGATACCGAGGAATTCCATTACCACTGGGAGATGTAAAGTGCCGCTCAGAAGAATCTTCTAATTTTGCCACGCAGTATCATCGTACGCCGGTGAAGTGAAGAAACGTACTTGGGCGTGTAATCACATTTTCTTTACTTAGCGCATGAAAGAACGCGAGTTAAGGAACTTGCTGTGACTGTTGTACTGGTATTACCAGCGACGAGAACGTCGGGTAGTCGTGCTGTAATATTTACCGTCGCTGACTGATTGTTTTTTTCATGTATCATTTTACAGTAGTTAATGCAATAGAAACGCATTCTGACTGTATTTTTAGCGCATTGTGATGCCATTACGTTAGAGAAACAAATAATCCGCAACATGTTGTAAAGAAAAGACGCGTCGATTACAGGAAACCTTCGCTAAAACTGTGGCCTAGTTTGCACTGCATCCTATATGTGTGACTATGTTTAAGCAGGTGTGTGTATTGTTTACAGTGACGCCATGTCTTCATTGTATTAGAACATGTTCTAAAATACAGATCTCATGATAGTGCTCACTGGCCGAAACCGGTTAGACACCGACCAAAGATTGTGATCACAGGAGTAATGATGGTGATGCAATGAAGATTAATGTAACTGCTAATAATGCTTTTCAGATGGTTTCAGTTCAATGGCCATGAAGCAGATTTCGATTTGTGTAATAAAGCAATTTATTCTATATCCCAAGTATTCGGAAGTTTACTACATGTAAGAGGCAAAAAGAATTTTTCCATCACACAGCTTTCTGGAGGAGAAATAAATAGGAGAAAGTTTTTTTCGAGAAGAACCTGTACCAGAAGAATCTGAATTAATGTATCAGATACCACCTACAACTAACAAAGTGTGATGAGTCAAATTCTTACTCCAGTGCCCAAGTTCCCAACGAAAAGAACACCTCTCCTGTTATGCTGAAAGATCCGAACGAATAATTAATTAATTAATAACTAATAATTATCGCTATCTTGGGTACGAGTCTGAATAGCTGAAAAACTCTCATAATATATTACAGCTTGCGATTTCATTTAAATTCGAATCCAATTGCTGAGAAAAGTAGATCGATTCTCTTAAAATTTAAATACAAATCAAGAGAAAATCACGTGAATGAATGAATAATATAATATAATAGTTAATAATGTAGTCAATAAAGTTAAATGTAAAAACTGAGTGCCAAGAATGAAAAGGCATGAATTACGATTGGGCCTTTAGTTTCTGCTAGTGAGAATATGATTTGTAATATCTTTACCTTCGGTTTTCACCTGTATATTGTCCCCACCTCAAAATTCATGAACGAGTGGTTAAATCAAAACGAGAAAGATGTTCTAAACTTGTGTACTTAACGAATACGCTAATTTGTGTGTACTTGCTGTTACGTAGTTTTGATTTATCAGGAAAAACCTACTTACGGGCCATATTCCTATGCCTCTTAAAGCTACAGTCTGAAAGACGAGGTGTGTCTTCTAGCACGTAAAGAGAACTTCTAGAGCGTGAAATTCGCTTTACCGATCTTTAGCTTCACTCGGTCAGCCAGCAGCCATTTGTCTACGTCACTTTCACGTGATACGAACAAAGCGAACTGGCTGAAATAGCTTTGCGATTGGTAGTAGATTGATTTCTTCTTGAACAGCTTGCCGGCGGCCGCCGTGGCCGAGTGGTCTGCGGCGCGCCAGTCGCAGTCTGCACGGCCGCTACGGTCGGGGGTTCAAATCCCCCCTCGGACATGGATGTATGTGTCATCTTTAGCATAAGGTTCATAAGATGTTTGTAAGTTTAGGGACTGAACCCCGCAGTTAAGTCAGATGAGCTTAAAAAACAATTGAACATTGAAAACCTTGCCTTCGAGAGCTTTCATTTTGTAAAAACGATTATACTTATCTTCTCCTTGGGTTTTTGTCACTGAGTAATAATGAAATTCAATGATCCTAATTACATTACACCAAATGTAAGGTGGAAGATTTGGTAGTATTTTTCGGCGGGTAGAGATGTTTATTGCAGTAGTTTCAAAAAATGTTGATATGTATGTAAAGCTTTGTGACGAAACTGAAGTGGTCATCAGTCCCCAGACTTACAAACTACATAAGCTAAAGTTACACACGCTTGGCCAAGGAAGGATTCGAACCTCGGACAGGGAACAGCCACGCCTTCCGCAGCAAGGTGCCCTAGAGACGCGCGGCTGCAATAGTTTCACCAATTAACCACGAAATTTGCTGAAAAAGAAAAAACTATGTTGCACGAAAGACAGTTTGTTCCTTGAACGGTTTCAAATACCTAGTGCCCTTCTTTGCCTAATTAATACATATTATAAAAGTACGTGTACGATGTGCGTGCCGCAAAAACTCAAAAACAAATTAAGATACAATCAAGGGACTTACATGGTGTGATAACTCTTTATTCCCTTTACCTGAAAGGCATACAGTGCCTACCTATGGAAAAATAATTTAATGTAAACACCGGTAGATGAGAGCAATTTATCTAACTTATACAAACAAATAATATGACAACTGACATTTCTCTTTAACTAACAAAGAATATGTGAGCTGAACTATCGAAAGATGAAGAACATATCTTTACAATTAGGCGAAGGTACATATCTTACTGACCAGACGACTAGCCTCATCAATCTCAACAGTCATTTCTGCAACAAAGTCACTACTGAAAACGAGCTCAAGAACCAAATTTATGGATAGTTTTTCATAACTATTCCAATTCGGAGAGGTTATTTTAAAGGGCGACTTTAGCAACTATAAATAATGTAGTTGACGATATCAACTTTAACAATGAAAAGAAAATTCTCGCTGAAGAGAGAATATATATATCAAAAGATACGATGGTAGACTTTGAACAAAGTATAAATTTCCCTACAGGATTTCTAAAGTCTCTACAAGTACCAGGAATGCCGTCAGACTACGTTCTACTTACAATTGGATACTCTGAAATTTTAAATCCCCGAAACTATGTAATGGATCAAGCATGATCGTCAAACAGCAATCATCGAAGCCGAACTTATAACTAGAAATGAAAGAGGACACACTGATATGTGCTGAACTGACAATCCTATCTAAAAGATTGAAATTTCAAATAAAAATTCCTTATAGTTTTAACAAAGCGAAAGGTCTAACTTTAAAGTATTGCGGCAACAATCTTAAAGACTTTTGCTTCTCTCAAGTTAAATTGTATGTTGCTTGCTCTGGAGTGGGAAATCAGAGAAATACTTGAATGAAACTTTCACTCTGCAGCGGAGTGTGCGCTGATATGAAATTTCCTGACAGATTAAAATTGTGTGCCGGAACCGGGACTCGACCTGGGACCTTTGACTTCCGCGGGCAAGCGCACTACCGACTGTGCTATCCCGACACGACACACGATGCCGCCTCACAAATTTACTTCCGCCAGTACCTCGCCTACTACTTTCCAAACTTCACAGAAGCTCTCCTGCGAACCATGCAAGACTAACACTCCTGGAAGAAAGGATATGGTGGAGACGAGGCGAGGTACTGGCGGAAGTAAAGTTGTGAGACGGCATCGTCAGTCGTGTCGGGATAGCACAGTCGGTAGTGCGCTTTCCCGGGAAAGGCAAAGGTCCCAGGTTCGAGTCCCGGTTCCGGCACACAATTTTAATCTGTCAGGAAGTTTCATATATGTATACTCCTCATAATAAAATGAACATGTCACTTCTTGAGAATTATTTAAATAAATGGTTAAAATACATTGTCAATACTTTTACCTCTTATTATAATTTTATCCTTTAATGCTAACTACCACAAAAACTTACATAAATTGCGAAGCGAAGCCGGGTTCTGCAACTACTTAGTTCAAAAAATGTTCAAATGTTTGTTAAGCTTATGGGACTTAACTACGGGGTCATCAGTCCCTAAACTTACAATCTACTTATCTACTACCTCATACTAAGGACGGCGCAGATGTCCATGCCCGATGGGGGATTCGAACCCCAACCGTAGTGGCCGTGCAGACCGTGACTAGAGCGCCTCAGTCTCCTCGGCCACCGCGGCCGTTCAACTACTTAGTAATATAGACACAGTCCATAATGAAAATTGCCCGTAGTCCTTACATTGCCTATTTTACCGAAGTGTTTCACATCGCGCGTATATCTTTCCTGGGAACTGCTTTGGATATCGCGAGATTCCCTGTCACGCCACAGTCTAACACACCAGTCACGACACTCGAGCAAATTTGTAATATCCACCGCGATAGTGGCGCACCAAGCGGCCAGCACGGGACACTAGTGAAGTGGCGGTATCTCGTGCATTGTAAATCGTGTTACTCGTAGCTTATATTGGGTTTTGTCATGCTTTTTGGAATCGAGTATGATTTTAGCGCAATGAAATGTAGCAACAACAAAAAAAGAGACCTCATTTCTCCTTTTCTCAGATTTTCTAATGATCCAGAGAGAGAATTATTACTGCTGAAATATTTCTGTTACGATTCACCTGAAAAGTGCATATATGATAAGGGTTTTCTGATACTTTTAGAAGTAGAAAAATAGCTCACATACATAGAGAACTATATACTGCAGTTTGGATGTCCATAGGTACAGATTGTTGAAAGTTCGTAAAATAAGAATAAAATCGTCTGGTGTGAGACGATAAGTGTAGAACATATTAAAACCAAATTCAAATCTGGTCGTCAGCGATTATTCTCCTTCGTTTTTTTTTTTTTTTTTTTTTTTTTTTTTTGGAAAAATTGCACGTTAACGTAACAAGGTCAATACTTTTCAACATATTTCACCTGCTAGTATGAAGCACGTACCTGACATAGAACTATAATAAAGACGAAAGCCGTAGTTTTATTAACAGGTGTCCTAAAATGTAAAACACAGAACGAAAAGGAAAGTGTGTGTCACACCCGTTTACGTTGAAGCCACACGGCCACGCTTATAACTGTTTATGTATATTGATGTAAATTATTTCGATTTCAATGCGAAAACCTGCAAAAATATTCGGATCGGCACGTATTCATGCGTTAGTAGGTACTAGAGGTCTGCAAATCGCCGGTTTTGCTCGCTCGTATTCGGTCGAGTGCGCAACGCTCGGCGGTGGCGCGGCGAGTGTGTTACGCTCGCAGCGAGCGTGTTGACACTCGAACGAGGCTGCGTGGGGCGGGGCGGCAGAAGGCCGCACAGCGTAGTGCTGCCGCTGTACTAACAAGGAAACCTACCCAAGTGTCACTCTCCGATTTTTATGTAATCTGCATATTTTATAATTCATGAAAAACTATGGAACATGTAACTTTTTTTAGTGGCGGAAAAAACATATTTAAGGGGTGAATCGGTTCCTCCAAAATTGGGGCTAAAATAGAAAAATGGCAATAAGTTAGAGATAAGTGAAGCGATTTTAATGATTTTTGGTATGACTTATCTTTTGATAAAAGACAAATTTCATAGAATCAACTTCGATTAAATCAAAACAATTTTTTTGAGCACAAAAAATTGGTCACTTTAGGGGTAGTTGCCTCCCTAATTGTCACTCCCCCACTACGGTCGGGGGTTCGAATCCCCCCTCGGGCATGGATATTTGTGCCGTCCTAGTTCGTAAGTAGTTCATAAATAGTTTGTAAGTTTAGGGACTGATGACCCCGTAGTTAAGTCCCTTAAGCTGTACAAACATTATAAACATTATGTCACTCCCCCTGCAATTTACCTAGGCCGATCTTTTATCAAAAGATACTTTCATACCAAAACATAATTCAAATCGCTTCATTAATCTCTAAGTTATCACGATTTTTTATTTTAGCCCCAATTTTAGAGGGACCATTTCACCCCTTAAATATGTTTTTCCACCGCTTAAAAATGAATTAAAAAATTAAAAAATACGGGTCCCACAGTTTTTCATATATTATAACAAATCCAAATTTCATAAAAATCGGAGGGTGACACTTGGGTAGGTTTCCTTGTCAGTCGCTACGGCAGTGGCTCTGTGGCTTTGAGGTGTGGGCTGCTGTTGCGTCTGACGCAGTCCCACTAACTAAAGGAACTAAAATCAGTTATGCTGTAGACGTGTATTCCTGTACAGCAGCATGTAACCGCAATACCATTATTGCGCAAAGGAGACAAAAAGGTAGTTTTTACCAACTGCAACATCTGGCAGTAATGTAAAGGATCTAAAGTGAAACTACGGAACGAAGAACGTTTTTATTGCAATGTACAAAAGTGAAAATTACAGTACAACAAAGTATACATCGAAAAGTAACATTATCCCCAAACTATTCGTTAGTGGCACTGTAATTGCAATTACACGTTGTAGATCGAGTCGAGTTCTTCTATCAGAGAACAGGTCCGCCTCCGTAGCTCAGTGGAAGCGTCGCTGACCACCATGCACGAGGCCCGGGTGCGATTCAAAAATGTTCAAATGTTTATAGAGTCTATGGGACTTAACTACGGGGTCATCAGTCCCTAAACTTACAAACTACTTATGTACTAGCTAATACTAAGGACGGCACAAATATCCATGACCGAGGGGGGATTCGAACCCCCGACCGTAGTGGCCTTGCAAACCGTGACTGGAGCGCCTCAGTCTCCTCGGCCACCGCGGCCGGCGGGTGCGATTCCCGATTCATCATCTCATTACCATTGGCACGTATGTCGCCCACGCGGCGTCAACTAAAAAGACTTACACTAAGGCGGCCGAACAATCCTGCAAGGGACCTCCCGGCCAAGTAAGCCATACGCTCATTTCCATCGGAGAACAGGCTCCCTGCCGCACTGAAAACGCGTTCACTAGGTGCATTGTTGGCTGGAACACAAAATACTGTTTGCCAATACAGCTATCTTAGGAAAGAGAGTACTGTTGCGTTTCTACCACTCAAGCAGATCGTCGTCATCACTATCAATTCGTACTAAATAAAGGTCCACTTCATTGGTGGATTGCGCCTCGCGCATTTCACAGTCCAGCCATTCCAAAAACTTGCACTTCATTCTTTTGGCTGGTGCACCCCGGTGACATTCTTCAGACGGTCCTAAATAAATATAACACAGATGTCACTGAAACAGCAAGTGCACCATAAATTCGTACAGCTGTGTAAAGTGAACAGTTGGAATAAGAGGATTTAAAACAGATACAGGAAATATGAGGATTAAACCGGCATATGACACTGACGACGGAAGAAAGCGCGGATCCTATATATTGTACGAAAGCTTGCATGCGTTCTTCATTATTTAGATAAGAAAGACGACGGTGGCAGTGGGGAATATATGAATGTTGCAATTGGAAAAATTCCCGTTAAGGAGTCACTCGAGAAAGGTAGAGGGGCAGCAACCACGCACAGTACCAAAATGCCACGGGATTAACGGGGTGCAGCAGAGAGAGAGAGAGAGAGAGAGAGATGCACAAAAGTAACCTGACAGGTGTGCATCAATATCGTGTATTTAATATTAATATAAAAGACGGGCAAAGTATTCCAGGACTTGAGAGTGATAATAGGAATGGATATAAAATACAATCATTTGCTCGTTAAGACGGAAAGTAACACCTTCCACTAAACAGGAACTAACAGTTCACGAAATGGGAACAAGAAAGTGAAAAAGATCATGGAAAACTCATTTAGTAAATGATCTTAGCACAGAAACTTTACGTTAATCACGTATAATAACTTGTATGGTAAAGTACAAAATGCGAAACTGAATAGCTAGTTCAACTAGCTTTCGAAGCACCCGGGAAAGGAAACAATTCCTTATTTCGCAGTCAGTACTTATTCTGTAGCGTCTAGTTTGCTCCCGACACTCGCCTTGGACTCGAGTGGCGCTGCGGTGGCGACCGAGTGGCTAGCGGGCAGCAAGCCCCCACAAGAGTTGAGTGCGCGATGTCGGAGAGTGCAGAACGCGCAGCTAGCGCGGCCGGGACAGCTGGCTCGGCCGCGCAGGATGGGGCCGGTCGCCGGCCGACGGGGCGTGCCCCGCCGCCGGCCCCACCGGCCCCTCCGTTTACGACGACCACGGCTATGCAGGAAGGACCCACGAGGACGACGACTCTGGCACCGACACCGGACAACGAGCGGACAGCACCAGCGGCGCGCCGCGGCGTGCGGGACGGCGCAAACGTCGACAACGTTCAACTACAGCAGTGCCTGAGCGCTGCAGTACAGCACTTGGCGCAGTTACAGACCGCGCTAACCACTTCTCCTCCGCAACCCGACGACTTGGCGGATAACCGACACACCGAAGACTTTGTAATGGAACACCACGAAACTGACGATATCTCCCTATCTTCTCAAAGTGAGGAGGAGATGGAGGAAACGGGACACGAAGACACCACGACAGAAGGAGACTTTGTGACAGTGAAATATAAACGCCGTCACCCAAAACTTCCCCCGGCGGAGGAAAATCCACGGAAAAGGAAGGCGGAGGTCGAGACGCACAACCGCTACACACCGATTGACACGTCTACATCGGCGCAAGGAGATGCAGCAGCGGAAGAGGTGACAGCTCCCACTGCGCAACAAGAAACTACTGCACCAGCTGCAGCTCAGCGGAAAGTGCCGCCAATCACCATCTACTATACTGAAAACTACGTCCACCTTAACAACACACTGAAAGAGCACCTTCGGGGATCGATTAAGGCGATCTATCAAGGTGATCGAATCAAATACCATTTGGAGTCTCACGAAGATCATCAGAGAGCGATCAAATTTTTTCAGCAGTATCAAATTCCGCTCTTCACTCACCAGGCACCAGAAGCACGAGAGTTGAAAGTGGTGATTAAGCGACTTCCTGCATCAGTTCCAGTAGTCGAAGTGACACGAGCACTCCACGAGAAGGGCTTCACACAAGCAAAAGTTCATCAATACAAGGGACGAAACGAAGAGACGAACGAGTTGATACCGAAGCCAGTGTTCGTCGTTAATCTGCCGAAATCTAAAGATAACGACAGGATCTACGGAATCCAATACCTATTGTACACTCGGGTGCGGATAGAATCTTACAGAAGCCGCGAGGGACCGTTGCAATGCAAACGCTGTCAAAAGTTCGAACATACTGCAAACTACTGCTCGCTACCATCACGATGTGTGCGCTGCGCAGGATTCCACGCGTCCAAAGACTGCACGCACCCTCGCATAGGAAAAGCAAAATGTGCAAACTGTGACGGCGATCACCCGGCCTCGTGGCGCGGCTGCGAAAAATATCAAGAGCTGCTGCGAAAAAACCGAAGCAGAAGGCCAAAATCACGACGACCAACGCAGCCACAAAGCCAACCGAAGTTAGTGTTTGCTCAACCAAATACTGCTCCCCACACAGAGGATCAAGCTCAACCACAAGCAACACCACAATCGATCACTGACTTCAGCTCTACGCCGCAACCTCCGAGAGCGCGCCGAACAGCACGGTCGTACGCAGATGCCTTACATAATCGTGACGAGACGTCTACAAGCCCGCGAGCTGCTGCCAGCCACTTGACATCACAGAATATCATGCAGCCATTCTCACAAGCACTTACTGATATTGCAACATTACTCACATCCCTGCAGCAAAAAATCACCTCCTTCCTCAGCCTTGTGGAAGGCATAATCAAAGCGTTTGTGGCGCCGTAAATGGACCAACGGCCTCCGACACGACACCTCCGTTTCCTGAATTGGAACGCAAACGGAATCCGGCGAAAAAAGACGGAACTGAACGATTTTATTTCTAGATTCAGGATCGACGTGGCGATGGTTACAGAAACTAAACTAACGGACAAGATCTCCTTTCGTCTGCGAAACATGCAAACATACAGAACGGACAGATTGGACAGATCCGGCGGGGGAACCGCAATCTTTGTTCGTAACAATATTCGACATAATTTGGAAACCTTGCCGCCACTACGAACCATGGAGGCTACAGCCATAACGATCTACACGGCGGTGGGAACTGTAACTCTGGTGGCAGCATACATCAGCCCAGATCGCCCATTAATTAGAGAAGATCTGCTGACTATCTTTGACAGATATCCAAAGATTTTACTAGCGGGTGACCTCAACGCAAAACACTCGTCCTGGAATTCGAGGAAAAATAACCAAAAGGGTCTCGTCCTTTTTGACCTGCAAGAAGACCTCAACTGTATCGTTCATGGACCACTGCATCCTACAAGGATCAGCTACTTCCGTGGACAGACGGATGATGTCCTAGACATAGCACTTACCAAAGGAATTGATCCCAATGTGCAAGTACGCACAATTCACGATCTATCGTCCGACCACCTCCCAGTGGTGGGAATCATAAGCCGAGGAGGACTGTTACTCCCACCAATAAGTCGCACAGATGTTGACTGGGACCATTTCACGACATACCTGAATAACAATATTCGGCCAACATTGCCGATCAACTCAACAGCAGACATTGACGCAGCAGTAGAGATGTTGACTGCGAAGATCCAACAAGCCCATCGAAGAGTTGCGACCGTCACAGTGCTGCTGGACCCACAGTTTGATGCATTCCCACGTCATCTCCAAGAATTGAAGACCGAAAGGAACAGGGCGCGTAAAAGGTGGATGCTGTATAGGGATCCAGCAGACAGACGCGAAATGATCCGACTCACGCACGAATTACGCAAACGTGTGGTCGAATGGCGTCAGGACACGTGGGAGACCACAATGAACCAGTTTGTGCTCCAAACTCGGGACGAATGGAAGCTAGTGAAGAGGCTGCGAAACCAAACACCTGCAAAACGAGCCATCATTGGACCGAATGGCCTCATATATGATGCGCTCCAACAAGCAGAACTCTTTGCGGACTCCTATGTACAGCAGATGGCAACTCCAGATCTTGACCAACAGGACATCCGTGAGCGACTTCGGGTAGATGAAGATGTCATCCGAGAATTCGCTGAACGGTTCAGACGAACACCTATACGGGAGCAACCAGCTCTCACAACGCCGAGGGAGGTTGCTAAAATCATTAGGAATACCACAAACTCAGCGCCGGGGACCGACAAAATCACCAATACCGGGCTTCGCCACCTACCACGGAAGGGAAGGCGGTCGTGCTGCTAACCCGCATCATTAATGGCTGCTTGCTGCAGGCGTACTTTCCGACAGCTTGGAAAACAGGGAAGGTCATCCCCATCCCCAAGCCTGGACGAGATTTGGCGATACCGAGCAACCATAGGCCCATCACTTTGCTCCCGACTCTGGGAAAAATCTTCGAACGAGTGCTACTACACAGGATGACAAGCTGCCTCCGTGAACATGGCGTAATTCGTCCAGAGCAATTCGGTTTTCAGCAGAAGATGTCTGCCGAATTACAACTTATCAGGATCACAGAGCATATCCGCCACCGCTTCAACCGACGCCAGTCTACAGTCGGCGTCTTTTTTGATATTGAAAAGGCGTATGACAAAGTGTGGCGAGATAATCTGATCGCTAAGCTCTATTATCAGACCCCACTCCCGGATTCCTATATAAAAATCGTGGATAGTTTCCTACAGGGTAGGAACTTCTATGTGACAGTGGACGGGAAACGATCATCGGTGAAGACTCCAGAGGCAGGAATTCCACAAGAGTCGATAATATCGCCCCTGCTGTTCAACCTGTACATAAATGACCTACCGACGATCCCATTGGTTACCTGCAGCCTGTATGCGGACGACACAGCTTTTATCACATCTGGCCGCAACACTGATCAGGTACTCGCCAGAGCACAACAGCAGATAGATGCCATGGAAGAATGGGCACTATTTAACAAGATCTCCATCAACCCAACGAAGACTGCAGCCGTGTTATTCACCAAACAGAGACTGCCGATTCTCCGCTTCCCATTGAGGGTCATGGGGCAGCCGATCCCGTGGTCGACATCTACAAAATATTTGGGTATAACGTTAGACAAGTCCTTGACCTTCACCTTGCACGCCCAACAACGCAAAAAGGACAAGCTGAAGATGGTGAACGCGCTAATCCTGTTCTTCACGAGTAAAAACCTCAACGCGAAGACGAAATACCAGCTGTATCGGTCGACGGTACAACCAAAGCTCCTCTACGGCTGTGCAGCATGGGGTGTCACTTGCGATACAAATATCAAGTCTCTCCAACCGATACAAAATAGATGCCTCCGATGGACATTAGGAGCGCCCAGATGGACGAGGACAAGAGAAATTAATGCTACTCTACAAGAGCACTATCTGAAGGATAAGATTGAAGACTATGCCACCAAACTATTTGCTAAGGTCGACTTACTTCGGGATGAAGTACAACAACTCCGCCTGGTGGGAACAATACGCCCGCAACGTTGGCATAAATATAAGGTATCCCGTTCACTAGAACGCTGGCACCCACCTTGACAATATACGCTTTAAACATCACACCATCGGTCTCCGAAACACAATGAACTAACAATATGTCACATAAAGCCTACAAGCCACCACATGAGAAATGCAATAAATCATCCCCATTGAGGAACTAAGGACCCAAAGTGCGCCCCAGTTTCCTCTCAAAGTGCAATTAAATAATAAATAAAGCGGCATTCCTATGCTTACCTTTCACACACCAAGAAAAAACTCCCAAAGGGAGTCAGTCTTGCGGCACCACGTGACAAAAAAAAAAAAAAAAAAAAAAAAAAAGCCCCCACAATCCCGTAAGCGGCCGACTGCGAACAGCGGACAAATTGAAGAGCGTCTCGGCGGCCATTGTGGTGGCAAACTTCCGCGCGAACTTTAAATGTGCGTAAAATTCTTTTGATTAGAGAGAGTATTCATTTGACTTAAGTCGCGAAAGCTATGTCTAATTGAAATATATAACTACAAAACAGCTTCAGACTCCTTGAATATACAGCAACTATCGGTTGTGTGTAAATTTATTACACATACGGTGTAGAAATTGGCCAACAGCGTTTCTTCTTCATAACGAAACCGAACTATAACATGTAGTTTTTTTTTTTTTTTTTTTTTTTTTTTTTTCGTTCTAAGAGAAGCATATGAACAGAATTTAACGTCAGACACGATTTTTTGGCACTTTCTCAGTATATTCCACGATTGTGAAACTTTTGTACAAACATCAATTTCGGAAGAGTTTCACACTTTACGTCTCTGCTTTTAATACTGTATTCTCCATGAAGTATGCCATAACTTTTTCTTAACTAAGGCACCTAACAATAGCAATAGGATATCTAGCAAGAAAATTACCTTTTTTATTGCTGTAAGCTAAATACCTTATAGCAGAGTGAACTGCATAAAAGTCAGCAACTATCATCACAGGGTTGAACTTCACAATGTGCATCCACTGTGGCTATGTGCAGTTCATATATGGATCTATACACAGGTCTGCAAACCCCTTTCAGTTGTTATACCTACATGTAAAGCAGATTACTTTTCAATTCTGCGTTACAAGTTGCTAATATTAATTTCATAAACAAAAATTCGAACTGCAGTGAGGCAACTAATTTCGTGACCCCAATAGTTATTTTACACAATCATAAAATGAAACTTTGTGAACTTCCTGTCCACTAGTACTGCCTGAAGTTGCTCCTTTTTAAGAGCTACCAGTATTATAAAAGCCTGTTCTTTATTTCATTCAATCCTATATTGTGTTGACTAACAGTCTGTTAAGCAAGAGTGACTATCTCTGAACGCAAGTAGCAGGGCTACTTGTATTCCTGAGAAATATAAATGGGAATACATTATTCGATCTTTTTATTCCTTTAAATTGATTTATGTATTTAAACGCTGAGAAGCTCTTCAACATTGTGCTTCATGTACACTCCGATAGTCAAAAAGTACAGACGTGACTATCAATTGTGTATGTACCCCGCAGTAGCTATTTAATACACGATTTACCTACTAATACCACTCGTATTTATGTGTCGCTTGCCACTACTATGGCGGCCGGGCGAAGGTTCAAATTATCCCGCGACAGCAGCGCCGTCAGGCAGTCTAGTTATTTTTACAAGGTCTTTGGGGCAGGTCTTTGGCGGGCAGTGTGGACGGTCGGGCCGGTCGAGCGTGCGCCGCTCGAACGAGCGCGGAGGAAGCCGAGCGCAGCCACACGCCTTGCCGCAAGCTGCAGTACCGACACCTGTCGGACTGTCATAGAACGACATGTATCAAGCGATTCGAGCGAGCAACCGAGCGAGGTGCAGACCTCTAGTAGGTACCAGGTTTCGTCATTTCATTCATATGTTTTAGTTCCACTTCTGTTTATTTTTAGCTTAATCCTTTCCGTTAGATATCAGAACGCCCTTGAGTCTAAAATGAAACAATCATATCGTGAATTACGTAGAAGAGGGTGCTAAAAAGTGTTATCCATACTATGTATATGGCGATAACAGGCGACTCCCTTGCTCACCGCTTGCAGCGCTTGTGTCGCCCTGCTGTCAGGCAGTAACATTTTACACCAGCGAGTGTCGCGACTGCTATGTTAGACTGTAGTCACGCTGTGCGAATAACCACTCTGTTAGTCTGTTCCGAGAAAACAGTTGATGTAGTTTCAAGCAGGTACTGGAAAGAATGGAGAATTATTTGAATTATTCAATTCTGCACTAAGCACGATATGTCTGTACGGAGTTAATGCCGCAACATTGTTGAATATTAATTTCGTTAAGTTTACTCGCCTTGAAATTTTTGTAGATTCTGTCGAAATTTAATAGCTTCATTTAACTTAGTAAATACAGTAAGATGCTATGTAGTCATTCCCCTTCTTAACAGTTTTTTCCATTTCTTAACAGTTTTGGCCCACTTGAGATTACGGTAGTAACACTACAAGTGAGCCTTTGCGATCGCCTTTTGACAGCTCGAAATTTAAATAAAAATAACGACTCAACCGTTCATCTGACACAGATTCTGAATATACGAGTCTGTAGAGGTGAAAATTCTCTACAACTTTGATCTCTTATGTTTTTTTATTATTTAGCATCGTTTGAGAGATATTTGCATAAATAGCGGTTATTTTACGATGTCTGACTTTTCGTCTGTCTGTCCGTAACGTGTTCCCACTTTTTAGATCTCACCGTACAACCGATCAGCACCAAATTCTATAGACATAATAGTTGCCCACCAAACACCAGAACCTCCCATCTTCAAATATTTCGTACAAAATACATGTTAGTACTATAACACTAAAAACAGCCATTTTTAATATAATTGTAATTGCAAACAACCCGTTCATCTGACACGAAAGCTGAATAACCTAACTTGTAGAGGTGAAAATTCTCTACAACTTGTCACCTTCCTATCGGTTCTCACCAAAAAGACTTGGGCAATACATAACTCAGGGTAGTAAACGTTTATGGCTCGTTGTCTCTGTTCATAGGGGTGAGTTATGTATGTCAGCTTCTATGCCCTGAACAGCTACCCAATCTGTTTAAACAAGATTAATAATTAATCTGTAGTTGAGACAGTCTATCAATCTTCATAGGATGACGCGAAAGTATATTTAACAAACATAAATTAAACCTCTGAATGACCAACAAAGTGGATTTTAAGATAAAGAAGTGATACACTCACGAAGTAATTCTTTATAACTGGAGTTTAATACATGAAACGCGGAAGTGATCCTACTTTATACATCGGTAAATAACTAAATATTTTCCCAATTCTTGTTCATGAGAGGTACAATAAGTATCACACGCACTCGAGAGTAAAAGTTCCAAATTATCACTCATAAGTTATAGTAGTCCATCGAACTTTGCAGTTCCAAGTTAATCCGCGATAAAAGTATTTGTTATAAAAAACAGTTTTCCATTACACGAGTACACGATTGCTGAATTATCACAGTTCCACAGCCCTACTACCGTGCATACTTTATCACTTTTCAAGCAGAGACTAAGTTCTGTAGTCACAGTCGCATAAATTTAAGTCCGCACATGTCTATCTCTTCAAATCACAAGTTCGTAACGGCTTCAGACCGCCCAGCGTCACAACCATTCACCACCACGTCCAAGTTACGAGTCCCTTCCCAAACGTTCGAAAAGCGTGCTCTCCCTGCTCCTATACATTTGAATGTTACAGAATTAAATGCTTTGACCACCTCTTACAAATATTGTTTACATTTAACAAACATATATTTTCTGTGGTGGAATCTATGTTCTAACACAAGAATATTACTACCTTAATGAAAAGAAGAACAAGAGAGTAACACAAAGTTTATTGAAAGAATACGGAAATAACATGGTCCTTCTTTTAATACTGCCCATTTGCTCCTCAATCTCTTACTAATAAACACAACGTATCAATAATTGTAAATATAAGTCTTATAATATTATTATTATAGTACTGAAATTTGTCGGCTTTTTATTTGGGATATTGAAATTGTAATTACGGCGTTTGATTCTCCCAAGACTCCTGAATCCATGCATATATTTGCCCGTTTGATCATTCCCTGATTTTATATGGATTTTTAGAATAATGTTTGTGGCTATAATGTATTTCAGTTGCAATCTGGAATAACCGCTCTCGCTCAGCCAAGCGTTTCCGGTTTCCGAGCACATTAGAGAAACCCTGACACATGCTGCATCCCGTTCACTAGGTCCAAACTGGTATCCGGTCGGCTGAGGAACCCAACATCCTGGCTAAACCCGCCTTTCACTTGGAAACAATTTGCTTCCCCCTGTATCTGTAAAATCACAAACTTTCCTCTCGTATGTTTTTCTCGTAACTCTCGCCGCTACAAAGCTATTTGCAATAATAACGGCGATTTGACAGCCCCTCTTGATTTTACGTAAGCCAGGCGTTAGGAACAGTCACGTGACGTTCCTCTCCCAGGACTCTCTCTGGCATACGCCATCTTGCTTCCTGTATTTTATGCTTGTCTTATTATAATTTACGCGTTGTCATTTCATAGCAATGGCGCACTGAAGAACTAACAAAAACACGTCGCTCTTCGTACGATAAATGGTAATCTTGGTGACTAAAAATGCCATATTAGCATGTTAACAACTGCTAGAGAGTAAGATAAATAAGGGACTGCTTCTTGAATGTTTGCCGTAGCCTGCCGGGCGCAGTGGATCAGCGCTCCCAATCAGATAGCTCAACGCAATCTGTAATTTAAAAAAAAGCTGAGCCATTTTTCATCGAACAAGAACGAACAAACACGATCAGCGAGCGCAAGGAACAAAACTACCCATAGAACAGGAAAAAATAATGTAATGGGTTTCACGTTAAATTTAAATACAATACACGTGGTCGGCGGTTCGAAACCAGCTATTCCTAATTTTTTTTTTTTTGAAAGGGTTTCGGGGACTCTCATTAATTAAATAGAACTACTACAGTTGTGCTCCCTCTTAATTCCTCGTTTTTTTTATTTCGTGAATATGCTGTAAAATACGTAACAACGAATTGGACGATGGTCTTCTGAATTGTATACATGTAAACTGGGAAGATACTGTAATAATGAATATTCTGAACAATGTACTGATACTGGTAGTTTCATATATAAAGGAAGTCCTAGACTTCTGTGGTAACTGTCGTTCCTTACTGAAACAGAAGGGAAGTGTATACATCGCAACAAATTATCTTGGTTTATTTATTTATTTTTTTTTTTTCTAAGCAATTTTTCACTATTTATGGAGTATATTGAAAGTTATCAATTAGAATCAATGCATCTACTAAAATGTTTGTCTTTGACGTGGTTGCTGTGGACGCTTTTAACGTATATTGTCTTACGTTTATTGTAGTTCAGATATACTTCGTTCATGTTACTTTGTTGTGCGCTAAAACAAAAAGTAAATATTCTGTTTCTAACCGTGATTACCTTTTCTTTTGCAGGTAAAATAACGAACGCAATAAGTGTGGTAATACTGAATTCCATAAAAATCTAGTACTTAATCTATATACAAAGTTACTACTATCATTACATCATTTACAACAGTCATTGTAACAGCATCTTCCCAGATTATATACATGTGGTAAAGAAGTCTATGTTTACAATTCGTTGGTAAGTATTTTATGGCATATTCTCGAAACAGAACAAATGCACTTATCAGAGGAAGCGCTGTTACCTTTGAACAACTCGGAATCTTGAAGAATACAGGTGTGTTCAGTTAACAAGTGTGTCCCAAAATCTTTTAGGATGCAAGAGAGGAAAAAATTTTCAGTGGTGATATATCTTTTGTCTGCAGGGAAATCGATGCTTTGCGGTCGTTTTTTCATGTTCGTTCTGAGTTGTTAGTTGATAATTTTGCTCTTTTTTTTTTTTTTTTTTTTTTTTTAAAGTTACAGATGGCGTTGAAACCTCTATTTTTTTTCTTTTTTCTCTCTCTCTCTTTTCAATGGTTCTTCGGTTTGATCAGTACTTTGTGGACGTCGGTTTGTTTTGTTCTATTTTGATCGTTTAGTCCTTCACTAACTTTTGTTGCGTAGTGCTACCATGCCGGCAACCCTCTGGCCTAGCGCACTGAGCCACGGCGCCTTATCAAGTTTCGAACCACCGTCTAATATGTTCGGTACGTTCCTTCCAGGCTATAATCATTCGTAACTAGTACTGGTAAAGAAAATAACCTTTGAACAAACTACCAAGGCAAGACAGGTGATATTATTTTAACGGAAAAATATAATGAAAATATGGGAGAGTTTTAAAATAATAGTTTAAATAAAAGTCAAATATCAAATAATTTTGGCTGTTTGTTAAAATATGGTCAGAAATAATATTACGTGTAGGGTGCATAATGTGCGCCTCGGTTGCACAGTGGTAGAGTGCCAGACTACAAGTCCAAAGGTCACGGGTTCGATCCCGCCAGGTCCTAGGATTTTTATCTGTCACTTTCCACTTCTTTCACCTCTGGCAGTACCGCTCATGTGAAAAATACCGAGTAGCACCGTGGTTCGGAACCCACGTTAAACTGTAGGTCCCCCTATAGCTGGCTGGGTAAGTCAGTTCGAAGGTCGGTGGAAGGCAATGGCATACCACCTCCAAACACGACCATGCCTAGTAAAGCACTGTGGTGTTCAAACCAATCTTCGGATTGTTGACTGCTTTACCTTCTTTTTTTTAGGGTGCATAAATATTATCACATTAGTAGAGTCGTGAACGTATCACCCATATTCTTTTTATTATTTTTGTCGAAAATGTTTCCAAAAAATCATAAAATTAAAAGTAAATCTAAAGTGGGCGTAAAACACGTCAACGAAATTTCTTTCCGTCAAAGTACCTATTCGCAATCAAGCAATTATAATTAAGAAGTTACTTCAAATTTTTTAGTAACAGTGACATGTGACCCGAAAATAACTCTTACAGAAAAATACGCGAAATAACAAAGTCAATAAACATCGTTGTTTACCGACTTGATTTCCACTGCTGAGAACGCGTCGACTTGACAGTTGTGGCATCTAGTTGGCCAGTACCCGTGTGTTACTGAGAATGAACCATTTAAATATTTACCTCCTTAAAATGCGGTTACATCAAGCGTTGTTAGTTTGGTAACCTTCACCTACGAAGCTGAAAGGTCGGTAGAACTTCGATTTTCGATGTTCACGTGTAATTATTAAAGATTTTATAGTGTGATAGAGAAGGTAACAATGAAATTATAGATATGAAAGCTACGGTCACAAGTTTTCTTATTTTTTGCACATCTACGTCAAATGATGTATCGGATTATGTAAGTTTCATTCGCCTTCTCGTAGAATAAATATTAAAATCGATACTTCAATTTTTGTGTTCACTTATTAAGGACACCAACAACTAACACAGACATCGTGCAAGAATACATTATGTATTATGTCTGCATGTTTTATTCGGTGTTGTTAACCTATGTGAAATACATTTAAACGTTTATCCTTTAAGGGTTTCTCCGTGAAACAGTTGAGCCCTACGTCATAACGCATCACTATACCAGTCGAATTACAGACGACACATGAAGTTCTGTTGCTTGGTCTTGAAGGGACTTCAGAAAAATAGGCTTCTTGTTTTTTTTTTTTTTTTTTTTTTTTTTTTTTTTTTTTTTTTTTTCCAAAGAATTATCTGTACCACTGAAACTAACTGAGCAAACAGATTTAGTCATTTTTTTCGAAACTCTATAGTTGTCTCCTGTTGTGACGTGAAAATTTGAAACGTGCCTCAAATGTGCTTACCGCCTGCCTCTGTTTAGCCTGTTCTACAAGATCTACTTTGAGTATTTGAAGTGCGTGCCTTTTTCGGCCTGCGTGTAATCAGCCGCCAACCAAATCGCGGTTGCGTCTGTGACGTCAATGAAGGAGGAAGAAAGGTTACAGTTTGACGACCATGCGACAGATTAGTGATTAAATACGGAGCTCACACTCTGATTTTGGGTACGTTTGAGGAAAGAAATCGGTCGCACTCTTTCATGGGTTACCATCCCGGTATTCGCCTGGGGAAAACCGAAATCTGGTGGATTTGAAGCAACCTCCTCCCGAATGCTACTCCAGTGTTAGCACTGCGCCACTTCGCTCGGTTGTTATAAAATGATCTACAGATTGTCCTGAGTGTGACGTTCTGAATATGAGAATTTGTTACACAGTGTGCATTCGCAGAAACGAGGGACTGCTGTGGTGGCCGCTAATATCGGAAGTTAACCTATTCTAGTCGAGCTCGTTCATATCTTAAAAATGTATTACCATCTTCTTTAACATTATTCTATTCTTTTGTTTGTATTCTCATCACATCGAAAAGGCTGCACTAGGGTCCAGTAAGTTTTTTCAAAGTGTGTTTTATCCATGATGGATGTATGTGAACTC
Source organism: Locusta migratoria (assembly GCA_026315105.1). Classification (NCBI taxonomy): domain Eukaryota; kingdom Metazoa; phylum Arthropoda; class Insecta; order Orthoptera; family Acrididae; genus Locusta; species Locusta migratoria. Next base: position 905,219,323 of record CM048744.1, on the reverse strand, counting down.
CGTGACTGTTTCTAATGCGACTGTTTTTCTTACTAGCGTTCACCTACAATGGAAAAAAATATCTACAAGCAGAAAGATTTACAGCGGAAAAGTCTTTACTATGCACAGATACGAACGTTGATAATATGAAAGTGTATTAATGAAAACTATGTCAACAGTGAAAGTGTCAGAATTCTTGGAAGATAAAATTATTTTCGATTTCGTTTGACAGCAAGGCAGCAAGATATGAAAAATAAAGTGAAATGGTAATTTTTACTGCATTTTCGAAATTTTTTAGCGTGTTTACAAGTATTACTGTTCTTTAACAAATAAATGTATAAATTTTGAAACATTTGACGAAACTTTCCCTGTGATTTTAGGTTCTTAACAGTGTACGGAATGTATCACATGAAATGTTATGAGATCATCAACTATGTATTACCTTTTCGTTATTAATAAAATCCGTTATCATTTCCTGATGCCCTGATGAACCTTATGCGAAAATTCCGAGCTGTCAGGTCAAGAGTTTTGGTGCTGAAACCTGTTCGAAAACGACCACTCGAGATAGGCCAGACGCAGTACGGGACTAACGCGGCAGGGTCGCTGCAGTAGACCCACTCGTCTCGAGTAGTCAACTCAGACATGAAAGTGGATTATGCAGAGGGATTTAACGGAGAAAAGTGTGGAACAACTTTAAGTCATCTATTAGATCTGCGACGCTTCAAAATGTTCTATTGTTTGTAAACCTAGGGGGTAATCGGTTCGGTTCCTGGACTTACAAACTAGTTAAACTAACTTACATTAAGGACAACACAAAACACACACACACACACACACACACAAACGTGTTGGAGGGAGGACTCGAACCTCCGACGGTAGCGGCCGCTCAACCCGTGGCAAAGCGCCTTACAGATCGTGGACATTCCCACGCGGCGTGACGCTGCAGACCGTGTACTGATACATTTACGGGTCTACGACTTGCTATATAACAACTGCTTCATTGTATATTTTCTTTAACGCTGTATTATTTTCCTATATAGAAGTCGTTCATACCAGAACCGAAGATTATTCATTGAACATTCGTCTTTTTAAAAAGCCTGTATAACGAGGGAAGTTAGTAAATTTTAATTGCAGCGACTTCGTCTATTAGTGATACTGTTGTTTATCCTGTTGCTATCACAACCAACGATCACAAACATATCAGTTTATTTTTACTGCGCGAGTGTTAATAGTTTTTGCTGTCAATTTTAATGGCAATTAAATTTTCTGAATAATGTTTAGATTTCACTAACAAGTCTCTTGGATCTAACATTAGATTTCAGTTGATAACTATTTACTTCGAAATATATTTTCTTGAAAAGTTTACAGTCATAGTTACTTTTACCTTGTTTTTGCGCAGTCACGTTATCTCTGGTTTCTTTACACACTCAACTTTCGCCGGCCGCGGTGGCCGACGGGATCAGTCTGCTTCAGGCAGCGGTGCGGTGAGGTGGACGTGTTTACGTCCCGCCGCGGAGTCTCGGGCGCGCGCGCGGCTGTTTACCGTTTGTGTTTCTCGCGAGTGACTACTTATTGACACGCAATGGAACACTCATACAGGAAGGCAACTATCAAGATCAGTTTCACGCCTGGATACGCACGACCATAAGCATTTGAAATCGAACGTTTCATAGAGGAAGAGCTAAAAATCGATCCCGAGTATGTGATTGGAATTCATTTCTCTATCACGAGCAGTGTGGTATATCTGAAATTGAGCAACGACACAGTATGTGACAAACTTGTACGTGACCATGCGGATGGACTAAAATTTAAACATGCCGATGGCAATGTTGGAGCAGTTTCGATCGACCACGCAGGAATCCGCACTATAAGAGTCTTTGAGCTGCCCTTCGAGGTTCCGGAACATGTAGTGGTCAATGCCTTACAACCGTATGGACGTGTTATCAGCCATGTTCACGAAAAATGGACCACATTTACGAAATACCCAGTGCTGAATGGGGTGCGACAAGTACGGATTGACCTTACAAAGCACGTTCCGTCTTACCTCACTATCGGAGGTTGCAGAGCCATAATTATATACGACGGTCAGCCCAAGACCTGTTCTGGCTGTGGTAAGGAGGGCCATCTACGTTCGCAATGCATCCAAAGGAGGATCACACAAGTTCCGGCGGGCGAAACTGCACCACCACCCACGACCGTTTCTATGCCTCTTACCTACTCTGCCGTTACTCGACAAGATGTTCCGTCGCACGATACTGAGTATCAAGTGGTGGATGATTCCACAGTAGAGGTGACACAAGATGATGACAACGCTGCCAAGTTGACGGTCGTGGAACCCGCTCCGGACCAACCACAACAGACTAAAGTGGCTACAACGGAGGCGTCTATGGACGTCGATCGGCTGGTGCCACCCACGGCCGCTTTTGTGCCCAACGCACCGGACGACCAAGCCTCTGCACAGGATGCGGATACGGATGTACGACAACGCAAGCAGAGATCCCCCAAACGACGGAGGAAACGACGTCGCACACCATCAGATGATAGTTTTCTACGTACAGACCGGGCAGATGACGAGGACGCCACGATGGAGAGTACTGGAGCCTCTGACGACGAACAACATCACAACACTGAACTTGAGGACCCAGGACACACCAGTGAGACCATCTCTGACGTCCCGCAAGAAGTCCCACAACTTCGCACGATAAACGAAAATACGGTGCCAGCGGCTGTGGCTGCAAAGTTCCGGACACAGGGCCCCTCTTGGACAAGTGAACTCGACGACGTCGATGAAATCCAGGCTCCGCTAACCGCGAGCACCGCGGTTGCGATGACACCGCCCACGGAGTCCCGTCATAACTAAAGTTTGCCGCTTCACTGGCACCACGGAAGGAGAACGCACCAGCAATAACAATGCACGCTTACTATGCACGCCCAACAACGAGTAGGACAGCAACAAGCTTACCGCATAGCATCCATCAACACCAATAATATAAGGTCGCAAATCAAGACTACTCTCCTAAAGGATATGCTGCGCGCGGCAGACATAGACATCGCTCTATTACAAGAAGTATACGTCGACGACTTCCCGTCTTTCTATGGCTACAACATCTTCATGTCCCCAGCTTCAGACACTGGTAGCGGCGTAGCGATGCTCCTAAAGGAAGGTCTTGTAGCGGAGGATGTCATATACTTACCATCGGCACGAGGAATGGCTATAACAGTACTTGGAGTGCGCTTTATCAACATCTACGCACCGTCCGGCACGGAAAAACGAAGAGAACGATCCCACTTCTTTGCCGAAGAAATAGCTCCGCTCTTTCTAGGGCGACACGCTGAATGCATCCTTGGCGGCGATTTCAACTGTGTGCTGTCGCCGAAGGACCAGTTCCCACACTATAATCCATGTCCAGAATTGAGAACTTTAACACAGGAACTTCGGATGGTAGATACGTGGGAATATGTACATGGAGATCGAACCGGGTACACTTACGTAACCAGCCATTCCGGCAGCCGCTTAGATCGTGTCTACGTTACGCGCTGCCTCCAATGTGACATCCATGACGCAGAGCTATGGCCAGCGGCCTTCACTGACCACTCGGTTTATATCTGCACGATCGGCCTCCAAAGGCAACAAGTGTGGCGAGGCCATGGAATATGGAAGATGAACGTGGCCCATCTTCAAGCTCCGGAGTGTCATCAAGTTATTGAAGAAGTTTGGAATAATTGCGTAAGGCGACGACGGACTTACCCTACGACAGTAAGTTGGTGGTTAGAATGCACAAAACCGGCGATACGGCGTGCATTCATTGCGTTGGGGCGCGAACAATCACGGTGGAAATGGCAAACTTTAAACTTTTATTTCACTATACTAAGAGAATGCACATATCAGGCCCCTTCACCGGAACGACAAATGATGGTTCAACGAGCTAAGGCTAAAATCGTCGCTCTTATGCGCTCTCATCTGGAAGGTGCAGCGGTCCGTGCGAGGACAATGGATCGTGTTGCGGGTGAACATCCATCGATGCACCATATTATTCAGGAACGTGAGCGACGTCGCAGGGGACTAATACATACCGTTGACACTGATGATGGCTCCCATCTCACGTCACAAAATGACATAGCACGTGCCTTCGCTGATTATTATACCCGATTATACACCGCAGAAGAACTAGAGCGGGAGGCCCTCCATGAAGTCACTAACACGCTATTCGGGACTCTAGATCAAGAGGCGCAAGCGATACTGCTGGAGGACATTACTGAGGACGAAGTGATCGATGCCATAGGCAAGGGCGCACTCAATAAGTCGCCAGGGCCTGACGGAATACCTTTGGAATTTTATCGGGCTTTCCAACACTTGATTGCTCCCTATTGGACGGAAATTTGTCGCGAACTCATGTCTCCTGAAGAGCCACTTCCGCCAGCATTTGTAGAGGGCGTCATCATCCCAATACCTAAAACATCACGCAGCACAAGAATCGGAGAATATCGCCCCCTAACACTACTTAACTGTGATTTCAAGATTTTCACTCGGCTGATGGCGACACGAATTAAAAAAGTTCTGCATCGCGTGGTGTCATCAGACCAGACATCCCTCGGCAGTGACAACAACATCCAGACGGCGCTTAGTGAATACCGCGATTCGATCGCACTGGCGAAAGCATGTCGTCTACGTGGAGCTCTGATATCTATAGACTTCGATCGTGCTTTCGACAGGGTCAGCCACACCTACATTAAGGAACTGATGACGCAAATGAATTTCCCGCCGCCCTTCATAACTATAGTGATGCGACTACTACATGGGGCTCCTTCTAAAGTGCTTGTCAACGGACGATTGGTTGGGCCCCTAACTATCCAGCGATCGATTCGACAAGGATGTCCTTTGTCCACGATCATATATGCCATGGCTCTTGAACCACTTCTCAGCGGCCTCCGCCAACGCCTGACAGGAATTACGATGCGTGGTTACACATTTCGTTGCAAAGCATATGCCGACGACCTTATATTGGTGGTGAGAAACGGCAACGACGTTAACGCGGCTTTGGACTGGATCAATCGATACGGTGCCGCTACAGGTAGCCGTATGAATGTGGCCAAATCCGTCGCCTTGAATATAGGTACAGGACTACCAGCCGACTGCGTAGCCCCATTCCCGTTACGGGACAGGATCAAGTATTTGGGAATCGTCTTCACGAATGATGTACGACGATCGGTCGCGCTCAACTTCAAGAGGTTGCTCATAACCATACGAAATGGTGTCAAAGCGAACGCACTAAGGACATTAAATATGATTCAACGCGTCATTTATATAAATACATACTTGGCGTCGCGCATTCCACATTATGCACAGATTCTACCGATGCCAAAGATGATCGCCCGAAGCATACTGGCAGCGTTTGGATACTTTGTCAGCACGGGAGCCCTATTCAAGATCCGGTATGAGGCTCTGACATTACCAACTAGTAGAGGTGGCCTCGGGCTTGTTCACGTTCACGATCGATCGGTGGCGCTATATATTAGCGCGACATTGAAAACATGGAGAAGACAGCACAAGTGTCTGTCAGGAATCTTGGTAGACGAACTGGCGCCAGCTTCTCGGCAAGCGCCGGTGATGGTGCAGAACATTTCTTCACCGTTTCAACATATCAGAGAGTTTTTCCTTGAATATAGCTATATTATGACAGAACTCCCAATACATAGATCTCCGACTGCGCGCGACATCTACCGAATACTTACGAGCAGGCGCCCAGCCAACCCTGTGGAAGCACGGCACCCCACGATCGACTGGCCGGTGGTATGGCGGACAATTCATCATGCCACACTTGACACGGAAACAAGAACGACATGGTACATGTTGGTTAACGGTAAACAAGTTACTGGATCCCGCCTGCACGCCATCAATATGGTGAACACTCCGTTATGCCAAGTATGCCAGGTTCTAGACGACGATGCTCACCGTCTCATGTGCGGGCCCTCTGCGGAAGTATGGCGGCTGGTGACGCAGATGATTGGCTTTCTACTGCGCGTCGGACAGCAAAATATCGACCCAAAGATTGTCCTTTTTCCAGACAGAACGTATTACCCACGAACCAAAACGAACGCGGTGACGTGGATTCGAGCCCAGGCGGTGTATTATTTGCATCGCGACGGCGCGAAGCATGTGCCGGACTTCTGGAACCATTTACAAGAACAACATATGGCGCTGATTCGGAACCCGAAGTATCAACAATATTTTTCTAATTTTCTGGGGAGTGCGTTACGAGATCCTCCAAGGAGCTGGAATGTCCCGGGTATGAGAAGCTAATATGATAACGATGAAGAGGCATATGATGAACATGATGAAACGGTTACCTCTTACAACAAAACGAGAAGACGTGCCTGGTGGCAGAAGCACTGGAGTCGACCGCCCGGAAACTCACTCCCCACAGAGAGTTTTATTTACTTTACTGTTTCTAGTTTTTAGTTGTGCACGGACACGCTACATCCGTTAGTATAGAGCGCAAATAGAAATATATATAAAAAACAAGAGAGAGAAAACCCTAAAGGGGGTGACAGGCGCGTGGAAAATAATACAGAAGCTTTTATTTCCTTATTCAAATTTTCTATGTCTGCCAGGAAAAGGCTGTTTTATTTTGATGAAGTTGAAATAATAAAACAAAATAAAGAATACATACATCCCAAAACCCACCCCCCACTCCCTTAATAATAATAAAAAAAAGGGGGACTGAGAAAAAAAAAAAAAAAAAAGGAGATTGAGGCGAAAAAAAATAAAAAAAAATAAAAAAAAAAAAAAAACAAAAAAAATAAAAAATAAAAAAAACGGGACTAAGGCGATCCAGTCACGGTCTGCACGGCAACTACGGTCGGGGGTTCGAATCCCCCCTCGGGCATGAGTATTTGTGCCGTACTAGTTCGTAATTAGTTTAAAAGTAGTTTATAAGTTTAGGGACTGATGACCCCGTAGTTAAGTCCCATAGACTATACAAACATTTGAACACTGAATTTTCGAAATATCTTCAATTAATTTTAACCAGTTAATTTGCAAAATTAAAACTTTTAGACACACCTTTGTGTTAAACCTAACAATCCTGTAAGTTTGAATCTTTGAATGCAGTCACAGATTAATATGACAAAAATTGACATTTCGTTAAATCCACTTCAAAGATATTGTTAACCCGACTGTTTTCACGAAAACTTGGTTTTAAGAAACCAAAATCACTTTTCAAATAATCCACAATATGTTCAAGAAAACCATCACAATCACAGAAGAAATTATTGAAATCTTCTATCCACAAATTCACAAGTCTTCATAGTTCGTAGAAATAGTTTTAACCAAACATTTTATTTTTTTCTTGAATACAATAATGCTTCTCGTAATAACACAATCCGTTGCAGGAATTATACATACTATGATCCGTTTTGATCAGTGTCATAACATGAACTACCTTTTTACAATCCAAATTTACAAAGATTTTTTTTTCATTATTGAAAAAATAACCGCAGTCGAGAATCGGCGCCCGAGGCATCTTCTTCTTTGGTGCAGCCGTCGACTGGATGTTGATGTCGACCAGATCTCGAACGGATTTTAACCTGCTGCTTGTAGTTGAATCCCTCGTGCGATATACATGCAACAAAGAAAATTACATTTTGCAGCAACAAAACTTTTAAAATAAATATACAATTTTTTAAAGTACAAATGTAACACGTACCTATCTACGAGGCGCGCCCAGAAAGTAAGTTCAGTTTGGTAATAAAATGAAATTGTACACAGATACAGAAGAAATTTTTATTGCATAAAATTCTACAACTCTTGAACTACTTTTCCACATAACTGCCGAAATTTTGCAGGCATTTGTCATAGCATGGCACCAGGTTTTGTATACCCTCTTCATAGAAATCTGCCGCCTGTGTTTTCAACCAGTTGGAAATAGTTTCTTTCAGCTCGTCGTCCATAGCGACAGCACTAATTGTAAGCCTACGGTTGTCCTGGATCTCGTCATCAATCGCGTGAACCAGTTCTTCTGTAACCAAAGGTAGACGCGCATCACTAAGCCCGCCATTGAACTGTTGGACCCATCTTCTCACCATCGAATCACTCATCGCATTTGGTCCGTAAACATCACAAATTTGCCGATAAATTTCACCTGGTTTCACTTTCCTCGCATTCAGAAACCAAATCACCGACAGGCGACGGGAGTATCAATCAACGCCAACATTTCAAACAAGCACAAGAAAGCGTACGTAACTGACAGCGATCCTCAAATGGCGCACGTTCTTCTTCTTGATACATATCGTCTACAGTGCATGTACGGAACTGCAATTGCAGCGCTGCAGCGGAGATAAATTGAAACGGAACTTAATTTCTGGACGCGCCTCGTATTACGGTCCGTGTGACTCTTCGCGGCTTCTGGAAACCATGCAATGAGATCCTCTATTTTGTCCCATTACAACCAAATGTTCAAATGTTTGTATAGTTTATGGGACTTAACTACGGGGTAATTAGTCCCTAAACTTACAAACTGCTTATGAAATAACTAATACTAGGGACGGCACAAATATCCATGCCCGAGGGGGGGGGGGGGGATTCGAACCCCGACCGTAGTGGCCGTGCAGACCGTGACTGGAGCGCCTCAGTCCCCTCGGCCACCGCGGCCGGCCCCATTACAACCGGAAGGTGTCGATGCTTATTAAAGAAGGCCAGAAAGCAGAATATTTGCCTCGTTGGAGTGGCTGACCGCTCAAAAGCGCGTCGTTGCGGAACGCGCTGTTGCTCGCCGTCGGAGGTTCCAGTCCTCCTACGGGCATGGTTGGACGTGTTGTCCTTAGCATAAGTTAGTTTAAGTAGTTTGTAAGGCTAGGGACTGATAACCGCAGCAGTTAAGTCCTTTACATATACAAACATTTGTACCTTTGCAGAATATTATGTGAGTTTTAGAATCGGTTAATGAAGTCAAATTGGACCTAACTCCATCCAATTTTCTACGATGCTACAGTGGCCGTATCACACTCAATTGTAAGATCACCATACTCTCTGTTATCAACATTTCACCACTTCGTTTTGCGTATCTGTGATGGAGGCCACCATTAAAAATCACGCATTCCTTTATTATTTGTTTTATGGGAGACCGAAGAAAACATCACATTAGAATCGGTTCGAAAAGGTCTCAGGAGCTGGCATAAAGTGTGTCAGTGAAACCATTCTCTCTGGGTTTGAGTCTCTCATACTTAGCAGTCGAGAAGCATAGTCGGTAATGCAGAGAGCATTAGGACAAGATTCTTGACGACAGTCACTACTGTCCTATTGTACTGCTGAATGATGAAAGTACACATTTCAAGCACCAAATACAATGTAGAAAAACGTATTATGTACGATGTTACTTTATAGCAGAGAAAAAACATTCATCTTCAGAATGTACTTGAGTTCTTTTGGTGATATTACTGTCAAGGTCTTTGGGACCGTAAAACGGCTATACCATTCCAACATCTGCTTTTTGGGAAAATCAGTGGATACATACGTTGCCCCGGTGAAGTGGCCGAGCGCTCTAAGGCGCCTTAATGCGGAGCGCCCAGTTCCTCGCCTTCGGAGATTCGAGTCCTTCCTCAGTGTAAGCTGGTTTAATAAATTTGTATGTCTAGGGACTGATGACCATAACAGTTTGGTCAAATAGGTTTAAAAACATTTCAACGTACGTCCCCAACGTATTGATATGAAACAGATTCCTGCAGCATTAGGTAACACGAAACACGACTCCTCCACTTTAATTAATCCGTATTGTTATGAGCGAATGTAAACTTCTCGTCATGTACACTTGTTTGCAAGTCCTGCTCCACCTGATCAATCCAGTCAGACAGAAAAACTGCGAGACTGAAGAAGAGAGCCCTGTTAACTCACCCTAAACCAACGATGATTTGAGGTTTACGGACATAAAAAGATAACATAACTCAATATGTTACATAGTTCGTGGTATAAGGTAATTTACATATAACAACACTAGTTGAAAACCCGGCGTTGCCCGGGTATTTATTTATTTATTTATTCCTGCCATTTTTCAGGTATATATTCATTTGTATAGGGGCTCTAAGTCTGTAAAATCTCTTGGGAAGAGTAATAGCTTAAAACTTTGTGCGTGAAGGGCCGGTTTTCCATGAACGTTACTATTTATGTGCTCATATGAACTACCTGTCGTACTGTGATACAATTCAGAAGGTACACTCAAGTATACTGTCTATAAAATTTCCTGCGGCTGCAGTTTGTAGTGTATAAATTATAAATTTTAACGTCATCTGAATGCCGTAGTTTTAGTCCATGAACAGCGGAATGTTACCGTTTATGTGCTCATATCTTATGAACTACGAGTCGTACTGTGATGCAATTTAGTCGTACATTCAACTATATGTGTGTATACTGTCTGCCAAATTTCCTACGGCTACAATTTGTAGTGTACAAATTATAATTGTAACGTCATACCGAATGTCGTAATTTTTCTCCATAAACAGCGGAAAAGTACTAAGCTAGATACTTTTTTTTCCTTTCATCGTTTTGCTATGGTTGTCAGCGAGGAAAAGTTTAATAAAGGTCTGAAATTATGTTTAAAGTTTTAGCAAGTCGCCAAGTACTCTCATAGTCATATAGCGTATTTATAAAGTCTCGCCGCATTATGTGGCAATTTTTTTTTGCGATTCTTGTTCATGACGTCATATCTTCTGAACCATGTGTCGTATGTGATTCTTAACCCTGCAGCAATTGTTACCTCACGGTAAGGAATGTGTGTACCAAATTTGGTTGAAATCGGTCCAGTGGCTTAGGAGAAAATGATCAGCATTGTCAAAATGCAGCAGTTTTTAGCGCATCACATTGTTTATGACGTCATATCTCGTTAACTATGTATCGTACGTGATTCTTACACTTGCGGCGACCGTCCTCATGGACTGAAGCGTACGTGTAATTCTGTTATCCATAAGTATGGGCATATTCACTCATAAAGTTTGACGAAAGGTAAACGAAGGGTAGGTATGTAAGAGCAGAGTGAAAAAAGTTACGGCCGAGGTGACTGAGGCGCTCCAGTCACGGTCAGCACGGCCACTACGGTCGGGGGTTCGAATCCCCCCTCGGGCATGGATATTTGTGCCGTCCTAGTTCGTAAGTAGTTCATGTAGTTTGTAAGTTTAGGGACTGACGACCCCATAGTTAAGTCCCATAAGCTTAACAAACATTTGAACATTTGAAAAAAGTTACAAAGGCAAGAGCCAAACCAAAAACCTCTGCGACAGTGGGGTAGGTGAGAAGAGCAAAAGTGGTTATATCTGCGACAGAACATGCAAGTTAATAAGTTTGGAAAACAATGTTTACTTTTATAAGACAGCGAACAACGCAAAAAAACACTATTTTTATAATAAGGTGAGTAATTTCGATCTTATGCTACGATCATCCTCAGACCGATTCACCTCACATTGATTGTGAAACGATGAGAGCCTCAGCATAAACGTGAGATAACGTCTAATCGTAACTTGGAATTGACAACCTGGAAGGCTCTCAACACCGCTGAGGACTGCGAACTCGAATTGCAAGTTTAACCTTGCCCGATGGAGCTACCTCTATGGGGAACCGCAATGTGGCTGTGAGAATGTCCAAATGGACGACCATTCACTGACGTGCCCAAACCTTGGCAGAAGCTGTAGCTTCTTGGATTTACAGCGAGCCAAGAGCAAGGCCATTAGTGTTGCTGAGTGGGCGGGCTCCCTGTGTAATTGCCGCAACTGGCATCGGACCTCCCTCATTTTGGTGGAGAGCAAATCATTCTACTGTGTGACGTTCTTATGAGGTATACGTGTCCAGTTTCGATTTTCGATGGTGTATATTGACTGAGCGCCTTGATGCTACCCCAACAAGACAAGGAAGTGACGTCAAAACGACGAAGCCGACTTCTTTTATCAAACATCAAACATTCTGAGGTTTATTCGGTGCAATTGTAAGTTCTCTGCTACAGAGACAGCATCTTCCTTTTCGTATTATCACGATTTCCTCTTTATAACCCACTTGTTGCTATTTCAAAGTAATAGCACCTTAAAGAGGTACCAAAACACTCTTAGCACAATTAATTGTAATCCACAGTCGACAAATGTAGTATTGGCTGGTAACCCCTAATATCAATGGTAAACAGAAAGACAAGTAATGTGCTTGTTGTAATGCTGTGGTGAAAGGCGTGATGATGCGTAGATGTACATACCTTGAGTACTATTATTAATTAATTCTGCGATGTTTCGACTTCTTAAATTGACAAGCGTTTTTCTTCAAAGTGCATTTGTGCTATTTAGTGAACATGCCATGTAACTATTGTCTCCCCAAATACCTGCACATAAACTGTGGACCCAGAGTAACGTTGAAAGTTGTAAATTTCTTCCTGATACTAGTAGTTTCATACATGGACTAAGCCGCCGTCGGGGGTTCGAATTCCCCATCGGGCATGGATGTTTGTGTCGTCTTTAGTATAAGGTAGTGCATAAGTAGTTTGTAAGCTTAGGGACTGATGACCCCGTAGTTAAGTCCCGTAAGTCCTACAAACATTTGAACATTTGAAGATACAGTATTAGCACACATATCCCATAAATAGTGCATATAGAATCCAAGAACGTTTATATTAAAAGAAACAAGGTACTTCAGTATCACTAAGGAACGACATTTGCACAGAACTCTAGTATGTAATTTACATATAAAATTGTTTGTATGAGCACGACGTTTACAACATCATTATATTATTACAGTGTATCCACACCTTACGTGCAGATAGTTCAGGAGACAATGTTTACGATTCTTAGGTCCATATTTGACGGCATGTTCACTAAATGGAACAAACACTTTTAAGAGTAAACGCTAGTCATGTAAATAAGTCGAAATAACGCAGAACGTAAATTCTATTTAATTAATAATGTTGTCTTAAAACTCCCATTCATGGTTAAAAAAAATGTCAGTAGCGGGAAACGAACCACCATCTACGAACTTAATTAATAATAGTGTCATAAAACTTCCATTCAAGGAAAAAAAATGTCAGTAGCGGGAAACCAACCATCATCTAGGAACTTCTGCTCCACATCATCACGCCTTTGTCCACAATCCTATAGCGAATATCCACTCGACATATTTTCGTATATGTTTACCACTAACTTCAGCAGTTACTCGCCAATGTGGCGTTTGTCGACTTTAGTCTCCAATTAATCGTACTAAGAACGACGTGTTTTTGGTACCTCTTCATTGTGCCATTAGCAACAAATGAGTTATAAGGTAGGAATCATGAAAATACAAAAGGGAAGATGGTATTTCTGCAGGAGAGAGCTAGCACCCAAACAAACCTCGCTCGGTAGACACTTTATCTGAAATCGAAACATGGCATGCACACGGTATAATATCGTCACGCGGTGGTTTGTTAGCGGTGAAGCTCTGCTCTCCGTCATTTCGGCTGCTACGGCGGCTGTAAACACAGCCGTCTCTGCCTTCAGGGCGGCTTTGACGGCCGCTATCGCTTCCTCTGTGACGTCGCTCGGTCCACCGCGCATGTCGATTTCTTCCTGCAGCTGCTTCTTCTTCCTGGGAGGAAGCAGAGCCCTTTGCCCATCCGTGGTGGGGTATTCCAGTCGCTTGCGGTTAGGAGAAGCTACTGCCAGATTCGACGGCTTCTCGAGTCATCTCCGTCGTCTTCTTCACCTGGTCGTCTCACAACCCCACACTGGTTTCTCCGCGGCTTGAGTAATTTTGGCAGCCTCGCCATTTGCAAACATGGGGCCCACCACATGGAGCACACAAAGGTGCGTCTTCTCGCTGCCCGCCACAAGTGCGTCTCTCGGGCTCCCTAAAGCACCTCACGCACTGTGTTACGTAGTGGCAATGCTTCGCAACACGACCTTGTCCCTGGCACCCGGAAAACAGTCTAACAATCTACCAGATCGTGCGGGACAACTTCCGCCTTCACAGGGAAAACTAGGAGCTCCCGCCAACAGAAAGATTTTTCCACGGTCGTCTGCCGCAGAAACTACATATACATATACTCCGCAATCTACCACAAAGTGCGTGGCGTGGGTGCATTGTACCACTACTAGGCATTACGTTTCCTATTCCACTGCCAAACAGGAAGAGAGAAAAGGAATGTCTATATGCCTCAGAACGAGCCCTAATTTCTGTTGTCTATGTGATAATCACGCGAAATGTAAGTAAGCGTCAGGAAGATCGTTCTTCACTCAGCTTCAAATTCCGGCTCTCTAAATTTCCTCAACATAAATTCTCGAAAAGAACGTCGTCTTTCTTCCAGCGATCCCCATTTGTGTTCCCGGAGCATTTCCGTGACACTCGCGCATTGGTCGAACGTACGAGTAACGAACCTAGCTGCTCGCCTCTGCACTGTTTCTATGTCTTCCTTTAAACTGATCTGCTGCGGGTAATACTCAAAATGTCGTCGTACAAGCGTTTTATACGCGGTCTCCTTTACAGGTGAAGTACATCTTCCCAGAATTCTCCCAATAAACCAAAGTCGGCTGTCCGCCTTACTCACAACTGTCCTTACATGTTCGTTCCATTTCAAATCGCTCTGCTATGTTACGCCTAGATGTTTGAACGACGCGACAGCATCAAGGAGCTCACTACTAATGCTGTATTCGAACATTATGGGTTTTGTATTCCTACTCATGCGCATCACCTTCCATTTTTCTACATTTAGAACTAGCTACCACAACAAACAAGGGTGGCCAATTCTTGTTCGATTGTGTAATCTGACGCCCACATCGACGACCCCTGTTGATCACAGCCCATGGATAACGGCATCCTCGTCTAGTATTCAGGGTAGCCATCGCACGAGTTCCTTGGTAGTATCCCAGCGTCCCTTCGGCTGCGTGTTTGTGGGGGTACAGTGTCGATGTGGGGAGCCACAACATCCTTGAGCACCCTACAGCCTGTCATCCTCGCCACTTGGAGGTCGATAGTGCCCATGGGATCGATAGCCACTTCGAGCTCACAGCATTCACCTGTCCGATCTTACAGTTCGATCCATCCTATGCCTGCACACCGGAGGAACACAGAAGGAAACGCATAATCTTCTTATTGCTGTTCTTGTCGGCAGGTTTGTGACACAACAACACAGTGACCAGCGGTGCTTTCCAGTCAGGTGCTTCATGTATTTTTCCTCATTCTTTGTATTTTTTTGTAATTTATTATGTATTTGTATATTTTGTTTCTGTAATATATTTGCATTGTCCTGCTAATTTCCATATATGTCAAAAATATTGTAAATGTAGTAGACACGCTGGGTTAGCAAGGGCTTTGCTATTGTACAGAATCATCTTTGAGTAGGGGGTTTTTTTATCGGTGGTAGCGCAGAGGCGCACAGCGAGGAGGAGTCGTTGTTGAGAAGTAGCGGCGGACAGACGGATTTTGACGGTGCGATTAGTGGTGTACGGCAAAAGTACGTGGATTGGCAGTAGTGAAGGAGACGGCGAAGAGGCAATATTATTTATTCATAGGGCCACAGCTCAAATAATTAATAATTGCATCAAGAGGAATGCTGTGGGCCCTAAATTGTAATTAACATTGGTCGCCAAGAAGAGCCTGTGTTTGCCAATTGTTAAGTGCCAACAGTTTTCAATCAGCAGCACCACGTCGCACACCAAATTCAGTAAGATCTGTCCAGTTTGTCTTAGCATGTACAGCTAACCAGCGTATTAGTGATGATTGTTCAATAGTGAACATTATTATTTGTGAACCTGTGTTTAAAAATCATTACCCATAGTCATTGTCCAGACAGGTTCCTTCCTCATCCATTGTTTTTCCGAGAATATTCACAAAGTTATAGAAAACTAGAAATCAGAGTCATTAAAGGCAATGTGACAGTCGTTAATAAAAATGTGTTCAGAAAAGTATTACTAAATGTAGCTTATGCCAGTGTTGCTGATCAATAGGTTTGCTAAGTGGAACGAAACTGCTAGACTAACTTTCAGTTTCAAGAGATATTTCAATAACGGTGTAAAAGATTAATTGTTTTCCACTGCATATTATTTTGAGGTAAAGTTTGTTTTAACTTGCAAATACTGTCTAGTGAGAATAGTAATTGTTTACAAGTGTTTGAAATGCTAATAATTCCTGGTTAAAGAAAGAGTAAAAGTTAATCAGAAGGTTGAATGTTTCTTTTCTAAATATTCACTGTTATCACGACAAGTCATTAATTAATTTTTGAGCTTGTCATTAGTACAGTTAATAGTTCAGTTACAACTTTATTATTGCTAAATCGCATGGTATACTCGCTGTAGAATAATTTCTGGTACTTATATAAACAATTAATTATTTGAAGCTGTAAATAGTAAGTATTAAGGTGAGAGTTTTGCATGATTTGCTGCATGTTGCATTTGCGCGGCTATGGCTTGCATTTCGCTGTCTTACATTGAACCCTGTGTTAGTGAACTAATTCTCAGTAATTAGTATATTGTCAGTGTCGTTTGTACCGGATTGGATACAAATACTGTGATTCACGGCGCACCAAAATTTTACGTAATTTTTCACGTTTGTTAATTAACTTTGCTATTATTGACATCCCACCAAATTATTTGCTCGTACATCGAGCTGGCGACCGTAAATAAATAAGTTATTCACTTTTTCCCAACTAATCCCTGTGTTCGTTAGTTCTTCAATTTTTTTTCATTTAAACATTAATAATTTTATTCCAATTTTACCTTACACTTTCTTTATT
The DNA here is from genome assembly GCA_026315105.1 of Locusta migratoria. NCBI lineage: Eukaryota > Metazoa > Arthropoda > Insecta > Orthoptera > Acrididae > Locusta > Locusta migratoria. The sequence continues at coordinate 905,202,623 of CM048744.1, read as the reverse complement.
TCTATCGATCGTTGTTGTCTACCATAGAGGTGCAGCAACGTTCCGGTTACAGCCTCCGCTACATCATCGGCTTGATTACCGATAGCTTTTCCACCAAATTAAGATAATTAGGCACACGGGTCATTTTTCTAATTATCATATACTAACCGGTGGTGTAGGACGGGTGGGGTTTAGGTTCAGTAGACTGAACAACCGGCGTCGTCTTCTCAGCCGACTGCCTCTTCTGCCCATGCTACGGCGCGCAAGGAATCACGACCAAGTTCCTTAGTGCTGTAAGAACGACAAACGACAGTCTGCTTTCGCGCTTGCCACAACGCTCGGGTCCACCCCAGTAGCCCTGTACCACAGCAGCACAAGCACAGGAGCGCGCTCTGGAACGATGCCCTCGCTACCGCTGCTCAGTTGCCACTAAAGCCTGTTTTACACGACCGACCATGGCGAAAACTGACTACTCGAACTGCGTGCGCCTTTAGTGCCTGTGTGTAAATCCGCAGCCAACCCCATCGCGAATGAGTCTATGACGTCAATGATCTATAAAGTGTGCCGAGTGTGGAATTCTAAATTTTCGAGTGTGCTGCAGAATGCGCATGCGTAGAAGCAAGTAATATTACTGCGCTAACATCGGAAGATAACCTATTCTGGCCGACCGCATTCATATTACAGAAACGCTTTCACCTCTTCTTCAACTTTATTCTGTTGTTTATTTTCATTAAACCGATAAAGTTGCGCCAGAGCCCAATACTGTATTTCTACTAGTTTTCTCCTACAAAAGAGACAAAATATCTGCAAGCCGAAAAATATTTTCGTGTACGGGGGAAAAGCCTGCACTGTGCATATCTACGAGCATAAATATATATACTTGTTTTACATAAAATTATATCAACAGAAGAGTTAGAATTATTACATGCAAAAATTATTTTCGTTGTTATTTTGACTATCAGCAAGAAAACAGGATATGAGAACTTAACTAAATAGTAGCTTTTCTACTGCATTTTCGATAGCTCTATTGTTTCAGAGGCTTATGTTTGCCAGTACAAATTTTCTTCAGCAAATAAATACGTTTTCAAAGGTTTAATGACACTTTTGCTATTTTTTAAGTTAGAAATTGGATGGAAAATTTGTTACTTGACATTTTAGGAGAACCTCCACAATGAATAACCCATTCGTCATTAACAAACACAGTTATCCTTTTCCTGTGCTTACGCTCCTAGTACGTAAAGCTTGCCCTCGTAACCTCACTCCTTCATTCAGTTGCGACGCTACAAAGGAGACAGCTCTACAGGTTTGGTGTTTACGTCTAAACGAGAACGACTACTGGAGGCAGGCGAGACGCAGTACGGAAATAGCACGCCAGAGGCACTGCAGTATAGCCACTCGTCTCGAGTAGTCAACTGACAAGGAAATTACTTGGGCTCGAACAAACACATATACACCAAAATCGAATGAGAGATAATGTAAGGAACCCTTATTGCACTAGTGATACTCCCGCATCTGCAAAACTCTGCAGTTGTCCGTTAGAGGCCTATGCGTGTGCCATGCCGCATTGCACTTTGACCTGTCGGCGCGCTAGTAGGGACGGTGCAGTGTGCCTCCGAAATTGCGTTTTGTGATGTTATTTGTGTGGTGAAGCGTCAGATGGGGTGGCGATTGGTAATCAATCCTGCTAATGTATTGCGATTAATTGAGATGAAGTTACGAAGAACCCTTCTTCGTGAAGATGGTATAAGTGTAGAAGATGAATCATTTGCCTGCTTTCTCGTATCTGTTATGGTACAGAGATATGAGCGTAAGTTAGATACTGTTGTTACAAACTCATTATAATGATAATAGGGATGATAATGACGCACATCTCATTGCAAGCGGCAGTGCTACGGTAAGTGCGGGACGGGGCGATGGAAGCAGTGGCAGTGAATACCAACAGTCTTTCGGGAAGAAGGTTAAAGTTGCAACTATCAGCACGGCTTTTGATGACAATTTACTAGAGAACATGTACGATGATTATTACATAAGTTATAGTTAAGATATCTGCATTACGTATGGCGCCTACAATTAGAGCTACAGTGCTATCTAGAGCATGGTTGCAGAGATTTGCAGAAAACGACACCCACCAGCAAATTGAGGTGTGCGTAGAGATCCTGTAACCAAATGTTCATACAGATATGTTTGTTCGAGCCCATGTACTTTCCTTGTGAGACAAGGAAGTTAGTCGTGTAACAGAGGCTTGTGCGAGTATGGTCACTCGGAGCTGCTCGATCTAGGTGGGAAGGAGGGAGACCGCCCGTTCTGGCACGCTCGCCGTTTTGCTGTTGTAGCCGACACGACAGTTCTGTGTGTGTATATCAGAGGTCTGATCTTCGTTCTGATACACTGTATTCTCACCACCTGAATGAATAGCACTCACACAATATTAGTTAAATATCAAATAATAAATAATTGTCTGGAGACATTACTGGCCATTAAAATTGCAACACCAAGAAGAAATGCAGATGATAAACGGGTATTCACTGGACAAATATATTATATTAAAACTGACATGTGATTACATTTTCACGCAATTTTGGTGCATAGATCCTGAGAAATCAGTAACCGGAACAACCACCTCTGGCCGTAACAACGGCTTTGATACGCCTGGGCATTGAATCAAACAGAGCTTGGATTGAGTGTACACGTGCAGATGCCCATGCTTCAACACGATACCACAGTTCATCAGGAGTAGTGATTTGGCGTATTGTGAAGAGCCAGTTGCCACCATTCACCTGACGTAGTTGGTGAAAGATTTGGAGAATGTTCTGGCCCGGGGAGCAGTCGAACATTTTCCGTATTCAGAAACGCCTGAAGAGAACCTGCAACATGCAGTCGTGCATTATCCTGCTGAAATATTGGGTTTCGCAGGTATCGAATGAAGGGTAGAGCCGCGGGTCGTAAAACACACTGTAAGTGCGAACAACAGGTGACCGAAAAGTTTAATCAACGGCACCCCATACCATAACGCTGAGTGATACGCCAGTTTGGCGATGACTAATACACGCTTCCAACGTGCGTTCACAGCGATGTCGCCGAACACGGATGCGACCATTATGATGCTGTAAACAGAACCTGAATTAATCCGAAAAATTTATGTTTTGCCATTCGTGCACACAGGTTCGTCGTTGTGTAAAACATCGCAGGCGCTCCTGTGATGCAGCGTCAAGGGTAACCGCAGCCATTGTCTCCGAGCTGATAGTCCATGCTGCTGCAAACGTCGTCGAACTGTTCGTGCAGATGGTTGTTGTCTTGCAAACGTCCCCATCTGTTGACTCTGGGATCGAGACGTGGCTGCACGATCCGTTACAGCCATGCAGATGAGATGCCTGTGACTGCTAGTGATACGAGGCCGTTGGGATCCAGCACGGCGTTCCGTATTGCCCTCCTGAACCCACCGATTCCATATTCTGCTAACAGTCATTCGATTGCGACCAACGCGAGCAGCAATGTCGCGATACGATAAATCGCAATCGCGATAGGCTACAATCTGACCTTAATTAAAGTCGGAAACGTGATGATACGCATTTATCCTCCTTACACGAGGCATCACAACAACGTGTCACCAGGCAACGCCGGTCAACTGCTGTATGTGTATGAGAAATCTGTTTGAAACTTTCCTCATGTCAGCTCGTTGTAGGTGTTGCCACCGGCGCCAACCTTGTGTGAATGCTCTGAAAAGCTAATTACATGCATATCACAGCATCTTCTTCTTGTTGGTTAAATTTCGCGTCTGTACCACGTCATCTTCGTGGTGTAGCAATTTTAATGAAAATGAGTGTTTTGTCTTAAAATATATTTGAGATATTAATCTCAATGAGAGGTAGTTAATTAACATATCAGATATATATTGAAACAAAATTTGTCTCTGAACAATTCTTCTATTTGATATTTATATGTATTACTGAGAAACAAGTCAGGATCGTTCCTGTTAACGTTCAGTGCTGTGCAAAAATTTATATGTATTTACATAAGAGAACAGGAGACAAGTTTGTATAGTGGAGGAGGACATCCCTTAAAACACTCCGCACAGTCTCGGTATCTGTCAAAGAGTTAGACTACCATAGAGAGCCAACACCGCAATCAGAGTGAAGAAAATTGAACCACCGACCGCCATGTTATCGGAAGTCTAGACTGACGTGGTACATGGCCGTAGGTTACATGATTGTTAAATTATAACTGTTTGCGCCTTTCAGTTTTAGACAGAATAATTTTACCACCGAGTATAGTGCATAAATGCTATATATACATCGCTTTTCGAAAGTGTCAGCATCTTTATTTTAAACACAGTACCCCAGACAATCAGCAGAATTTGCAACTAAACAGTATGGTCTGAAAGTTTAAGACCAATCTAAATTTATTTTCATACGCCGTTTTTAACAGAAAAATTTCAAAGAATGGTAGACGTTTCAGAGACTAACTTTCTACAGTACGATTACGTTAATTTCAGTTCATTTAATGTTTGAAGCAGAAACTATTGAATGGAGCAAGTAAATACGATCTCCTACTGGATCATTATACTTAAGACAGCCAGTCCGTAGACGTTTGTTGTAAGTTTATTGAAGTAGTAGACAATATTATGCTTGTCTTTCTCATGAATCAGATTGCAGTACTCTGAATCAAAATATAAGGAAACTGCCCTTAGCTAATGCCCTTATTCGGATTTTACCTTGTAGTTTCAGATTTTATAATGAGTGCGTTAAATATTTTTAGCCTTACTTCATTCACTTCATATATAAATTTTGTTTCAAGAAATGAAGTACAAATTCGCGTGGTGCCAGACACCAATTCTCTCTCCTCATTGCAACAACCCATTTTTTCCTCAGTAGCTTGTTTTCAACGCAAACCCTGGATAAAATAATAAATGATAAACACATCACTCAAATGCGCAAAATAGTTGATATATGACATATATTTTAAATAGTAGGCCTACTCTTCTGAAAAAAGAAATATTAGCATTTGCTTCTGTTGATACAATAATACGTTACAGAAACGTTAGGCATGATTTCTAAGCGAACTGCTTATCTCACTGGTTCGCAAATGTTGTTATTCATGTGATCTTCAGTCCGCAGACTGGTTTGATACAGCTCTCCACGCTACCCTGTCCTGTGCAAGTCTCTTCATCTGAGAATACGTTCGGCGACCTACATCTTTTTGAATCTACTTTCTGTATTCGTCCCTTTGTCTCCCTCTACGATTTTTACCCCATACCCTTCCTTCTAATGCCGACAATCCCTTGATGTCTCAGAATGTGTCCAAGCAATCTATTAGTTCTCTTGGTCAGGATATGCCAGAAACTCAATTTCTCCCCAGTTTGGTTAGTTACGTGATCTACCCATCTAATTTTCATCATTCGTCTGTGACACCACATTTCAAGAGCTTTGTCCTGGAGCTAGTCCTGCTTAGCCAGTCTGCAGAGCCGTAGATGACTGTACAACTAGGGGAAAAATAGGTACCGCCTAGAGGAAAATAAAAGATATTTGGAGACAAGAAAAGCAGCTGTATGAATATCAAGAACTCAGACGAAAATCCAGTACTAAGCTGGAGGAAAGAGGCGAAATCTGAAATGTGAAAGGAATATATAGAGGGCCTGTAGAAAGGAAATTAACTTAGAGGCAATATTGTAGGAACGGAAGGGGAAGGGTATGAAGATGAGATAGGAGCGCTGAAAGTTTTGAGCCGAAATAAGGCCCCTGGAGTACATATTATGCTTGTCTTTCTCATGAATCAGACTGCGGTACTCTGAATCAAAATATAAGGAAACTGCAATTAGCGAATGCCCTTATTCGGATTTTAGCTTGCAGTTTCAGATTTTATGATGAAAAGTGCGTCAAATATATTTAGCCTTACTTCATTCACTTCATACGTAAATTTTGTTTCAAGAAATGGAGGACAATTACAAGTGCTTGGTGTCCAATTCTCTCTTCTCATTGCAACAACCCATTTCTTCTTCAGCAGCTTGCTTTCATCATAAACCCTGGATAAAATAATAAATGGTGTTTATTAAACACATCACTCAAATGGGCAAAATAGTTAAGATATGACGTATCATATTTTAAACAGTAGGCCTATTCTTCTGAAAAGAAATATATATATTTTCCCCCTTCTGTTGATACGGTAATACATTGCACAAACGATAGGCATGATTTCTAAAACAACTGCTTATCTCACTGGTTCGCAAATGTCGTATCTCTATTTCAGAAAGCTATTGCATGACTTCCGAAAACATGGAGGCTAACAGTACAGTGTGGCACCACAGGGAGCGCTAAAGATCGTATCATCACCACACTATATCTTTGGCATCTGTTAAGGTGGCTTGGTGGTCCCTCTGCCAGGCACTTATATGTGATTTGCAATCATATGTAGATGCAGATCAGAGGTGGGCAATGAGCGAGCCGCGCTCTCGGAGCTGCCTGCCTAAGCCGGAGCAGAGCCGCGAGCAGCTGGCGTCCATCACGTAGTTCCTGCTGAAAAGACTAGATGGTGTTATGCGCAGCCAACGCGCTAACGTAGCCGCAGAAATGCACCTGGCTGAGTGCTTTATAAAATAACTTATAAAGATAATAGTGCAAACTATGCAACTCGAATGAACAGATTCCACTGCTAGGGGTATCTCCTGAAAAATGATATGTTTATAAGTAAGTAACTTATAAACAATGCTTCTCTAAAACGTCCAGCGCGTGCAGTCGAGCCAGCAAATCTATATCAATAAATGTGAAGGTCTGTTCGGTGTACGTTTATCACATCTGAACCACAAGACTTAGAGAGCTAAAAATTTGTACAGTTACTAAGGTCTACCCGGGGAAAGCTTTAGGCACGGTTTTATGGCGACCTGATAGCTATTTGTCTCTCTCTCTCTCTCTCTCTCTCTCTCTCTCTCTCTATATATATATATATATATATATATATAATGTGAATGTCTGTTCAGTGTACGTTTATCACATCCGAACGACAAGATGCAGAGACTTAATAATTTGTACAGTTACCAATTATTACCTGGGGAAGGTTTTAGGCACGGTTTTATAGTGATCTGATAGATATTTAGTAATTTGAAGAATATAACGCGAAATGCAGAACAATAATTACTCTTTGAAAATTATATTTACTCTTTGAAAATGGTTTCATTGGTTGCATTGTTGCTTGAGGATTGATAATGATAAAAGGGTGGAGTACATTGGATTGGAAAGTTATTAGTATATATAAAATTCTACGCGCGTGTGTGTGTTAATATTTCGCTCTGCAGCGAAAACTACAGAACGCAAACGAATGGTCTGTGTGTAATTGTTGTCCAAAGTCTCCCGTTGTACATCATAGCAGTTCCATTCCAATAGCTATAAGAGGGTGGAAGATATGGTGGTTAAAAGTCGTCAAATTATTAAAAAAATAAATAAATAAATAAATAAATAAAATTAAAAAAATCGGACTGAAAGCCAGCGATGACGTTTGCGACTCTACAACAAGGAGGTTACATACAGCGAAACGTGATGCCACAGATCATATCTTTGGTCTATGCGTGCTACAATGTCTTCAGCTCTTTCTCTGTAAGGATAAGCATACGAATAAGGAAATATAAGAATAAATAAATAAAGCAGTAAAAAAAGAAATTTCTTTTAATACTTCTCTTTTACAAAAATCGATTTGACGTTTCGCGCATTACATCAAGTGATCGATGTGTGACATTATTACTATCATTATTGTTGAATTTCGTGATTTAATCTGCACTACTTACTTCACATAATTTTATTTTTTATTTGAATATTGATTAAAAATGTTTGTTTCTAAAGAAGGTATTGTATTTCATTTCATCCTTCAAAACCAGTTTCGTAGCACACTATTGAAATATAGCTTATCTATCATAATCAACAAACATGCGAGCGGAGCCGCGGGTATAAGCTAGTATCTTATAAAGATAAGAGCGAACTACGTGCGCCAGCAAGCATGCAGACCTCTAGCGGCAACTAGGATAACTATTGGCCGAGCGCGAACGCTGCTCCTTTTCCGGTCTGAGCCGGAGCGCTGCTCATTGAGCCGATTTGTGCCCACCTCTGATGTAGATGTAGCCTTCGGGCATGGTAGCGTGCGAACCTGGGCCGCGCGCCTCTTAAAGCTCCGCTTTGGAGGTTATTACTTCCGTGGCGCGGTATTTATGAGTATTGAGTCCTACATTAATATACCTCATGGCGCATGTTTACCGCCGTGCGACGATCAAAGTAACGTTCCAGGCCGAACATCCACGACCAAGAGCTTTTGAAGTCGAACAGTTCATTCGAGAAGATCTTCATTTGAACCAACAAGACGTCTACATTAAGATGACGACGGAAGCTCTATGTACTGAAGTTATCCACGACATAACACCGGATTGAAATTCAAACACTCTGATGGACACATTGGTGCTGTAACTGTCGATTATGTAGGATCCGGTTTACAGACCTTGCGGGTGTTTGAGCTCCCGTTTGAAGTACTTCAAGAAACCGTCATTACAGCTTTCCAAAAGTATGGTAACGTTGTAGGTCACCTTGCAGAAAAGTGGCAAACATTTACGATGGACCAGGTGTCCGTCAGACACAGATTGAGCTGACATAACTCGTTCCGTCGTAATTGTTGATTGGTGGTGCGGGCCATCATGCACGACTCCAGCTACTAACATGTACAGGTTGTGACCAGGACGGCCATGTCCGGTACGAATGTATGCGCCGACGTTTGGTACAGACACCACTAGGTGAGGTGACCTCAGCAACGACGGTCACGTTCCTACCCGTCACCTACGCCGCAGTTGCACATAACCAAGTAATACCACTCCAGGTAAGCCTAAACCCTCGTTGGCTGTACCCAATGAAGCAGAAAATACCTACGATACAAGCACGGCACCGCCTCCAGCGCCCTCCCGAGAACAAACAACACTATATACCGCGCGCAATGACTCTGCCGACGACTGCCTTCCTCCAGACGGGTACGGCGACAGGAGCGACAATATTCTGATTCTGAACATCTGGAGACAGTGATCACTTCGTTTTTTTCTGTTTCTGAGGACTGATGATAGGGTCCAAGTCTGTTACACACCCTGTGAAGCCGTGGACCCAAGTTACGTACAAGGCACTACAAGCTGATAGTGATCCATAAACGTGTGGCCTTTGTCCTCTGGCCCAACCAATCCGACATTGCCCAAACATTGATATGTTCGCCAACTAGATACCGTCAGCTACCATTCATGAGCTTTATGCTCTAAATCAACTGTGGAATTTTTTATTAGTGACCAATGGGCGATACCACTTGATGTCACTTGGCCACAATTGTTCGCGATTGATTCATTGAACAATCTGGACAATTTATGTTGCTGAATTGGGCAACAAAGTATAATTTCTACAAATTTAATGTGAATACAAACGAAACAGCAATTACAATTAAAAATTATTTGATTGAATTAATTCCTCCGAGTTTTTATTTATTTATTTTGATTGTAGCATCAGTTAATGGGATTCGTGAGGGGTAAAAATTGTAGAAGGCGACCATGAAGCCAGTGATAAGGTTGAGATGGGTGTGTGTTACAGTAGTTATTCATCTAGATCTACATGGATACTCTGCAAGTCACATCGAATTGCATGGCAGAGAGTTTATCAAACCACTTGTTTGATATTTCTATATAGTTCCATTCTGTAATACGTCTATTTTCGGTCAGTTTGCTCTCAGTTTAATATGGTGATCATGTCTCCCTGTGTAGGTGGGCGCTAACAATATATGTTCGCATTCTGAAGAGAGAGATGGTGAAAGAAATTTCACAAGTAGATCTCGACGCAAGTATAACGCATTTCTTTTAACGATTTCCACCCCATCATTTCCGTAGCACTCCCCCCCCCCCCCGCCGGCCGCGGTGGCTGAGGGGACTGAGGCGCTCCAGTCACGGTCTGCACGGCCACTACGGTCGGGGGTTCGAATCCCCCCTCGGGCATGGATATTTGTACCGTCCTTAGGATTAGCTAGTTCATAAGCAGTTTGTAAGTTTAGGGACTGATGACCCCGTAGTTAAGTCCCATAAGCTATACAAACATTTGAAACATTTGAAACTCTCCCCCCTATATCGCGATAATACAAAACGAGTTGCCCTTCTCTGAATATTCTCTAAATCGTCCATCAGTCCTACCTGGCGTGGATCCCACAATGCGCAGCAGTACTCCAAAATAGGACACACAAGTGTAGTGTATGCTGTTTCTTTAGTGGAACTGTTACATCTTCTAAGTGTCCTGCCAATGAAACATATTAGTTCGCCTTCCCTACAACATTTTCAATGTTTTCCTTCCAAAGTTGTTCGTGATTTACTCCTAGGTATTTAGTAGAATTGACGTCATATAGGTTTGACTGTTTGTTGTTTAACGGATTTCTATTAGTGGCCATATGGATGACCTCACATTTATTATTAACGGTACATTGCCAATTTTTGAAAGAAGGAGATATATAAATCATTTTTAGTTTCTTTTGATCTTATGTTGACTTTACTAACCGATAAATGACAGCAGCGTCTGCCAACAGCCTAAGAGAGCTATTCAGATTGTTTCCTAAATTGTTTATGGAAGTAAGGCACAGTAAGGGCCATATAACACTTCCGTGGGGAACGCCAGATCTCACTATTGTTCTAATCGATGACTTACCATCAGTTACAACGTACTGTGTCCTTTCTGACATGAAATCAGGAATGAGAATTTGAATCTAATATACACGAGCGCACAATTTAAATTTAGAAACTAAAACGAACAACCGCAGACAAAAATAAAAATACTTTATGTCGCTTCTAATCAGAAGCCGGCTTCACTTACGAAATATGAAGGTGACGTTTTCTGTGTGTCCGTCGAGAGCTAAAAAGACACTCTTCATTCAGAAATGGAGAGCTGTGAGAGCTGTATCAAACCACTGTTCTACCAAGACGACAACAATAACAACATGTCCTATCATCCTGCTCGTCCTACAGTGTCTTTAATGCTGTGCGGAATGTCCGCATAGTCTAAGGCTTCTTGCTACAGACTAGAGATGGGCAATCTGCTCCTGAACTGATTCAAAGAGCCAGATCCTTCTAAGGAGTGAGTGATGGATGAATCCAAAAAAAGAGTAATAGTTCATCTGATCCGAAAAGTCCCTCTGGTGACAGCAATGAGCTGCATAAGCATCCCTTGCCACATTCTTCAGACGTTTCCTAAACCCCTTGCTACATGCTTCAGAAGTTTCCTAAGCTACAAAATAAATTTGCTATAGACCATTTGCAAGTATAAAACTGCAAAAAATGAGCGCCTAAACAGATGCAGCGCATCCGCGCTGCGAGTCGAGAATCGGTGAGTCGCGCAAGCACCGCGGTTCAGTGAGCACGCAGCTCCCGACTACCGCTGACTCGCTGCTCCCCACGACTCCGGCGATCGGGGCTATCCGACCGCCAACTGAGTCGGTGAGTTTCCTGGTTAACGGGTTCACCTCTCCCCACCACTCTCCCGACTCCGATCGCTTGCGGAGCCGCCCGTGTGGCGGGCTGCTCATTATTCCCCCCCCCCCCCCCACTCCTCTGGCGAACCGTGGTGCCAAACAAAGCGACTCCGCGCATCTCTCTGTTCTCTCTACTCCTGTTTTCTGATATAGCTTGCAGCTCGCTTACAGAAACGATCATCTGAAGCAACAGAAACCGTCATATAGGCTAATGTCCTATTCCGAATAGTTTTCGAGATGAAACGTATTTATTTAATGTTATATATTTTTTCTTAATAACAGGAAATCTGCAGTCGGTAGCAAAAACGCATTCCAGTACAAAATTAAACTATATAAAATTTCTGCAAAAAAGATCCTACTCCATTTTTCTCGAACACTTGCAGTTTGCACGAAGGGAGCAAGAGAGACAAAGTCTTGTGCAATGTGCATTCTGTTGCTTAAATTTTGTAAGCCCATATCACGCAGTTTCCTGACTGGATATATGTCATGTAAAACATATTATGCGTCTTTTATGCATCTACACTATTTTGGACCATTGAAAACAATGACTATATAATCGAATATCAAAGAAAACAACAATGTGCATTAATGTTTTCTATATCTGAAACCATTTAGTTTCAAGAATGTGTCCACTTGAAATTTTTGCTGCTGGCGTCAAATCTTTGACAACACTACGATGTCAAACGAGATGCCTATAATTACGTTTCTGAGTAGAATATCTTGCTATAATGTTTCATTAAGAATTTAATGTGTTTGGTACAGTAGGATGTGTGTGTTTGCAATTAAAGATAAACTATATTGGGAAGCACTTAAAAAATTGAATAACCTAATTTTTAAAGGAGAAGATTCTCTACAGCTTTGTTCCCTTATGGTTTTTTCATATCTCGTATCGTTTGAGAGATATTTGCAAAAATAACAGTGTTTTGACGACCTCCACTGAATTAACGAAACCCAGCCGTTCGCAGATATCACGTGACATTCCTCGCCCAGAACTCTCTCTGGCATAAGACATCTGGCTTTGAGTATTTGATTATTTTCTTATTTTAACTTACACGTTTTCCTTCCAAAGCAATGGCGCACTGAAGAATTAAAAAAAAAAAAAAAAAAAAAAAATAAAGTCGTTCTTCGTACGATAAATGGTAATGTAGTGTCTACAAACGCCATATTAGCAGCAGTTGATAACTGCCATCAATAGTATTGGATTAAAGGACGTAACTTTTTAAGTGTTACACGTAGCGTATTGGGCAATGCGTTGAACTGTAACGCTGAAGATCCGTGGTTCAAAACACGCCACTACCTGAAATTTTTTGTTTTACCTAAAAGGGTTTCAGACATTATTATTAATTAATTGTTTGTTGTTTACATTATTATTTTGGTCCAAAATGTTTGCTAAAACTTATAAAACTACAAATCTAAAGTGGGCCGTAAAACACGTCAGTGTGATTTTTTTCCCATAAAACGCATGTGGGAACTGTACTTTTCTACCACTGAACAGTATACTCTTTCAGCTATTTTGCTTATTCAAACTTTTCCTATAAGCGCTTCACAAGCTTCAAAATCTCTTGATCGTAAAAGTCTTCTGACTACGACTGTAGCCACACACCAATGCAATCATTGACGTTGAGAGTTCGGAAACGGCGTAACGGTGATCTGTCTGACCACTTTATTCACTTTTGGAACAAGTTTATCGTCCGCAGCATATTGCCGTCCAGTTCTTCATCGTTGTCTATACTACGTCTGTCACGAAATGTATGACACTAACGTCAAATAACATTTTCAAATCAATGTCCATGTACAATTCAGTAAACTAAGGATGAATTGGTGCAACTGTCATCTGTTTTATCCATGGAAATTGTATTACTCCACATACCTTACACTTGTGCCGGTATCCTATACAGCTGCGCGCAGTTTAAACAACTGATGAGAGAAATGGTCGAATACAACTTCACAGTGTTGTGCTGCCAGAATCGTACTGACCCAAGCTATATATAACAAAAGCTATCAATGAGAGTGCCACTCATTTTGGATGCTTTTCGTCCGTTTAAAATATAGCTCATGGCATAAGCAAGGTGAATTTACAGTTAACCATGTTTTGTGCATGTTACGGAATATGTCATTAAAACTTCTTGACATTACAGCCTTGATTTTCCATTACAGGTTTGCTGGACAGGACTCATTCCTGATGTATGTCCTCAAAAAAAAGTAAGGGATTTTTCAGTAATTACATTTATCAAAAGACAAACACAGTTCTGAAAGCCTACTAATAAAAATGTAACTTTTTCCAAAAGCAACTTCTTGTTCATTTTAGATAAGATGTTTCTAATTGCGTTTTGAAGCAGGACCAAGTCTAACGTCATTTCGCTGCGGCCTAACCATGTCATCATTTGTAAGATTCCCAGCCATACCCTACTGTTGATTACTGTAAAATTTACTATTTCACTTCTTCGTTATGGCTTTTTACGGTGTGAAACGACAAAATACGCAGGTACAAAAACAACATTTTAAAACACATACACAAGAAAAACGTTACACTACGGTCGGGGGTTCGAATCCCCCCTCGGGCATGGATATTTGTGCCGCCCTTAGTCTTAGCTAGTTCATAATTAGTTTGTAAGTTTAGGGACTGATGACCCCGTAGTTGCAATGGAATACTGTCACCCACACTAGAGCCACCTGTCAGCTGAAGATTTATATATAAGAATAATTTTTAAACAAGAATTTAGTTGAGCCCCTAAAAGGTACAGATTTTATTATCGACACTGAACTTTGCAACTGTCAACTGCGGGCAAAGTTGTGTAAACAAATAAAATGAGACATTAAAGATAAGACATATACATTTCATTCCATTCCATGATGGTAGTGGTGGCGGCTGGTGCAGCAACAGTGTTGAATAATTAAAAAATTCTCAGTCTCTGTTGCAATATTTTATTCTCCAATAACGCGTTTCGCAATGTTAGCGCATCGTCAAACTGGAAAAAGACAAATGTTTTGTTACAGTCCGTGTACCTGGCGGGCAGCGAATCTAATGTGGCTAAGGTGACATATCTTTATTTTCCAAGTACATTGAGACATTTGTCATGTGGCTTTATAAGCTTCAAAAAGCCGTCCAATAAAAACCAGTGCGTTGCATACGGAAGAAGCATTGAACGACTATGGGCGAAAGACGATAGCAATTGAGCGCGCAGGTGCAAGACACCGATATACCATTGGGTAGAAGGTCGACCGCGATCAAGCAGATGACTTTCCGTTTCGGATTGAGACGTAGGGATGTAACGTGGGTCCACCAATACCCGTCCGTATCGAAGGCCGCATCCATGGAGTGGAAACATCCGTCATCACCTGTCCGAAAGAAGTTCAAAAGCACTTCGTCTCCGGTAAAGTGCTACTCACCATTTTCTAGGACGTCCAAGAAATTTTGTTGCTGGACGTTTTGGAGGATGCAACCAGCAATGCTGCGCGATTCTGTGCCACTCTGTCGAAATTGAAAGAGGTGTTTCGGAAAAGCGGCATGGCGTTCTGCTGTTGGAAGACAATGCGAGACCACACTCGGAGACGGCAACGCAAAATCATATTGCAACTCATGGTAGGGAGCCCTTTCACCATCCGCCATACAATCCTGATCTCGCACCAAGTGATTTCCATTTGTTTCCAGCTTTGAAGATTCTTGGCGGAAGGCGCTTTGGAAGCAATTCTGACGTCAAACAAGTCGTTTGTTCCGTATGCAACGCCATGATATTTTTCTGGAAGGCTTTTTGAAGCTTATAAATAGGTATGACAAATGTCTCAATGTACTTGGAAATTAAGTAGAAAAATAAAGATATGTCTCATTCTATTTTTTTCACTTTCATTAAAGGTCGCGGCTTCGATCCCCGCCAGGCCTAGGATTTTTATTTGTCACTTTCCACTTCTTTCCCCTCTGGCAGTATTGCTCATGTGAAAAATACCGAGTAGCACCGTGGTTCGGAATCCACGTTAAACTCTAGGTCCGCTTATAACTGGCTGGGTAAGTCAGCACGAAGGTCGGAGGAAGGCAACGGCATACCACCTCCAAATAAGGCCAAGCCTAGTAAAGCACTGTGGTGTTCTAACCAATCTTCGGGTTGTTGACTGCTTTACCTTTTACGCGACTCTGATCACAGACGACAGTGGAAACTTATTTTCCAAATCCCCCTCGTAACTGTTAAAAAACTATTTGTTTCTTAATCAGTATATTAAACTCTGTGGAGCTTGATTGTAGAACCAACGTTTGTATGTTCCTTTCAACTTAAACACATACCTCTAATGGAAGATACCTAAATGTCGTAAGAAATATAATTTTAGCAAATATAAACGGTTTTTATGCTTGACGGAACTAAATAAGTCATTGTAGGCAAGATTTTGTGTTAGACAATTGTGTGCAAGCTAGGAATTCGTATACCACGTCCGCTTTAGAAAGATATTTAATAATGAAACGATGAGTTGCTATAAATGAATTATGTGTATTTTTAGAATCAGAAGGAATACAGAATTTTATTAAGTGAAATACGTTTGAGCTCTCATGCCATTCAGGTCGCTTTAATATATGTCCTGTCATCCTGCCCCTTATTTTTATTAGCGTTCGCCATACGTTCTTCTGCATATAACTGCAATAAACGGGCTTGAATAAATGGAATGTCCGCAGTTTTAGGGAAAAAAGAGCAGAATTAATTTCATAAAATATTGACTTAGCAAATAGAAACCAAAAAGAAAGCTATAGGTTTCACAACAATGTAAAGGTGTGACATGATCTAAAGCGGAGTTCCTAAAGGAAGAGCCTGAGGTGGATTTTTTGTTTTTAGACAAAGAGATTTGTATCACAGAAATTTGAGAAGTATTTGTTATCCAGTATCACTGTTGTTATCTGATGCTGGACATTTTTTGCAGTTTACGAATTTGAGTGTGAAGCATATATCATACAATGTTAATGTTATTCTACCCAAAAATCTCCCACATACTCCATGTTTTGTTGATTTGTGAGATATTCCTCGGATTTTACATAATTCTTCTGTCATATCCATATGTAAATATTTTATTTCCATTTTGTTCATGATTGTGTAGACGAATTTTGCAGACTAAAGTCAACTGTTACCTATACTCTTCAAATTTCTGGACGGGGAAACCATGGAGTAATTAAATATCCCTGTTGTGGGTTAAAACGGGAAGTTCTTTGTGACTGACTGTCTGTGAACATGGAGGACAGCTTTGATTTGCTTTTACGTGCCATCGCAGTCGATCACAGAAGCATTGCTGCTGGCCCTATCCTTACGCTGAGGGAGTAGACGCAGGGGCAGTTTAGAAGCGGTTATGGCAAGGTGCATCCGAGAAGCAGTGAACATGAGCAGCAGAAACTGTACATCGCAGATATGAATTATGTTTTACACGAATTATCGTAAGCGTGGAATGTGCGAGGGTGAAGGTCGGGGTGAGAGTTTTAAAATAAGGAAAGTTTAATTTTTGAAAACTCACAACCACCAACTGCGAACCAAATTCCTAAACATGCAAAAACACTGTATCTGTGATTGCTACCGTTTGACTCGTTTTCTAGGGGATATCACACGTTCGCAGCTTTCCTTCCCTGCATATGATTAACAAAAAAATTCATAATAAAGTAAAGTTCATGAGAGAAAAGGATGTACTAACTACTATTTTTGAAAACACGTAAAAGTTCACTTTATGTTGTTTATTTCACAATATTAGAACCCTGTGGCTGATACGTCTGTACGTCAACACATTTATCAAATAAAGTTATAGCTCGTGAGCCCCCAGACAAAATGAATATTATAGTTTTCACACCATGTGGCTGTCTCAACAACCGTTTATGTTCATGCCTATGCGACGACACGTGTTACATTAATAAATCACAGTCATTTTAATTCAATGCGATGCCAGCTACCCCACTCGCTCGCGACTCGTCACTTGCTGCCCACGCGCGCACGCGCGCCAAAAGCTCAACCGCTGGGTTTTTTCCCCTACGTCATCAACTTCCCCATGTGAGCTGTTCTAACCGACTTCCAACGTACAGCGCTCAGGCAATACATTTCTAAAACTTTATTTAATATCAAAATAATTACACTACACATTAAATAAATGTCTTCTTAGGTTTTTATATTGGTATAAACATCCTTTGTACTATTTATCACAATCGTGCAATTTCTTATATCACAGATTATTACTTTTATAAACAAACATTGCCATGGTAGTTGTGTAACTGTCTTGTATTCATTGGTAATTTATTACTTTTCACTATCAATTAAACATATTACGACAGATGTGACTATATCAGCTAATGTATTGTTTATTTGTCAACAGGCTATTTTGTAATGAGGGCCTTAAAGGTTCCTAACTGCATCAGATTACTTCAAATGCAAGTAGTATTAGAATATTTTATTTCACGCTGTGCACTGCACTGCACCTGGCACTCGCCATTGTCCCTCTCTCCCCTCACTGGAAACGAAACTGGAAAATCCTAAGCTGGAACAAGCCACCAACGTCGGCCTGCTCGCTGGCCTCCTGTCAGCTACAAGCACACAGCAAATCTCAACGTGAAGAATTTCTACCTTTGGCCTAACTGTAAATTTTGTCACCTAACTGCGTACATACATTGCTACCATAATTAATAAGATTAAAATTGTGTAACATTTAGTGCATTGGCATGGTCAATGTTTGCAGCGAACTTCATACTGTTTAATTATCAAATGCTATTAATTACCAGTATTTCTATTGGGCGGTAATGTCACGAATGGAAAACGAAAATAATGGATTTAGGTATACTTAATGCACTTTAAATAACATGGAAAATTTCGGAAGTAGATAAAGCTAAGATTTTGCAACTTATTGTTACATTAATCATGTAGATCTGCTTTAAGTGGTTGCCACAGATATTGAAAATATAAATTCAGATATCTGAGTTTAAAAGAAACCTTCTCTGCTTTCAGCACTCACTTATCACCCAAGTCATACCAGTTCCTTAATAATTCACTCACATTTTTTGATGATTTAGCTTGATAAACCAAGCTGAAATAAAAAATGCAACTAATTTTTGTGCTTAGTTATTTGCACTCCCATTCTACCTTGCTGGTTAAGTACTTAGGGTTTCCAGTTTATCATCGACGTAGGAATTAAGTGCAGGGACACGAAGTGCAGTGTCTGTAGAGCACAGTTAGACTAAACATTACAGTAATCAGATTATGAATGGGTTACATATTCTTTACAGAAACTCTCTCGCAGTTGAACGAATTTCATACCTACAACCAGAGGTGCCAGTTAAATCTTTAGTGGATGGTCTGAAATATCCTTCTTTCACCGTCCAAGCAAGTAATTTTGGTTTTTCGTAATTTGATCTTTGTTCAGATAAAGTAAGGGAATTTCGTAAAAAAGAAGGTGATATGATTATTAGACACATTGTTACAATGGTAGGCACACAAACCTGACGTAATACCATAGATTAAATAAGGAGTATATATTTAATTTACAAGTAAGCAAAAAATGTAATCCTCAGACAAACACCATGTGGAATGAAAATTTCACTCTGCGGCGAAGTGTGCGCTGGAAACTTCTGGCAGATCAAAATTGTGTGCCGGAACCGGGACTCGAACCTGCGCCCATTACCTTTCGCGGGCAAGCACTCTACCGACTGAGCTACCCGCCACAATTTTGATCTGCCGGGAAGTTTCATATCAGCGCACACTCTGCTGCAGAATGAAAGTTTCATTCTGGAAACATCCCTTAGGCTGTGGCTAAGCCATGTCTCCACCATATCCTTTCTTCCAGGACTGCTAGTCCTGCAAGGTTCGTAGAAGAATCTGTGAAGTTTGGAAATTAGGAGGCGAGGTACTGGCGGAAGTAAAGTTGTGTGGACGGAGAGTGAGTCGTGTTGTGATAGCTCAGTCGGAAGAGCGCTTGCCCACGAAAGGCAAAGATCATAGGTTCGAGTCTAGGTTCCGGCACACAATTTTGATCTGCCAGGAAGTTTAAAATACCAGATAATTTTTATCCATCCATTAAGAGAACTTTCACCAAAAGAACTTTCACCAAGAGAACTTTCAGTATATCTAATATATAAAACAGAGTGTCCGTATATTTGTACGTGTTGCATACAAATCTACAGTTTTGTTCCAATCTTCATGAAATTTTGTACACGTAAGCTTCAATCAAGTGTTTGTTTGTAAAGCTTACGGGACTTAACTACGGGGTCTTCAGTCCCTAAACTTACAAACTACTTATGAACTACTTACGAACTAGGACGGCACAAATATCCATGCCCGAGGGGGGATTCAAACCCCCGACCGTAGTGGCCGTGCAGACCGCGACTTAAGCGCCTCAGACCCCTCGGCCACCGCGGCCGGCCTAAGCTTCAATCCATGGACGGTCGCCGTAAGTGTAAGAATCACATACGGTATATAGTTCACTAGATATGACAACATAAACAATGAGATGCGCGAAAAACTGCTGCATTTTGCGACAATGCTGCTATTTTCTCCTAAACCACTGGACCGATTTCAACCAAATTTGGTACACACAAAAAGCCATATAATGCGCCGAGATATACTGTATGAGAACGACAGTACTTAGCGACTTGCAACAAACTTTAAACATAATTTCAAACCTTTATTAAATTTTTTCTCGCTGGCAACCATAGTAAAAAGATGGAAGGAAAAACGTTTCTCCGCTTACCACTTTTCCGTTGTTTATGGAGTAAAACTACGACTATCGGTATGGCGTTAAAATTTATAATTTGTACATAACAAATCGAAGCCGCAGGAAATTTTACAGACAGTTTCCACATATATAGTTGAGTGTACCTGCTAAATTGTATCACAGTAGGACGCGTAGTTCATGAGATATGAGCACATAAGCATAACTTTCATGGAAAACCGCCCCATCGCGTACCAAGTTTTAATCTATGACTTCTTTACTACTAATTGTATTCCCAACAGATTTTACAGACATACAGCCTTTATACAAATGAATAAATACCTGAAAAAGGCAGGAATAAATGAATAAATACCCGGGCAATACCGGGTTTTCAGCTAGTAGAAA
Source organism: Locusta migratoria (assembly GCA_026315105.1). Lineage (NCBI taxonomy): Eukaryota > Metazoa > Arthropoda > Insecta > Orthoptera > Acrididae > Locusta > Locusta migratoria. The sequence continues at coordinate 905,182,082 of CM048744.1, read as the reverse complement.
ATAGAGCGGTCCTGTGATGTTTCGTTTAGGCTAGAGATGACGAACTAGTGGCACCCGTGACATTACTGGCACGCGTTCAAATAAATTGGGTACGAGATTAATTTTTAAAATTTAACAGCTTAATTCAAATGCTGATTTGTTTGTTTGCTTTTAAAGACATAGTACCTAAGTTCATCTTCAAGGAGATATCAGTGTCGCTTTAATGGCGCCAGTTCCACGTGTTCGGAATATTGGACTGCACAGTAGTGGGCTCTGGAGCGATACAACCTACAGGCACGAAGTCTTGGACTTTTGTTACGGGGAATGCTGTGAGCAGCACGTATCGGTAGGAATCTGAAGTTGTCTTGTTGGAACCAACCTATGGGATTTTTTTTTTTTTTAATGTTCAAATGTTTGTATAGTCTATGGGACTTAACTACGGGGTCATCAGTCCCTAAACTTACAAACTACTTATGAACTACTTTCGAACTAGGATGGCATAAATATCCATGCCCGAGGGGGGATTCAAACCCCCGACAGTAGTGGCCGCGCAGACCGTGACTGGATCGCCTTAGTCCCCTACGGGATTCCACGATGAATTACTGTGTATTATTACCCATGCATTTGAGAATATCTGTACTTACAGTAAATGAAAATGAGTAAAGATAGGTCGCCTAGAAAAGTATTTACTTGTTTGTTTATTGTACGCCTACATCATGTGCTGAAATTATACATTGTTTTACCTATGTTATACAGCAGGATGGTTAAGTCTGAGAGTTATATTTACATGTTGCAAGTATTATTAAACGTGGATATATTCGCAAAAAAAAAGTGCAAAATGAGAAATTGCGGAAGTTGGTTGACTGATGAAAATGGCATGATTAGCAACGTCGACAGAGTGGTGAGTGCGTATTACATTCAGGTGATAAACACGGTATGTAGTCTCGAAGTTTATTTATAAGTTGTAATAAATTGATGCAACTGTAGGCATGCTGAGGAGCAAAAAGTTAAAAAATTTACTCTGTCTACTGTCTAGTCTCCAAATATAGATCTACAATATATGCCACTGTATCTTCTTTTACGAATTAGCTCCTATGGACAACGATTATTTCAACTGTTTCTCCTTTCTTTTCTTCCATATTTCTGTCATCTATTTCAGATGTTTCTTCTTTCTTAGGTCGACTTGGTTTCAGTCTTATTCTTCTGTTTTCCCTGGAAACATTTGCCATCATTTAATTTATTTCTGAGTGTAGTCTTTTCCCGATATCTTTTGGGATATTTTAGTACTCGTCCATGTCCATTCCAACTTCTTTGCGCCCTGCATTGTCCATTTTTAATTTACTGAAATAAAGTCTTTTTGTCAATCTGTTGGGATACATCCTTTGTATGTGACCGTAGAAAGCTATTCTTATTTTCCTAATTACAGCAGTGATTTTTTCACTATCTGAATAGAGTTTCCTTAATATTTTTCTTTCAGTAATTTGCAGTGATTCAATTTTTGCCGTTTTGTTCAGACATTCTGCTGGACAGAGTACTTCTCTGCGAATTACTGTAGGATAGTGAGCCAGTTTAGCATTGATGTATGTTGACTTCTTGTGATATATGTCCTTAGTGAGGTAATATGAACTTTTCATCTGACTAACTTTTAATGGCTTCTTTATCTGAAATATCTTGTTCAGTTACTTCTTCTAGATACCTGAACTTTTCTCTCAATTTTTCCATATTTAGTTATCATTGTGTTTGGAGCTGTGCAATGTTTCTCAAAAATTTATAAATTTGGTTTTCTTAAAGAAGATTTGTAATCCTGTTGTTTCAGCTTGTTGTTTTGAGCGATTCTTTATTGAATCTGAAAAAGTAGCTACGTCATCTGCAAATGCTATATAGTGTATTTGCAGGTTGTCCCTTTTGTAATCTAAATCCCTCATTGATTTGGCTTTCTACTAATGACATTCTCCATTCCCTTATAACTTTTTCTAGAATGCAATTAAAGAGCAATATGGAGAGACTGTATCAATGTATTTAAAACTTCTCTGATTGAATCTAATATATATATATATGAGAGAGAAGCCTTATGTCGGAGCACGTCTAGGACATATTAAGTGCACTTTTTGGAAAAAATTGCACTTGTATTTACAAAGATTCGCCATCTCTTCCTTAGGCACTCCTGTGCCCATCTTTTCTAATGAGCATTCGCCATCGGGGACAATGTACTGTGTTCTACTACTTAATAAGTCGTAGAGCCGCTCTCACATCTGGGAAACAATTCCAGACGCTCGCGCTACAATGGAGCATCGTGTCAAACTTTCGAATATGGTTGGTTGGTTGCTTGGTTTGGTGTTTTAGGGGGACAAGCTGCGGAGGTCATCAGTCCGCCTTTCGAAAATCAATGAATATACAGTCTGCCTGTTGACCTTCATCCACGATTCGCAAGATATCATTTGAGAAGAGGGCAAGCTGTTTCTCAGACGAACTGTGGTGATGCACGGATTGTAGCTTCCAAATAAAATAAAGCCTATCCACCTCCAATATGTGGTGTCTCCGCTGTCGTTCGAACTTCTTCAGCTGTTGTCGCTACAAGCCAACCTCATTACATATGGGGTCTTACGGAAGCCGTATAAGAAACATTATAAAAATATCGGTACAGTACAGTGGTTCATCTTAGTCACTGATGTCTAAAACAATTGATCATACTGTCTGTTTTAACAATGATAAAATCGATTGTTATTAGTATTATTGTATTGTAATTGAGGTACGTAGTGCGTCACTGATTATTAGGCTCAATTGATAGATTAACATTAAAATTAAAAGTACAGTTTACAAAATTGTTGTTTTTATTTCATGACCAGTCATGAAGAAAAAAAAATTAATAAAAAGACAATTTTACAATCTGGACTATTTTTAATTTTATTTTTACCATTACATGAAAATAGCTCTATTTCAAAAATGTTCAAATGTTTGTATAGTCTATGGGACTTAACTACGGGGTCATCAGTCCCGAAACTTACAAACTACTTATGAACTACTTACGAACTAGGACGGCACAAATATCCATGCCCGAGGGGGGATTCGAACCCCCGACTGTAGTGGCCGCGCAGACCGTGACTGGAGCGCCTTAGTCCCCTCGGCCACCGCGGCCGGCAGCTCTATTTCTCCATAATGCTTTCTAAAATTATTAATTGATAGGAATTGTTTCTCTTTTATAAAGTGTCTTTCCTTTTCACAAGATATTCACTACCAACCTGGTCTGCCATGTCGCTATATAAATTAGTAGCGCCGCAGAAATTTTCGCAGTATTAATTTGCTCAGGAGCTCTGCACGTGAAGCCTTACAACACTATAACGCGGTGTTACGACTAATGTGAAGCAGTAACGTATGTAACAGAGTGAACGGGACTTTTGGATGGCCTATGATACATTCAAGTCCCTCGTTTGTCACCCGTTCTAGTTTTGTCGTAACACGTCGAACATAGGTTTCGGGTATTGAAGACTACCTGCATTCTTTGGAGACGGAGATCGTACACTTCTGAGCTTGTAAACACGTTTCTAACAATATATATTTTCTTCGATTAGACGTATAAGTATCGTCAACATACGCAGCTGCAGCAGAAGCCGAAATTATGTCGCTACCCCCACAAGATAGTTCAATCAGGAAGCATCTGTGAATTCGCCACCGGCAACATTCACAATTTTCTGATTTGGTGATATAAATTCTGACGGCGTCCAGATATTACTTGTGGCATCAGATTTTAAGTCTCCAGAAAATTATAAAGGAATTAGTCTAGTGAACAAAAGTGTATACATTGCCTGACTAACACTTCCTGCAAGTTGCGCGTACAACTAAACAAGCTGCCCGCTTCGCCTGAGGAGAATTTTCCTGTTAGCACAAAGTAGAATCTATCATGCACTAGGTATTTGATGCATTTGACAGCTGACGACCTTATTCAGGCAGCTTGAAATCTTTCTTAACTCATGATTTCTTATTTTCTGATAATTGATTTTCACGACAATTACAAATAGGGTATGAAGTCATTGCGGACGAAAAGTTTTATGTTTTTATTTCGGGATCACTGGTTACAAAATGACACGCAACAATATCAACATACCGCAGCAAACTTACAGATTGTAAAAGTCTTCCCATTCCATTATTGTGTGTTGCAATTTTTTTTTTTATTTAAATGACGCGTTTCGACCGGTTAGGGCATCTTCAGATGTCTGACAAAGAAGAAAAATGAACCAGAACTTACAATATTTCAATTTTTTTCCTAGCTACAAAACAATGCTGAAATCGTAATAAGCAATTGGAATAATGTACGGTACGGTATGAGTAGGTAAAACATTAGTTTCATACATTATTACAATTCCTTATTACTGATTTCAGCATTGTTATGTAGCTAAAAAAATTTAAACATTGTCATGTAAATATTGTAAGTTCTGGTTAATTTTTCTTCTTTGTCAGATATCTTAAGATGCCCTAACCGGGCGAATCGCTTCATTTAAATAAATATCTTAACAACAAAGACATTCTTATATTCAAGAGTTCCACTTACAGATTAGAAGATTCAGAAGTAAAAACAGCAAGTTGCGGTCTTTCGGGATGTACAATGTGCACCACAACATGTTGCCGCAGACGTAAAATCCCCATTTAAGCTCAGCGAGCGTGTGGTTGTTTGGTGGCGCCTCTAGCGGTCACTATTTCAACTGGAGCGACGAAAGGAAATTACTCCTAATGAGAAGATTTATATATTATTGGAGGCTAAGGCTACAGCCACACTTGCGTTTTTTGAAGCTGGACGCTCAGCGTCAAAAGACGCCACAGTTATAGGCAGGCATCTTTTTCTGCCAGCGTCAGACGGGAAGGCGCGTCCTCAAGGTCAGACGCCAGTCGGATGGACCAAGGCCCATTCCCTGCGTCAAAAGACGCTTCTCACACTGCGTTCCCACGTGAACTCAGTACTATCTGTGCAGTCTGTCAACGCACATTAGTGTGTGTAGTCAAGTGTTATTACAGTTTTTTTCGATGAGTGAGATGGAAAAAATTCAACTTGAAAGCGAACGTATTATTAGAAGTTCAAGCTCGACCATTTTTATACGACATTCAAAATGAGGATTATAAAAACAGACAAAAAAAAGAGACGGTTGGCTAGCTGTCATTTTATGCAATGCAAATAAATAATAAAATAAGTAATAAAACTTCACTTACCTCAGAGTAACTGATAGTTTTTCTTCAGCCCTTATACAATCACGTAGTCGAGTATTTCTTCCAATAATAGCACTCGATACATTATACAGCAGAGTTTCGTATGACTTAATAGACATCCTGTAGCTCAAAAAACTTTTCAGGGTTTTCTTTAAGTTTGTTATCAGAGTGAATTTTCCCAAAAAAACGTTCAAATGTTTGTAGAGTCTATGGGACTTAACTACGGGGCTATCAGTCCCTAAACTTACAAACTACTTATGAACTACTTACAACTAAGGACGGCACAAATATCCATGCCCGAGGGGGGATTCGAACCCCCGACAGTAGTGGCCGTGCAGACCGTGACGAGCGCCTCAATCCTCTCGGCCACCGCGGCCGGCTGAATTTTCCCCTCTCTGATCTGTCTTCAATTATTGGATGAATCCAAATACGTATTTCTTTGTCTACGTCGTCTCCGCCGAAACAGTAACAATGCAGCACATATTATTGTTGCAGACTGTTTACTTAATTCATTCATTTCTCAATGCTGCGATGTCACCATGCAGGTCTGAAACGGTACTGGGCCAAATGAGGCCACATTCACGCCTTTGGTCGGTAGGACGCCTGTAAGAAGACGCTGTATATACGCCGCCGAATGTGGCCACCACCTGGCGCCTTTTAAAGCTGCTTCTTTAGACGCTGAGCGTCCAGCTTAAAAAGAACGCAATTGTGGCCGTAGCCTAAGCATGGACAAATGCTGTGACATCGAACGAAATGTTCAAATGTTTGTAAAGCTTATGGGACTTAACTACGGGGTCATCAGTCCCTAAACTTACAAACTACTTATGAACTACTTACGAACTAGGACGGCACAAATATCCATGCCCGCGGGGGGATTCGAACCCCCGACCGTAGTGGCCGTGTAGACCGTGACTGAAGCGCCTCAGTCCCTTCGGCCACCGCGGCCGGCTGACATCGAACGTTAGACTATTCTGTCACTTACCTTGTGACAATGCTGCATTGTCGTGAGTTGAGCCGGTGAGAGAAGCTGTCGTAAACGTGGCTGGAGAAGAACTGCAGTGGCAGGCGGCTGTACACAGTCACAGGGGAACTGCGCTGCTCAGGCCCGTAGCGAGGCTGCTGGCGCGCCTCTCCGCTGCCGGCAGGCCACTGTGAGTTTCTCTGGCGGCGGACAGATAATCCGTGACGTCATCAGATCGGGGGCCGCGCGTTAGTGTGGAGGCCCGTGGCTCGCTGGGGGCGCAGACCTCACACCGCGGCCGGAGCACCGGGCCCCTAGCCCAGGGTGGGGCGTCAGGTACAGCTGCTAGCAGCCGACCGCCGACACGCAGCGTCACGTGATCTACAGTGTAACCCAATAGCCCGTCCGTTTTGGATATGCACTAACAACGAGACCATGTGGGTATCGGATTTTAGTTTTTTATTTTTATTTTTTTTCTATTTATGGTACGTGAAGTTCAGAACTCAAATAACAGTTAGCCAAAGCCATTCGACGCAACTCAAAAAATTCTGTTTTGAAGGTTTGCAGGAACATGTAATAATAATTAAAACAGGTACATCATCTGTCGGTGTAACTCAGATGCTATCGTTTTGACATTACACGCATAGGGTCGTTAGTTCAAATGTTCAAATGTTTGTATAGTCTATGGGACTTAACTACGGGGTTATCAGTCCCTAAACTTACAAACTACTTATGAACTAACTAAGACTAAAGACGGCACAATTATCCATGCCCGAGGGGGGATTCGAACCCCCGATCGCAGTGGCCGTGCAGACCGTGCATGGAGCGCCTCAGTCCCCTCGGCCACCGCGGCCGGCGGTGGTTAGTTCGAACCCCGCAGTGACAGATTTTTGTTCGAATACTTACAAAATTTTCTATGTAATGGTAATTGTTTCAAAATAATCAGTGATTTTTTATGTTTTATAAAAGGTTGTTAATAATGACGGTTTCAATTATATACATATACAGGGTGTTTCAAATCAAATGTTTGTAGAGTCTATGGGACTTAACTACGGGGTCATCAGTCCCTAAACTTACAAACTACTTATGAACTACTTACAACTAAGGACGCCACAAATATCCATGCCCGAGGGGGGATTCGAACCCCCGACCGTAGTGGCCGTGCGGACCGTGACTGGAGCGCCTCAATCCCCTCGGCCACCGCGGTCGGCATACAGGGTGTTTTACTAAGTGTGTTTACCTCTGTAACTTATAAAATAATATGTGAGGGGAAATTTTAATGCGGTAGGTCAACAAAAGAAATGTTTCTGCGAATACAGTTTATTGTATCGTTTTCCAAAGTGTTACACCACAAATATATATATTTTTTTAAATGGAACAATAGTTTCTTCTACCGTGTATTGGATTCGTTTAAACCAGCTGCCTCCAAATCAATTTAAACTACATTCCTATCACTGTTAGTTGGGGTGCTACAGCCCTTCAAAGTTCCGGGGGCGGAGGTTGCGATAGCGTAGCTAACTGGCCGAGTGGCTATCCCCTGGGGCACGGCCCACTGTCTCATGACCACCAGCCAGTAAGCTACGCTGTCGTAGTCTCCGCCCCCTAAACTTTGAAGGGTTGCAGCTCCCAAACTAACAGTGATAGGAATGTAGTTTAAATTGATTTGGACGCAGATGGTTTCTACGAATCCAATGCACGATAGAAAAAACTATTGTTCCATTTAAAAAATTATATCTTTGTGCTGTAACTCTTTGGAAAATGATACAATAAACTATGTTCATAGCTCCGCAGAAAGTGTAACATTTCTTGTGTTGACCTACCGCATTAAAATTTCCCGTCACCTATTATTTTATAAGTTACAGAGGCAAACACACTTTGTTACATTTTTACGGTATTGCCTTCATTATGCCTTATAGTTGACGGCAGCCACGACAGTGTTTTTGGAATGTCATCTCCATAGCTACTAATAGCTTTTGAATTTCAAAGCAACGAACCTAGTCGACCTTCATATTAGGTGACAAGGTGTTCCGCTCGTCTACATATCAATAAACTGCCACAATTCGAGGAATTAGAGATCCCAAAATGTTTCCCTTAACTGAATTTGAGATAACGTAATTTTGTTTACAACTTACGTGAAATAACTCCTCGCAGTCGAGATCGAGTGATTGGCTAATGAGAAACATTATAGAAAATTACGAATAAACAAATATACGTGCATTATTCGTAAAAATTACCGTTAGGTATTAAAATATTTTAAGTGTTCATAGACAACAACAATAAATCTATTACAGAGGGATTCGAAGCCCAGACCCTAAGCTTGGAAAGCCAGAACGCTACCACCTACGCTATACGGACAGATGCAATTTCTGAATATCTATACTTACACGTACTTGCAGAACTTCAAAGTCGATTTCCTCGAGAATTTTTGACAGATGCATCGAATGGATTTGCCTGATTGTTATTTAAGTTCGTAACTTCACGCACCATAAATATAAAAAAAAAATGTAAAATCCGATATCCATGCGGTATCCTTGTAAGTGAAGGTAGGCAGACAGGTACAAACGTACACATACAACAAGGTCAGAAAAATCATGGGACAGAGCTATACACAGAGACGAATGGTGGTAGTGTCGCTACACAAGGTATGAAATGGCGTAGCTTCTGTAAAACTGTCATTTGTACTCTGATGATTAGTGGGAAAATGTTTCCCACTCGGTTACCATCGCATAACTTGAATTGACAGACTCAACGTGGAATGGGCATGGAGCTACGCACATGGTGTCTTCCATTTTGGAAATCATTAGGGACGTACGTATTCCGAGAACCTCTGTGACAAGATGGTTTCGGAATTATTAAACGTCAGACTTTATCCTGAAATAGGTCTTTATTGAATTTTCATGAAATGTGTGTATTCGTCAGATACGTAGGAATGGCATGTCTGAGTTGCTGTGTGAATGTCGCGGTATTGCTGCTGTGCGCTGTTAAACAACAGTGCAGTGCAGAACGTGATCGCGAGAAGTCGTGTTTAGAAATAGTCTCCGTGAAGGGGCACTGTGGGCTCCAGAAATGTGGAGCGAGAATTATCGATGATTTTATTTGATTACATGATTCAGGGCTTTTTACTTTTTAATGAGATGATTAAGAGAGAATGATCTTTGCACGCTGACAAGGTAAGAATACTTTGATCTTTGTAGAACTTCTCAGGGAGCCATTCTTAACAGCGTGGACAGTTTCCTTAATAAATCGTTTTGTGCACTCCAGACAAAAACGCACCTAAATAGTGAGATTAATAGTTAGCTTCTTTGAAAAACTGTTATGTTTTTTTTTTTATTATTGCTATTCACTGTAAATGATGTACTGATTGAATATTTGTGTTGTAGTAAATCGTTCTGTGACCTCCCGACAAATTCGTACTTAAATGATAAAATTAAGAGTTTGCTTTTCTGGGAAACTCGTTTTTTTTCACATTATTGTTTCTGACTGTAAATGATGGAACATATCTAGGTTGAGTGTTGTGGTGTCACTCTAAATCGCATTGAGGAAGTAATTGTTCATGTTTTGGTGCAAACTTTGATACTGCAAAAAATGCAGTTAATACCTTAAAATACAACCCCATACAGTGTAGCGTAAATGATTCTCTTCCATGCCAAATTTTTTATGATTTATTAAATCTTAACTTTTTTTTTACCATACCAGATTCAGAAATTTTGCATTGCACTTAAGTAAGATTGGAGTTGGCTTCCAAATTAAGTTTTATTTTGGAGTAGTGTCGTCGCTTTGGAAGGTATAAGGATGTTTCAGTGTATATTAACATTTCTTCATTAAATAAGTTTTCATGGAGTAATAATCAGTTTTTCGCTTGTTTCAACATATCGTACAAAGTCACACCTGTAATTCGTTTTCTTCTTTGGTGTTGAATATCCAGTTTCGGTTATCATTTTTTAGTAGGCTTGTACCTATACGGCCGCTGATGACCTCGCTGTTGAGTGCCCTAAAACGCCAATCATCATCACCAACATTGTACCTGTAACATTACTATATTTAAATCATACGCATCCGATTCACAGGACTTTTTGTAATGAATTAACAGTACGCCATATATCTTTTATCCTAGAGGATATGTTTTGCAGTATGTCATAGGATCATTCATAGTTGAAAGAATACGATATTGTATAAATTTAACTGTAGGCAACATCCACAGTAAATATTAAAATTTGATAAAAGTGGTCTCCGTGGTATCTGTAGATCTGCAGTAAAACAATTTTCGCGACTGACTAATGTTCTTAATTAACTTTGAGATTTACAGCTGTGTTAGTCTCGAAATTATTAGCGTTTTAAAATTAAGATAATGCTGAAACGCATATATTTTGTACAATGGAATAGAAATTTACGAGATTCATAAAGGAAGTGGAATTCTGGTATGCATTTAATTATTTTAGAATTCTACAGTTAGCCGCAAGGTAAAAAAAAAAAAAAAAAAAAAAAAAAAAAAAAAAAAAAAAAAAAAAAAGAAAAAGTTCCATTATGGTTGGCAAAAACTGTGATTATCTCACAAACGTCTTACTTTCATACCTACATTTAGTGAGACGTTTGGCCTCTATTGTCGTGTAATATACTAAGAAGTCTACTGAGTATCTTGTCACAAATGAAACACGCAAACAGGAATTAATTAGGGAAATAAAATATATGAAATTCCTTATGTTATTTCTTCAATTTAAAAATTTAAGTCCTACAATATTAGTTCGTCATGATCTAATGGAAATCTGGCGTTCTGTCTCTTTGCAAATTACAGAACGAAAATAACCCTGGTATTTTCAGACAAAAAATAAATCTACAGAACTTGCACGAAGCAAATTTTAGCAAATTTTAGCAAATTTTAGCAAATTCCATTACACACCTTCAATGCTTGATAGTCCAATCTGTTGAAGAGGAGAAACAATATTCGCGCGCTCGTTTTTACCTGGGCTGTGGTTTCTGACGTCCTGTCGCAATAAATAGCAGGCAGTTTGAATTACACTGAAATTACCTGGATGTGACAGCTCTGAGGCGACACCTGACATCGCATTTGATTCCATGTAAATGAGATACATTGCAAAGCCAGCTGCTTCCGTTGTTCGTGTCATTTGCAGAGATAAATCACCCAATCCTTCATTCGTAGCACAAAAAATATTCGTAGTGTTGAATGCTTTGCTGGATTTATTACAAATGCACGACAACAACTACAGTAGTAGAATTTAGAGACGAGCGATAAACCTGTCAGACAATTACAAGCGACTTTAGTACATACGCTTGCGTTCCACAAAACATGTTTTCTTTGTAATAAGATAATTACTTGGCTCTGTATAGAAAAGTGAGTTTGCTTTGGTATATAAGAAGCAACCCAGAGTACACAGGCCAAGTTGTCGTCCTAAGAAGAGCAGATTCTGTGCTTTTTGCCATGGAAGAGGGCCACAAGAAGATCTGAATTTACTCTAGAAACAGAGATTTTGCTCTACACACACACACACACACACACATACAGGATAGATATCCGGTGTCATGGTTTTTGTCTACCATGAAATCCGAGACTACTCAACTGTTCAACTGATATTAGTGACATTTTGCACGGTGTGGTCATTTGGTCCAATTTTAACATCAGAATTGCTTTCATCTCGCTTAATAACTAGAATATTAATTCTATGCCAAATATAATACTGGCCATTAAAATTGCTACACCAAGCAGAAATGCAGATGATAAACGGGTATTCATTGGACAAATGTATTATACTAGAACTGACGTGTGATTACATTTTCACGCAATTTGAGTGCATAGATCCTGAGAAATCAGTACCCACAATAACCACCTCTGGCCGGAATAACAGCCTTGATGTGCCTGGGCATTAAGTAAAACAGAGCTTGGATGGCGTGTGTATGTACAGATGCCCATGCAGCTTCAACATGATACCACAGTTCATCAAGAGTAGTGACTGGTGTATCGTGACTAGCCATTTGCTCGGTCACCTTTGGCCAGACGTTTTCAATTGGTGAGAGATCTGGAGAATGTGCTGGTCAGGGCAGCAGTCGAACATTTTCCGTATCCAGAAAGGCCCGTACAGGACTTACACCGCGCGGTCGTGCATTATCCTGCTGAAATGTAGGGTTTTCCCAGGGATCAAATGAAGGGTAGAGCAACGGGTCGTAACACATCTGAAATGTTACGGCCACTGTTCGAAGTGCCGTCGATGCGAACAAGAGGTGACAGAGACGCGTGACCAATGGCACCTCATACCATCACGCCGGGCAATACGCCAGTATAGTGATGACGAATACTCACTTCCAATGTGCGTTAACTGCGATGTCGCCAAACACGGATGCAACCATCATGATTCCGTAAACAGAATCTGGATTCATAAAAAAAGACATTTTGCCATTCGTGCACCCAGTTTCGTCGTTGCGTACACCATCGCAGGCGCTCCTGTCTGTGATGCAGCGTCAAGGGTAACCGCAGCCATGGTCTCCGAGCTGCTAGTCCATACTGCTGCAAACGTCGTGGAACTGTTCGTTCCGGCCGCGGTGGCCGAGGGGACTGAGGCGCTCCAGTCACGGTCTGCACGGCCACTACGGTCGGGGGTTTGAATCCCCCCTCGGCCATGGATGTTTGTGCCGTCCTTAGGATTGGCTAGTTCATAAGTAGTTTGTAAGTTTAGGGACTGATGACCCCGTAGATAAGTCCCATAAGCTATACAAACATTTGAACATTTGATTTTTTTGAACTGTTCGTGCAGATGGTTGTTGTCCTCATCTGTTGAGTCAGGGATCGAGACGTGGCTGCACGATCCGTTACAGCCATGCGGATAAGATGCCTGGTATCTCGACTGCTAATGATAGGAGGCCGTTGGGGATCCGGCACAGCTTTCCGTATTGCCCTCTTGAACCCACCGATCCATATTCTGCTAACAGTCATTGGATGGCAACCAACGGGAGCAGCAATGTCGCGATACGATAAATCGCAATCGCGATAGGCTACAATCTGATCTTTATTAAAGTCGGAAACGTGATGGTACGCATTTCTCCTCCTTACACGAAGCATCACAACAACGTTTCACCAGGCAACGGCGATCAACTGCTGTTTGTGTATGAGAAACCGTTTGGAAACTTTTCTCATGTCAGCACGTTGTAGGTGTCGCCACTGGCGCCAACCTTGTGTGAATGCTCTGAAAAGCTAATCATTTGCGTCTTCTTCCTGTCGGTTAAATTTCGCGTCTGTAGTACGTAATCTTCGTGGTGTAGCAGTTTTAATGGCCAGGACTGTAAAGGTTTTCATCTAGATTCTATAAGTATCCAACAATTAGTGCTGTGTTGAAGTCTAGACTAGCGGTAATGTGCTAGGTTCGAGAGCAAATGATCAAGGATATGAAACTAGAGGGAAAGAGAGAGAGAGAGAGAGAGAGAGAGAGAGAGAGAGAGAGACAGACAGAGAGAGAGAAATAGAAAGAGAGAGAGAGAGAGAGGCTTACCTTACTTTAAGTTGTTCGCAAGTGCAGGGATCGATAAACTAAATAGTTTGGTCCATTAGGTTTACAAACATTTGAAGTTTTTGATTTGACAGTCAGAAGTTCGTATTGTTAGCTAACAAACATAATATAGTAATTCATTAGGAATGGAGTTTCTATGGAAAAATAATTTTTAAAATTGCATACCTCTTCAGATTAACGAACTAAAAACAGTTAAAATTAGAATGTCAGTGGAGTTTGTTCAACGGCTTTAATCAAATCATTTACGAGATATCGTATTTGAGAAAAGTGTCCATGGCAACAGTTGTACGAAATCTGCGGTAGTAAATACTAAAGAATAATATGAGTAGATACACGAGTGATGTGTATTCTAGTCAGTAAAGAGACAATTGACCATGACAGATTGTGTTCAAAACGACCACTGGCAGCAGCAATTCATGCTTACCGTCTGGTGTGAAAGACTGCTACATACTTATTAACATTTCAGCGTAGATGTCTCAGCAGGCAATAGTAATAGTAATATGTCGCTGCATTTCATAGAGTGTAGCAGGTATACCTTTGTAGAAAATATCATTCAGATTTTCCTATAGAAAAAATACTTCAGCAGTCAAATCTGAGGAATGGGCCAGCCAAGGTAAAGGACCGCTCTGACCAATCCAACGATTACGAAACAATTCGCCGGCCGCGGTGGCCGAGGGGACTGAGGCGCTTCAGTCACGGTCTGCACGGCCACTACGGTCGGGGGTTCGAATCCCCCCACGGGCATGGATATTTGTGCCGTCCTAGTTCGTAAGTAGTTCATAAGTAGTTTGTAAGTTTAGGGACTGATGACCCCGTAGTTAAGTCCCATGAGCTGTACAAACATTTTGAACGAAACAATTCGTGAAGACATGCTGTAATAATCCGTGTGCTATTGGCTGGACAGCCATCATGCTGGTCCCACACGTTCCCTGGGGCCTATGAGCTAATGGTTAACTATCCCACACCACACATTTACACTTCAAGGCCGTTGGCGTTCCACTTGATTAAGCTAACAGGGATTGCCAGTAGACTAATGATGCATGTTTAGGTGGTTTAATTTGTCATGAATAGTAAATGTGGGTTGATTACTATACGAGATACATGTTGCACCTGGAGTAACCTATCTCTAAGGCTCTTGTACAGAAGGTAATATGATTCTCATAATCCTTGAATTGTGTATTCAAATGATTGTAACGCTGCGGGGTCATCAGTCCCTAAACTTCCAGACTACTTTTGAACTAGCTTATACTAAAGACGACACAAACATCCATGCCCGGGGGGGGGGGGGGAATTCGAAATCCCGACGGGGAACGGCCTTGCGCATCGAAACATAACACCTCAATAAGCTCGGCCGCTCCGCCGCGGCTTTGAAGTATGTAATCAATTTCTTTGAATTGATGTGTTTCTAATATCGATCATTTCTAGGTACCAAATATTTTTGTAGGATTTTACCATCAGATACTTTGGTAGCAAGACAATATATAATTTTCTGGCATCCAGCATTATTGAAGAAGATACTTTACGATAGAATTGTTGCGGTGTGCTTTTCGAATGTTCTCAATTTCTGCAGGTTATGATCTAACACATTCAGCGGGCCACGATGGAGCAACCGAGCGTACCTAGGCGCATAGGTGTGAAGTGGAGCGCTGCTCGCCGTCAGAGGTTCGAGTTCTCCCTCGGGCATGGGTGTATTTGTTGTCCTTAGCATAAGTTAGTTTAAGTAGTTTCTAAGCCTAGGGGCTAATAACCAGAGTAGTTAAGTCCCACAGATTTACAAATAGTTAAGCATTTTTGAATATTCGGCGGATGTGCCAGCTTTGACAGCGAGATTTTACAGGTGGCTCGGATACAAGAACATACATCGTACAGAATATTTCGCCTTCCATCACAGAATGAGCCAACACAGAATGAGCCAACAACAGTCTTAACAAATGTTATACCTCTGGTTCTCGGGATTCGATGACCATGTAACGCTTTATCATCTGCTCTAGTTAGTACTGAAATCATGTGTCTGTGGAAACGTTTACGGAACGATGAGGTCGCGAATTTTCGCAACAATATTATCCAACGCCAGTGACAAATTTTTTTTTATCCTTTCAATTACTGCCGACAGTGAGAGTTATTGTTGCCAACAATGTTATTCAACTTCTTGAAGCGATATACCCAAGTACCAAACCTTGAAATCTATGTATTTTTCTGACACACAACAGCAACATCCAGTCGTAAATATCTGCGTCTTCTGTTTCCTTCTAATTCAATTTCTGCTGAACAGCCTGATTGATTGTTTGAATGAACGGAGTATGCAATTGTTTTACTCCAAGCAGTACAGAATACCTGTAGTGTTAATTTTCTTCAATTTATTCATTACTGATGCCTACGACAGACATTTTATCCAATGTTCTGCCGTCATAGGATCGGTGGTGAGTAAACAAAGCTCGCTGATTTCTGAATGTTCGGAGACCTACAATTATATCTGAATCGAAGACCAAGGCAGTTACAGCAATTTTAGGAACCATCTGCAATGTAATAAGAAGACATAGTACATTGGCACATGACAAAAACATACAGGAACATACAGGAAATAGAAAGGAAGGAGCTTAGAAATTAGCATCCTATCGACAGTATAATCATTAAACAGGAAGTAGAGACACCATTACGGAAATATGTCCATCTTTAAACTAATTTTATGCTATGGCTCCTAAAACGCTAGTCCGTCCACCCCACCCCCCTCAACATTTAAAAATTTTGGAAAAGTGGTATCAAAGGAGAAAATGTTTACTGGAGAGAATCAAAGTTTAATTTTTGAAACACGTACGTTTTAGTGTTTATAGAACTATTCGGCTACCAAAAATGTTCAAATGTTTGTGATTCTATGGGACCAAACTACTTTGGTCATTACTCTATAGACTTACAAACTACTTAAATTAAGTTAAACTAACCTAAGGACAACACACACACTTCGAACTTCCGACGCGGGAGGCCGCGCGATCAGTAACGTGGCGCTCCAGACCGCTCGGATACTCCCGCGCGGCTATTCGGCTACCTTTGTCTAGCATATCGATGACTAAAACTCAGTTCTGGGGTGACGCTACAGTCAGAGTGCTATAATGAACTGTCAGGTATAGATCACGTAGAACTCAGTTCAGACCTCAAATAACCGTAAGATCTTTATTGCTGGTATCATACCAGAGGTAACAGAAACTTGCATGGCATTGAACCACAATCAACTAGAGTCTCCATAATGGGACTCATGTCGGTGGCAGACAGATTGACACCGACGAGACCAGCGATGGCTTTGGGGAAAGTCATGAGAAGTAGCAATTCTTGAGAGCAGAACTACAAATGTATGGGACACTGCAAAAGCAAACATTGCCTACAATTATAAACTACCACACTTATATCTGAGTCAGATAGAAGTATCATTCTACTTGTTTGATAACCCCATGACTGCATCTGTAGCGCTCTTTTAAAGTTGCTGAATCTAGAAAATTTTCAAAACCCCTATGCATGACTTGATGTTCAAAGTACAATTCTGAAGGTATTATACTGACCGTTAATCATCATATAGACACAATACCGTTCTTGAGAATTCTCCGTCAAACAGCCTTCTGCAACTGCTTAAATTCTGTTTACTTCGGCACATATGTTACTTTATCTTCACTCACTGAAATCTATCGGACCACTCGGCCAATAAGCAACTAATCAGGCGTGCCAAGTGTTTTATGTCCGTCTAACTCTCTTTCGCCCTGCTGTGTCGTCACAGCTAGAAATTTCCTGATTGCTTTGTTTGGCTTCTTTGTCATGTTGCGTGACATGTGACTGCCACTCTATTAAAGACCGTCAAGGTGCATTCTCTTGACTCTGGAAAGGTCTATTGGCCTGCCGCTTTATCTCTGTCACTTGACAGTCCATTTAATAGAACAAGTCTCACGCTTACTTATCAACAAACACACAAGTGTTTTCGAGGTCTGCCAGACCTTGTCTCATGTGACTCACAGTAGGGCTCTTTCCAGATAATATGTGTAGAATCGCCTGGCCATTAACGCGACCCTCATCACAGGGGCTGCACAGCGATGCATTCCTCACTTGGCGGTCTGCTGTTCTCTTTCTTGTTAGGTACAGTCAGAAGTCCGGACCATCTGTCTTAATTAGTCTGCCGGATTTTAATTTTAATATGTAGGTACTATTATTTAATTAGTACTGTCCATTACTTAATTGCATAAAATCCGACAAGTAATCCCAAAGTATGCAGTAAGTGAGCAGATATAGACCACAGAAATCATCTGCTGTCAACAGAGACACACAAGTCTGCGCCACACTACAGTGTTCTCAATAGTCTCAGGAACTCTGTGTTTGTATATTACAAACATAGGAAAAAGTGGTTTGTAGTTGTGAGTCTTACAATAATTGTATGTACTCACTAAATGGCAGTGTTCGAGCACGTTGAAAAACTTATTGAAGGAAGGTTAGGCTTTAACGTCATCTCGAAAGTATGGTAATTGAAGCAAAAGCTCAGATTATTTTGAAAGTTGTGGAAGAAAAGTGTGCCATTTCAGAGAAAGATGCGTAACGGTTGTGAATGATGAAAGTATATGATCTCCAGTTAAACAACGAATCAACGGATTGTTCTCAAATTATATTAGCATGACCTAAGGATCACATAACTGACTTTCGTGTGCTTCTTTACTCTCGTACCATTGTATTTTCTTCCAGAAGGCTGTGCCTGATTTGCACGTCATCCATTCAATATAAATGTAGGCAATACAGAAATTAATTTAATTAATTTTAGTGGGCGATATTCATAAACCTTAAGAAACTTTTGAAGCGGATTACTATAATTTTATTCCTCAACCGATTTCATCGGTTAACAGACCATCAAGTGGAGTAATTCTGTTGTGAAAATTGTTATATAGGTCACGATATGACATAAGCAATTAACAGCAACAGATATATCAGATTAGTAGAAAGTTCCAGTCTCAGAATTGTGTAGAAATAAAAAACAAACTTCAAGGTCAGCTAACTGAGAAAGCTAGCAAATTTATTCACAAGAGTGCCTGCGTAGGAACAGTGACTTTTAAATAAACAGGGAGGCCTGTAGTAGCGTTCTTGCCTTAGTTGGATCCGCAGTGAGCTTATAATCCAACAGCTGTGCTACACATTTTTTTATAACATGTGGCCTTGACAACATTACTCATTCTGTAACATCGGGTTTGGTTATCGACTAGGTCGTCATTATTATCACTTTGGAAATGCCTGTTTGTGTTATCCTCACTATTTGATCATCGACGTCCATGTGTCTGAAGGGATCTCGTTTCTTTCCGGTGTTCAAAAATTTTTTTCTGGGTCTAAAGCAAATGCATATTCTAGCTATGTTAATTCATTGACTGTGGCCGACTGCGTCTTTTGTAGAACGGTTTTTCACAGGTATAAGTGGGTGGATTTTTATGTTACCATAATATGTTCAAATAACAAAGATTTTGTTCTTTTTTCTCTGTGCTGAACATTTACGCTTAAACAAGTCAGAAATTTTATGAAATGTTTTGTGCACGATTGTAACTGTGACATGCAATGAACTGCCGTCTGTCGGTACTGGGTGAGGCAGAAATAGTAATAGTAATTCCTAGGTATTTTGTGGAGTTTACGGCCTTCACTTTTGATTGATTTATCTTGTAAACAAAGCTTAATGGATTTCTTTTCGTACTCACGTGGACGATTTAACACTTCTCATTATTTAGTCAATTGCCAAGTTGTATCATATTTAGATCGTTCTGCAGTTGGTTTTGATCGTCAGGTGACTTTACTAGACGGTAAATGACGGCGTCATCAGCAAACAACCTAAGAGAGCTGCTTAGGTTTTCTCCCAAATCGTTTATATAGATAAGGAACAGTAGAAGAACACTACCCTGTGGAACGCCCGATATCACATCTGTTTTACCCGATGCCTTACCATCGATTACTACAAACTGTGTCCTCTCTGGTAGGAAATCCCCTATCCAGTCGCAAATTTGTGGTGATATACCATAACCAGGCAATTTGATTAAAGCCGTTTATGAGGTACGGTGTCAAAAGCCTTCTGGAAATCAATAAATATGGAATAAATGTGACAACTCTTGTCGATAGTACTCATCACTTCGTGTGAGTAAAGAGCTAGTTGTGTTTCGCATGTACGATTTTTCTAAATACCTGTTGACCTTGGGTCGAGATTATTCATTATCCACCCCCATGACCACAGACATTGCCGAGGTGGGGTGGCTTGCGTGCCTCAACGATGCAGATAGCCGTACCGTAGGTGCAACCACAGCGGAGGGGTATCTGTGGAGAGGCCAGACAAACGTGTGGTTCCTGAAGAGGGGCAGCAGCCTTTTCAGTAGTTACAGGGGCAACAGTCTGGATGATTGACTGACCTGGCCTTGTAACATCAGCTAATGTGGCTTTGCCATGCAGTTACTGCGAACGGCTGAAAGCAAGGGGAAACTACTGCCGTTACTTTTCCCGAGGACATGCAGCTCTACTGTATGAAAATATGATGATGGCATCCTCTCGGGCACAATATTCCGGAGGTAAAATAGTCCCCCATTCGGATCTCCGGGCGGGGACTACTCAGGAGGATGTTGTCATCAGGAAAGACAATACTGGCATTCTATGGATCGGAGCGTGGAATGTTAGATCCCTTAATCGCGTAGGAAAATTAGAGAATTTAAAAAGGGAAATGGATAGCTTGAAGTTAAATATAGTGGGGATTAGTGAAATTCGGTGGCAGGATGAACAGGATTTCTGGTTAGGTGACTACAGGATTATTAATACAAAATCAGTTGGGGGTATCACAGGAGTAGGACTGATAATGAATACGAAGATAGGAATGCGGGTAAACTACTATGAGCAGCACAATGATCGCATTATCATTGTCAAGATAGATACCAACACCGACAACAGTAGTACAGGTTTATATGCCAACTAGCTCTGCCGATTATGAGGAGATCGGAGAAATATATGAGGAGCTAAAGGAAATTATTCAGAAGTTAAGGGAGAGGAAAACTTAATTGTGATGGGAGACTGTAATTCGGTAGTAGGAAAAGGAAGAGAAGAGAAGATAGTAGGTGCATAAGGACTGGGAAGAAGGAATGAAAGAGGAAGTCGCCTGGTAGAATTTTGCACGGAACATGATTTAATCGTAACAAACACGTGGTTTAAGAATCACAAAAGAAGGTTGTATACGTGGAAGAGACCAGGAGACACCGGAAGGTATCAGATAGATTTTGTAATGGTAAAACATAGATTCTAGAACCAGGTAATAAACTGTAAGACATACCCAGGGGCAGATATAGACTCTGACCATAACTTGTTAGTCATGAACTGTAGGCTGAAACTGAAAAAACTGCAGAAAGGTAGGAAAATAAGGAGATGGGACCTGGATAAATAGAAGGAACGTGAGGTTCTGGAGAAATTCAGAGGGAGGTTTAGGCATCAATTGACAGGGGGAAATGAAACAGTAGAAGAGGAATGGGTAGCATTGAGAGATGAAATAGTGAAGGCAGCAGAGGACAAAATAGGTAGAAAGGCAAGACCTACAAAAAATCCTTGGATATTACAGGAAATACTAAATTTAATTGATGAAAGGAGAAAATATAAAAATGCAGTAAATGAAACAGGCAAAATAGAGTACAGACGACTTAAAAATGAGATTGACAGAAAGTGCAAAATGGCTAAGCATGAGTGGCTAGAAGCCAAATGCAAATCTGTAGAAGAATGTATAAGAAGGGGAAAAGTAGATACCACCTACAGGAAAATAAAAGAGACATTTGGGGACAAGAAAAGCAACTCTACGAATATCAAGAACTCAGAGGGGAAACCGGTTCTCAGCAAAGAAGGGAAAGCCGAAAGGTGGAAAGAGTACATAGAGCAGCTCTAGAAAGGAAATGAACTTAGAGACGATGTTGTAGGAAGGGAAGAAGAAGTAGATCAAGATGAAATAGGAGATACTATACAGAGAGATGAATTTGACAGAGCCCTGAATGACCTAGGTCGAAACAAGGCCCCAGGAGTAGATGACATACCCTCAGAGCTATTAAAGTCTCTCGGAGAGCCAGCCATGACAAAATTATTTGAAATGGTGTGTAGCATGTATGAGACAGACGAAATACCCTCAGACTTTAAGAAAAATTCCAAAGAAAGCAGACGCAGACAGGTGTGAAAATTACAGAACCATTAGTTTGATAAGTCATGGTTGCAAAATTTTAACACGAATTATCTACATGAGAATGGAAAAGCTGGTAGAAGCTGACCTCGGGGAAGATCAGTTTGGATTCAGGAGGAACGTAGGAACCCGGGAGGCAATACTCACTTTACGTCTTATCTTAGAAGATAGATTAAGGAAAGGCAAACCTACATTTTTAGCTTTTGTAGATTTGGCGAAAGCTTTTGACAGTGTTGACTGGAACACACTCTTTCAAATTCTGAAGTCAGTAGGGGTAAAAAACAGGGTTAGGAGAGTTATTTACAACTTGTACAAAAGCCAGACCGCAGTTATTAGACTCGAAGGGCATGAAAGGAAAGCATCAGTTGGGAAGGGAGTAAGACAGGGTTGTAGCCTTTCTCCGATTTGTACATCGAGCAGGCAGTGAAGGAAAGCAAGGAAAAATTTGTAATAGGGATTAAAGTTCAGGGGGAAGAAATAAAAACATTGCGTTTTGCTGATGACATTGTAATTCTGTCAGAGTCCGCAAAGGACCTGGAAGAGCAGTTGAATGGGATGGGCAGTGTGTTGAAGAGAGCGTATAAAATGAACATTAACAAGAGCAAAACAAAAATAATGGAATGCGGTCTTAGAAAATCGGGTGATGCTGAAGGAATTAGATTAGGTAATGAAGGTAGTAGATGAGTTTTGATACGTGAGTAGTAAAATAACATGCGATGGCCGCAGTACAGAGGATATAAAATGCAGAATGGCAATGAGCAGAAAAGCATTTTTGAAAAAGAGAAATTTGCTAACATCGAATATTAATTTAAGTGTAAGAAAGTCTTTTCTGAAGGCATTTGTTTGGAGTGTTGCCTTGTACGGGAGTGAAACATGGACGATAATCAGTGTGGACGGGAAGAGGATAGAGGCTTTTGAAATGTGGTGCTACAGAAGAATGCTGAAGATTAGGTGGGTAGATCGCATAACTAATGAAGAGGTACTGAACAGAATTGGTGAGAAAAGGAATTTTTGGCATACCATGACTAGAAGAAGGGATCGCTTGGAAGGACACATTCTTAGACATCGAGGAATCGTATATTTTGCATTGGAGGGAAGTGTGTGGGGTAAAAATCGCAGAGGGAGACCAAGAGACGAATATAGTAAGCAGATTCAAGTGGATGTGGGTTGTCGTTCTTATGAGGAGATGAAAAGGCTTGCTCAGAATAGAGTAGGGTGGAGAGCTGCATCAAACCAGTCTCTGGACTGAAGACCATAACAACAACAATTCATAATATTTGAATACAGGATATGTTCCAAAACCCTTCTGGAAATTGACGTCAATGAAACAGGACTGTAGTTTAGTTGGTTACTCTTACTGCCTTACTTGAATATAGGTGTGATCTGTGCAACTTTCCAATCTTTCGGTACAGATCCTTCTTTGAGAGAGCAGTTGTATATGGCTGCTAAGAAATGAGCTATCGCTTCAGCATAATCAGACAGAAATCTAATGAGTATACGATACGGAACAGAAGACTTGTTCCTGTTAAGTGATTTTAGTTGCTTCACTACTCCGAGGATATCTACTTCAACGTTACTCTTTCTGGCCTCTGTTTGTAATTCTAAATCTGAAATGTTGGTTTCGTCTCCTTTGATGAACGAGTTTCTAGAAGCTATGTTTAGTACCTCCGCTTTAGAAGCACTATCATCGGCAGGATCGCCATTACTATCACGTAGTGAGGGTATTGTTAGTGTTTTGCCACTGTATATTTAGCATATGACCAAAATCTGTTAGAGTTTTCAGTAAATTTCGAGAAAGAGTTTCGTTGTGGAAAGTATTGTAGACATCTCACATTGAAATCCTCGCTAAATTTCGAGCTTCTGGATAGGATCGTAAATTCTGAGGATTTTGTGTTCGATTAAATTTAGCATACCTTTTCCGTTTCTTTTACAACAGTGTCCTGACCTGTTTTGTGTGCCAAGGGGGATCAGCTCCTTCTTTTACTAATTTACTAGCTTTTATGCCCGTACTTCGCAACGGTTGTTAAGAAGGGACCTAGGTAAGCAAAAACAGATTCCTAGTTGGATCGCTCTGTCAGTAAACTCAGTTCTCCTAGCCAAGATGTCAAAATGTTCAAATGTTTGTTAAGCTTATGGGACTTAACTACGGAGTCATCAGTCCCTAAACTTACAAACTACTTATGAACTACTTACGAACTAGGACGGCACAAATATCCATGCCCGAGGGGGGATTCGAACCCCCGACCGTAGTGGCCGAGCTGACCGTGACTGGAGCGCCTCAGTCACCTCGGCCACCGCGGCCGGCCGCCAAGATGTCAAATGTAAGTAGAACTCATTGTCGAAAACGTTAAATGTTCATAAAGTTTTCCATACAATAAGTGAAATTAATATAAGTCCGTACTCTGGAACGATGTAAATTCAAGCCAGCATGGATATTTGTGCCGTCCTTAGTGTAAGGTAGTTGATAAGTAGTTTGTCAGTTTAGGGACTGATGACCCCGTAGTTAAGTCCCATAAGCTTAACAAACATTTGAACATTTTGTAAATTCAATGTTAGGTTGTGTTCATAAAGTTAAGACTGTGATGTCTAATTGTCTGTTTGGCATAAACTTCTGAAAACACTTCTATCATTGAGATGAAAAATAGTAAAAGTAACAGCGCCATATATTGGTTCTATGGTGTAATACTAAACTGTTTATCTCACAGTAAGTGCATGCTGAATTAGTAGTATGTTCCAGTGTTGGACTGGGGACAATGTAGTTATTATGTATGCAGTGCTATCGAAAACTCGACGAATGCTGAAAGTCTGGTAATTAAATCAACATAATAGTTCATGTCTGTTTAAATAAGACGCCATGATGGTGTCAATGTGCGATAAAGTAAGTCTGGATAATCGTTTAAGAAATGGCATCAGCTGATAGTCTGTGTAGAACTTTCTATTAAATATAGTATTTCCAGGGAATTGTCTTGACTTTGTTAGCAGCGTCGGCCACTCTTTCAGCTAATACATGTAGCAACGCACTGAAGCACGCAGTTGAAATCGACCTTGTGTAATAGAACTATATATTCAGAAGTCGAATTATAACTATAAGTACAGTTGTCTCTGCAAAAGAAGGTATTTTTCTCTATCTTAATGTAGTCCGCACCAAATGTAAGTAATTACAAATTTTAATCACAATATTGTACAGTACAGTTATGAAAGCAGGGAGGTTTCTGATGAGTTTGTGGATCGCGTATCCATAGAACACAATGCTCACTCCATAGATATTTCTACTCTGTGTATCATTTAGTGGTTATACCTATCGAAAGTTGGCACTTCTTTTCTTTCCATGATATTGCAAAGCTTATGTGTGAGATTACCGCCCAATAGAAATACTGGTAATTAATAGCATTAGATAATTAAACAGTATGAAGTTCACTGCAAACATTGACCATGCCAATGCACTAAGTGTTACAAAATTTTAATCTTATTAATTATGGTAGCAATGTATGTACACAGTTGGGTGACAACATTTATAGTTAGGCCATAGGTAGAAATTCTCCACGTTGAGATTTGCTGTGTGCTTGTAGCTGACTAAGGCCAGCGAGCAGGCCGACGTTGGTGGCTTGTTCCAACTTAAGATTTTTCAGTTCGTTTCCGGTGAGGGGAGAGAGGGACAATGGCGAGTGCCAGGCACAGTGCAATGCACAAATATTGTAATACTACTGGCATTTGAAGTGATAAGATGCAGTTAGGAACCTTTAAGGCCCTCATTACAAAATAGCCTGTCGATAAATAAACAATAGATTAGCTGATATAGTCACATCTAACGTAATATGTTTAATTGACAATGAAAAGTAATAAATTACCAACGAAGACAAGACAGTTACACAACTAGCATGGCAATGTTTGTTTATAAAAATAATATATTAACTATTTCTCATTTTATTTCCAATTAATCTTTTGTATTTTAACCTGAAGTATTCAGTTAAATCACTTATCTGTGGTATAAGAAATTGCACGATTATGATAAAAAGTACAAAGGATGTTTATACTAATATAAAAAACGTAAGAAAATATTTGTTTAATGTGTAGTGTAATTATTTTGATTTTAAGTAATGTTTTAGAAATGTATTGGCTGAGCGCTGTACGTTGGCAAATCGATTAGAACAGTTCACATGCGGAAGTTGATGACGTAGGCGAAAAAACCCCGGCAGTTGAACTTTTGGCGCGCGCGCGCGCGCGAGGGCAGGAAGTGAGGACTCCAGAGCATGTGGTGTAGCTGGCTGGGTGGCGTCGCTCTGCATCAGTCGGCATGTGGATCTCGAGGTGGTGACTTGAGATTTGTCTGTGGCAATCGCCACGTGTGGTTGCTCGTCGTAGACTGTACCAAGTTAAATCGCGTGCTACTGTGTGTTTGTGAACATTTAGCCGGTGGAACATGGTGTGCATCGCACTGAAATAAGTGACTGTGATTTGTTAATGTAACACGTGTCGTCGCATAGTCATAAACATAAACGGTGTTTGAGACAGCCACGTGGTGTGAAATCAATTCGTGACAAATATTCATTTTGTCTGGGGGCTCACGAGCTATAACTTTATTTGGTAAATGTGTCGACGTACAGACGTATCAGCCACAGGGTTCAAATATTGTGAAATAAACAACATAAAGTGAACTTTCACGTGTTTTCAAAAATAGTAGTTAGTACACCCTTTTCTCTCATGAACTTGATTTTATTATGAATTTGTTTTGTTGATCATATGTAGGGAAGGAAAGCTGCGAACGTGTGATATCATCCCCTAGAAAACGAGTCAAACAGTCGCAATAACAGTTCCAGTGTTATTGCATGTTTAGGAATTCTGTTCGCAGCTGGTGGTTGTGAGTTTTAGAAATTAATCTTTCCCTATTTTAAACACTCACCCCGACCTACACGTTCGCATTTGGGGGCTCGTCCGGGATAAGTTCACGTTGGACTTGCTCGGACGGAGAGATTAGGGTGTGTATAGGACAGTGAACAGTTACGAATAGTTGCAAACAAGTGCGTGGACTCGACGGACAATTTCAAGTGTGTGTGGCGGCTGGCAGCAGAGAGCGGGATAAATTCACACTGGTCTTGCTCGGACAGAGAGGTAGTGTGTGCTTAGGACAGTGATAGTGGACAAAACAGCATAATCAGGCGATACGTAAACGCGACGCGCGGTTAACGACGGTTGGTGACTGGCAGAGTTCGGGCGCCGGTTTCCGTAACCGGCGATCGACGTCGCATCGGACCGGCAGCAGTGAGCGGCGGCGCGCGGGTTCAACGCACTCAAATTTCATCTTCTGCAACGGACGGCAGTGATCGTGGGGACTTCGCAAGTCGCCTACGGAGCGTCGGGGCCTAGCAGCTTCGATGCTATAAAGGATAAAGGATGCAGTGAGGACATATTCCAGCCACAGCTTCTACAACAGACGGCAGCGAGCGTTGGAGACGTCGCAGCTCGTTGCAGCAATTTCTGGATTAAAAGATAAGTAAAGCAGCTGGCGCTATAAATTCATGTGTTAATCAAGCTTTCTTGTGATAACGATAATGGATAGGGTTTTTAAAAACTCGCCAAGCGACTTAATTTCAGAGAGTAGCATACCAGAAAGTCCAGAGAGGGTAAATACTGGGGGAATGTTGTAGACACTGGAGATGTTGCAGCCATGTTAGCGAGTGTTAGCTCACATTTAGAATAAAAAATAGGATCAATAATAGAAAATTCATACTCAAATTTAGAATCAAAAATAAAATCAAAAAGAGAATGTTCAAACTCACATTTAGAATCAATAGTAGAAAATTCAAAATCACATTTAGAATCAAAAACAGAAAATTCAAACTTACATTTAGAATCAAATTTAAGATCAGAAATAGGAATTGTAAAATCAGAATTGAAAACAGACTTTAAGGCAGACATTGGGGCACTACAAAATTCAATGTTTGCAATAAAGGCAGAAATAATCACAGACATTGACAAACAGATAGGAAGTCTAACAGAACGGTTTGAAAACAGGGAAAAGGAGATACATGCCAGAATTGGTGCTATTGAGACTGAGGTAGGAGGCAAGTTAGATGCTGTGAATCAAATAAGTGATCACAGGAATGAGGGCACTATGCAGGCGTTGGCTGAGGTTGACAAGAGGATGGTGGCAGGTATTGAGGAAACAAAAACTTTGTTGTCAGGAAAATTAGAGAATACAGAATGTAACTTTAGGAAAAAGATAGAACAAGTAGTGACAGTAAACTATTCTGCGATTGAGAAGGTGAACACTAGAATAAATAATCTAGAATTGTGTACTGCATCAGGAAACACTAATTGGTCCATGGTGCAGACACCTAATGGAAGAAAATTTTCAGGAGTGGGTAATTATCATCCAGTGGATTTTTTGGCTGCATGCAAGGACCAATTTGTGCCTGGTATGTCAGACCAGTGCAAAATGAAGTTAACAAAGAGAATGTTTGACTGTTCTGCTCAAACTTGGGCAAATCAGTGAGTTGATAAATTTGTAACTTTTGAGGCGTTTGAAAAGTTGTTTTTAAATAATTATTGGGGAGAGGACAAGCAAGCTAAGATACAAAATGAATTCTTGAACGAACCAAACTATATGAAAGGGAACCCAGAATTTGAAGTAATCATTGAGAAGGAGCTGTTTATTCAAGATTTATTAGTCATAAAGGGACTTTGTTTAAATCTAATGTTAGGAAGTGATTTCCCATGCAAATATGAAGCTCAGTTGAAGTATAAAGATAAAGTGTTAGAATTGAGTCTGGAGGAATGCATGAAGAGGGTGAAATTCAAAAATTTTGTAACTGAAAAGATTTAATGGCATGTTTACACAAGTAACTGCCATAAACCAGTGTAAATCATGAAGTATGAGATTCAATGCATTGTAGATAGTAGGTTAAGAATTTGTGTATATTTATTCTGTGATCTGTGTTAGTATCTACTTGTGTGTTTAAATTTAAGCATTGGGGTCAAGTTTACAAGAGTTCTTTATATATTCTTTTTCTTGTTGTTGTTTGTGTTGAAATATATGCTAACATCAGATTTTGCAGTTAGATTAGATTAGATTAGATTATTTATTTGTTCCGTAGATCCATATTGAGGGGATCCTCGTGGATGTGGAACATGTCAAGAAACAAAATTTACAAGTTGAATAACAAGTAATACTAATAATATAAATACATACACTTATAAATACAGATACATAATTTTTTAAGGGTTTTTTTTTTTGCTTATAATATAATAATACCAATATAGTATGAGTGCATGCATCATTTGGTACAATTTAGAAATTCACTAATGGAGTAGAAGGAGTTGGCCACTAGAAAGTCTTTTAGGTTCCTCTTAAACTGATCTTTGTTTGTAGCTAAATTTTTTATACTTGATGGTAAATTATTGAAAATGTGTGTTCCTGAGTAGTGGACCCCTTTTTGAACTAAAGTAAGTGCTTTTAAATCCTTGTGTAGATCATTTTTATTTCTAGTATTGTATGTATGAACTGAGCTGTTTGTTGGGAAACGGGATATATTATTTATGACAAATTTCATTAAGGAATAAATATACAGAGAGGCAGTAGTTAGTATACCCAGTTCTTTGAAGAGGCTTCTACAAGACGTCCGTGAATTTACTCCACAAATAATACGTATTACACGTTTTTGGACTCTGAAGACTTTTGACTGACTTGAAGAGTTACCCCAAAATATTATACCATATGACATTAAGGAATGAAAGTAAGCAAAGTATGCAAGCTTTGTTATTTTTATGTCTCCTATGTCTGATAACACTCGTATTGAAAATACAGATTTGTTGAGTCGTTTCTGCAGTTCTGTGGTGTGCTCCTCCCAACTAAGTTTATTATCAAGCTGTAATCCCAGGAATTTAATTCTGTCAACCTCTTCTATCTGCTCTTCTTCATATTTAATGCATATGCTGTCAGGAAATCTCTTACATGTTCTGAACTGCATGTAGTGCGTCTTTTCAAAGTTTAATGACAATGAGTTGGCTTTAAACCATTTATTAATGTTCATGAAAATATCATTAGCAGACTTTTCTATCAATATACTTGACTTACTATTTATTGCAATACTTGTATCATCTGCAAACAAAACGAACTCTGCTTCTGGTAGTGTAATTGATGAGAGATCATTAATGTACACAAGAAAAAGCAATGGCCCTAAGATGGATCCTTGTGGGACACCACATGTAATTTCTTCCCAACCCGATGATGACTGTTGGCCTAATTCACTAGTCACTTGCACTGACACCCTTTGTTTCCTGTTAGTGAGGTACGACTTGAACCATTTTGCAGCATTTCCCATGACCCCATAGAATTCTAATTTACTTAAAAGGATATTATGGTTCACACAATCAAATGCCTTTGATAAATCACAGAAAATACCTGCTGCTTGCAATTTATTATCTAATGAATTAAGTACATTCTCACTGAAAGTGTAAATAGCCTTCTCAATATCGGAACCTTTCAGAAATCCAAACTGTGTTCTAGACAATATGCCATTTGTGGTTAAGTGGTTGAAAAGCTGCTTGTACATTACCTTTTCTATAATTTTTGAGAATGCTGGCAAAAGTGAAATGGGTCTGTAGTTTGATGGTATCTCTTTATCCCCCTTCTTGAAGAGAGGTTTAATATCTGCATATTTTAGCCAATCAGGAAATGTTCCCGTTATAACAGACTGGTTACACAAATAACTTAAGATTGTGCTAAGTTCACAAGAACACGCTTTAATTAACTTTGTTGATATTTCATCATATCCACTGGAAATCTTTGTTTTTAAAGATTTTATTATGGAAGATATTTCTTGTGGTGAAGTGACTGACATATTCATGTGTGTGAAGTTATTTGTAAATGCTAGTTTCAAATATTCAAGCGCATTATTTACTGACCCAGACAATCCCATACTATCAGTAACGGATATAAAGTACTTGTTAAATAGATTTGCCACACTATGTCCATTGCCACACTATGTGCGGTACCTGAAGTAAAGACTGTACATATGTGTATGTGTGCATGCTAACACTAAAAAATAAAGTGTGAGTGTACTGTTTATATGTGTGTATATGTGAGCAGGGATCGGTATATGGTGTGAGTTGTGGGGTGACTCGGAGAATGAGAAAGTGGAGGTCATTGATGCAGGCAGTGGGGTCTGTGGCTTAGATAAATTGTGATGAAAAAGTCAGCTGACAGTGTTGCGTATGTGGGTGTGACTGACCATATGGGTCAGAAGTGAGGAATATATGTCTGTTGTTGCTGTTTTGGCTAAAGGTGGGTTGCATTGAGAAATGTTTCAATGGGAGAAAGTGTTTGCTCTTTAATGTCTGTCTCTTTGAGTGTTTGGTAGGTAACGTGTCTAATAGGGAAGGCTCTGTACTGTTATATTAAACTGATTCTGATAACACATTTTGGTTTTTTTTAATGGTGCTCAACTGTTGACTGAACAATTTCTGCAAAAACAGTTGACGAGAACTATTTTTCTGTCCAGCCTAAGTATCAATAGGGTTTGGTGATATTTTATTTAAAAATGTAGATGTTTTGTGATAAACTAATTTTGAAATTAGACTTTAACGTTAGATATTTTATTGTGGGGGAGTACTTGTGGAAAGCACATGCGGCTGATGACAGGGATGCGAATTTAATCTCACACCGGCAAAAATTAATTTTTTTTGGTGCGAGGGGGTAGGATTTGTATTTATGCTTGTAGGTGTCATTTTGATAGAAGAGAAAATTCTCTATGATAACATCCTTTTGGTAGCATTATTTGAGCTTTGAGATATATTTTTGACATAGGCAGGTTTTTTTTTTTTATTTGATGGAGTAATACTCAAAGTAGGCCACATATTCTCTTGTCTGTTTCATCTGAAGCTATGGCTGATGAGAGTGCAGGCATGGTGGTTTGGGTTAATCTGATAATGACTAACACCATCCACTTTCAGTTCTTAATTCTGTTGATTTACATGTTACTGTACATGTCTCAATGCTTAGTTTCAATTGCACCAAGTCTGGATGGCAGGGGGGTGGGATACAAATCCAACCGAATTCTGGTGTCCAGACAAACTTTTGTCTATGTTGACTCATGAGTGCCTTCTGCTCTTCCTGTTCCATGTAGGGTGCATACGACGTGTGTGAACAAGAACGCTTGATCCAGTGCCATGAATCTAAGCTGCAACAGCATGTTGGTTGAAATGACGGAGACATAGGACCGTACACCATGGACCAGAGTTGCTGCAACGGTGACTCTGGGGTTCTCAGTGTCAAAGTGGTGAGAGATTTCCTTTAAACAAGTGGACTGTACACTGTCAAAAGTTTTTATAGTGATAATTCTAGTTTTTCCATGTCGGACAAGGTTCTCTAACAACTAAAGTTTAATAATATTATAAATTTGGTGCCAATTCTGTATATAAACAACAGGCACACTTAAATTTCATGGAAATAATTAGTTATAAGGATTCTTTTCTTAAACATATGCACATACTATAAGTGGCCTTAATGGTACAAATATTGGGAAATTATCTCACTGCCCAGTTTATTTTTTATTTATCTATTTATTTATTTTTTGCATTAGTTGAGGTCATAATTGGCATAGTGTTTGAACCAATCCGATTCAATAATTTTGTAATTTAAAAATTTTGCTCATTTGAATGTATTAATTTTGGTGCTACTTGCGCCATCCTGCACATGGTTTGGATGCCTCAAGTAGGGGTATTGTGAGATTACCGCCCAATAGAAATACTGGTAATTAATAGCATTTGATAATGCTTAAACAGTATGAAGTTCACTGCAAACACTGACCATGCCAATGCACTAAATGTTACACAATTTTAATCTTATTAATTATGGTAGCAATGTACGTACACAGTTGGGTGACAACATTTATAGTTAGGCCATAGGTAGAAATTCTCCACGTTGAGATTTGCTGTGTGCTTGTAGCTGACGGAGGCCAGCGAGCAGGCCGACGTTGGTGGCTTGTTCCAACTTAGGATTTTCCAGTTCGTTTCCGGTGAGGGGAGAGAGGGACAATGGCGAGTGCCAGGCACAGTGCAATGCACAAATATTGTAATACTACTGGCATTTGAAGTGATAAGATGCAGTTAGGAACCTTTAAGGCCCTCATTACAAAATAGCCTGTCGATAAATAAACAATAGATTAGCTGATATAGTCACATCTAACGTAATATGTTTAATTGACAATGAAAAGTAATAAATTACCAACGAAGACAAGACAGTTACACAACTAGCATGGCAATGTTTGTTTATAAAAATAATATATTAACTATTTCTCATTTTATTTCCAATTAATCTTTTGTATTTTAACCTGAAGTATTCAGTTAAATCACTTATCTGTGGTATAAGAAATTGCACGATTATGATAAAAAGTACAAAGGATGTTTATACTAATATAAAAAACGTAAGAAAATATTTGTTTAATGTGTAGTGTAATTATTTTGATTTTAAGTAATGTTTTAGAAATGTATTGGCTGAGCGCTGTTCGTTGGCAAATCGGTTAGAACAGCTCACATGGGGAAGTTGATGACTTAGGGGAAAAAACCCCGGCAGTTGAGCTTTTGGCTCGAGCGCCCGAGCGCAGGAAGTGAGGACTCCAGAGCACGTGGTGTAGCTTGCTGGGCGGCGTCGCTCTGCATCAGTCGGCATGTGGATCTCGAGGTGGTGACTTGAGATTTGTCTGTGGCAATCGCCACGTGTGGTTGCTCGTCGTAGACTGTACCAAGTTAAATCGCGTGCTACTGTGTGTTTGTGAACATTTAGCCGGTGGAACATGGTGTGCATCGCACTGAAATAAGTGACTGTGATTTGTTAATGTAACACGTGTCGTCGCATAGTCATAAACATAAACGGTGTTTGAGACAGCCACGTGGTGTGAAATCAATTCGCGACAAATATTCATTTTGTCTGGGGGCTCACGAGCTATAACTTTATTTGGTAAATGTGTCGACGTACAGACGTATCAGCCACAGGGTTCAAATATTGTGAAATAAACAACATAAAGTGAACTTTCACGTGTTTTCAAAAATAGTAGTTAGTACACCCTTTTCTCTCATGAACTTGATTTTATTACGAATTTGTTTTGTTGATCATATGCAGGGAAGGAAAGCTGCGAACTTGTGATATCATCCCCTAGAAAACGAGTCAAACAGTCGCAATAACAGTTCCAGTGTTTTTGCATGTTTAGGAATTCTGTTCGCAGCTGGTGGTTGTGAGTTTTAGAAATTAATCTTTCCCTATTTTAAATTCTCACCCCGATCTTCACGCTCGCATATGGGATACAGCTAGGACGAAATTTTTTTTGTCCTACCTGGTTAAATTTTACTTGCAGTGGCATCGGTTTAGTTTGTTATCGCTGGAAACGAACTATTCGCTTTAGGACGATGATTACATTACTTACCATAACGGCATAAATTAATTTCATCGTGAACATAAATAATTATTCACCTCATTCTACGTGACTGATTTCTCGAAAAGGATTCTAACGCAGCATCGTCAACTATTAATTATTTGGTATGCTATGTAACAGTTCCTCTATCGGAACTTTGCTGTACTACGCTGCAATTCAAGCGTAGCATACACCAGAAACTACAAATTACCATATCTTATTTTCCTCTGATCCGATTTTGATTAAAGGAAGCTTATATGTTGCCCCAAAATTCAGTTGACCTATGAAACCCCATGAGAGTTCGTATAGTACTCTTGGAGATTTACTGTCCTACAGCATACTAATAAGCATAGTATACACATAAAACTTCAAATTACGATATTTTTCTTTACTGTGATCCAATTTTGATAAAATGAAGCCCGTGTTATTCTCCAAAGTATTGTAAATTTACTTGTGGAAAGCCATGAAAGTTCGTATAGTACTTTTGGAGATTACCCTCAAAAAACAAACATACACGATGGCTTTTAAACAAATGAGTACATTATTGTAACTTTATTTTCTCTGATCTGATTTTAATTATTTAAAGCATTTATATAACAGCGCGATATTCTCAAGTTACGTGTGAAAATTCCTGGAAATTCGTCAAATAGTTTAGGAGATAAACGTGTTCAAAGAGACAGACTGACATGACGGTAGTTCATAAAATATTTGAAATTGCGATATTTATTTTTTTCGAGATCCAATTTTTATGAAACGAAGTCTATATGTTGTCCAGAGTTACGCTCAAGTTTCCTGTGAAAACCCCATGCCAATTCGTGAAGTATTTTTGGAGATAAGTGGTTTTTAATAGTTGAACAAACAGACACGACGGTTACTGAAAACGCTTAAAATTACGATATCTTTCGTTCCCGTGATCCGATTTTAATAAAATTATGCCTATATGTTGACCCAAAATTTGGTTTCCTGTGGAAACCGCATGAAGATTCGTCTATTAGTTTTGAAGATTGAAGCGAACAGCGAGAGGCCTACATTTATAGATTTATTGTTAGTATAGATCAGGTATAAAACTGTCAATTTCTGTCTGATGTCTTCGTACAGGCGTTCAGCCCAATGTAGCTAGCATTTTCTCTTTTTTTTTTTTTTTGAACATTGTACGTAAGCTTTACAGTTTACAGCAGTAGTATGTTTTATTATGTGACTTGTTTTATTTTATAATTTCTGATGAAGGCAATCTTAGTCATTGCCGAAACAAGGTTAAACAATTTTTAATTTGCGACCGAGGGCTCCTGTTTTATCCATTGAAATCGTTGTTATGTCTGAATGACGAAACACGCAAGTACCATATTATGAAATTTGAAATTCACAAGTCACATAATGTATAGCTTTTCCTAGAAGTATTTATTGCTCTTTGACGTGGATTTTTACTTGGCACACTCACCCATTACTTCCTCATGTATCACATGGTTAAAAAAGTAAGAAAATCTGTTAAGTAGTTTTTGAGATTATCGCGCAAGATGACTTAATTTTATAACATATGTAGAAATAGACGTGTATTTGTATTTAATCGATTTCCATGTTCTACATATCATGACTAAACACAATGGTTACCGCCGCGGTGGAGTAGCCGAGCGGTCTAAAGCGCCTCGCTGCGGAGCGCACGGTTGCTCGCCGTGGAGGTTCGAGTCCTCCCTGGGGCATGGGTGTGTGTGATGTCCTTAGGTTAGTTGGCCTAGATTTAAGTAGTTTGTAAGCTACGGACTGATGACCACGCAGTTTGGTCCGATAGATTTACAGACAGAAAATGCTTACCATGGTTACACAATTCCCAGCGTAGTTCATATTTACTTACTAATATCAAAGTGTAATACATGTTTAAGAGATTCTCTGGCACACGAAACGACAGTAACGCCCCTAGGGAGAAAGAGTCAACCATAGAGGCACTGTCAACATAGTAAAATGTTCAAATGTTTGTTAAGCTTATGGGACTTAACTACGGGGTCATCAGTCCCTAAACTTACAAACTACTTATGAACTAGCTAATCCATGCCCGAGGGGGGATTCGAACCCCCGACCGTAGTAGACGTGCAGACCGTGACTGGAGCGCCTCAGTCTCCTCGGCCACCGGGGCCGGCTCAACATAGTCACGAAAGCGACACTAGTGCTCGAAGTCGCAGCGTTGCAGTTACAGAAGAATCACATGAGACTGACATTCGGTTCTTTTTCTGCTAGGGAGGTGATGCCGATTCAAGAGCCATTTTTATAGATGTAGACTAGTAAACTTATTGCTGTATATCACATTTACTTAAAATCATTATATTATAAATATGTCGTTCTCTTATTTTCTGCACAAATATGCGTTTATATATAGTTGCCCAAGCATATTAAGGTTTATGACACATCTTCTGTAATGTGTACCGTATAACAAGTAAACTCCACTAACAGCAGGAAGACCAAGAAGGAAAATGTTCAAATGTTTGCTAATCTTATGGTACTTAACGTCTGTGGTTATCAATCTCTAGGCTCACGAACTACTTAAACCTAAAGACAATACAGACACCCATGCTCGAAGGAATAACCGGGGCAACAAAAAGGTAGATTTGGGTTTAAAGTCCCGTTGAAAGTGTGGAACACAAACTCCAGTTATTTCAATTATGGTCGGCAAATTCGACGTGTCCTTTCAAAGGATATAGTCCACATTTCAGATTTAAACAAATAATCTACTTTTGTTCTACTAATTTTTGTTTTTTTTTACGAACTACTTTTCGGCTTGTTAGGCCATTCAGGTAGAACACAGCTTCCATGTCCACACAGAAGTGCTACATATAGCCAAAAAAATATAGGAAATTAAACCTGTTGGAAAAACTGGAAAAACAAACATTTAGCCAAAAATCCCAACCTGATTTTAAATGACCAATTACAACTGAACACATCCCCATTATTAAGATTCACATAATGTATTCAACCAGCCATCTGCCACAAAGAGAACTTTCAATAGCTACATAAAAATCTAACAGTTCCCTGCAAGCAAGCAGTATCTATAAGAAATTGTAATCTAAATAGATAAACCGTATCAAAATTTGTCCAATAAGTTATGCAAACATAGTGTAAGAAACTTGTTAATGCATACCAAAATTATCTCAACAATTGTACCCTACCATGACTGGGGTAATATTAAGTATGTAAAGTGTTACACGATGTCCAATTGTAAATTATATTTTAAAAATATTAAGCAGGTAATTGATATTTGTCTACCATGCCATATGTCGTCTAATAAACAATTGTAAACAAAATTTAAAAATGTATTTAAAGCACACCAAAAGTGACGATGTCAACATATGTCACAACTTCAATATTTTTAACGTAGCTTAGAATGAAATAATATTAACCCTGTAAGTGCTGCACCTGCGCGTCCGGCTTGCCGAGTCAAGCCTGCCCTGGCGGCCGCGTAACCCGCCTACCTGCGCTGGCCGCCGCCTCCGCGGCCTGCTGTGTGTGCCTGAGCTCTCCGCCTGGCCGTCCTCGCCCTGGCCGGAGTATTTCTCGAACCAGGACGGCCGCGGCAGTCTCGCTGTGTGCTTGCTGACGTTACAAATAAACAGAATATCTGGATACTTATTCCTTAACTTTCAATCTTGAAATAATTGCCAGAATGACAATGTACACTCAAACTCCTTACCCTACTAACATGTAGGCCCTGGGTCATTCCATGTCAAATCGCATAATTTCGGAATATTTTCCTGCTTTACCATGACGGAAAAATTTATGTGAACATTCGAACATGTCGCCAATCAATCGATAATAATGGATTTTAAGATTCGTCGAAGCAACACTGGACGAGTTATAATCATTTGTTTGACGCCATGCGCAATTTTGCGAAGGGCAAGCGTGAATTCCTGATGACTTTGAACTGTTATAACTCGGGAAATAGTTCGATGACAAATATGAAATTTGGCCATCGTGTACAAATGTATGCGTTTTCATAGGAATAATATGGAAAATAATTTTACGTGCTATAAACAATCATAAAAGTTTAAACAAACTTGCTCTAAAAATTGGCGACCCAAAAAACTTCAACATTTGACGCGTTGTATCTTAGGGACTAACTAACTACAAGGTCCTGAAATATGAAGCTTCGTTTATGTGCCGCTTCCCAATATTAAATAAATTAAGTGTAAAAGTTGGAGATAATAGAAAGGTTAAAAATGCGGTATTTTCAACCTTATTTTTGTTTTATAAAGCTTTCCAAACTGGTCTTATTATATAGAACATTATTTTAACTGCAAACAAAATGTAAATGGTCAACCAACGCAGGCCAACAATGCTAGATGATTTGAATAAAATGTAAACGCATAAATCAAGGCGTGAGAAAAGTGTAAATTTTGAGCTCTATCTGCTTGCTGCTCATCAAACGTAAAACTTAATAGATTGGTAAGAGAAATTTCAGCGAATTTTCATATAAAATTTCAACAAAATCTGCAATGGTCGAACAGGGAATGATGGGTGAGCTGACATGGAATGACACTCTTCATCAAAGGCTTTCTTTTATTTACGTTTATTTCTTAAGAATCATCATAAGGTCTTTATATACATCTCAATTTTATTTGGCATACTGGTACTTAATTATCTGATTTTTGTACGTAACTTGCGATTCAAATGCTCTAGAATCCGTAACGAACAATCGTTGACGTTCTTCTGTACTAGCGCAGTAATTCTCGCGCAAACTGCTTTCGACGAAAGCATCTGGAAGCCGAGTCACACTTTTGAATCTAACCACTATATTTTGAGAGTTTTAATCCAACAAATTATCCGCAGGGAAACTTAAAAACATAATATTCAACATTACTGAATTCCTTTTATACGGGACGCAATTGTTATTGTACAGTAGAAATAATCGTTGATGTACAACTTTTGCTTAAGAATTAGATAAGAAATATTCAAGTTCCTAAACAACCTAATTAAACGTCACCTTTAATTCCTAATGACTTTTGTGCTTCACAAACGGGCCAGTTTGTGCTACTAACCAATTTGTGGCAAGACGCCTTTTCCAAGTTTGCGAATACATTTCGATTACGTAAACCCAGCTAATTGTCTGCAAGCAACGATAAATCAAATCGAGTTTCTTAGTACTTATAGTTACGTCTGAATAATTTCTGCTTATCATAAGGAGATGAATGTCTAGGACTATAATTTTTTTCACAAATCCAACGTCGTGTAAAAATAGAACAGCAACCCGTTACCAAATATCACTAGAAAACTGTAGCCTCAGTTGCGGTAAAAGATATTTATTTAAACGGCGACTAGCTTCGGTCGAAGCCCAGTTTCGAACAACCATGAAAAAAGAAATGTGACAACCACATTTTAGCAGTTAATAAAATCATAGGATATGGATAACTGTTATGTGATTGTCACAGTCTTTGGGCTTAGCTCGACACTAGTCGCCATTTAAAGAAATATTTTATATCGCAAACCCGGTCAGAATATACTAGAAATAATAATGCCAGAATTTTTTGTCTAATTACAAATATCTAAGGTTTAATATCTATCAAGAAGTTTGTAAAAATTCACAAATTTGCACTAAGTATTTATTTTTGCATCCCATGTCCGAACATTTGAAGCAACCAGTCTGTGTTTGTCAGCACAGATTGGATAAATGTCTGTGTCGGCAGCAGCCCTGCGACTGTTCACGTCCGCAGACCCGCAGGCAAAGGGACCGGCTGCGGTGTAAGCCGGCATTAGCGCCCAGGTACCTGCCAGGCCGCGCGGGAAATGCCGCCTGCAGGGCCCGCTGGAAATACCACCGCCGCGGCAAACCACGTCCGTCGGCCCCACGGCCCGGTGGAGCGCTGCGGGATATCCCGTCTGCAGCGCTCAAAGGGTTAAGTAATGTAACGTGTTTCAACTTTGTAGAATACTGAATTTGAAGGCGTTTATCACACAGCGTAAACCAACAAGGCAGAGACGTATTTGACAACTTCAAATAATGCCATAAGAAAGAACAAAAGTTTTCTGTGTTGTACCTTTATTTTTATGTTTGCAGCGAAAGTACTAGCAAACTAATGCCCGTCTAATGTTTACCTGAAGATGTTCAAATTGTTCAAATGTTTGTAGAGCTTATGGGACTTAACTGCGGGGTCATCAGTCCCTAAACTTACAAACTACTTATGAACTAGCTAATAGTAAGGACGGGACAAATATCCATTACCGAGGGGAGATTCGAATCCCCGACCTGAAGATGGCCTAATAAACCGAAAACTAGTTCGTAAATTAAAAAAAAGTTGTTTGTTTGTTTTTAACCTGAGATATGATTACATCTTGCCTTAGATCCAGGAATAGTCGTTATATCCTCTGAAAATCGTAGGGGAGACCAGGGGAATGGCGCTGCCTTAAGGGAAACCAGATTATTTTACCTTATTAAAGGTGTCTCTTTTTGTAAAGAATAATACTACAGCTTCGCCAGCTAATACTACTTTATTATAAATTTTTGCAGAGATGTATTTTGTTAAGTTGTATTGTTAAAAAATATATTGTGAAAGTATACGCAGTGGCGCCATTACCCTGGGTTCTGGGGTAATGACGTCATACATTTGAAAATCAAGGATAAACCTACACGATGAGTGAGTAGTAGTATATAAGTGTTATAACTGTTCTAATTTATACTTGTCACTCTTATGTATTAGGCGTTTAGAAGGCTTCAAGTACATGTCGATGTAAAATTGGAAAAAAAATACATTTTATAATTTAGGCTTGATTAAGGAATCACAAAATCAGAAATACCTGTATAGTTTTTGGCACATTTTCTATGTGCTCCAAGTGCCTATTTCACAAAATGTATGCATCTGTATTACACTTCATTTTGCCTAAATTCTCCGCTATGGCGTCATTGACCCAGTTGAAAAATATGGTTAAGAACGTCAATTTAAAACCAAAGATTTTGCGAAACAATTAGGTTAGACACGATATCGAAGCTATAGATCACGTTAATATGAGTATTAAAAAGCTCTGACATCTTTTTACTGGACATACATTAAAGCCACATTTTTAATACATCACCTTTGTTTTTAGACGTTCAGTGGTCTTGAAGATCTCGTAACTCGCCTGCCATTAACACATCAGAAAATTATGTTATGACGTCGGGTTCTTATGCATATTCGAAACCAAACATGTGACACTTTTCATTTTTAACGTATATTTATTTATCCATTCTTGATAAAGCACAACAGTAATGCAAAAGTAAAACTGGTTCACAACACACTTCCATACTAAATCAAGACTAAGTTGTTACTCATCTAAGACTGACTTAGTTCG
Organism: Locusta migratoria; assembly: GCA_026315105.1. Taxonomy (NCBI): domain Eukaryota; kingdom Metazoa; phylum Arthropoda; class Insecta; order Orthoptera; family Acrididae; genus Locusta; species Locusta migratoria. The sequence continues at coordinate 905,140,526 of CM048744.1, read as the reverse complement.
CGCCAATTCGCGCGTATTAATACTTGATGTATATTCTAGAACCTTCTAGAACACGGAAGTACGATATTTAAATACAAAACAATTTGCTTATGAAACATAAATAAATCTTGCTTAAAGTAAAAGCACACAAAATTTATAACAAATGTAATAATAAGATTTTTGCATCAGAATAAAACCATAAAAAAGATCGTAAGGAAACAACAATTAGCGCAGTGTAAATATGTTTACATTACTGTTACGACTTTCAATAATTAGTTAATTTAGTTTGATAGAAGACCCTAGTAATGCAAATGATAGTCAATGTGACTAGCCAGAGGTGCCATAAGATGCTTATATATTATAAATACGGAATATTAGGGTCTAATACCACGACCAACTATGGTATCGTATACTTCATTTATTCAAACAAACGGGACCCTCCTGGCTAAATACAATACAAGGTGAAACTTCCTGGCAGATTAAAATTGCGTGCCGGAACCGGGACTCGAACCTGGGACCTTTGCCTTTCGCGGGCAAGCGCACTTCCGACTGTGCTATCCCGACACGACTCACGATCCCGCGACACAACTTTACTTCCGACAGTACCTCGCCTCCTACTTTCCAAACTTCACAGAAGGCCTCCTGCGAACCATGCAAGACCAGCACTCCTGGAAGAAAGGATATGGTGGAGACATGGCTTAGCCACAGCCTAAGGGATGTTTCCAGAATGAAACTTTCACTCTGCAGCGGAGGCTGCCTTAGCAGCTCTTAGGCTGTGGCTAATCTGCCAGGAAGTTTCATATCAGCGCACACTCCGCTGCAGAGTGAAAGTTTCATTCTACAATACAAGGTATTTATTTCACTAAAATACACTCTCAAAAATACGATCCAAAACGTCGAAACTAACAATTTATTTCATACGATTAATACATGTCAACAATCACGGACGACGAGCACAGGAATTGGTTCCGCGGTATGTAACGGAGATAGAACACTGGAAAGCGTACTCGTACTGCCAGCCGTTCGTTATACAACTGGGGTGGCGCGATTACCCAGGCTGGTGCCCTATGCAATACAGGCATTAAAGTAAGCGAAGTCCTGCGCTTGTTACTGACAGCATTAATATATTTCGTTGTCGAGTAGCTTAATGTTTTCCTATACTGGCGCCGTCCCGTACCCTTCGTCGCTAAGCTAGCAGGATTTACTTCACTGGCGCGTCGCAGCTCTGGGAGAAACAAAAGCCCTCTTCCTGTTCCCGCCTCGCCGCTTTACGGCCTCTGAGATATACGACAGCCTCGTATACGAGTAGACGTGAGCAGCGTGGGGAAACCAGTTCCACGGGCCCCGAACTTCTTACACCTGCCATCGCGAAACTGAGTCACAATGTTCCTGTTAGAATCAAATGGTTCGCAAGTTTTGTGACCTGGGAGCCCAGTAGAAGGAAAATCCGTGATGCATGTTGTTTTGAAACCAGGATACCTTGCGATAACAGCGAAAGAAAATTGGATAAGGGGGAGGAAATATTAATGCTCTCTGTTTTGCAAGAAGAGTTTCTTTTCTTTTAGGTGTTGCATACACGCAGAGTTTGACACGATCCACGACACATTTCAGATTCTTGTAATTGTACCTGTGGTGCTGCCTGATTAGTGATACGTTTTGTAACGATACACTTATTTTTTGTTTGTTTTTTGTTTTGTTTATCTTTGGTCAGCGATGCTTATCGCCTGCGGCCCTCTGACTCGCAATGCAACTAATTTAATGTCGTTCGTCCTTTTTTACTTAAAAACAATCGAGAAGACGGAACCGTGATAGTAGTTTTACTCACTCTGTGGTCTGTATCTGATGTGACGTCTTTCATACCTGTATCCACTTATGTAAGTAGGAAGAATGATGCAAGTTGTTTCTGAAAATATATTATTTAAATTTAAAAGCATTCCCTCTCCTTGGGTTTCATTTAAATCAAACTCCTCCATGTCAAATATTTAATTTCTTGATGTTTTTCAGCTCCTCGTCAAACGCAATAGTTTAATGTTCAGACGCCATTACAATCGCTTCGCATTGTCTGCAAAATTTCAATCAATCAATCATCCTTATACTATACTTTGCTTGAATTTAGAACCTGCAGTCATTTCTTTCGTAATTTCACGAAGTCCGATCATTTTGTAAATTATTTTATCATTACCAGTAACTTCATGTTCTACCCACGGTCACACAACAATGAAAAGCGAAGTGAACAGTCTCCATTGATCTCCTACGGAAAGTATCTCGAACATTCACAGATTAAATAAGAAAAAGTTATCATTTCCAGCTTCTACAATACGAAGTGCAGGATCCACCTAGATGCTTTCCGTAAGTCTTATAACGTGATGTTGCTTCTATGGTGCCCAACTGTAATATGCAATTCGCGGTTTATTTGCTTTAATGTTCATTTTGTGCTGTACTTTAACTAAATTATTTCAAATTCAAAAAATTCGGTACCATCAATTCCTTGTCCAAAATATAATCGCGGAATCTACTTTAACAATTATGGTTTCATACTAAGCAAACGTTATAGTTTGCATAACAGATAACTTCAGGGTGACTCCAAAACCAAATGTTGGAGATCGTTATTCGCCTTTGAGTTTACTGGTTTCTGCAGTCTTTTTTTTCTTGACAAACGGTTTCTGGATACAGTTGTTTGAAATTTTCAATTAAATAGAACAATGGCTGTTTCTGTTCAATTAAGTATCGGAACTTCCCAACTTTTTCTTCAGGATGACACATAATGTCACTCTATCTGATTGAGTTAAAAAAGGCTTTCTGAAAACGAAATACGTTTCAGAGATTCAGATACGGTTAAGAGCATACAAGAGAGAGGAAAACAATAGTCCAAGAAGAAATCCGCCAGCCTGAATTCTTTTGTTGAAATCAATATTGGACTGCTTACGCGACCAATGAAAAGCGGTATTGAGAACTGGATTTAGGAAGTTCAGGGTGCGCGGAAATGGCTGTGTGGACTGGGGCGCCATACTATGGATTACGATAGAGGTTCGGGTCCTCTGTCGGGCATGGGCGTGTGTGTTGTTCTTAGGATAAGTTTGTTCAAGTGTTTTGTAACTCTAGGGATCGATAACCTTAGCAGTATGATCCCTTAGACTAGGAATATTTGAACATTTTGAATGTAAGAAGTTCGTTTTAAGAGCTTCGTGTGAATGCAGCGACTGAAAGTCTCTATGCATATAGTAAGGAAGAGCACTAAATCTTCCTTAACAACTAACGAGACGTTTTTCCACAATGGAACCTAATGTTACAGGCGGAAAGAGCAATGAAGTGTAGGGGAGAGCGGGGCAAGACGGGGTACTTAAGCACTTTACAATTTTTGTAGGCTTACAAAATGCTCTAGTAAAATACCAGATATTCCACCTTAAACTTCTGTATTTCTAGAGTTTATACAAAAAATAAGACCAAAATTGTTAGTATTTAATATTTAAAAATATATGTTTACCAAGTACCCCCATCTTGCCCTACAGTGAGGGCAAGATAGGGTACGCAGGTGGGCAAGATGGGTTAACTCAATACTTTATAAGGCAAAGGTAATTAAATTATTCAGTGAACCATGGTTTACAAATTTATAAAAGAATTATTCTAATATCTAATGAAAATGTACGAAGTAAACATTGTGTGATGTTAAAGTTCAATTTATTGTTATTCAGTTATTATCGTCGTTTTGTAAGCAAAATTCACACACATGATGTACCTCGGCATTCTCGTCCTCTTCTCCCTCACATGAACAGTGAGCCCATTTTTTGCAAGAGAGCATGACACCCATCCTTCTGTTGACTGCGAGTAGAAATAGCCGCAATACAAGCACGCAGTGTCATCTTCATAATGTGCTTTCTTCTTCAATTTTTTATCTTCTTTGCCATGTTCGTAATTGCTTTTTTTATTCTTCCCACTTTTTCCTTTACAAAGAGAGACTTTTTAACAGTCTTCTCAGGTGAATCTTTCCTTCTTTTTTTTCAGGCTTAACTTTACTTGCACTCTCCAGAAATTCTCTTTTGTATGGGGAGTTAATAACAACAACAGTTTTTCCTTTTTTGATGACTGTTTTTCGGATGTTTTTCTTTCCTACATGAAGGATTGGGACAATCTGTTCAGGCGAAACAGCAAATGACCTTAATTGATTGGTGGTGTTCTCAGAAGCCTGCTAGTTTGTAATGTGCTAATTGGGGTTACTATCATTCAAAAATGAGCACCCTGGGCTTAGGCCTACAGCAAGCGTATCTTGCTCTTTAGTACCAGCTTGGTTGGCAGGATCATAGCTTGTCTCTGACATAAACTGCTTATGTGAGCCAACTGAAGCAAGAAAGGGGAGGGCAAGATGGGATACCCCACTAGGTAGCCTGTCTTGCCCCCAAGGACCATTTTTAAGTCAGGATAATATTCAATTAGTTATTGCATGCATTAATTTATCGCTAAACAAGCTATTTTTCATTGATAATACTTAAGAGTATAAGAAACAATTACTTCTCTTGAGTTTTCACGTCTGAAAATGACGCAAAATTATATTAGCTCAGACGAAAACACGTTTGGATGTATTCACTCTGAATGGTTTGCTCAAAATGGCTGCTAGCACTGTCAGGCACTCGCATTGCAAGTGTCTACTACTTCAACTATTCGCCACTAGGTTGCGATATCTGTCGTAGAAATTACAAAATCCCCGTGTTGCCCTCCACCCCATCTTTCCTAGCTCTCCCCTACCTACCTCTTGTATTCTACCTTGCGGTAGAGCTTTAGCAGTGCTGTTAAGGCGGTGCCATCATACAGCGTCCGACGTTCTTCGAGGCATTCAAAGACGCAAGAAGGTGAAATTTTTTTTTTTAATTATCAAGCTATCGACTGTTTTTTTGCAGATCTCTGACTTTTCCCACTTTACACTATTCATCGCCACATTCTGTCTTTGGCCATGTTCTCGCAAATGCAGGGTCGGCGGTGTTAAATGCGGATTTGGAATGTTAATATTTACGGGGTGCCTGCATACCCTTCCAGTCGCCATCCCATATTCCCCAGGAGGAAATGTGTACCCCATATGTCTGCGTATAGTGTTATATGAGTATAAGTGTAAAGTGTTACAAAATGTTTGCGAATCGTATGGCCGGCCGCGGTGGCCGAGAAGACTGAGGCGCTTCAGTCATGGTCTGCACGGTCACTACGGTCGGGGGTTCGAGTCCCCCCTCGGGCATGGATATTTGTGCCGTCTTCAGTATAAGGTACTTCATAAGTAGTTTGTAAGTTTAGGGACTGATGACCCCATAGTTAAGTCCCATAAGCTTAACAAACATTTGAACATTTCGAATCGTATGACTAATGTGCCTTTTCTGATGGTTCAGGGTTACCTCATTATTACTTTAAGAATTTTATTTAGATAATGAAAAATTAGTAGTAAACGTAATAGGGCAAATCCACGGGTTTATTCAGCCATTTCGACTGTTACAGGCCATTGAAGTAAAATCCAATGGCTCAAATGAAAATTTGCGCTTAACTGGGATGACAAGTTTGGTTTCCGGCTTAAGATCAGCGGTCACCTAATAGCCAATTAGGCTATTAAGATACTGTTCTCAACCTTCCGGACGTGACCAAAGGAACAGGCACTGTATTTCCCTTGAACAGGCAAAGAAACTGCTACAGGCATGCGTATGCAAATAAAGTTATATGAAAACACTCAGAGATTGCGTACTTATGGAATATCGCCACAAATGTGTGTTTTGATTCACGATTTCCTATCAGAAAGGACACAGTTCGTAGTAATTGACGGTAAGTGATCGAGTAAAACACGAGTGATATCTGGCGTTTCTCAAGGAAGCGTTGTAGGTCCCCTACTCTTTCCGTGTTTATAAACTATTTAGGAGACAATCTGAACAGCTCCCTTAGACTGTTCGCGGATGACGTTGTCGTTTATCGGTTAGTGAAGTCAACAGAGGATCAAAAGTAACTGCAAGCGATTTATACAAAATTTCTACATGGTGCGAAAACTGGCAATTAACACTAAATAAAGATTAGTGTGAAGTAATGACCACTAAAAGAAATCCGCTGAACTTCAGTTACGCGATAAATCAGTCAAACGTTAAGGTCGTAAATTCTACCAAATACCTAGGAGTTACAATTACGAGCAACTTAGACTGGAGAGAACACACAGAAAATATTATGCGGAAGGCGAACCAAAGGTTACGTTTCATTCGAAGATGCAACAGGTCCACCAAAGAGACTGCCTACATCACACTTGTGCGTCCTTTCCTGGAGTACTGTTGCCCAGTGTGGGACCCTCACCAGGTGGACTGACGGAGGGCATTGAGAAGGTTCAGAGAAGAACAGCTCCTTTTGTTTTATCACTTAACATGGGGGAAAGCGTCACGGAAATGTTGAACGAATTGAGGTGGAAACCATGAAAAGAAAGACGTTATTTATTGTGACGAGATCTATTTACGAAATTCACTTCACCGACTTTTACTTCTGAATGTGAAAATATTTTGCTAGCACCCACCTACGAAGTGAGTACGAACATGGTCTTGTAGTCGGTGCTATGGTGTCAATGACAGCCGATCAGTTGGTCGACAGGGTCGCAATGTGGCAGATACAAGACGTTGTAGGTTCTCTAGTACACGTTTCTGAATGGTGGGCTCCACACTGTTTGGCGCACCATACGATGGACTTCCCTCGGTCGACCCGAACCTCCAAGGTGTAACAAGGTGTCTTCTTGTACCCACAGATTCCAGCAGAGTCACACTGATGTCGGAGTAGACCACGTGCCTGGCAACCGCACGATATTTCGACCAAGCTACACGCAGCCCAACATGCGGTCGCTATTAGATGCACGCAGGAAGATTGGCTGACTAAAGCATCTTCGAGGTATCGAGGGTGCTGCGTACTGTACATAAACTGTCTGACTCATATCGGTCGACTAGTACCAACATAGCATCTAAAGGATGGTGACATCAGGGACGATGTGCGGTGGGCGTCCTACATCTTGCAGAGCTATGTAAAACAACTCATTTAGTTCCACATCAATAGAATGAATGTATACCGAAATGGAAGACCAGCCAGCAGCACCTATAGACAACATGGGTCTTTGACTTCCAGGAATCTGCACGACCCTCTGACAATGAGCTCCTACCACTGAATTCGGGGCTCATCTAACCAAGCCATGATTTTCCAATCGTTTAGGACCAACAGATATGGTCTCGAGGTAGGAGAGACGCTCGAGAGGTTATCGTGTGGTAGGAAAAGGAACTCCAGCGGTCGTCTGCCGCCATAGCCCATTAACATCAAGTTGCGTCGCCATGAGACGTTACATCATACGTCACAAATTGGTTTCTGTTCCAATTTCACACAGTGTAGCTTGTCTAATAATTCCGCACTGTGTTTCCCTCGGTCATGGAGTGCATTACGTCGACTACAGAGTTGTCCTTGTGTGACACCATGATTACTCCTTTGATTTATAATTTCAATATGCCACCCCAAGAACCACAGGCATTGCCGAGGTGGGGTGGCTTGCGTGCTTCAACGCTGCAAACAACCTTAACGTAGGTGCAACCATAGCGGAGGGGTATCTGTGGAGAGACCAGACAAACGTGTGGTTCCTGAAGAGGGAGTAGCAGCCTGATTAGTAGCTTCTGGGGCAACAGTCTCCTTGACTGAGGTGGCCTTGTAACATTAGCTAACGTGGCTTTTCCATGGAGTTATTGGGAAGGGCTGAAAGCAAGGGGAAACTAAAGCCTTTACTTTTCCTGAGGACATGCACTGTGGTTCGGAACCCACGTTAAACTGTAGGTCCCCCTATAACTGGCTGGGTAAGTCAGTTCGAAGGTCGGAGGAAGGCAACGGCATACCACCTCCAAACAGGACCATGCCTAGTAAAGCACTGTGCTGTTCAAACCAATCTTCGGATTGTTGACTGCTTTACGTTGCTCCAATGTATATTCATGATATTGGCATCCTCTCGGGTAAAATATTCCGGAGGTAAAATAGCCTCCCATTTGGATCACCGGGTGGGGACAACTCAGGAGGATGTCGTCATCAGTAAAGGCATTGGAGAGGGAAATGAAGTTCAGGGTGAAGAAATAACATTGCATTTTGCTCATGACATTGTGATTCTGTGAGAGAAAGAAGAGAGCCTGGATGAGCAACTGAACGGAATGGGAGGTGTGTTGAAAGGAGAATATAAGATAAAGATTAACAAGAGCAAGGAAAGGGTAATTAAATGCAGTCTCAGAAAATCAGGCGATGCTGAAGGAATCGGATTAGATAACGAAACAATAAATATGGTGATTGAGTTTTATTACTTGGGCAGTAAAATAACATATGATGGTCGCCGTACTGAGGATATAAAGTGTAGAACGAAAATAGGGTTAAAAGCATTTTTGAAAAAGAGAAATTTGCTAACATCGAATATTAGTTTAAGTGTAAGGAAGTCTTTTCTGAAAGCAATTGTGTAGAGTGTGGCCTTGCACGGGAGTGAAACTTGAGCGATAAATAGTTTAGGCAGGAAGAGGATACCGGGTTTTGAAATGTGGTGCTAAAGAAGAATGCTGAAGATTTCTTGGATAGATCGCGTAACTGATGAAAAGATATTGAAGAAATTTGGGGAGAAAAGGAATTTTTCGCATGCTTTGACTAAAAGAAGGGATTGATTAGTAGGACAAATTCTTAGCCATCAAGGAATCGTAAATTTAGCATTGAAGGGAAAACTCGCAGAGGGCGAAGGAGGAAGCTTAGTATTTAACGTCCCTTAGAGAGCATGGTCATTAGAGACGGTGCTAACGCTCGGATTTTGAGTAGGGTTGGGGAAGGAAATCGGCAGTGCCCTTTCAAAGGAACCATCCCGGCATTTGCATTAAGTGATTTAGGAAAATTACAGAAATCCTAAATCTGGATGGCCGGAGGTGGATTTGAACCACCTTTTTAGATACCTTTTTATTTAATTTACTGACATATATGTCTTCAAATGTTTTTAAATCATTGTTTATTAGTCCCTAGCTTACAGGCCACTTAATCTAAGCTAAACTAACGTAAGGACAACACAAAACCACTGTCCGAGGGGGACTCGAACCCCCGACGCCGAACGGGGTCCCGCATCTCAGCACGGCGCCCTATTGCACACGGCATTTTTGTTGCCGCGGCAGTAGTTTGTTGGCCACCATTTACCAAGAGCTAATATGATGTACTTACTGTATTACAGTGTCCCGCCATACTCATCGCTCGTCTCTGGAGCACTGGCAAAGAAGCTTTTTAGCTTTTATGCAAGCATGGGTGTCATATTTGTGTTTAGCTTGCAGACAAACTTACGTAGCTTTAAAGACAAACTTACGTAAACCGTGATTATCCTAAGACACGTACCAAATAGGATCACATCCTGTGAAGGTATATTTCCGAATGTCCTCAAAAATTTATTTTATAAAATAGTGCTTACATCTTTGTAATTGAAAGTATATTTACATTCAGCACAAACAATGTACAACGTACAAAGTCATGAAGTAATTGAGTTACTGAAATTTCTAAAGAAGGTTTAGGCCTAATTTTATACATACCACAATTACGTTTTCCCTGGGCAGGCAACCTATATTTCATAGATTATAGAAATTAAATGGGTTACTATTATATAAATTAGCAGAATTTTGTTATTCAAATGTTAATTTAATGAATTTCTGGAGATCTGGCTAAAGAACCTGCAGTTCAGTTTTAGGGCCACCAATTACGATTTGGGTAAGGCACAATTAACTAATTGAGTTAACGTAACTGTAACAATAACAGTATTTAAAACAAACCAGAGAGTAAATTTGTAATCTGATGATAAATTTTCTTTATTGCTCTGGAAATATGACATCGAACAAAATTGCATTAACTACATACTATGTTCAATACTACACAGTTTTTCCTTAAGATAAACAATACTTTGTTAATAATTTTGCTACATTGAGGAATAGAATAATTATAGTTTTCAGAATTATGCAGCCACAAATTATGGTTAGTAGATTTCAGCAACATTTCATATTAATGGTTCACTATATGAAGGCACATTTACTTAATAATTCACTACCATAAAATTAGGCTGCTGCATGTTTATTGTGAACTATAACTATCATCATCGACAGACTGCAAGTTTGTTTACCATAATTTGTGTGATAAATTTTTATATTACCATCATGGGTGTTTCCACTGTTTGTATGTTACCTGTTTCTTATTATTAAACAATGAAAAATCCGATTGGAATGTCAATAATGGAGGACAGATAGCAACTCACTGAGCAGCTGACCGGCACGTAAAGATTCACAAAACTTAAATTTTTGGCAATGGCCTTCATCAGAATAAGAAACATATTGACACAATCAATCAGACAGCTAATACACACACAACTACCATCTCTGTCCGCTCCAGCATCTTGACAGCGACTGAGAATCGCAGTGAAGACGGAAGGATGCTGGATAAAGGTAGGGATGGAATGCGCGGCGTTGCATGATAGATTGTAAATACTCCGAGAGGCGGGAATGTAAGATGGAGAATGCAGTGAACAGAAGCGGCTGGAAATGATAAAAGGGAGGTCTACAGGAGTGTGGGGAGTCAGTGAAAAGATTTGAAATGATGCAAATAATAAGGAAAATAATAAATATGTAACGAACTATGAGGATTTTCTACGGGACGACGCCCAGTTGGAAGACATGAATCGGAGGGAAATGGGATATTGAGCGGAGAAGGGGTGCTGTTAAGCGTAGAGATGACAAGTTGTCTTAGGTTGAGATAACGTTGGTTGTGGAACCGCAGAATGAGTTGAACGTACAACTCCCATTTAAGCAGTTCAGAAGAATTAATGATGGAAGAAAGTATCCAGATGGTTTGGGTCGTAAGCCAGCCATAGAAATCAAGACTGCTGTTTTCAATCGCATACTGGGCCACATAGTTTTCCATCTTGCCTGTTTGCCACAGTTTGACGTGGCCATACATCCTGAAGGACAGATGGTTTGATGCCGTGTCAATATAAAAGGCTATCTGCAATGATTGCAGTACGGTTGGTTAATCATGCGCTTATGACATGACTGGGATGAGAAGTATTTGGTGGGTGGATTGGACAGGTTTTGCATCAGGGTTTCCACAGCGATATGATCCCTGTAGTAAATGCTTGCCATTGGGAGTGGCACATATATGGCCTAGGAAGTAGTGGAGGTTGGGTGGGCGGCAGAACACCATTTTAAGAATATTTAGATGGATCCCGGGTAAGGTGTCTGAGGATATGTTTACAGATAAAGCCCTGACGAAAGATGTAATTTAATTGTTACAGTTCAGAGTGGTATTGGGTGACAATGACACTCGTTTGGTTATTGGGTATGGAGGGAGAATTAGTGGTGTGTAGGGATATGACACTGGAAATATTTTTGCGGACAATTAGTAGAGTAACGTTGCTCTGTGAAAGCCTTTGTGAGGTCTTCGTCATATTGGGTGCGGAGCTTCTCATCATAGCTAATTTTCCACCCCTGGGTGGCGAGGCTATATGGGAGGGATCTTTTGATGTGCAAATGCAGGTACTATTGATAATTATTAGGCTAAATGAGCAGGGAGGTGTGGATAGAGCCGTGGAGTTTAACAACCACGAAGGTGTCAAACCAGAGAAGGACCAAGTGAAACTGATGGGAGGGCAGGAGTAGAGATTGTTACAGAATGAGGAAAGGGTTTCTTAGCCTGACTCCCAAGAGTTTGTGGTTTTGGGAGGCTAGTTTGGCGTAGGAGGGTGCATGGCTGTTCCGTAAATTTGATTCTATACTTTCCCTCATAGGAAACGTAATTGCTTGCTGGAATGTTATTGGTGAGGTTTATGAAGAAAGAGGTCTTGGGCCCCGAGTCTGAAGGACGCTAAGAAAGGTACTATTCGAGAGCAGCAAGACCAGGGAATGTAGGATGTTTTTAGGGAAATGGCATCAATAGTGACAAGAAAGGATCCAGGAATTAGTGTTGAGGGATGGTGGAGAGTCGGTGAAGGAAGTGGTTGGTATCTTGGATGTGGAAGGCTGGGTTTCGAGCAATTGGTTGTAAGTGCTGGTTAACAAGGGCTGCAATTTTTTTAATGGTAGCACAGTAACCAGCCACAATTGATCGTCCAGGATTGTTAGGTTTATGGATTCTTAGGAGCATGTAGAAGGTAGGTGTGTCGGATGTTGTTGGGTCGAGGAGAGAGATGGATTGTGGGGAGAGATTCTAGGAAGGACCATAAGATTTTAGTAGGGATTGTGGGTCATGTTTCATTTTTGGGGTGGGTTCATCGTGGCACAAATTGTAGATGGAGGACTCAGACAACTGATGTAGGCCTTCTGCCACATAATCACTGTGGTTCATTACAAGAGTGATGAAAACTTTCTCTGCAGAGAGGATGATTAGGTTGGGATCTGTTTGGAGGTTTTGTAAGACTGACCTTTCTTCTGCCGAAAGGTTGGTATTCTTACGAAGGTAGTTGGGGAAGAATTGTGATGTCAGGTTGGAAGTGAGGGATTCATGGAAGAGGATGGGAGTGAGGGAGGGTCACGGTTGGATGATGTTATTAATTGGTAGAGGCAGGATTCAATTTTGGAATTACATTCGCTTTGACTGAAGGTATTGGTGGCAAAGTCTTTTTCCCACTGTAGAGATCGGCAAAAGTAGAGGAGACCTTTAACAAGTTCAACATGCTTAAGTTTGAGAGTGGCGGTCAAGGTGAAACCTTTGTATGGAATAGATACTTCTCTGGGGATGTGGTTTTTGGCAGAAAGGTTAACAACAGTCTTCTGGGGCTGTTTCTGATTTGGGTATTGTTGATAGTTGGTGGAAAGTTTTGGGGGGACGTGTAGCGGTGCAACAAGGCGGCACTAGGATGTCAGCAGGTTGGATAACTTATGTAGGTTGTCTCTGGAATGCTCCTTCAGACGCTGAAGTGTTAGGGATTCAATTTGTGATTGGGATAGAACATTATCAATATTTTTCGGAGGGAGCAGAGGTAGCTCAAGGATGCCTGTGCCATTGTATTACTAGGTTTCTTATTGGATCATATTGTTGAAGAAAGTAATCAGTCAGTGAAATATTAACAGTGGTCAGTTTAGGTTTATAACTTGTATATGCCTAATTAGGATGGCGACAAATTTTTTTGTATAGTCACAGTGTTTTACTTAAGTCCAGTCATTCTAAGTTCGCCACTGTCGCTTTGCATCTTGCCCCTCGTATAATTAAATCTTTGGGTGACAAAATCAAAATCCCGAAACCTTAGGATTTTATCACGGTCAACTTTAAATCCTCCTAGATGGGCACATTTTAGTCTTTATCACTGTATTCTCGGTATAGGTTATGTGTGCCTGTGGACTAAAGTCATTGTAATGCCGTAGTAGACTGTTGATCACTTTTATTAATTTGTAGCTGTATAGTAGCCTTTTTATAAGTCTTAATACACTAATCGAAGTCTTGCACGTGTTGAGAGGTAACGCATGAAAGTTTGTATTTTATGCAGGCTCTTAGTACTGTGGATCTCAGACTATCGAATTTCCAAACAGTTTCCGAAATGGAATGTTACTTGCGTGTGGGTACAGCTATCATTCCGCACCCAAAATTTGTTAATTTCCGTTGGGCGATCATGGTTACGAAGGGAATACATTCACATGAATCTGGCATGCCCTTTGATACCTTGCGAATGCGATACAGCCGCCATCTATATCTGTGCATATCGTTACCCCATGACATATTCCACTTAAAGGGAAATACAACCCTGGACAATAAAGTTCGGTGAATAGTTGTGTAACACTAACGTAGATAAACTATAAAGTTCTCTTACCGAACTGTTCTTCGAAATAGACACCTCCCTGAACTATGGACAGCTGAGCTCTGCGATACATGCCTGGAAACTTTGCACAAAGTCTCCTTTGGGATGGTGTTCAAAAGCTTTGGCTCGTTTCGTTGGATATCAGGAAAAATAGTCAAATCACTTTCCTTTCAAAACGAGTTTGAGTCGAGGAAATAGGAAGAAATCTGGAGGATAGAGATCTGGCGAAGGTAATAGAAGTTCAAGTTGCATGCCGCCTTCTTTATTTTCTTTTTATTATTATTATTTTTTTGTTGTTGTTGTTGCCAGAATATGTTTGACGATATTGGCTGTGTGTTCAAGCGTTTTCGTCAAAAAAAAAAAAAAAAAAAAAAAAACAAACCAGGAACCTTATTGTGTATACTGACGTCGTACGTTGCATCAAATTGGTCAAAATATCAACCTACCTTGCAGTGTTCAACGCCGTTCCCTCAGGTAGAAATTCCTTGTGGATAATGCCTTGACTATCGAAATCGGTAATGCGTATCGTTTTGATGGGTGGTTTTTCGGCACTGACGTCTTCCAACGAGACGATGTCGGAGAACGCCATTCCATGTTTTGCAGTTTCTTTTCAGGGTTGCACCGGAGACACCAGCCTCAGTGCCAATACGGTTCAACAAATAGGGTGTCTCATCCGCCGTTACGACAAAATCCTGCTAAGCCTCTAAGCGTGCCGACTTCTAATCGTCAGTCAGCTGATGTGGAACAAGACGACAAAACATTTTTCTCTTCCCTAATTTGTGGGCAACGATTTGTCACGTAGATTCACGGTTAATCTGCAGTTCGTCCACTATCATGCGCACAGATAAGCGACGATCGTTCGCTATTAATATCCTCAGTTTCTCAGTATTTTTGAGGGCAATCGCCGGTTGTCCACTACGGGGATTTAGCGGAAATACTTTCCCAGCCTCCTCTAAAACTGGCAAACCACTCATACACACACACTTCATGGACAGTGCTTGATCTCCATAAACACGTATCAGCATCACATTCGTGTCTTCAAGTGTCCTGAAAAAAAATCGCACTTGATCCTTAGCTTGTTGATTGTCTTGTTCTTAGTTCAGAATCAACGCAATAAACAAGCACTTCGTCTAACAAGTGTAAAACGGAACACACAATGCTCACCTAGAAATACTATGGGGCAGGTTGTCAACATCACCCGCTAAGCAGGTGTTTATTAGGACTGGCAGAGTTAAAACTGCGCTTTCCTGGATATAAACTGTTGTAAATTAGTAAACCAGCCAGGTCCCTTTAGCAGTGCAAGAATGAGAAACGCGCTTATACGATGGATGCTAGTGCTTTTTAATTGCAGCTTATCAGACACAAAGGCATTTCAAAGAACTTAGAGACAGGAAGGAATTAGAGAAAATAAAGCCTAAGTTGGTTTAAGTAATCTAGGGACTGATGAACCACTGTAGTTTTGTCCTACAGCTTTATAAACATATGTATATTTCGGAACAGAAATCACATAACTGTCATGAAATACAATCTCAAAATGTAATAAATACGTCATGTATGGAATCCACGGTGATTAGACCCAGGATCACCTATGGGGCGGTCGTGTGGTGGAAGAAGGTAAAACAGCAGGCTACTGCTAAGGAGCTTGGTAAGGTGCAGAGATTAGCCTGCTTAGCCATAACAGGCGGAATTAGCAACACACCAACTGCTGGGATGGAAACCATATTGGATATGCACCCATTACACCCTTGGGTCAAGATGGAGGCAGCGGCTGGTGCATAGAGACTCAAAACTGGCAAAAGCTGGAACTCTTTGGGATATCCAGAATCACACACTAAAATAGTGAGTGCGGTAAATATAGGAAAGGTTGGTGAAATGCCAGCCGACTATTTTATAACCCCATATTGCTCCAACAAACCTTTCAATATAACAATTGGAAGTAGGGAGCAGTGGGAGAAAATAGTTCGACACCATACGGGAGATATTGTCTGTTTCACTGATGGGTCAAAATCAGACTAGGGCGTTGAGGCCGGGGTATACGGGGTGCAGCCAAGACTGGAGGGCGTCATCTCTCTAGGAAAACTGGCCTCAGTATTCCAGGCCGAAATCACTGCCGTCAGGGCGTGTGTGGAGGAGAATTTGCGTAGGTGCTACAAAGATCGTAGATCTATATCTATTCAGACAGCCAGGCAGCCCTGAGATCACTGGCAGCTACGGCAACAAGATCTAAAATTGTTGCAGAATGTCAAAGGGTTTTCGTGGAGCTAGGGGAAAGCTCGGGGATCAGTGGCAACGAACATGATGGGTGCAGAGACTCAATTTATTGGACCTGAACCTGTCCTGACAATCACCAAGGCAATGATCAAATTGGAGCTACGTAACTGGTTCAGAAGACAGCACGTAGAATATTGGACCAAAGCCTATCAACTAAAACATGGCATGGTAATGATGTCAAAGCCATGTTTTAAAAGAAGCTCTGCAGTCCTGGGCCTGAACAGGAGAGAGATTAGACTCATGGTTGGATTGCTGACAGGCCATGGGAATTTCGAAAAACACCTACATCAATGGGAATAACAGAAGAGAACTTCAAATGTAGGATTTGAGATGACAGTGATGAAACTGCATCACATATAATCTTCGAATGTATTGCATTCGAGAGTAAGAGCCACAGAACATTTCGGACAACCAGACCCGAAGAAACTGTGTCTAATAAAGAACTGGTAAAGGGACTCCTTGCACTGTTCAAAGGCATTGGTTGGCTTTACTAGGTATACAGGGAGCGATACCACACAATAAACTTAGTTTCGGTGCAGGCAGTGGCGGGTTGGACCAAGACTGTTTTGGCTTCCCTGAGAAAAATCAAATCAAATCATGTATGGAATGGTAAATTTCATGGGTCACGTGTAAATTAAGAAAAACGACAGGGAATATTCAAAATAAAATGGGGCAATATTTTGTATGCTAAATAACCTCGAAGGTTGAAAATAGTCAAATAGGGGGAAAGCGAGAGACAGCTTCTCACAGAAATGTTGTTTACTTCCCCCTCCCAGCAGCGCTGTGTTGACGTCACAACATCCGCGCGAGTGTAGTGAGGTACGGATGTTTTGAAGAGCGCGTCTTCCGGCACCTGAATACTGCAGCATTGAGGAGCTCTCCGCTGTGGAGGAGCTGGCTCCGTGCCAGAGCGCAGCGCTGCCTCAAAGCCACCTCCTCCACTTCTGGTGTATGAATGTTCGCATTTCACAGATGCTTAATAATGAATACTGGAACAATATTATAAAAATATTTGTGTACTGCTTGAGACTTTTAGGGGGAGCATTAGGCAAAGATTGTCTGAAGCAGGGGAAAGTAATAACAGTAAAAGAAAAATGGATAGCTCTGAGACATGTGAAGGCTGCAGAGGATGATATAAGCAGAAGAACAGGGACTAATAGAAATCCAAGGATAACACAGGAGATACTCAATTTAACTGATGAAAGTAGAAAATATAAAAATGCAAGTGAAGCAGGTAAATGGAATACAGACGTCTGAAAAATGAGGTTGACAAGTGCAGACTGACTAAGCAAGTGTAGCTAAAGAATAAATGTAAGACCGTACGAGAACGTATAACTAGGTGAAAGATACCGCCTACAGGAAAATAAAATAGACATTTGCAGACAAGAAAACCAGTACTAAGCCAAAAAGAAAATTTTTTAAAGTTTTAAGGAATATGTAGAGGACCTATACAAAGGAAATGAAGGCAGTGTTCTAAAATGGAAGAAGACGTAAAGGAAGATGAGATCGAAAGTGGATACTGCGAGAAGAACTTGACAGAGCACTAAAAGATTTGAGTTGAAACAAAGCCCCATGGAGTAGGTAATATTCCGTCTGAACTGCTGTTATCGTTAGGGGAGCCAAAGAAATTGTTCCACTTGGTATGTGTATGAGACTAGGAAAGTAACCCGAGACTTAAAGAAGAATATAGTAACTCCAATTTATAAGAAATCAAGTACAGACATATGTGAAAATTACAGAACTATCAGTTTAAATGGTTGCGAAATACTAACACGTACAAACACCGGACAACAGTTATTAGGACATGAGAGGGGGGCAGTTCAAATATTTGTAAATCTAAGGGACTTCACTACGTTGGTCCTTAGCCCCTATCTTGCAAACTAACTTAAAGTAACTTACGGTAAGGACAACACTAACATCCATACCCGAGAGACGAATCCGCGACGGTGATCGGCCGCGCGCACCGCGAATGTGCGCCTTAGAGCGCACGGCTATTCTGCCGGAATCAGTGGTTGGGAAGGGAGTAAGATAAGGTTTTAGCCTTTCCCCAAAGTTGTTCAATCTGTACGTTAAGCGAGCTGTGAAGGAATGCAAGAAGAGATTCGAAGAGAGAATTAAAAACTTTGTGATTTGCCCGATGACAATTGTGTTAGAGGCAAAAATGGACGTAGAAGAGCAACTAACAAAATGGTCAGTGTCTTGAAAGGAAGTTGGAACATTAGCAAGAGTAAAACATGGGTAGCGAAATGTGGTGTCAGAAAATCTGGCGATGCTGAAGGAATAAGACCATAAAGGTAGTAGATGAGTTTAGTTATTTGGGCATCAGAATAATTTCAAATGACTGATGTAAAGAAGATATGAAATGCAGAATGGTTATGGGAAGTAGAGCGATTCTGAAGAAGTGAAATTTGTTGATATTCGGTATTATTTTAAACGTTAGGAAGTCCTATCTGAAAGCATTTGTCTGGAGTGTAGCGTTGTATGGGAGTGAAACGCGGACGATAAGGATGAAAGAAGCTTTCGAAATGTGGTGCTACAGACGAATGACGAAGATTAGATGGTTAGATCACGTAACTAATGAGGTTCTCAACAGAATTGGGGAGAAAAGGAGTTTCTCTCATATCCCGACTAAGGGATAGGCTGGTGGGACACATTCTGAGATATCAAGGAATAGTCAACTTAGAATTAGAAGGAATTGTGTGGCGGTAAAAATAGTAGAGGGACACCGAGGGACGAATACAGTAATCAAATTCAAAAAGATGTAGTTTGCCGTTCTTATTCTCAGATGAAGAGGTTTGCGCGGGACAGGGTAGCGTGGAGAGCTGCATCAAACCAGTCTGCGGGCTGAAGACCACAACAACTGTGTATTGCGGTGCACCATTCGAAACGTAGACTTACTACTCGGCGTTTTCTGGCTATGTATTTACTTCGTTCTCATGTTAGTCCATCTATTCCTTCTCTCTCACTCCATCAACTTCAGCCCCATTCTGCGTCTATTCCACATGTATTTATAGCGAACTAGCTTTTACCCGCGGCTTCACTACGTGAAATTCGAAAAGAAAGTCTTTGTTACGTCGCGGTTAAACCGCTAACTGAAGAAGCTATAGGCCTACATTGTACAACGTGTAAATTATGCAGGATTGAAATGTTAACGAAATTGGTTCGTCGGTATGAAAACGAGGACGTATTGTGTAAGCATTGTATTTATTATGTTGAATCGTATTAAATACGACTCAACCATTAAAAGTATTTCAATAAATGTAATGAACTGCAAACGTCAAAGAATAAATAGCTTTTACAAGGAATCATCAAACGTTTCAGAAGCTGTAAGAGAAACCTTAGTGCTCAACTGTCCCATATTTCGATTTCATAGAGCAAAGGTAACATAGCGCGTGACGTCGTTATTGATCCAGGCTGAACCAACAGCAAGTGACTCGGGACAGGAAACTATTTTCATTATTACAAGCAAAGTGAAGGAAGTTCATAGTTGTAGTTCTTATCCTTTGCACTGGAAAGTAAACTTAGAGTTTTCGATATAATCTATGATCGTATTCTTATTAGACATTTTGTAGTGCAGTTAGCGCTAACCCTTTTTAATTCTCAATATTGCTGCGATATCTACAGTTTTTAGATGTGCCTAGATGAAACGTATTGACAGATTTTTACGCCAGCAGAACTGCAATTATTCAGCGAATTATTGCTTTTGTTGCACTGCGAGACTTTTAGTTCGTAGTTTACACGGAAGTAGAACACGAAATATCAGTTTGACAAGCGGCAGTAGTCTTCTTACGATTCCTCAACAATACATGTGAAATGTTTTGTTGTGCTTTTATGAGAAATCGGTTAATACTGTATGCATAATGTTCGATTTTAACGCGTATATGTTTATGACTTTTTCCATTTACACTGATGCCAAAATGTAAACGTAGCATAATATTGATCTATTTACTTTAAATAATAATGTAGTGAGGAAGCATCATCGATGCACTAACGATAAAAGCAAAACTGCACCATAAAAGACTTACTTGCGGACAAGTTAATAACACTGAGGCTCTATAATTCTATTGTTTGTAAAACGAACTCACGATATTTTTCCACCTAGGCTCATGTGAAACGATATTCACCGCATTGATGACGGTAATATGCAGAAATTACGTTACCTTTACTACTAAATGTGTAACAGGAATAAAAGAAGTCGTATTGTTAAATCATGGTTTCACCTGTAAATGAGAAAAAGTGTTGTTCATAATGACGAAACTCAATTATATGACTCGAGACTTGTTAGATGTTCGTTTCAAACCATGATACGACAGAGTCTGTTGTCTCTGATCTGTGTTTCGATTTATATACTTAAAATCAACACATATCTTGAATTTCGCACTTTCTGAATCACCCTGTGTTCTCCTTCAGCGTTCAAGCTATCTGGATACCCAGTTTCTTCGAAATCTGTTAAGCGGTTTAGTCGCGAAAGCGTAATAGGAAGGAAGGAAGATTTGTGTTTCACGTCCCGTCGTCAGCGTGGTTATTAGAGACGGAGCTTATGCTCGCAGTGTTTGGGTAAGGATAAGGAATGAAATCGGCCGTGCCCTTTCAAAGGAACCGTCCCGGCATTTGCCTGGAGTGATTTAGGGAAATTACGGAAAACCTACATCTGGATGGCCGGAGGTGGTTTTCAACCACCATCCTTCCGAATACGAGTCCAGTGTGTTACCACTGCGCCACCAGGGCGTAGAGAGAGCTTCTTTCGAATGTATAATATTAGTATGCTAAAATGGAATTTAGATGGATTTCGGTCGGTAGTTTTCACGCAGCTATGACGTTATGTACTGAACACTGGATCCTACTCTAATATTTCCCATGTACTTACAGTACTATCTGCGAAATGTGCTACGAACAGTTTTAGTAGAAAAGATGCCATAAACTGTAACTGGTTGCATGAAAGTACGAACACTTCTCGTTGTTTAATCATTAAACTAGGTGTCGCACTATGATACATCTATGAAGAAAGTAAGCGTTATATACTCCCATTGTCAGAAAACTGTGTCGCGAACAGAGTTAGCAGTAGAAAGGTAATGCCTCAAACATCATGACCGTTACTGTTTATGACCTATTTATGACCCTAACTGCATCTATTACTATGATATAATTTCGAAAGGACGTTCAGTTGTATTTGTAAATACTCTCTGTACAATATCTTGAAAATTTAGTCAGGTATGTAGAAGTAATAAACTGGAACCTCATGCGAAATGCTGCTATTGTACTGCATGAACAACGGTCCGTCTGGATAGCCGGTCGTGGACATGAACCACCGTCCTCCGGAGTACGCAGTGCTCCTCAGCAAGGGAAAAGCTGTTTAGAAAACTAGCTGTATCACACATATCCAAAGGTTGCGTCATAAATGTTTTAGTGAAAGGTTTGATAAAACTGGAAATGAATGTAAAATTTGTAGAGGTCAAATGATTATTATTATGTAAAGGTTTCAGCAAAAAACCTGCCAAGTCTTGCTTTAGTTCAATTAAAAAGTAGTAAACACTGATTCACTCTTGTCGTTAGCGTATTGTATACTGTTGTTGCCAACGAAATATACCCATAGGTTGCTAGTTTAAAATTTGCTCGCTGGAATAATGTGTAAGTCGGTCATCTCGAAAATGTTCAGTACTTGGAAGCGGATTACGCATTATGCCGCGCATATTTTAAATATTCAGTAACACCTCTTCATAAAAAAATAAAAATAAATAAATAAAAAAATAAAAAAATAAAAACTTCAGAATTAACATCGAGAAACACTTATCACTACATCACATTTTATCATGGAATAATCAATATTTATTTGGATACCATATTCACACTCTCGTGTTGATGGCTAAATTCAAGCTCCCTACTCCAATCGAAAATGCCCCCTTCTTTCTAGAAATCCATGCTGCCCGTAATCGCGATGTTATTGACATGCGTAATCGCACTACCATACTTATCAAGAGGTCCGAAACGAATAATACGGTCTGCTGCCATCACATCGCGATTACGGGCAGCATGGGGTTCACGCCTGAGCCTCAGGACGTGCGCTAGCAGCATATTTCGGGTTTTTCAAGCGTCAACTTCTCTTCGCAATATTTACATCTACATCTACATCTACATAGATACTCTGCAAATCACATTTAAGTGCCTGGCAGAGGGTTCATTAACCACCTTCATAACTTTTCTCTACCGTTCCATTCTCTAATAGCGCGCGGGAAGAAAGAACACCTAAATCGTTCCGTTTTCGATCTGATTTCTCTTATTTTATTGGGATGGTCATGTCTCCCTAAGTAGGTGGGTGCTAGCAAAATATTTTCACATTCAGAACTAAAAGTCGGTGATTGAAACTTCGCAAACAGATCACGCCGCAATGAATAACGTCTTTCTTTTAATGATTTCCACCCCAATTCGTGCAACATTTCCGTGACGCTTCCCCCCCCCCGTAACGTGATAAAACAAAACGAGCTGCCCTTCTCTGAACCTTCTCAATATCTTCCGTCAGTCCCACCTGGTGAGGGTCCCACAAGGGGCAACAGTACTCCAAGAGAGGACGCACGAGTGTGATGTAGGCAGTCTCTTTGGTGGAGCTGGTGCATCGTCGAAGCGTTCTGCCAATGAAACGTAACCTTTGGTTCGCCTTCCCCACAATACTTTCTACGTGTTCTCTCTGTGGTGTGTATGCAAATTAAAAACTCAAAGAACAGTAACGTTAGAAACAGTGCTTCGCAGAGTGCGAGAACAGTTCATTCTGTAAATGTTATACGGGCTGTGGAATTGAACACTGCTTTCCTTGGATCTCAATTTCAAGAAAGTAGTTCTGCGCCTATGGCAAAACAATATAGTGCACCACGTAGCAAGCGCCAACGAGCGCGTAAAACAGTGCAACGGAAACGGGTTCGGGACAAGCAAAATGACTATGAACAGTGCATTCCTGTAGTGAAATTAGTGCCTTCTGCAATTGCTCCTTGTAATAGTGCCCAGTACTGTGTAGCTAGTGACAGTAGACATCAAGTAGCTACTCAAAAGTGTAGTGCAGTAGTTAGTACATCTGGAGTAGCTTCGCATTACGCGGACGCCGATCCGGCGGTAGTGTCATCTAGTGACAGTGTGGTTAATCCGCTGCGTGCCGTGTCTGCGCCGCTTACTTCACTACGCGGCCCGCGCAGACGCAGCAAACAAACCGTAGCAGACGTTGCCCACATTCGCGCACCTGTCGAGCGCCGCAAGCAAAAACTGTTGGTGACTCTCTTCGTAGAAAATAAGACGGTGCAATTTCAGCTTGATACTGGTTCCGCTGTCACATTAATAAATAAAGATACTTATGAACTTCTGGGTTCGCCAAAATTGTCGCCGTCACAGCAAGTGTTAACAGCGTACACAGGACAAACTATTAAGTGCTAGGAACGTGTAGCCTGCCTGCCTCTTTTCAAGGTGTAACAAAAACAGTTGCTTTTGTAGTTCTTCAGCCCAAATCTATGCAGAATATTTTTGGACTAGATGCTTTTGACTTGTTTGGTTTATCAATTCAAAGAGATGTGCTTCAAATTTCGTCAATAGTGCCTCAGGATAAAATCAATGCATTGTGTGAAAAATATAGTGACTTGTTTTCGCCGGAACTAGGTTGTGCAAAAGACTTCGTGGCACATGTAACTTTAAAAGAATCTTCAGTTCCAAAATTTCGTAAAGCTAGACCAGTGCCTATCGCAATGCGTGATACAGTTGCCGAAGAACTTAAACGTTGGCAAGATAGTGGGGTGATTTCTCCTGTTTCTGCGAGTCAGTGGGCCTCGCCTATAGTAATTATACCCAAGCCGTCAGGAAAACTTCGTCTCTGTGCGGACTTCAAATCAACAGTGAACAGTCAAACAATTGTAGACACTTATCCCCTGCCCAGACCGGACGAACTAATGGACAAATTAGGACAGTCTCGTTTCTTTTCTAAGATTGATTTAGCAGAGGCATACTTACAGATTCCACTTGATGACGAGTCAAAAAAGTTTTTCGTCATTGATACTCACATGGGCCTTTTTCAATTTCAACGCCTACCCTTTGGCAGTTCTTCCGCTCCCGCTATTTTTCAGCGCTTTTTGGAAGAGCTGACAGTTTCTGTACCGTGTTGCTCGAACTATTTAGATGATATTGTGGTATCCGGACGTACAGTTGAAGAACATTTAGCAAACTTGGAGTGCCTTTTCAAAGTTTTGACTGCAGCAGGTCTACGAGTACCTAGGCCATGTGATTAATGCCCAAGGAATCCATCCTTTACAGTCACATCTTCGAGCAATCAAAGACTTGCCTCCTCCTAAGAATGTGCATGAATTGCAAAGCTTAACTATTATTTCAGATTTATTCCCAATGCCTCTCAGATTGCAGCTCCACTGCATCACTTACGTAGGAAGAATGTTCCTTTTGTATGGTTTAAAGATTGTCAGGTTGCCTTTGACAAACTAAAGTCTGCACTACTCAGTGATGCATGTTTGATTCCCTTTGACCCACAGAAGCCTGTAGTGCTAGCAGTTGACGCCTCGTCGTACGGTGTGGGCGCAGTTCTGTCGCATCGTATTGGATCTCACGATCGTCCTATTGCCTTTGCATCCAAGCTACTGACGCCAACGCAACAGAATTACAGTCAGATAGAAAAGGTGGCCTTAGCAATCATTTACGGCGTCACAAAGTTTCATCATTATCTGTATGGCAGAAAATTCTATTTGTTGACAGACCACAAGCCTCTCACGTCGTTGTTCTCACCCACAAAGCCAATTCCGCCACGAACCGCACAAAAGCTTCAGAGATGGTCCTTGATATTGTCAAATTATCAGTATGAGATTTTGTACCGACCTACCACTAAACATGCCAACGCGGACACACTTTCCCGACTTCCGGTTGGCCAGGATGTATCATTTGATTCTTCAGAAATGGCATGTTGTCAGATAGACTCCAGAGATGCTTCCGCTGTCGCAGACTTTCCTTTGAACTCTCGTCGGGTTGCACAGGAAACAGCTGCGGATGCAGACCTAAGTGTGGTAGCACGTTTTGTTCGCTTTGGTTGGCCTGCCAGAGCCAAAGACATTGATCGGCCTCTGGTTCGACGTTATTTTGCACAACGTCATGCATTATCTTTAAGTCAGGGTGTACTGTTGTTGCATACCGACAACGACCAAGCAAGAGTGATTGTTCCTCGTTCCCTGCAACGAGAAGTGTTGCGCCTCCTGCATCAAGGACATTGGGGCATTGTTAGGACAAAGCAACTGGCCAGACGTCATTGTACCTGGGTTGGTATGGACGCTCAGATAGAGGACATGACGTCACAGTGTACTGTTTGTGCGGAGCATCAGGCGGCTCCACCGCAACGTTTCTCAGACTGGCCACGCCCCAAGGGACCATGGCAACGTTTACATATTGACTTTGCCGGACCTATCTGGAATACGCGCTGGTTAATTGTTGTCGACGCTTTCAGCAAGTTTCCTTTTGTGATTGCCATGAACTCAACGACGGCGTCTAGTACAATCAGTGCCTTAACATCAGTGTTTTGCATCGAAGGCTTGCCTGAAACTATCGTCAGTGACAATGGACCTCAGTTTGTTAGTGCGGAATTTCAACAGTTTTGTCGTGTGAATGGCATTCAGCATATCACCACCGCACCTTTTCACCCTCAGTCCAATGGTGAAGCAGAACGTTTCGTTCGAAAATTCAAGTCTCACATGGAGAAGATGAAAGGTCAACTCCAGACAGCAAGCTCTTCAAATTTTCCTGTCTTCATATCGGTGCATGCCACGTGACGGCCCGTCTCCTGCCGAGCTGCCACACGGCCGCCGTCACCGCACTCTCCTTCACCTGCTGCAGCCTCCCACGCACCGAGTCGGTTCGTATGGCGCTTCGCGTTTTCAGGTTTCCACGCCGGTGCTGTACAGGATGTTTGCTGGAAACAAGAAGACTTGGTTGCCGGGCACCATTCAACGCGTGCTTGGTCGCAATATGTATATTGTACGTTCTTCCACAGGGTCGGAGCTGCGGCGCCACGCAAACCAATTGCGCTTGCACAGGCCGCGCGATCCTGTCTCCGGTTTCTTGATTCCAGACCCAGTTCACCGCCAGGGAGCACAAACACATCGTTCGTCAACGGGTCCAGCGTCCCCGGACTACGAGATCGTCCCGATGGAGATCGACGCGACGCCGCCGCTGTCGCCGTCGCAGATGACTGCGTCACCGAGAGGGACTCCGGGACCGTGCGTGCCGCCGCCGCCTGGGCCACGCACCTCAGAAGAAGATGACCTGCTCCCTCTGGGCGGGGGCGGGCGCCCTTCCCCAGGTTTCGGCGGGTTCCCTGGAGGATCTCAAGGCGGATGCCGGGGCGCGGACGGCGTCCCGATCCCGGCCTCAGCTACGACGCCCGTCCCACCAGTAACGCCCCCGCCCAGGCCCTCCTCCCAGTGCCGTCGCCGTGGCCCTCAGCCCTATGCCACGACGGCGCGGCGGTTTGGGGGGGAGGGGTGTGGTGTCGCACAAGTACAAAGTGCGCGCCACCTACTTTTGCCGCGCGCCGCCATGCATGCACGGCGCGGCGTTCTTCCGACGACAGCCACGAGCGCCCTCTGCTGGAACCCCGCTCGTGGCCACCACGGAAAGACTTCGCACTTCGGACTGAGATAGCAACGAGTTAGGACCTTCGTAATCAGATAGGCACCAGTGAAGACTTTGCTATTGTACAGGCACTAGGCAGGCCTCTAACAACTATGTATCAACCTTCTGCAGTACTATGTAAAAGTTAAGTATTGTTACATTCTGTGCAATATATCTCTTTCTAATTTACTCGAGTGTTTATAGTTTCTGGCTGCTCCCCTCCGTACCTGCACCAGCTTGTCGGTCTCATTCCACTCGGCCACCGACACCTACGACGAGGCTGGGACACAAAAGCGGCGACGAAGTCGGGACACAAAACTCTCCAGTCAAAGTTGTTCGTAATTGTAACTCCTAGGTATTTGGTAGAATTTACGACCTTATGGTTTGACTGATTTATCGCGTAATTGAGGTTCAGCGGATTTCTTTTAGTGGTCATGTGTATTACTTCACACTTTTCTTTATTTAGTGTCAATTGCTAATTTTCGCACCAAGTAGAAATTTTGTCTAATTCGCTTTGCAGTTGCTTTTGATCCTCTGTTGACTCGGGTTGTAATTGGAATATTGCGATGCAATCAACGCCATTGTTTATGTGATTTGTCATGCTATGGATTGCTGAAGAAAAAATATAGGGTGTCCATTTAAAAAAAAAATAAAAAAAACATAAGTTTGTGTTAAAAACACATTTGCTTTCGTTTTAGAATGTTTCCAAATATGTACATTCATGGGCCCCGGCCGTACATTGAAACCGGTGAAAGCCGTTTTCTAGTAGCTGTTATTGTTCCAGAGATATTTTGGGTGGACAAGATAGCTGGGACACCCTATATATACATGGTGTTTCACTAAGTGTGTTTGCCTCTATAACTTATAATAGGTGACGGGAAATTTTAATGCGGTAGGTCAACATAAGAAACGTTACGCTTTCTGCGGAGCTATGAACATAGTTTATTGTATCATTTTCCAAAGAGTTACACCACAAAGATATAATTTTTTAAATGGAACAATTGTTTTTTCTATGGTGTATTGGGTTCGTTTAAACCAGCTGCGTCCAAATTAATTTAAACTGCATTCCTATCACTGTTAGTTTGGGAGCTACAACCCTTCAAAGTTCCGGAGGCGGAGGCTGCGATAGCGTAGCCGACTGGCCGAGTGGCTATCCCCTGGGGCACGGCCCACTGTCTCATGACCACCAGCCAGTCAGCTACGCTGTCGTAGCCTCCCCCTAAACTTTGAAGGGTTGTAGCTCCCATAGTAACAGTGATAGGAATGTAGTTTAAATTGATTTGCACGATAAAAAAACTATTGTTCCATGTAAAAAATTATATCTTTGTGCTGTAACTCTTTGGAAAATGATACAATAAACCATGTTCATAGCTCCACAGAAAGTGTAACATTTCTTGTGTTGACCTACATTAAAATTTCCTGTCACCTATTATTTTATAAGTTACAGAAGCAAACACACTTAGTGAAACACCCTGTATATATATTTCTTTTTATACAATTACGTCATGAATCACTATAACAATTTTCTTCCAGACTTTTTACTACACACACATACCTCGTTGACCACAATACCTAACACGTATTAATTCGTCAATCACTAGTAAAATATAAAGACCGATAAAAGTAATATTCAGTTTCTAATAAGTCGGTATTTTGATTGTAAGGAGCTTTAATGTGTATATAATTGTGGCATCTGCGGCCACGAATGCAACTGATAGCATTTGTTAGTTCATGGCGGTCAGGGACTATACGTCGTGTGACTCACATACCGCTCGCTGGCTAGACTATTTAGACAGGAGGGGCGCAAGACACTTCTCTGCAGTCGGATATGAAATGTCACTTGTTCCCGTTAGCCGGGACGATAGAATACACTGCCAAATTAATAGGGTTGGAACTTAAATAGTGGCAACCATTTATTCACAACCGATACAAAAGCGTTACCTGATACTGTTCTTCAAAGTAGTCACCACCGTTGTGCAGGACTCGTTGCCAGCTATGTGGAAGGCGTAGATACCGTTAGCAGAGCCTGTTCTGTTGATGGTGCGACTGGAGCGATTTACTGTGGATAGTCTGGTACAGTTCTGAAGCGAATGCCACAAAGTGGTTCCTTCATCTTAGGAATCAAATCAAAGTCACAAGGACCTACGTTCGGGGAGTAGGATGGATGGTACAGTACTTTCCAGTCACATCGACCGAACAGAGCAGCCACACTTTGCGCTGTATTCGCCCGCGCAGTGTCGTGCAAAATGATGGGTGAATTGCCCAGTAAGTGTTGCCGATTTTTTCGTAAAACTGGTAGCAAATAATGCTCCAAAAAGGAACAGTAATACTGTGCATTGACGGTCTGCTGTTTCGTTACGTTACGTTACGTTACGTTACGTTACGTTAGACCGCCCGCTCAGAAGTGATTGTGTTTCTATTGTGTGCACGCCAGTGACGTGGAATGGGTGAGCCCATTTGTTTTGAAGTAATGTCGGCATGCCATCAACGTGTGCTATCAGCGACAATAGCAAATTTCATTGCATAGTGTCCCCACAGACCTGTTGCTACTATGTAAGTTCCAACCTCGTAGACGACCAAGGATAAAACTACCGCGCAAATCAATATGCAGCCGTAATATACAGGGATGCCTAACATCAGGATTTACCTCATTACGACGGTCGGGCGGACGTTTGCGTATCAATCTTGTTTTAAAATAATGACCTGGGGAAAGTCTGGAACGACGACGCAATGGTATAGGGAACACACTGTTATCGGCACGTGGCACTAAATAACCTGGAACTGCGCCCTCTGCAGCCTGCTATGGGATGCATCAACGGCATTATTCATACTAAAGCTAAAAAAGGCATGTTTCTACAATATCGGTGTATACGTGAAACAACATCATTAAGTTTTACAATATACAGATTGAAGAACTTATAAAATGAAGAATGAAAAATAATTAACAGCCTGAAATACTGAAAATTAAACAACTCCTATATAGAAGCTGGAAAATCAGAAAGATAAGAGAGATTAAGAAAAAAATTGCTGTTGATATTTATTTAATAACAACTTTATAACAATTTAATACAAAGAAACAATCCCTAAGACGGATTTTCGTCTCGAATAAGTCAAAGACAATAATGATAAAACTAAAGCATAGAATTAAAATTTGTGATGCGACCGGAAATTGAACCCGGACCTCCATGCTTACTAGGCAGACGTCTTACCGTTTATTTGTATTAAATTGATATTTATATCACCTGAACAGGATTGTTCCAACTTGTCCATTGCCGAGGTGCTATTCTGCTGCATGGAGAGCCTTGGCAGTAGTGGCAATTATCTTTGGAACACAGAAGCTGAAGTAAAGATTGTGATGTGGAGAGAAATCGCACTTAAACTATTCCGAGACGCCTCATTCGTTAGTGGTGTGGTGGTCTAACGGAAAAAAAAAAACGGTAAGACGTCTGTCTAGTAAGTACGGAGGTCCGGGTTCGATTCCCGGCCGCATCACAAATTTTAATTCTATGGTTTAGATTTATCATTATTGTCATTAACTTTATAACATACTAGAGAAACCGGCAACGCTTCGCAATTGCTAATATATTAAGGAATTGGATATAGGAGGCGTGTTTTTTAAGTAAGTACCGTTTTGAAATTAAAAAGAAGCGTGCTAAGATGTCTCAATAATTTTGTTTTTACATGAAAGCCTGTACCTTGATCTACTTTTCTACATAATTTCCGTCAATACTGAAGCACCTGTCATAACGTTGTATCAGTTTTTGAATACCCTCCTCATAGAAGTCTGCCGCCTGACTTGTTAGCCACTGTGTCACAAACGTTTTAACTTCGTCATCGTGTTTAAGACATTGGGAAAGTCATCCCGTAAGGAGGAATTCGTAAAGTTATCTTACCTTATTGTCCACTTCCTGCACCAAACTTTCATTAACGATCAAAGGACGTCCACTCCGTTGTTCATCATGCACATTTGTGTGGCCATCTTTAAATGCTCTTACCCACTTTCTTACCATTCTCTCTCTCATAATGTTTTTCCGTTAACTGCACAGAACTCGCGATGAATATTGATCGCTTTTAGGCCTTTAGCACT
This sequence comes from Locusta migratoria, assembly GCA_026315105.1. Classification (NCBI taxonomy): domain Eukaryota; kingdom Metazoa; phylum Arthropoda; class Insecta; order Orthoptera; family Acrididae; genus Locusta; species Locusta migratoria. The sequence continues at coordinate 905,109,750 of CM048744.1, read as the reverse complement.
AAGAAATCTTATAACAGCCCATACTTCACGATCGGCAGGACTCACGATTATCGGGGGCATCTTAGTCAGTACACAACGTAAACAAGGAGGTATCAGACTGTAATGGCGCCAGTGCGTAGACAACAGATGAAGGTACCCAGTGCGCATGCGCAGAACACCGACCGAAGCGATGCGGTCGTGATGTGGCAAAACGGTACTTACTTAAAAAATACGCCTAGTATAACCTAATCTCCTCCTCCTCCCCTATCTTTGCGATGCGATGCGGTCGTGATGTGGCAAAACGGTACTTACTTAAAAAATACGCCTAGTATAACCTAATCTCCTCCTCCTCCCCTATCTTTACCCCTCTGCTGCTTCCCATCCCTATCTCTCGTCCTCCATTCTCTTCGTGTCCTTCCTCTTCCCCTTCGTTTATTTCTCTCCTCCTCCCTCACTCTCCCTGTCCTTCACTGAACTCCTTGTACATCTGTTATACCGCACTCTATCCACCTCCTACTCTCTCTCCTTTCTGCGTCTAAGTCGTCTCCCCATTTCTTTATATCCATTTATTTATTCCTCCTCCTCACTCTGTCCCTTCTATCTACCTCTGCTTCCTTCTTAGCCTCCTCCGCTTTTACTTCCACCCAACAATCCCACTGTCTCCGTCATTATTTTGTTTCATCCTCAGTCAATCTCCTCCGTCCTCTGTACATTAAAAATTGCATATGTCTGTCACATTTTAAGTTCATCTGTAACACAGTGCCGAAGTCTGAAATAAGTGTCGAAGTTTGGCTAACCAGCAGCGTTGTCAGTCTTGGAGTAAGGTACCTTTCACCGTGCACCATACAAAATCATATGTACAAGTAGACAAGATATTTTCCTTGGTGAAAATTTTTAACAAGATCTGAATAAAAATTTAGATTGGAAGGCTGTTGCAAAGCACTCTCTTCCATGCACCATACGCATTATTATGTAGACAGTTCAAATCCTTTATCGCAGTCGGATACAACGGCTTTGATTGAGATCTGTCAATTATATCATTTTTATCGTCAGTTATAATCAAGATTGCCAGTTGAATTTATTTAAGTGATTTCTAGCGGGTAAGGGTATGACAATGACGCAAAATAGATAAAAGGCGTTAGCGGATTGTCCACCCTCATGAACCACAGTCAGTGCCGAGGTGGGTTGGCAGATTTGCGCGCCGTAGGTGTAACGACATCGGAGGGGTAACTGTGGAGTGGTCAAACAAATGTATTTTTGCTGAAGAGGGGCACCAGTCTTTTCAGTAGTTACAGGAGCACCAGTCTGGGTGATTGATTGAGCTGGCCTTCTAATATCAGCTAACGTAGCTTTGGCACGCAATTGCTACGAACGGCTGAAAGCAAGGGTAAGCTACAGTCGTTAATTTTCCTGAGGAAAAGTAGCTTTACTGTACGAATATATGATGACGTCTTCTTGGGTAAACTATTCCGGAGGAGAGACCATGAGACACCAGAAGTACCAATTTGACCTTAGAATGGTAAGACATAGGTTTAGAAACCAGGTTTTTTAACTGTAAGACATATCCAGGGGCATAACATATTGTTTCTGAAATGTAGCTTGAAACTGAAGTGTTCGCTGAAAGGTAGATAATGAAGGTGAAAGAACCTGGACAAATTGAAGGAACCAGAGATTGTTGAGAGTTTCAAAGGGAGCATTAGGCAAGAACTGGTCGAATTTAGGAAAGCAATACAGTAGAAGAAGAATGTGTATCTTTCTTGAGATAGTGAAGACCGCAGGGCATCGTATAAGTCCAAGGACTAATAAAAGTCCCCGGATAACACAGGATGAAAGGAGAATGTAAAAATACAGCAAATGAAGCAGGTAGTAGTGAGTACAGACGACTGAAAAGTAAGGTTGACAAGAAGTGCAAACTTGCTAAGCAGCAGTGGCTAGATGACAAATCCAAAGCTGTAGAAGAATATGTAACTGGAGGAAAATAGATAACTCCTACAGGAATATAAAAGACATTTGGAGACTAGGAAAGTAGCTGCATGAATATCAAGAGCTCAGATGGAAAACCAGTGCCTAGCAATGAAGGGAAAGCTGAAAGTTGGAAGGAATATACTGAGGCCCTAAACGAAATTAACACAAAACAATGAAAAGTGTGAAGTAATTCACATGTACACTAAATGAAACCCGTTGAACTTCAATTACACAATAAATCAGGTAAACGTTAAGATCTTGAATTATATCAAATACCTAGGAGTTACAATTACAAACAACTTAGACTGTAGAGAATACATACAAAATATTGTGGAGAAGGCGAACAAAATGTTACATTTCATTGGCAGAACGCTTCCAAGATACTGCAGCTCCACCAGAGAGACTGCCTACATCACACTTGTTTGTCCTCTCCTGGAGTACTGTTGCCCAGTGTGGGACCCTCACCAGGTGAGACTGCCGGAAGACGTTGAGAAGGTTCAGAGAAGGGCAGCTCGTTTTGTCACGTTACAAGGGGGAAAGCGTCAAGAAAATGTTGCACGATTTGAGGTGTTGAGGTGGATATCATTAAAAGAACGACGCTATTCGTTGCGGCGAGTTCTATTTGCGAAATTTCAATCACCGACCTGCATGTGAAAATATTTTGCTAGCACCCACCTATATAGGGAGATACGGCCATCCCAATACAATGAATGAAATGTGATCGAAAACGGAACGATTTAGGTGTTCTTTCTTCCTGCGCGCTATCAGAGAATGGAACGGTAGGAAAGGTTATGAAAGTGGTTAATGAACCCTCTGCCAAGCACTAAAATGTGTTTTGCATAGTACGTAGATGTAAAGAAAATGTCTGCAATTCTTATGGGACCAAATAAATTTGGTCATAAGTCCCTAGACTCACAAACTACTTAAACTAAGTTAAACTAATCAAAGGACAACACACACATATACATGTCCGAGGGGGGATTCGAACCAAAGAAAATGAACTTGAGAACAATATTCTATTCGAGGAGCAAGGAGAGGAAGATACGTTACTCCGGGAAGAATTTGACAGAGCACTGACAGGTTTGCTTCAAAAGAAGGCCCCTGGAGTATATGATGTTCCGTGCGAACTGCTGATATCGTTGAAGAGCCAGTGATGAAGAAATTGTTCCACCTGGAATGCAAAATGTATGAGACAAGGGAAATGATCAGATGCTTGTAAACATATTGGATCAAACTTCTTTTGTCATTACTTACAAACACTTGTCAGTTGAGAAACAGTATTAGGTACGATGTAATACGACCTAGTGCGTCAAATGTAAACAAGGACTTATACATAACAAGAAAGGGTTTTCAAAATTTTTGCGTGTATTCTGTAACGGTACTTACGCTGATCTGTTGTTTACTCTTGCCTTGTTATGTGACATCTAACACCGTCCCAAATGTCGCTATCCCGCATGCGTGTATGTTTACTGTAGTAGACACGGTCACGCAATGTTGTAACAGCCTAGCCCTGGTGACCCGCATAACCACGCAATCTAATCGCAACGTTTCCAGGTGACACCCTGACCAGCTACTTTCCAGTAAGTCTTTGGAATGTATTGCGGTGACCTGCTATCCGTGACGTGCATAAAACACTTTTCGTTGATGTTATTTATTTCTTACAAGTGACTACATACAACTGAATCAGAAGAAGTGGCAAATTTTTTCTCGCCGACACAACTTTTTTCTCGCTAACAAGCTGAGCAAAAGTAATAACAATGAAGACGTCTTTCGTTTAATACCTTTCTATTCATACGCTAATCGACGTGAAGGTAGAACATATGATTTGTACACAAATTATTGAAGCGCGACATTTTACAGGCAATGTGAGCAAATACCACTGAATATACCTTCGATGTTATATGATAGTAAGAGTCACAGTTCAGGAGGAATGGCGTCAGCCGTGGTATAATGGCCGAGCGCTCTAAGGCGCCTTGCTGCGTACCGCGTGGTTGCTTCCCGTAGGAGGTTCGAATCCTACCGCGGGCATGTGTGTGTGTGTGTGTGTGTGTGTGTGTGTGTTGTCCTTAATTTAAGTAGTATTTAGGCGTTAGGCCTGATAACCACGGCAGTTACGTCCCATAGATTTACAAACATTTGAACATTTTACATGGCCTTATAAACACCGAGATGCACGAAAAATCGCCGTTTCTTGCATGAGGGAGTAATTTAGCATGTCTTTAATACGAACTCAGTTCGCAGAAAATTTCGCAGATAGTTTCCTAAATCTCCACTGAATGTACCTGGAAAATTATGTTATTGTGGAATACGTTTTTCAGAAGGTATGACGTCGTCGTCGAAAATGAACTGGACAGAGAATTGGGCAAAAAGCGATAGAGAGGATGGGGGGGGGGGGCAACAAGAACATGGACTAACATAAGAATTGAATAAAACAAGAAGTAAATGAAGAGTATGTCCTCAAAAGAGAAGGACATTGAAAGATGGACAACATGCTAGAACAATTAACACATGAAGGAAAATTAAAGAGAGCCCCAAGGAGCTGAGGATATAAGAGTACATTTGATAATCGAGGACGTTGGGATGAAGAAACTGGCATAGGAGAAAAAATAGTGACCGACATCAGACCGGTTAGATGTCACCCGTAGCCCCCTTCCCACTGCGCTACACGCCACACTCAATCGTTCTCTTATATAAAAGTGAAAGGCTCCCACAAAACCAAACTATACTGCTCGTACTGTCCGACCTACTAAATGTCAAAGTAGTGACTTACCGTTCAGGTGTCCTTTCATATCAGGCGCAAGTCGAAAATTGGAAGTTTCCATTATTTAGAAATATAAGAGGCGCTCCGCGAGTAATGTCAATTTCGATCCAAGATATTTAGAATTTTGTTTCGGGCACCTTTGAAAATTCCCGCTTCATCTGATACACTATCATTATTTTCCGATAGGTGACAGCATTGTAAGTACCAAATGACGTCTGTAACGGATATCTTATCGAAAGAGAGGACAGTTACTGACTTTCTTTTAGCGGAAAGCCATAGCAAAACAGACATAATGAATTGCAGTATGTCTACGTAGATGTGACAGTGCACAAAAGCATGTTGGGTCGTTGGTCGAGTCATCAGTCATCCCACACTGAGGTCGATCATACCTGTCTTATCTACCGCATGTTAGCAGCCCTCACATATAGCTGTGACCCTTTCAACATTATGATCGTAAGGACACTCTTATCGAGTTGATCGACAGTTCACAAGCAAGCACCACCCTCTCCATCACAGCGCAAGGGCTCACAGAAGTGAACGCATCAGAGAGGAGCTCTGAACGATACGTCGAATCGGCTTCTAAGCACTCCGTGATATATATCACGGAGCGCTTTTCTTTCCGATTTTCATCTCTGACCCATTATCAACATTTCTTTATTTTTTTCGGGGCAAGTAAGAGAACAGCGTTCGACTTCTGATTTTATCTTCCGTCAGATACAGACGTTGTCCACTCCGTTTTTGTACATCCCTTTCATGTCTGTATAATAAGGGTTTTCATTGAAATAAATAAGAGTTTGTTAACGTTAACAAGAAGATTCATTTATTTGTCATCGGGCGTATTAATTACAACAGCGCAAATCATGCAATGGGTTTGGATGCCATTATGGCCAAATTTTATTTCACGCAGTAATTCTTGTGAATTTCCTTACTTTCATTAAATGTGTTATAATTAACAATTCAGACTTTAATATCACTTCTGAATAACATTTGAGTGCTTAAACCGGAACTATTTTTACGCAAGCTGACAAAATATTTTATCTACACAAAAGTTTTTATTTTTCTTGTATCTCGCAGACACATTGTTTAAGTACAAGCTGGTCAGTATTATACTGCACGCATTGAGCTTTTGGAAGATACGAAACTCACCCACACACAAAGTTAGTAACAGTGTAATTTATGAGCTTAATTACAGAATCCTTTCATTACCAATGCAGCCTGAATGCAGAATGCCACCAGATTGAATTTTATGGACTTGATACATCTTTTGCTTTGCGGAACAACCATATACAATTATACACAAATCTTAAGTCAGACGTGCATTGCTGTATTTACGAAACAGAAACACGACAGCACGGCCATTATTCTTCAGACAACAGTTTCATATGTTTCCGTTTTAAAAGAATATATAGTCAGTAACAGGCCACATCTTACAACTAGTAACATTCAACTTTCAGAAGTAACATTTTCATGTGAATTTTTAGTAGCTGAAACCATATTCGTAAAATTTCAAACGAACTTGTAAGACGCATGCAGTTGTTGACTCTAGGAGTGTAGGGAGTAGGTATTGTTACTATATGCCAAACAGATTTTCTTTCAATGCCAAACAGTCTACTGTTGTTAAAAAAAGTTACGGAATTAACTAAAAAAATGTTCAAATGTTTTTAAGTCTATCGGACCAAACTGCCTGGTCATCAGTCCGTAGCTTACAAAGTACTTAAACTAAGGTAAACAAAGGACAACACACACACACACACACACACACACACACACACACACATGCCCCAGGAAGGACTCTAACCTCCGACGGCGAGTGCCGGCCGCGGTGGCCGAGGGGACTGAGGAGCTCCAGTCACGGTCTGCACGGCCACTACGGTCGGGGGGTTCGAATCCCCCCTCGGGCATGGATATTTGTGCCGTCCTAGTTTGTAAGTAGTTCATAAGTAGTTTGTAAGTTTAGGGCCTGATGACCCCGTAGTTAAGTCCCATAAACTATACAAACATTTGAACATTTGATTTTTTCCGACGGCGAGCAACCGCGCCCGCAGCAAGGCGCCTTAGACCGCTCGGCTACTCCACCGCTGCGCGAATTACTGCTGAGGTTATTAATCCCTAGGCTTACGAACTACTGAAACTATCTTATGTTAAGAACAGTACACACACCAATGCCCGACGAAGAACTCGAGTGTTCGACCGATTGTACGCAGTCGTAGCACATCTTTGGAACTGATCTCAGAGGTGGTACAACTTACTCCAATCACTTTTCCGCTGGAGGTGGCGCACGAATACAAGGACGTGATCACGGATGAAGTACTACTAGCTATAAAAGTAAGACCTGACATTGTCCGACTGCGATTAAACTTCTTCAGGAGGAGAGAACAAGATCTATGCGACTCTCTGGCATGACCGAGACATGACTGCACCTGTTCGCTATCGTTTCTCCCTGGTGTCTTCGCTAGTCTTTAACCAGGATTCGACAGTGTCGACGTTCCTATTTGTAGACAGTTCTCCAGGATATTAGTTTCCCTGGTAACATTGTCGCAATAGTTGGCCGCCTTTCGACTTGCCAAACGTACCAATGTCTGTAAACCTTAGGTAACAAACTTCTGAGGTCTTCGGTCCCTACACTTACAAAAGACTTAATGCTACAGACAAGATAATGTTCGAATGTTTGTAGAGCTTATGGGACTTAACTACGGGGTCATTAGTCCCTAAACTTACAAACTACTTATGAACTAGCTTATACTAAAGACGCTAGAAACATCCATGCCCGAGGGTGGATTCGGACCCCGACCGCAGCGGCCGTGCAGACCGTGACTGGCACACAGCAGACCGCACGGTCACCTCGGTCGGCCTGCTAAAGACAGCTCAGGCATCCATACTCATACTCTCCCTCTCCGACGGGAGAGGCCGCGTAATGAGTGACATGGCACAACAGATCGCTTGGCAATTCCCGCTCGGCGCGGCCGTCAAAATCATCGAGCGCTGATGACCGCTATGTTAAGCACCCTAAAGCTCCAATAACAGCAACAACAGCCAAAATCATGCAAAACGGTGGTCTCACAAGGCCTGTGCGTAGCCTGCCAAGAGCAGTCAGAAGAAAACTATTTGTCAAAAATGTTCAAATGTTTGTTAAGCTTAAGGGACTTAACTACGGGGTCATCAGTCCCTAAACTTACAAACTACTTACGAACTAGGACGGCACAAATATCCATGCCCGAGGGGGATTCGAACCCCCGACCGTAGTGGCCGTGCACACCGTGACTGAAGCGCCTCAGTCCCCTCGGCCACCGCGGCCGGGTATTTGACTTACGTAGCGTTGTACAGAGTTTGGGAATATCTGTACGTTGCACAGTGTGTTTCAGAATGTTCTTAATGTTATTTATGTGATTCACAGAGAAATATGTGTTGGTATATTTATCAAGTAGCTGTAAGATGACGATATTCGTATTGGATGATTCATATTAGGCATTTTGTATCATACAAGCAAAAATCTGCACGGAGAATCACATAAGTAACATTAAGAACTTTCTGCAACACGTGCACATATTTCCAAACTCATTACAATGCTACTTAAGTCAAATAGTTGTGTTGTGACCACTATTGCTAGGCAGCTCACAGGCCTTGTATCAAGGTGGCGTTGCCACGATCAGTACCAAAATGCTGGCCGCTTTTAACAATTGTTTACGCTCTCACTTTAGAACCAGTGCTCCAGGGCTGCGCCAACGTCTGGAAGGTGTGACGTTACATGGGGACCGATTCTCTCGTATGGCCTACGCAGATGACTTCGTACTTTACCTGCGCAGTGAGGTAGAAGTTCTATCAGCTCTGACATGGGTGGCGACGTACGGCGAGGCATTGGACAGCTCTGTAAACGTGTCCAAATCTAAGGTCTTGCTCACTGGTGAGGGCCCACCAGAGAGATACGTTCTCGCCGCTGTTCGATTCCCCTGCGTTGATTTCTCAGTCCGATCTCTGCCGGTCAGCAGCTATCAATAGTATTTATTTATTCGTATCATAACTTCCAAATTCAGTACACAGTGCTACATGCATATAGATATATGAATAATAATCACGATTAGCTGAAGTTACAACTAGGTCACATATTATGTCATAATTTACAACGGTTTACATTTAGAACTGAAAGCAATGATAAAAAAAGGCTAGCAAGGAAAAATAATATTAGACAAAAATGACAATTTAGGCGACCTTAGCCCAGAATTTGGCAGTCGCAACAGCTTCGGGGCTTGCGGACATCAGATTATCAGTGGTGCACCTTGATGGACATACTGCACACTGGTATACGTCTGCTCGACTACGCAGTCACAAAGGGTTGATGGTGTAGGGTAACCCCATTTCTGCTCGTTATCTCTGGATGTTGCGACACCCGTTCTGAGCCAATTCAGAGTTCTCCAACAGGCCATTCCTCCGTGAAACCAGCAGCTAGATTTTCTGATGGTGGCATCCAGTGATGTTCGGACCTCTTGTTCCACGTCGTTAGCCGGGAACCCATCTGTTCAGTGGTCATACTTGTTGCCCGCATGAAGCTCTTTCTGGATTTCAAACGTGGAGGAGGAGTATTGCGGCCATTTAGCAGGTGCTGGTCATAGGTGGATATCTTGAGCCATTCTCTATGTGCGGCAATACCCGCTAGGTGGTAGTTTCTCCCGTGGCGTAGGTTTCAGGCACCCAGTGATCAGTCTACATGACTCATTTAGCGCGATGTCCACTTGTTTAGCATGGATAGAATTATGCCAGACTGGGCAGGCTTATTCGCCTGCAGCACATCAGAGAGATAGAGCTGTGGTCTTTACTCTATTTGCGGATGCACCCCAGGATGTTCCTGTTATTATACGCAATATGTTGTTTTCTGCGGATACTTTTTGTTTCACTTTCAGACAGTGCTGCTTGAAGGTCAATGTGCGGTCAAGAGCGACACCAAGGTATTTATGATTAAAAATGTATTCCAGCTGCAATCCTCTCCAAGTTACTCGAAGTTTTCTGGATGCCTGTCTGTTTATCAGGTGGAGTGTGTACACTCGAGTTTTGCTGGGATTCAGTTTTAATTGGTTCTGACAGTATTGCTACTTATAATCTGGTAAACTCCGGCAGATAAGGTTACTACCCAACGTGTGCAGAATGTGAACATCTACCACGCCTCTCGCATACCCCATGTGACTCACTTGTTAATGGTCCCAACTGTGTTGGCAAGGCGTATGTTGCGCTGCATTGCGTTGTTTTTGTTATCGTCTTCAGTTCGGAGACTGGTTTGATGCAGCTCTCCACCCTACTCTATCCTGGGCAAGCATATTCATCTCCTCATAAGAACGGCAACCCATATCTATTTGGATCTGCTTACTATATGCGTCTCTCAGTCTCCCTTTGCAATTTTTACCCGACACACTTCCCTCCAATGCTAAATTTACGATTCCTCGATGTCTAAGAATGTGTCCTACCAAGCGATCCCTTCCTTTAATCAAGGTATGCCAAAAATTCCTTTTCCCACCAATTCTGTTCAGTACCTCTTCATTAATTACGCGATCTATCTACCTAATCATCAGCATTCTTCTGTAGCAACACATTTCAAAAGCCTCTATTCTCTTCTTGGCCGTACTGTTTATCGTCTATGTTTCACTCCTGTATAAGGCAACACTGCACACAAATGCCGCCAGAAAAGACTTCCTTAAAGTTAAATTAATATTCAATGTGAATTTCTCTTTTTCAAAAATGTTTTTCTTCCCATTGCCATTCTGCATTTTATATCCTCTCTACTGAGACCGTCATATGTTATTTTACTACCCAAGTAACAAAATTCATCTACCACCTTCATTGTTTCATTACCAAATCTAATTCCTTCAGTATCACCTGATTTTCTAAGACTGAATTCCATTATCTTTGTTTTGCTCTTGCTAATGTTCATTTTATACGCTCTCTTCAACACACTGTCCATTCCATTCAACTGCTCTTCCAGGTCCTTCGCTGTCTCTGACAGAATTACAATGTCATCAGCAGAACGCAATGTTTTTATTTCTTCACGCAGAACTTTAATCCACATTCCAAATCTTTCCTTGTTTTCCTTCACCGCCTACTGAAGTACAAATTGAATAACATCGGAGAAAGGCTACAACACTGTCTTACTCCCTTCCCAACTAATGCTTCCCTTTCATGTCCTTCGAGTCTAATAACTGCGGTCTGGCTTTTGTACAAGTTGTAAATAATTCTCCTTTCCTTGTATTTTACCCTTGCTGACTTCAGAATTTGAAAGAGTGTGTTCTAGTCAACAATGTCAAAAGCTTTATCTAAATCTACAAAAGCTAAAAATGTTGGTTTGCCTTTCCTTAATCTATCTTCTAAGATAAGTCGTAAAGTGGGTATTGTCTCCCGGGTTCCTACGTTCCTCCTGAATCCAAACTGATCTTCCCCGAGGTCAGCTTCTACCAGCTTTTCCATTCTCCTGTAGATAATTCGTGTTAAAGTTTTGCAACCATAACTTATCAAACTGATGATTCTGTAATTTTCACATTTATCTGCGCCTGATTTCTTAAAGTCTGGGGGTATTTCGCCTGTCTCATTCATCATACACACCAGGTGAAATAGTTTTGTCATGGCTGGCTCTCCCAGAGACTTAAGTAGCTCTGAGGGAATGTCATCTTCTCCCGGGGCCTTGTTCCGACCTAGGTCTTTCAGGGCTCTGTCAAATTCATCTCTCTGTATAGTATCTCCTATTTCATCTTGATCTACTTCTTCTTCCCTTCCTACAACATCGTCTCTAAGTTCATTTCCTTTCTAGAGCTGCTCTATGTACTCTTTCCACCTTTCGGCTTTCCCTTCTTTGCTGAGAACCTGTTTCCCCTCTGAGTTCTTGATATTCGTAGAGTTGCTTTTCTTGTCCCCAAATGTCTCTTTTATTTTCCTGTAGGTGGTATCTACTTTTCCCCTTCTTATACATTCTTCTATAGATTTGCATTTGGCTTCTAGCCATTCATGCTTAGCCATTTTGCACTTTCTGTCAATCTCATTTTTAAGTCGTCTGTACTCTATTTTGCCTGTTTCATTTACTGCATTTTTATATTTTCTCCTTTCATCAATTAAATTTAGTATTTCCTGTAATATCCAAGGATTTTTTGCAGGTCTTGCCTTTCTACCTATTTTGTCCTCTGCTGCCTTCACTATTTCATCTCTCAATGCTACCCATTCCTCTTCTACTGTTTCATTTCCCCCTGTTTCTATCAATTGATGCCTAAACCTCCCTCTGAATTTCTCCAGAACCTCACGTTCCTTCTATTTATCCAGGTCCCATCTCCTTATTTTCCTACCTTTCTGCAGTTTTTTCAGTTTCAGCCTACAGTTCATGACTAACACGTTATGGTCAGAGTCTATATCTGCCCCTGGGTATGTCTTACAGTTAGTATAATATCTCCTATTTCATCTTGATCTACTGCCTCTTCCCTTCCTACAACATTGTCCCTAAGTTCATTTCCTTTGTAAAGCTCCTCTACGTACTCTTTCCATCTTTCTGCTTCCCCTTCTTTGCTGAGACCTGGTTTTCCATCTGAGTTCTTAATATTTGTAGAGCTGTTTTTCTTGTCCCCAAATCTCTCTTTTATTTTCGTGTAGGCAGTATCTACTTTTCCCTTCTTATACATTCTTCTACAGATTTGCATTTGGCTTCTAGCCACTCCTGCTTAGCCACTTTGCGCTTCCTGTCAATCTCATTTCTTAGTCGTCTGTACTCCATTTTGCCTGTTTCATTTACGGCATTTTTATATTTTCTCGTTTCATCAATTAACTTTAGTATTTCCTGTGATATCCAAGGATTTTTTGTAGGCCTTGGCTTTCTACCTATTTTGTCCTCTGCTGCCTTCACTATTTCATCTCTCAAACTGCATTGGGATCTTTTGAATGAATATTGAAAGTGAAGCATGAATCTCTTGCACTCCTACTGAAATGTTTATGATGGGACCAAAGCAGTCCTCACACGGACGTGTTGTTCCAACGTGGCGCAGGTCAGACGTGCTGCCTACCTTGCTACAGCACTCTCTGAAACGACCCGCTGCATCCCATGGTACGTGATGCTCATCGTGATTTGCTGCAGTAGCGCCTTTGTGACCTGGGGCGTAGATCATTGTCTTTATAAAAACGGTTGTGCGTAAAATTACACGGTGTCTCTGTTAGCGATCGTTAAAAAAAAATCCTGAGACTGTAGCTTTTCCATACACGGTAACTTTTTTTTTTTTCAAGAAACACAAACATTCTACATTTATATGGAAACAGTTAATAATGATAAAATGTACGACCAAATCACTTTTTGCAAAAAATCATACGAAAAATTGGCAGAGAAATACATTACATACACCATCTCCACTTGTCTTGATCACTTATATTTCAATTTTGCACGCTGTACATATTCTGCATATTCAAATTTTTACTTTGATATTCCTTATGAGAAAGTAGGTTCTGCCTGATTCAATTTACTTGTTTAAACATGCGGGACAATCCTGAGTGCGACAATGTTCATTATCTTAATTTTTGCTTTTAGAATTTTAATTAAACATTGTACCTCGTTTATTGCGTGGAGGTTCGAGTCCTCCCTGGGGCATGGGTGTGTGTGTTGTCCTTAGGATAGTTTACCTTAGTTTAAATAGTTTGTAAGCTACGGACGGATGACCACGCAGTTTGGTCCGATAGATTTACAAACATTTGAACATTTTTGTTTATTGCGTGTGCTTCCGGGACCACGCGCTAGCAATGTAGTCTTTCCACTATGAACTATACCAACACCGTCGGGAAAACCGAGTGACGTAGGTTACAGTCTTGAAATTTATAGGTTCATGTGTCCTAGTACGAAAATATCAACAAAGACTCTCGTGGACAGAGTTCGTTCTTGTTCCTAATAAATAAGGTCGAATACCAGAAATTATAATTGTATTAAACAAACAAAAAACGTTACACAAACCGTAATTAAAGCGAATCGTTAAAATATCTTATTGAGTGTAGATGCAAACTGTTATTTACATCTTTTTTCCTCCACAGCTCGTGACGTTAACTACCAAGCTAATACGTCGGTTTAAAAAGAAATAACGAATTTCGGATGTTAAATTATCACGAAAGAACGGCAAACGTTAAGGAAAAAAAATTGCGGAAGTACGTAGACGCAAACATGCACCCCGCCCCCAGATCGCTTGTAATCTACACACCGCCTCTTGTGATACCAACTACGCTATTTGAACATTGACACCGCTTTCTCTTCCTTTTCGTACTCTATGCGCCTAACACAATATGTTATTTATCTATGACATAGCATTACAAAGACGCTCCTTTGATAGGTTGGCGTTATACCGTACCATGGGAATGATATTGATTCACGGTACATAAATTATAACATCGACACACGTTAAATACGATAACGTTTCAAGCTTTAAAATGCAGTTTCCGGTAATTTATTGTAACAAATCATAACTAAAATGATGCGTTTTCAAAATATCCAAATTTTCTGACGCTTAAAAAAAATTTATTCATACATCGTACGTACAACGAAAGAAGGCACGAAATTGGAATTTCGTTTGCAATATGGCGCTTCAAAAGATCCGCTTGTCACGTAAAAACCAGGTCGCTTGTCGTTGGCCACGCTCCACTCCACGAAGCAAAAATCTAACATGCCTGGACGCTAGCGCGGAATATTTTGACGTTTCTTACTCATCAAACAGCCGCTGTTATAGATATCAACGCGCTCTTATTCCCGGGAATACTTTTTTCCCACCACTACAACTCACACGGTGAAAAGTAATCGCTGCCACAAGATCCCAATATCATTTTGATTCTGACGAGGTCATTGCTAAGATATTAGAATTTTCTCCATGAACGACACGGTGTCCTCTTCAGTAACCCACAGTATCAGCAATATTTTCCCAAGTTCTCATGGAACGCCGTCTATGTCCCACCTCGAAGTGAGAACACCCACTCAATGAGAATATATACCGACGTCGGCCGCACCAGTAAGGCACTCCGATTAAAAATTGTAAACTAAAACGAAGAAAAAAAATAGATCATAGGTGAAATAATAAAAATATTATTACACTTTTTCCTTATTGCTCTCCTAAATACTTCTTTCTATTTTGTCCTTTCTAGCCCCCCCCCCAAACAAAATTAGGTTATTTGCACTGCGACTAGTACTATGTAGGGACCAATGCCTAAGCTGGTGTTGTGATATTCCTGGCCTATGGCCACTTCATATTTCTGGCTGCTGGCCGTTTCTTTGCTAACATAGTACGTGTCTTAAACGCGGAAGTAAGACAGAAGTGCAGCATACGTCGAAATGTAGGGTGGGAAGCAGTAGCATATGGCACAGTAGGTACTGGTTCCCGTGGGAAAGCCCTCCTATGTTACTGGTACTGTCCTCGCATTGGCTGCTGCATTTCAAGTCACGTGATTTCTTTTGCGATTAGTTTTGTTTATTATATACTAAATTTTAATTATTCAGAGCTGCGAATTTGTGATAAATATCTCTCAAGGACAGGCTAGATTTTGACAGTTTAAAAAGTTTATGTTGCCTTCTCTTATTATAACAAGAGAAGAGAGATTTTGCAGAAGGCGCGCGACGGCCCTGATTTAGCGCGAAACAGAGCGTCACGTGCCCTCTAGTCTCGCAACGCGCCGCAGTCTCGAGCTGACCACTATACGCGCCGGACCGCACCGGTAATGAGTAAAGATTTGTGTAACTGTGATAACAGTCGAGGTCTCAACATGAACTACGGGCAGCATAGGCCGTGTCATATTAACAATAGTTGTTCATATTTTATTATTTATTTAATAAATGGCATCCCTGACAAAAATCTCGCGAGTCTCTTCTTATCCTTCCATCATACAGAACATATTTTAGCCTCACTTGTATGCTGTAGAAGAACGAACTACCTGTTGCAGTCTTCTGCGCTGGGGACACAACTATAGAAGACAACAGGTTAGTCAGAACTCTATAATTTCCATAAAGACCTGGACAGCACCTACGGCACCTCGTGCGTACTGTAGGTAGGTACAAACGCACACTGCTACGCGAAAGCATCCGCAAGGATGTGGAGGTTTTAGGGGACTTGTGGGAGGAAGCAGTACTAACTTCTCCGTCCGCAAATAAAACCCTAGGAAGCTTGTAGTGTGCGTAGTGTTTTTTCTTTTTTTTTTTCTTTTTTTTTTCTTTTTTTTTTTTTATTGATAGATTTTTGTAAGTAGGAGAGATAGGAAATACAGCGTTTGCCCGTGAAAATCAAAGGTCCTGTGTTGGAATCCTGGTCAGGCACACAGTTATAACCTGCCAAGAAGTTTCGTATCATCGCACACTCCCCTGCAGACAGAAATTTTTATTCTCCTAATTATTTATTACTTATGTGGAATATACATGTATGCATCTATTTTGTAATGCATGCTAACCACACGCTTTACGTTTTAAATGTATTGAAGATATTAAACTGAATTAGAGACACTGAATTAATAATTTATGCCCTGGCCGGGATTCGAACTAAGGACCCCCTGCTAACTCGTCGGACGCCATAACCATTAGACCACCAGGGCTTAATATTTATTTGATGTTTATATTTCATCTGTGCCTGAGGTATAAGGCGGGATTTACCGTTAGAGTTCTTTGCTGGGGTGTTATTCAGTTGTTGGAGAGCCATGGCAATTTGATACGTGTTTATAAGGGAACAAGAGACAGAGTTGAAATTTAAGTAGTGGAGGGGAGCGTGCCTTAAGACTATACGTGTAGTCACTATAATTATTAAGCCTCGGACGCCTAATAGTTTCGACAAACCAAATGTAATATGCAAATTGGTCGTTAATACTTCATTGTTAAAGCAGCAGATCGATTTCGATCACATAGTGATCATCTTCAATACATCTTCAAACTATAGAAGAGATCACAAAATCAGTACAGGGCTAAAATAAAATACAATATAAACTTGAATAAAATTCAGGAAGAATACATACCAGGCATTGTGAATAAAATGAGTTCAAATTGAAATATCATTTGCAACTGAGTTTGGAAATAAATTTCAGAAACATAACATAGCAGTGCTAGCGATTTGGATGGAGTAAGCGAGCTGCTTACAAAAGACATGCAGCGGCGCTTTAGGGATGGGTGTTATTAACGTCCTCTAATACATAGATATTTCACTAACACTAATTTTTATACATTTTCAATTATACAAAGATTAAGTAAAATGTAGTTTTGCATACAAGGTGTACAAGATAGATGACGTATAAAATGAAAAATCAGGATACAGAAAACATCAGGAAAAAAGAAAAGAATATGACGCTAGGCGCCTTATGTCAGCTATAGATACTACTAACGTTGTAAGTTATTTCAGACAATGACAATTTACATGAAAAGTACCATGAAGGGTAGTACCATTTATGCACTGACCATAGCTATGCTGCAAAGTCTTAAAAAAAAGTAGATACAATTTTCTGTTTCATGATATAGCAACAAATGTTAAATGCAGCGACATCTCGTTTTTAGCGCTTGAAGCACTTTACATAGAGTTGACGACGTTACAGTAGAATAAAAACAATACATCAGTCAGAAAAAAACAGTTCTGATGCAGCTCTTCAAGCTACCCCATCTTGTGCAAGTCTCTTCATCTGAGATTACGTTCAGCAGCCTACATCCTTCGCATGTCTTCAAAATTTCACTCCCTAGTAGTCATTCTTATACAATACCTCGCTTGATTACAGAACCTGCAATCATTTCTTTTGTAATTTTACGAAGCCCGATCATTTTTTCCTCTTTCTATCATCCACGGTCATACAACAATGAAAAACAAAGTGAACTGTCTGAGCATTAGTATACTACAGAAAGTATCTCGTATAATCTCATGTTAAATAAGAAAAGATTAACATTTTCAGCTTCTGCAGTACGAAGCAATAGGATCCAGCTAGATGCTTTCTGTAAGTCTTATAACGTGCCGTTGCTTTGTGGTGCCAGAATTTTACATTCAACCCGCGCTGTATTTGTCTTAATGTTTATAAATGTTAATTTGTGCTGTGTTTTAACTATTACAAATTCAAAATTTCGATACAACCAATCCTTTGTCCAAATTACAATCGCGGAATCAATTTTAACAACTTATGGCATCATACGAAAGCAAGGGTAGCGTTATAAGCTAGCCCGTCTTGTGCAAGTCTCTTCATCTGAGAATACGTTCGGCAGCCTACATCCATTTGAATCTGCTTACTGTTTTCGTCCCTCGGTCTCCCTCTACGATTTTTACCCCGCACACTTCCTTCTAATGCTAAGTTGACAATACCTTGATGGCTCAGAATGTGTCCCACCAATCTATCCCTTATCTTACAGAGGATATGCCAGAAACTGCTTTTCTCCCCAATTCGGTTAAACACCTCCTCATTAGTTCCGTGATCTACCTATCTAATTTTCATCGTTCGTCCTTAGCACCACATTTCAAAAGGTTCCATCATATTTTTGTCTGAATTCCTTATTGTCCACGTTTCACTTCCACACAGTGCTACACTCCAGGCAAATGCTTTCAGAAAGGTCTTCCTAACATTTAGAGTAACATTGGGAGTCAACAAATTTCTCTTCTTTAGATACCTTTTCTTCCCATAGCCATTTTGCATTCTATGACCTTCTTTACTTCGGCCATCAGAAGTTATCTTGCTACCCATATAACAAAATTCACTACTACTTTTATTGTCTCATTGCCTAATGTAATTCTTTTAGCATCGTCTGATTTTCTGACATTCCATACCATTACCCTCGTTTCACTATTGTTAATGTTCATCTTATATACATAAAACATATAGCGAATGTTTAAAGTAGTACAGGATAGTGCGATTTAATGCTGAAAACTGTAAAATAAAATAACATGGTGAAATGTTTATTTGATACGTTTTAAATTTTAAATTGTATTCTTTTCTCTGTGATCTGCCTTAGGTTAAATTTATCTACACCTTTCCTGCGCCTTCAACAGGCACTGTTGAAACTGTTGAAATAATAGCCTTTGCTAAGTCTGTAACCTGTGTTTGCAATGAACACAATTGGAAATAACAGCTCGCAGTTCTTAAATATACCAGAACAATTTGTTGTGTTAAATTAAAAAAGAAAGAAATCATACTCCTTATTAATAGAGCTGCATGTGGTGCGAGTTTAGTTTTTAAATGCACTCGCCATATTGGCTACGCGTTGGAAACTGTTAGAAAATGCCGTACTCTTAATGAAGCCGTTCGGACGCTGGCTCTCGGTTCACGGAAGATCGATTCGCGTAAACCGCAAACAACTCCCAACAATTCGCGAACTTCTCTCGCTCCGGTAGGATAAATCTGTTTTGGTGGCGAAGTTTTCCCCTGGTGGGGTGGAGACGGAAGAACGTTAGAGTCGTGGATGCGAGCATGGGGTTGTGGGGCGAGGGAGGGGTTGAGAGAACTGGAAACTACTTACAGCGGTAAAGTAGAACGCTGTTCGAATACTCTGAGAAACTGCTCACACTTGTGTTGGAAACAAGGCCATACCTTGACAATGAATAGGAATGACGTTAATGTTAGAAAATTATTAAATAATTCGGCTCGGTGCTTTGTCAGAACTTATTCGCAGTTTAATAGTAATCTACTAAGAAGCAAAGTTCGCAATTTTTTATCCGTTTCCGCTGGAATCTTTTTTAACAAGAAAATATGAACATTTTTCAGAAAAAAATTGAAAGCTAGTTCGGGACTCATAATGTTATACTTGGTGAATAGTGGGCAGAACTACACTCCCAGTGTACGCTTCACAGCGGTCAAACTTGAAGTTTCAATTCACATTTCCTTTGCCCCCTCCCCCTGCATCACATTCTCCTTCGACAATTTTTTATCTTACTGTAAATTTTCCTAGGAAATCTATTACATTAGTTTTACTAGAAAACTTTCTTTCGTTTCTTAAGAATAGGTGGTCAATTTCTGAAGCAAGTCTGATGACATCCCTTGGCTACTGCCAAGGTTTTTTCCATTAATTAGTGATTTCTTAGGTCTAAATTAAATATCAAAGCTAACCAACATATCCTCTTCTCCAAGTCGCAAGCATTTGATTCTGCTGATGAAGTCGGCCGTATTATTGCTATGGTGCTCACAGTGACCGACGTCTGGATTATTTGACGATATTGTTGTGGATTTATTTAAGCATACACAGATATCATCGTATTTCCTGTATGGTGGAGAATATTGTAATCAAACTGACGGCGGCGTAATAGGAAGCCCATTAGCTCCAGTTACGGCAAACCTGTTTATGGAGCATTTTGAAGACGTCGCCCTGGACACAGCACCTGTAAGGCCTAGCTGTTTTTATCGGTACGCTGATGACGCGTTCTGTTTTGCCGAAAGGATATGAAAAACTCGGTGAATTCTTCGACCACATCGATAGCATCCATTACAAGATCAAGTTAACGATGGAGGTGGAGAAAGAGGGTGCCTTGCCGTTCCTCCACGTCCTCGTCAGCCGTAAAGCAAATGGATGTCTCAACCATGTTGTTTACAGAAAACTCACCGACACAGAGCGGTACCTGCACGCCGCAAGCCATCATTATCCATCGCTGAAAGTCTGTTTTAAGGAACTTAGTGTACAGAGCGGAAGGAGTGTCAGACACTGAAAATTTGCAAAAGCAACTGAGCCATCTACGGAAAGATTTTAGGGACAACGGCTACAGCAACAGCGAGATTACGTAAGGTATCTTCCCGAAGACACAGAAGCAGAAGACCCCCGAGGAGGACTCGAAGAAACTTGCCTTTTTGCCGTTTTGTGGTGAATCACTGGAAAGATAAGCTGACTCCTTAAGAGACCCAAGATCAACTCGGTTTCCAGGGCTCCTTCAAACATACGTCAGTTAAGGAGACCTGTTAGAGATGATGTAGGTCTAAGAAGACCGGGAGTATATAAAAAACCTTGTCGTTGTGGACAATTTTATATAGGACAAACGGTGCGCACTATTGAACAGCGCTGTGTAACACGAACGATGTTATTGTTTACGTTATCCTGAAAACTCAGCAAATGTGTGGCATCCACTTGTAAACAGACATCGTATTACGTTTGATGAGACATCCATAATTACAAGAACGAACAGTTTCTGGGATAATGTAATAAAAAGGCGATTGAGATCAAAATAGATGACAATACTCTTAATAGAGACTGCGGCTTGCAGCTGAGCACGGCTTGGAACCCGGAAGGTTGAAGCGGGCGCGGCAGGCACGCGACCAAAGCATTGACTTTTATGGTCATGTGGCGGAGCACCAGTGACGTCACAGCCAGTAGTGCAGCTATAAAAGGACGACACCACGACACCACGACAGTCATCTACTTGACAATGGCCGAGGAGATCTCGGCCGAAACGTCGTGGACAGTAAACCACAAGCCCGAGAAAATTTTATCAACTCGTCGCGAAACAATGCATTCATATATTACAAAATTTTATGTTTAAAGTGGCCATCCACTCGTTTCGAAGGGAAAGTGTGCTAAATGTCACCAATGTCGGCATAAAACTGTTATTTTTATCAAGGTCTTTAGTAAAGCACTCTCCAACATGCACGACTAGAAATTTTACACAGACAGTCGTACTTCCTCTAGTTTTGAATCTCAAGTGTGAAAAAATTTTCATGAAGATCGAAATAAACCTGTGCATTCTGACGAGGTCCGTATGTCACTTTTCCGCCACGAAACAAACGCGTCATGTCTCCTGAATTCTATATGGTAGGTGGTTCTTACTCTTGCAGAAATTGTTACCTCACAGTAAGGAATATGTGCACCAAATTTGGTTGAAATCGGTCCAGTGTTTTAGAACGAGATGTATCGTGCTGTAGCAGTTTATCGCGCATTTAATTGTTTACGACGTCATATTGCTTGAATCCTGTGTTGTTCGTAATCCTTAAACCAACAGCGACCTTCCTCTTTGTTTGAAGGTCAAGTGTGCGTAATTTTATCAAGATTGGAAGAAAACTATATTAGTAGGCAAATGGAAGCACAAAAACCGACTAACAGACGGATATTCTATACATAAAGGAAAATAAGTTATATACGCCTTAAACATTCAAAGCGCAAATAGGAAAAAAAACCTTGTTGTCTGTCAATTTATTACAATTTCTTTATGTTATTCGCAGCAGCACAACTAAACAACATCTTCTACAAAATTAGGGTGTATTTATAATGGCGTAATAACACGTGTGAACAAGTGCTGAAGCCATTGCGAATCAGAGTTTCTGTTCTGTTCGTCTATCTCACGTTTATTCTACCACTGAAAGAAATATATGACCGCTGCTGTGATCACCGACTGGCAAACTGCCGGAAAGAGAGAAAATAAGTGAACACACAATTGACCACGCTACGACGTCCTTAAAAAACGTACCCCCCGTCATGCGAGATAAAAAAAAATGCACTGAAGTGTTTTAGGGCCCACTGTAGATTTGTAGATTTTTAAGTTTTCGCAAACATTTTGGACCAAAATACTAATCTAAATAATAAAAAATTATAATGACAAGATTACGACTCTACTATTGCGGCCGGCCGCGGTGGCCGAGGGGACTGAGGCGCTTCAGTCACGGTCTGCACGGCCACTACGGTCGGGGGTTCGAATCCCCCCTCGGGCATGGATATTTGTGCCGTCCTAGTTCGTAAGTAGTTCATAAGTAGTTTGTAAGTTTAGGGACTGATGACCCCGTAGTTAAATCCCATAAGATTTACAAACATTTGAACATGTACTATTGTGGTAATATCTATGTACCCAACAGATAATTTTCTTTCTGCCCGTATTTTAACAAGCAGCCAAAATTATATGATGTTTGAGTTTAGCTTTGACAAAAATACTCTTTTTCTTTGAACTATCATTTTAATATCTCTCCCACATTTTCATTATATTTTTCCGTTAAAATATTATCACCTGTCTTGCCTTGGTAGTTCAAAGATTATTTTCTTTGCCTGTCCTGGTTACGAATGACTATAGGCTGGAACGAACGTAGCGTACATTTGGCGTTCGGAAGAGTGACTATAGCCTGGATGGAACACAGCGTACATTTCGCTTTTTCGTGAATCAGTCACGTGACATCCCTCGCCCCAAAATCTCTTTTGCATATGCCATCTTGCTTTCTCTACTTGATGATTTTCTTATTATAACTCAAGCGTTGTCATTTCAAACCAATGGGATTATAAGAAACACGCTGTTCTTATGACAATGAATTATAATCTAAATGTTTGTTAGTTAGTTAACACCTGCCATCGATAGTTCGAGAATCACGGATTCTACATCTACATCTACATAGATACTCTGCAAATCACATTCAAGTGCCTGGCAGATGGTTTATTAACCACTTTCATAACTTTTCTCTACCGTTCCATTCTCTAATATCGCGCGAGAAGAAAGAACACCGAAATCGTTCCGTTTTCGATCTGATTTCTCTTATTTTATTGGGATGGTCATGTCTCCCTAAGTAGGTGGGTGCTAGCAAAATATTGTCACATTCAGAACTAAAAGTCGGTGATTGAAACTTCGCAAACACATCACGCCGCAATAAATAACGTCTTTCTTTTAATGATTTCCACCCCAATTCGTGCAACATTTCCGTGACGCTTTCCCCCCGGTAACGCGATAGAACAAAACGAGCTGCCCTTCTCTGTACCTTCTCAATGTCCTCCGCCAAGCCCACCTGGTAAGGGTCCCACAAGGGGCAACAGTACTCCAGGAGAGGACGCACAAGTGTGATGTAGCCAGTCTCTTTGGTAGAGCTGGTGCATCTTCGAAGCGTTCTGCCGATGAAACGTAACCTTTGGTTCGCATTCACCACAATATTTTCTATGTGTTCTCTCCAGTCAAAGTTGTTCGTAATTGTAACTCCTAGGTATTTGGTAGAATCTACGACCTTAAGGTTTGACTGATTTATCGCGTAATTGAAGTTCAGTGGATTTCTTTTAGTGGTCATGTGTATTACTTCACACTTCTCTTTATTTAGTGTCAATTGCCAATTTTCGCACCATGCAGAAATTTTGTCTAAATCGCTTTGCAGTTGCATTTGATCCTTTGTTGACTTCAGTAACCGATAAACGACAGCATCATCTAAGGGAGCTATTCAGATTGTCTCCTAAATCGTTTATAAACACGAGGAAGAGTAGGGGACCTATAACGCTTCCCTGTGGAACGCCAGATATCACTTCTGTTTTACTCGATGACTTACCGTCAGTTACAACGAACTGTGTTTTTTCTGATAGGAAATCGTGAATCCAATCGCACAATTGGGGAGATATTCCATAAGCACGCAATTTCATAAGAAGCCGCTTGTGGGGTACAGTGTCAAAAGCCTTCCTGAAATCCAGAAATATGGAATCTATTTGAGATCCCTTGTCGATGGCACTTAACACTTCATGTGAATAAAGGGCGCAGCTGTTTGCCATAGCGTAATAGACTAGGAAATAGTTTGTGATTTACGACCATGTTACACGGTGGTTCGTAACTTGCTACGGCGCGGTTGCTCAGCGCGCTCGGTCAGAGGGTTGCAGGCATGGTAGCTCGATGCCCTCTGTAACGAGAGAACTGAGTTATCCGTAACGATCAAAATAGGACAAAACCAACCAACGTTTCACAAAGTACCCGTTCAAACCGACGAACCAATAAAAAGAGAGAAAACGGAAGACGGTTCAACTAACACCATCTGAAAAGAAGGCCTGTGTACTGCCGTGCCACGTCACATCACACAGAGTAGGTCGCGATCGCGTAGCTCACTGGCTGGCCGCTGTGAGGCGGTGGGCTGTGCCCCATCAACCAGCCAGTAAGCTACGAGATCGCGAGCTGCTCTGCGTGACGTGACGTTGCACGGCAGTGCACAGGCCTTCTCTTCAAACGGTTTTGGTTCAACGCCATCTCTAATAAAAAGCTGAGTAAAATTCTCAACGAACAACCGAGAACAAATATGAACAAACGACCGCAAAGCATCGATTTCACTGAAGAAAAAAAAAAAAACGTATATATAACCACTGTAAATTTTTTGTCGAACATTATTTTTGCTCTTGCTTCCTAAAAGAGTTACGCACATTCTTGTTAACGGGACGCAACTATATTCTGCAAGATTCTGAGTTGTTCATAGGTAACAGCACTTTATCTGAAAAGCGAGCCGGCCGCGGTGGCCGAGGTGACTGAGGCGCTCCAGTCACGGTCAGCACGGCCACTACGGTCGGGGGTTCGAATCCCCCCTCGGGCATGGATATTTGTGCCGTCCTAGTTCGTAAGTAGTTCATAAGTAGTTTGTAAGTTTAGGGACTGATGACCCCGTAGTTAAGTCCCATAAGCTTAACAAACATTTGAACATTTGAACATTCTGAAAAGCGAATTTGTTCTGATTCCAGAACATGTTTTTCATACATAGCAACGAAATGTACACATAGACTTTTTTAACACATGTACATAAACTGGAGATATACTGTTACAGTGACTGTTGTAAATGACGTGTTGATAGTACTATTGAGTACTAGAGGTATATGTAATTCAGTTTTACCACCCATTCCGTTTGTGATTTTAGCTGTAAAAAACGTAATCACGGTTTGAAATACAATATTTGCTCTTTATTTTAGCGCAGAACAGTGTAACATGAACGAAGTCATATCTGAACTACAGAAAAAGTAATATCATCTACGTTAAAAGCGTCCATAGCAACCATGTCAAAGACAATCTTTTTAGTCATTGATTCTAATTAATGACTTTCAATATATTCCACAAATAGCGAATAAAAGCTTAGAAAAAATAAACAAGGTAATTTGTTGCAATGTATACACTTCTGTTTGATTAAGGAACTACACTTTCCACAGAAATCTGGGACTTCCTTTATATACGAAATTAACTGTATCAGCACTTCGCGCAGAATGTTCATTATTACAGTATCCTCCCATATGTGCACATGCTTCAGAAGACCATAGGTCAATTCTTTGTTACGTATTTCACGGCATGTTCACCAAATAGAACAAACCCGCATTTTAGAGGGAGCATTCTTACATATGCACAATTCTAAACATTGAAGAACCTAGCTCTATTTAATTAATAAGAGTGTCTGAAACCCTTTTAGGAAAATAATGTTAGGTAGTGACGGGTTCCTAAGCACTGACCTTCAGCATCACAGACTAACGGATTGCCCATTACGCTACGGCTAACAATCAAAAGTTGTGTTATCTCGTACTATTCATGGCAGTTGTTAACTGATGCTAATATGGCTTTTTTTAGACACTATATTATTATTTATCGTACGAAGAACGTCGTGTATTTATTAATTCTTCAGTGCGCCATTGCTTTGAAATGACAACTGTAAGTTAGAATAAGAGAATCATCAAATACGTAATGCAAGATGGCGTATGCCAGAGAGAGTTCTGGGCGAGGAATGTCAAGTGACATCTCCGCACGGCTGGTTTTCGTTAATTCAATGGAGGGTTTCAAATCTCCTTTATTTTTGCAAATATCTCTCAAACGATACGAGATATAAAAAAAACACAAGGGAGCAAAGTTGTAGAAAATTATCTACTGTACAAATTCGGTTCTTCAATTTTCGCGTCAGATGAACGGTTTATTTGCAATTAAAATTACATTACAAATGGCTTTTATGGTATTACTAACGTTTTTCTTCTCCGAAATATTTCAAAAAGCGAAGTTCTGGTCTCTGGTAGCCAAACATTATGTCTGTAAAATTTGGTGCCGATCGGTTGAACGGTTCGACCAAAAAAGTGGGAACACGATACAGCCAGACAGACATCGTCCAATCGCCTTTATTTTTGCAAATATCTCTGCAACGATGCAAGATATGAAAAAAAAAAACATAATAGAGCGAAGTTGTAGAGAATTTTCCCCTCTACCAGTTAGGTTAATTATTTTTCGTGTCAGATGAACGGTACGTTTGCAATTACAATTACATTAAAAAAGGCTTTTTTCCCTATTACTACCGTATTTCTTGTCCAAAAAATTTGAAAAAAAAAAAAGGTTCTGGTCTCTGGCGACCTGCAATTATGTCTGTAAAATTTGGTGTTGATCGGTTGAACGGTTCGTCTTAAAAAGTGAGAACACCTTACGGACAGACAGACATCCCAAAATCTCCGTTATTTTTGCAAATATCTCTGAAACGATACAAGATATGAAAAAAACATTATAGAGCAAAGTTGTAGAGAATTTTCTCCTCTACAAATGCGGTTATTTAATTTTCGTGTCAGATGAATGGTTGAGCCGGCCGCGGTTGCCGAGGTGACTGAGGCGCTCCAGTCACGGTCAGCACGGCCACTACGGTCGGGGGTTCGAATCCCCCCTCGGGCATGGATATTTGTGCCGTCGTAGGTCGTAAGTAGTTCATAAGTGGTTTGTAAGTTTATGGACTGATGACCCCGTAGTTAAGTCCCATAAGCTTAACAAACATTTGAACATTTAACATTTTGAATGGTTGAGCCGTTATTCTAATTTAAATTCCGAGTTGTCAAATGACGATCGCAAAGGCCCACTTTTAGTGTTACTACGGTAACCTAAAGTGAGCCAAAATTATGTTTACAGTAGCCTTTCTTTTGTTTTGAAGGACAAGTGTGCTAAATGTCACCAATGTCGGTATAAATCTGTTAATTTTCTCAAGGTCGTTAGTAAAGTACCCACCAACATTAATGACAAGAAATTTTATATAGCCAGTCTACCTCCTCTAGTTTTGAATCTTAAGTGTGATAAAATTCTCATGAAGCTCGAAATACAACTGTGCATTCTGTGGAGGTCCGTATGTAAATCACTTTCCGCCACGGACCATACGCGTCATATCTCATGAATTATACAATTTGTATAGGTTACGGGACCGTCTTATGCAACTACTTTAGACCTGAATGATGTATCGTAGGTCGTTTGAGGTGTAACGAGGAGAAGCCCCTCGCCCGCAACACGATACTAGAGCTGCTTAGCAGGCGCGCCCCTGGGGACACCTGCCGCTCTTGCCGTGCCACGCAGCGCCTCCAGACAAATGGGGGCGCCGCGTTTGGCCTCTCGGCGGAACGTGAGGCAGCCGCGGCCGCACCGGCTTCTCTGCTTAGACGAGCGCCTCATCCACTCAGCGACCACGGGGACTCTGCCACGATCTCAGGCGACCTATCAGCACGTTGCGTTCAGTCACTCCTTTACATAAAATATATTTTATTATTTTAGTAACAAATCCAGTAGTTCATAAAGACCAGAGCTGGGTCCGAGTGATGCCCAGGCGACGGCCTGCGAGCACTGCGGACATGAGTGTCGGCCGTGCGGACACGATGCGCGCGCCGTTCGTATTCTCTTCCTCGCGACAACGACCACCAACAAAACGATCGACAGCTGACGTTTCACTGGGTGATCACATTACATTACATTGTTATTATCAAACCGATGTAATTCGCTAAATCTAGTGTCAGAATTTTCTAACAAAGCGTGTAAAAAAACTGCAACAAATTCATCGGAATGTTCTCCCGATGTTTCCTTCAATATCAAATGTTTAAATGTTTGTATAGCTTATGGGACTTAACTACGGGGTCATCAGTCCCTAAACTTACAAACTACTTACGAACTAGCTAATCCTAAGGACGGCACAAATATCCATGCCCGAGGGGGGATTCGAACCCTCGAACGTAGTGGCCGTGCAGACCGTGACTGAAGCGCCTCAGTCCCCTCGGACACCGCGGCCGGCTTTCAATATCATTTACAGCTTGTGCAGTATTGGAAAATGCGTGGATAACCTTCGTGTAAGTCGCTTTATCTACAATAGAAATTTCTTTTTAAAAGTCCAAATCAGTGTCATAAACATCGACAAGTAGTTGAGTATCTAGCAAAGTTTCACAAAAAAAATTATGGTTTGGTAAGGCTTGTCCAAAATGTAACGTTTTATCCACAGGCGTCATCGTTTCCGTTTCCAGGATTTAAGCTCCTCCTGAATCATTTTATTCCCTCCCACGAACGCCAGTGAGACTGGGCATCGAAATCACGAAGGACACGAAGCGGAAACACCCGTGTTGCGACTCGCACGCGCCGTTAACTTGGCGAGCGATGTTAGTGTAGACGCCGGCCGCGGTGGCCGAGGCGCTCCAGTCACGGTCTGCACGGCCACTACGGTCGGGGGTTCGAATCCTCCCTCGGGCATGGATATTTGTGCCGTCCTTAGGATTAGCTAGTTCGTAAGTAGTTTGTAAGTTTAGGGACTGATGACCCCGCAGTTAAGTCCCATAAACTATACAAACATTTGAACATTTTGTTAGTGTAGACGTGGAGGAAGTTCCTGCGGGCAGGCAGTTCGAGCACACCGGGACGCCCGCGCTCTCCGCGTTAACGTATTTCCCCACTCCTGATATAGGCTATCTGATGATAAGCAGGGTGGTCCATTGATAGTGACCGGGTCAAATATCTTACAAAATAAGCATCAAACGAATAAACTGCAAAGAACAAAACTTTTCTAGTTTGAAGGGGTAAAACAGATGGCGCCATTGTGGGCCCGCTAGATGGAGCTGCCATACGTCAAACGGATATCAACAGCACTTTTTTAAAAATAGGTTCCCCCTTTTTTATTACATATTCGTCTAGTACGTAAATAAATATGTTTTATTTGGAACACTTTTCTTCGCTTTGTGATAGATGGCGCTGTAACTAACGTATGTGGTATCTCGTAATATTTCGTCAGTGCGACAGGGATTTGCTTCGTGATACATTACTGCTGTTAAAATGAACCGTTTGCCAATTGCAGAAAAGGTCGATATCCTATTTATGTATGTGATTAAAATGCCCAATGGGCTTTGTATGTTGATCGTTATCCTGAAAGACATCATCCAAGTGTCCGGACCTTTCGTCAGATAGTTACGTTATTTAAAGAGACACAAAGTGTTCAGCCACAAGTGAAACGTCAACCACGAACTGCCGAGCGGTATTTGCTGCATAGCATCTACCTCTCTCACTGGTATATTTACCGATGTGGCTGTTTGAAGAGCAGGGGAGTCATTGACATTGTCAATATTAGTGACATTGATAACATTTGGGCAGTTTGCCTTTACGTGACCAGGAGCTTTACAATGATAGCAAACTACGTCATCCATCGATAAATAAACTGTGTAAATGTTGCCTTCAAATTGAACCTGCAATCTTGATGGTACTTTGTTGATATCAATAATAAACTGTGCAGTACGTCTGAAAGACTTAATTTGAGCACAACCAGGATTCTTTGACCCAGACGGTATTTCGCGCATAATTCCAACGACCCAACCATATTTAGACATTGCGGTCAGAATTGAACTAGAAGGAATGAAAGGAAACACATTCGATAAAACAATACGAGTGCTTGAAGTTTTGAAACGCCTCAGGGAAGTAAGAGTTCCTTGAATTGTAATGTCACCTTCTTGTACTAAGCGATCAACGTGCTCGACTTGTCGAAGGAAAATACAGATATTCCCACCGACAATGCGGGAACAGTGCGTAATATCTGAAGCAGGGATAATAGCACTCGCCGCTTTCAAGTAGTCATCAATGACGGTGTTAGGTACATTCTCGACGAGAACCGCCTTGTCGGGAGAGATGGTGTTGTCATAGCCGGCAGACGTCTGGAGGCGCGCTGTGGCCAGCGGCGACCGCGAGGTGGCAGCATCGGCGCGCTCCATCGGTGTTTCGATGACTCGAGGCGGTGACCGCAGCGCCGCCGCGTATCCGGTCGTGGAACCAGCCATGGCCTACCACTAACCTAGTCGGTTTGTTGACAAATCGAAATACCTTAAATTCTTTACGGAAACGCCACGAACAACTGTACGAACACTTACACGCGTTCACCAGTAACAAAATAACCGACAGATAAACACGATACCCGCACAGTCGATATACAAACAACAAATCAACACAGGTGCGTAAGCTCGGAAAATGTACGCGTCCGTTCACCTCCGTAGGCAATACTCGAATCCAACAAATGATGATGCCCGAGTAAGTGTTTTAGCTGCAGTTGGGGCTAGTCCGCACATCATATGTATGAGAATTTTCGTCGTCGGCTGCTTGCTTTGCATCTTTCTCTAGCTTCGTGTCGATAGGTAGTCGTTACCAACTTTGCTTTTGATGCTACCACAGAGGTTCCTGCACCATTTGGTTACAAGGTGAGTTGACAATTCCTGGTTACCTAACCTCCATAGGGCTGTAACAGTCTAGGCTCTCCCCACCACCTCTGTTTCTGGGGTTATTACCGATTTCCGGTGCTGGCGGGCGACTCTTTGGCCGACTCTTCTCTCTGTGGGTGCGCTTCGACCTCGTAAGACGTTCTGATTTTCTTTCCTCCCTTAAGATGGTGGCGATTCGTTGTCTGGTTTGTTGAAGTTAGACTTCAGAACTTATGTTCATTTTTCGGAATAAGTTTCTCCGGTCATGTACGGAAGTGTATGCAGTTTTATTTCGGTGATTTTGCATAGGTAAACGCGATGAATATGTAGCTATTTAGGTTTGATAACGTCTGGGAATCGGTAACCTGTGTGAGACTAGATGGCGATGTACGAACTCTGTTTAGTTTCCTTCTAGCTTTGTGGGACGTGACTAATATGCGGGAATATTTTTATTGTGTATAACGTACGTGAAATATTCCTTTTCGTTTCCTCCTTCCGCGAGTAATATGTACTCCACATGGTGTGTTCTTAGAACAAAGCCTTCAGCTAACCCTGTTTCTATGCCCTTCGGGCAAGAAATTATGAATGTATCTTTCTGATTTCCATTAGTACCTCGCGATCTTCTCTCCGTCTATTTTAAATTGCTCTTTCATTTCCAAACTTGTACTTTGCATTCAGACTCCGTCAGTAAATTCTCTTCTACCCTTGTGCAACCCCCTTTATTAGCTTGCTTATGAAATACTACGTATTTTCAGAGGCTGCATGCAGTATTTCGTAGTTGATTTACTCCGACTATGAATTTATTCCATTTTTCTGGTTTTTGAAGACTGGACTTCGTCCATTCGTGTGAGCCCTTCGAATCGCGTCTAGCTGTTTTTCTTTAGATTTTTTACGATATCCTACGCATTTCTAAGGGTTGCATACCGTAGAAAATGCTCTTTATATTTCAGAAATTGAATTTTGTATTTTTACTGGTTTTCCGGAACCACGTGGTTCCGAACTTCGATTTCAAGGGTTTATAGCTAGTCACTTGAGTTCTCGCCACTGCTCACATACGAGTGCCTTACTATTGTGTATTCTTGCTTCTTAATCTATGATTCCGTTGATTTTTGTTGAAATGAGTACGATCATTAAGCACTTCGCCTTCAGTGGGGTGCGAATATGTAATGTAGCAGACACGTGCCGTGTGTCTCAGTAAGTTTGCTTGCTCACGGTTTGATGTAAATAGAAATTAATCTCGATATTATCGCGTACCATCTCAAGCAAAGAAAGACAGAGTTTATTTTCCTTTTGTTCTGTGGTTCATCCTGGTTCGCTGAATTTCGCCTACGATAGCGGTGCCTGCTTCTGATACGTATCAGCACGCTGAGTATCGCTTTGCTTCGCACGTGTGAATGGCTGAATGCTTGTTGATTGTAAGTCTTTCACCCGAAGATGTCCAGTTCAGATTAATTTAGGTTAATTTTCAATGGGATGCATGTTTTTTGTTTAGCAAAACTGGATTCCCCATTTGCTCATGTTTGAACTGAATAAATAATTTATTGTCAGTGAAATTTTATCCTACTTATGAATATTAGTTAATGTATTTTTTTATTTAATGTTGTTTGTCACCAGTGCTGAGAACAAATTCGGATGCAGATTATCATATTTTCATTCCGTTGCGCTATAAATGTCCTCTCAGCCACCGTGACGAAATGGTTTAGTTCGCGATGGCTTGTATATTAATGATTCTGTGTTTCTCGTGATCTACGACGTGTGTCGGCCACAGTCTCTTTGTCTTCCTGCTGCTAAAGTAAATTTTAAGTCAGTTCTAAATTTTGGACAGGGGAACAAGATTCTGTTGCAGGAAGTAGACAGTAGTTCACGCGAAACCTCTAACTGGTTTTTACGGCCAGAATTACATGTTTAAAGTAATCTTTTAACTAGCTCCTTTCAGCTAGAATTAATCTTACAAATAACGGCGGTCTTACAACATCAACATAAATTTCACCCGCACCGTATTTCTGGGCACTCACTACGATTTGCATGGCTAAGACTTTGAACGTCGGGCCGAAAAAAGTTAATTTTTGAGTATGGAGTTGTAATAGGGCTCGAAAGTTGCGTATTTATGTGCTGATTAACGAAAAAATAATTTAAATAATCTAACTTAATATCTTCAGTTCGCGCAAAGAACGATAAATTTATAGAATTTCTGAAAGGTCATATAAAAATATATCTTTCAGTATCACGTCCTAATAGGACTCAAAAAATTCTATAAATTTATCGTTTTTTAGAAACTTTAAGCCCCTTGCGCGAACTGAAGATATTAAGTTAGATTTTTAAATTATTTTTTCGTTAATCAGCAAACAAATACGCAACTTTCGAGTCCTATTACAACTCCATACTCAAAAATTCACTTTTTTCGGCCCACCCTAGTAATCATGCAGTAACAGCATGCTTTCTCATAATGTATGGCAATTTCACAAAAGTACATGTATCACATTGGAGCAACCGAAATAAAGTTCAAACTACCTACGATCTGTGTTTTAATTTAAAAAACCTACATGTTACCCACTGTTTGTCTGAAATTGTGAGCAATATGTTTGTGAATATTACAGCGCCAACTATCACAAAGCGAAAAAAGTGTCCTAAATAAAACATTCATATTTATTTACGTACTAGACAAATATTTAATAAAAAATGGAGGTACCTATTTCTAAAAAATGCAGCTGATATCCATTTGACCTATGGCAGCTCTATCTAGCGGGCCATCCATAGCGCCATCTATTTTCCCCTTCAAGCTAGAAAAGTTTAGTTCTTTGTAATTTTTTCGTTTGAAGCTTATTTCGGGAGATAGTTGGCCCGGTCACTATCAATGGACGACCCTGAATGTTGGTGGACTGCGCTTTATGACGCCTGGAAATACTTTCCACCATATGGAGGAATGTTAATAGAGGAATAACAGCCTAATCCTTGTCAAAAATCAAAGCTAGAAGACATGCAGGTTTAGCACGCTCAGGATGCTCATATTGTTGGCAGGCCATTTCTGCAATGTTGCAGTACACATACCACTGTTCCTCTGTTTCAGGGTGCACTGTAATGGTGATACAAGCAATCATCCTTTCAGAAATGTTTCTCTACTGTATGCAATGCAGGGTGTATTCCAATACGGCAACATCAAAGCTAAAATTAAAACTGTAACTAGTTACAGTGATGCTGAAAAGTGGTAGAACGTATGCTACTGTTCATGACAGTTCATATACAGTGTATAGCGCTGGTATATGTCCAGTGTAATGACTCAGTTAGTACTCTGAACATGCTCTTTCCCGTGTACGAACTTCATGTCAGGAACAGTAGCATACTTGCTACTACGTGTCAGCTTCATGTGTACGCTGAAAGACTAGTTAAGTTTTAATTTTAATTTTCATGTTGTATTTGTCACAATTGTAATTTTGGAGTAACTGATGTGCTGAATCTTTCAGAATCACCTGTCGATGGCAGACAGTGGCGAAACCAGTAAAAAGCTGTTGGCACAAATGTGACCTTTTCAAATACGTTGCGGCTATAGAGAAACGCTTAAAAACAACTCTAATATGCACGAAATCATATTTTATGTAACTAACATGTTCTCCTGTGAACAACTTGATACCT
Organism: Locusta migratoria; assembly: GCA_026315105.1. Classification (NCBI taxonomy): domain Eukaryota; kingdom Metazoa; phylum Arthropoda; class Insecta; order Orthoptera; family Acrididae; genus Locusta; species Locusta migratoria. The sequence continues at coordinate 905,075,320 of CM048744.1, read as the reverse complement.
CTAGTCTCCTAGTATTGCAGGCTTGTCTCCCTTTGTAATTCTTTTATAAGAACTTTACGTCCCAAGGCATGTTCGTCGGAAACATCACTACAACACTCAGAAAAAAAGTGTAGAAGTCAAACAAAAAAAATTCACTTTTAAAAACGATGTGCACCCTAAATCCCTTCATGCATGAATTATCTCTTGAACCATAGCGTTGTAAGTCTTAGCTCTTTTTCTTCTCAGAAAATTTTGGATTACTGTCCTTAAACATAAACACGCCTCTTTCTGTGACGCAAGGTATGTTTAGAAATGAGTCTTTTCAAGTTCCCTTTTTTGGGGCTCTCAAACACTCCTATCTTTATTTTTGCTGAAGAAACAAAAGGAAACTTTTTGAAGCGTTAAAAATAATTATTGAGCATCTTAAATTACTGGGTAATAATTTGCCACTTCCTACATTTTTTCTCCCCTTTGCAGTTGCTTTGAAGTCATTTTTTTTTCCTTTTACACTGGAAATTTCTGTTACGACAGTCCCATGACAAACATCCGTATTTCATGTATCATTGTTGTATACTCAATATTATGGCACCTATTTCCAAAATAACACATCTATGTTGTTCATATTTGGTTAATACTGCATATTTTCCAAAGCATCATAAAGTAATATATATATATTAATGATGATGGAATATTCCATCGGTGCTTGGAGGAACAAAGACATATTAAAAACTTAAATGCGTGGTATTTTTGTTCCACAATATTATTTATTTGCTTGTTATTAGCAGCTTTCGGCTTCTTAGGCCATATTCAGATAACTTCATACTACAGAGATAGTCCACACATAACACTGAGGTTACATATACAAAGATGGTTTTTCAAAAATATGTGAACTGTAAATTAATTACGTCTTTGAATCGATACTACATAACAAACTTACTCCTAGAAAACAAATAGATTTTAAATGAACATATCTTGGGCTACAATGGCATTAAAATATTAAAACTGTGCAATGTTATGTGAGGACTAGCTGTTTAGTATGAAGTTATCTGTCGATGGCCTAAGAAGCCGAAAGCTGCTAATAACAAGCAAATAAATAATATTGTGGAACAAAAATACTACGTATTTAAGTTTTTAATATATATAAATATATATATCCAAATGCTACAAAGCAAATTTCACCAACTTTATCATAGCTGAAATTATCTGCTAAATGACAGGAATGTACTCATATAACTTAAAACCTTATAACTTAAAATCTTATAGGGAGTTCATTACTCCATATTTGAGTTAATCACAAGAAAACCTTCTGGAAACATTTCGTACCATATAACAGAAATGAGTCTTGTACAATAGTGTTATTTTTAATTCCCTACACACGGTCACTCTTCTGGCTGGACTGCTGGTAGTAGTGACAGCTGATATCATTAACTTTTCTAGAAACGCCCTTTGCAGTGGTGCACGGTTCTTGTACCTCAATACTTGCGATCAGCTTGGTAGCAAGTTAGCTGTGTTTGCTCCTTCGCGTTTGCACTTGATATGACATCACTAACTATCGACTGGGGAAGGGTTAACATGGTTTTGATGTATTTGTTATATGATAACAAATGAGTAGTCCGAATCCGACGTCAGTGAACTCTCCTCGCTGACCACATTCTTCTGTTACTGCTTTGCTGACAAAAGTTTCCGTCTCTTTTAATACTGGCAGAGCTGCCACTCATCGTAAAGAGTGATGCATTCGCCATTACATAGGTATAGATATTTTCCGTTTGTCAGTGTATCTGTAACACAACAATTTCAGTGATATTAAATTAACGCACAAAAGACTCAATAATTGGAAGCGGTAGTAGCACAACCGTTTATCGATTACGGGAAAACGTCGTAAGGAAATAAGCCACCGTGTCTATTTAAGGGTGCCACAAGTACCATAAAAAGAGGCGATAAAAGTCACGGATATCGTATCCGATATCCTTTTATCTGTAGCACCACGATGTTTCAAGGATACATGGAAGTTTCTTTGACGTAGGGGTACATTCTTTGGAGTAATTCTAATATCGTTTGTTTGCGGCACCAGTAGTTCAGTGCGTGAGCATCGGCAATCGTCTTAAGTTGTTGAGGTTGGATAGTCGAGGAGTTTCATGAGATGATGTAGTTAGGTTGTAAATTTTAATAAATAGTGACACACAGTTTGTTATTCAATTTTTTTCTGAAATTTGTTTTGCATGCGTGTAAAGTTTTAAAAAAATGAATGTGTGATACTGCCAATGCTAACTGCATGCCCCTATTGAAATACTTAGTCATTGTTAGACGTAAGATATTAGATGATGCAGGGTATGATAGGGAGCAATAATGACTTTAGTTATAGCTTATGATTACTGCTCTACGAGTATTGTGGGGGGAACTCAACAAGTCGTTGGAAGTCCCATGCAGGAAAATAGAGCCGTCTATGATAAAATTGCAGAAAGTGTTGCCACTGCATTATTTTGAGCACGAACTAATTACGTTCCAGATATAATAATAATAATATGGTTTTGTGTTCCGTAGGACCTAATTGAGGAGTAAGACTCTATGGTCTGGAACAAGTCAGTACATAATAGAGTAACTTTAAGTAGTTCTATGCACATGACCATCTCAAGCTAAGTGAAAAAAATCAGTAACGAAAAAAGGGGGAATTAGCTTAATTCTTTAACTTTTCTAGGAGTTCCTCGACAGAATAAAAGGAGTGAGCCATTTAATTTAGATTTAAATTTATATTTTCAATTTAGATTTGTAAGCGCGTGGGTTAGTACTAACATGCTTGAATTCTTGTGGCAGCTTATTGAAAACGGATACTGCACAATACTGCACACCTTTCAGCACAAGTTCAAATGTTCAAATGTTTGTTAAGCTTATGGGACTTAACTACGGGGTCATCAGTCCCTAAACTTACAAACTACTTATGAACTACTTACGAACTAGGACGGCACAAATATCCATGCCCGAGGGGGGATTCGAACCCCCGACCGTAGTAGCCGTGCTGACCGTGACTGGAGTGCCTCAGTCACCTCGGCCACCGCGGCCGGTTCAGCACAAGTGTCAAGGTGGTGTGATGCAAATGCAGATTCGACTTTTGTCTAGTATTCACCGAGTGAAAGCTGATAACTCATTGAAATAAGCTGATATTATTAACAACAAAAACTAAACAAAATACTTATTGTGAGGACAGAATTCTCACACTACTGAAAAGGGGTCGATACGACGTTCGTGAACTTGCACCACATATTGATCGAACCGCCCGTTTCTAAGGCAATAATATCAGTCGAGATACTCCAAAAATAACGCCGTACGCCATAAGTGAATGAAGGCAACCATAGTAGACTACGTTTTGAAAAATCACGTATTTCAGATATTGTTCTTGTGGTAAATAAAACAGAATTTAATTTTTGAACGAAATGCTGAACTTTGGGCTTTCCACGACAGCTTACTGTCTGAACACCGAGAAATTTGAACTGTTCAGTCTCACTCATCATATGCCCATTATGTGTATTCAAAATGTCAGCTTTCATTGAATTATGTGTTATAAATTGTAGAAACTGAGTTTTACTGTGATTTAACATCAACTTGTTTTCTACAAGCCATGGACTTATCTCTTGAACTGTATTATTTGATACTGTGTCAATATTATGAACAACATCCTTCACTACCAAGCTTGTATCATCAGCAAACAAAAATATTTTACAATCAGCTGTTATACTCGAAGGCATATCATTTATATAAATAAGAAACAGAAGTGTTTCCAAAACAGACTACTGGGGCACCCCACTGTGCCCGCTTTTGCTAGTACGCATCAGTGCGGAGAATTACATTCTTCTATCTGTTATTAAAGTAAAAGGTGAACCAGTTATGAGCTACTCCTAGCATTCCATAATACTCCAAATTCTGCAGCAATATTGTATGCTCCACACAATCAATTGTTAAATCAGAGGTGACGCCTAACGTCCGTAGCCTTTTTTCTAACCCCTGAAATGCCTCACGGAGAAAAGAAAATATATTCAATGAGATTTATGTCGGGCGAACTAACAGGCTATATCATTCGCTGGAACTCACAAGAAAATATTTCAAGCTTATCGCTAACGTATGGCCCGATGACATGGCACATTGCTATCTACAAAAATTCTTTCGTTGTTTAGGAACAATACGTCCATTAGTGGCTAAATCAGGAATTAAACTAGCCTAAAATGAACATTTTCAGCCCAGTTTAGTAAAAGTTGCAGACATCATTATGGAGCCACCACCAACTCGCTTACTGCTTTGGATCCATGGCTTCAATGTGTCTCTGCGATTCTGGAAACCTACCATTGGCTCTTACTAACTTGCGACTGATCTGACCAAGCGTGACGAAGCGACGGTTTTCCATTCTTGTAGATTCCAACCGATATGGTCACGAACCCAGATGAGACGCATCATGTGATATCGTGCTGTTACCAGTGACACTTCAGTCTGACGTCTACTGCCACAGCCTCTTAACGTTAATGGGTTAATGGATACATTCATCGGATGATCCTCATTGTTTTTTGCAGTAATATCCCTGAGTGTAGTTTCTCTTTTAGCACAGACAACTTTACGCAAACATCGCGTTCCGTTATCCTTGGTTAGAAGTAATAACTAAAATTTGGTAACCTGGCTACAATCTTGAAACTGTGGATCTCGGAATATAGAATTCCCTGTCGATTCCAGAAACGGAATGTCCCACGCATATAGACAACCATTCCACGTTCATGTTAATGCCAAACATGCGGCCATAATGACTGCGGGATCCTTTTCACAGGATTGACCGGAGTACAGAGGACAACTCTGACAATGCATCCTCCCCCCCTCTTCACAACCTTGTGTATGCGATACTACCGCATCTAAGTCTATATTTACCGACATCCCTATGGTGTTTGTCACTTGAGTGGGGAGGGCGGACGTTAGAGGGAGAGTCTTGCATCATTTGACTACCTTAAACACTCTGTAAACTTCTTGGTGAATCTGAATATTGTCTCGATCCCATTTTTGGCTAAGACTTTGCAATGCTATTTGTAGTTTTACTAAGACCTGGGAGGAAAACTTTTCTAGATGGCGTCGACGTTGCTCAGCAGTTCCCGACAATTTCCGTTTTTGACCGAGTGCGTAATGAATCTCCCTGCCGGCATATCCATTTTTATTGAAGGCCGAGCGAGAGTGATTTATTATTATTCTCATTCAACAGTAGGAAACGTACAATCAATCCATGTCGCTTTTGATGGTTGGTCTTTCTTTGTGCGCAAATTTGTTTCATCTTTTCAGAATGAAGTCCCTTACTTCCGTCAGACCAGGGTGTTGATCTCCGTTTCCTATTATCCTTCTCACTAACGTTCCAGTTAAACATCTTATGTCTGAATGTTTTCCTTTATGTAACATTGTTAAGAGCTGAAATGCTATTTTCATTTCTGAAGCAAAGACTTTGAGGTACTAACCAGTTTGTTTTGTTTTTAAAGCTTATTCAAACTTCTTATACTGTTTTTTAGGAAGTATTTCGATTTCTAAAATTTTGGCGTTCTAGAAGTTTCATTTAGTCTCTTAGATTAATTCAGATGTTTCTTTTCCTACAGTTAGAAAAGTGATATATTTTCACTTTTGTGAACATAATTAACAGCTGTTTCACAATTCGAGATTCAGCAAGGTATTTTTTTGTTTCTTTCGAATTGGAATTAAATTTTTTGCCAATTGTAAAATAGTTTTTTGTGAAGTTAGCCTGTTAGCATTGGGGTTATTTTAGCAATATCAAATTTTGTGATAACATTTTTTCTTTTGAAGAATTTTTGAGGTTGAAGTTTTATTCGTGTTAAATAATTGGCAGAATCAATACTAGACCTATTTCTAGCTTGAACATTTCAAATTTCTTTCCAGTTCATGAAATTAATACTTCAACGATTTGCAAATTCCCAATCAACGTATCTGGTGAACGCAAAGGTTTTTGTTTAGATGGGTTCTTCTAAAACTGTGTTGACATGATTTTAAGGTTATATTTTTTACATCTTTCGTCTTTAGCCATTTCGGTTTGTCCATTTATGCACAGGAAATCGACCCACCGTTTTCTTATGTTCTTTCTCTTTACCTAGATGAGTACTAAATTATCTTATTATAATTTTAACACGATTTGAGGGAATTTTCGAGATATGCTTTTAATGTTTCCCAAGCTTTATTAACTTCTTCCGGTGTTTTATGGTTTTATTCATTGACAGGCATATGGGCATTAATTAGTGCATGGATTAATTTCGCTTTTAAGAGAAATTGTCATGTCTCTATTAATCATGATTTGGACCGCCGTTATACAGTTTAGAATGTGATTTGGAGACTACAAAAACAACTCCAAATTCTGTTGCTGTGTTAAGCAGTCTTTTATCAGTTTTACTTTTAAAAAGACGATAATTGCCGATATCCAAGGTGTCATCGTGCATCATTCGTATATCTTAAGAACCAAAATTTGAATCTTCTATTCTTTTAACCGATCTCCCAATTTATTAAGTTAATGTGATTGCAAAAGTGTTTGTATGTTAACTGTTGCATAAAAATGTATTTGCTTTGGTTTTAAGTTGACCAGAGGACTCTGACTTCTTAAGGTGAATCACAATGCATTTTAACCTGGCCGCTCCAAAAACCGAAAGACCCGTTGCGTCAGTAATACTGGCGGTGGACTGACCACCTGGGTTAATATTTTTATTATCAAAATGCTCCACGATGCTTGAGCCTTCAATCAGGTGCGGTCGAGTAGACTCACTGAGTGAACTCAGAGTGTTAAGACCGAAAGGATCAGTTCCAGAATATAATTTTCATCCGCACCACCAGTGAACAGACGCTGACCACGTTACCACTTGCGACATGTCAGACGTAAAATGGATTTGCTTTTGTTTTGCCTTTTTCTCTATTCGCAGCTGTTCACCATATCTTCTCAACGTTCACCATCCACCAGCATGACCCGTCCAATAAAATGTTCAAATGTTTGTAGAGTCTGTGGGACTTAACTACGGGGTCATCAGTCCCTAAACTTACAAACTACTTATGAACTACTTACAACTAAGGACGGCACAAATATCCATGCCCGAGGGGGGATTCGAACCCCCGACCGTAGTGACCGTGCAGACCGTGACTGGAGCGCCTCAGTCCCCTCGGCCACCGCGGCCGGCACCCGTCCAATACCGTAGGCAAGTTTGGTCTCTTAGTCTCTTACTTACCAAGGACTGAAGCATGTACAAATGTCTTTCAATTAAATTTGCAAGTAAGATGTATCGCTGATTTTGTTGACTCTTATACATCGAATTCTGCCTCTCACCCTGATGTTTAACTGAAGAAAATACGGCCGTGAAAGTTGACATCATTATCTACAGTTTTTCAAGTCACAAATACGTCGACTTTTTGTTGCTATCACTGGATGTCACATCAATTGTATTATTTCTGTTTCTACTACGGAGATATCACATCAGATATAATTTGATATTCTGCTACTGGAGTGATGTGTCGTCTCTGATAAGATTTTACTTGCTGCTGTTGTATGCAGATGTTTATTAATATGGCTTATGGCACGATTTAGTTGTGGCTTAAGTGAACAGTAGAATCTGAGTTGGCAACAGGCAGTAACCATTCGTTCCGTATACCACAGAACGCTGGCTTGGTATAGAACGAGAATGTGTCTGTGAATGTGTGGAATATATTTATGGGCATCTTCTTCACATCTTACCACATGGAACTCATAGCACAGCACACATTATCCTTATGTAGGTCCATCAGCAGGATCCATTCGTCACGATGACCATTTTCCATCACGTCGTATGCTGGAGAAACATTTTTCACAAGCAAGCAGACCTCTTAAAGAGAATAGCTGTCGGTTTCAAAAGTTTGAAATGTTTGCGGGAGTCACGTTAAAGTTGACTGTCGAATGTTTGTGAAGCTATGGGAACGAATTGAAGTGGCCATCAGTCCCTAGACATACAAAATATTTAAACCAACATGCTAAGGACAACATATACATGCTCAAGGGATGACTCGAACTTCCGACGAGGAGCAGCTGCGCACTCCGCTGCTAGGCGCTTTAGAGCACACGGCTATTCCCGGGCCACGATTGACAGTCCAACGCTATAATTGCTCAGTACACACCTGCTCACCTGGTGTGTAAGATGTATGAGACAGGTGAAGTACCCTTAGACTTCAAGAAAAATATTATAATCCCCATTCCAAAGAACGCAAGTGCAGACAGGTGTGAAAACTACAGAACCATCAGTTTAATAAGTCATGGTTGCAAAATATTAACACGAATTATTTATAGAAGGATGGAAAAGCTGGTAGAAGCCGACCTCGGGGAAGATCAGTTTGGGTTCAGGAGAAATGTAGGAACATGGGTGGCAATACTCACTTTACGGCTTATCCTAGAAGATAGATTAAGAAAAGAAAAACCTTAATTTCTAGCTTTTGTAGATTTGGAGAAGGCTTTTGACAATGCTGATTGGAGTAAACTCTTTCAAGTTCTGAAGCAAGCAGGAGTAAAATATAGGGAGCGTAAGGTTATTTACGACTTGTACAAAAACCAGACAGAGGTCGTCAGAGTTGAAGGGCATGAAAGGGATGCAGTGGTTAGAAAGGGAGTAAGACAGGGTTGTAGCCATTCTCCATTGTTATTCAATTTGTATATTGAGCAAGCTATAAAGGAAAGCAAGGAGAAATTTGGAGAAGAAATTAAAGTTCAGGGGGAAGAATTAAAAACATTGCGTTTTGCCGACGACAAAGTACTTCTGTCAGTTACAGCAAAGGACCTGGAGAAGCAATTGAACGGAATGGACAGTGTGCTGAAAGGTGCATATAAGACGAAAATTAACAAGAGCAACACTAGGGTAATGGAGTGCAGTCTAAGAAAATCAGGTGATGCTGAAGGAATTAGATTAGGTAAAGAAACAATAAAGGAGGTAAATGAGTTTTGTTACTTGGGCAGTGAAATAACAAATGATTGTCGCAGTACAGAGGATATAAAATGCAGAATGGCAATGGGTAGAAAAGTGTTCTTGAAAAAGAGTAATTTGTTAACATCGAATATTGATTTAAGCCTAATGAATTCGTTCCTGAAGGCATTTGTATGGAGTGTTGCCTTGTATGGGAGTGAACCTTGGACGATAAACAGTGCGGACAGGAAGAGGATTGAGGCTTTTGAAATGTGGTGCTACAGAAAAATGCTGAAGATTAGGTGGATGGATCGCGTAACTAATGAGGAGGTACTGAACATAATTGGGGAGAAAAGAAATATCTGGCATACCTTGACTAAAAGAAGGGATAGATTGGTAGGACACATTCTTAGACATCAAGGAATTGTAAATTTAGCGTTGGAGGGAAGTGTGTGGGGTAAAAACCGCAGAGGAAGACCAAGAGATGGATATAGTAAGCAGATTCAGACAGATGTGGGTTGCTGTTCTTATGTAGAGATGAAGAGGCTTGCTCAGGATAGGGTATTGTGGAGAGCTGCATCAAACCATTGTCCGGACTGAAGACCACAACAACAACAACAACAACAACAACACAGACAACGATTGGGCAAAATTATAGATTTTTATAACAAAATCGTTGATATAAACAGTAAGAATAGCACATATGGATTTGTAAATGATACTCTTTAAGTTGAGAGATTCACTGAAGCTACTGACATTACTACAAGACTGAACAGGATTACCATATTTTATTTACACTGGGATATCTTTTTCTACTACTTATTGTTTTTAATCATCACTTGATCCCCCTTCATCATTATTTTCACTCTTCTCTATCGGATTATCATTTTAATGGTACGAAGAAATATTGCTACCAGGTTGTAGGAAGCTTCGCTGAAGCCAGGAAGTAATGCGTCACTGTAATCATGACCATGTGTACGCGAAAGACAGAGAAACAAAGGCCCACTATTAGCAGAAGCCCTCTTTCATTCCCTGCAGGCAATTAGATTGCGTGCGCCCACGACAGGCCAGCAGACTATACGTTCTGAACAAGGATGTTCATTAAGGAGAAAGGTGAGCCAAATTACCGGCAGCCGAGTGGTCCGCCCAGTCGTGTTGGAAGATAATTTAACTATGTTTTTGTTCTCTTGTACTTGAGTTTATATTATTTCCTAACGTAAAATTTTGGGATGCCGTTAAAAAAAAAAAAAAAAAAAAAAAAAAAAAAAAAAAAAAAAAAAAAAAAAAAAAACGAAGCTTCGTATTTCACAAATTGTTTTTACCCTTGAAAGTGTGTGACATTTTTGCGAAGTAATCGACGTCTTATACAACAAATTAACAAAAGAGGAGTCTGACTCGCCGTGGTACAAAAACCAGGTTTGATCGCTCTTTCAAAAGAAAAGAAAAAAAAAAAATCATGTCAAATTTAAGGAAGGAAGGAAGGAATCATATGGTTTAACGTCCCGTAGACAGCATGGTCATTAGAGACGGCATGTCAAATTTAAAGGGACACAAAATCCTCAAGACTGGCAATCTTTTACAGAAACACGAAATTTTACTCGAACTTCAATGCGAGAAGTTTATAACAAATTCCACTATGAAACCCTGACACGTAATTTGGCAGAGAACCCTAAGAAATTCTGGTCGTATGTAAAGTATACCAGCGTAAAAACACAATCAAAACCTTCACTATGCGATAGTAACGGTGATGCTATTGCTGACAGTTCTGATAAAGCAGAATTGCTTAACACAGCCTTCAGAAATTCCTTCACGAAAGAAGACGAAGCAAATACTCCAGAATTCGATTTAAGAATAGCTGCCTCATGCGTAATTTAGAAGTCGATACGCCTGGTGTATTAAAGCAACTTAAATCACTTAACAAAAGTATGCTGATGCAACAACTACATACCTCGCTCCCTCGCTCAGCGAACTAACCATACCCAAAGTCTACAAGGTTGCACAGGTTACATCAAAATACAAAAAAGGCAATAGGAGTGATCCGCTAAATTACAGGAGTATATCATTGACGTCGGTTTGCAGCAGGATTTTAGAACATATACTTTCCTAAAATATTATGAACTTCCTCGAAGAGAACGACCTAATTTTCCCATAGTCAACACGGATTCAAGAAGTATCATTCTTTTGAAACACGAGTAGCTCTTTACTCACATGATGCGATAAGTACTATCGGCAACGGGTTTCAAATATTCCATACTTATAGATATGCGGAAGACTTTCGACACTGTACCTCACAAGCGTCTTCAAATGAAGCTGCGTGCTTATCGAATACCATCGCAATTGTGCGACTGGATTCGTGATACCCTGTCAGGCAGGACACAGTACGTTCTAACTGACGGGAAGTCGTCGAGTAGAACTAAAGTGATATCAGGCGTTCCCCAGGGAAGTGTTATATGACCCGTACTGTTCCTTATCTTTATAAACAATCTGATTAGCTCTCTTAGTTGTTCGCGGATGATGCTATCATCGGTTAGGAAAGTCATCATAAGATCAAAAGCAGCTGCAAAATGATTTGGATAAAATACCTGCATGGTGCAAAATATGGCAAGTGATCCTTAATAATGAGAAGTGTGCAACCATCCATATGACCACTAAAAGAAGCCCGTTAAAGTTCATTTACACGTTAAATCAGTCAAAGCTAAAGGCCGTAAATTCAACTAAATACCTAGGAGTAACAATTACAAACAACTGAAATTGGAAAGAACACGTAGACAATATTGTAGGAATAGCGAACCAAAGTCTACGTTTCGTTGGCAGAGCACTTAGAAGATGCAACAGTTCTATTAAAGAAACTGCCTAAACTACACTTGTGCGTCCTATTTTGGATTATTTCTGCGCATAGTTGTATCCCCGCCAAGTGGGACTGACAGATGATTTAGAGAAAGTTCAGAGAAGGGTAGCTGGTTTCGTACTATCGCGATATAGATGAGTGAGTGTTGTTGCACGAGTTGGGGTGGAAATCATGGAAACAAAGGCGTTATTTGTTGCGAAATTTCTTTCACCAACTTCCTCTTCCGAATGCAACATTTACTGTTAGCACGTGCCTACATAGGAAGACATGACCATGAAAATAAAATAAGAGAAATCAGATCGAAAACGGAAATATTTAGGTCTTCGTTTTTCCCGCGAGCTATTTGGGAATGGAACCGTAGAGAAACCTCATAAAAGCGTTTCGATGAACCCTCTGCCATGCACTTCATTGTGGCATGCAGAGTATTTATGTAGATGTACGCTTGGCGAAGCTTCTATAGAGTTCGTTGAACAATCGAGTAACTTGTATCTTTTTAGAAGAAAATACATTTCACCCTTAATGTTGTTGTTGTTGCGGTCTTCAGTACGGCGACTGGATTGATGCACCTCTCTACTATATCCTGACCAAGCCTTTCCACCATCCCATAACAACGGCAACCCACATCCATTTGAATCTGCACACTATATTCGTTTCTATGTTCCCTCTGCGAGTTTTGTCCCAAACACTTCCCTGCAATGATAAATTTACGATTCCTTGATATCTAAGAATGTGTCCAGGCAATCGATTCCTTCTTTTAGTCAAGGTAAACTAGAAATTCCTTTTCCCGTGAATTTTGTACCTACTCATTGGTTACGCGATCTATTCATTTTATCTTAAGCACCCTTTTGTAGTACTACGTTACAAACTCTATTATCCTCTTCCTGTTTGAACTACAAATAGTCCATGTTTCACTACTGTGCAAAGCAACACTCCAAACAAATGCATTCAAAAAAGACCTCTTAACATTTGCATTAATATTTTTTATCTCTTTTAGAACAGGTTTTCTTCCCATTATCATATATTCTTTAACTGCCCAAATAACGGAACTCATCTGCCACCTTTACTGTTACCTGATGCATTATCCTTCTACACCTCTTGAATTTCTTAGACTACAGTCGATTACCCTTCTTTTACTCTTGTTAATTTTCATCTTATACACTCTAGACAACTTGTCCATTCAAGTGATCTTGCAGGTTCTTTGCTGTCTCTGACAGAATTACAATGTCACAAGGAAAAAAGCTGTTAATATTGTCCCTATTCAGCAAGTAACATACAAAGTACATTCCATACTTCTAACTGGTGAAAGTTAATTTTTTGTATCTGCGGTTATTAATGACCCAGTTATTGCACACTTCCATGGGCCACAGTAAATGTTTGGATTGTCCTATAGTCTGACTTTCTTAACATCCGTGGGTCAACCAGTCACATGTCGCATTCCCCCAAATTATTCAGAAGAGAAGGAAATGTTCAAATTAAAGTACCAATAAAAGTACCACTCACATGGTTCTTATCTAAAAATTATGGGTTTTATTTGCACTTTCGACCCACCCAACAAGTCTACTAATCGCCGATAATGCACATACCGACTAGTTATTAAGCACTCATAAATTTCGTAAAATGTCTGACCCCAACTAGTTCAAAATTCACGCCAGATTTCCTCACTAGCTAAATAACAAAAATTAGAAGTCCCAATCTACCCACTAGGATCAGCGGTGAACTTCGGGATCGTTCTCTGACGAAAAGTATGGTAAAAGTCTGATAAAAAAAGAATAAAACATTGTTTTAAAGGCAAAAACTGACTTTATTTAACGACATAGTCTCCTTGCAAGGCTATACACTTGGTCCAGCGAGTTTTCAATTTTTCCACCCATCAGCAACGTAGGCTTTGTCAAATTCTGCAAAACAGTTTGTCACAGCGGCGGAAACTTCCTCATTCGCTTAAAATTTCTTCCTACCAAGCCTAAGTTTGAGAATGAGAAGAAGTTACTCAGAGCCAAGTCTGGTGAATAGGGTGAGTGAGAAACCAACTAGAATCCCAAGTCGTGACCTTCTGCCATTGTGATAGCTGCTGTGTGGGCTGGAGCATTGGCCTGATGAACCGTGTCAAACTTGGACTTTTTTAAAGTAGTTCCTGTTTCAAACGATCCAGCAGAGCAACATAATGGGGCCCAGTTATGGATCCGCCTTTTTCAAAATAATCTATCAGGATTAAACCCTGTAAATCCCAAAAGACAGTGGCCATCACTTTTCCAGCTGACAAAACAGTCTTCGCCTTCTTGGGTGCACTCTCCACACTCTTTGTCCATTGTTTGGACCGTTGTTTGGTCTGTGGAGTGTAATGGTGGAACCACGTTTTATCCATAGTTTGAATCTGCGCACAAAATCGTGTGGATTGAGCCTGAAAAGTGTGACATTCTGATCAGAAATGTTTTTTTTTTTTTCGTTTCCGTGTTTGATCTAAAGTGAGTAGGCGCGGCACCCATCGCGCACAGAGCTTCTTCATGGGCAGTTTTTCATGGAGGATGTAATGCACTAGTTCAGTTGACATGCCTACAATGTTATAGTCCGATTAAAATTAGTCTCGAGTTGACATTTGTTAGCTGCGGCTACATGTTTCCGGCTGAGAGCTGGCGCTCCGAACAGGCAGCACTGCGCCGAGGACTGTCAGCGATTTGCACACGTTCAGTACCGGTAGTCAGGGGCGTAACTAGGGGGGGGGGGCATGAGGGGAAAAGAACCCCCCCAGAACCCCCCTCCCCAAAACAAAGGAAAGAAAGAAAAAAATAGTATAACAGCAATCTGGTGAAGGTAAAGATTGGAAACTCAGGGTGTTTTACCATAAGCTTTCATTGGATGGGAGTGAATTAATCTTTAATGGGAGTGGTAGAGCGTAGTCTGTGTGGAAACTGACTAAAATTTAGCTCGTCAAGCACATCTATCACCCCCCCCCCCCCCCAAAAGCCAAGTCCTATTTACGCCACTGCCGGTAGTTGTTGACAATACAAATTAGTCAAGCTTTAAATGTACTGAGATGACCTACCCAGTTGGATATTGTTACATTGTTCACAACATTTACTGTTGGCAATGCGATTTTACAAGGCTATGATGTCGAACATCAAACAGAAAGCGTGTACCGCAATTATTTTCGCTGTAACGAATACAACGAAAAAGACGGAATACTTCTGAGATTGGATGAAAAAATACGTCTGTGAATGGATGTAAAAGAACACAATTGTTTTGTGTTATTTACTGACTAAAATGTTGATGTGATATACGAGAGATAAACAAAATTCGTTAATGGGATGAGATATAAACAAATATCATTAATGGAATGAGAGATTAACTGTACCGTAACTGAGATTATCGGCGACAGGCAGTTTAGTGCTGCAACACAATTAGTAAAACTGTTATTCAAACCAGTGAAGTAACTATTAGTCGGGCTGCAACAATAGTCAGGTAACAAGCGTAAAATATGTATTTTTAAATTTTTTCGTAATCTGATTCATATTTAGCAGTCACTGAATATTTATACATATACTGCAGGGACTTCCATGTTTCCAAATTAATAAAGAAAGATATGCCATACTGAATACGCCGTTCAGCACTGTAAATTGTTAATACGACCACTGTTCCATAGTTTTAATAAAACTGTCAAGAGATAAAAGACCCCTTGAAAAACTGAATAGTCGTTATACTTCGAGATTAAGTGAAATAGTGAACACACTAACGCTGTGTGGCTGATTCATGAAGCTTTGTCAGCATCTGAATGTAGAATGCTGTCAGTAAGCCTATACTCGAAGATTAAAATTTACATCTACGAGCAAATTCGAAACAGAAGTCAATGCTAAAAACAAACTATAACTTTTCGCCTTAATTAGTTACATGGAACTGTTCTCAATGAGCTGAAGCGTTACAGCTTATAGGCGACACAGTAACGACACATACATTGCAGAACGAAGCTCACCGTTTAAAATTAAGGAAATTTTCTGTGTGTACATACTTCCACCGACTGCTAACTGCAAGCTGTAGCATCATCGGAAAGAGGGTAGATACTACTCATTTCCTAATGACGAGAAGTTTCCTGGGTGGATGAAACGCTGAAAGTAATAAGTTCCGTCGCGCTGTCTTCCAGAAGACTTTAATTTTTCCCATGCTTCATCTATTACTCGCTTTGTATGCATCATAACAGCCCTCCAGCGCAGATATCACGATGACACCAAATAACAACACACACGCACAACTACAGCAACGGAAACGGTTGCTAACCTAAGACGCACGCTTCTACACAGCACTAGCCAAAACAATGGACGCGAGCTGTCCACCTGTTGCGGCAGCTTGGCAACAGGGGGCAGTCTGGGCGTGACGTTGAGCGCTCTGATTGGAGGAAGGTAGCTCCAGTCCGTGAACTATCAACTAGCAAGTAAATTTAATCAGAGTGTAGCTATCTCGCGAACCTTTGATCTTCCGTAATCTATTACTATATCATGCACCTTATCGATTGTTTCCTGTGTGGTGGCTTCACCGGGCTGACCTCCGACCACCTTTAAACTCATTGATACAACAGTAAAGGGTCTTCATTGTTGGTGCCGGACCCACATGCACTTCATCCAACTCGGATTTGATCTGTGATGCTATCCAACTCTCAAATGAAACTGTTAAATGACCGCACGAAATTTGTCTTTCTCCGTCCTAAGAAACTAACTACGCAGTTACCACTTCATCTGGCAGCCAACAATCAACTAGTAACAGCTGCCGTTCGAAACGTGCTGTAATATTCGTGGAAATACGAGGCGTGTTTTTTTTTAAGCAAGTAACGTTTTGAAATTGAAAAAATATGTGCTAAGACATCTCAATAATTTTATTTTTACATGAATCTACTTTTCTACACAATTCCCGTCATACGGTTGTACCAGTTTTTGAATAACCTCTCATAGATGTCTGCTGGAAAAAAAAAAAAAGAAAAGAAAATTCAATTGTTGGTAGAGCTTATGGGACTTAACTACGGGGTCATCAGTCCCTTAACTTACAAACTACTTATGAACTAGCTAATACTAAGGACGACACATCCATGCCCGAGGGGGGATTATAACCCCCGACCGTAGTGGCCGTGCAGAATGTGACTGATGCGCCGCAGAACGCTCGGCCACCGCGGCCGGCCACACTACTTGCACCAAACTTTCATTAACGACCGTGCAACGCCCACTCCGTTGTTTATCATGCACATTTGTGCGGCCATCTTTATATGTTCTCGCCCGCTTTCTTACCATTCCATCACTCATAATGTTTTCTCCGTAAACTGCACAGATCTCACGATGAATATCGATCACTTTCAGGCCTTTAGCACTAATAAATCTTTCAACAGCCCGTACTTCACAATCGGTGGGACTCACGATTATCGGAGGCATCTTAAATTGTACACAACGTAAACAAGGAAGAATCAGACTGTAATGGCGTCAGTGCGTAGACAGCAGATTTAGGCATCCAGTGCGCAAGCGCAGAACGCCGACCGCAGCCTGCGACCGTGGTGTGCTAAGACGCTAATTTCTTAAAAACACGCCCCGTATGTTTAGCAACAACAGTGCACGATCCGAAAATTTCCCGCTCTTTCAAACAAATTTACCAGACAAAACCTACTTTCGTACACTTCGAAAATATTTATGAGTGTTCGTTGGCGACACTCTTTGGGACGCTTTTCTGAAGGCAATGCCTCGCCACCCATACGAAAACCCATGCAGAGGCTTCAGAATACTGTTGGTATCATACTGCCTGAGCCGCCACTATTACCAACCCTCCCTTTTCTGATCTTAGAGGACAAAAGTTCCCTTCAGTTTTAATCTTGAGGCTCGTCTTACTAATTAAGGAGCCATGTGTTAAGATTTGTTATTCTTTAATGTGCGGACACATACATCCGGGCCGTGTCCGTATCACCCATCGCTCGGAGAACGAGCCGTGCACGGAACGTCAACGGACCGGGAGGGGGTCGGTCGGAATATTT
This sequence comes from Locusta migratoria, assembly GCA_026315105.1. Lineage (NCBI taxonomy): Eukaryota > Metazoa > Arthropoda > Insecta > Orthoptera > Acrididae > Locusta > Locusta migratoria. The sequence continues at coordinate 905,057,571 of CM048744.1, read as the reverse complement.
CACGCGACGAGCACGGTCGCCGGACGACGCGACGCTATTGCATCTTAACAGTGGAAGACGTGTAAAAAATGGACGCGGAACGTTTAATAGAAGAAGTATATAACTTTACTTTGCGTCCAGACAGACGTAAGGTACCGGAATATCGATTACAAGGACAAAGTCTGAAAGACAAATGCAGCAGATATCAATACCAGAAAAATATATATTTAGTAATATAAAAATTATACAAGTTTGAATATAAGAAAAATATTGACTTAGTAACATAAAAATTCTACAAGTTTTAATACCATAAAAATATTAAATTACTTTTTATTTAATCCTAATTCACTATTACTAAAATTAGCGAACATATTTACGACTTTCACAAACAGAAACAGAGATCAGCGCGTCCGAGTCACTACGAACCTGTCCGGCACTCCGTCCGACCTTTATTCATAGATTCTTCTGTTTTGGTTATGAGTACTTTTTTATTTCATCTGCGTTCACTTACTGGTCTGTCCAAAAAGGTAACTGGCCGTTTGTAGCTATGGGCTTTAGCTTTTCATACTCCAGCTGTCGCAATAAAGGATTCTCAGATCTTTGTGTAGGTTAGTAAAATTTGTTAGCAATTTCATAAACCGGTCTTGAACTACCGCGTCAGCAGCTTCATGTATATCTTTATGAGGACAGTCGGTCGGGACGTGGGAGGCTCGCCACGAGTTTTTACTCGTTCTAACGCATTTAACTTCACGCGCTGCCAGCCTTTCTCTACAACTTTATAGACGATTTCTTCCACCATGTATTACACGCAAGGATTGATCTGCAATGTTTTCTACCCGAAAGCGGTCGACCTTGCAGTCTACTATGTCACTCACGCTAGTCATTAGTGCATGTTTTAATTCAAGATAAGTAAGAGGTTTTTAACTGCGCTTAAAATGAACCGAACGACCACTCCAGAAGGTAGAAAATAAAACTAGTTACTGCTAAATGCCGCTCCCATGAACCACAGACATTGCCGAGGTGGGGTGGCTTGCGTGCCTCAACGATACAGATAACCGTACCGTAGGTGCAACCACAGCAGAGGGGTATCTGTGGAGAGGCCAGACAAACGTGTGGTTCCTGAAGAGGGGCAGCAGCCTTTTCAGTAGTTACAGGGGCAAAAGTCTGGATGATTGACTGAACTGGCCTTGTAACATCAGCTAATGTGGCTTTGCCACACAGTTACTGCGAACGGCTAAAAGCAAGGGGAAACTACAGCTGTTATTTTTCCCGAGGACATGCAGCTCTACTGTATGAACATATGATGATGGCATCCTCCGGGGAAAATATTCCGGACGTAAAATAGTCCCCCATTCGGATCTCCGGGCGGGGACTACTCAGGAGGATGTGATCATCAGGAAAGAAAATACTGGCATTCTACGGGTCGGAGCGTGTAATGTTAGATCCCTTAATCGAGTAGGAAAATTAGAAAATTCAAAAAGGGAAATGGATAGGTGAAGTTAGATATAGTGGGGATTAGTGAAGTTCGGTGGCAGGATGAACAGGATTTCTGGTCAGGGGAGTATAGGATTATAAATACAAAATCAGTTGGGGGTATCACAGGAGTAAGATTGATAATGAATAAGAAAATAGGAATGCGGGTAAACTACTATGAGCAGCACAGTGATCGCATTATCATTGTCAAGATAGATACGAAGAAAAAAAACAGACAACAGTAGTACAGGTTTATATGCCAACTAGCTCTGCCGATGATGAGGAAATCGAAGAAATATAAGAGGAGCTAAAGGAAATTATTCAGACAAGGGAGAGGAAAACTTAATTGTTATGGGAGACTGGAATTCGGTAGTAGGACAAGGAAGGGAAGGGAAGGTAATTGGTGAATATGGTCTGGGCAAAAGGAATGAAAGAGGAAGCCGCCTGGTAGAATTTTGCACAGAACATAATTTAGTTATTACAAACACCTGGTTTAAGAATCACAAAAGAAGGTTGTATACGTGGAAGAGACCAGGAGACACCGGGAGATACCAGATAATGGTAAGACATAGATTTCGGAACCAGGTTTTAAAGTGTAAGACATACCCAGGGGCAGATATAGACTTTGACCATAACTTGTTGGTTATGAACTGTATGCTGAAACTGAAGAAACTACAAAAAAGGAAGGAAAATAAGAAGATGGGACCTGGATAAATTGAAGGAACCTGAAGTTCTTAAGAATTTCAGAGGGAGCTTTAGGCAACAATTGACAGAAACAGGGGAAAATAAAACAGTAGAGGAGGAATGGGTACAATTGAGAGATGAAATAGTGAAGGCGGCAGAGGACAAAATAGGTAGGAAGGCAAGACCTACAAAAAATCCTTGGATATCACAGGAGATACTAAATTTAATCGATGAAAGGAGAAAATATAAAAATGCAGTAAACGAAACAGGCAAAATGGAGTACAGACGACTAAGAAATGAGATTGACAGGTAGTGCAAAATGGCTAAGCAGGAGTGGCTAGAAGGCAAATGCAAGGATGTAGAAGAATGTATAAATAGGGGAAAAATAGATACAGCCTACAGGAAAATAAAAGAAACATTTGGAGATAAGAAAAACAGCTCTATGAATATCAAGGACACGGATGGAAAACCAGTTCTCAGCAAAGAAGGGAAAGCTGAAAGGTGGAAAGAGTATATAGAGGGGCTCTACAAAGGAAATGAACTTCGAGAAAATATTGTAGGAAGGGAACAGGATGTAGATGAAGATGAAATAGGAGATACTGTACTGAGAAATGAATTTGACAGAGCCCTGAAAGACCTAAGTCGAAACAAGGCCCCTGGAGTAGATGATATTCCGTCAGAGCTACTGAAGTCTCTGGGAGAACCAGCCATGACAAAATTGTTTCACCTGGTGTGTAAGATGTATGAGATAGGTGAAGTACCCCCAGACTTTAAGAAAAAAAGTTATAATCCCCATTCCAAAGAAAGCAGGTGCAGACAGGTGTGAAAACTACAGAACCATTAGTTTCATAAGTCATGGTTGCAAAGTATTAACACGAATTATATACAGAAGGCTGGAATAGCTGGCAGAAGCCGACCTCGGGGAAGATCAGTATGGGTTCAGGAGAAATGTATGAACACGGGAGGCAATCCTCACTTTATGGCTTATCCTAGAAGATAGATTAAGAAAAGGCAAACCTAAATTTCTAGCTTTTGTAGATTTGGAGAAGGCTTTTGATAATGTTGATTGGAGTAAACTCTTTCATGTTCTGAAACAAGCAGGAGTAAAATATAGGGAGCGTAAGGTTATTTACGACTTGTACAAAAACCAGACAGCGGTTGTCAGAGTTGAAGGGCATGAAAGGGATGCAGTGGTTAGAAAGGGAGTAAGACAGGGTTGTAGCCATTCTCCATTGTTATTCAATTTGTACATTGAGCAAGCTATAAGGAAAAGCAAGGAGAAATTTGGAGAAGGAATTAAAGTTCAGGGGGAAGAATTAAAAACATTGCGTTTTGCCGACGACATAGTAATTCTGTCAGATACAGCAAAGGACCTGGAAGAGCAATTGAACGGAATGGACAGTGTGCTGAAAGGTGCATATAAGATGAACATTAACAAGAGCAAAACTAGGGTAATGGAGAGCAGTGTAAGAAAATCAGGTGATGCTGAAGGAATTAGATTTGGTAACGAAGCAATGAAGGAGGTAGATGAGTTTTGTTACTTGGGCAGTAAAATAACAAATGATGGTCGCAGTACAGAGGATATAAAATGCAGAATGGCAATGTGTAGAAAAGCGTTCTTGAAAAAGAGAAATTTGTTAACATCTAATATTGATTTAAGCCTAAGGAAGTCCTTTCTGAAGGCATTTGTATGGAGTGTTGCCTTGTATGGGAGTGAGACATGGATGATAAACAGTGCGGACAGGAAGAGGATAGAGGGTTTTGAAATATGGTGCTACAGAAGAATGCTGAAGATTAGGTGGGTGGATCGCGTAACTAATGAGGAGGTACTGAACAGAATTGGGGAGAAAATAAATTTCTTGCATACCTTGACTAAAAGAAGGGATAGATTGGTAGGGCACATTCTTAGACATCAAGGAACTGTACTGTGAATTTAGCGTTGGAGGGAAGAGTGTGGGGTAAAAACCGCAGAGGAAGACCAAGAGATGGATACAGTAAGCAGATTCAGACAGATGTAGGTTGCCGTTCTTATGTAGAGATGGAGAGGCTTGCTCAGGATAGGGTATTGTGGAGAGCTGCATCAAACCAGTGTCCGGACTGAAGACAACAACAACAACAACAACAACAACTGCTAAATGACCTCACCGGGTATGGGAGTGCGGTATTAAGCAGTGTCTCAGTAAAAGTAAAGTGCTGTTCCACCAAGAAGTGAAAAAGTTGTGTGGTATCGTTAAAAATAGAAAAACATAGGCAAATTAGGTTATGACTAATTAAACAATGAAAGATAATACTAAAGGACAGGATTCAACCGTTAATGGTATCATTTTGATTACCCAATCCGCAAATATAAAGAAAATAATTATCAGAAGAAAAATATCTGTCAGAAGATGGTTGAGATTCATTATGCTACAGTTGAAGTGAAATAGAAGAGGATGTTGTGTTTTATACAGTGAGTAATGTTTAACTGATGTCGAAGCTGTTACATTGAAGCGAATTTGAAGAACAAAAACTAAGTTTGCGTAAGAACACGAATACTAGCTTGATTCACAACTCTGAAATCTTATAAAACTAACAGCTTTAATCTGTAGCTGAAGTAAAGCAGCCAAAAGTCCCATCAGTCTTGATGGTGTCAAGACTCGCAACCTTCCCTAGTCAAAACTAAGTTGGCAGAATTCACTGATTCACCAAACAAGCTCACTATTGTGCCTTCTCGCTGTTGCCGACTTATGTGAACTGATTATTGTTGTTAGCTCTGTGATAGTGCCTTAACTGCATCTGAAGTAAACTGAACACTGAGTACCACACACCGCTGTTTACGCCACTAGGCAAAACCACAGCGAGGCACTGTGTAGCCCTTGCCCAAGGAGGCAGGAAGACACACAGACAGAGAATCGTCACTGGAGACCGACATTCCTTTTGAGGCTAGATCAGCTATATACGTCTTTTCACAAATTTGCAGCCGAGACGCACCTGCTCCAGACAGCCAACGGTAAGTGTCATACCAACGGATTTGTGGCTATGCTTTTATTTGCTATATCGCATTCAGCCAATGAGAAACTTAGTGTTAGACCGTCATTGTGCTTGTTACAAACCTGAAGCAACTCCCCGCAGCCACAACATTGTGCAGGTGCCTACTGCTTCTCAACAGCAGGTGAGCTATCCGGGCGAGTTAACATGACACTGTTGAAAAACTCCTACTGTCTGATGTAAGCCCTCGGCTGGTCAACCGTCCACTGGTTGGTTTGGGCCTTTCCTGCCAGGCAGAAAAACAGCTTCCTTTAGCTCCTTTCTCAAATAAAACATGGCTTCTGCTCCACTCCTCACAGTTTAAAATTTCTGTTTCCTAAAATATGCAGTGTATTAAATGCAATGATTTCAGCAAGTTCAGTAAGTACTGTCTCAAATTACCATCAAAAATATCATGTGTGGGTATCAAATTGCTCAGAAAAGTACTTGGATGTTGTTTAAGTGCATGAAAATCACATTCAATGAAGTCGGTGTCCCTTGACTCCTTATATCGTATTTTGGAGGCTCTGTAGCTTTTGTATGTTTGGCGGTGTGTCATTATGCCTTGTAACACAAGCATAGTCCACTATGAGTGTGATGCATTTACAATAGAGGTGTAATGCACTACGAGTCGTTAGTTAGGATTTTTGTCTGATGTGCGGACACAGCGCGCCTGCTCTCTACAACGAATGCTTGTGTATTCGGATGATAGGTGGTTTCAGTGTGAGCGTCTTGGCGAGTATAGCACCCAAGTACTTGTCTACATCGATCCGTTCCATTTGGTGGCCAAAGAGGCAGATGTTAAGTGCTGTTTGATCTAATTTCTTGGTCAGTACCAACCCTTCAGACTTGGCTGCATTGAATTCAACCCTCGAGTCGGTAGCGCAGACACGATTTCTGCAGTCTTTGGTGTCCGGTCATTGATTTCTTGTAATGCGCCCAGTATCATCTGTGTATATGTTGTCATTAACTCTTAAGCTTGATCCAGTATGGCTGCCAAATATTTATGTCGTCACAGGATCAGAAGAGCAAGAATTTTCATTCTCTTAGAACTAGTGAAAATAAGTACATTGCTATGTATGTGCTTTCTCAGATGTTTAGAGCTCAATTTAGATTTCGGCACAAAGAAAGAAAGAAGGTTAGGGCGTAACATTTTGCAGAGATCATGGTTATTAGAGACTATTTCGTCTTTGTTTTAATAAAAATATGAGAAATCATTTTCTGTTTATACTAAGCATATATATGCATATGGATACATCTCAATATGCGGTCATTACAATAAATCACGGTGTGTCCGTTATTCTGTCGTTCCTTTAGCCAATTTCTAGCTCTTTTGATTGTGTAGATGTTGGTGTGAATTTATACGCTCACCTTTCTTAATTCTTTCCTTAAGATACGACGTGGATGGGTACAGGGGAAATTTACACCTGACTGTATCTTGACATTCATTAGAATCGGATAGAAAAAAGACATGAGTCTGCTCTATAACAGTATGCCAGAGATCTTCAGAAGTTCGGAAACTCTCATTAGAGACTGTGAAAACCTGATATCAAAGTCTGCTTGTCACGTGTCGGAAAAAAGCGCAATGCATCAAGTTCTTTCTACTGGCACAGGGTGTCTCCTCATCTTTCTAGCCAAGTTCCCACTACTGTCGCGTAAACTCAAAAGAAAGATCACGTGAAATAACTGTCTGCTTGATAGAGGACCTAACTATCATTTGTCTCCTGCGAGGCATTTTTCACTTTGCTGTTGGCCGGTTTAGAATTGAATCCTTTCATATACTCGTACCACTGCAACACAGACATCCATTGGTACTTTACCCCTAGCCAGTTGCAGAATGACGCTGTGTACAACGAAAAATCACTTCGCAACTTTGTTATTTAATCTAGAAATATTTCCTTCCTACTAGCTTTCCATGATGATATTTGATTTATATACGGGGTGGTCAATTGATAGTAACCGGTCCAAATATCTCAGTGTCTCGACTGAAGACACAGCAACAATTTTCTATATCCTTTAATCACTTTAACTACTTTTAACCTGAGTAAGAATTAACATATGTATACCAGGAGCATCACATTCTTCCTCCTTTCAGAATTACAGACAAGATACTGATCACAAGTAAATAGATAAAAGTCGAGGATACTTTTCCTCAAACATAAGAAAGTTTATGTCATCCCTTTCTTCCACAGGAACATAGTTACCATTGTAGTGAAAAACGTGACCTATTTCGCTCTTAACAAAAATGAAGTACGTAGTAAATTTACTACGGAGTGATAAAAATATGATAAACATGATGGATTTTATTCAGATGTGTACGCGTAAGACGTGGTTTAACTGAACCGGTGGTCTATAAACAATAAGACGCGATGTTGGAATTTTAAAATATACCTTTTGTATTTGAATTATTTTGGCAGGATTTTGGGCTGGACTGTTAAGTAGAACGAATGGTAGTTCTCGTGCTTACCTGCCCTAATTATCTACAGTATCGATGATAATTTCCATTTCTCATTTGCAGAGATTACATATGCTACATTTTAATATTACCATATAGCAAGAACCCCATAAATAACACATTTTAAAGTTATCTGAAATATTAAATCAGACAAAATGTAATTAGGATAAATATTCAATTCATTTTCTCTTCCTTGGAATCGATAGGCTACGTAAAAGATATACAAAGAAACTCTAATTATAATATTAGTGTAACTAATTAAAATCTCTGACTATTACTCGCTCTCTGTTCTGTTGTCTGCTCTGTTCTGATTGTTCTGTTGTCTGAATTGTACTGATAAGATCTGCCGCTACAACATGCTGAAACGAACATTATTAACTATTGATTATTTTTCTTAACTGATTGCACAAAATCTTCAGATATAAAATGGATACTCGGGTATGCAGTATATGCTTTCTGTTCAAATTAATAAATCCCCTTATTTAAAGGTAAGTTCAGTCAGTTGTTCAGTTATTATTTATCCAGTTTTCAGGTATAACTAACTATTACGACTTTGGACGGTTCGGTAATTAAACATGTTAAACTTACGTATCTCGTGTAGCTTGCCATAGTATCTTTATAATTAACCATTTAGCGATATTTATTGGCTTAGAACCTGCAACCTTTTTTGTAATGAACAGTTCGAAGTCTGATTAGCCATTAATCTGTATCAACTATTAATTTTCATTTATTAAATTACCTTCATTCAAAATTATGCTACACGTGGATTGAATCTTAATATTCCGAACCTCCATCCAATGTCGGCGGATAGTTACGCGTATTACAACCAATTTCACTACAGCTTATCAACGAGATCAAATACACCGCTGTTTAAGGTAAGTGTTCGTCGAATTCTGTAGGTTGCTTTCTCTGCAAGATGTTTTAAACTTTTAAATGTTTGACCATTTCACTTCATTTCATTTTTTTAAATTAACAGTTCGTCTAAATTGAAGGCTTAGGCACTGATTATTATTTTAAAATAGTTCAACAACTTCTGTACGGCCAATTTTCAAACCTAAATAGTCAGGCAAGCAATTACACTGCAACATGTTGTTTATAAACTAGAGGTAATCGCTCGATAAGCACGGACAGAATACGCGCCTATGACTCCAAAATGCTAACCGAAAGATGAGTTGTATCATGCCAGAAGCATTAAATTCCTCACACGTGGAGTTGTGATGTGTGCGACTAGCGTCGACTGAGTCAGCTTTAAGCGGACAATAGCCGCACAATGCGTTCATATCAGCGGTTTCCGGGTGCTGGGCAGACTGCCATCACCGCATCGTTGTTAACTGCTGCTTCACTAACTCGTATATCCAGATTTCTGTCCAGCTTTATCACAGTATGGACCGAGAGACGTGACAACACGAACAACAGCGACAATATTCCTGTCTTTTCATGAGGCAGAATCGTAGAAAATAACGAGCCACATTGTTCACACTAAATCAAAATACGATGGAAGGAAGTAACGATTTCGATTTGACTTACGGAGAATGTAATTATCAACGAATTTTTATTTTTTTCTGGTCGGTATTTATTGCAGTGGACTAAATTAGTAGAGGTAACTAGAGGAAAATTTAAAACACTGTGCATATTGACAACCTGAGGCCTGACTATAACACTTGCAAGCCATATTTTTGTACGAGTTCAGTTAATAGTTCTACTGTTAAAATTGTTCTTATGAAAAAAAGTTTGTCACGAAAAATAAACATTTTTCTTAGCTACTCTGCGGCACTTGTAACCCATAGTTCTTTCCTGTGAAACAAGACGATTTGTTTGCTTGTAATAGGCACGTAATTCCCCTGTCACGATAGATACTACTAGCGCTAATCAGTACGATACACAAATTATATCCTTCTTATAGCAATTCACTGTTTCAAATTCTGAAGTCAGCAGGGGTAAAATACAGAGAAAGGAGAGTTGTTTACAACTTGTACAAAAACCAGACCGCAGTTATTAGACTCGAAGGGCATGAAAGGGAAGCATCAGTTGGGAAGGGAGTAAGACAGGGTTGTAGCCTTTCTCCGATGTTATTCAATTTGTACATCGAGCAGGCTGTGAAGGAAAGCAAGAAAAAACTTAAGGGATTAACGTTCAGGGGGAAGAAATAAAAACATTGTGTTTTGCCGACGACATAGTAATTCTGTCAGAGACAGCAAAGGACCTGGAAGAGCAGTTGAATGGAAGGGACAGTGTGTTGAAGAGAGCGTATAAAATGAACATTAACAAGAGCAAAACAAAAATAATGGAATGCGGTCTTAGAAAATCAGGCGATGCTGAAGGAATTAGATTAGGTAACGAAACAATGAAGGTGGTAGATGAGCTTGTTACTTGGGTAGTAAAATAACATGCGATGGTCGCAGTAGAGAGGATATAAAATGCAGAATGGCAATGGGAAGAAAAGCATTTTTGAAAAAGAGAAATTCGGTAACATCGAATATTAATTTAAGTGCAAGGAAGTCTTTTGTGTGGAGTCTTTTCTCAAGGAATTTGTGTGCAGTGTTGCCTTGTACGGGAGTGAAACATGGACGAAAAGCAGTGAGGACAGGAAGAGAATAGAGGCTTTTGAAATGTGGTGCTACAGAAGAATGCTGAAGATTAGGTGGGTAGATCGCATAACTAATGAAGAGGTACTGAACAGAATTGGTGAGAAAAGGAATTTTTGACATACCCTGACTAAAAGAAGGGATCGCTTGGTAGGACACATTCTTAGACATCGAGGAATCGTAAATTTAGCATTGGAGGGAAGTGTTTGGGGTAAAAATCGTAGAGGGAGACCAAGAGACGCGTATAGTAAGCAGATTCAAGTGGATGTGGGTAGCCGTTCTTATGAGGAGATGAAAAGGCTTGCTCAGGATAGAGTAGGGGGGGGGGGGTGCTGCATCAGACCAGTCTCCGGAATGAAGACCATAACAACAACAACAGCAAAGATCATTCCTCTGATCGCTTGAGATATGAATCATAGTTACTGCTCAGAATTCAATAACGTGTTGAGCTCATAAAACGAGTAGTTATATTTGATGATTCGCTATCATAGAGATTATATAAATTTTTTTATTAAAAATGTGAATGTTCCATATCCACTATGATCTCCTCAATACGGATCTGTAGAACGAACACCTAATCTTATTATCTGAATCACTTTGACATCCAGAAACCTATCTGTCTTTGAACCAACAATTAAATGGTCACTGATGTGAATTAGCAGAGTTACATGTGAAGCTACATACAAACATAACACGACATAACTGTGGCGTTGGTTCATAATGACTACGAAATTATTAATTGATATTTATTCTGTAAAGTGCGGACTAGATGTTCGTGTGTAATTAGTTTTAATGTAATGCCTGAAAGTCGTACGTTTACTAGGGTCCTTCAGTGCCTGAGAGAACATGGTGGTGTTGCACATGGCAGATCAGGAGGTAGGCCTGCTCGCATTACGCCTGAGGTTGAAGATTTGGTGCTGGAAGAAGTACAGCTCTCTCCTGGAACCTCGATGAGAAGAACAGCCACACTAGTGACTGTACTAAGTCACAGTAGTGTATGGAGACTCTTACATCGCAATTTACTTACCACCTCCAGCGAGTTCAATGTCTCAATGATGCAGACTTTGTTCCTAGAATAAAGTTTTGTCAGTTGATGCAACACCAGGCTATAGTCAAACCTCGTTTCGCATGTAATCAGGATTCACACACGATGGTGCTTTTAATTATCATAATATACATTTGTTGTGTGAGATACACCCATAAGTCACCACACCAGCAGCGTTTCTTACTGAATGTGTGTGTCTAGTGGTGACACATTCTTCCACCAAAACGTAATGGACGGAGGTACTGCAGGTTTCTGCGGCGTCATCTTCCAGGATTGTTTGAGAATATTCACCTTCAGCAACGTCAGAGTATGAGGTTTATGAATTATGGAGCTTCGGCACATTTTGCTGCTGCTGTGATTTGGCATCTAACGCGCAGATACGGCCGAAAATAGATAGGTCGAGGCGGACCTATACCTTGGCCTCCAAGAGCACCTAAATCCTTTGGATTTTTGTTCTGGGCTCACCTCTAAAACTAAGTGTATAGAGCACCCGTCAAAATGGTTGAAGAATGGGAGCGGAGAGTTGTACATGCTTCTAAAAAATTCCGATATGATCCATGGGTTTTCGAAACACATCGAATTCGATTGCAGAGACGAGCACAGAATTGCATCCGGATGCAAGGACGACATTTTAACAGCTAACCTACAGATCAAATTGTTTCACATTGTGTAGTAACTAGGACGATGTTTACAAATATGTCAGTGGTGACTTGGAACCATACATTACTAATTATCTTACAAACGGCTAGACTGCGGACCAATGTTTACTGGAACATGTTTGCTTCTATCTTTTTGTGATTTCAACCGTGTTACTTTGCACTATCTTTTTCGATACACCCTGTACAAAATGCCTAGTGAACGCTCGGATGGGGCCGAATATTTTCAACAACATCTGCAATAGTAAAAACATTTATTAGAATCTTAATGTAGAAATGAGTTCAAATAGTACACATATTAATACCAATATTTCTGTTTGATTTAGCATCTTTATTTGCTGATGTCGTCTGTCATATAGTTTGATAAACATCAAAAACAGTATAATTGTTATGAGCAAAAGGGTCTAGATCACTTTTTACATCTTCAGATGTAACATTAAAGTAGTGCTGCTGTCAACAATATCAGCATACGTGCGTCGTTCTGACAACAATAGGTGATATAGACTCGTTTTTCATTAAAACCTTTAACAGACCTTTCTCTTCTCCTGTGACAAATTTTTTATCTTCTGTTAAGTGGAGATGAATTTGACAGTTCGAAGTAATACCACATGATTTAGGCCATCACTGGCGGTGGTTTGTGCACTTCAAACTACCTGAGAGGCAGTGGTCGAAATACGAGGTTAAAACTTCCTGGTAGACCAAAACTGTGTGTCAGACCGCGGCTCTCATCAAGAACCTTTGCCTTTCGCCGGTACAGACAACGGATACAACTGGAGGAGGAGGAGTGTTCATTGCTGTGGACAAAGATATTGTTTCTACTGAAGTCGAAGTTGAAAGTAACTGTGAAGTTATCTGGGCACGTATAACAGGTCTAAAAGAAGTAAAGTTAATAGTTGGGTGTTTTTACCGACCCCCGAGTCCTGCTGTAGCTGTCTTAGAATCATTCAAAGAAAGTCTACACCAGGTAGTGCATAGGTATCCGGGCCATGTAATATTAGTCGGAGAAGACTTCAACGTTAAGAGTATAGATTGGGACCTCGCTAGTTACATTTCAGGCGGTACAGACAAGCAGTCTTGCGAGCTACTTTTGGACACATTCTCCGAAAACTGTCTTGAGCAGTTAAACCGGCAACCAACGCGCAATGGAAATATTCGAGACCTTATAGCCGCAAACAGGACTGACCTTATTAACGATGTCTGTGTAGAGACAGGAATTAGTGATCAGGATATCGTCATAGCGTCGATGGTGACCAAAGTTCATAAACCAATCAAGAAGGCTAGGAGCGTGTTTTTGTTGGGAAGAGCCGATAAGCAAATGTTACGATCGCACTTAGAAAATGAATGGGCATCGTTTAATTGCGGGACTATGGATGTAGAGGAATTGTGGACTAAATTTAAGTGCATTGTTAATAAAGGGTTAGAGAAATATGTGCCAGTAAAGACGATTAAGGATGGGAAAGATCCACCGTGGTATACTAATAATGTTAGAAAGCTGCTGAGAAAGCAAAGGCTGTTGCACTCTCGATTCAAAAAAGAACACGCAAATGACAGGCAAAAGTTAGTAGAGATTCGTGCGTCTATAAAAAGATCGATGCGCGAAGCATACAATAATTATCACAGCCATACCTTAGCAAAAGATCTAGCCGAGAACCCGAAAAAATTGTGTCCAGTCACTCGTTGATAAGTCCGGGGCAGTAATAGAAGAAAGCAAACGGAAAGATGAAGTTCTAAATTTCACCTTTAAGAAATTTATCACGCAGGAGGACTGCACAAATGTACCATCAGTTGACCAACGTACTAATTCCGAAATGGGGGACATAGCAATAGGTACTTCCGGTGTAGAGAAGCAGTTGCTAGAGCTAAATATCAAAAAGTCTGCTGGTCCGGCTGGAATACCAGTTCGGTTTTACAAAGACTATTCTGCGGCATTGGTCCCCCTACTTACCTTGCATTTATAGCGAATCTTTAATTCAGCGCAAAGTTCCTAGTGATTGGAAAAAAGCGCAGGTGACTCCCGTTTATAAGAAAGAGAACTGACCCACACAAATACAGGCCAATACCGTTGACATCAGTTTCAAGTAGAATTTTAGAGCATATACTCAGTTCGAATATAGTAACTTTCCTTGAAACGGAAAAGCTTCTTTCCATGAATCAGCACGGCTTTAGGAAACGTCATTCACGTGAAACTCAGCTTGCCCTTTTCTCACATGATATCTTGCGAGCCACGGATGAAGGGCAACAGGCGGATTGTGTTTTTCTCGACTTCAAAAAGGCGTTCGACGCGGTGCCACACTGCAGACTGCTAACGAAGATAGTAGCTTATGGAACAGGGTCACAGATTTGTGACTGGTTGGAAGACTTCCTAAGTAATAAAACGTAGTATGTTGTTCTCGACGGCGAGTGTTCATCAGAGACGAGTGTTCCGCCAGGCGTGCCCCAGGGAAGTGGGATAGGAACGCTATTATTTTCTATCTATATAAATGATCTGATGGACAGATTAAGTTGTAATTTGCGGCTGTTTGCTGATGATGCTCTGGAGTATGGGAAGGTGTCGTCTGTAACTGACTGTAATAGCATACAGGATGACTGAGACAAAATTTCTAGTTGGTGCGAAAAATTGGTAGCTAGCTCTCAATGTAGAAAAATGTAAGGTGATGCGCATGAGTAGAAAAAGCAATCCCATAATGTTCGAATACAGCATTAGTAGTGAGCTTCTTGATGCTGTCGCGTCGTTCAAATATCTAGGCGTAACATTGCAGAGCGATATGAAATGGAACGAGCATGTAAGAACAGTTGTAAGGCAGTCAGCCGACTTCGGTTTATTGGGTGAATTTTGGGAAGATGTACTTCACCTGCAAAGGAGACCACGTATAAAACGCTTGTACGACCACATCTTGAGTATTGCTCAAGTGTTTGGGACCCCCAGCAGATCAGTTTAAAAGAAGACATACAGGCGGATCAGAGGCGAGCAGCTAGATTTGTTACCGGTAGGTTCGACCAATGCGAGAGTGTCACGGAAATGCTCCGGCAACTCAGTTGGGGATCGCTGGAAGAAAGACGACGTTCTTTTCGTGAATTTCTGTTAATTTAGATGGCCGGAATTTGAAGCTGTAGTACGATCTTGCTGCCGCCAACTTACATTTCGCGTAAAGATCACAAAGACAAGATAAGAGAAATTAGGGTTCGTACGGAGGCATATAGGCATTCTTTTTTTCCTCGTCCTATTTGGGAGTGGAATAGGAAATGAAATGCCGAGTAGTTGTGCAGTGTACCCTCCGCCACGCACCTTACGGTGAATTGCGGAGTATGTGTGTAGATGTAGATGTACAGTTTTAATGTGGCAAGATGTTTCACGTCAGTGTACACTCCGCTGCCGAGTGAAGATATCGTTCTGAAAGATGAATCTATTCCTCGAATATTCGTCTCCGTTGACAGGAGGTAACCGCTTAACCTCCTAATATTTGCCCTGCAGTCGAAAACAAAATACCGGGGAATAATATTATATGTTCATCATTACCTCTGTGCCAGGAGTCATTATTGGAATTCTATGTCTATCTCTTCTAGGTTTTCGATTTTTCTTCTTCTATCTTCAAGCCTGCATTTTTGTCTTTGGTCTTCTTCTTACGATCGGTATAGGTGTTTCTAGTCTCCTCTACGATCTAGTAGATGTAGTCATCTCGCTCTGTCTCATTTATTCTTCCCTCCAGGTATACCTTCAGTCATACTTTTAGAAATGATTAAGCAAATGTTTGTTAAGCTTATGGGACTTAACTATGGGGTCATCATTCCCTAAACTTACAAACTACTTATCAACTACCTTATACTGAGGACGGCACAAATGTCCATGCCCGAGGGGGGATTCGAACCCCCGACCGTAGTGGTCGTGCAGACCGTGACTGGAGCGCCTCAGTCTGCTCGGCCACCGCGGCCGGCAATGATTAAGCAGATGGCTAACCGCAGTGTAGTATGTCATATAATCATTAAATGCGCACCACAGAACTTCTGACAACCCAAATTAAACTTTGCATATGATAGTAACATTTACTTTAACAAATTGATACTAGATGGAGTTAACCTGATAGCAAAAGCATCACAACATAGTACAATTGTGTTCCGAAGCAGGAACAGTTTCTGGGCAAAAGGCTGCAAGAGAAAGACGATAAAATTTGCTCCATTTAAATTTCAAACCTACTTATTTTCAGGCATAAAGATTATCCGTTATTTCACAGCGAAAGAAAAAAAATTAAAAAATTAAAAAAAAAAAAAAGCCTGTGATACCAACAGGACGGATGTATATCCAGCACGAACCCAGCACAGAATTACTCTACAAGTTGTTTTATGTTACAAATGTCTATAGAGGGCCCTCAGCACCGTTATTTGTAAATTTTCCCAACATAACAATGAAAGCATCACTGAATCTAAAAGCAATAGTATACGAGGCGCGTCCAGAAAGTAAGTTCCGTTTGGTTATATAAAACGAACGGGTACAGATACATAAAAATATTGATTGTACAAAAATCTACAACTGTTAAACTATTTTTCTACATAGCTTCCGAAATTTTGTAGGCAATTGTCATAGCATGGAACAAGGTTTTGTGTGCCTTTTTCATAGGATGTTGCCGCCTGTGTATTCAACCATGTGGTAACATGTTCTTTCAGCTTGTCAACATCGTTGAAGTGTTGTCCACCAAGGACAGATTTTAGATGTAAGAAGAGGATTACTGCCAAAAGATTTTTTTCACGATAATGCCTGACCTCACACACCGAATGTGACCAAACAATTCTTACGGAAATTTCAATGGGACCTGTTTGATCATCATTTATACAGCTCGGACCTCTCTCCTAGCGACTTTCTTCTCTTCTTACACCTAAAATCTGTCCTTGGTGGTCAACACTTCAACGATGATAAAGAGCTGTTACCACTTGGTTGAATACACAGGCGGCAACCTTCTGTGAAGGATGCATGCAAAAACTTGTGGCACGCTGTGACAAGTGCCTACAAAATTTCGGCAATTATGTGGAAAAGTAGTTTAAGAGTTGTAGAATATTGTGCAATAAAAATTTCTTCTTTATCTGTATACAATTTCATTTTATTACCAAACTGAACTAACTTTCTGGACGCGCCTCGTAGATATGGGTTGCCTTTCTTATGAGGAGATAAATAGTCTTGCCCAGGATAGAGTAGGGTGGAGAGCTGCGTCAAACCAGTCTCCGAACTGAAGACCATAACAACAATAACAACATGTGACTGTGGCCTTATAGTACAGTGCGTATTAGCAGTCTCTGTAACAATGTATGATTTAATAAATGAGCGTGGAAATAATGTATTTCCAGATATAAGCTAATAAGACATTAGTTTTTCTGTATCATCTCTTCTTCCATTCCTTAGAGTTTGTACACAATGCGAAAGAATCACTCCGTATAATTGCCCGACAAAGATGGGACCGTTCTTGACGTAGTCAAATTCAAATGTTCAAATGTTTGTATAGTCTATGGGACTTCACTACGGGGTCATCAGTCCCTAAACTTACAAACTAATTATGAACTACTAACGAACTAGGACGTCACAAATATCCATGCCCGAGGGGGGATTCGAACCCCCGACCGTAGTGGCCGTGCAGACCGTGACTGGAGCGCCTCAGTCCCCTCGGCCACCGCGGCCGGCTTCACGTAGTCGTTGTACAACAACCTTTACGAGCATTAATGGTTAAAGACCAATTTCACGCGCTGCGAATTGTTGGTTTTTAACGACTTTAGACTCAACAGTAAATTATTTTTTATTTGTAAGTTTTTCGCCCTCTGTCTGCCAGTTCCTCCCTTTCCCGTAATAATTTATTGGAAGTACACGCACCAGTGCTTAATTTCAGACGAAACACGCCGGAAAGACGTTCCGGCACCTCTCAGAAGTGTTTCTTTGAACTTACTGGAACAATTCTGCACTGGTGATTTAAAACGGTAAACGATGTTTGTTGAATTACAACTTAATCTAATTCGCCACTGCACCGATACCATTGAAACTTTTCGTAAATTGAAAATCACAATTTTTATGTGTGAGGAGGGGTGAGTAGGGGGGGTGGAGTTATTGTATATTTCAATGGCTACGTTCCGCCACATAAAATTTTAGAAATTAATCGCTGGCCAGCTTTGTGAGAGACGCGTAAAACGACCGCCTAACTCCGGATTTATTGCCTCTGGCAGGCAAAGTTTCAAGTTTAATGGCTCGGACACCAATCGCAGAGCTAGGTATCTTCTTTTGGCGGAATGGCATAACTGCAGAAGGATTAATAGCACCATAGAGATGGCGCACAGATAAATCAAAGAGGCTGCACAGTGGATGCAGACCGTAGCGACGGCCAACTTCTTACCAGAAAAGCGGCAACTCGTGGTCACCCAACCTTCTCGAAATTAATGGCTTCCTTCAGGTGCTTCTTAATAGCACTTCCACAAGAGATAGAGTTTATCGGGAAACGCTGTACTTAGTGTATGCAGCCGAGGGACGTCGTCGACTACCTCCGATACTTTTCAAGGTACAACTACACTCAAGGAAGTAAAAAGCAAGCGTATTTAATACCTCGATTTGGAAAGGATAAATAAGAAAGACAACACACACCACACAGTACAAGTAACAACTACGGAGTCATCCCAACCAAAGATGGCCAAACATCGTTCATGTGAAACTCAGCTTGCCCTTTTCTCACATGATATCTCGCGAGCCGAGGGTGAAGGGCAACAGGCGGATTGTGTTTTTCTCGACTTCAAAAAGGCGTTAGACGCGGTGCCACACTGCAGACCACTAACGAAGATACGAGCTTATAGAATAGGTACACAGACTTGTGACTGGCTGGAAGACTTCCTAAGTAATAGAACGCGCCGCGGTGGAGTAGCCGAGCGGTCTAAAGCGTCTCGCTGCGGAGCGCGCCGTTGCTCGCCGTGGAGGTTCCTCCCTGGGGCATGGGTGTGTGTGTTGTCCTTAGGTTAGTTTACCTATGTTTAAGTAGTTTGTAAGCTACGGACTGATGACCACGCAGTTTCGTCCGATAGATTTACAAACATTTGAACATTTGAATAGAAAGCAGTACGTTGTTCTCGACGGCGAGTGTTCATCAGAGTCGAGTGTATCGTCAGGAGTGCCCCAGGGGAGTGTGATAGGACCGCTATTATTTTCTATCTATATAAATGATCTGATGGACAGAGTAAGTTGTAATTTGCGTCTGTGTGCTGATGATGCTGTGGTGTATGGGAGGGTGTCGTCTTTAACTGACTGTAATAGCATAGAGGATGAATTAGACAAAATTTCTAGTTGGTGCGAAGAATGGCAGCTAGCTCTCAATGTAGAAAATGTAAGGTGATGCGCATGAGTAGGAAAAACAATCTTATAATGTTCGAATACAGCATTAGTAGTGAGGTTCTTGATGCTGTCGCGTCGTTCAAATATCTAGGCGTAACATTGCAGAGCGATATGAAACGGAACGAATGCGCAAGGACAGTTGTGAGTAAGGCGGACAGCCGACTTCGGTTTATTGGGAGAATTTTGGAAAGATGTACTTCGCCTGTAAAGGAGACCGCGTATAAAACACTTGTGCGACCACGTCTTGAGTATTGCTCAAGTGTTTGGGACCCGCAGCAGATCAGTTTAAAGGAAGACATAGAGGCGGTTCAGAGACGAGAAGCTAGATTTGTTATCGGTAGGTTCGACCAATGTGCGAGTGTCACGGAAATGTTCCGGCACCTCAATTGGGGATCGCTGGAAGAAATACGACGTTCTTTTCGTGAATTTATGTTGAGTAAATTTAGAGGGCCGGAATCTGAAGCTGAGTGTAGTACGATATTGCTGCCGCCTACTTACGTTTCGCGTAAAGATCACAAAGACAAGAGAAATTAGGGCTCGTACGGAGGCATATAGGCATTCTTTTTTTCCTCGTTCCGTTTGGGAGAGGAATAGGAAGGGAAATGCCTAGTAGTGGTACAGTGTACCCTCCGCCACGCACCTTACGGTGAATGGCGGAGTATGTATGTAGATGTAGATATTAGAAATATTATAGTGATTATTAAACCACAGGTAAGGCAGCATACTGACTTTGGCCAATTTGGCCAATTTGTTCATGGAGGATTTCGAGGTACGTACTTTAGAGCCAGCGACCATGAAACCCGCGTATTTTCTTTCTCTTCAGATATGTAGATATGCAGTTTTGACTTTTGGCCTCATGGTAGTGATAATTTAAATGACTTTTTTAGCATCTAAAGTCAATCAACCCGTTATGGAAGTGGAAAAGAATGGTTGTCTTCCCTTCCTTGATGTGTTGGTGAGAAGGATTGATTGATTTTCTCAGGGAAGCCAAAAGAGCCTTGGTCCAACCCGCCACTGCCCGCACCGAAACCAAGTTTATTGTGCGGTATCGCTCCCTGTATATCTAGTAAAGCCAACCAATGCCCTTAAACAGTGCAAGGAGTCCCTTTACCAGTTCTTTATTAGACACAATTTCTTCGGGTCTGGTTGTCACATATGTTCTGTGCCTTTTACTTTCCAGTGCAATGCATTCCAAGATTAGATTTGATGCAGTTTCATCGCCGTCATCACAGATCCTACATTTAAGTTCCTCTTCTGTTATTCCCATTGTATGCAGGTGGTTTTTTGAAATTCCCATGGCCTGTCAGCAATCCAACCATGAATCTAATCTCTCTCCTGTTCCGGCCCAGGATTGCAGAGTTTCTTTTAAAACATGGCTTTGGTATCATTACCTTGCCATGTTTTTGTTGATAGACATTCGTCCAATATTCTACGGGCTGTCTTCTGAGCGAGTTACGTAGCTCCAATTTGATCATTGCCTTGGTGATTGTCAGGACAGGCTCCTGTCCAATAAATGGAGTCTCTGCCCCCATCCTGGCTAATCTGTCGGCATGTTCGTCGCCAGTGATCCCCGAGTGGCCAGGGACCCACAATAGGTTTACTCTATTGCTTTCCCCTAGCTCCACCAGAACCCTGTGACATTCAGCAACAATTTTAGATCTTGTTGCAGGAGCTGTCAGTGATCTCAGGGCTGCCTTCTGTCTGAATAGATATAGATGCTACGGTCTTTGTAGCACCTACGCAAATTCTCCTCCACACACGCTCTGATGGCAGTGATTTCGGCCTGGAAAACTAAGGCCAGTTTCCCTATATAGATGACGTCATCCAGTCTTGGTTGCACCCCGTATACCCCGGCCCCAGCGCTTTGTTCTGATTTCGATCCATCAGTGAACCAGACAATATCCCCCGTACGGTGTCTAACTATTTTCTCCCACTGCTCCCGACTTCCAATTGTTATATTGAAAGGCTTGTTGAAGCAGTGTGGGGTTATAATATAGTCGGCTGACATTTCCCCAACCTTTCCTATATTTACCTCACTCAGTATTTTTTGCCAGTTTTGAGTCTGTATGCACCAGCCGCTGCCTCCATCTTGACCCAAAGGTGTAATGGGGGTGGTCAGAACGAAGGTTGATGGTACGTTGGAATTTGCCGTTTATGTAGAGCCTACTCATACTGATTGATTATCAGCGAGATGTTAGTTGTCACAATCCAAATCAGTGTGAAGGAGTGCTTCCTACCTTCGTTCACAGACCCTGAAATGTCCCATCTTGATGTCACCTTTTCTCAGAATGCTTATAGCGAGAGGCAGATAAAAGATGCGTTGCGCTATCAGCCTACAGTGCAACGAGTGAGTGACGATAGTAACGAAGTGACAACTAAATCTATGGTCAATTTGCTTTACGCAGGAAGCATTTCCAACAGGATTGGTCTGATTTGAGGAAATGTGAAATGTGTTTTTCGACCACGTACTGGGGTGCGCAAAGTTTGATCTTGGTTTGCGTAAGGCTGGTGCCTATCGTATCTCTTGTAGTTGTGGCGTGTCATATACGCATGCCATATATTAGTCAGACAATCAGGACTGTGGAAGACCGGTGAATTGAGCACAGGCGTAACACACTTTTACAACAGCCGAGTAAAGCCCTGTTTCAGAACATTAACTTAGCACTGGTCATCCTGTGGAATACAAAGACGCAGAGATTCTGGCATGAACTTCCATCTAATGGGATAGTGTTATTAACGAAGCTGTTGAAATTAAACTAGCAAATGACATTATATATAGAGTGGTAGTTTTTGTTTAAATTCTGCTTGAAATCCAGTCCTGTCTCTCGTCAAAAAACACAGGAACAGAATAAATGCTGATTCACCTATCGATATTTCTGATGTTGCTCACCTTTGGTTGCGTTGGGTCTGCTTTACGTGTACTGTGTGTGTTCTTCCTTATTCACCTTTCGCAAATCGAGTCATTACATTCGCATGCACATTGCGGTCCTTGAGAATGGTAGGGGGTGATTCTGTCGAATTATCGGCGGTGGTCGACGACGTCACCTGGCGGCATACCCATAAGTAGTTAGAACATTCACTACGGCAGGAAAAGTGAAGGTTTCGCATTGAACATAGTTTATCACGCAGTGGCGTTAACATTACAGATGGGGAATCAAGTCTATACGAGAGGCATCGAATGATTTTGATTTCATGTTATTGTGAAGAATATTCACAGTTTGTACGAAAAAATTCGTAGCTGAAGTGAAGGATCACAAATTACGAGGTAGACCAAGAAGAAAGTACTTAGATTCGGTGCAGAATGAAGTAAAAGGCATAACATCAGACGAGGCATCAATATTAGCACTGAATAGGGGATCATGGAGGAACTTTATTAGAGGTACTTTGCTCCAGACTAAACGCTGAAAGGCATAATCAGTCTCTAATGATGATGATGATGATGATGACAAGAACTTACAAGTGTAGAAATGCTATGAGTACTTTGTCGGGGGAAAGTGCTACCAATTTCTTATTGCAGACAATGGAACCCATCTTAGTGTATTTGTGAATAATATTTCATCTGACCACTTCCAATTAGGAACCAATTTGGTTGGATAAACCTTATTCAACTAAATCTCCGACTTTCCATACATCATTTTCAAATATTATAAAACTCTTTTTTATTAATGAACCAGTTATGTAATATTTCATATTTGTTTCGCAAACAACAGCCTATGCCTTGTTTTTAACTGCAGAAACACAGGATAAGATAATATATGCAAATAAGGTAGTTGCTGGGGAATTAAAGCAGACACGAACGCTTGGACCCTCAGATAACATCGAGTCAAACAATGGTACATAGCCCAATACACAGGTTCTTACACTGTATAGACACACTTGCTTTAATATTAGCTGTGACAAATGCGCTGCAGGATAAAGCGTAACGTCCCAACCATACGATATAAGTATGATATTAGTAGTCGTATAATCTATATGTTTTGAGACTGTTTCAATCCTTTTATATAGGTAAACACTGTAAAACTATTTTATTTACTTCTTTTAATGGTGTTTGACGGAATACTGTGGAATTTCTTCAGTAAAATGTAAATAAAACAACCTTTATTAACTCCTGAAAATTTACTTTTAATTGTGAACTATAATATGTCAGACAATAAATTATATATATATATATATATATATATATATATATATATATATATATATATACCCAAGAGTCTTCTTGGATGTAATACAAACATGGTGAAAACCGATTAGTCAGCAAAATACCAATAAAATGGTAGTTTGCTACTATGGGTCAAAAATGACCCACATGGTACTGCTAGGAGTACGGAAAAGTCTGGTACTTCTAGTGTTAAACTAGTTTTTCACAGGTTACAATAATTTAGCATCTCTGATTTTTTTTTTTTTTTTTTAATTCAGCCATTCTTCACTTAACGCAAAAGTGAATATAATCTGAAAACTCTACTTCTAATTGTTTATATAAAAAGGTTTATCGATTCTTACCACTGGTTGTAGAGTAAATAAATTGTTTGTAAACTGTCCATCGATTGTGTTCAAGTGATGAAAAACTGGGTCATTCCTTCCCTCTTCGTTTGGTTACATAGGGCCAGGTTAGAGACTTGTCTTATGGGACTTCGCGTGACATCACAGTGATCGGCGGCCCGCACTTAGTGACAGCAGCAATGTTTGTGTAAAGTTGTCTGTGATAACGCCCAAGCAAGGCTGCGTGAGATAACCACAGAAACAAATGTGAGGGGCACGACGAACACTTCCGATAGGACCGGGCGGCGCAACTTGTTACAGCTGCGAACCGACTCGGGTGCTTCTGCTAACAGGACGGAAGCATTTCTGGCGTGCCACAAGCGAGTGTTATAGGACCATTGCTTTTCACAGTGAACATAAATTACCTCAGAGATAACATTGGAACCATTTGAAGGAATGGCAGTAAATTCTCTGAAAGCAATTACTGCCTGGAAATGTCTAGGTGCAAGCATAAGGAGCGATTTGAAGTGGGACGACCACATAAAATTAATCCTGGGTAAAGTAGACGCCATACTGAAATTAATTCGAACAAGTAGACGCCATACTGAGATTCATTCGAACAATCTTGAGGAAGAGTAGTCCATCAGAAAAAGTAGCTTACAAACCACAATACTTGAAGACTGCTCATCATTGTGAGGTACGTACTAGAATTGGCTGATAGAGGAGATGGTCCCACTAACTCCAAAATGGAGGACGTAGTAATAGGCATAGCTGATGTACAGCAACAAACAAGTCGTCAGGTTCAAATGGGGACCAATCCGGTTTTATAAAGAGTTCTCGGTGGCATTGGCCCCGTACGTAGCTTGCATTTATCGTGAGTCTTTTATCCGGCGCAGATTACCGAGTGACTGGAGAAAAGCACAGGTAACTTCCATGTATAAGAAAGGCAAAAGAACGGGCCCACGAAATTACAGACCTCTATAATGAACATTAGTTTGCTGTAGAATTATTGGACATATTCTCAGTTCTAACATAGTAAATTTTCAAGAGACGGAAAAGCGTCTGGCCATGCAGCAGCACGGCTTTAGGAAGCACCGATTGTGCGAAACACAGCTTGCTCTTTTCTCTCATGACATCTCGCGTACTGTGGGTGATGGGCAAAGGGCCGGCCGCGGTGGCCGAGCGTTCTGCGGAGCGCCAGCCACAGTCTGCACGGCCACTACGGTCGGGGGGTTCGAATCCCCCCTCGGGCATGGATATTTGTGACGTCCTTAGTATAAACTAGTTCATAAGTAGTTTGTAAGTTTACGGACTGATGACCCCGTAGTTAATCCCATAAGCTCTACGAACATTTGAACAAGGGCAAAGGCAGACAGCATTTTCTCGATTTTAGATTGGCATTTGACACAGTACCGCACTTCAGACTGCTGACGGAGGTACGAGCCTATGAAATAGGTACCCAAATATGTGCATGACACGAAGATTATTTAAGTAATAGAACGCAGTGCGTTGTACTCTATGGCGAGTGTTCATCAGAGACAAGGGTATCATCACGTTTACCCCAGGGAAGTGCGATAGGACCGCTATTATATTCTTTCTACATAAATGATCTGACGGACAGAGTGAATTACAATCTACGGCTGTTTAATGATGGTGCTGTTGGGTATAACAGAGTGCCGTTTTCGAATGACTGTAGTACTATGCAGGATGACTTGGACCAAATTTCTCGGTCGTATGAGGAATAGCAACTAACACTAAATGTAGAAAAATGTAAGGTGATGCAGCTGAAAAGGAGACCGCATATAAAACGCTCTTACGGCCCCGTCTTGAGTATCGCTCAAGAATTTAGGATTGCCTCCAGATCGGTTTAGAGGAGGACATAGAGACAGTGTTACCGAAATGCTTCGAAAACTCAATTGGGAGTCGCTGGAGGGGAGGCGACGTTCTTTTTGAGAAAGGGCCAGAATTTGAGGCGGAGTGCAGAACGATTGTACTACCGCCAACCTTACATACCGCGTAAGGACCACAAAGATCAGAGAGATTAGCGCTCGTACAGATGCACACAAACATTCGTTTCCCCTCGTTCTATGTCGGAGTGGAACAAGATAGCAAGTAAATAGAGTCTTACTGAGTACCCCTGCCTCGAACCTTTGGGGAGATTGCGTAGTACGTATGTAGATGTAGAAAGGAGAGCAGCACGCTTCGTTGCAACTTCATAAACGGCAAACTCACATGGCAGACGTTATACATCACGGTATGGGTTTCCGTGAAAGTTCAGAGATAATACGCTTCTTAAAGAGTCAACGAATGTATCGTTTCCAACTACGTATATCTTTCGAAAAGACAAGGAGAAAAATAGTAATTTGAGATTAGGGCTCATACGGAGGCTTACTTGCAGTCTATTTACCCGCGAGCCATACGCGACTGAAACGGGAAAAAGTAAGAAGTGACATTGGTACACAAAGTATGCTCTGCTACAGGCAGTGAGGTGGTTTGCGGAATGTGAATGTAGATGTCGAACTTTTGTATATAGTTAGCGACTCAAATATATCTTGTGTTTTTCTTTATTCAGAGGTAATGAGCCACGGTTTCACTGTGCATCACCTTTCTGAGGTCAGTTATTGATATTCACTGATAATTCCCCCACACTTCCTTCACTATCAAAAAATTATTTTCATTTCAATGGCAATACTTATACAATATTTGCCGAAATATTCATGGACAATTTTGAGAATCAATTCTTGGAAAGCAATCCACTATCTCCCAAGGTTGGATACTCGTTATGTTGATGATGTATTGTGCTTATGGATTCCTTAAGCAGCCAAAGGCTCACATAGGTATAAACTTCACAACGGAATTTGGTGGTAACTGTATAAATTATTTAGACCTTAACTATAGACATCAGCAATCATTTCCACGCCTTCAAGCTTCGCCATCGTACAATCCATTTGTATCATCGAAACGTCTCCACATAAACTTCGCTTCTCAACAAAGACGCCAAATAGACAATCGACATCGCCCTAGAGTGCAGAAGCTGGGCACACCCAGCAGACTTTACAAGGATAATTGAGAAGGACGCCAGCAAAAGCTACGCTGTTGCAGTATACACAGATGGAAGAAACCAGACCACGGAGTGGGTTCTGGGATAGCAATATTTGTTAATAAGAGGCTTACTTACCAGATACAGCTAAAACTGTCTAATGAATGCTCAAACAATCAAGCGGAACAATTTGCCATCGTCAGTGCTCTTGAGTTCATAAATAATCTCTCGAATATTGATACAACTGCAGTAATTCACACCGACAGCAGGATTACTTTGGACTCTTTGTGAAATCCGAAGAACCACAACTTGTTGATTGAAGAAATAAGAAGTAAAATCAGAAGGTTGCAGACACACAACTGACTGGTGAATTTCGAATGGGTTAAGGCACATCAAGGGATATGGGGAAATGAACTAGCTGACAACCTTGCTAAAAGAGCAGCTCAACACGCTATAACAAAATAAAGAAGAAACTTCGAGAAGAGTTTAGGAACAAATGGGACATTGAGTGGCACAGAACAAAAAACGGGGGAAGCACTATACCGTATTCTCCTACGATCCGACAACGTTTAATGATTAAACTTCCAATATCTCCGAATTTTACAGCTATGTTAACAGGTCATGGGAAACTGAAAGCCTACTATCAGCGGTTCAAAATAATTGAAGACGGAACGTGCACGTGTAACAGTGCTGTACAAACTATTGACCATGTGATTTTTGACTGCTGCAATTTATTGAAAGAGAGGGACCATCTCAGGAAAAAAATAGCTGCCAAAGGAGGAGGATGGCCCGTCAGTAAATATGACTTAGTACATAAATACACTACTGACTTTTACAATTTTTGTAATTCAATAAGATTTCCTAATGTATAAATCTTTTACAATTCTTGTAATTGATTAAGATTTCCTAATGTATAAAATTATTTGTTCCTTTGTAAACCCTGTCAACTTATATACTGTACTTGTGTTTGTAAAAACATTTGATGTAACCTCCTGAATCAAACCATCAAACATGTAATATTACTATGTAATGGGGATATGTTAAATAATAAATAAATAAAAAATGTAACACCCTGTCAGTGACCAGAAGACGAAAATTGTGTGAGCCGAAACCGGTCACCAAAGAGACTAAAGTACTCTTTCATTCTCGATAAAACAATATTTCATTTGCGACTTGTTCTTCCTGCAGAACGCTTACAACTTTAAAGGAAAACTCTTACTACCTTAAAGGAAAAAAAAAGACCGATAATTTGTGCTTAGCCTTCAGCTTACAGTGCAGTGACTGCAGATACGTCGTACCCGCCTGTCGCAAATAGTTTGGTGTCGAAACACGGAGGCTAAGGAAGTGTGAAAGGAAGACGGAGGCAGAAGAGGGGATGAGCTAGGCTGACAGCCACAGCGGGCGGAGCAGCGGCGTGCGCTGAATCGCCGCTTGATTGGGAACAGACACGCCGCGGAGAGAGATTCAGGTTACTGGGCGACACGTGCAACGGATTAGACTGCCGCAGCCTGGACGTGCCGTCAGGTCGCCCTGTGACTTAGCTGAGCAAGCAAATTACGTGAAAGCGACCACTGTCTGAATGAGAGCTTATTTCACACCAATTTCAGTCACCTTCTCTCGGGGAGCGCTTTCCGCGGAAACTCGTTAGGCCCTCTTACACCGATTTGGGTCACCACTCTGAAACCAGGATGTCTTGTTCCTCTGTGAGACAATTCTGTTCTCGAAATCTTGCACAATATCCCAAACGTCACAAGTGTCTAAATGCATTCCCCTTTCTTTAGCGGAGTTTGAAACGCTTGACCTTCATTATTATTATTATTTTTTATTATTGTTAATTTGTTTATTTCGTGTCAACCATTATCGATTGATGAAACAAAGATAGCCCCAGCCGTGCCGGTCACGTGATCATACCAGTGAAAAATATTAATTCCGTTATTCCTAACAGTTAGCATGAAAGAAAAAAAAGATTGAGAAAATAAAATTATGCTCAAATATTTTTGGAAGTCGCTAAGTGATCTCAGTGCCAAGTACTGTAGGGTAATTTGCTCTGCATATTAAGCAAAACCACCTGTATAACGCATCTCATTACTTATAACGACACATCTCACAACTATACGCTTTACAGTTCTATACTTTTTCAGGTATTAATTGTCTATGTTTATTTATACGTTCGCAATCTGTAAGGCAATAACCATATATTACATTGATACCGACATTGTTATATCTATACTGATAACAGTAAATAGTACAAATCTCGTACAGTGCCACTCTAAATTTGCAGATTCTCTTGAGCCATTTTACGACTGAGTCCCAGAGTCTGTGCATGTCCTTCAATTCACCCTGAAAGCCGAACACATTGCACACGAGTAGACGGTACATTTCTAGTATTCCTACACACTGACACTCAGGACTGTCTGACAGGCCGCACTTGGACATCACTTGTTTAAATCTGTCAACGATCATTCTGATGGGGTCCATAACTATAACTTCCTTGTGAGATTGAATCCATCAATCGTATTGCTGGAGTGGTCCACCAGTTTTTGATATATTCACTTGCAGCCCATAGTTCCTCCAACACTGATTTCGAGTCTAAGCCTTGAAGTTCTGTGCAAATTTCCCATAAAGCTGACATGGATTTAAGCCTATTTGTAGGGGTTAAGTCTTGATGGATCGGGGGTCCGGATTGTCTAGAGTTTCTTAAGACCAGCTGTGATCGCCTATCTTCAGGGGGCTTAATGTTTGCTAAATCGGGGAGCTGGGAACAGAGGGTGACCTGGGCGTTCCCGATATTATCCGCATTCCCTCCCTCACCTGGACGTCAACTTTAGCGCTTCCATCCAGTCTGGTGAATATTCAGTTACGTTGTAGACAAAGGCCAGTGCTTAAGTCCTGAAAGTGCTTGCTCCACCGAGTTTAGATATGATACTACTGCGAGATGTTAGTTTCTGTTTCGTATCTTCTAGTTATGGGCTATATTGCGATCTAGTTTCACTCCCAGTAGAAGTATCATCATGTCTAATCTATTGGCCGTTAGTAAAAAGTTGTTTCTATTTGCATCTCTGTTTTTGAGGTGCTTCGTGGTACTGGTTGTTTTGTTGACATTTTGATGTAGATTCAGTCTGGAATAGTAGGTGTTCAGGACGAGCAGACCTGCATTCAGAGTTTTGTCAAGGTCACTGAAATATTTACTTTCATATGTAATGGTCAGATCGTCTGTATACGCCAGTTTTCGTTTCTGGCATATCAGCTATGTATAGAGAACGGGTCTACTGCTAAAGCCTTGGACAGACCGTTATTCAGAAGCACGCTATTGCTCTTTGTACCATGAAGTAAGACTTTAATTTTCTTTTGTCAGCGTGTTATTGGGCAGCGAGTGTGTTTGCATTTTTTGTGATGCGACGTGTGGACAATCTCCCAGGTGCTGCATCCCAGGCGACGTTTCAACATAGGACAACGACGAAAAGTCTGCACAACCACGGTGGCCGAACGCACTAATGCATCCGGTCCACACGATGCCAAATGAAGCAATCAGGGAACTTGTCTATGTTTTTGTAATAACACTAATTATAAACAATTAATAAAATAGAACTGATTGCCGCTGTTGTCCATTATTAGACGTCAGTTTACGCACAAGGCAGTTTTTGACGCATTTAACTAGATTAGATTAATTAATACCTGTTCCATAGATCATATATACGACATTTCGTAATGATCTGGAACGTGTCACTTTAGTAAATGTTGTCTATACATGACAGCCAATGCTTTAAGGAAATTTTATTTACATTTTTTATTATTTCTTTCTTTATTTTTTTAAGTTTGGTCTAAAAATTCATCAAGTCTTTTGTGGCAGCATAATTCACTCCTTTCTGTGCCAAACACAGATTTAGCCCTACATCATCCTTTCTCCTGGTGTTATAGGTGTGTACACTATTACTTTCGAACTGGGTTGGATTATTAACAACAAATTTCCTAAGTGAATATATATATATATATATATATATATATATATATATATATATATATATATATATATATTGTGAAGCTACAGTGGAGATCCTAAATGCCCTGCTATTCATGCTCTGTTTTAGAATTCAAGGTAAGCCAGTCTAGGATGAACATACTTTGTTATATTGACATGGATCGTATATAGGGTTTTTGTTTTTTCGTTTTAATTTACGTTTTCCTTCACTTTATTCTTTTTAGACCTTGAGAATGTGCTAATGTAGGCCCGAAACATGTCGTTCGGACATTTTTACATTGTGACAACTGGAGCGGAAATTTTAGTGCGATAGTTCATACAGTTATGAGATGGGATCCAAAAAAACAAAGGTCTATTTCTGTACTTTACTTCTAATGATAGGCTCCTAAACTATATAGGCAGCCATTTGAATATATTTTCATTTTGTACGAGTTTATATTTTATTTTATAATGTACTTGAACAGTCGATTTATTAAAGTTTTGTGCTCTCAGTGTGACACCTGGTCACACACTGCTGTATTCGGTTAGGTTATACATTTTTCTGTCAATATACGACATTTTTACCAGTTTTGCACGTTTTTTTTTCTAACTCCAGTTACAATACTGGAGGGGGAAATAATTTGTTTGTGTTATTAATATTGGGGATGATCGTATTAGCATTTTATAACCAGATTCATGATGGAATTTTATTATTATTAATCAAACTGAGAAGTAAATTAAATGCTTGATTTTGCTCTGGTACGCAACTGTTCAGTTAGGTCAGAAATATATTTTCTGTGTTTAATAGAACATAGTGGCGAACCAAATCATCTGATATATATATATTTGGCTGTCAAAGATCATATATAAATATTGTTTATTCTATCTGACATCATTTGCATATTTAATTAATGAGATATATCGAATCAAACCAAGCGTCTGTTGCCATTAAATTCACACCACACACACACACACACACACACACATACACATACACACCTGTGTGTGTGTGTGTGTTTACGCTATATATGGCATAAGTCACGCCTGGTTAACGGTATATCTTACATTGTAGTTGTTGTTGTGGTCTTCAGTCCACAGACTGGTTTGATGCAGCTCTGCACACTACTCTGGCCTGTGAAAGCCTTTTCATCTGAGAATACGTACGGCAACCTACATCCTTTTGAACCTGATTTTTGTATTCGTCCCTCCGTGTCCTTCCATGATTTTTACCCCACATACTTCCTTCTAATGCTGACAATTATTTGATGTCTTAGAATGTGTCCCACCAACCTCTCCCCTCTCTTAGGATATGCCAGAAACTCCTTTTCTCCCCAATTCTGTTGAGCACCTCCTCATTAGTTACGTGATCTATCCATCTAATCTTCAACTTTCGGCTGTAGCACCACATTTAGGAAGCTTCTATCATCTTTTTGTCTGAACTCCATGTTTCTACCATCTCTTTGTCTGAACTCCACGTTTAACTCCCCTAAATGCTACACTCCAGACAAATGCTTTCAGAAATGACTTCATAACATTTAAAATAATATTGGATGTAAACAAATTTTGCTTCTACAGAAACGCTTTTCTTCCCATAGCCATTCTGCATTTTATCGGCCATCACAAGTTATCTTGCTACCCAAATAACATACACTACTTTTACTGTGTCATTACCTGCACACCACCTCCAAACAGAAGTAAAGCACTGTGGTGTTCAAACCAATCTTCGGATTGTTGACTGCTTTACCTTTACCTTACCTAATCTAATTCCTTCAGCATTGCCTGATTTTCTTACATCCCACTGCCCTCGTTTTACGCTTGTTAATATTCATCTTATATCTTCCTTTCAAGACACTGTCCATTACGTTCAATTGCTCTTCCAGGGCCATTCCTGTCTCTGATAGAATTACTGTATCGTCAGAAAATTGCAAGGATTTTATTCCCTCTCCCTGAACTTTAATTCCCTGTCCTTGCATTCCTTCGCAGCTTGCTAAATTGAACAATATTGGAGAAAGGCTACAACCTTGACTCATTTCCTTTCCAACCACTTTGACCCTTTCATGACTACGAGTTTATTATAGTTCTTCACTCCCTATATTGTACCCCTGTTACCTACAGAATCTGAAAAAATGTATTCCAGTCAACATGTCAAAAGCCTTATCCAGATCCACAAATGCTAAAGACGTAGGATTCCCTTTCCTTAATCTATCTTCAAAGATAAGAATAGAGCTAGCAGTTAAAAAACGTGCAGATGCCGAAGATTGACAGCATCAACAGTGAAATTATAGTAAGTCATAAACTGCTTTTCACCCATTATTTTGTAGGCGGTTCTCAGTGAGAGAAAGTTTCGTAAAAGTTCCCAGTTGTATGTGAAGATTGTTTGCTCCGTGTAATCATTTTCGCGTAATGGTTCAGCAAAATTGGAATATTTGAAGACAGACACAGTTTCGAATTATAGTACTTGACTTATTGACATTAAAACATTGTATTTTACTTACTAACGAGAAGATTTTTACAGGAATTTAAGGTTTTAAATTCGTCAATAAATATGTGAAATATTGATTATGAATTTTTTTTACCTCCAAGCCGCCAGCTACGCCACCTGCAATAAGAACGTTCAGGAAATCCATTATCAGATTTCACACTGCAGGACTTGCACAGGTGAAGCCTCAAGAATCTCAGAGAAAACAGATCTACAATGTAAAAGCTCAGTACATGGTACGGAAAAGGGACACGTTACACATTTCATATATCTTAGTAACATACATGTTAACTAGGAAACAGTATAAAAAGTATCCTAATTCAGTCAGCACAAAACTAAGACACAGACATACGGAACAATAGTTCTACCCGTAACACTATACGCTTAAGAAAAAACAGTGAGGTATGATCATTTGAAAATAAAATTGTAAAGCAGGAAATGGAAATCTTAAGAAAAATAAATATATTGAAATGTTTGTAATTCTATGGACCCAAACTACTGAAACTTACTTATACTAAGGACAAAATACACACCCACGCCCGAGGGAGGACTTGAACCTTCGACGCGAGCGACCGCGTGACCTGTAAAGTGACGCTCAAGACCGCACGGCTACTCGCGCGGGGCTAAGGAAAATATTCGGGTCAATTTTTCGTGAATAAATTTGGATAAAGAGACCATCAAGAGAGATTTGAAGGCACACAGACAAAAATAAATTAAGTTTTACAGACACACCAGTAGGATGAGCAAGAAGAGTCTTATGTGGCAGCTCAAACCAGACAAAATGGATAACCGAAACAGTAGAAGAAGTTAAAGAACTGAGACTCGCAGAGGACAACACAAAAAACTGAGATCACTTCAGAAACATCATAAATAAAATGCACATTTAAATAAAAACACACCGAAAAAAGTTCAGGAAATAAATGGTCGAAAGAGGACATGAAAGGTGACAGGGAGCGTATGTAAAGAATTCGGGGTAAGAAGGAAGAAGAATTTTCTGCAACAGTCTGGACAGAGAACTGAGGAAAAGATTCATAAAAGATTTCGTATGGTGTGTCCTTCTGTATGGTGCTGAAACATAGACTTTGAGGAAGAAAGACAGAGCAAGGTGGAGGTTTGGCGGAAGATGGAAAGAATAAGTTGGATGGACAGAGAGGGAGGGAAAAGACAATAACTACATGTAACAAAAAGAAGAAAAAGAATTTGGAATCGGCATATATTAAGAAAAATGTTCAAATGTTTTTTAAGCTTATGGGACTTAACTACGGGGTCCTCAGTTCCTAAACTTACAAACTACTTATGAACTATTTACGAACAAGGACGGCACAAATATCCATGCCCGAGGGGGGATTCGAATCCCCGACCGTAGGGGCCGTGCAGACCGTGACTGGAGCGCCTCAGTTCCCGCGGCCACCGCGGCCGGCGTATTAAGAAAGAATGACGGATTGATAAAAAACCGTTTTAGATGGTTATGTAGAAGTAAAAAGGATATTTCAGATACTGGATGATTTGATGGAAGGTACAACATACAGCGGTCTGAAGAACGATGCAATGGATCGCAAAAAATAAAGAAGTGATTCACTCGCGAAATAATTCTTTATAAGTGTCGTTTATTACTATTTTTGGACATAAAAATGCGGATATGGTCCTACTTTATACACCGGTAAATAACTGAATATTTCCCCAACTATTGTTCATGAGAGGCACAATGAATATCACACGCACTCGAAGAGTAAAAGTTCCGAGTAATCACTCGTAAATTAATGAATTACATTGCAGTTCCAAATTGTTCCGCGATTTATTACAGTATTTGTTATAAAACTCAGTTTGTCATCACACGAGTACACAACTGCTGATTTCTCACCGCCCAACGTCACAGCCTTTCACCACCACGTCCAAGTTACGAGTCCCTTCCCAAGCGTTCGAAAGCGTGCTCTTTCTGCTTCCAAAATTGTATCCTTCCGCGCATCCTAACGTCTCATCTTTAAAATACAAGTTCCCTTCCAAAATGTTATACATTGGAATATCACAGAATTAAATGTTGACCACCACCCTACAAATTTTCTTTACATTTAACAAACAAATTCATATTTAACAATACTAAAATTGGTTGAGACTGAAGGTATTTGCTCAAATAGCTATTAAGCGCGGCGTGTCACTGTTCAAATATACTGCCGCCGTCGAAATATAGTTACACATTTATTATTTAATTTATCATTGCTTTTTATGCAAATACATTCAGTTCTTGTCCACAATTACATATAATTGTTTGTGTATAAATTATCTGCTGTATATATACTATTTTTAATTGGCCATGAAATATTTATGTGGCAGTCTACAACATAAAACGAACATTACTAAGAATAATATTAAATATAATAAAATACGTATATAAATGTAATGCGCTTTGCTGGGTTCATGTTTTGTGTTTCTGTGGTGGAATCTATGTTCTGACACAAGAATATTACTACCTCAACGAAAAGCAGAACAAGAGAGTAACACAAAGCTTATTCAAAGAATACGGAAATAACGTGGTGCGTCTTTTAAGATAGGTAGCGTGGTGCAATGCTGCCCATTTGTTTCTTAATCTGTTACTAATAAACACTACGTAGTATTGAAATTTATCGGATTTTTATCTGTTAGGGATATTGAAATTGTAATTACGGCGTTTGATTTTCACAAGTGTCCTGAATGCATTCATATAATTATATTTACCATATGATTCATTTTATATGGATTTTTAGAATAATGTGTGTGGCTATATTGTATTTCAGTTGCAATCTTGGAGAACCGCCCTCGCTCAGCCAAGACCGCCGTTTTCTGTTTCCGAGGAGATTAGGTAAATCCTAATTACCGGTATTCCATTCCCTAGGCAAAAACTGTTGACCGTCCGCCTGGGGAACACAACAGCTTGACAAAACCCGTCTTTCTCATGGAAACAATGAGCTCCCCCCCCCCCCCCTGTATCTGTAATGTCACAAGCTGTATCTCTGTACACACAGAAAATTGGACACATTGTTCGGAATTTTAGTGCAATTAGTCGATTCTACCACCTCCTACAAAATTTTCCATTTTTCCTGTAACATCCTAAATAATAAGTGGCTAGATAATTACAGAGGTTAAATTGGCACACTTGCATGAAATGATGTCGGCTCTTATTGAAAGCAATGACGACTCCAAACAGGCCAAGAGATAGCACTGTTGGGTATCTTAGGACCGTTGTGGAAAGCCCAATGCATGACGAGGGAGTCGCAGTTTGATTTATGTTTACCGCGTCAGTCGTGATCTGACACTTCTTCCAGAAATAACGAAGATACGAACTTATGGAATAGGTTTACAGATCTTTGACTGGCTGGAATACTTCCTAAGTAATCGAACACAATACGTTGTTCACGGTGTGTGTTCATCAGAGACGAGTGTATTGTCAGGCGTGCCCCAGGGGAATGTGATAGGACCGCTATTATTTTCTATCTATATAAATGGTCTGATGGACAGAGTAAGTTGTAATTTGCGGTTGTTTGCTAATAATGCTGTGGTGTATGGGAGGGTGTCGTCTGTAACTGACTGTAATAGCATACAGGATGACTTGGACAAAATTTCTAGTTGGTGCGAAGAATAGCAGCTAGCTCTCAATGTAGAAAAATGTAAGGAGGTGCGCATAAGTAGGTAAAACAATCCCATAATGTTCGAATACAACATTAGTAGCGACCTTCTTGATGCTGTCGCGTCGTTCAAATATCTAGGCGTAACATTGGAGAGCGATATGAAGTGGAATGAACATGTAAGGACAGTTGTGAGTAAGGCGGACAGCCGACTTCGATTTATTGGGACAATTTTGGGAAGATATACTTCATCTTTAAAGGAGACCGCGTATAAAACGCTTGTACGACCATGTCTTGAGTATTGCTCAAGTGTTTGGGACCCGCAGCAGATCAGTTAAAAGGAAGACATAGAAGCAGTTCAGAGGCGAGCATCTAGGTTTGTTACTGGTAGGTTCGACCAATGCGCAAGTGTCACGGAAATGTTCCGGCAACTCAATTGGGGATCGCTGGAGGGAAGACATTCATTTTGTGAATTTCTGTTGATGAAATTTAGAGGGTCGGAATTTGAAGTCGGGTGTAGTACGATCTTGTTGCCACCTACTTACATTTCGCGTAGTGATCCCAAAGAAAAGATAAGATAAATTAGGGCTCGTACGGAGGTATATAGGCACCTTACGGTGGATTGTGGAGGATACTTCAGACTGTCGACGTGAATATGTGCAAAGCACGCTCAAGTGTTACAGCATCGCGTCATCCCTATCAAGGCCGATAAACATATGCTGGAAGGTGCGTCATTTATAATCAGCTCCCCTCCCCGATTGTGACACTTCAGAAATATTTCTAACGGGCATGTCTTGTGTTTTATTATTACATTCACTTGCTGAAAAATAAAAAGATACTCTTCTTCTGGAGTTAATGCACAGTTAGTCTCCAGAGCGCTTCCACAATCCTAGTTCTCCTTCTTAGTTTATTCTTCATATTTCATAACCATATCTGAAGTCGGGCCCGGTGGTCTTGGCGTAAAGCGTTCGACTGGAAACCGAAGGGTTGCGGGTTCGAAACCCGGTCGAACCTCGGATTTCTTCAGTCTGCACTTCAACCATCCTTCACCTCTCAACGATGTGAAGAGTCGCGAGGAACGACACGTTGTTCGAATTCCCCGGTTGGATAACTGGGGTAGGCTAGGGACACGCAAGTCGTCGAAGTGGCGTCTAATTGAAAGACTTGCACCAGGCCAATGAGCCACACGACATTATTATTATACCATAATTGAAGTTCATCGCCATCATCATTAATAGCAGAATCATCACAGATATCTGTTCCATTTGATAGTTCATAATTATCTTTTTCTTCGCTTACAGTACAGCACTTTTGTGGATCAGCAGAACAGGAACACATGGCTCTGCAAGGAAGTTTACTTAATGCACATTTGCACGGTGCAACACATTTTGATGGACCACATGAGCATTCGACGACTGAGAGTTTCTCAGGTCCATAAGGAATATCACACTTTACTGGCTGTAGCTCCCCTTTCTCATTAACAGTCCAACCCCACTCAGTAACTGCAGGTAGATA
The DNA here is from genome assembly GCA_026315105.1 of Locusta migratoria. NCBI lineage: Eukaryota > Metazoa > Arthropoda > Insecta > Orthoptera > Acrididae > Locusta > Locusta migratoria. The sequence goes on along the minus strand of CM048744.1, from coordinate 905,019,267 downwards.
AGGATTGGCAATATGTGCGTTCTGCCATATTAAGACTTGAAGATATGCTCTTTATTATGTGGAGGCATGCATGATCAATCGACTTGCTTTATGGTAAAAAAACTATCATCTCAGTTCTTTCAGGGATATCATCTTGAGGATATCATTTTCCAGAACTCGGATTGTTTCTTCATTAAAATCTTCTTTTCCCCATTGATGACAAAGCGTCAAGAACTGTCTCATCAGCTTCCATAAATGTATTAAAGAAACGTGGCCAAATCCAACAAAAACCAAGTGAGCCAAAATATGGAACCGGGTAAGAAACACTTTGTTTCATTACCCTTCAGTGGTCAGGTCTCGTATAAACTAAGTAATTTGTTTAAAAATTGTAACGTGCAAATTGCGTACAAATCACAACCCTCACTTCTGCGTCTTTTAATACATGACATAAATACAACGCAGGACATATATCAAAACGGTGGCATATACAAAATTCACTGCTCCGACTGTAATGCATACTACATCGGGCAAACAGGACGCAACTTCAAAACGCGTTACAAGGAACACACAGAACTCGGCCGGAAAAACGCTGAAAGCAAATCCACCTTCGCTGCTCACCTTATACGCAACAGTTACAAGGTAGACAGTATCGAAAACAACTTGACAATACTCCATACAATGAGGAAAGGCTATTTCATGGATTTTTATGAAGAGGTTACTATGTACACTCACCTAAAAAAGTCCAAGAAAGACTCGCTTAACGAGAAATGCACTTTAAAAAATACTAATTTCTTAGATATCTGCCGCCCAGTAATTGACAAAATTTTTTAAAAATGCTCCGCAAGTTCGTGGCTGTTTTTAAAAAATTACTACTGTTTGTAAACAGTACAATGTAAGCAATCAACGATGCGTCCAAACAGCTCTAGAGCCCACACCAGCGTTCAAATTTCGCTCGCTAGAGGCCGCCCCTCAACTATCGGCTTGGACGCATCCTAAGAATTTTTGTACCTTATTTAAACAATACATCCAACTTTAATGTAAACTAAATTGAATACAATTGGCCTTAAGCTAAATTATTATACTTCCTGTATCAAAATTTTAAATTGATGACACGCCCACTTTTCACATAGCCTCATTGGCCGCTATATGTTCCGTTTTGTATCCTAACTGACAGTTATAATATTTTACTATTGACCTTTACATTTTATCAACTAATGTTTAGAATTTCATGCTTGCAATGATGTAATGTTTATATCAGAACACATCAGAATATGCCGATGATAATGTTTTGGCATTTTAAATACGACACGCCCATTTTTCTCATGTCGCCATTGGGCAACAAAAGTTTTAAATTCTCTGAGTTCTATTGTTGTAATCACTTGACGTTGCCTTCTCTATGGCATAACGTAAGTTTCCTTCTGCTTATGTACAGTACCTTTTTACATATATAACATTCTGTCTTGTACCATGTAATTCTTGTAAACTTATTGTTACACATTATATGCAGGTCTGTCACACTTGAAAATGGCCTAACATAGAGGCCGAAACCGGTAGTGTGGGCTTAAATAGAGCACCAATAAATGCAACTGGAGCTGGAGTTTCATTAAAACATTAAAATTAAAACTTGATTTAGTTTTACCATAAAATGATCCGGTGGCATTAGTCCCTGAGAGAGAATACAATCCAATCAGAGCATCAGTTCACATGTGATTTATAGCTTGGTATACCACACGAACAGTGTCTTAGCTCCTGAAACAACAAACCACGTATCCTGTGGGAGATGATGGTAGAAAATCGTCGCTAGCACTACGACATCAGTATCAGGAGAAAATATTTTTACAGTTTCTGCTCCATTTACACTTGCGAAGAGTGCATGTAGTATTATTTTTTGTGTTGTTACTAGAACTTTGACACATCAGTTTGTAGCAAGAGCCTGATTCCGATAGGATACTACAATGTTTTTCCCAGTATACTTGCTGCTTTTCACTTGAGCTGTACTAAAAATCTCATTTAGTCTGTCCTTGTTTCTGTCATAATAAAGACGTTTCTTCAAAGGAATAGTTTTAATATTTGTGTTGGATTATATCTTGTACATGATAGGAACACTACCTTGTCTTCGATCTCTTATTGCATGTTTCGGATAATTGTCTAACAAAACTCCCCATTCCTTGAAAAAATAGTTTTGCCGAAGTGAATTGTTAAATCAAAAATAGTTTTCGTTTCCTTTCCTACTTTCAGTTTGTGCCATTCCATCAACAATTGCGACTGAATATTTCTTTCCTTCAACTTGAGTTGAACTAGCCGTAGTTGTAATTTCTTCTGGCTCTGATTCAGAATCTTTTTACATGCAAGATTTACTAAATGGTGCAGTAGCTTACTTTTAACTTGTATGTAGTACATTGTTCCATCAACTGCGAAAATAGAACGTGGAACAGCAGATAGTTCATACATTGCAGTGCACCTTCAGGTTGATTTCCGGACGTGATTGACATAAAACTATATGGCGGTTGAAGTGTTTTTTGTCTTCTTTAAGCTCCACTACGCCAAGTTTTGTTTTCAGTTTTATTTTCTTCCCCACAGTTCCAAAAAGCTTCAATTTGTTTTGTGGAAGAGCTTCCCAGATATTAACAGTTCCATTAACAATTCGTTCACGTACGAAGTTCTGATGTTTTTTCAGACCTAATTCTGGCATTATACAAACGTCACGTTGTACTTTAGAGGGAGCAACGGTCATTGTCACAATATTAAGCAAATCATTACTCGTGCATAAAGGGAATGATGAAATTTTTGAAACCCTTGACGACAGCCATAACATTCTTTTTATAACGATTTTATGATGTCTGTGATACATCGTGATGGATTGAAACTTTCACTGGTTCTTTACTACGACAACAAATCTTCGACCCCTCAGGAACTGCCAAGGAGTGTTTGCGGGAGTATCGTAGGGATACTCTAGGGATACAAGCTCTAGCTTGTGCATTTTGTGTAATCCCTATGATACTCCCGCAAACTTTTCTAATCTGTTTTCCTGCTCAAGTGTTTCATTTCCTCCTAAGGAAAAGAATGGGACATCACTTTTGTTCGGAGCCCAGACATTTTTCAATTGTAACCACATTTCATTATGAGTTTCACGCAATCTTTCCATTTCGGCTATGTGCCACCCACACAGTGCACTGTAGTTGCGGAGTTCCATAGCAAAGAGAAAAACATATTTAGTGTACTCATTCAGTGCACCCAGCCTTAGTTCCCAGTTGCCCCTACGTACTCTTCTAACAATCGAAAGAAAATACCTCCTCCATGTAATTCAGAATCGTCTTTAGGCTAAGATTGTTTTGCTCTTGTCATACCAAAAATCTTGCAATTGTGATTTGTTGTTCGAATGAGTTCTGAGTTTCTAGTTTTCCACGCATATACCATCCTTGAATTACTTGAATATTTTCTTGAAATATCGGAATGAACAGAGCTTGAAGTGTATTGGTGTATTGACGGAGAGCATTTGGTTACGGTTTCTGAAAATCCCTGGTAGGTATTTTTTCTAGGATTTTCAACGACCTTCTCTTGTCCTGTCGTATTACGAATCACGCATGTTTCACTGCTCCTTCTTCGTTTTCCTCTGGCTGCATAATCTGCTTTAGCAATTGACCTTAAGCATTCACTCATGTTCTCGCTTTTGTTACCTGCTAACCCAACATGTGAGAAGACTATATAATGTGAAATGGGGATTTAAAATCAAACGCGGGTTATAATTTAATAAACCTACACAAGTAGTGACAGACACACAGACAGACGTTTTTTGAAATTTTAACCAAATTTCTGGCATACCTTGACTAAAAGAAGGGATCGCTTGGTAGGACACATTCTTAGACATCAAGGAATTGTGAATTTAGCGTTGGAGGGAAGTGTGTGGGGAAAAATCGCAGGGGAAGACCAAGAGATGGATACAGTAAGCAGATTCAGACAGATGTAGGTTGCCGTTCTTATGTGGAGATGAACAGGCTTGCTCAGGATAGGGTATTGTGGAGAGCTGCATCAAACCAGTCTCCAGACTGAAGACCACAACACAACCAAATCGGCTACATTTACGTAAAAATTGCTAATAACATAATGTGTAGTATGCAGTTTGACCTTTCTTAAAAAAATTAAAATCGGATGATTACGAGCGAAATTACAAGGGTTTAAGCACGCGATGACTCCCCGTCTGCCGGCCGCGGTGGCCGAGGGGACTGAGGCGATCCAGTCACGGTCTGCACGGCCACTACGGTCGGGGGTTCGAATCCCCCCTCGGGCATGGATATTTGTGCCGTCCTTAGTTGTAGGTAGTTCATAAGTAGTTTGTAAGTTTAGGGACTGATGATCCCGCATAAAATCCCTTAAGCTTAACAAACATTTGAACATTAGATCCGTTCTTAAATCACCTTTCATGCTGTTGCTGCTCTTAGAGCATTACGCTAACCATTTGTAGCAGAACCCGTACTTAATTTTAATATCCTGGAATGTATAGAGTGTCCCAGTAAATACTTATTGTTAATTATTCGCAATGTAACAATCAACTGAAAAATTCCTAACAATTTTTCGATTACAATAATGTTCAACCATTGCCCGGTTCGCAGCTAGTTTTTATAAGAAATTATTCTCGGATGAAAAAAGATGTGTAACATATCTTCCTTAACAAACTTCTCTCTCTATTAACAAAAATAAATTATTTAATTTCAAAGAGTGGCCTAAATCTGACAGCAGACGTACTCAATCCAGTCGTGTTTCATCAGCGACATTCGAAAACCAATATTTGATCGGATTAATCAAATAGATTCAAGCCTCTCATAAAAACAAGACAGAAAACAAAACACCTGAATTTGTAACTTGGGTATTCGTTGTCCACAATTTACGTAACTTTTGAATTTGATAAATGTGAGGCGTTCCACTCGCATGGATCCCGGTGTGTGCGCCGCTACAGGTTTCACTTCGCTGCTTCTCTGGCATATACAAGATGGTGCTGCCACTGTGGCGAGATTACTACTTGGCTGTACTGAATAATACAGCTTTGCGTTTACTCGAGAGTGTTTCCGAGTCACAATGCCGTTCTCGTCTACTTTTTTTCTTCCTTTTCCTTCTTGTGGTGTTTCCTTGGTGGAGGGTCAGCTGCCCCCTTTCCTTGCCTTCTTTTCGTCCATTTTCATGGCATCCAGGATATTTCCACGTACAAGTACAGTTACTTTTGCATTTGGCAAGTGCACCCGTCATCTGTAGCCAAGCAATCAACGACTAGCATTTGATATTATCGGATCAGTTCCACACGGCTTATTTTGACACTGAAATTTATATTTTTCTGCTGATATGTATAAATCTTTTTAAAGTAAAATGGTCCGACGTGCGGATATGTCAAACGGTCTAAGGCGCCTTGTCACAGCTACTGCCAGCGGATGTTCACGTTCACTGTCGGGCTCGGATGTGGGAACGTAGCATAAGATGTATTATGTATAATGTTTATAGTTGGAAACAGTGACTACCCAAAATTATGTTATGAAGTGTTTATTTATTTATACCATGTCTGTGTTTTCTTTATTTTGATTTTATTATTTTTTAAATCCATATTTAGATGGTTGACACGCTTTGGAGCTGAGGCCATATTTCATGGTTTGTGTTGTTCCGCTGGCCCAGGATAGACAAAAATATATTTTTTTACTACTTGGTGCAGTTTACGTTACGCTTACTTATTCTCAGACTGCTATGGTCATCGTACTACTTAAACAATCTAACCCAAGGAGAACACACACACCCATGCCCCAGAGAGGACTCGAAACTTCGACGGCGAAAACTTGCGTGCTTCGCAGCGAGATGCCTTACAACGTTCGGCAACTCCATCGGCGACGCTTATTAGTTCCCATTAGTTCCTCTTCAGCAGTTATTAGAGTCGAAGGGCAAGAAAGGGACGCAGAGATTGGGAAGGGTGTAAGACTTGGTTTTAGCCTTTCCACAATGTTGTTCAAACTGTACATTGAGCAAGCAGTGAAGGAATGCAAGGAGAAATTTAAAAAGGGAATTAAAGTTCATGGAGAAAAAATATAAAACTTTGCCGTTTGCCAATGATATAGTAATTTTGTCAGATACTGCAGAGGATCTGGAAGAGCAATTGAATGGAATGGATTGTGACTTGAAAGGAAGATATAAGATGAACATTAACAAAAGTAAACGAGGGTAATGGAATGTAATGTCAGAAAATCAGGCGGTGCTGAAGAAATTAGACTAGTTAATGAGACATTAAAAGTAGTAAGTGAGTTTCGTTATGTGGGTAGCAAAATAACTTCAAAAAAAAAAAATGTTCAAATGTTTGTAAAGCCTATGGGACTTAACTACGGGGTCATCAGTCCCTAAACTTACAAACTACTTATGAACTACTTACGAACTAGGACGGCAGAAATATCCATGCCCGACAGGGGCTTCGAACCCCCGACCGTAGTGGCCGTGCTGCCCGTGACTGGAGCGCCTCAGTCACCTCGGCCACCGCGGCCGGCAAAGTAACTTCCGATGGCCGATGTAGAGAAGATATAAAATGCAGGATGGCTTTGGGAAAAAAGCATTTATAAAGAAGCGAAACTTGATAACACCCAATATTGATTTAAATGTTAATAAATCCTTTCTGAAAGTATTTGCCTGAAGTGTAGCAATAAATGGGAGTGAAACATGGTTGATAAGGAGTTCAGACAAAAAGATGATATAAGCTTTTGAAATGTGGTGCTACAGAAGAATGATGAAAATTAGATGGGTAGATCATGTAAATAATGAGGTGCTCAACCGAACTGGCAAGAAAAAGAGTTTCTGGCATATCCTGACTAATAGAAGGGATAGGTTGGTGGGGCACATTCTGAGACATCAAGGAGTCGTCGACTTAGCATTAGAAGGAAGTGTGTTGGGGTAAAAATCGTAGAGGAAGACCCAGGGACGAATGCAGTAAGCAGATTCAAAAGGATGTAGGTTGCCGAACGTTTCCTCAGATGAAGAGACTTGCACAATATTGAGTAGTGTGGACAGTTGCATCAGACCAGTATGTGGACTGAAGTCCACAACAATAACAGTTCCTCTTGCTTGCAGCCTACACTTGATTCCCTTTAGGGATTGCGCGTATTTTATGCATTCGCTTAGAAACAGTTAATTGCCTGTTGAGGGCATATGTACAGTTATTGATGTGGAGTCTGTTCTTTCGGACGTACGTGAATGGTCCGGGGCGTAATCGTATTGGTGTGCTATAAGTTGCAAATGATTGAAGAACGCGAATCGTGTTTGGATAGCTTAGCCTTCGCGGTGGCCTAGCACTACCGTCAGACGGCTTCCCGCCTTTTGTAACGAAAAACTCAGCCAGCAGCGGAATGATCAACGAACACACGTCCACAAAAGAGCGGAAGAGAAATGGGGATGGTTGCAAATAGCTTAAGGTGACTGCTGGCCCAAAACGGCAAATCAAGTTTCGAATCCGGGTGTAGCATAAATTTTCATCCTCCCCATTTATTTCAATGTTTTGCAAAGGTCTAGATGTTACAGTATTTAGAATTAATTGGGTCACGTAGTTACTAGTGGGTCGCACAGTGGTAGAGTGCCAGAATATAAATCCAAACGTCGGGGGTTCGATCCTCATCTGGTCCTGCGATACATATTAGTCACTTTCCACTTCTTCACCTCTGGAAATGTTGCTGATGTGAAAAATGTCGGGTAACAACTCGGTTCGGAATGTACGTTAAACTGTAGGTCCCTCTATAACTGGCTGGGTAAGTCATTTCGAAGGTTGGAGGAAGGCAACGGCATACTACCTCCAACAGGACCATGCCTAGTAAAGCACTGTGGTGTTCAAACCAATCTTCGGATTGTTAACTGCTTTACCTTACGTCAAGGAACCGATGAACCCAGTATGGTTCTCAATTTCCGCCTAGCGGATGGATTAAATACTGTTGCTCCTTTTGCTAATGATGATGCTGAGTATGCAAAAGTGTGAGTTTTAGGCCTGCCGCCGGAAGTTATCAGTGTGTTCAATGCGCTTTGCTTCAATAAGGTGATGTAAACGGAATTTTCTGGGAACCATGGTCAACTCAGGCTTCAGTACTGTATTATTTGTTCCATTGAAATGGAGATACCATCATATCTGCAAAATTTGTGGATATCTTGTCAATGTCCAGGAGTGGGACATTATTTTTGTGTAACGAAAGGGATCATCAATCTTTAAATTGTCGCGAGGGGATTTTTGTTGTCAAAGACAAACCTCAACAAAGACACAGTTTGTAGCAGACAGCCACTGTCGTAATATCGATAAGGAGTACAGTAATGACAACAAATACTTATTTAACAATTTTGCATTTTTGTGTTACGAAATGTTAAGCTATTAGCTAAACTCTGCTAACGCTTGAAAATGTTAAACTAACCGAAACCGGTAGCATTTAAATAAAAAATAAACAGCTATAATTATTATGTTGTTTTGCAATTATGTCAAAGGTGTCAACCCTCACCTGTTAACTTTTCTAAAAGACACAAACTAAGTGTAGCAGAACTTGACCCGCCCGATAGTATTGCATCCCGTAGCGATTTGAGTCTTTCTGAGGCGATTGTTCCCCGTTGAAATTGAGGACAGCTTCTATGTCACATACGATTCACGTTGTGTTCACAGCCTCCAGTCCTCCTCCTACGAGCCCGTGCAGGCGGAGGATGTGGGCGTTGTTTCGACAGTTGCCGTCTAACTTTGTGGAGCCGCGTGAACTTTGGGATTGTCTGGTGCGTCGTCCCAGCTGCCCCTTCACGTATTGCAGTCAGAGGTATAGCGACCCCTCCCTGTTTCCCGTTTGTCTGCTGCCGAAGGCGCTTCAGTTCCGCCACCTCCAGAGTTTCTGCCATCGAAAATGGCGTAGCAGGAGCTACCAAAGCTGTTTCAACTCAGACGTCTGCTCAGCCCGCTGTTTCACATTTCACCCTCCTCCAACACGGCAGACGATGACCCTGCGCCGCGGCGGATTAGCCGTGCGTACTGGGGCGCCGTGCTGCGGTGCGCGCGGCAGTTCGCCGTCGGGGGTTCGTATCCCCCCTCGGGTATGGGTGTTTGTGTTGTCTTTAGTTTACCTTAATTTAAGTAGTTTGTGAGCTACGGAGTAATGACCAAGCAGTTGAGTCCGATAGATTTACAATCTTAATAAAATTCATTTTTAAAACCATCGGCTGCTTATTAAAAACCTTATATATCAACCAGTTTCGGTCAATAGACAATCATCATAAATAAAAAGTTGTTAAAACAGAATGGTGAAATGCATCAAATAAAATACATCTAGTTGAGACAAACAGGAGTCAGTATAAAAACTAGATGTATTTTATATGTTGCATTTTATCAATCCGTTTTAACACCTTTTTATCTATGAATATGGTCTATTGACTGAAACTGGTTGATATATAAGGTTTTTAATAAACAGCCGATGGTTTTAAAAATGCGTTTTATGGAATATATGACGGCTGTTGACACTAAAGCATTCACATTTACAAATATTTGAACATTTTATGCCCGTGCGGAGAAATTAACTGTCTGGTTCAAAGACATTCCATGATCCCCTTCCCCTGCCTGAAGCAAAATTATCTCACGGTCGAGGGTGGACAACAAGAGTTTGCAATTGCGCGTAAAATATCAGTACCTAAATATACTGCAAGTCTTGAGACTAATCTCCCCTCCTACCCATTTCCATAGGTTCATCTACGGATTTTACAATGGCTAGGAGCGCGGCTCCATAGCATAGAGGTAGATGCCAGACTACAAATCCAAAGGTCACGGGTTCCATCCTCACTAGGTCCTTACGATTTTTATCTATCACTTTCTACTTCTTTCACCTCTGGTAGTGTTGCTGATGCGAAAAATACCGAGTAGCACCGTGGTTCGGAACCCACGTTAAACTGTAGGTCCCCCTATAACTGGCTGGGTAAGTCAGTTCGAAGGTCGGAGGAAGGCAACGGCATACCACCTCCAAACAGGACCATGCCTAGTAAAGCACTGTGGTGTTCACACCAATCTTCGGATTGCTGACTGCTGTAACTTGTCTTTGGAATGCGTAAATAAAAATAATAATTTCGTGTTGCCCATTGGCCTGGTGCAAGTCTTTTAATTGGACGCCACTTCGGAGACTTGCGTGTCCCTAGCCTATGCCAGTTATCAAACCAGGGAAAGAGGACCTACAGCTTAACGTGGAATCCGAACCACGTGTCGTTTCTGGCGACTCCTCACATCGTTGAGACGTGAAGGATGGGTTAAAACGCAGACTGAAAAATCCGAGGTCCGACCGGGTTTCAAACCCGCGACCTCTCGGTTATCGGTCGAGCTCCTTACCCCAAGTCCAACAGGCCCAACAATGCGTAAATGAATGAAAATTACTTGCATTTCAGGCTCGTCAAGATGCACGTTACAATTTGCGTGCCTTCTGCAGCTTACATAAAGATTGCGCGCTGGGAATCTTACAAACAGGAACTGCTTTATCTTTTTCTTGACCGCCTCCATAGCTCAGCCGTAGCGTCGCTGACCACCATGCAGGAGGCCCGGGTTCGATTCTCAGCAGGGGACTGGGTGTTGCATGTTATCCTAATCATCATCATCTCATCACCATTGGCACGTAAGTGGCCAAGGGGGCGTCAAATAAAATTACACTAAGGCGGCCGAACAATCCCGCAAGGGATCTCTCGGCCAAGAAAGCCATACGCTCATTTCCATTTCCATCTTTTTCTTGAGAATGCCAGGAACATTATGTTTGGCGGCGAACTGGATGTTACGTCTCCTTGATAAGTCTCCACCTCATGAGTTTATTCGTGATCTTAAAGAATTTCTCAAAGCTCGGAAACTAGCATTCAATTATATTTATTCTCAAGTTTTTCCCTCATCCCGTCATAATACCGTTTGAGATTATACGTCTTGAATGTATAATTTCGTCGCACAAACAAGTGATTTCAATGTATAATGCTCTCACCTGCTCCAGACTAGAGGGGGTAGAAGACAATGGGGTTTTATAATTTCAAAAAGTTTACTACTTGCAGTATAAACCCAGACGGGTACTCGAACACAATGGCAAAGATCCTGAGTTCAAGCCCGGTCAGGAAAATAGTTTCAATCTGCTAGGAAGTTTCATATCTGCGCATATTCCGTTGCAGTGTGGAAATTTAATTCTGCCAGTCTGTAGGCTGTGGATGAGCCATTTGCCATTTCTCCGCAATATCCTTCTTTCCAGGAGTGATCATCCCGCAAAGTTCGCAGGACAACTTCTGTAAAAATTGGAAAGTAGGAAGTAAAGATTTGAGAATGGACCGAGAGGCATAACAGTTAGCTTCGTCTGTGGCTGCTGAAGTAGCTCAGCGTGTTCGGACAGAAGACTTCCCAACCCCTAAATTAAACAGAATAGCTGTAAAATTTCATAGGTCAGGAACTAAAAAAATGCGATCCCACTTCCACACAGAACCTATCTACCCAATATGAAACAGATAAATAAATAGAAACTAAAATTTATCCGTGAACGACAAAGGTCCTGTGTTGGACACAGTCTCATAGACGTCTTCTTTGGTGAATTCCAAGAGCTGCTGTCGTGGAGTTCATCAACTGATTCCTCATAACTTGGATTTTTGTAATATCCAGGTCTTGCACGCACAATTGTGCGGTTCTGGTTTTGTTCGCTTTACTTCTTTGCGATTCACACAATCGTGGACGGACTGTGGTAACGTGCGCAACGTGTCTTAGTTCCATATTTCTACACAGTGTGGTATCGACAGTCGGCAAACTTCCAGTACACTTACAATGGAGGCAAGAAAGACTTGTTGACAAGGTAGTGATATCCTTGTTTTGACATGAGGCAGCCAATAGATTTTATATGATCGTCTGCTCTTATGCGTGTTACTGTAAGATGGTGTTGATGATAAGAATTTGTAGTAGTGAAAGCCTAAAACAATTATGTTGGTACAAAATTTTTGAAAATTAATTTATTTTCTGTTCTGTAATGAATTATCGTGTGTATTTTGTATCTTAAACGTCCCTCTCTAAATCAATATCACCTCACCTACAACCTTGGGTCTGAAAGGGATATAGTTCATTACATTAGCAATAGACCTCGTTCAAAATCCCCTCCTAAGACCTTACTATCGTACCAAGTTCATCAGTCAGTGTTCCTCTTCTGTATTCAGCATGCTGCATTGAATGATAGAGCTCATTTCATCCTTGTACTGATTTCGCCTTTGAATTTCGACCCCTTCAGTTGCTGCCTTTTTTGTGTTGGATATCTTGGCCTTGACTTTTCAGTACCTGCCAGCCGAAGTGTGGTACCGGGTGGCCCGGCCCGGAATGGCGTCTTTCTCTAAGGCGCCGCGGTGGATTAGCCCAACACCACCTAGAAGACAGCCCGCGCTACGTCATACTGACCAGGCCGCGGCCGCCAGCTTACTGGCTAGCCGCCACGAGGCAGTGGGCGTGCCCCATCGGCCAGCCATTCAGCTGGTGGCCGCGGCCTGGTCTGTAAGACGTAGCACGGGCTGTTGTGAGTCTTGTGTTTTAGGTGGTGATGATTAGCCGCGCGTACTGGAGCGCCGTTTTGCGGTGCGCGCGGCCGTCTGCCGTCGGGGGTTCTAATCCCCTCTCGGGCATGGGTGTTTGTGTCGCCTTTAGTTTAAGGTAGTTCATAAGTAGTTCGTAAGTATGACGCCACAGTTGAACATTTTCTCGCCGGTCGCGGTGGCCCAGGGGACTGAGGCGCGCCAGTCATGGTCTGCACAGCCACTACCGTCGGGGGTTCGAATCCCCCCTCGGGCATGGATATTTTTGCCGTCCTTAGTGTTAGCTAGTTGATAAGTAGTTTGTAAGTTTAGGGACTGATGACCCCGTAGTTAAGTCCTATAAGCTATACAAACATGTGAACATTTTGAACATTTTCTCTAAGGCGTCACGCTACGGACTGGAAGTCCTTGTAGTAATATAGCTGCATCTGTGCATACCCAGTAACTTCAGCGTGTGAAGGAGATAGGCGCTATGCCCCGGAGACTCATTCTTGCTTCCTATAACCAACTGAGAGAAACTGAAAGGGGTCAAATTGCGGCCTTCCCAGGGGCAGGGTAGTTCTACAGAGTGAATTACTATAAAATGTTCAAATGTTTGTATAGTCTATGGGACTTAGCTACGGGGTCATCAGTCCCTAAACTTACAAACTACTTATGAACTACTTACGAACTAGGACGGCACAAATATCAATGCCCGAGGGGGGATTCGAACCCCCGACAGCAGTGGCCGTGTAGACCGTGACTGGAGCGCCTCAGTCCTCTCTGCCACCGCGGCCGGCTGAGCTGGACGTCCACACGGCACAGACATTCGCCAATATCGTCGTATTGAAATGCCACCAATGGCAGATCGTACAACAATCAACCCAGGTAAGAGGGTTAGTGAGTCCACAAGTTTTTAAAAGGTCACCAACCGGTTACTAGCAGTAGCACTACGGGCATGCACATCTATAGCCCGTCTTCCATTCACACCACAGCATCACCGTGAAAAGCTCATGTCGTCAGACGGTAACTTGGACTGGCGGTCCGTCGTCTCCAGTGATGAAAACAGATTCTGCCTGCACGCAAATGAGGATACGCTGCGCTTATGACGTACCCCTGGCGAACGCCATCTAGTACAGTGTATTCTAACGATACACACTATAGACCCCCTACAGGCCTTATAACCCTTTCAGACCCAAGGTGTGACATTAATGTAGAGTTGTACGTTTAAGGTACAAAATAATACAGTAATTCATTATAGGAAGAAAATACATTTGTTTTCCAAAAAATTGTTTATTTTGGACCTTTACTACAAATTTTTATGATGCAACATCTTACAGTAATATGCCTTTGAAAGAATGACTTAATAATATTACAAGATCAAATAAAATCAACTGGCTGTCAGATATGATAGCTTCACATATAAAAAGAAGGATATCAAACCTTGTCAACAAGTCTTTCTTGCCGCCCTTGTAAGTGTACTGCAAGTTTGCCGACTGCTGATGTCATACAGTGAATAAACATGGAAATAAAACACGTAGCGCACGTTACCACTGTCCGTCCTCGATTGTGTGATGCAGGCCCTAGCGTGAATCATAAAGTAATAAAACGAGCAAAACCATATCCACACAATTCTGAAAGGGATAACTGAGGTGCGGTAAGTTACGACAATAGTTCACCTTTGGTGCAGAATAATGTAAACGCGACCTTTTGCCCGTCCTGCAACAGGAAGGTGTTATGATGTTCCAAAAGGGTAATGCTCGCCCAGCAACTACGCGTGACACTCAACGTATTCTGCAGAGCGCGCGGGAAATTCCCAGGTGAGCACGATCTCCGGTCTTGGATAAAATCGTGTGGGGTATGATGAAACTGTAACAACTTGCGCGACTCTTCAAATTACTAATGTTGTAGAACTACGTTAACAGAGTAGGGGTGGAATGATGTATCCGATGACATTCTCTGCCATTTGTGTGGTCGAATGGATGCCAGACTCAGCGCCTACTTGGCCACCCGTGTAGGCCACACACGTATCAGTATGGGTGTCTCTGTATGGGCCACCACCTGGTACCTTGGTAAATGCAGTCAGGGTTCGTCAGGCGTCCTGAGGGGGGAGAATTTTTAATTTCCGTTTTTAAACCGCGTGAACTATTCGTAACACCTAGTAAACCTTAAACACTCATCACCACAGGCTTCCTGTATCATTTGGTGTGTCTTTGTCGTCTTGAGTTTCGCGGTAAATTGAATGCCGACGCGTTGCTCCTCCTCCTTTTCCATCTTGAAATTCGCTAACTGTGCGTCACAGCGTTCTACTCAATACTGCACTGAATATTAACCAGAGTACATACAATAAGGACTGTTGACCGCTGTAGCTCGGTCCCTTCATTAATAACCAACCAAAACACATACTCTAATGAAACTTGCGGCAGTAACACCTGAAATCAAATGTTTGTATAGTCTATGGGACTTAACTACGGGGTCATCATCCCTAAACTTACAAACTACTTATGAACTACTTACTAACTAGGACGGCACAAATATCCACGCCCGAGGGGGGATTCGAACCCCCGACCGTAGTGGCCGTGCAGACCGTGACTGGAGCGCCTCAGTCCCCTCGGCCACCGCGGCCGGCTACACCTGAAAACTGGCGCGTGCAGTGATGCTAATAGAATTTCACTACAATATTTAATTGGCGGCAAATTACGAATCTTATGAAATGTTTTGAATGGATCTCGCATGTACACAATGCAGCCTGGAGCTTCATAAGTACCAGAAGTCCGAATCCAGATCCTACTTTAGTCTGTATTGTACACATCAAATGTACATTCTCCTCCGAAGTCACGTGTTTATGTGGCATGCCAATTAACGATTTTGTTCCTTCGTTAGCAGTGTAAACATCGTCACAGAAAATGTTAGATGGTATCCGAAGGTAGCAAAGCATCCGTCTCCGACGCCCTGGCCTTCGAATGATAACCACTCCGTGGCACCGATGCTCCACGAATAAAAAATTGGTGTGTCAGGCCGCTATTTCCATCACTAGTGCCGGCCGCATACAAAACAGGTCGGAAACGATCGCAGCAACATTCGATAGCCACCTACAGCCATGAATCAGAGAAAGAGTGAACACCAATCTGATGCAATGCGTCGATGCTGACCAAGCGAGATAGTAGAACGGGAATATTCCGAAAAAACGGGCTTTAAAGTTCAATATCCAGCACACCTGAATACTATGACTTCGCACTGCACGTGATTCGTCGATATCACAGCGGTTATCATTTGGTCGTGCTTGCCCTCGTTCTTATATCTCTCTATAACTCTCCCAGGGACGCACAGTGAAGAATGAAGCAATAAAAGAAAAATGAAAACAGCAAGCGGGCGTTTCGATAGCCGTTGTTTATATTCCATAGATTTATGTGATCAGAGGGAGCTCAATTTGCGTCCTTTCACGTAAGTTTTTGACACCTATAGCAGTAAATCATAGGTTTATCTCCTGATGAAGATCTGCTTCAGGCATTCAAAGTGTACTTACTGCTGACCCTTTCAGTAGTAGATGTATATTACAATATAAAATTATTCGCAATTATGTAAGGAAACTGGAAAAATGTGTCATAGGAAGGATCTAAGTCTGGATACATGTTACAGGTACATCTGCAAGATGCTTCTTGTGATCATATACAGTTTAGTGACCGTTTTAAGATAAACGCAGACTGCTTCGTGGGCTATTGTTAGCCGCGGCGGAGCGATGCGCGAGGGGGGTTCGAATCCCCCTCGGGTATGGATGTTTGTGCTGTCTTTTAGTATAATGTAGATCATAAGTAGTTTGTAAGTTTAGGGACTGATGATCCCGCAGTTAAGTCCCATAAGCTTCACAAACATTTGAACAGTTTTCAATATCGTTATCTTACCGTGAACGACACTTTACGGTGCAAATACGTTATGTTGTTAAATGCCGCGTGCACGACTCTTCAGGGACCAATATGACGGGTTCTGTTTATCAGTAGATACGCAGTAAAGTGTTTGGGATAACCCTATGCTCTATAGAAAAGGAAGGACATAGTGAACCTATCCTACAGCACAGGATCAAAATTTGAACATTACACACTTCTGCAGTCTATGAAAATTAATCAAATCTGTTTTTTGTCAGTGTTAAATGTGGTGTATAGTGGAATCTATACAGATAACAAAACCACCAGTTGTTGATTCTCACTTCCCATATATATATATATATATATATATATATATATATATATATATATATATATATATATATATTAGCTTAAACCCGCGGCTCCGCTCGCGTGTTGGTTGATTATGATTGATAAGCTATCTTTCAGTAGTGTGCCATGAGACTGAAGGAATTGAAAAATATTCCTATCAGATTGCAGAAGTCTATGCACTAACCGTTTATCAGGAAAGTAAATAGCGTAGATCAAATAACACGAAAAAACGCACTCGTTTCGAAGAATCCAATCACGAAATTCAGCAATAATTCAGTAATAATATCACAGATCGATCACTTGATGTAATGGGCGAAAAGTCAAACAGATATTTTTTTGAAGAGATGTATTAAAAGAAATTTCTTTTTTAGTGCTTCATTTATTTATTATTGTATTTCCTTATTCGTATGCTTATCCTTACAGAGTAAGAGCTGAAGGCATTGTAGCACGCATGGACCAAAGATATGGTCTGTGGCATCACGTTTCGCTGTATGTAACCTCCTTGCTACAGAGTCGCAAACGTCATCGCTGTCCTTCAGTCCCATAGACCATAAATATCTATGCTCAATGTTCAGTCCATTTTTTTTTAATAATTTGACGACTTTCAACCACCATATCTTTCACAGCCTTATAGCTAGTGGCGTGGAACTGCTATGGTGTACAACGGAAGACTTCGGACAACAATTACACACAGACCATTCGTTTGCGTTCTGTATTTTATGCTGCAGATCGAAATATTAACACACACACACACACACACACGAATAATTTTATATACTCCGATAACTTTCCATCCCAACATACTCCACCCTTTCATCATAATCAACCCTCGAGCAACAATGCAACCAATAAAACCATTTTCAAAGAGTAAATATAATTTTCAAAGAGTAATTATTGTTACGCATTTACGTTTGTTGTTGTGGTCTTCATTCCGGAGACTGGTTTGTTGCAGCTCTCCACAATACCCTATCCTGAGCAAGCCTCTTCATCTCCACATAAGAACGGCAAACTACATCTGTCTGAATCTGCTTACTGTACCCATCTCTTGGTCTTCCTCTGCAATTTTTACCCCACACACTTCCCTCCAATGCTAAATTCACAATTCCTTGATGTCTAAGAATGTGTCCTACCAATCTATCCCTTCTTTTAGTCAAGGTATGCCAGAAATTTCTTTTCTCCCCAATTCTGTTCAGTACCTCCTCATTAGTTACGCGATCCACCCACCTAATCTTCAGCATTCTTCTGTAGCACCATATTTCAAAAGCCTCTATTCTCTTCCTGTCCGCACTGTTTATCGTCCATGTCTCACTCCCATACAAGGCAACACTTCATACATATGCCTTCAGAAAGGACATCCTTAGGCTTAAATCAATATTCGATGTTAACAAATTTCTCTTTTTCAAAAACGCTTTTCTACCCATAGCCATTCTGCATTTTATATCCTCTGTACTGCGACCATCATTTGTTATTTTACTGCCCAAGTAACAAAACTCATCTACCCCCTTTATTGCTTCGTTTCCCAATCTAATTCCTTCGGCATCACCTGATTTTCTTACACTGCACTCCATTACCCTAGTTTTGCTCTTGTTAATGTTTATCTTATATGCACCTTTCAGCACACTGTCCATTCCGTTCAATTGCTCTTCCAGGTCCTTTGCTGTATCTGACATAATTACTATGTCGTCGGCAAAACGCAATGTTTTTAATTCTTCACCCTGAAGTTTAATTCCTTCTCCAAATTTCTCCTTGCTTTCCTTTATAGCTTGCTCAGTGTACAAATTGAATAACAATGGAGAAAGACTACAACCCTGTCTTACTCCTTTTCCAACCACTGCATCCCTTTCATGTCCTTTAACTCTGACAACCGCTGTCTGATTTTTGTACAAGTTGTAAATAACCTTACGCTCCCTATATTTTACTCCTGCTTGCTTCAGAACTTGAAAGAGTTTATTCCAATCAACATTGTCAAAAGCCTTTTCCAAATCTACAAAAGCTAGAAATGTAGGTTTGCCTTTTCTTAATCTATCTTCTAGGATAAGCCGTAAAGTGAGTATTGCCTCCCGAGTTCCTACATTTCTCCTGAACCCAAACTAATCTTCCCCGAGGTCGGCTTCTACCAGTTTTTCCATCCTTCTGTATATAATTCGTGTTAATATTTTGCAACCATGACTTATTAAACTGATGGTTCTGTAGTTTGCACACCTGTCTGCACCTGCTTTCTTTGGGATGGGGATTATTACATTTTTTTTAAAGTCTGAGGATACTTCGCCTGTCTCATACATCTTACACACGTTTACGTTATATTCTTCAAATTACTGAATATCTATCAGATCGCTATAAAACCGTACCTATAACCTTCATCGGGTATCAATTAGTATCTGTACAAATATTTAAGTCTCTGCGTCTTGTCGTTCGGACTTAATAAGCATACACCGAACAGATATTCACATTAATATATATATATATATATATATATATATATATATATATATATAGATAAATAGCTATCCGATCATCATAAAACCGTGCCTAAGGCCTTCCCCGGGTAGACATTAGTAACTGTACAGATTTTTAGCTCTTTATGTCTTGTGGTTCAGACGTGATAAACGTACACCGAACAGATATTGACATTTATAGACATATATTTGGGTACAAAAATTACGAATGTGGAGATTGACATTTCTGTAATTCCTTTTTTCTGCAAATCGTCTAAGATTTGGCCCTATGTTGATATTCAATTTTTTTCCTTATATTTATTCGATATTTACGTACAGAGGTTCCGCCCTAAATAACAGGTTGCAGCTCCCTCGTGCTTCGATGACTGTGTGTGTGTGTGTGTGTGTGTGTGTTGTCCTTAGTATGAGATTGTTTGAATAAAAAGTTCAGGGATCGATAACCTTAACAGTTTGGTCGCTTATATTTACAAAAATTTGAACATGAAGATTTTCCAATTTACAGTACTTACATAAAAAAATCAGTTATGTAGAACCACTATTTTTCCAAAAATTTTAAACATAGCGGCCATTGTCAGTGACCGTTACAACGTCAATGGATAAACAAGAAGCCCTCGGTCGCGAAGTACAATTATTTTCACCAGGTTTCGGAAATGACTAAGATTGCCTTCATCAGAAAGTATAAAACAAAACAAGTGACATAATGAAATATACTATTCAGCTGTATAGCTTACGTCACAAAGTTTAAATAGAATTTTTAAAGAAAGCTAGCCACTATGGGCTGCACGCCTACACTGAAGCATCAGACTGGTGTGTGCTAAGTGGAGTTGTGACAAGGAAGACGTTACCTCAGTAGTGTCATCTAGTAGCCGCAATTACAACTAGGCTACTCTACAGAGAAAATACATTTAAAAACAATGCTACAAGTTGCTTTGTTTCACATGAGAGATGGCTGAAGCTTCATTTTGGCGATACAATGGTGGTAGAGAAAATAAGCGAGTAACAAAATTTTAAGAAGCATATTAGTTAAAGAAAAAAGGTCATGAATGGCTTTAGGTACGTGAGCTGTAATGAGAAGATGGTCAGCAAAAGACGAATTCGGGGGGTTAGTGCCATTCCTTCTCAAAAAGTGTTCTTTAAACCTGACTTTAAAAGCACGTCCCGTTTGACCTATGTAGTGGGAAGAACAAGTATCACAAACAGTTTTGAAAAGCCGGAATTATCTAAGTGAGAACAGGTAGATTTTAAATTACGAATCAAATTTTTCTTCAAATTATAGTTGGTCGAGAAGGCAACGTTGCAGTTATATTTATTACGAAGAAGTCGTTGGATCTGATAGGAAATGGGCCCCAGAAATGGAATGGAGAAATACTTTTTCTTTTGGTTAGATTCAATAGAAGTGCCAAGTATTGTAACTCTTTCGGCAGTTTTCTTTTTAAGGATGTTGTCATCTATGGCAGGATCGTATTCATTATTAACTGCTATGGTTTTTATCAAATTTATTTCCTCCTTGAATTTTTCTTTCGGGATTGGGATGGAAATGGCTCTGTGGATGGCAGAATGAAAGAAAGCATTTTTGTGACATTGAGAGTGCATAGAAGAGGCCGGTACAATTTGATCAGTGTATGTTTCTTGTCGGTAGATATTGAAAGAAATTTTATTTTCTTCTATTGTTAAGGTCAAGTCGAGAAAGTTCAGTTGACTAGCTTCGTTTTCGAGTTCACAGGTGAAGGTGATATTCTCATGTAGTCCATTAAAAAGCGTAAAAATGTGATCAATGCCAGTAGTAGGTCCTTCGTAGATGATTAAAAAATCATCGACTTATCTAGAATAGGAAAGAATGCCCAACGTTGTAGTAGAGAGTTTGTTGAAAAAGTTTTTCTTCCAGAGAATTGATGAAAATGTCGGCAAGGATACCAGCTAACAGATTTCCCAAAACAAAACCATCGTGTTGCTGCCGCGGTGGAGTAGCCGAGCGGTCTAAAGCATCTCGCTGCAGAGCGCGCGGTTGCTCGCCGTGGAGGTTCGAGTCCTCCCTGGGGCATGGGTGTGTGTGTTGTCCTTAGTTCAGTTTAAGTAGTTTGTAAGCTACGGACTGATGACCACGCAGTTTGGTCCGATAGAATTACAAACATTTGAACATTTGAACATCGTCTTGCTGGTATAATTTTCCGTTAAATTCAAAATAGTTATATTTGACTACTACGTTAATTAAATTCATGAATTCAGTTATTTGTTCATAAGAAAGCTTTTTGAATTTGCATAACTTCTTTTCTACGATCTTAAGCGTTTCAACTACGGAACGTCGGTATAAAGATTTTTGATATCGAGTGAAAAGAGCTTAGTATCTGGACTGCAATCTAGATCTTTTACTTTATGCACTAGTACTTGACTGTTGGGAACAGAATAATTGTTCTGAAAAACGAAGGACTTTTTCAAGGTTTAGTGGTAAGCACAGTTCAAACTGTTTGAAATAGGCCCGATCGGATGGTTAATTTTGTGCACCTCGAACTGTGAACGAAGTTTAGGGGGTCGAGGGTTCATATTAACGACAGTTTTTTTATGTAATTGTTTAAGCAAAAATTTTGCATCATTGATGGCAGACCTGACTTTTTTTGTAATTCTGCGGTCGGGTCCTCGAGCAGTTCCGAAATATTATTTTCATTTAATAATTCTAAGGTTTTAGATACATATTCAGAATTGCTAGCAATAACCAAGGAACAACCTTTGTCAGTCTTGGTTATTCAAGCATCGGCTTCTTTAAGTTAATTATTTATAGACTTAATCAAAGTTCTATCATTGTACACAGCATTTTGAGAATGAAAAGTGTTCTTACTATGTTAGCTACGTCAGAAGCAATTCTGGTTTGGCTTGAACTTTCCATTTTTACACAGTCAAGGCCAGTTTTCAAGTCAACAAGCAAATTTTCTATTACAGGGCTGTCTGACAAAACGGGGGGTAACATTGTACTTTAAGCCTTTATCAAGTAAGGCTATTTCATTTTGCGTAAAAGTAATATTGGTCTTATTTAAAATTCTATTGAAAAAGACACGGTTGATGTTTTTTTTTTTTTTTTTTTTTTTTTTTTTTTTTTTTTTTTTTAAAGTACTGTGAGAAGACTTTCCTGTAGGAAGCAGACAGAAGAGTTTACAAAGTTTCTTCTCATGTCTAAGCATTATAGGTTGCTTACAGATTAATCTGTAATCGTTAATTTGTAGCCAGAAATCGTCTATATTAAAATTATAGTTATCACGAAAAATTTTTGTGAGTTATAATTATAAACAATATGCCTCTTCGTTGAGAGTGTTTTTTTTAGTACACAAATTTTTGATCCGAACAGATATAAGATTTTTAATAATAGGTCTGAAAAATTAAGGGTTGTTTTTGGAGATTAGTTTACCTTGCACTCTTTGCCTGCAGTGAGAGAGAGAATTCCGCTCACTATGAAAGT
Source organism: Locusta migratoria (assembly GCA_026315105.1). Taxonomy (NCBI): domain Eukaryota; kingdom Metazoa; phylum Arthropoda; class Insecta; order Orthoptera; family Acrididae; genus Locusta; species Locusta migratoria. Next base: position 904,996,651 of record CM048744.1, on the reverse strand, counting down.
TATCATCTGATTTTCAGGAAAATAGTCGTCTAAAAGAATTGAAACCGATGTATTAGTTCATTGAAGGGCTGATTTTATTGTTTTTAACGTTTACTGTGCCATATCTAATTGAAAATACTATTATGCTGAATTTTTAAGAAACTACAAAGGTACTATAGGACAGTATATCCCATGGAGTAAGGCGTTTCTTTCGCTGCTCCATTCTTGATTTCTCATTTTGTGTTTAGACGTACTGTTCTTTGCAATTGCATTATAAATGTTACTGTTAATTTTTTATAGCTGTTAATATCCGTAATGTGGTTACATTATCTCAAGTGGTATGTACGTCTTATACGCTGTTCTGATTCTACGTTTTGATATTTGAACATGAAGCATTTAAATTCTATTAAACTACAACTCATTTAATTCATTACGAATATTTTACCAGGTGCTCAAAGGATTGGCGTAGATCAAAATGCGTAAGCATTTAAAAATGGTGATATCTTGGTTTTCATCATTTCAGCAGCGTCTCTGCTTTCGTAAAATCAATTTTATGTTAGACATGGCTACGGCGGGGCATGCCGCTAGCAAGGAACACCTTTGGACTTGGACGCTAGGAACCGCCGTAAACCTTGATTAGAATAAAACATGTGCTAAACGTTACACTCATAAGTAACACTTTACTTGAAAAAGGAGGAAAGCTAGACGAACTTGTAATAGACACTTATTTTACTTCGTATCCTTTACCTTCCAAGTTTTACTCCTGTACAATGCTACACTCCAGACAAAAGCTTGCAGAAAGGATGACCTAAAATATAAATTAATATTGGATGCCAATAAATTTCGCTTTTCTTCCCACAGTCATTCTGCATTTTACAGCATCTTTACTTCGGCCATCAGAAGTTATTTTGATACCCAGATAACAAAATTCATCTGCTATTTTTGCTTCTTTAATCTACACGATTTTATGCATTTACTATCTTGGAATTACTATATTCTTCATGAAGTATGAAGGTACTTACCCAGTCTCTTACATATTGCACACAAGGCGGAACAATTTTTTCAAGACTGACTTTCCCAAAGATGTATTTGTTAATAAATTTTCTGGGTTGTAAGGCCGTGTTCTAGGAAACATGCTGTTTCCTTACCTTTCGTCCGATGCTGCACCGGACTTCTTCGGAGGGTTTCCGTCTGTTGACGTTGCCGACTGGCGAGTCGGAGGTCTGAGAGCTTCTCAAATATCGTTTAAACGGGGCGAGCCTAAGAGAGGAACCTTGTCAAAGTTATACTATCGAATAGTGGTGAAACCGGTTACAACCGACCCAAATAAATACCGAAAAAACGGTTATTCGAAACTAAAATACCGGTATCGGTTTTAACCGGTCAGTTTTTCCCATCCCTAATAGGAGTTTGGCAGGTAAATTTCTGTTTTTGATTATTGTAAGTATCGCCGATGGGATAACTGTCTTCCGAGGCGGAAGGCACTGGCGACACCCGCAGGCCAGCAGGTCCTGCCAGGTGCCGGGGTTCACTGGCGGCACGTTCTCTGGTGTTGCTTTCAAGGCATTCTGATGACACCGCCCAGAGGGCGACCGTTGGCCGCCACCACCCGTGGTGAAACCACCCCGTCTGCAGGCGGACATTTATATTTGTGCTGGCACAGACAAATCTATACAGACGGAAAACCTCCGTAATGGCCCGGTCCTACGATCAGGGGTGTGGGGAGGGAGGTTTTCCAGCAGTTCCGTAATATGTCCCATGATGGCGATGCGGTCAGAAGCAGATCTTTAAACTGGCCAGAGCGGGCGGCAGGTAGCTGCTGTCCCCACCACCACCTCCCCTCAAACGCCAGCCATCTGGACACAGCCGTGGCCTTGTGGCAGGCTGCACGAGCTCTCCCCTCAGCCTCCCCTCCACGCTACCCTCTGACGTACGAGAGGCACCCTAAGCCAGCGATCCGCCTGATACATGCTTATGGAACTACAAGGGGAGCGTAGGACAGTGGTTTAGGGGGGGCTTCTCCTCTGTATATGTTTCTCTGTGGTGCTGGGCACGTCTCTGGCTGACCTGAGTGCAGGTAGTTTGTTTACCGCTACAATGCTGCTTTTGTGTAGGGAGGCTCTCTGGTCACGACACACCGGAAGGGCGCTGAAGTACAATGAGCAGAGGCAGTAAAAGTTGGCGTCGTTCTGGTCTGCACGTGCACCCGAGGTTTGGAACGCCAGGGGCGGGCATCTGCGAATGTTCAAATGTTCAAATGTTTGTATAACTTATAGGACTTAACTACGGGGTCATCAGTCCCTAAACTTACAAATTACTTATGAACTAACTAAGACTAAGGATGGCACAAAATATCCATGCCCAAGGGGGGATTCGAACCCCAGACCGTAGTGGCCGTGCAGACCGTGACTGGAGCACCTTAGTCCCCTCGGCCACCACGGCCGGCATCTGCAAATATTTGTGTAAATTGCCAGAGGTGATTTCTGGGGAAGTTAGAGCGGCGCTCTTGCGACGGGATGCTGCGTCTGGTGGACAGTAAAGTCATTTCAGCGTCTGCAGATTCGTTCCAATGGTCCGCAAATTCTATGGATTTCTGAGAAATGCTGGCTTACATGCGGAATGCAGCGTGGGACAGTTTTGTGGGGAAGGAGACTGTCGTGTTGAACAATAGCTCTCGTATTCCATTGCTTTGACCATCAAGCAAAATTTGTGATTGGCTTGATGTCACGAATGGGAGGGGCTTGAAAGGAGGATTTTGGAGTTGTGGAATTTTGCTGTGCAGAGAGGTGACTCTGGTGTTGGCGGCGCTGCTGGCCGCATCCTGCTGTTTTGTAGGGCCTGTGGTCTGGGCCGCGCTCCTGACCGGATCGTGCTGTTTTGAGTTGTGTAATTTTCGGTATTAACTTTGAATTATTTCAGTGTGCTTTCTGCACAGTCAGGTGTTAATCCTGCGTGGCCACTATAGAGTAAATTGAAACTTGTAATATTCTGAAGTGTGTGTTTGCTGACAGCTACACCACTCGTAATCAGAATTTTTGCAGTTTTATTTTCACTTTAGTATTGTCGTTGGCTTAACTGACAAAACGTTCTAATCTTATCAATCCACATTAGCGATCACTGCTGTCAACACTGCACTGCCCTCAGCTGGTCTTCTCCACCTGTAACGACGTTCAACAGAAAGATGGTAAGGTTGCGCCAGCGCATCTGCTGAGAATCACCCGTTTAGATATTAAGTGTATTTTATTCTCTTTCAACACTGATCTATTTGTAAATTTTATATATATATGTGGCATGTGGTCACATATTGTATCAGGCCGGTTGTAAGATAGGATTTGTGAAAATAGTTTTTATTCAAATTTGTGCCTACCTCATTTCAACTACCTTTAATCGTAAATATTTTGGAGGGAAAATTCTTCTAAACATAGGTAGGTCAGGGGGAAATATTTCCATTGCACAGAGTGTGCAATTAAAAAGCTTGCATATCGCCACTGCATACAGTTAGTAAGTGTACAGTAAATTCACTTTACGGATATATATTTATTTTTCACTACGTTTTTTTATTATTATTTTTTTTTATTTAATAAATAACAGCTAGTGGCGACCCCTTAAATCAGATTTCCACAGAGGTCGATGCAAGAAGATTGCATCAATTCAATAAGGAACTTAGTTTCACATATAACAGTCTTATTTTGAAGACCACGTACTTTCAATTGTAACCATATATTCACACAGTAGAGCTGCAAGTCCTCGGGAAAATTAACGATTATCAACCGTTCTCAGTAATTTAATGGGAAATTTTCGTTAGCTGACTTTACAAGGCCACAATCATCCAGACTGTTGCTCCTCAACTACTGAAAAGGCTGCTAACTGTTTTCAGGAACGACACGTTTGTACACTTGTCAGTTGTCAGATACCCCTGTGCAACTATCTGTATCGTTGAGGCACGCAAGTTACCCTAACTTTGTAATGTTTGTAGTTCATGGGACCATTAGCTGGACTAATACTCTACTTTGGTTATACGGATTTTACAACTAGTTCAACAAGACCTTTTACAACATCAAAGAGCAATTGATAACAAGAAAGTGTGACGTAACTGCCAAAAATTAGTTTTTGTTATGGTAGTTGCTGTAAACGAAATTGTAGGTGTTACGAGAGGGAAAGCAGCGGCAGATGTCGATGCTAGCGGAACGAAAGCCATCCTTTCGTGACGCCCCAGTGCTCTGTAGAGATCTGTGGTGCGAACGTCTCTGTCATTGTACCCCTACGTTAATATCTCAAGATGGGAAAAGTCGAATTACGTACACTGATGAACTACTTTGTAAATAAAAGTATGAAAGCAAAGGAAATACTTGCCTATTTTAAGGCTCACTTATTTGTCGCGTTTCATCGTCGTTGGGACAGCTTAGATAATGGCCCACGTAGCGCTACACCAAGATTTGCCACTACAGAATGTATTGCGAAAGTGCATAAAATGGTCATATTATCGCTATTTGTAAGTGCGTAAGATCAGTGAAGCTGGAGGGATAGCATCTGAACGGCAATATCACATTTTAATAGTGGAATTGGATATGAAAAAAATTATCTGCTCGATTAGTGCCATGGCCCTTAATCGCCGAAACAGAAATGTATCAGAATGGAAGTATCCGTACCACTTTCAACACGTTTTCAGAAAATCCAACAAGATCTTTTGCTTCGGAATTTTTCACGACAGATCGAACTTGGGCCTTCTAGTGCACCGCAGAAACAAAACAACAGTGACAACTACACCAACAGATACATGAAAGTAGTCAGGATTGGCAAGAAAGAATGTCATCTTTTATGAAGGCAATACCTGATTTCAGAAAAGCTCCGCTGCTATGGAAAAAATACGTTTTCTACACCAACCTTATTCGCCTGGTCTGCCTCTGTTAATCTCTTTACTTAGCTACAATTTTCCTCGCTGGGTGGAGATATTTTTCAAACAAAGAAATGAGAGATAATGAGTAGAGGCACTGAAATTTCACTGCATCAAGGGTATGTGTGCAAGGTGATGACATTGAAAGAGAAGAAAGTTTTAGGAAAGACATTTTTATATTGCACCAAAGCTGTTTTTATTTTAAATGCTGATTAGTTTCGGGCTTTGCCCATTTTCTTAAGCCACCTATTGTAGAGAACAAAGATTGTTTTAGAGGAAGCTACATGATTATGCCAATGTTACATTGTATGTACACGTCGTAATTACTTAGATTCATATATATTTTATTTGGGTACTGCGTAGGTCACACTGTTTGATTAACCGAGCCGGCATCGGTGGCCGAGGGGACTAAAGGCGCTCCAGTCACGGTCTGCACGGCCCCCTCGGGCATGGATATTTGTGCCGTCCTTAGTATCAGTTTGTTCATAAGTAGTTTGTAAGTTTAGGGACTGATGACCCCGTACTTAAGTCCCTTAAGCTATACAAACAATTTGAACATTTTTTTTGTTTTAATTACTTTGGTAAAATTTATTAAGCTTTTGACCCAAAGGTGTTTTTGATAAGTTTTAAATATTCTTTGCTTTATTTTGTTTGTGGCAATATCGCTGGTCATATGCAGCGTGACATAAACAGTTCCATTACAAATATCCGTACAATAAATTTTTAGTTTTCTACTTTATTCTGACTGAAATTTGTCCCCAGTATGGCAATGTTACAAACTTGTCTTTCTTTACTATTTCAGTTTTCATTTTCCTGTTTTAGTTTCCTCTTTAATACTAGTAAGCATTTAAAATAAAAGCAGCTTTGGTGCAATATAAAAATGTCTTTCCTACAACACTTAAGAGCTGCAAAAAGTTTGATAAGAAAGTTTCATTATGATAAGTTGTTCCATCTATTTCATTACGAAGACTTTGCAAACTACCCTCGCATTAGCATAAACCGCATTATTACTGCATGCCCCATCAAAATGAGTTATTCTTATTACGTCAGAGAACCACGCCACTTCTCCAGTACTTCCCAGTGGCGTAGTGTAGTGCGGGGGAACTAGAGCTATAACACCAAACGGTCTGAAATACGGCAGGACTATTAAAATTCTGCTGCTCGCTTTAATAGGTGCAGGCGGTTGGCGTTATTGTGCACTAACGAGCACAGCGCAGGCTAGCCGCACCGACTATACCGTCATAAATCAGTTCTGGATCATAGAAATTCACGCCAGAATTCGCAGAAGAATGGTTAGGATATTTAATCTCTTGGAAATCAAAACACGTTCATTCCGCTAACACAACAAAACGTAATCAGGACACGAATATCTTCAAGATACAGAAGATAAATTGCCGAAATAATCGAATTTTTAAAAGACAAGCTAACCTGGTATGGTGTTGTTTTTCCCAAACAAATGTTTATATAATTAGAATGAATTAAAAAAAGCTGATAGCCCGTTGTCAAGAAAAATACCCAGGTGCTGACAGGGTCTTTATTGTACTTGTGCTTACGCGTTTCCGGCAAATCCTATCTTCAGAGGACCACATAAATGGAATACAAATTGCAGTACAAAAAGGTTAACAGAAATGGAGAAAGTGAGAGCAATTTACAAAAATAGTACTTACAATGAATGAAACTTGACGAAGTTGAAAAACACGACATGGAGTGTTTTGCTGACCTAGTGACATTAATGAACATGGTTTATAAATCTACATACGTCGAATGCTGTTACTGTGCCGATACGAAAATTGCAGCGCCGCTAGGATGGTGGCGCCGTACATTTGAGGGCAACACCTCTACAATAACAAATGTATACGTTAGTAGGTAAAATGAACCCAAAAATACGGAAAGGAAGAACATTTTAAAATAAAGATTGGCAGAATTATGACGTAATTATTACTTTTAATTTATTTTTTGGTAACGTTGTACGAGGTGATTTGAAAACAATAGATGCAACTACCGATGGGTAAAATGAGCATGCGCTAGAGGGCAGCTTCTCTTCAGCAGACCAGTGAAGTTATAAATAAAGTAAAACGAGAAAGCAAATCTAAAGTTAAAATGCAAAGAAGGAAACTTAAAAACGTAAAATATGTCGAAACCTAGATCAGTCTATAAACTTAAACAATCTGTGTCATTGCCCACCAACATGTGGAAGATGTCGAAAGCCCAATTACGACATCCTATCACCTGTCATTAATTTAAAGATTTGGAGTGTTTTGGTGTCTAACATAAATCGCTATTTTCTCCAAAATATCTAAGGTAATGTCCTAATTGACAACGTGTGAAATGGTCATATCATCATCAATGTTTTTAAATTGACGTTTGAGTTTCCATAGATGGTTTCCAATTGCACTGCCGTTGCTGGCATAGCCATGTTCGTGATCTCTGACTCTAAAGTCTCATACGGTCTGTCCACTGTAGAATTACAAGACTTCAAGTCTGACATACAGATGTTAGTGTCTTGGGTAACGAGAGGTAAGGTATTTTCTTACTGTAGTATTTCTTATTTGCAGTGCCTGTCATTCCATGGAATTAAGGAATTAGGTAATTCCCTTACATCTTCATTGCTGAGCGTCGTGACCCCATGTAGCAAGCGTCATCATCCTGGACGGTTGCCAGCTCCTCTCAGTGCCTGCTGCAGAGGTAGGCCGGAGATCTTCTTGATCCGATCTCTCCATCTGCTTGCTGCTCTTCGTCTTTGTCTTGTGCCCTAGATCTATCCTTGCAAGATTATATCTCTAGATTTTCTCCACCTCACAGTGTGGCCAAAGAACTGAAGAACTTTTTCGGTGATTCGAAAAGAATGGCGTTTGGAGATATCGAGTTGTGCAATAATGAACACATTTGTTCATCTTTCGGTCCATTTTATGCGTAGCATCCAAAGCCAGCACAAAAGCTCAAACGCATCAATGCGCTGTTTGCCTCTGGCCTTGAGTGACCATGTTTCGCAACCATAGAAGAAGGCAGAAAACACGAGTGTTTCAACCAGCCGGATCTTTGTGCTATTTGTTATTCCTCTGCTCTACCAGATCTCGGTGAACTTCTTCACAGTCACTCATCCTAGCGTGATTCGTCTTCTTATGTCATCTTCACAACTTCTCGTGTTGCAGATAGATGCAGGAATGCACGACTTCGAGTTCGTTTAATCGACCTGTGAGCTGAATCCGTTATTGTCGATCAATTATCGTGAGTGTGCACTTGCTGAGGTTGATGTGAAATCCACATGCTAGACTAATTTCATTTATTCTTGTTAGCAGCACAGCAAATTCATCTTCAGAGATAGCTAAAAGCACAGTGTCATCAGCTAAATGGAGGTTGTTGATAGATCTCCCATCAAATGAGATGTCCTAGCTTTCCTAATTACATGTTCTGCATAGATGTTGTTGTGGGAATAGGACACAATACTGGATTATCTGTAGTATTTCAATGTATTTTATTTATGTAGTTATCTCGTTTTGATACTCTGAAGGAATCAGACAGTCCTTACAACTGTGAAGTGACTATTGTATAGACATTTGATCAATACTTTGAAGTCGGGTGGAACACCGAACTCTGCAAGCACCTGCCATATCTTTTCCTAGACAACAATAAATCTTATTCTTTAATAATTATTTAAGTAAATACTTAAATTTGTTTTATACGCAATACTGATCTGCCGCCTAGTGATTTGCTTTTGTGGCTTAACGTGATGTACTCAGGCAAATTTCTAATATGTGTATATAATGCTTTGTGAAGGAGATTTAGCAGATGTTATTTGACCTGTGCTTTTTATTATAGCTGCAGCACTGGTCTGTGCACAGTCACTTTACTTGACCTGTGCTTTGTATTGCAGCTCAGACGCTGATGATTGCTAAGAATTATCCGAAATCAATTCGTAATAAACTGCTTAATTTGCGACCGATCTTGTCACACATTATCAACTGTCGAAGCTGCACATTTGTCGAAATATGGATTCAAACATGAAACTTTGACGGTGTTTCACTATTCAACACGAAGTTAATGGAGGGAGAAGGCGGATGACCTTAGGAGGCGGAATGAAGAGAGAGGACGTGGAGATGGGAGAGGGCGGTAAAGATGCGACAAAAGAGAGGAAAACGATAAGAAAAATGGAATAGGAAGAGATGGACAGAGAGAGAGGGGGGGAGGGATGGAGGGAGAGCGGATTGGAAGAGAGGATTGCGAGTATCGAATACATAAATGCGCCTAGCAACACCGGTTATTGAACTAGTTGATACGTAAATAAATTCAAAAAATGTTCAAATATTTGTAAATCTATCGGACCAAACTGCGTTGTCATTAGTCCGTAGCTTACAAACTACTCAAACTAAGGTAACCTAAGGACAACACAAAGACCCATGCCCCAGGGAGGGCTCGACCCTCCGACGGCAAGTAACCGCGCGCTCAGCTTATTTTATGAAGTATGTCGAAACAGAGACCAGTGGCGCACTAAGGCTGTCAGAGGCCCAGGGTGGAGGCAAAAAAAGAAGATGAAAAAAGATGAGACCCCCCATCCACTTGTAAATACATGCATTACTATAAAAGAAGTAAGTTTTGAGATTTCGAGCCCCCCCCCCCCCCCCCAGAACGAGAGGCACGGGACAGTCTAAAAACAAATAGCAAAGCATTCGAGATTTGGAGGCCCCAGACCGAAAGGCCAAGGGCACTAAAAAAAAATTAATAAAGTGAGTTCCCGGCGGTTTATACATTGAAGTAATACGTTTTTCGAAAAAGGCATAAGATACTTAGAATATCACTGTCAGAGCATATTGACAGATGGCCTGACAGCGACATTCTAAGCATCGTACTAGTGTGTAAGCTGCTAGTTCCTAAATATTACGCCTATGGCGCCATTTATCACTTTACGTCTTACATTACTAAATATTAATCTGTTAAGCGACTGTTTTATCAGTCACCTGTTTTATCAGTCACCTGTTTTATCAGTCTTCACGCTTTTCTTTTCAACACGTCGAGTATTACTGTTTTCCCACAGGCTTCTTCCTTATTTATTTTTACTCTTTCACTATGAGGCTCATCCATAGATACTTTGTTAGCAGCTGATTGTTATTCATTGCATAATCTCTGCACTTAGTGTTGATTCTCCTAATAGCATGTACATTCATTAAGCAACAATACTAAAATGTAAGTGTTAATTTTATCCCATGATATGTACATATCTTTTATTACAATTGATTTGGTTCCAAACTGCTTCAAATTACTGTAACCGACTTTTGCACGTTTTACAGACTTTATTGTACACTAACCCAGTTGTTTGTCTGTATAGAGACCAGAAGAAGGGCACTCAAGCGCCCGAAACCGCTCGTCTAAAATAAATAATCACAAGCGACTGGTTGCTGAACTTTATTAATTTATTTACATAAAGTGTTGCTTTAGAGGGATAGTTCTCTTTGGCAATCCTGACATCTTGGACTTTGCGTCCTGCTTTTCCTTTTAACTAATTTAACGATTTAATGAGACACATATTTGCAACATAATGTCATTGTTGCGTCTAATGTGCGCACCCGGGGAAATGATAAGTAAATCGGTAATGCACTCCTCTTATATTACGACCCTGCCTTCGGTTTATACATGTTTCGTCGGCAAGGCGGTAGCGGAAAATCCCTCGTTACAGATGCCGTTCCGTATCTGAGTCTCTTCCCTACAGTGCGAGCACTTTTTCCATCGACGTAATTTACTGTAACTGAGAATTCCGGCAATCTGGAAAGACCTTGTTTACTGCCTGCAAGCGTGCCACGTGTAGCAGGGAAGCCATTTCCAGGATGTCTTATTATGGACGGGCAGACATTCGTAGTAAACAACTAGCATGCTGATCTGCGAAACCTGTTTATGACTAGAAAATGTAATATTGCCTCGTATCACAATCTTAGCTTACTTCCTGTACACTCGAACCTTTCTCTGAATCTCTAGAAGGAAGGAAGATTATGGTTTAATGTCCCGTCGACAGCGTGGTCATTAGAGACGGAGCTAACGCTTAGGTATTTAGGCAAGGATGGGGTTGGAAATGGGCCTTGCCCTTTGAAAGGAACCATCCCGCCATTTGCCTGGAGTGATTTAGGGATGCCCGGTGGTGGATTTGAACCACCGTCCTCACGAATGCAGTCCAGTCCAGTCCAGTGTGTTACCACTACACCATCTCGCTCTGTGAACATGGTACTTAAAACCGCATGACAAGGAATTTCTGAGGTGAACGCCTCAGTCACGGCCAACCGATTCGGCACGGATTTGGCAGGTCAGTTGTCTAAACCTCAAATGAAGGAACAAGTTTCTTAGTTCTTGCTCAAGGTCTCCCCTCTCTCGGTTTTGAGATAATCCCCGCCAAAGATTATAACGACGAATACACTGAAACTTGACGGAATCGGATGGTACTTGTAAAAAGGAGCATCCATGATGGCCACATACGCATACTTTTCCAGAAGTCAAGGAAAGAAACTTTTACAAGTGCCGCATTTACCCATATGGCCGACAGCGCAACGGCAATGATAACATGCTGCGAAGCGGAAAATCTGTGTTTAAATCTCGAGGAAACTTAGCGGATGTAATTCTCCTCGTTTGTATTGTTCCATATCTCGATTTATAGGAATAGGAGAGTTGTTGACGTAAGCAAATGAACACGGAATAATAACAAGGTAGGCAAATACATTTCTCAAACTAATTGGGTTAATAAACAATTACTCTTCCACCCATGTTCCTCACTTTTCTTCGAAAAACTAAATAGATGGCACTTGTTATATAAATATTAGAAACAAATATACTCGCGACACCAAGATCCAATGAATGAAATATTTCGACAGGTAAACAAACCAAGTTTACATTTAAAATATGTCTGTTTCGGGATTTTGTTTTGATGTGTACCGCGCATACGATATCATTGCCTATAATCGGTGCCTAAAGCTGGTTATGAATTATGCCGTGAATAGTTATTGCACCGTGCGATTGGGCAATTCTTTGCCAGTTATATTGTTGCCCTCTCGGTGAAAAGCGTTTGACACGTCGATACATAAGTGGCAGTTGTTAAAGCTTCGTTCCTCGATTTCTGGAAAATTTTACATTCGCGGTCTCCATACCTATCTATACCTTCAACTTACAGTAGATTGCTTGTCATAACGGGGGGCGGGGATGAGGGAAAGAGTGTTGATCCAAAATATCTTAGGGTCTATCGTTGTCGGTTGTACACAAGCACCCTGCCAAATTCGAGCCGAATCGCTTGGTTGTGTCTGAGGCTACTCCTTGTTAGTAAAGGCACAGTGAGTAAGAGTCACTCATTTTCTATTTAAAACATAAGTTCTTCTTGAGTAGCTGAAGTGCAATGGATAATTTGTGACTAACAGTGTATAATATCTAGTAAAGGAAAGTTCTTGAGAACCGTGATCTAAGTTGGTTTATTACAGAGTAAAAATTTAATTGTAATATACAAGGTTTGTTACTTTAGTTCTGTTTATTCCTGTAAAAGTGCCCTTCGACAGTGTGTAATCTAAAATTACTAATATCGAAATGAACAACAAAAATACAGTGCCAGGCGAAATGCGTACACACTAATGTTAGTGCATTTAATCCGGTATCTGAGAATACAGATAGTCTCAGTCAACTGTCAAGCTGGGCGCTTGACGGGCCACAGAAGAAAAGTCTGTTGGTGTCATTACTGGTGACTGGTGTAGTCCTTGTACAGCATTATCACATCCACTTGACAATTGATCATAAATAATGAAAAGTATGAGGTCGTCCACAGGACTACTGAACGAAATCCATTAAACTTCCTTCAGTCAAATATAAAAGCCATTACGTCATCTAAAAACCTGGAAATTACATTCACATCCGACTTACTCACTGGAAAGTAAATATTGACGGGAACGCAAACCAGCTGGCGGGGAACTTACAAATTGCAACAGAAGTACTAATGAGATTGCCTAAATTAAGTTCGTCCGTTCTCTTTTGGAGTACTGTTTCGTGGCGTGGGATCCTCATCAGAGAAATCAAAGAGCAGCTCGTGTTATATGATCTCGATAAAGGGAGACAGTCTCGTGGAAATGATACATGCAATAATGGGGTGGGAATCTTACCAACAAGGCGTTTTTCACTGCGGCATAATGTACTTACGACATTTCGAACAACTTTCTTTTTCGAATGCAAAAAAAAAAAAAAAAAAAAAAAAAAAAAAAAAAAATTGTTCACTTCATACTGCATGAAAAAAAACAAAAACGATCGTTACAGCAAAATAAGACAAACAATTGCTCGGACATAGAGATTTATGTGATCTTCCTTCCCGCATGAAGTTTGAGAATGGTAGATAAATAGACTGAAAGTGGTCGTATGAACTTTTTACCAGGCAGTTGTAATTTGCACAGTATCTACGTAGGTGTAGATGTAGATGTAGATCTGAAGCATACTTCGCAACAAAAATGGCTAATAATAAGAAGAATTAACTGGTACTCTGGGATGAAATAACACTACGTTGGGGAAGAATGAATTTGCAACGGAGTGGTCGAGCGGTCTAAGGCGCCTTGCTACGGTGCACGCGATTGCTCGCTGTCGGAGGTTCGATCCCGCCCCCTCCTCCCCCTCCTCCCACTCAGGGCATGGCTGTGTGCGTGTTGTCCTCTTACGTTAGTTTAATTTAGTAGTTTGTAAGACTAGGGTCTGATGAGCAAAGAAGTCCGATAGATTTACAAACATTTAAACATTTTTATTTATTTACTGAGAAGAATGGTCAAGTTAAGAACGGAAGACAACAGTTTCTCGCCCTTTATTACAACGGTAATTTGGTAGACTGGCAAGATGGTATAAAAATATGAGATCGGATTATTTTGAAGCAACAAATAAAGAACCTTTCGGTACGTAAACCAACATTGGAAGTACGTAGATAAACTTAAATACACAACTGATGAAAAATAAAAATATTTTACGATAAAGATACCACAAAAAATTGCTATAGTATGCTCTTAAGTCTTATCTCAAATGAAAAACAATTGTCAACAAATAGTGAAGCCATTGCAATATATAATCATACCAATAATTACAGAAGAGATGAGAAAAAAAAACTATGTTTGCTGAAGAGTTGTCATTCATACGTGTTCGCATATTCGGACTTGAGCGAATCTGTCGAACGTCCATTTATCGGTAGTACTTAATTTATGAATTCTGGTTCGTCCGGTTCAGATACTCACATCGCATATCTTTAATACATCCTTTCTTGTTAATCTTGGAGTTACTTCTTTGGTGTGTAGTGTCTTCAAACTTGAGTTAGGATGACGTTTCGCCAAAACTTTGACATCCAAAGATTCAAGTTTTTTACATCTTACGTTTATTGGTTTCTTGTTCAAATGCTGACTCTTCATTTTCCACTCCTTTTGCCGCACGTGATAACGTTCATGTACAGAAGTCGTCAGAGACATTTATTCTTTGAACACATCTTGGATGGTTTCATTCTTATGAACAAATTGTTCCACGTCCATAAACGTCATTTTCAGTGCATAATGAGTTACTGCTGATACAATTCATGGTCGATTAAACGAAATCTTTTAGATATCGATGTGCTCACAGCAATTACAGCAAAGCCAGTCTCCCTCTCGCTAAATTCGTAACAATGTGTATGGCGTCAGTGAGTTCTTGTTTGCTTTATTCGCTCATATTTTCACGTTATCTGCAACATCTTCAACATCCCGCACTTCATATTGCGCTGGCGAACGTGACGAAGGGTGTTGATTTCTTTGCTATTCCTATAGTTCATGCAAACAAAAACACACGTCAAATAATATTAAACTCCGTCCTACAAGCCTCGACATCCCAACAGGTACCGACCGGCCACCGATACCTCCCGAAGGCATCACGTCCGACACTCCCGGCTGTTGTGTAGATTTTCCAAGTAGCCTCAACTGTCCTCACAAGAGGGCCGAGTGCACATCGCATGCCAGCAGCGTTTAAAAGACACTGACGGTGGCCCACGCAAGTGCTATTCAAGCGCGTCTTGGTGCTTCGCTTCGGTGATCTAGTGGAGAACTGTGAAATAATCTGATCGTGTTATGTTCACTCGCTGCAGAGTTCTCGATGTGGACACTGTGAATTTGTGAAACAGCACTGATGATACGAGATTAAATTGGTCACACGACAGCCGATGCCGCCCTGTTACACGTGTAAAATTACGGTCCATATTTGAAAATTCCACTCCCATGAACCACAGACATTGCTGAGGTGGGGTGGCTTGCGTGCCTCAACGATACAGATAGCCGTAGCGCAGGTGCAACCACAGCGGAGGGGTATATGTGGAGAGGCCAGATAAACTTGTGGTTCGTGAAGAGGGGCAGCAGCCTTTTCAGTGGTTACAGGGGCAACAGTCTGGATGATTGACTGAGCTGGCCTTGTAACATCAGCTAATGTGGCTTTGCCACACAACTACTGCGAACGGCTGAAAGCAAGGGGAAACTACAGCCTTTACCTTTCCCGAGGACTTGTAGCTCTACTGTATGAACATATGATGATGTCATCATAGTCCCCCATTCGGATCTCCGGGCGGGGACTACTCAGGAGGATGTGATCATCAGGAAAGACAATACTGGCATTCTACGGGGCGGAGCGTGGAATGTTAGATCCCTTAATCGAGTAGGAAAATTAGAAAATTTAAAAAGGGAAATGGATTGGTTGCAGTTAGATATAGTGGGGATTAGTGAAGTTCGGTGGCAGGATGAACAGGATTTCTGGTCAGGTGACTACAGGATTATAAATACAAAATCAGTTGGGGGTATCACAGGAGTAGGATTGATAATGAATAAGAAAATAGGAATGCGGGTAAACTACTATGACCAGCACAGTGATCGCATTATCATTGTCAACATAGATACGAAGCCAACACCGACAACAGTAGTACAGGTTTATATGCCAACTAATTCTGCCGATGAGGAGGAAATCGAAGAAATATATGAGGAGCTAAAGGAAATTATTCAGACAATTAAGGGAGAGGAAAATTTAATTGTTATGGGAGACTGGAATTCGGTAATGGGTCAAGGAAGGGAAGGGAAGATAGTAGGTGAATATGGTCTGGGCAAAAGGAATGAAAGAGGAAGTCGCCTGGTAGAATTTTGTACAGAACATAATTTAATCATAACAAACACGTGGTTTAAGAATCACAAAAGAAGGTTGTATACGTGGAAGAGACCAGGAGACACTGGAAGGTATCAGATAGATTTATAATGGTAAAACATAGATTCCGGAATCAGGTTCTACAGTGTAAGACATACCCAGGGGCAGATATAGACTCTGACCATAACTTGTTGGTTATGAACTGTAGGCTGAAACAAAAGAAACTACAAAAAGGTAGGAAAATAAGGAGATGGGACCTGGATAAATTGAAGGAAGGTGAGGTTCTTAAAAATTTCAGAGGGAGCTTTAGGCAACAATTGACAGAAACGGGGGGAAAAAAACAGTAGACGAGGAATGGGTAAAATTGATAGATGAAATAGTGAAGGTAGCAGAGGACAAAATAGGTAGGAAGGAAAGACCTACAAAAAATCCTTGGATATCACAGGAGATACTAAAATTTAATCGATGAAAGGAGAAAATATAAAAATGCAGTAAATGAAACAGGCAAAATGGAGTACAGACGACTAAGAAATGAGATTGTCAGGAAGTGCAAAATGGCTAAGCAGGAGTGGCTAGATGGCAAATGCAAGGATGTAGAAGAATGTATAAATAGGGGAAAAATAGATACAGCCTACAGGAAAATAAAAGAAACATTTGGAGATAAGAAAAACAGCTCTATGAATATCAAGGACACTGATGGAAAACCAGTTATCAGCAAAGAAGGGATATCTGAAAGGTGGAAAGAATATATAGAGAGGCTCTACAAAGGAAATGAACTTCGAGACAATATTGTAGGAAGGAAAGAGGATGTAGATGAAGATGAAATAGGAGATACTGTACTGAGAGACGAATTTGACAGAGCCCTGAAAGACCTAAGTCGAAAAAAGGCCCCTGGAGTAGATGATGTTCCCTCAGAGCTACTGAAGTCTCTGGGAGAACCAGCCATGACAAAATTTTTCACCTGGTGTGTAAGATGTATGAGACAGGCGAAGTACCCTCATACTTTAAGAAAAATGTCATAATCCCCATTCCAAAGAATGCAGGTGCAGACAGGTGTGAAAACTACAGAACCATCAGTTTAATAAGTCATGGTTGCAAAACATTAACACGAATTATATACAGAAGGATGGAAAAGCTGGTAGAAGCCGACCTCGGGGAAGATCAGTTTGGGTTCAGGAGAAATGTAGAAACTCGGGAGGCAATAGTCACTTTACGGCTTATCCTAGAAGATAGATTAAGAAAAGGCAAACCTACATTTCTAGCTTTTGTAGATTTGGAGAAGGCTTTTGACAATGTTGATTGGAATAAACTCTTTCAAGTTCTGAAGCAAGCAGGAGTAAAATATAGGGAACGTAAGGTTATTTACAACTTGTACAAAAACCAGACAGCGGTGGTCAGAGTTGAAGGGCATGAAAGGAATGCAGTGGTTGGGAAGGGAATGAGACAGGGTTGTAGTCTTTCTCCATTGTTGTTCAGTTTGTACATTGAGCAAGCTATAAAGGAAAGCAAGGAGAAATTTGGAGAAGGAATTAAAGTTCAGGGTGAAGAATTAATAACATTGCGTTTTGCCGACGACATAGTAATTATGTCAGATACAGCAAAGGACCTGGAAGAGCAATTGAACGGAATGGACAGTGTGCTGAAAGGTGCACATAAGATGAACATTGTTGTTGTTGTTGTTATTGTGGTTTTCAGTCCACAGACTGGGTTGATGCAGCTCTCCACCCTACTCTATCCTGAGCAAGCCTTTTCATCTGCTCATAAGAACGACAACCCACCCACTTGAATCTGCTTACTATACGCGTCTCTTGGTCTCCCTCTGCGATTTTTATCCCACACACTTCCCTCCAACGCTAAATTCACAATTCCTTGATGTCTAAGAATGTGTCCTACCAATCGATCCCTTCTTTCAGTCAAGGTATGCCAGAAATTTCTTTTCTCCCCAATTCGGTTCAGTACCTCCTCATTAGTTACGCGATCCACCCACCTAATCTTCAGCATTCTTCTGCAGCACCACATTTCAAAAGCCTCTATCCTCTTTCTGTCCACACTGCTTATCGTCCATGTTTCACTCCCATACAAGGCAACACTCCATACAAATGCCTTCAGAAAGGACTTCCTTAGGCTTAAATCAATATTCGATGTTAACAAATTTCTCTTTTTCAAAAACGCCTTTCTACCCATTGCCATTCTGCATTTTATATCCTCTGTACTGCGACCATCATTTGTTATTTTACTGCCCAAGTAACAAAACTCATCTACCTCCTTTATTGTTTCGTTACCTAATCTAATTCCTTCAGCATCACCTGATTTTCTTACACTGCAATCCATTACCCTAGTTTTACTCTTGTTAATGTTCATCTTATATGCACCTTTCAGCACACTGTCCATTCCGTTCAATTGCTCTTCCAGGTCCTTTGCTGTATCTGACAGAATTACTATGTCGTCGGCAAAACGCAATGTTTTTAATTCTTCACCCTGTATTTTAATTCCTTCTCCAAATTTCTCCTTGCTTTCCTTTATAGCTTGCTCAATGTACAAATTGAACAACATTGGGGAAAGGCTACATCCCTGTCTTACTCCCTTTCCAACCACTGCATCCCTTTCATGCCCTTCAACTCTGACAACCGCTGTCTGGTTGATGTACAAGTTGTAAATAACCTTACGCTCCCTATATTTTACTCCTGCTTGCTTCAGAACTTTAAAGAGTTTATTCCAATCAACATTGTCAAAAGCCTTCTCCAAATCTACAAAAGCTAGAAATGTAGGTTTGCCTTTTCTTAATCTATCTTCTAGGATAAGCCGTAAAGTGAGTATTGCCTCCCGTATTCCTACGTTTCTCCTGAACCCAAACTGATTTTCCCCGAGGTCGGCTTCTACCCGCTTTTCCATCCTTCTGTATATAATTCGTGTTAATATTTTGCAACCATGACTTATTAAACTGATGGTTCTGTAGTTTTCACACCTGTCTGCACCCGCTTTCTTTGGAATGGGGATTATAACATTTTTCTTAAAGTCTGAGGGTACTTTACCTGTCTCATACATCTTACACACAAGGTGAAACAATTTTGTCATGGCTGGTTCTCCCAGAGACTTCAGTAGCTCTGAGGGAACATCATCTACTCCAGGGGCCTTGTTTCGGCTTAGGTCTTTCATGGCTCTGTCAAATTCTTCTCTCAGTACAGTATCTCCTATGTCATCATCATCTACATCCTCTTCCCTTCCTACAATAGTGTCTCGAAGTTCATTTCCTTTGTACAGCCCCTCTATATACTCTTTCCACCTTTCAGCTTTCCCTTCTTTGATGAGAACTGGTTTTCCATCAGTGTCCTTGATATTCATAGAGCTGTTTTTCTTATCTCCAAATGTTTCTTTTATTTTCCGGTATTCTGTATCTATTTTTCCCCTATTTATGCATTCTTCTACCTCCTTGCATTTGCCTTCTAGCCACTCTTGCTTAGCCATTTTGCATTTCCTGTCAATCTCATTTCTTAGTCGTCTGTACTCCATTTTGCCTGTTTCATTTACTGCATTTTTATATTTTCTCCTTTCATCGATTAAATTTAGTATTTCCTGTGATATCCAAGTATTTTTTGTACGTCTTGCCTTCCTACCTATTTTCTCCTCTGCTATCTTCACTATTTCATCTCTCAATTTTACCCATTCCTCCTCAACTGTTTTATTTTCCCTGTTATCGTCAATTGTTGCCTGAAGCTCCCTCTGAAATTCTTAAGAACTTTAGGTTTCTTCAAATTATCCAGGTCCCATCTCCTTATTTTCCTACCTTTATGTAGTTTCTTCAGTTTCAGCCTACAGTTCATAACCAACAAGTTATGGTCAGAGTCTATATCTGCCCCTGGGTATGTCTTACACTGTAGAACCTGATTCCGAAATCTATGTCTTGCCATTATAGAATCTATCTGGTATCTTCCGGTGTCTCCTGGTCTCTTCCACGTATACAACCTTCTTTTGTAATTCTTGAACCAGGTGTTTGATATAACTAAATTATGTTCTGTACAAAATTCTACCAGGCGACTTCCTCTTTCATTCCTTTTGCCCAGACCATATTCACCTACTATCCTCCCTTCCCTTCCTTGTCCTACTACCGAATTCCAGTCACCCATAACAATTAAGTTATCCTCTCCCTTAATTGTCTGAATAATTTCCTTTAGCTCCTCATATATTTCTTCGATTTCCTCCTCATCGGCAGAATTAGTTGGCATATAAACCTGTACTACTGTTGTCGGTGTTGGCTTCGTATCTATGTTGACAATGATAATGCGATCACTGTGCTGGTCATAGTAGTTTACCCGCATTCCTATTTTCTTATTCATTATCAATCCTACTCCTGTGATACCCCCAACTGATTTTGTATTTATAATCCTGTACTCACCTGACCAGAAATCCTGTTCATCCTACCACCGAACTTCACTAATCCCCACTATATCTAACTTCAACCTATCCATTTCCCTTTTTAAATATCTAATTTTCCTACTCGATTAAGGGATCTAACATTCCACGCTCCGACCTGTAGAATGCCAGTATTGTCTTTCCTGATGATCACATCCTCCTGAGTAGTCCCCGCCCGGAGATCCGAATGGGGGACTATTTTACCTCCGGAATATTTTACCCGAGAGGATGCCATCATCATATGTTCATACAGTAGAGCTACATGTCCACGGGAAAGATAACGGCTGTAGTTTCCCCTTGCTTTCAGCCGTTCGCAGTAGCTGTGTGGCAAAGCCACATTAGCTGCTGTTACAAGGCCAGCTCAGTCAATCATCCAGACTGTTGCCCCTGTAACTACTGAAAAGGCTGCTGCCCCTCTTCAGGAACCACACGTTTGTCTGGCCTCTCCACAGATACCCCTCCGCTGTGGTTGCACCTACGGTACGGCTATCTGTACCGTTGAGGCACGCAAGCCACCCCACCTCGGCAATGTCTGTGGTTCATGGGAGTGGAGATGAACATTAACAAGAGTAAAACTAGGGTAATGGAGTGCAGTGTAAGAAAATCAGGTGATGCTGAAGGAATTAGATTGGGAAACGAAAATGAGTTTTGTTACTTGGGCAGTAAAATAACAAATGATGGTCGCAGTACAGAGGATATAAAATGCAGAATGGCAATGGGTAGAAAAGCGTTCTTGAAAAAGAGAAATTTGTTATCATCGAATATTGATTTAAACCTAAGGAATTCCTTTCTGAAGGCATTTGTATGGAGTGTTGCCTTGTATGGGAGTGAGACATGGACGATAAAGAGTGCGGACAGGAAGAGGATTGAGGCTTTTGAAATATGGTGCTACAGAAGAATGCTGAAGATTAGGTGGGTGGATCGCGTAACTAATGAGGAGGTACTGAACAGAATTGGAGAGAAAAGGAATTTCTGGCATACCTTGACTAAAAGAAGGGATAGATTGGTAGGACACATTCTTAGACATCAAGGAATTGTGAATTTAGCGTTGGAGGGAAGTGTGTGGGGAAAAAATCGCAGGGGAAGACCAAGAGATGGATACAGTAAGCAGATTCAGACAGATGTAGGTTGTCGTTCTTATGTGGAGATGAAGAGGCTTGCTCAGGATAGGGTATCGTGGAGAGCTGCATCAAACCAGTCTCCGGACTGAAGACCACAACAACAACATTTGCAATTTGTATCACGAAGAAATAACTGTAAAAAGATAATACACTCGTGCAACCCGATTTCTATTTCACAAAAAAGTCACATCACTATGAGAATACTACCACTACAGCGAAAAAAGTTGTGAACTGGGATCCACGGCTTGGTCGTCTACCATTTTGAGCACTTGAGCGGCGACAGTCCTAGGCCAGCAACTAACGTTTCGCGTATCCAAGCTATAGCATGGAGAAACAAAAATTTAAATAAATCGCAAATTATTAACTTTGTAACCTGTTAGGCCTAACTTGTTTAATTTTACATGCTCATTCGCTGTATGGTATTGAAAATAAGGTTTTGAGTAAACAACTTCAATTCTTTCTAAAACTAGCCAGTGCTTGATAAAAGTTGGAACATGTGTCTCATTATTTTCAATACAGGGTATAGGACTTCCATCCAATATTCGACCAAAATCGCTCACCCATCCCTCTCCTTGAAGGAGCACTTCTTTTATAGTGTAAAACCTGCTGCAATTTCTTGCTTTTCGTATTTTAGGAGAAGGTAGTATGGAATAAAACAAGTGTCACATGAATCTAAAATGCCTTCCTTTGAGCACGACCAGTGGAAGAGACTTGTTCACTGCATGAATATGCGTTCCTAGCTCTTAATGTATGTATTTTAGAGCTCGTTTTTATTAGACATTTTTTTGTTGTTATGGCCCATACAACCTCCTTCTATAACATGGAAAGCAAAGAGATTGCAGAAGATGAGGTCTGATTCATAATACCTCAGATAAAGAATGTTCACGACATCACTAGATGACATTGCCGATCGTGGGTTTATTATCAAAAAATTATGTACTCAATCCTCTCTAGAAATCCTTGATATTTGTTGCGGTAATAGTCGGAACATCCTACACTTCCAAACATACCAGTGTTGTATGAGTACCATTGTTCCAACTTATTTCTTGAAATAAAACTAGAGCTTGTGCACTGGTAAGATTTACTGCGATTTCCTTCTCAGTTTTTCGACATTTTCATGTTGTAACCAGAGCTGTAGCCTATTGTAGTGGCCAATTAGAACTTTCTCGCATATAAAGATAAAAATAAGTCTAGATTGCAAAATTTGAAAATTTATTACTATAGGTAATCGGTTTCCATCTAAGATTATCTTCAGACCTCTCGCTGTAGATGTTCAAGCGGTGAGCGTGCGCCGATTTCTCGCATATCCCTTGCACTCCCGATGCGCGAATCAAAAGTCACATAAATGTTCGAACACATCCGATACTGTATCGAGCATTTCGGAATAGCCTGTATTGCCGCGGTGGAGCAGCCGAGCGGTCTAAAGCGTCTCGCTGCGGAGCGCGCGGTTGCTCGCCGTGGAGGTTCGAGTCCTCCCTGGGGCATGGGTGTGTATGTTTGTCCTTAGGTTAGTTTACCTACGTATAAGTAGTTTGTAAGTTACGGACTGATGACCACGCAGTTTGGTGCGATAGATTAAAAAAAAAAAAATAAATAAATAAAAGCCTATATCGAAATATCGAGCCAGTTCGAACACGAGTATTGTTTGCTCAGTCCTGTCGGCAAGACTCAGCGGTACAAAAAAAGAGTTTTGTGGGTAGAACGTTAGAAGTATTAGACCACGACAGTATAATTCGAAAGATTTACCAGCAGTTAATACGCCCTGTCGTGAATGCTTTCACTTACACAAGACTTTCTTATTGCTGTCTGAGACATATAGCTGCTATGTTCTTTTTATGACCTGGAATGTGTGAAATTTATTCTTAAAAAGTTTGTGATGAAATTAGGTTGACTATTCTCTGTACTCAGATATAGGATGCAGTCGTTACTTTCAATGTGTGCTGTTATTAATGTGGGAAATTAATTAAATCTTCTCGGGCTTCCAGTCGCGTCCGAAATTTAAAACCCCATGAGCTTTCGAGGGGGCGTTTTTCGGTCCTAGTCGAGTGGAAAATGACTGCTGAGTTGCCGTGACATCGCCGTTACATTTTCGAGCTGCCTGCTGACGTCACTGGTTCTCGCCTACTCGTTAAATATGGTAATGTTTTCGTTTTGCGTCTGCCGCACAGCTTCACCCTCGCGATGGGCGGATCCGAGTCTGTACTGAGCTGCAAACCATCGTCTTTACTGATGGAATTTTCAGATAGTAGTTGTACAGTGACTTATGATAGACGAAATACAGAAGATGGAGCATGGCTTTGTGAAGAGAGTAAGTTCCGAGGTCGCTATGGAATCGAAGCCGAAGCTATATACACCAATTTCACTACGACCGGTATATTTCGAAGGAGTGGTAGTAGGAAAAATAGAGACCGTAGTCGAAAAAAGACGAACGCATTTCAGATTGTATTAACATACTGTAGTGTCACTTAAATCACTTGTCAGATTCCTAATTGCTGTTGTACTCTTACACTTCGTAAAGTGCTGTTCGAAATGGTAATTACATGTAGGCTTATACTCTTCTAGTATAGCTACACAGTCCTTTCGGAATGACATTCTTCGCGGCTTCTATTCTTATGATTAGGTAAGTGGCTGAATTGACTATATTTAAGGATTTTTTATTGTCCACAATACACGAATCTTTCTCTACTACTATCCAGCTCTGCTAACAACTAAAAATTTCTTAACATACTTGCATATGATGGCAAAGTGAGCATCAATCAGAAATATCATGTTACTGAGAAGCGAGGTATCTAGCAGTAGAATTTCCACTGTATTGAATGAAAGTTAATGTAGCTCGAAATACGTCCGTATTTTTCCAAAATTCAAATGTTCAGATGTTTGTAGTATGGGACTTAACTACGGGGTCATCAGTCCCTAAACCTACAAACTACTTATGAACTACTTACAACTAAGGACGGCACAAATATCCATGCCCGAGGGGGGATTCGAACCCCCGACCGTAGTGGCCGTGCGGACCGTGACTAGAGCGCCTCAATCCCCTCGGCCACCGCGGCCGGCCGTATTTTTCCGACTAAGTTTTCTACTCCCCGACTGGCACTCGTTCAATATAAATCGCTTGCGATGAGAATGCGATTTATCGTTCCAGCTTTGATTTCCAATGGTGCTTGAAAAGAACCGAGATTGCATACCTGAAGATGAGAAATTTCTGAAATGTTACGATATCATTTGCTTTTTCTTTCAAGAAATTTATTCTCGAATATTAGCTACATATTTTTATGTAGAATTTTCGTCTATTGTTTGTGAGTTTCAAATCAAGCCAGAGGCGTTTATTCACCCAGTTATACAGTCTTATCAAAGCAGTCGCTTGTGTCAAACCCAGAGAGCATTTACATAATTTTACTTTTCTGCATTTTTATTACTAGTAAATTCTTAAATATCGTTTGTTTTACGAACTTTATTCTCGCACATTTGGTACATAGGATTAATTCGTGAAAGAAGTTTGATAGAGATTGGTAGGGACTGTGCCTGTTATGAACGGATTCAAGCAGCTGGAGACCGTGTTGGCCACGCTGAATAGGCTTCAGGATGCTGCCTTGGGGTGTAGGGTCACCCAACTGCCTGAGGCGATAGCTGGGATACGTCTGGTGCCTCTTTAAACTTCTAAGACCCCTTATTAGTGAACTGTGAGGGGTGACGAATCTCTGGGAAGAAAGCTTAACCGGAGACCGTCCCAAAGGACGCCTCAGCAATAGCACAGAGTAAAATATACAGAGAAGCAGTCCCTCCTACGCTCCCCTCGTAGTTCCGTAAGATGCTAGTAGGTGTCAGGCGGTTCCCTGGCTTAGTACCGGTAGACCACACTAGAGGCACTTCTGAAGGTGCCTTTCGCATGTCAGAGGGTAGCGTGGAGGGGAGGCTGCCACGAGGTCACAGCTGTGTCCGACATGCTGGCGTTTGAGAGGAGCTCGTGGTGGGGACAGCCGCTAGAAACCCTCCCTCCCCGCACCCCTGAGCGTGGTATATATTTGTCTGTGGCTGTAGCTTATATCTATAGCTGCTGATAATACCTCTTAGCCAGCGTGGGTTGCCTCGCCTGCCCTTGAGCCAAAGACCTATCCCTCTCAGAGGTCCAAACAGTCGAAGAGGGTGCGTTCGGCCGAGAGGACTGAGGCGCTCCAGTCACGGTCTGCACGGCCACTACGGTCGGGGGTTCGAATACCCCCTCGGGCATGGATAATTGTGCCGTCCTTAGTATAAACTAATTCATAAGTAGTTTGTAAGTTTAGGGACTAATGACCGCATAGTTAAGTCCCATAAGCTGTACAAACAAACAACAGGGTGCGTTCGTTTGTCATAGGCTAGTGAGGAGTCCCTTATATATCGGAAAGGTTGAAGAAGAGTGCCCATGAGCACTCGTTCCTCTCGCCGGGGGTCTCGTCCGAGCTGTATAGGGGGGTTCTGACGGCGGCGGTAGACAGCATTGGGTACACACGGCTGCAAATCGCTGCTCATATCGGCACCAATGACTCATGCCTCCTGGGTTCATCAGTCATCCTCGGTTCTTTCAGGCGGCTGGCAGGGTGGAAGCGGAGCTATCGATTTGCAGCATCATTTCGACAACCGATCGCAATCCTCTAGTTCGGAGCCGAGTCAAAGGCTTAAATCGGAGGCTCAGACGATTCTGTGGCGATCGTGGGTGCAAATTTATCGACATCTGCTATCGGTTGGCGAAATATAGGATGTCTAGAATAGTTCAGGCATCCTACAAAGCAAACTGGAGGCAGATGAGCCATGTTTTTAAAATACCTTATAATGTGTGTTAACTCATCTGATTCACTTGTGACCATAGTGAGAGACATAATTCATAAAATGAACATGTCCATGAGGGAATATATCAGTGCAGATGAAGCACTAACAATAACTTTCATCTATTTTTTATTTTCATTCTTTGTGTCAGTTTTTGGACCAATATTAATTATAATAGTATCTGCCAAGATTAAAATTTATTGAACAGTTTACAAAATTTATTGTTACAAATCAAAAAGCGTGCAAAAAGTTCTTCATAGATGCTCAAAAAGGATGCAAAGCTGAATAATACAAGTTTATTAATTCAATTTAAGTCCTTTGTATTATAACTACTTATATCTATAGAAGTATGCAGCTAAATAATTTTTAAAAAACCTACCTCATATCATAGCTACAACAATTACTGCACACATACAGTTTGCTCTTAAATGCATCTTTCCCTTCATGCCACTAACTCAACCTACGTAAGTTGTACACTGTGCTAAGTGCAGTAATAGTTCTTGCTACAATATTTGGCATTAAGTAAGAGGGAAGAGAAATTATCATAATGTATGTATAAAAGCTAGTAAGCTCATAACCATGTTGATACTACTACATTAAGGCACAGTGTAGCACTGTTAAAAAATCAGAAAACATACTCGGCCACTTTACTTAAAATGTTTAAACGATACTCTAATGAACATTTTTATGACTATAAGCCTACAGTCTTTTAAATATGCGAGTAATATTTAAAAAGGAATATATTTTAAAACATTTAAAGAAGGAAATGTTATATAAAATCTTGAAACCTCCCTGACCCAATGACAAGATTTTTATATTACACTTCATGAACATTCAGATGGACATAGGGTTATATTTTTTTATAACATGTTATGAACCACTTGGAACTGTCATTTGTTCATCTGGCACACTTTACAGTTAATACTGATCTTATGCTATTATTCAAGGTAAAACAAATCTACAGGGTAATTGTAATAAAAGTAGTTACTGACAACTGATGAAAGAGAAAAGGACTTTTTCACTTTTTGTCACAATGTTTATTTGAATAACAGAGTATAGATAACAACTCACTCACTGAGCTGCAGACAGGCACATAAAATAGACAATCAGATTCACACAACTTCAAATTTTCAGCCATGGTCTTAACGAGGAAAAGATACAGATAGATCTACACAACACTCATACGTTGCACGCAGAAAACGGCTATTAGCGTAGCGGATTACGTGTGGAGTGCACATGTGGGCTTTTTAGGATAGACAGATCCCGCGAAAGGCCCTTAAAGATGCTTACTGATTCCGGTCAGGTCAGCAAACGGTACAATAAAACAGAGAAAGAAAAGATGAAAAGAAAAATAATTAACTGTAGGAGACTCTCCGGAAAGATCCTACAACTGCTCTCTTTTAGATAATCACAATGACCGCTTAGTACTTGGGAGGGTAAGCTGGATCATATCAGATATAAAAAAATGTTCAAATGAGTGTGAGGTCTTATGCCACCAAACTTTGTAGTCATCAGTCGCCAGACTTACACACTAATTACTCGACTAGCTTAAGCTAAGGACACACAACACCCATGCCCGAGGGAGGATTCGAACCTCCGACCGCAGCGGCCGTGCAGACTGTGACTGGCGCGCTGCAGACCGCTGATATCAATAGTAATGGATTCCTAAGCTCCTACTTGAACATATACCGCAGACATAGGCCGAACACTGAAGGGGATAGAGTGTTTATAGCGATAAAAAATTATATTGTATCGCCTGAAATTATTAGAGATCCCTACTGTGAAATAATTTGGGTGAAGTATAGGGTTCGAAGTTGCTCGATCGAGGTTATTAAATGTTTCATAGACCATCTGTCTCAGCAGCGGTACTGGAACATCCGAGGGAAACTTGGCAAATATTTTCCGTAGATATACTAGCCATATTATAGTTTTAGGAGGAGATTGTAACTTAGTGGCTTTAGACTGTGAGACTTACGTGCTTAAAATGGGTGACAGGAAATCGAGCAATAATGTTCCTAGTCTTTTACATGAAATTTACCTCGAGCAGTTAAACAGAGAGCCGACTCGTGGTAATAATATCTTAGACCTGTTAATGACACTCTGCATAGAACAGGAAATACGCTATCATAAGGCTTTTACAGCGTAAATGAACACAGTTGTAAATGAAACATTCAAGAATCCCCATGAACCACAGACATCGCCGAGGTGAAGTGGTTTGCGTGCCTCTACGATACAGATAACCGTACCGTAGGTGCAACCACAGCGGAGGGGTATTTGTGCAGAGGCCAGACAAACGTGTGGTTCCTGAAAAGGGGCAGCAGCCTTTTCAGTAGTTACTGGGCAACAGTCTGGATGATTGACTGAGCTGGCCTTGTAACATCGGCTAACATGGCTTTGCCATGCAGTTACTGCGAACGGCTGAAAGCAAGCGAAAACTACAGTCGTTACTTTTCCCGAGGACATGCAGCTCTACTGTATGAATATATGATGATGGCGTCTTCTTGGGTAAAATATTCCGGAGGTAAAATAGTCCCCCATTCGGAGCTCCGGGCGGGAAGGAGGATGCCCTCATCAAGAAAAATAAGACAGGCATTCTACGGATCGGAGCGTGGAATGTTCTATCCCTTAATCGCGTAGGTAAATTAGAAAATCTGAAAAGAGAAGTGGATATGTTAAAGTTAGATATGGTAGGACGTAGTGAAGTTCAGTGGCAGGATGAACAGGATTTCTGGTCAGATGAATACAGGGCTATAAATACAAAATCAGTTGGTGGTAACGCAGGAGTAGAATAATGAATAAGAAAATAGGAACGCGGGTAAGTAACTATGAACAGCATAGTGAACGCATTATCATAGTAAAGATAGATACAAAACCAACACCGATTACAGTAGTACAAGTGTATATGCCAACTAGTTCTGCCGATGATGATGATATCGAACAAATGTATGAGGAGATAAAAGAAATTATTCAGAAAATTAAGGGAGAAAAAATTGATTGTGATGGGGGACTGGAACTCGGTCGTAGGAAAGGAAAAAGAAGGAAATGTAGTAGGTGAATACCGACTGGGGCAAGGAATGAAGGACGAAATAGCTTGGTAGAATTCTGTGCAGACGAAAATTTTGTTGATACATTCTTGCGGATGTATGCAACACACGCCCACAGAGACAGAGCTATTCACACGTGGTTCAGCCACCAGAGCGTGAGCAGTATCGACGTTACTACCGTGTATATGCCCCGTTTACAGCATTGCAAGCTGTAATTCCCGCACGGGGACGATCGTAGAGGGATCGAATATAGTCTTCCGGAATGGCCTGACGTGCATTTTCCACCTGCTGCCTCAGTTGGGTCAGATTTCGTGCCGGTGGTGCAGAGAGAGCAAGATGACGTTTCATTCGTTTCAAAACATACTCAATGAGGGACACATCTTGTGATCGTCTTGGTCAGGATAGCTGACGTACACTTTTAAGAGCACATTGTGTGCTCCTGAATAATGGTGGATGTGCATTGTTTTCAAAAATGTTCAAATGTTTGTGAAGCTTATGGGACGTAATTACGGGGCCATCAGTCCCTAAACTTACAAACTACTTATCAACTACCTTGTACTAAAGGCAGCACAAACATCCATGCCCTAGGGGGGATTAGAACCCCAGACGGGGAACGGCCTCACGCATCGGAGCATAGTGCTTCAGTGCGCTCGGCCGCGGCGTGCATTGTCCTGTTGGAAAAGCACATCGCCTTGTTGGTGCATGAAAGGTTGCAAGATAGGTTGAATGATGCTTTCAGTGTACCGTGCAGTGTTCAATGGTCCCCAGACTTTCCCCAGAGGAGAAGAGCCAGTGTAGGGTATGGCTCACCACAGTATGATACACGATCCTGCATGCCGCCTTCCGCTCGCGTCACATCGATCAACCCGCCTCCAGTGTTGTTGCGATTAACGCATATGGGGGGAACAGTGAATTCGTGTCCTCTTCAGTGATGAGATTCCTCGGTGCCATTGACGGTCTTACGCTTGTTTGAGGTCGTGCAGAGGAGCGCGAAAATTCAGAGGCACACAAGACCGACACCCCCCATAACGTTGTGAGGAGCCAAGACTGTGGTGATAGTCGAGGAAACATTAAGCAGAGCACGGAACTCTGAAATGATCATCAAGCCATTTTGCTACTGTTCACGCACCAATGAAGCGATATGCTGTTCCAACAGGGCAATGCACGTCCACATGTATCCCGTACAACCCCAGTTGCTTACCAGGCCAGCACGATTTCCAGATATGTCCCCAAGTGGGCACGTTTCAGACAGGGTGAAACGTCATCTTGCGCCGTCTGCACACGACCGACAGGAAATATGGCACAGTTGAGGCACAAGCTGGAAATTGCATGGCAGGCCATTGCGCAGGACTACATTCGGCACCTACACGATCGTCTCCAAGTGAAAGTTACAGCTTGCATTGCTGCAAAATGAGGCTATTGCGGACGCTCTGGAGACTGCACTCAAGAGCGTAAGACGATTTCTGTGTGATCGTGTGTTGTATACACCTGCAAGATGTGTCAATAAAGTTTCCGTTTGCTGGGTCGACGAATTCACTTTTAAATAAATTGATGTTTATTCCTCCTAATATTATTCAGTGAATACAACCCCTAATATCACTCCTATCTAGCATTGTTTATGTAACTTTTAAGTCCACAAGCTGGACCCCAGTGCACAATTGAAAACTGTTGTGTATACAAAATCCAAACCATGGCCTTATTAATCACACGACATATAATGATTAACTCTTGAAATTCTATTGTCTAAAACCTAATTCCCCTCCAAATGTCTTACATTTACAGTGCATGTTAAAACTGCCCTCTCTTACAACACATAGTATTACTCATAGCACATACTGTTCTCTTCATGAAATTCCAACACATCATGATCTTCAGATACATATTTTTCTAGTACACATTATTTGGACCTCCATGCACAAATAATAATAATTATAAAATAAAATAAAAAATAATAAATAAATAAATAATGGAACTGTTGTGTGATTAAAATTTAGCCACGCAGTCAATAGCATAAATTTCAGGTTAAACCAACAGAAGTCTCACATTCACTTGCAACGTCTTTAGTCTGTCAGCCCTTTACATAATTTTGCTTTGTAGAGCTACTGCTGTTCATATAGTTATCCGTTACATCAATGCAAACAAATACAGTTCCCCAATCAAAGTACTGATATATTGTAATCGTAGTCCCAGAATCATTACTAACAAAACAAAATCACATATCCATAACACAAGAACTCTCAGAATTATAATAAATGTGTCTCCATAACCTGTTCACATTGCAGTTAGTAACCTAATTCTCCTTAGCATTAAACTTATTCTCCACAAAAAAAAAAAAAAAAAAAAAAAAAAAAAAAAAAAAAAAAAAAAAAAAAAACATTCTTATACCTATACCTCTCCAAAATTATGTATATACAATAGGTTAAATTGCTTAAGCACACACATTTACAGTTTCGCTTCAAAAAGATTCACATACCAACTTTGGTGCCACAACAATACTTTGAGCATAAGCTCATACTGCTTCAGAAATATTAGTTCTGAAAGAGACATACATAATGAAATAAAAATGAAAGAAAATTATACTGCTAAGGTTTAACCTACTATTTACACTGGAATAGATTCCAGATTCCTGTACCCAACACCATTTCTTTTTCAGAAACCTTAGTCCTAATTTCCTCCACAAACTCTGCCTTGTTCATCGTGCACTGGGTAAAATGCAAGCTTGCCACAAATTTATCACCTGTAGGATTCGCAATCTTTGTTCTCTTCATGCCCCTTCCACAATCAATTCTAGCGCCTGCTCCCTACAGTTAATGTTGGCCCCATATTTACTTAAAAAGTCTGTCCCCTATACCATATTTATGCTTATATTTTGGATTACCCGGAATAAATGAATAAATAATCCTCCCTCAATAGTTCCATCTAGCATAACCTCTTTACTCACAGGCTTGCTGTAAGTCCCATTTGCATTCCTAATCTTTACCCCTGTTACTGGAAATTCTACCATACTGTCAGTTTTTACGTATCTGTAAAAATCTTCAGCTAAACCGCTAATGGTACTACCAGTAAACACCAGAGCCTTCTCATTAATTTTGCCCACTTATCTATTCACTAAAGGTTGTACCTTCCTAAAACCTTCCTGTCTCAACTCCACTTTAGCCATTTGCACAGTATTTCTCCATAGTCCAGACCTGCCCCCCACTGTATGACTATTTTACTATCCCCCTGCAAATATAAATTTCAAATGCATCTTTATACATATACTCAACCATCCTACTTTTCTGCCAGTACTAAATTTTCCATTCTCCTTTATCGTTGGTTCCAACCCTGTAATGTACTTAGAAAAATCTACCCAGTCACAGGCATCAAACTCACTTTCACTCTTCCCCATCCAGTCTGTTTTACATTCAGTTTCATTTATACCCTCATACTTCTCATCTTCATAAACTGCATAATAATTAACTCCTTCAACTTCATTTTCCTATTCGCATACCATTTGTTCACATTCTTTAACCCTTTTCCATGGCATATTCTACTATATTATGAACAGACTCCCTCCTCAGATCACCAAATTCGTATCCCCATCAAATATTTTATTTAGTCATTATAGTATGCATAATTTTTCTCAGCTTCTTCCTCTAACCTTCTTAGGTAAAGCAGTCAACAATCCGAAGATTGGTTTGAACACCACAGTGCTTTACTAGGCATGGTCCTGTTTGGAGGTGGTATGCCGTTGCCTTCCTCCGACCTTCGAACTGACTTACCCAGCCAGTTATAGGGGGACCTACAGTTTAACGTGGGTTATATAATCATATTTATAAAGTTCCCAGTCAGCTGGTAGAAGAGAAAAGATAAGCCTTAGCAAAATGGATGCTAAGATAGTGGCTAGCATTGATGAGACTAAAGCAGTGCTGACAAATCAGTTAGATTGCACAGCTGATGATCTCAGAAAGGAAAAGTCAACTACTACCACTAGAAATAGTGCAGATATTGAAAACGTAAATGTTAGGATGAATAAATTAGAACTGTGTGCCGTTTCTGGTAATGTTGGGGTCCTACATTGATGCAGGTGCCACAGGGTAAGGCATTTTCTGGGAAAAGTGGATATCACGCAATGGACTTTTTAATCAAGTGCAAAGACTGCTTTACACCAGGAGTGTCAGACCAAGCAAACGTAAAATTTGTAAAGAGGTTTTTATGAAGGTTCTGCTCTGACATGGGCTAATCAATGTACAGAGCAGTACACACTTTTGAAGGGTTTGAAAAATTATTCTTAAATAAATATTGAAGTAAATCTAAGCAATTCAGTCTGAAGAATGACGTTTTAAATGAGTCCTTCTACAGCGAAGGGAAAGTCAATGACGGACTTCCTTCTGGAGGAATCAGGAAAATTAGTGCACCTAAATAGGCCACTTGAAACACTAACTGAAATCTCCACTTTAGTCGAAAGACCGACGAGTTCAGTTGTCTGGTCAATTAGGTTCACAAATATTTGAACAAGTCAATCCCCTGCAAAAAATAGAAACTACTGCTATGTATATATCTGTAAAGTATACCGATGCTGATCAGACTTCATTTAATAGAGACGGGTTTTCTCCATCCAATATTCTCATGTGACTATCAAGTAAAGAAGCGAATTGTGATTTAAAATTTAAAGAGCGAACCATCACAATAATGAAGGGCATGAGTTCGGCAACATAGCAGATAGTTGCACATTGAGGATAAAAGGTGGTTGCTGCCAAATTTGGAGGTAGTGAAAGTCTTTTGTTCCTCAAGCTAGGGTACGTCACCCTACTAAATGACAGGACAGGACGTTTTTGTGCCCACTTTAGTGTTGTGTGTTAGGAGAATCTGTAAGTTAGTCTGAGTGTCTTCTTTTACATATTTTATTTAGATGTATACACTGTAACATAGTTGTAGTTTCGGTTTTAGTATTTGAAGGACGTAACATACGTCGTTCAAATATTTTACGATATGCAATACTATCTTTGGTGCATGTGTATAGACGATACAGAAGAGTACCACCTTTACTCGTTGACGGCAGCTTAACCTGGTGTAAGTGTTATGCTGGCATGAGTTTTAATAAAAATTTTATGTTTCATAATGCACGTTATTCCTTTGGTTTTCAATTTTAACGGAGGCTAATATCTTAGAAGCTCCATTAGACTGGCAAACAACTTATTAAACAGAGATAAAGGTTTTAATTTAGATAACCCTGCACTTGGAGTATTGAAATAACAGAGAAGACGTGAAAGTGTTGCCGCCGCCGAGCATATATCGATAAGTGAACACCGGAGCGCTTCCGCCACGGGGGGCGCACGCGTGTGAGTACTTCGATATGTAGTAAACCAGCATCTGTGACGCGCACGCGCATTGCCACCGCGATCAGGGTTTTAAGGCCGCGCCCGGCACCTCGTCGACAGTCTTCGACTCACTCTGAAGATGGTCGGAAGGTACGCGGCCGAAATATCAGCAGAAGAAGTGAATTTTACGCGGCTGCATTCCCGAAATCTAATGGACTATACATTACTCCGTGAAAAGTTGAAAATGCACATCTTAGAAGCTTTGTAAAGTAGGTTACAGTACAGAACGATATACAGTATATATAATTTACCGGTAATGCCTGTGTTGGTTTAGTTTACGTTACATTGATTATGTTTCTTTGTGGTGTAGCACTTGAAACTGTGATCACGTTCTGGACGATGTTGTAACAGAGCAGCACACGCTGAACAGTTGGTGCGTGACATTCACAGTTTTAATTCAAGAGAATGTTGTAAGATGTCCTCACAACAGATCCAAGTTGTTTCTTTTTTTCTGTAAAAAATACAAGTCGCTCACTAATGAACTGACAACAGTAAAGTTACAGGAATTTTGTTACATTTGTTCTCCGCCCATCATGCGTCTCAGATTTCGTTCCAAGCGACTCAATTCGATATTTTTGCACCCAAAATAGTAGAGAGAACACTTGCATCAAAAGAGCAATTGATCAATATTGTTAATGCTCTTTGAGAGCGTATCACAGTCCACGTATAATGTATCTTAAAAATTCCGTACGAAAGTTTCTTTTTTGCCGCTCTGTTGCATCAAAATTTGTATCTTTACTATCGTCCGACCCATCCCACAATCCTATGTACACTGACGAACGTAGCGAGACCAGAGAGCTGGAGCGAATGTCACCCTCTGCTAGCGTCGCTAATAACTCGTCGTCAAGGGAGGAGCAAGACTTCATTTTCAGCGGAGTTGTCAAAGGAGAAAATTACTTTGCTACCGTGTTGACAGCTTACGCGAAATCAAAGCTACTTATGAGCCCTGTTTCGCAGGGATTATAAAGTAATTAGTTTACACTCCACAGAAGAGCACGTGAGCACAGTAGGTCGTTAATGTACACTAGTGCTGCGCTGCTCATCTCAGAGGCGTACGGTTCGAATTCTGAAGAAAGTGATCGCTTTCTTGACGGTTTGTCCAGAAAAGGACAGTTAGTGACGTCGTTGAACTACATTTTGATGTCTGCATGAGTAGACACAACAACTGAAGAGCAGTAGTCTGTTCTTAATATATATTAATGACTTGCCATTCTACATTCACGAAGATACTAATCTAGTACTTTTTGCTGATGATACAAGTGTAGCTATCACACCTGAAAAACAGGAATTAACTGATGAAATTGTAAATGATAACTTCCAGAAAGTTATTAAGTGGTCCTCTACAAATGGACTCTCATTAAACTTTGATGAAACCCAGTATATACAGTTTCATACAGTAAATGACATGACACCATTAATAAATTTAGACTTTTTACATAAACCTGTAGCTAAGGTAGAATATTCAAAATTTTTAGGTGTTTGCATTGACGAGGGACAGTACTGGAAGAAACATATTGAAGCTCTCCTGAAACGTCTTAGTTCAGCTACTTATGCTATCAGAGTAATTGCAAAATTTGATGATATACATTTCCGTAAATTAGCTTACTACGCCTATTTTCATTCACTGCTTTCATATGGGATTATATTCTGGGGCAATTCAACATTGAGTAAAAAAGTATTCATTGCACAAAAGCGTGTAATCAGAATAATTGCTGGAGCCCACCCAAGAGCATCCTGCAGACATTTATTTAGGGATCTAGGGATACTCACTGTAGCTTCTCACTCATGAAATTTGTTATTAACAATCCGACCCAATTCAAAAGTAATAGCAGTGTGCATAGCTATAACACTAGGAGAAGGTATGATATTCACTATTCAAGGTTAAATGTAACTTTGGCTCAGAAAGGGGTGAATTATGCTGCCACAAAAGTCTTTGGTCACTTACCAAGTAGCATCAAAAGTGTGACAGATAGCCACCTAGTATTTAAAAAGAAATTAATGGAATTTCTGAATGGCAACTACTTCTACAATGTAGATGAACTTTTAGATAAAACTTAAATTAAAAAAAAATCCTTAAAATATTGATTGTCAGGTATAGACAACATTTACTAAACTGACACGTTCCACATCATTACGAAATGTCGTATATATGATCTATAGAACAAGTATTAATCTAATCTAATCTAATCTGTACTAGCAACTACTGTAAATACAGCGTGGTTATAACTACAGTTAAACTTTCAAAACGCTATAGAATTACACCATTGGTCAAAATGACATCAAATTGCAAGTAGGGAGTCTTGGTACCATGCGCTCCATTTGGACGCAAGACTTTAAAGCTGTCGGATTCTTTGAACAATGCATAACCGAGACATGTGTGTGTATCACGTGGGGGAAGTTACGGGGCGAGGGAAGTTAGTGTAAATCGACAAATATAACGCTGCCCGTCTGGGAATTCTAGCGGGCAGACTGAAAACATCACGCGAGTTTCCGTAGTTTTAGTATAGTGGGTTTTCGTCCCACATTAAGTAACATTGGTAAAAAGGGTTCCTCCTGGCATCAGCTATCCAGGAATAAAATGCCGTGACACAATTTTTCTTCTACCTGTATTGCTGTTTACGTGTAATCTGTGATTGATATCAACATAGCGAAGTTGATAACACAAGGATGGAAAGCCTTTACCGCGGTATTTTCTTGATTCATTCTGCGTTTACAGCATCTTACCTGTATTACACTCGCCAGCTAAAGCAAGACCATGGATCATACTTTAGTGTCTGAAATTTTGACGGTTTTAAAGAGTCTATTGTTAAAGAATTACAATAGAAATATCTAAATCAAACTGCCGCAATGACTTTCCTCAACGTGGACAAAGAACTAAGTTTGGAGGCGGAAAGGGAATCAGATGTCGACGGGTTTCTGACTGACTACGAAACAGTTATCGAAGCAGCAACCGAATTAACGATACAGAGGGGGAAAATGCTGACAGGCGATTGTATCAAAGAACGCAGAATGATGAGATATTAAGAACTCAGCGTAGAGAGTTTTATTTTAAGCAGAAGCTATTCGTCAAGTAAAACTATGATTTTGGAAGGCATATTGTAATTTCAAGCCTGGAAACAATCCGTGGAATACTGTTTATCGTTTGGCGTCAGGGAAAGTACGGAACACTTTTCATGATGACCATACAGAAACAAGATGACACAATGACAGTTAACTTAGAGGATACACTCAATTCCATGCTGAATTACTTCATTCTACTGGATACCGAGGACAAAGATACTGAATACCATAAAGAAGTGACGTACTTCTGCGAAACAGTTGGAAGTACAAACGACGATAAATATTCCAAGACGGAGGAAATTCGTACTACACTGGAACAGATGAATCCTAAAAAGTCTCCAGGAGAAAATGGTATCAATAGCACACTTCTCCTTACGCTGTTCGACATGTTGCCTCAACTTGTTACTACAGTCTACAATCGTTACCTTCAAAGAAGATGCTTCAGTAAGCTATGGAAGCGAGCAAAAATACTACCGATAGTTAAGCTTGGAAAGGAAGAGAGTATACAAATCAACAAGTTTCGTTGAGTAACTCTTTTATACACGAAGCGAACGAACTGGAAAAAAGTTGTAATGAATCGAATAATCATTTTGTCTCCTCCACAGTTTCGCAAGTAGCCCACGCCGCAGCGATAAGCGCCGTTGTTGTAATGCTTCCCATCCCAGATCCTGTATCATTTCCGTAACGCTGTCTCCCCTGTATCGTGACAATACGAAACGAGCAGCCCTTCTTTGGACTCTTTCGATGTCCTCCGTCAAACCCACCTGATAAGAATCCCACACTGGGCTGCAATACTCCAAAAATGGACGGACAAGCGCAGTGTATGCAGTTTCTTTAGTAGTTCTGTTGCATCTTTTAAGGGTTCTGCCAATAAAACGCAGTCTCTGGTTCACCTTTCCCACGATATTATCTACGTGTTCTTTCCAGTTTAAGTCTGAAGTAATAGTGATTCCTAGGTATTTTCTGGAGTTTACGGCCTTCACATTTGATTGATTTATGGTGTAAACAAAGTTTAACGGATTTCTTTTCGTACTCATGTGGACGACTTCACACTTCTCATTATTTAGAGTCAATTGCCAATTTTTACACCATACTGATATCTTATTCAGATCGTTCTGCAGTTGGTTTTGATCTTCAGATGATTTTACTAGACGGTAAATGACGGCGTCATCTGCAAACAACCTAAGAGAGCTACTTAGATTTTCCCCTAAATCGTTTATGTAAATAAGGAATAGCAGAGGACCAATAACACTACCCTCTGGAACGCCCGATATCACCTCTGTTTTAGTCGATGCCTTACCATCGATTACTACGAACTGTGTCCTCTCTGACAAGAAATACCCTATCCAATCGCCAATTTGGGGCGATATACCATAAACACGCAATTTGCTTACAAGCCGTTTGTGAGGTACGGTGTCAAAAGCTTTCTGGAAATCAAGAAATACCGAATCGATTTGCGAACCTTTGTCGATAGCACCCATTACTTCGTGTGAATAAAGAGCTAGTTGGTTTCGCATGAACGATATTTTCTAAATCAGTGTTGACCTTGGGTCAATAGATCGTTCTGTTCGAGATAATTCATAATATTTGAATACAGGATATGTTCCAAAACCCTGCTGCAAATTGACGTCAATGAAATAGTGGGTTACTCCTACTGCCTTCCTTGAATATAGGTGGGACCTGTGCAACTTTCCAATCTTTTGGTACAGATCCTTCTATGAGAGAGCGGTTGTATATGACTGTTAAGTAAGGAGCTATCGCTTCAGCATAATCAGATAGAAATCTAATGGGTATACAATCAGGACCAGAAGACTTGTTCTTGTTAAGTGATTTTAGTTGCTGCACTACTCCGATGATATCTACTTCTATGTTACTAGAGCGACGCCGCCCGGCCAGCTACAGCACTTGCTCCCGACTCGTCACTCACTGCCCTCGCGTGCGCCAAAAGCCCAACTGTCGGGTTTTTCCCAACGTCATCAACTTCCCCATGTGAGCTGTTCTAACCGACATCCAACGTACAGCGCTCAGCTAATACATTTCTAAAACTTTACTTAAAATCATAATAATTACACCACACATTAAACAATTTTCTTGTTATTTTTTATA
Organism: Locusta migratoria; assembly: GCA_026315105.1. NCBI lineage: Eukaryota > Metazoa > Arthropoda > Insecta > Orthoptera > Acrididae > Locusta > Locusta migratoria. The sequence goes on along the minus strand of CM048744.1, from coordinate 904,956,741 downwards.
TTGGTATAAACATCCTTTGCACTATTGATTATAATCGTGCAATTTTTTATATCACAGATAAGTGATTTAGCTGAATATTTCAAGATAAAATACACAAGATTAATTGAAAATAAAATGAGAAATAGTTAATATATTACTTTTATAAACAAACATTGTCAATTAAACATATTACGCCAGATGTGACTATATCAGCTAATGTATTGTTTAGGCTGTTTTGTAATGAGGGCCTTAAAGGTTCCTAACTGCATCGTATTACTTCAAATGCAAATAATATTAGAATATTTTATATCACGCTGTGCACTGCACTACACCTGGCACTCGCCATTGTCCCTCTCTCCCCTCACCGGAAACGAACTGGAAAATCCTAAGCTGAAACAAGCCACCAACGTCGGCCTGCTCGCTGGCCTCCCGTCAGCTACAAGCACACAGCAAATCTCAACGTGGAGAATTTCTACCTATGGCCTAACTATAAATGTTGTCACCCAACTGCGTACATACATTGCTACCATAATTATTAAGATTAAAATTGTGTAACATTTGGTGTCTTGGCATGGTCAATGTCTGCAGTGAACTTCATACTGTTTAATTATCAAATGCTATTAATTACCAATATTTCTATTGGGCGGTAATCTCACAGAAGGAGCAGTACTACCTATATTATCGGCACGGCTCACTGATGTAGATAGACGCACAGGAGCGGGAATAGAACCGTACAAAATTAAATCAAACGGTTAATCAATTTAAAGATTGTGAAACCTTACAGAACAACATTCCGTGTTCTATCAGGCATCAGGCACATTAATCTTCTAATAAATTAAATAGCCAAATATTATAACCTGGTCAAAACTAAAGACGCCACACAGACAAACATCTCATATATAAAAGGAAGTGTCCCGATTGACTGACTGACTCATCATCGCATAGCCCAAACCACTGAAGGTAGAAACTTGAAATTTGTGGAGGGTGTTGATCTTACTCCGTAGGCGTCATTTAAGAAGCGATTTTTCGATATTCCGTCCGTAAGGGGGTGAAATAGGGGATGAAACGTTTTTTGAAAATAGGTAGCTATTTAGGAATTTTTGAAGCTAGAACTACAATAATTTAGGATTTTAATTCAGTGTTCGAATTTAAAAGACACGTGTTTCGGCATTTTTTGAAATTCAACAAATAAGGTGGTAAAATAGGTGCCGCAAAAAATGATTTTCAAAAATTTGTTGCCGTTAACTCAAATTTTAAGCTAAAACTACGAAACTTCGGATATGGAATCTTGGTCAGGATTAAAAATCCATGATGTTTAGTATTCTTGGAAATTCAACAAGTAAGACGGTTAAATAGAGGATCAAAAATTCTTTTTGAAAACACGTTGCTATTTATACAATTTTGAAGCTAGAGCTGCAAAAATTGATATTTGTATAGTTGGTTAGACGTTAAAAAGTACGTGTTTCGGCATTTTTGGAAATTCAACCATCAACTGGGTTAAATTGGAGAGGGCTTGTTTTTCGAAAAATGTTGCTATTAAGGCAATAATGGAGTTAGAACTAAAAATTTTCGGATTTGGATTCGGGGTTCGAATTTAAAAGACACGTGTTTCGGCAATTTTTTTTAAATTCAACCAATAAGGGGGTAAAATAGAGGTCGCAAATAATTTATTTTTAAAAATATGTTGCAGTTAACCCAAATGTCAAGCTATAACTACGAAACTTAGGAGATGGATTCTTGATCAGGATTAAAAGGTCACGAGTGTCGGTATTTTTGAAGATTCAAAAACTAAAAGGGTAAAAGATGGGATCAAAAGTTCTTTTCGAAAACACTTTGTTGTCAAGACAATTTTGATGCTATAGCTGCAAAAATTGGTATTTGTATGGTCGTTATGATTTAAAAAATACGTGTTTCGGTATTTTTGGAAATTCAACCATCAAGTGGGTTAAATTGGAGAGGGGATGTTTTTCGAAAGTCTGTTGCTATTTAGGCAATTTTGAAGCTAAAACACAAATTTTCGGATTTGGTTTCGGAGTTTAAATTTAAAAGACACGTGTTTCGGTATTTATGAAAATTCGACCAATAAGGGGGTGAAATAAGAGATGCAAAAATTGATTTTCAAAAATATGGTGCTGTTAACTCAAATTTCAAGTTTAACTTCGAAACTTAAGATATGGATTCTTCATCAGGATTAAAATGAAACAACTGGTGCAGACCAACCAGCCTACACATGTGAAGCAGCGGGGGTTCAGCTAGTAGCTCTTTAAAACAAAGCAGGTACACACGGGAGATGTTACGAGAATGTGAGCATGAGACAAATAAATGCTACCCTGTTGACGTATACAGAAACGGAAGCAAGTCAGACGACGGAGTTGGTTCGGGAATAGCAATATTTGTTAATAACAAGCTTACTTATCAAATACAAAATTTTAACTGTCTAATGAATGCTCAAGCAATAAAGCAGAACAATTCGCTATTCTCAGTGAACTCGAGTTAACAACCACTCTCGCTAATATTGATAGAGCTGCAGTAATTCACAGCGATGGCAGGTTTACTTTGGATTCGTTACGCAATCCGAAGAACCACAACGTTTTGATTGAAGAAATACGATGTAAAATCAGAAAGTTGAAGACACAAAACTGGCAGGTGCTTTTTGAATAGATTAAAGCTCATCGAGGGAAATGAACTAGCTGACAAGCTCGCTAAAAGAGCGGCTCGATCACGAAAATCAATAGGCTACAGAAAATTACCTACAAGTGTAGCGAAGAAGAAACTTCGAGAGGAAGTTAGGAACAAATGGGAGATTTAATGGCAAAGAACAAATAACTGTGTTTTCCGATGATTCGACAACGTTTAATAATTGAAGCCGCAATATCACCGAATTTTACAACAGTGTTAACAGGTCATGGGAAACTGAAAGCCTATTATCAACACTTTAAAATAACTGAAGACGGAACGTGCTCATGTAACAAGGCATCCGAACTGTAGACCATCTGCTTTTAGAGTGCTGTAGTTTACTGAAGGAGAGGACCATCTAAAGGAAAAAATATCTATCAAAGGAGGAGGATGGCCTGTTAGTAAATTTCATTTGGTACATAAATTCACAGAGGATCAAATTCTGTAATTCGATTTCCTGCTGTGTAAAAGTCGTTTGGTTTCTTAAAGCAAAGTGAAAATCTTTTATAGCTAAAATGTATTCTTTTGTAAATCCTTTAATCTTATGCAATGTGTTTGTATTTGCCAAAATACCTGATGTAAACGTCTGATAAAATAAATAAAAGAAGTCTGCAGTTCTCACAAATAAAATATTTTCCCAGTAGCGATACTACATACAACACAAAAATTATAAAATATTTTGGAGTCACTCTCGGCAAGTTTAGAAGGAGACCAGTGTCTCGTTTTAACAATATTACGTCACTTTTGAAATTCAGAAGCCGTGCGGAACTGTTTTGTAGGACAGTAGACAATCTCAGTACGTCTATTCGTCCTGTCAGTCTTCCGTCCCTCTGAGGTTACGGAACGCAGCAGCAGATGTGGGTCAAGACCGGTGCGCTGTGCTCGTAAACACTCTGCCGACGTTCCCGCCCGTGTTTTCCTTGCAAAGAGCCCGCACTCCCTACCACCGCCTCAGGGATCTGTTTTCTTGCTCACATCTCTGTTACATAACTTCCGAGAACGGGACAATGTTCTCACATTTCAAGTAACTTTGTTATGTCGTTACCTGGAGTTGCAGCAGATGAACAGTTAGTCTCGGAAAGGACAGACGTCCTACAAACGATGTTTAGACGAATATACTTGATGCGAGAGGACTTCACGAGAAGTTATCGCAGCTCTTTCACTGTTCATATGCAATGCGGATAGCTTGCTAATATTTGTTATCGAACTTTGATCTTCTCTGGAGTGGTTAACGCCTATCTACTTGTAAAGACGCTCTTTTAGCGACTGACTTTTTGGTGAGACCGTTTCATGTCGCATTGTCCCCGACATGTAGGAGATACCAGCTGAAAATCCTGCGTTTTCCCGAGTATTTATTTTCCAATTTTCTGTTAGTCCATCTTCTGTTCCCTCCTCCCTCTGTCCCTTTCCTCCTCCTTCCTCCTGACATAAAAGATGGCACAATTTCCTCCGTTTTGTATACATTAGTATCATCCACTTTCCTCCTCCTCCTCTGTTTTCTGCTGCTCTTCCTTCCTCTATTCATCTTCTGCTCTGAAATGTCCATCATTTATTTCCCCCACTCTCTGTTGATCTCCTGTCGCCTCGTTGTTCATTTGCCCCTCCCCATCTCTTGGCACATCTTCTTGTCTCTTTGACCATCACTTGCGAGCTGGCAGAATCTGCTTTAATGTCCATGACCCACCATTCCGCCCGACAGCACGTCAAGCCCTGCACGTCTACACCTTGGTGTCAGTGGACGATGGACTATATGTATGTGTGTGTGTGTGTGTGTGTGTGTGTGTGTGTGTGTGTGTGTGTGTGTGTATGTGTGTGTGTGTGTGTGTGTGTGTGCCCGTACACTCACAGAAACCGGTAGGCCACAATCAGTGTTCTCACTTCTGAGTTCACAAAAAATCTTACCTGTTCTGCGGCGGATTAGCCGTGCGCACTGGGGAGCCGTGCAGCGGAAGAGTGAGGGACCAGTGGCTGTGGGGAAAAGGACGGGGGACAGGAGGGTGGTATGTCCCAGAAAGCTGTAAGAAGCGGAAGGAGGGGTATGCAGGATCACAGACAAAAATGTACAGACGGGAAACCTCCGTAAGGGCTGGTCACATGCTTAGGGGTGTGGGGAGGGAGGATTACTAGCAGTTCTGTAAGATGTCCCATGATGGCGCTGCGGTCAGAAGCAGCCCTTTAAAACTGGACAGAACAGGCCGGAGTGACCAGGCAGAAGATTGGGGAGGGAGGGGAGAAGAGAGGAGGGTCAGAGCTGGTACGAAGGATAGATGTCTGGTCGGAGGCACAGATAACATATACAGAGAAGAAGCCCCCACTAAACCTCTGTCCTACACTCCCATCGAAGTTCTGTAAGATGCAGATGTCAGGTGGTTCCCTGGCTTAATACTGGTAGACCACACTAGAGGCGCTTCTGAGGGTGCTTCTCGCACATCAGAGGGCAGCATGGAGGGGAGATTGAGGGGAGAGCTCGTGCTGCCTTCCACGAGACCACGACTGTGTCCAGTGTGCTGGTGTTTGAGCCGAAGTGGTGGTGGGGACAGCCGCTACCTACCGCCAGCACTGGCCAGTTTAAAAGGCTGCTTCTGACCGCAGCGCCATCATGGGACATCTTATGGAACTGCACCCCTGAGCATGTGACCGGGCCCTTACAGAGGTATCCCATCTGTATATTTTTGTCTGTGGCGGAGGGCATCGTCAGGGAGGGGCAGGGTGCGCGGAAATTATTGCCGTGGGAAAGGATAAAAAATGGAGTGGACAGGTAGTGAGCTGGAGAGGGGGGGGGGGTGCGACAGATGGACGATGGTGCGGCAACGGTTCATGATCGGCAAGATCGGTGATAAGAGGGTGGGTGCAGGTGAATCAGTTTTTGATACAGGAGATGTTCAATGAAGGCGGCAAGCGGGTGGAAGGAGATGAGGTCGTGGGGTATGCGGAAGGCGAGGCATATGGCGTGGCTTTCCAGAATCTCCAGGGACTTGTAGGGCTACGAGGGACGAGTGGACGCAGAGATCGTGGCTGACGTTTCAGTTACAGAGACGTCCAGAACTTCGCCCACAGGAGTAACTTTAGACAACTGACGCAGCACCACCAAATTATGAGGCAATTTTTCGAAAGGACATCTCTGCGCCACTCGCCACCCTTTTCAATTTCGCTCAGTTGACTTTGTGAAGCTGAAGTACATCCACGTCTAGGCGTCCGTTTTTTTCACACACTGACATCACAATTAGCCTTCTGGCTCAAAACATGCATCTGCCAGGCTCTTAAATGTGATTTGCAGAGTATCTATATAGATGGCGCTCTTGCAAATATGTCTCTATAGACAGTTTGTCTTGTGGCACTCTTTCTGTTTATTGAGTTTTCTTATAGAATATTTGCAGGTTAGTTCTTTGTTCAATTGTTCTATGCCATTAGCGGTCTCTTCTATTATTTGCGAGGATTTCAAGGTCATCTGAAAATGCTGAACACTTCAAATTGAATCTATTATCTTTTCTGATACCAATTTGGACTCCTTTGACGCCCTTCTCTCATATTCTGTTAATTTTTACTGGGACGATATTAAAGAGCAATAGTGAAAGTCCGTCACCCTGTTACATCCAGTTTGGGTCTCATACTGATCAGAGATACGCCCATACATTAAACCTTGGAGACTGTCAGTTAACGTTCGCCGAATGATTACTCCTGTGTTTGTGTCGATGCTGAACTCTTTTAGTGCACTGTAGAGCGCCACTCTATCTATAGGGAGTCGTACGCCTTTTTGAAGTCTACAAAAGTGTCCACTATGTCTCTGGTGTTACTCATCTAGAGAATGATTTTCAAATTCCAGACCTCTTCTATGGAGGATCGTCCCTTCCGAAAACCAGTATGGTACTTTCATATTTGTGTGTCAGCTTGTTCTTCTGGCCTATTCATGAGAACTTCTGAGAGGATTTTATGTGTTACCGGCACGGGGGAAATACCCCTGAAATTATATTACACAAAAATGAAACGCCAAAATCGCGAATTAATAACTCCTTAATGACGCCCGGTTTCGGAGGACTGTTCGACCATCATCTGATCATATTCATTATAGGCTGGTCATCTTATTTTAGAAAAAAATTTATACAAAATAATAAGTGCAACCTAGCACTTAATCATCATATAAAAATACATAAGTTAAAACATGAAAGCTTACAAGATATTTTGTAAGCTGACATGTTTTAACTCATATATTTTTATATGATGACTAAGTGCTAGGTTGTACTTATTATTTTATATCCATTTTTTAAAATAAGATGAACAGCCTATAATGAATATGATCAGATGATGGTCGCACAGTCCGAAACCGGGCGTCATTAAAGGAGTTATTAATTCGCGATCTTGGCGTTTCATTTTTGTAGAATATAAAACTATCAGATCGCCCCCTGTAGCGACAATGTCAAGTAATGTTAATCTCGGTAATAATTTGGTTCTATTTTGTTCCCTGTTTTTGTAAGCTGGGTGGATGAGTGCGCATTTCCAGTGAGAAGCGATTATTACTACTATTATTTTTATTGTTCTTGACTACAGTTGTATGCATACAAAATTAGATGATATTTCACGAAAATGTTCAAATGTTTGTATAGCTTATGGGACTTAACTATGGGGTCATCAGTCCCTAAACTTGCAAACTACTTATGAACTACCTAACACTAACGACGGCACAAATATCCATGCCCGAGGGGGGGATTAGAATCCCCGACCGTAGTGGCCGTGCAGACCATGACTGACGCTCCTTAGTACCCTCGGCCACACTTTGGTGGTTACTTCTGCCATCACTGCCCACACCCTTGACTCTTTACGAAATCAGAAATGGCAGGTCACATGCTCTTAGCTCCAATATCGTGTCCCATTCAATGTGTTAACTCCTATCCAGCGTCCGTAACCGCACGGGAGAACGTTTCACATGGCTCACCGGATTCCAGACAACAGCTCTCCTAGTGCACCCTAGTTATGCCTCGAGCACTGGATTCTACCACCGTCTGTATCCGTGCACATCGCCATCCACTGACTTTCGGCACGTCAGTGCATACGCAACAAATGAAAGGTTGTCACCGTTGAGGATGTGCAGCTAAGGTGCAGCTGTTGAGTGCACTGTGATGTACGGTACAAAACTTAGTGCCGCGATTCGGCTGTCAAGTCGCATACGGCCAATTTTATGGGTGCAACGTACATATGACAGAGTGACTGCCTGGGGTTAATCAAACAATCGGAAATAACTCTGCCGCGGCCAGCAACGCAAGACTCAAGACGCAGCAAAGCTGAAGCAATTTAAAACTGGCGCTGTCAGAGAAATTGAGAGAAGGCAGCCCATCTCTCATCTTTATTATCGATGTTAATTGTTGACGTATTGTCGTAATGAGTCCTGTACATACAATTTTCTATTGCAGTCGGGAATACGATGCAGGGAAGATTTTTGCTAAGGTGAGTTGCAGAGCTAACTTGGCCCTGAGGGGGCGAGTGAAATTCCTTCCTACCTGCGCCCTGCGGCGCCGTAGGAGGCCGGGCGCGCTGACCTTGGGTGGCACACTGGCAGGGCAGTATGTCGTAAAAATGTAGTCTTGTGTCCCAAACTGTGAAGGAGAGGCATCGTCTGCGCTTTTTAGAACAACATAGCAGTGGGCCCACGGATGTGGCCGAGGGTCCGAAAGGGAAAGCGAAGGAATGTTTGCTGGAGGCTAGATAGCCGCTCCCACGGGCGACGGTTAGAGCCGTTTAGTGAGAATCGCGCCAAAAGTGTGTGTGTCCTTGATTGGCTGATGTTCAAAGAGCCAGCTTTTCGAAATCAGCGGTTGTCTTGTGAAATTTTACTGGCTGGAGTTCGAGAACTACGTAAAAACGGCTTTTCTCAGGGGGTGAGAAGGGCGGTGATAGAAGGGGACTTCGTGTTTCGTAGCGCTGGAGTACGGACGCGTCTGGTAGCGGCCTGTGCTCCCAGTGTGCGGACTTGGAGATTTTGCTTATTGAGCCGATGCTTGGACGAGTGAAGTTTCAGGGTACACTCTGAGATTTATACTTTAGCTGTTTGTTCTTGTTTTCGGTTTGAATAAGGTCAGCCAGCCAATACTAGTGCAACGAAGCACTAGTTGCGATATACTCAACTTCTGGAGTCATTTAGACCTTCAGTACCCGTGCGTACTTGTATACGCTTACTGAAGTGGTCCTGACGTGGCAGAATTGTTTGAGACCGTAGGCACTGTGTACTGCCGAGTGCACAGAACCCTCTGCCAGGCACTTAAATGTGATTTGCAGAGTATTCCATGTAGATGCATGCGCAATGCTCTGTTATTGGACCGGGTAATCTTATTGTCTCCCATTGTCATACATTTGTAAATTTAAGATACTTACATATAATTGTTTTGCTGTGGAACCTGGCCTTCATTCATAAAATGTGTAGTAAAGAAGTCAGGTAAGATGGAGGTCATCTTGCGTTTCTAGTGTCATCGCCAGGCGTTACACCTGTCGTCTGAAACTGATGTAGCCTGTCATCGCCTGTAATGCCATCTTTGATACGAACGAAATCGTTTACAACATAGAGAGGATAATATCAACTAAAAAAAAATACAATTTGTACATCTAGTGGACGATGCAAAATTCGCCATTTTCAAAGTAAAATATCGAAAGTACGTATATGTGTCGTCGAGCACGACTGAGCTGATAATTGAAAATTTGTTTTCAGCAGATAAATTAATGTAGGAATATGGACAGATCACGTGTGGATAGCCTCGTTAGTAACGCATACATACGACATAGGTGTATCGTTGGTTGCATGTACTGAATGACTTTGTGAAATTTGCAATGCCCCATTTATAAGTTTCTGGTAGGTGGCAGAATCTTTCAAAAGTGAACAGTCGCTACTCTTTCCACATCGGTGCTGATGAGCTTCTAATGTGCATCACAAATAGCAAGTAACAATATGGCAATATTCATTTTGTATATTTTCCTGAAAATATAAGAAGGTAATGAAACTAATAGTAGCAACATACCTTGAAGTGACGACGAGATTTTCTTTTGGGAATGCACTAGCGGTCATAAGTTTTCGATCACCTATCGCAACTATGGACTCTTCGTTAAAACAGATATGTAGTTTTAAATAATCTATTGCTGGCCGCGGTGGCCGAGGGGGCTAAGGCGCTCCAGTCACGGTCTGCACGGCCACTACTGTCGGGAGTTCGAATCCCCCCTCGGGCATGGATATTTGTGTCGTCCTAGTTCGTAAGTAGTTCATAAGTTTAGGGACTGATGACCCCGTAGTTAAGTCCCATAGACTATACAAACATTAAATAATCTATCATAGCCCTTTTCTGATACTAAAACAAACATGGAAAGACCGAACGACTCTGTTGTGTATTTAACCGGTTCTCTGTATGGTGGGGCGCTGATGTGTAACCACAACAACACGAACGTGTCTTTACCCTACAAGTGTCCAGCTATACAGGTGTCTGTATAGCAAGCAGTTCACATTAGTTTTCAGTACACTGTGTTTAGCTATCAGTGTTTTTGTGTATTTGGTCAGGTGCATACCATATTACCTCCAAATGGAACGGAAGCAGGAGACTGGTATTGAAAAACGTTCTGTAATTGTAGCTCTGCTTCACGAAGGCTATTCTTGTAGGACAATAGCAACAAAGGTTGGGGTAGCCCAATCTACAGTGGTGTATACATCGCAGCGGCTCAAGTGCCGGCCGCGGTGGCCGAGGGGACTAAGGCGCTTCAGTCACGGTCTGCACGGTCTCTACGGTCGGGGGTTCGAATCCCCCCTCGGGCATGGATATTTGTGCCGTCCTAGTTCGTAAGTAGTTCATAAGTAGTTTGTAAGTTTAGGGACTGATGACCCCGTAGTTAAGTCCCATAAGCTTTACAAACATTTGAACATTTGAGCGGCTCAAGCAAACCAGTGCCAATGCAAGTGTTTCGCCATCCGTAAGGCCGCGTGTAACATCATACAGGAAAGATCATACGTGTACAAATTAAACGTCAGAGGACACGTACGGCATCCAAAATTCGCGAGGAAGTCAATAATATGCGAGCTGCTCCAATCTCTGTCTCAACAGTGCAACGCCCTCTTCGTGAACGACGTTTAAAGGGGTGCATAGCGGCCAAAAAACCTTTATTACCGACACAAAGTAATGTGGATAGGATGCAGTGGGCACAGTAACATAAAAACCGGAGCGTTCAGCAATGGTCGAAGGTGATATTCACGGATGAATCGAAGTTTGAAGTATTTGGGAGCCATCGTTGAATGTTTGTTCGTCGACTTCTTTGAGAACGTATGAAGAGTCAGTGTGACACGTACGGTGAAGAATGATGGAGGGGCTGTTTTGTGGGTCATAAAGTCGGTGACCTTGTGCGAATTAATGGAACGTATTAGAAGGAAGAAAATCGCAGGATACTGATCAAGAGTGCAGTTCCATTTATCAAGAGGATCGTTAGTGGGTTTGTTCTGGAGCAAAACAATGACCCAACCATTCTTCTAAATTGTGTAGAGGGTATGTCAACAGAAAAGAGAAATGCAGGGGACTGAAAAATGTGATTTGGCCAAGTCAGTCACCAGGCTTTAATTCCATTGAACTGCTATGGGATGAACTTCACGGGGGAGTCGACTAAAGTTGAAGAGCTGTGGAATAATTTACAGAGCTGTTGAATTGCAGTATCTGCACAAACACTGCAAAATCTAATTCCCAGAATGCCAGGAGTTTGTGAAGCTGTTCGGAGGTCAAAGGGTGGATACTTTGACAAGGCTAAAATATAAACCTTATTGTATTGCATTTAATGATAGAGAGAATGTACTTTTTGTTGGTCTATTTAGTTTCCACGATGTGTTTGTACATTGAAATAAAGTATCTAGTTTTTTGCATGGGTGATCGAAAAATTTTGATCGGTAGTGTATGCTCTGGCAAAAATTGCTATCCCATCCGTCTATTTGATCCTTTATAAACTGAAACATTTAATTAAATGATTCCACACACATTTTTGTGAAATTGTAAAACTTGTCTTGAAATTTTAGTAAATCATTGTAGAGTAAACAAAATGCATATTTTATGGTACATTCCAATATCATGTCATGTATTCAGTAACGTCGGATTAGATGTTTAGAACGAGAACTGAATCGCTGATTAGAAAAAGAAAGAAAGCCCAATTTTATCGAAAGTACGCTGAAATGTACATTTTCTTTCGCACCTGTCCACTTATCGATTAATGGAATAGGGAAGAAACAACCAGCAAATATGCCGAAAGTATAGCCTTTGAAAATTTTTAATTGTGTGAATAGGGAAGAATGTCCAGACATTCTTCTGTTTTACAATTACTGGTCTGAGCAGCACCGCCAGATGTCAAGGAAAAACGCAAGAGAGTTAGATCACTAGGAAAAAAGTACATAACTTCAAAAGGTTTGGTTCTGCCAGCGAAACGGCCTTGTTCATCATGCAAGTAAGTTTGATTCACGCATCTTGTGTTATTTGTATACATTTTATTGCAAAATATGTATGTGCTGCGTATTGAAGTGATACACTGTATAATTTGTTTTATTACAGTTGTTCCAAAATGTCCTTTGAACATTTCAAAGATAAGGATGAAATGGAAATTATTACAAAACTGTACGATGGTAAAACTAAAAAGGAGAAAGATATCTAGCCGGCCGCGGTGGCCGAACGGACTGCGGCGTGCCAGTCACGGTCTGCACGGCCGCTGCGGTCAGGGCTTTGAATCCCCCCTCGGGCATGGATGTTTGTGCCGCCTTTAGTATAAGCTAGCTCATAAGTAGTTTGTAAGTTTAGGGACTAATGACCCCAAAGTTAAGTCGCATAGACTCTAAAACATTTAAACTTTTTTTAATTTTAATTTTTTTAAAGCTATTATTTAATGGGACTGATAGAATATGCACCTGTTTAGAGGAGAAGGAGCAGATAAGAAAATCCATATTCTTAAAAACAATACTGCACTGTTTTATTGCTACCATGAAGGGCAAGGTAATCGAGGTCCCATGAAGTCTGTAATTTCCTCAACGACTACATATGAACAGCTATCCGACTCAGTGAATGAACTACATGTGGGGTACCTGATGTATTTAGCAATGACTGGCAAATTTAAAATAATTCATCATTATTATCCTGTAAGAGGTCACTCCTTCCTCCCATGATGTAGGGATTTTGCTGTAATGAAGAGTGATACGACAACAAGACATAATCTATTCTGTCAAACAGGAAGTTGAAATGATAGCTAATTCAAGAAAAACACTGAATTCCTTTTAAGTCAAGATTGTTAAACATCAAGATATCATTGACATTAAAGAATGGTACCCACAACACTCATTTGCCATAAATTATCAAACGAAGGAGTGGTTTTCAGCAGCGGTGGAGTAGCCGAGCGGTCTAAGGCGCCTCGCTGCGGAGCGCACGGTTGCTCGTTCGAGTCCTTCCTGGGACATGTGTGTGTGTGTGTGGGTGTGTGTGTTGTCCTTAGGTTAGTTTACCTTAGTTTAAGTAGTTTGTAGCCTACGGACTGATGACCAAGCAGTTGGTCCGATAGATTTAGAAACATTTGAACATTTGAGAGGTTTTCACCTGGTAAATTCCGGCATTTGACCTACACACATCAAACCCCAGGATATGTCTTTTGTATGGAATGGGTAGAGGGACTGCTTCGCAAGACATATATTCTTTTTCAGGGAAAAAAATACCTTTTATCCGAAAAAAAATATGGCATACAGCAAGAAGATTCCCATTAATCACAACAAGCTACAAAATCTTAATAAAGTACTAAAGTTCATTCCATCAGAGTATTAGGAGTTTTATTACAACATTCTTCAGTTGGCCACAAGAAATAATGATGTCCTACATGAAGGAGAAGATATTTACAGGAAACAAAGCTGTACAATTACACTTAAAATTTCTGGGCTGGTAGGCCGTGGTCGATGGATAAAACTATTCCCTGACGTCTCGTCTTCCGCAGCTGAAGACGAAACGTCAGGGAAGAGTTTTATCCATCGACCACGGCCTACCAGCCCGGAAATTTTAAGTGAAATTAACGCCGGCCGTGAAAGCCTACCTTGTTTGAAAGCTGTATAAGCTGCTGAAGATGATGAAAAAGCGTTAAAACTTGTTAACTAAAATTATTAATACTCCATTAAAATTAACACCTTAAGGTGTTGGACTAAATTGAAACCAGTTCAGTTTGTAACAAGAATGACAATAAATAGTAGTGTAAACCTGTTCTATTGCGAATATCTTTGCAAGCCACCCTGAAGATTATTGGTGGTAAAACTGTAAATAAGAATAGGAAACGATGGCGCTGAGAGGTTACGAGTGCAGTAGAGGGGGTGCGTGTCACAGCAGATGGCGCCTGTTGACAAATAAGGGTAGTGGGCCACGTAATTGCGTCGCAGCTGGTCGCCGCCGTCGCCGCGGAGAGTTCGACACCGTACGGGGAATATTGTCTGGTTCACTGACAATCAGACCAAGGCGTTGGAGCCGGCGTATACGGGGTGCAGCCAAGACTGGAGGGCGTCACCTCTCTAGGGAAACTGGCCTCAGTATTCCAGGCTGAAATCACTGCCATCAGGGCTTGTGTGGAGGAGAATTTGCGTAGGTGCTACAAAGATCGTAGCATCTATATCTATTCAGACAGCCAGGCAGCCCTGAGATCACTGGCAGCTCCTGCAACAAGGTCTAAAATTGATGCAGAATGTCACAGGGTTCTGGTGGAGCTAGGGGAAAGCAATAGAGTAAACCTATTGTGGGTCCCTGGCCACTCGGGGATCAGTGGCAACGAACATGCCGACAGATTAGCCAGGATGATGGGGGAAGAGACTCCATTTATTGGACCGGAACCTGTCCTGACAATCACCAAGGCAATGATCAAATTGGAGCTACGTAACTGGCTCAGAAGACAGCACGTAGAATATTGGACAGAAGTCTATCAAAAAAAAAAAAAAAAAAAAAAAAAAAAAAAAAAAAAAAAAAAAAAAAACATGGCAAGGTAATGATGCCAAAGCCATGTTTTAAAAGAAGCTCTGCAATCCTGGGTCAGAACAGGAGAGAGATTAGACTCATGGTTGGACTGCTGACAGGCCATGGGAATTTCAAAAAATACCTACATAACAGAAGAGGACCCTAAATGTATGATCTGTGATGACAGTGATGAAACTGCATCATATCTAATCTTCGAATGCATTGCATTGGAGAGTAAAAGGCACAGAACATTTGGGACAACCAGACCCCAAGAAATTGTGTCTAATACAGAACTGGTAAAGTGACTCCTTGCACTGTTCAAGGGCATTGGTTGGTTTTACTAGATATACAGGGAGCGATACCGCACAACAAACTTAGTTTCGGTGCGGGCAGTGCGGGTTGGACCAAGACTGTTTTGCTTTCCTGGAAAAATCAAATCAAATCAGAGGGGTTGAGTGTCGCAGCAGATGGCGCCTGTTGACAAATGAGGGCAGCGGGCCACGTAATTGCGTCGCAGCTGGTCGCCGCAGCCGCCGTCGTCCGCGGGGAGGCTGGCCGGTCGATATTCTGCAGGGTAGGCCGCAGCGGCAGCTGATGGCCACGGCTCTCTGACTGTCAACACGGCACGGCGCACAGTGTTTGCTTGCTGGATAGGCGCTGGCGCGCTTCTCGGGACCGAGCAGCTGTCGTGTCGCTTAATAGACTACGGGGTATTACTCGAGTAACGGCAGGGTTGTCAGCATAATCTGTGCCGTTATGCGAAAGCACGGGGCCCGTCTGGCATAAATGCAACCTCTGACAATAAAGTTACGTGAAGGGAATCAGAACGATCGATCGGGCAACACTGTCGAATTACAACGCTGCACCTGCTTAGCTGTCGATGTGACATCCTACCCGCATCGTAGATCAGATGAATATCGTGTGTGAACCGTGTTAAACATGTTGGACGAAATAATTGTTTAGTGCGTTGATTTTGAAATGGGAACTGGATTATAAACGGGTGAAGGATTAATTTAAAAGTTTTCTCTTAACCCTGTGCTGCACCAATTATTAAAAAGTTGGGGGAAAATTTTGAAATTGGGTTTTTGTAGTAAAGAAAAAGGCCTATTATTGTTTTTTGTTGTGGTCTTCAGTCCACAGACTGATGCAGCTCTCCACGCTACCTGTCCTGTGCAAGCCTCTTCATCTGAGAATACGAAAAGCTACCTACATCCTTTTGAATCTGCTTACTGTATTCGACCTTCGGTCTTCCTCTACGATTTTTACCCCAAACACTTCCTTTTAATGCTAAGTTGAATATTTCTTGATGTCCAACCACCTATCTGTTCTCTTTGTCAGGATACGCCAGAAACGTCTTTTCTCCCCAATTCTTTTGAGAACCTTCTCATTTATTACGTGATCTACCCATCTAATCTTTATCATTCGTTTGTAACACCACACTTCAAAAGCTACTAATATCTTTAGCTCTGAACTCCTTATCGTCCACGTTTCACTCCCATACAATGCTACACTCCAGACAAATGGTTTCAGAAAGGACTTCCGAACATTTAAAATAATATTGGATGTCAACAACTTTCTCTTCTTCAGAAAAGCTTTTATTTCTATTTAATCTTTACTGCGGCCATCAGAAGTTATTTTGCTACCCAAATAACAAAACTCATCTACTACTTTTATTTTCTAATTACCTAATCTAATTCCTTCAGCATCGCCTGATTTCTGACAATCCATTCCATTACCCTTTTTTTTTACTCTTGTAAATGTTCATCATGTCACTATAGTATTGTAGTTGGAACGTGGTTGAGAAGTTTGAGATGACCGGATTACAGATTTGAATCCCATTGCGAATAAATGCGGTGTCATAGAAGTTGTGTCCCTCAGGACGTGAGGAACACAATTTGAACAAAGTGTCCGAGTGGGATGTCACATGCGAAGTAGCTGGACAGGAACATAGTAATTAGTACCACACACAAGAATTGTAAAGCTGGTACCAATTCATAACCTTGGTATATTTCCTCAGATGTACAAATCAAAAGAGCCTGCTGCTCTATAGCAAATACATCGAATTCTCAATACAATACAAGCAAAAGGGCAGCCAGGGCTAACTGCAGAGAACAACAAACATGCCACTTCCTGAGGCAACCAAGAACTGAGACTGTCCACCTGAGGTAAGTCAGCTAATCGGGCGTCCTGGCTGGCAGACGGAGCTGGCGCGCGCATGTGGTGTGTAAGCTGCTGTCTGCCCCCATGGCACAGTGTAACGTATACAGAGAAGCAGCCCCCCCCCTAAACCACTGTCCTACGCTCCCCTCGTAGTTCCGTAAGATGCTAGCAGGTGTCAGTTCACTGGCTTAGTACCGGTAGACCACACTAGAGGCACTTATGAGGGTGCCTCTCGCACGTCAGAGGGTTGATTGGAGCGGAGGCCGAGGGGAGAGCTCGTACCGCCTGCCACGAGGCCACAGCTGTGTCTGGCTTGCTGGCGTTTGGGGGGAGGTGATGGTCGGGACAGCCGCTACCTGCCGCCTGCTCTGGCCAGTTTAAAGGGCTGCTTCTGCCCGCAGCACCATCATGGGGCATCTTACGGAACTGCTTCAGCACCCCCACGCCGCACCCCTGAGCGTGGGACCGGGCCCTTACGGAGATTTCCCGTCTGTATATATTTGTCTGTGCCCGTGGGCTCCGACGGGCCACGGGCGAAGCTGCTGGTGAGGCCTCCGCTGCCAGCGCCACGCCCTCCTGGTGCCGGCCGCGGGCGCTTTGAAGAGTCGTAGCTGTCGACTCTTCAGAATGCATGCATCCTCCACTCAAGCACTGACTTCAATTGGCCGCCTCTTTGCAAACGATTTGGTGTTAGTTGCGTCCAAAGCATTATGGTCGCTTGTAGACGATGTCGCTGGCTATATGTGACCATGGGTGAGTAATTTAGAGAACATAAATTTACTGTCCACAAACTGAACACACTATAGCTCTGATCTTTCTTAATTTAACTAATAAAACTAGAATAATTTCATGTAAACGTCGATATTGTGATCAGGAATAAATGAGGAAGTCGACTTCCTAGTCGTTACAAGAGCAGAGATACAGGCGAAAGTGTGTTTATCCGTTTCTGCCATTTTGGGTGCCCTGCAAAACTAGTGTTTTGTATGGGAATTGTATCAGCCTGCATTGTCAACCTGATCTCCAGGATGTTCAACATGTCAGGGACAGGAAATACTAAGAGAAGTTGAGGATGAGGTGGACATAGAGAATGAGGAGGATAAGATGGACAAAGATTAAATGTTGAACAGACGAACAGAGAAGTGGGTGTGAGGGATGGCCAGAGAAAGGTGAGGGGTGGACACATACAGGAAAAATTGGGAATTGGTCTGATAAGTTGAAAGAGAGGATGGATAGGTGGAGAAAGAATTGGTGAGAGAGAGAGAGAGAGAGAGAGAGAGAGAGAGAGAGAGAGAGAGAGAGAGAGAGAGAGAGAGAGAAGGAAGGGTTGGAATTAGATGGAGAAACAAGCAGATGGACAAGCAAGAGGAGATGAAATGAAACAAGGAATAAGAAGAGACAGCTACAAAGATGATGTACAGTCATAGATTTGGTGGTAGGAGATAGGAATGAGGAGATGGAGAGAGGAAGTGGAAAGCAAGAGATAGTAGTATATAAATGGGATGAGATGTGGGAGGGAGGAAGAGGAGGAGGAGGAGGAGGAGGAGGAGGAGGAGGAGATGGGCAAACATTGAGATGGAGGAGATGCAGAGACAGAGAGAGAGAGAGAGAGAGAGAGAAAGAGAGAGAGAGAGAGGAGAGAGGGAGAGAGGGAAGGGGATAGTTGGAGAGAGAAGTCGGGGAAAATAGACTGGAGGGGTGAGGATGAGATGGTCATAGATTAAGGGAGATGGATGAAGAGATGGGGAAAGAGGTAATGCTTACAAAAACGTGTGTGATAAACATTAGTAAGTTACATGTGCAGATGGGCATGGCTAACAATAGACAGAGGGGATGGGAAGGAGAGATGAGAAACAAGAAAGGACTATATTGGCCGCGGCGGATTAGCCTTGCGTGCTCGGGCTCCATGCTGCGGTGCGTGCCGCCGTTCGCCGCTGGGGGTTCGAGTCCCCTCTTCGGGCATGGGTGTTTGTGTTGTCCTTACGTTAGATTACCTTAGTTTAAGTAGTTTGTAAGATAAGGACTAACTACGCAGTTGAGTCCGATAGATTTACAAACAAACAATTTGGACTATATTGACACAGAAAATGGGAGAATGAAATGGACAAAAGCGGCTCAGAGTATGGACATAGAGAACGGGGGAGGAGGTGATGGATGGAAAGTGAATAAATGTGTGAATTGCATGTGCCTTAGTTAGGATCCACTCTCAAAAACATTTCGTGAGATATATCATCACAAATAGCACGAAGCGCAAAAGCTGACTTATCATGCTATATGAGAGTACTTGGCTATTTGCAACAAATTTTAAATGTAATTGCAAACCTACATGATACTTTTCCTCTCTGGCATCCACACCAAAATGATGAAACGAAAAAAGTTCTCGCTTACTACTTTTCCGCTGTTCGTGCAGTAAAACCACGACAACAGAACTTCTATACTACTAACTGTATTCACGTAAAATTTTACAAACGTAAGGAGCTAACTGAACCACATAAATTCATTCGTGGGTAATGTAAATACCCACCTGACATTCATTGGAAGAATTCTAAGGAAATGTAGTCCTTCACAAACGACAGAGGAGAAACGCTCATTCGAGAAATACCTGAATATTGGTTGTCAATGAGGTATCTGTACCAGATAGGATACAAACAAGATTAACAAGCTTTCTGACAGATTCATTTAGTAAGAGCGATAGCGTCACAGAGATTATCGGCAAACTTTAGTTGCAGGAGCTGCAAAAGAAGCACTTTGCAATACAGTATGGTCTTCTGTTTAAAACAATGTTCACATGTCTGTAAATCTATCGGACCAAACTGCATGGTCATCAGTCCGTATCTTACAAACTACTTAAACCTAAGTAAACTAACCTACGGACAAACACACAGACTCATGCCCGAGGGAGGACTCGAACCTCCACGGCGAGCAACCGTGCGCTCCGCAGCGAGGTTCTTTACACCGCTCGGCTACTCCACCGCCTCTATGGTCTTCTGACAATTCCTAGAACGTACGTTCTATGAAAAGACAACCAGCATATTTGCTCCTCCTTGTATCACACGAAATGAATAAAATTTGAGATTACAGTACACAATGAGGTGTAACGGCAGGAGATTTGACCGCGAAATGCACAAACTAGCACAGAAAAAGTGGGTAGTGACAGTGGTGCACGAATTACTCTCCTCCACACAGCGTAAGGTAATTTGTAGTGTGAATGTACGTAGAATCTATTCACTTTGTCTACTCACGGAAATGTAAACAATTCTAAGTATTGATTCTTTGATTTCCCTTGAATAGCCACTTAATATTCCCCCAACCTTCTAGCCTAATTAATTTCTTTAATACTAGTTTTCCATATAAGTTCTTGCCATTTATACAGCTAGTTTATGGTTTTTCTAGCAACATCTCTAATTTTCTCGTTGCTGTACGTGCATCGTTAGACTTACGCGTGTCTTGTAGCATTTCATGCTTAGCTGTTTTGCATTTTCTGTCAATGTGCTTGTTCTTCTTTTCTTATTTTTTTCTATTTTTGTCATCTAAGGACCACACACTAATTTAAATGCTTCTTCCTTTGTTATGGTTTCTTTTTCCTACAGTATTTTTCGTCTTATCGCTATGTATACTTTATCTCTCCTCAGACCATTTAGACCTTGGCTTCTTCTCCCTCCTGACTTGGAATCCTTCCATTTTTAACACTGTCTTACAAAAGAGCTGAGCTTTATTTCTGTTGTATCTTTATCACTTTTTTTTTACTAAATATTTTCTAACTTCTAAAATTTAAGCTATTGCCCGAAAGATATTTAAAATCGAATATAATGTCCCGAAGATACTTAAAAATCTGTTTGGTTAACCTGTTGCTGCACATTCTGTATAAATATCCAAAACATAGCAGTCGCCTCTTCTGTAGTGTTTTTAGTTATATTTTTTGTGATGCGATATACTTGTTAAGGCGCTGTAGAGTAGCCAAGCGTTCTAAAGAACCTTGCTGCGGAGCGCACGGGTGCTCGCCGTTGCGGGTTGGAGTCCTCCCTCGGGAAAGGGTGTTTGTGTTGTCATTAGCATAAGTCTGTAACGATATACCAATTTTTTTTTTTGTTTATCTTTGATCAGCGATGCTTATTGCCTCCGGTTCCCTCTGACTCGCAATGCAACTAATTTAATTTCGTTCGTCATTTTTTAATTCCGAACAAGCAAGAAGATGGAACCGTGATAGTAGTTTTACTCACTCTCTTGTCTGTATCCGATGTGTCAAGACGTCTTTCATACCTGTATCGAGTCATGTAAGTAAGAATAATGCAAACTGTTGCTGAAAGTATATTATTTAAATTTAAAACCTTTTCCTCTCCTTGGTTTTCTTTTAAATCAAACTCCTCCGCGCCAAATATTTAATTTCTTATTGTTTTCAGCTCCTCGACGTCCGTAATAGTTTAATATTCAGACGCCATTACAATCGCTTCGCATTGTCTGCAAAATTTCAATCACAATCAGTCATCGTTATACAATACTGTGCTTGATTTTATAACCTGCAGTCATTTCTTTTATAATTTCAAGAAGTCAGATCATTTTTCTATTATTATTATTATTATTATTATTATTATTATTATTATTATTATTATTATTATTCTATCATTAACAATAACTTCGTGTTCCACCCACGGTCACCCACAAGGAAAAGCGAAGTGAAGTCTGAGCACTGATCTCCTTCGGAAAGTATCTCGAACGTTCACGTATTAAATAAGTAAAAGTTATCACTTCCAGCTTCTACAATACTAAGCGCAGGATCCAGCTAGATGCTTTCCGTAAGTCTTGTAACATGCTGATGCTTGTATTGTGAAATATGCAACCCGCGGTTTATTTGCTTTAATGTTCATTTTGTGCTGTACTTTAACTAAATTATTTCAAATTCGAAAATTCGGTACCATCAATTCCTTGTTAAAACTATAATCGCGAGATCTACTTTAACAATTATGGCATCATACGAAGCAAGGGCAACGTTATAAGTTACTTTAAGTTAAAGTGGTTTGTAAGCCTATGGACTGATGACCAACGTAGTTAAGTCTGTCAGACTTACAAACATTTGGAGTTTTTTGAAACTTTTTAAATTTATATTTATTTATTTATATTTTTTTTTTCTTCGGGGAGTGGGGGACCGAAAATTTTTCAAATGATCCTTTTTTCTAGGTCTGTGTTGTGCATGTACTGCATTTACTGAAGTTTTCATGTTTTCTTCTCTTAACAGCTAAATTCAGATTGTCGTACAAATGATGACCAATAGAAGCCTTCTCGCTGTCGTAACCTCGGAACTGCTATGTGGGAGACGTATACGAACGTCATCCACGTTTCGGGTTCGCGACTGTTCTGTTTCAGGCTGTCGCACAGCCAGCTGCGTGCCGTTTGCCGTGGGCAGCAGACTCCCTTCTAACTCGCCACCCCGTCCCACCACCTCAATCCCGCAAGGCGGCAACCCCCAACCGGACAACCCCTCGGCCACTGCCAAGCCACAGAAGCCCCTAGGGCCGGGCGGTACGTGCTCGCGGTCTCCCAGCTCGCAGCTGCCCACCGCCAGCAGACGGATGGACCACAGCTGCGCCTTACTTCTCAGCCGGCCAGTTCAGCTCTTCTACGAACACTATTTTATACTTTGGGCATCCAAAGCTACAATACACTGTTAAGAAGTTCTAGAAGGTTACACAGAAAACTCAGGATTTCTCTCCATGAATTATCGTAATCCGCCTTAGCTGTCTTTTATGCCTTTATTAGGCTACGGCCGGTTTCGCACCATTAAAAGTGCATCTTCTGTACTAATAAAAACAACATATGTTATTTGGCATGTTGTCAGGGAGGCGGTCTAAATATTTTGATTAAGTAGACGATGTATCTAGTCTTGATCGCAAAATTTATTGACAATAATGACCGGTTTCAACTCATTTCTGAGTCATGCTCGGATCAGTTTCCTTGTTTGTCAATAGTATCTGCCATCAGACAGTATAACCTTCCCGGTCAAGACTATAGATATTGCCTAACTTAAAAAAAAAAACCACTTGTCATACACATGTACTATTAATATTGCCGCGAGACAGCACGTAAACCAACTGCAGGGGATAGCGTCATCGACTGCGGTGCTGAAGGTCGCCCTTTCAATCCAGCCCACCGGCAAAAATTTATTTCTTTGTAATTAACAATTCCAGAATGTTCTACATCTTTCTTATGTTCACTTGTAAATTCTACTTGTTTCTTAAGTTAACTGTTCTTCTAATTTCTGGCACATTCTGTCTGTGTATGAACCCGGCTCCCAACATGAACATTGGTACGTCGCAATAAGTCATTCCACTTCTTGTAAATTAAGGCTGGTGTACAGCAGGTTTTTCTAATTTTGTAAATATTAGTAGTTATAAACCCTGTGTATAACAAGTGGTTTTCATTAATACAGATTCCTGGAGATGCACCTTTAATGGTGAGAAATCGGTCGTAACCTAATAAAGGGATAAAAAGACAGCTATGGCGGATTACGAAAATTCATGTAAAGGAATTCTGGCTTAATTGCCTTTATTACCTTCTAGAATTTCTTAATCTTGTACGAAGCTTTTATTGTTTACACTGGTTATTTAAGACAGATTCGTGAAACGTTGGCGGATTAGTCGTTTAACATACACTTACCCCATTGCATTGGTTTCAACTATGTCCAAAGTTCTTTTAGGTCCCTTTCAGTTTTATTCGCTTCCATTCTACATAAATACATTGTTTCAGTTCGGATAGCCTGTTAATCGTCGAAAATAATTATATCTGAGGAAAAGAATAACACTGGGACGAGTTAGGTGAACAGTGTTGGTGTGGACCTTGTTTAAGCCCAGCTAGAGCAATCTTGCAAACAATACAGCCCAACTGAGATTTCACTTATTTCAGATTGGTGTGCTGGGATCTATCTGGTGACAATTCTGAAGGCAAAGCAACGTTACCTGGATATAGTTACCTACGTGACATCGGTGAGTATTCCTTCAGTCATCCATCACGTAAACCCAGCAACAAATCCCGTCCAGACAAGCAATATTGTTCCATCTACAATAACGGAGAGGAATATCACACTGTTACTAATTAGGAGAATCAAAGTGGCTAATTAACAAAAGAAAGCATTTCATGTATTGCTGTAGCATAATGTGAAGTCTGTTTAAATGCATTAAAACGTCAAGTTAATGACACATAATTCCGAAATTCCTTCACGAAAGAAGATAAAGCAAATACTCCTAAATTCGTATCAAGAACAGCTGATACCCATAGTGTACTGAAGCAACTTGAATTACTTAACAAAAATAAGTCCAGCGGTCCCGATTGTAGCCCAATTAGTTTCCTTTCAGGGTATGCTGATGAAATAGTGCCTTACCTAGTTATCATATATAACCGATCGCGCCGTACCCAAAGGCTGGAAAGTTGCACAGATTACGCCAATGTTCAAGAAAGGCCATATTCTCGAAGTTCAATGTGCGTGGTTTTTGTCGTTAAACGATGTCCTATAGGTTCCCCACAGGTATAAGTCCAGAGGAGTTAAATCTGAGGAACGTAGTGGATACTACACAGCAACTCTACGGCTTATGCATCTTCGGCTCTGATACTCATTTCGCCGTTACCGTTGAACCTCATTAATGTTTTCGTACTTAAAATACCACTTCAAAACTGACTTGCTTTCATCAAATATAAGCCTTGCGCGAGCCATGTTTGCTCCAGTGACTAGTTGCAACTATGAACAAAACACTGATTATCCGGCGACTGTCATCTGACAAAACAAAACAACGCAATTCAAGGCTTGTGTGGCGATTGCCGGAACTAGAAACTATTACACTACCAAAGATGAGACAACTCCGTCAATTAGTTAGCAAGTTATGGAACTTTAAACAATGGAAACATTTTTTGGACCCCCCCCCCCTCTCTCTCTCTCTCTCTCTCTCTCTCTCTCTCCCTCTCTCTCTTTCTCTGCCATCGGCCTATGCCGGAAGAGTTAACGTGGTTTAAAAATTAAGTGGACTCATCTTACACGGACACACTGCAAAGAATCCGATAAGGTATTGCGAAGTCTTGCATATGGAATTCTCTACATGAAACTAAAGCAAATTGAAAAACTTACTGATACCAATTTAGACCCAGATGCGACATCCAGAGTTTATTTGATTTGTTCAAAGCAAAAGCCAAAGGCTAAAGAACAAATAATAGCACAGCTCCTTAACACTGGGTTGAAGGTGCTATATTCAAATGGCGTGGATGAAACTAAAGCTTCGAAAAATGCAACACAATTGCTGGAAGAGACTTCAGTTCAGCGGAACTGGGGTTACATTAGAGCCAACTGCACATTTATGGCGACAGACAATATTGCTTTGTCTAGTAGAAGTAAAAAGGAAAGTTAACGAAGCTCAGATGAAATGGGAGGAAAAGTAGGCCGAGGAGACTGAGGCGCTTCAGTCACGGTCTACACGGCCACTACGGTCGGGGGTTCGAATCCCCCCTCGGGCATGGATATTTGTGCCGTCCTTAGTATAAGGTAGTTGATAAGTAGTTTGTAAGTTTAGCGACTGATGACCCCGTAGTTAAGTCCCATAAGCTTAACAAACATTTGAACATTTTTTGGAGGAAAAGTATGGAAAAAAATCAGCAGGTTTCCAGAACAACACCGGCGTGAACGGCCGTCACGAAAAACCAGCTCAATTGAAAGTAGCATGTCCAAAATGTACCGAAAGTGAAGTACGGCACATTCGTTTATGTACAACGTTCATTCTCAGCATATCGTGGGGTTTCCCCTGTAAAATCTACAAAAGGTTTCAGTCATACATTGTAAAACTTTTGGCTCTTTGGGGCCAGCAGCACAATAAAGGTCATATATTGACATTTTAACTAAAGAAAGTTCCAAATTTCCATGGGACACTCCATGGATTATTCAGCAAAAAAAATTTTTGGCAACTAGAAGATCCTTATGGGATTCGATTATTAAGGAGTCCGTTGAAATACGGTTTACAGAAGACCTGATAACTCGGGAAGGCGCCTTTCAAATGGATAAAGCATGGGACCCTCTAATTTCTTCAATCGCTTCACAAAGACATAGATCTACATCTAGTGCGACCTCTGACAAAAAGTTATTTTTTTTTCCGACCACTGCGCTTAAGATTCGCGAAGGTGCATTCCGACAGATGGCGCGAATGTAAGTACACCATTACGCAGACGCGGCCAGCTGCTACTGCAGAGCGCGCCAAATTCGATAGGCGGCGCGCTAGTACCATCCTCACTGCGCAAGCGCCACCGCACCGATCTTCGGTATATATAGAACGACGCGCACAAGTAATCTTCAGTCTCGTACTCACCTGAAGATGGCTGCATGTTTGTCAGCCGAAATATCCTTGGAAGACATCAGCATGATCCGGATGATGGACCAACTTTAGATTTGTTTTTATTTCGTTACTACAGATTATTTCGGCGCATTCTTGCCATTTTCAAATGTCCTGCAGATATAGGTGATAATTTTTACATAGTATTTCCTATTTTTAATTGTTGTTATTGTTGTGGTCTTCAGTCCGCAGACTGGTTTTATGCAGCTCTCCACACTACTCTAGCCTGTGCAAGTCTCTTCATTTGACAATACGTTCGGCAACCTACATCCTTTTGAATCTTCTTACTGTATCCGTCCGTCGGTCTGCCTCTACGATTTTTATCCCACACGCTTCCTTCTAATGCTAAGTTGACAATCCCTTGATGTCTCAGAATGTGTCCAACCAATCTATCCCTTCTCTTAGTCAGGATATGCATTTCTCCGCGATTCGGTTAAGCACCTCCTCATTAGTTACGTGATCTACCCAACTAATTTTCATCATTAGTCTGTAGCACCACATTTCAAAAGCCTCTATCATCTTTTTTCTGAACTCCTTATCGTCCACGTGTCACTCTCATACAACACGGAAGCATTGTAAGGACCCCGAACAAACTTCAAAAGAACTTTCTTGAAAACAAATCGATAAATTTAGTTTTACTGGATATTATAAACGCACGATTACCTTGAAAGTACGTATTGGAGATGTATTCGCAATTGCGGATAGGATTCAACATCAGCTGTGCGTTTTAATGTTGACATACGAAAGTTTGTACGTCACAGGGACTCGGAACCTGGAATTTCCGTTTTTCGCAAGTAGCCGCGTTAACCATAAACCGCTACCCGCGAGCCTCACGGACCAACGCAACCAATTTTCGCATGTATACATTATATCTTACGGCTGATACTGAATCGTATTTTATATTCTATAGGGCCGCAGCATAGTAAAAGGCAGCATTAATGATCCAAATCCCGGCTACGTAATATTTATTTTCACACGACAGGCCATTACCAAGTGACCTGTGGTACAAGGTCGGTGGCGTTTTGTTTGAACAAATTTTATAAATCGTATTCTGAAACTATAATAACCGTTTTTACTTGCGTCTAGATGGAATTACGTGCATTTACCATTGTATTGGACGGTCTGTTTATGAATTACCTCCTGGCATTATTAACAGTTTTGACAGCTCCGATGATATATTTTTACAGATTATCATTTGACGGTGACCAAGATGATGTTTATATTGCTATCTGTTGTAGTTGCGATCTCTGGTGCTTGCATTTCATTTAAGTGCAACGATTTTGTAATATATAAGTCGTAAAATCGGCGAAATATAGATGTTATTGCTGTTATATAATTCTGTGTGTAATCTTTTATCTTCTACATTTTGGTGTTATATTCTCGTATTTGCACTTCGCGATATAGCAGCGCAATTATTTGTTTAAGTTGGTGTTCTACTTAATGACTTAGAGTCTTTGGTTGAGCAATGGAGCAATTTTAGCCTTTTTCTATCATGAGAATCTATTGAATGTATTGAAATTGTCAAACGATATTCAAAAATTTTTTAAAATACCTGAAGGTAATTGACAAACATCGGACACTCCAATATGATGATATACGCATGTCATTACATTGGGCGTAAGTAAATATCATTGTTATATATTTTGCAGAGTAAGATTTGTAATTAAAAATACTGTGTAAAAATTATTACCTATATCTGCAGTGACGAAATAAAAACAAATCTAAACTTAGCAGCAAGTTTGCAACTTCCCTTAGTATGAATATATTGTAGAGCCAGTTATGTTCGAATGTTTGAAACCATTGGATTTTTTGGAGCTTTTTAAATTTTGTAGGCCTATTTACATGTATTTCAACGTGCGGCTGCTGATCTGCTTTGTATTTTTATATTCGAAAACTATTAATACGTTCGCAATTACTGACTCCTGCACACACCATTCATCCACCACGATGATATGGTCATGTTTTCTTCACATAAGCAGGATTATTCCACGTTCTCTGGAGATGACGGAACGACGATTATCCGGCTGTACTGAAAATTTTGACTCATCTGTGAACAGAACCCGGTGCCATTTCTTACGACACCAATAGCGATGTTCCTCCGCCTAGTTTCATCACGCTAAACGGCGTCGTATTTTAATGGGACATACACCATAGGCCTCCGTTCGTAGACACCACATTCCCAAAGGCGATTTCGGACAGTATCTGTTGATATTGCGCGTCCTATTGCTTCCTGGAAGGAGCAATGCAGCTGAGTTGCACTCAGCCTCCTCCCTCTACGGGCTGTTAACCAGAGACAATGGTCATCTCTGATTGATGCGATCCGTGGACGATCTTGGCCTTGCCTTCTTTTAACGGTTCATGTTGACTGAAATCACGTCCATGTCCCGGAAATTACACTTTGTGACCCTGGAATACCTGCAGCCATCACCTTTTGTAGCTGTCCCGCTTCCAACCTTTCTATGATTCTCCATCCCATACCTTCGTATAAGTTTCTTTGTTGTTTCGTTGCACTACCTGCTCACTAGACTATCTGAACTCGACTGCTTGTGTAATTCGTTTGGTAGAGTAAAAACAAGTCAACATCAACTGAGGCGGCAGCAACTTTGTCATATTAACACTATCTCGGTTGGACTAATGTTTTCTCCACTCGGCAGAACCGACAGAAAGACGTCAAACAATTTCAGTTAATTCTGCCGATGACAATACTTCAGAATCTATAGTCGGGCTGAAATACGATGATCCCTGGCTCCGCCTACTGGACTGGGAGATCCCCCCGGCCGCGGAAAGTGAAAGCAACCTTGTTGCCAGGTAGTTAGTTCGCTGCCGGACAGTGTAGGTAACGGTCGCTGTTGACTGACAGAACTGGCGAAAGTGCACAGTGCAGCCGAATACCCGCATGCAAAGCCGATTGGCTCAAGCACCAGGGATCATCCTATTTCGGCTCGACTATACAAATCTATACAAAACTATAAATTCTTTCCACCATTGTCCTTGTGATACTATTGTCGATCCGGTTACGGCCATCGAGTGTGGCTGGACGGTAGATAGTTGTGGAGTGTGGCACTCTCAGTCTACCATTCACGATACACTCCTGTCATGGTTGTGAAGTCGAAATCCTGCATCACCTGCCGAAATCGAAATTCGACTCAGTCGGTTCCCAACCACCTTAACCCGTTCGCATGGGGTCAGGACACGACGACATTGCTTTGCGCAACCAAGTAAGACTACCACAGAACTGCAACCGCCACAGAAGGAGTGTGGTGACTATGAAACGTAGATACGTAATGCTGAATGTCTGCAAATCATATCTTTGGCTCCACGAGGACAATCTTCGGTATGCGCTGCCCCGCGTTTGAGCTAACAAGGGGAGGTCGCCGAATTCGTCCAAATTTATGGTACATTTAGGGCGTGGTGAGATATCAAAATGCACCAAGTGGGAACCCCAGATGGCTAAGAGCTTAGGAAATAAAAGGAATTTGGATACGGATCTATCACCATATGCACCTTATTAATTGCCCCTGAGAAAATTGTTTAGAAACTGGTGTTTGGCTCACCGGTAAGCTATCGGATTTTTATTGAAAGGTTCGCGGGTTCAATTCCGCCCGGCGGCAAATATTTGTTTGTTCAAATGTTCAAATGTTTGTAAAGCTTATGGGACTTAACTACGGGGTCATCAGTCCCTAAACTTACAAACTACTTATGAACTACTTACAAACTAGGACGGCACAAATATCCATGCCCGAGGGGGGATTCGAACCCCCGACCGTAGTGGCCGTGCTGACCGTGACTGGAGCGCCTCAGTCACCTCGGCCACCGCGGCCGGCATTTGTTTGTTCCTTGGCAATGCCTACACTACTGACTTCACAATTAACCGCAACATCATATATGTTATTGTCTTTATATGACTGTTTTCAGAATCAATCAAGTTTGTTTTTCTATGGAGACATTAAAAAAACCATGTAACTGCAAAAGGGCGGCGTTCATAACGTGCGCAAGATGCTGTCAAAATTATTGCTTTTCCTGTTTCTTCGATTAATACCAACTCGATACATGTAATTGATCAATATTGCAAAAAAATGGCGGTATCGATTTAAATACAGGACGTCCCCAAGGACGCGTTAACTACAGTACCTTTGTAAATTTTTGTAGTCCCGAATTTCATCCAAAGCCCCCCCCCCAATTTTTTTTTTTTGCTTATATAAATTACTAAAATAACCTACATGATGTTTTGTGATTAACAGTTAGTTAAACTACCAGAAGCAGAGTTCGCTTTGTTTGCAGATGATACAAATATTGCAATAATAGTAATAGAAAGTAATAGTAATAGTAATAGAAAGGTGTGCTAATGATATTTTCATGAACATTAATAAGTGGTTGAAAGCCAACTCATTGTCATTAAACTTTGAAAAAGACTCACTACATGCAGTTCAGAACATGTAAGAGATTTCCCGTCAGCATATGCATTAAGTATAGAAGAGGGGCAGATAGAAGAAGTTGAAAGTATTAAATTTCTGGAATTACATTTTGATAATAAATTTAGTTGGAAGTAGCACACCACAGAACTGCAGAAACGACTCAACAAATCTGTCTTTTCAATATGATTGTTACCAGACATAGGAGACAAAAAAAAAGTTTGCATACTTTTTTTACTTTCATTCCCTAATGTCATATGGTATAATATTTTGGGGTAACTCTTCAAGTCAGTCAAAAGTCTTCATAGTTCAAAAACGTGTAATACGTATTATTTGTGGAGTAAATTCACGGACGTCCTGTAGAAGCCTCTTCAAAGAACTGGGTATATTAACTACTGTCTCTCAGTATATTTATTCCTTAATGAAATTTGTCATAAATAATATATCCCTTTTTCCGAACAAACAGCTCAATTCATACATACAATACTATGAATAAAAATGATATACACAAGGACTTAAAATCACTACCTAGGAACACACATTTTCAATAATTTACCATCAAGTATAAGAATATTAGCCACAAATAGAGATCAGTTTAAGAGGAACCTAAAAGACTTTCTAGTGGCTAACTCCTTTTACTCCATTAGTGAATTTCTAAATTGTACCAAATGATGCATGTACTACTTAAAAATGTATGTATCTGTATTATAAGTATTATCAATTACTCAACTGGTAAATTTTGTTTCTTGACATGTTCCACATCCACGAGGATCTCCTCAACATGGATCTACGGAACGAAAAACTAATCTAATCTACATCTAAATCTTAATCAATACTCTGGAAACCACTGTGAAGTTCATGTCAGAGAGTACGTTCCACTGTACCAATTATTAGGATTTTTCCCGTTCCATTCACGTATTGAGCGTGGGAATTGTTT
Organism: Locusta migratoria; assembly: GCA_026315105.1. Taxonomy (NCBI): domain Eukaryota; kingdom Metazoa; phylum Arthropoda; class Insecta; order Orthoptera; family Acrididae; genus Locusta; species Locusta migratoria. Next base: position 904,925,258 of record CM048744.1, on the reverse strand, counting down.
AAATGCCTCATTGTTTGCTGTAATTAATCAAATCTTTTCCCCACGATCCCTACAGGAACATGTAGGTGTACGTATCGCCAAGGAGCAGAAAAAAAATGCCGACGGGTGTAGCTGATCCCGCGACCTTCTCACTACGAAACCGATTGTTTATCGCTGAGCCAAACTGTGCTTGCTATACACGCCGTCACAGGGACATCTGATAAGATGCATATGGAGATAGATCCGTATCACACTTCCTTCTATTTCCTAAACGCTTTGCCATCTGGAGTTCTCACTTGAGGCACTTTCGTGTTTCACCACGCCCTACATGTACCATAAATTAGGACGAATTCAGCGATGACGAGTAGGAGTGTGGTTACCGGCCACCGATCACCTACAAGTGAGCACGAGTAGTGTTGTGCAAGCAGTCATGGAATGCAGTCGGTAATTGCATTATGAGCTTGCTTCATTTGAATCCTTTGTCTGTGTTGATGTTGAGAAATACTTGAAATAGTAATAAAAACGGAGGAAGTGTGATGTGCGCAATTTCGATTTTTTTAATTTACATTGTGGTTTTTCTTTTGTTGGTAGTAAAGAGAGATTGATCTTTATCGGAAAGGAAGAATAAAAAAAATGACTTACTGGAAAGATTTATGTTAGGCATTCCCACGTTGCAATCACCATTTTTATACAACATTGTTCAAGTTCATGTTTTAATTTCACGAAGAAAATATAAGTGCTTCCGTTTAAATTCCAACCTCAAGTCTTTTTCGTGTTAGTCATTTATCCCGAACCACAATTAGTTATTTCTTTAAATACTACCTAGGTAATTGGTATTTATGTAGTTAGTGGATTCGCATTGTACACATGCGAATTCTGTAGCTAGTTTTATACCTATCAGCAAGCAATTTTTTTTTTTCTTTTTTCCAGTAATCCTGAGAGCAGTTGCACAATTGTTTCCTTGCGCACACGTAGGCCATAAAATCAGTGTTAACCGTTGGGTGAGATAATTCAGGAATAATTTTTGAACTCAGATCTAATTGGCAATCAGTCACTTATGCAGCAAGCTGGTGTCCTATTGTTATTTCTTGAAATACTACATAGGTAACTGGTATTTATTTAGTTAGTGGATTCGCATTGTACACATGCGAATTCTGTAGCTAGTTTTTGACCTATCAGCAAGCACATTTTTTTTCTTTTTTCCAGTAATCCTGAGAGCAGTTGCACAATTGTTTCCTTGCGCACACGTAGGCCATAAAATCAGTGTTAACCGTTGGGTGAGATAATTCAGGAATAATTTTTGAACTCAGATCTAATTGGCAATCAGTCACTTATGCAGCAAGCTGGTGTCCTATTGTTATTTCTTTAAATACTACATAGGTAACTGGTATTTATGTAGTTAGTGGATTCGCATTGTACACATGCGAATTCTGTAGCTAGTTTTTGACCTATCAGCAAGCACTTTTTTTTTCTTTTTTCCAGTAATCCTGAGAGCAGTTGCACAATTGTTTTCTTGCGCACAGGTAGGCCATAAAATCAGTATTAACCGTTGGGTGAGATAATTCAGGAATAATTTTTGAACTCAGATCTAATTGGCAATCAGTCACTTATGCAGCAAGCTGGTGTCCTATTGTCCAAATAGTTGCAATCTTTAATGGGTGGCATATTTTCTACCAGAGGTCAAATTGCCCAATCTATGAATGGTCAGAATTTGATTTTATTACATTTTTCGTTTTGTTCAAAGTCATGCTTAACTAATTAGATAAAGTGTTCAGTCAGATTAGCAAGTGTGAGTCGAAGCTTAGTTTCTCTTAAACTACCCATACACACGCAACTGCACACGACGCAACTGTTTGAGAAACCACTAAAGTACGGTGAGGCAATTTTATTGACAATCTGCGAGTACAATACTAAACATTATTATTTTAATTACGACACCAATCATATATTTATTTGATCTATTATAATCTTTACATTATAATATTTTAACATATTTCTATCAAATAACGCACCTACTCCATCCCGGCCCCATTTTCCTATGACAATTACTAAGTCAGTGCAAGTAGAACAGAAAGTGAGTTTGTAAGAATGAAAAACCAACTGTATCTTCGGGCTGGGCTTTATGCGACACAAATTCAGGTCTCACCGAGGAGAGTTCTGAACGGACTAAGACAGAAAACGAAGTGATGGTAAAGAGAATCCGTTTTCCGACTGAGGCAAAGAACTTAAGAAAAAGAGAGTATTATGAAATGTGTTTCACAATGCGAAATTGGTAGTTATACCTTAAGAACGAATATATGTTCCCTATACCAAAATTGAAAATTCTCGGTAGATTTTTGCGGCAATGTGTATACGCAATGAATACCGAAAAAGTGAACTTCAGGAATTTAGAAAGATGTATGTAATAGAAATTGGTGTACAGTTTGCCTATTGGCTTTGATAATTGAAAGATTTAGCTTATGACCTACAGCTTCGATACTGTGCAGATATACAAGATGATAAATTTGTAACTTAGTGTGTTAGACCGTAGTTAAGCAAATGAGCGCAGATGTCATTTGTTTTTCGGTTCTGTAGGTGAAACAGGAGTTTATCGTTCTATTGTAGAACTAGTATTGGATGTGGTCAAAAATCGACCAGTTGTGTTTACAATGGTCACTGGAGGTAACATTTTACGTATCATGTCGGCGGCTTCGCATGATTATATTGGCAACATCAACAACAGGATAGAAAATCTTTGTCCATTTGTTCGAATCACATAGAATGACTCGATTAGTGTATCGTACAGACCATGAAGTAAACAAATAATGCTGTTCCTGCTTTATGGTTGACAGGTTTTTGTATGTACACTCGTCCGCTCAGTAAAAATAATTGTCCTCGTAAAGCGAAGATTCCATGAGAAAACATCAGCGTTGTCAAGCGATTGGCTAAAATGAAGACTCACAGGAGTCTCACTATTCATCATCTGTTGCCAATATTATCATAGGAGGCCGATGGGTTATTTGGTAAAATTTAACCGGCACTGGGAGGTATGAAACGGTATCTTTTACGTGTTAAGGAAAATGCCTGACACAATAACAACAAATAAAAACGGAAGTATATACTTCTCATGCCATTTTCGAATTATATAACTTTCATTAGCCTAATATTTGAAATGGAACTACAATTTCGGTGTTCGTATATTTATACAACCCCAAGATATAATGTTATTTCGATACTGCGATATTCAGAATTCCAGAGCTGACAACATGTCGACTTCGTAGTTCCACCCGTGCAGCGCTACATGCCTCTCCCGGCGCATCATCATTTATATCGGCATTCTCGACTTCGTAGTTCCACCCGAGCACCGCTAGATGCCTCACCCGGCGCATCATCCTTCAAATCGGCATTCATATGAAAACATCCATTTTTCTTAACCACTCTTAATCACTGCGAAAATGAAGCATTTGAACGGCACAAGAAAGTGAGTTGGGAGAACTCCATGTATCGATATTCACTTACTTTAATACTTTATTTTAATACTGCAGATGCGCTGCATTCCAGCGTCTTTGGTAGAGGCAAATACCCAATCAGTGAGCTGATTGTTGGATAATGTAGAACTTGATCCAAGCTGTAGATAGGAAAATTTCTACTTCCTTTTACCACTTTCAAAAAAAATGTTCAAATGTTTGTTAAGCTTATGGGACTTAACTACGGGGTCATCAGTCCATAAACTTACAAACTACTTATGAACTACTTACGAACTAGGACGGCACAAATATCCATGCCCGAGGGGGGATTCGAACCCCCGACCGTAGTGGCCGTGCTGACCGTGACTGGAGCGCCTTAGTCACCTCGGCCACCGCGGCCGGCTTTACCACTTTTAATGGCTAAATGCACACTTAATATTTATATTCGTGAAATCTACGTCAAACAATCTTTCGAATTATGTAACTTTCATTGGCCTTCTTGTACGAATAAATTAGTAATTTGTACAACAATTTTCGTGTTAGCGTATTTATATAATGATATTAGTCGTGTTGCCGATTACTGCTGGCAATATAATTTAAAATATTGGTTTCTCATGCTACAATATCAATAACATAAATGGGTCACACGATGGAATTAAAATTTCGATACATAAAGACCCATGAATAACGTGATAACCATACATTTCTCAATTACAACCGTAATGGCTATCAGGAGTAATTTATTTGTATTGATCACTTTTATATATCAGCGGATGTATGAGGGCAGGCGGTGTCGTATTGTAAGGTGAAATTGGAAAAATAAAAACGACTTAATTAAAACTAATGTCGTATGTTCATCTGGTAAAATAGTTTTATTTGACGCTACCGATATTGAAATAATTTGAACGAAGAATTTAAACTAATTGTTAAAATTAGTGGAAATTTAAAATTAATTCAAGTAATTGACTTTCTGGTTTGGAATTGAAAACGTGTACAATTCAGTCGCCGGTATGTATTTTAATTACAACGAAAATTAGAGGTCTGAGCGATATTATCATCGCAACTATCTCATGGTAATGTGTTTCATTGGAAGTCCACTGCCACATTGGCCGACGTAACATCCAATACCGCGAACAAGGAAGTTAAAATTTCAAAGTACTTGAACGGTACACAAAGTCAACGTCTTGCGATATTTTAATACGTGGACACGAAAACTGAAGTACCGCATTTAACTATCGTTTTTTTGCTTAGTTGTTGAATGAAACTTCTGATATTATAAAGGTTCTTTGCCATAGACACACAGTGAAAATCGCATGTTTATGTAACCGTAAGTCTAAGTAGATATTGCCATATCCATAACTCCATATCCCCAATCTTAACAACAATAACAATAATAATAATAATATATGTGAACTACGAAGAATGAAGTGCTAGCAAATTCAGACTTTTTTCTTAGATCAGGTGCTATGCTAAGAATAACACACTAAATTAACGTTTTGTGAAACCGAATTGTAGGGAGATTAATGTATAACTAATTCGTTTTCAATAACACACGCATACTGCGAAGCTATGGTCCACCAACTGATAGGTTGATTACGTTCTCAGCTGTGGAAACAAAAATATCGTAGTTACCATGTTTGTAAATATGGTCAGTTTATTGGCTTCATTATTTCGATTATTTTTCTGTAACAGTGTATTTCTGTAAAATTTCGTTCATTACTTCACACACACACACACACATTCGCAGAGAAAGAGAGAGAGAGAGAGAGAGAGAGAGAGAGAGAGAAAGAGAGAGAGAGAGAGAAGGGAAGATGGAAGACATGTAGATGAAATTGTCGTAGTTGGGTGTTTTAGCAAATTTCAGTATGAGCACACAGTTACAGCAACCGAGCGAGGTGGCGCAGTGGTAACACACTGGACTCGCATTCGGAAGGATGGTGTTTCAAATCCACCTCCGGCCATCCAGATTTAGGTTTTCCGTGATTTCCCTAAATCACTCCAGGCAAATGCCGGAATGGTTCCTTTGAAAGGGCACGGCCGATTTCCTTCCACATCCTTACCCAAACTTGCCGAGCGTAAGCTCCGTCTCTAATGACCACGCTGTCGACGGGACGTTAAACTTCAAGCTTCGTTCCTTCCTCCTTCCACAGTTACAGCAGCCTATTACTTGTAACATCTTGCCGAAAAGTAACTATTAGGAAGGCTGCGGGCTTAAGGCAGGAGCAGGGCCATCCATACTCCGCAAGCGACCCGACCGTGAGTGGCGGATGGTAACTTGAGTACCACTATCGGTTCTCCCTCCTATTCCAGTCAAGTGTTGTTCGGGAAAGAAAGATTGTCGGTATGCCTCTCTGTGGGCTCTTATCTCTCTGATTTTATGTTCATGATCTCTTCACGAAATATACGTTGGAGAGAGCAATGTATTGCTAGACCCCTCGGTAAAGTAAGGACTAGGTCAGTTCTAAACTTACTGAAACTAGAAAACTAAGTCCCATAGGCTTCGAAAAGTTAATCGGAGACCGAGCAACCGCCGAGTCATCCTGCGTCCGAAATGTGCTTCACACTCCCGGCCATCGTGTCAGTTTTCTTAACCCGAGGCCGAGTATCTCCGCAATTGGCCTCACAAGGTATGAAAAAAATGTTCAAATGTTTGTATAGTCTATGGGACTTAACTACGGGGTCATCAGTCCCTAAACCTACAAACTACTTATGAACTAGCTAATCCTAGGGACGGCACAAATATACATGCCCGAGGGGGGATTCGAACCCCCGACCGTAGTGGCCGTGCAGACCGTGACTGGAGCGCCTCAGTTCCCTCGGCCACCGCGGCCGGCTCACAAGGTCTGAGTACACCGCGCTTACCAACATCACTTATTATTCCCGGGCGATGATCCATCCACGTGCTAGCGAAACATGACAGTGCCTAACTTCTCATGCGGGAACGGCGTATTCACTGCGGCACAGCTCTTGGTCTCTGAACATACTCTTCTCAGTAATATTATAATTACTAGCTGAAAACCTTGCGTTGCCCGGGTATTTACTCATTTATTCCTTCCATTTTTCAGTTGTATATTCATTTGTATAAGTACTGTAGGTCTGTAAAGTCTCTTGGGAACACAATTAGTAGTAAAGAAGTAATAGATTAAAACTTGGTGCGTGATGGGGCGGTTTTCCATAAAAGTTACTATTTATGTGCTCATATTTTATGGACTACTTATCGCACTGTGATACAATTTACAACGAACACTCAACTACATGCGTGTATACTGTCTGTAAAGTTTCCTGCGACTACAATTTGTAGTGTAGAAATTATAAATTGTAACGTCCCACTGAATGCCGTAGTTTTAGTCCATGAACAGCGGAACGTTACTGTTTACGTGCTCGTATCTCATGAACTACTTGTCGGAATGTAATACAGTTTAGAAGCTACATTCAACTATATAGCTGTATACTGTCTGTAAAGTTTCCTGTTGCTACAATTTGTAGTGTTCAAATTATAAATTGTAGCGTAATACTGAGAGCCGTAGTTTTATTCCATAAACAGCGGAAAAGTAGTAAGCGAGAAACTTTTTCCCTTTCATCATTTTACTATGGTTGCCAGCGAGAAAAAAATTAATAATTGATTGAAATTACCATGTTTAAAGTTTGTTTCAAGTTGCTAAGTACTCTCATTCTCATATAATGTATTTGTGAAGTCTCATCGCATTATGGCAGTTTCTTGCAACTCCTATCGTTTATGGAGTTATATCTCATATACTATGTGTCGTATGTGGTTCGTACTCCTACAGAAGATGTTATCTCACATAAGGAATATGTGTGCCAAATTTGATGGAAATCGGTCCTGTGGTTTACGAGAAAATGAGCAGCATTGTCGCTTATGGCAGCAGTTTTTCGCGCGTCTCATTGTTTATCATTTTATATCTCGTGAACTATATATCGTATGTGATTCTTACACTTACGGCGACCGTCCTGATGGATTGAAGCTTACGTGTACAAAATTTCATAACGATTGGAACAAAACTGCAGATTTGTATGCAGCACGTACAAACATACGGACACTCTGCTTTATATATTAGATGTATTAAATTATTAAAAATTTAATACGACGGTGAGAAAGTAAATAAGAAGCAAAGAGATAGATACGCGAGTACTGTGATTAATAGACTGAAAATTGCTTTACTTTTTAGCTGACTTCACCTGTAAATTTAACAGTGGCGTATGCTGGATTTGTAACTTGGACCATCACTACTATCTCACTTTCTAAGGTTGTAATGAGAAAGAAATGCTAAGAAAAAAAATCGATATCTTGCGCTGTTTCCGATATATCGATAGTGATCGCGCCAAATATCTCAAGAAATTAGCATCGAACAAAGAGACGGTCACAGGCAACTGTAAAAGCGTTGAGGGGGACATGACACTGCACTCGCCCCCTCAGCCCCTACAAAAACCCGTGATGGGTGGGGGAACCAAATTTGGAATCTTTTATAGGAACGCCTACTTTTTACTGCAGTGCCTTTTGTAAGGATTCTTGTTGTTTTCCTCCTGTTCACTCTGCAAGTGCGAAAGAGCTGGAGTAGGCCTTTCCTGTTTTAAAATCACCAACTTGTCTTCGTATTTCAGCGTCGAGAATAATCTGTTCAGTAACTGCTTGATTACACATTGCCAATCCATGATGTAGAATCAGAACTAAGAACTGCCAAAGTACAATGCACACTGGCCGCGCGGGATTAGCCGAGCGGTCTAGAGCGACAAGTTACGGATCGCGCGGCCTCCCGCTTCGGAGGTTCGAATCCTCCCGCGGGCATGGATGTGTATGTTGTCCTTAGGTTAGTTTAACTTTGTTTGTAAGTCTAGGGACTGATGACCAACGTAGTTTAGTCCCATAAGAATTACAAACAAACATACAATGCAGACTATGATATAAATAACACCAATAGAACTGTTGAAAAACGTAACAAACATACAAACACGCCCTTTGTTGCTATAAATTGATGAAGAAATCGCAAAGAGTAAAGCACTAGATATACAGAGATGAACAATCCGCCACTTTGAATCAAATGTTCAAATGTTTGTTAAGCTTATGGGACTTAACTACGGGGTCATCAGTCCCTAAACTTACAAACTACTTAACAACTACCTTATACTAAGGACGGCACAAATATCCATGCCCGAGGGGGGATTCGAACCCCCGACCGTAGTGGCCGTGCAGACCGTGACTGGAAGGCCTCAGTCCCCTCGGCCACCAGGGCCGGCCATTTTGAATCCCAATCCGTCAACAGTGTTGTATGCTTTGTGTGGTGAAGTTTAGATCGAATATTTCGTGATTTTATTGTTTCACAGTGAGAAACGGTAGGTTGTGCAGCTCCAAACTGCTCAAATAATGGCAGACATGATAGCAACACTTTTTATTGGTTTCCTTCGAACCCAGATCGGCGTAAAAGGTGGCTTGTAAATTCCAAATGCCAAGTATTATCGCCAAAATCGACCAACTATTTGTGTAACGTTAAGCACGAAACAATTTTATATGTATATTAGAAATAGTTATGCTTAAGAGAGGTAGTAATGAAAATGTAGACCTAATACCTGTAAGCAACGTTTTATTTTAATTTTGCTAAATTGTTAATATAACACGATATACAGTGAGTTTAAAGATGTTTGTAAAAATGTTTTTTGAGCTTATGGGACTTAACTAAGGGGTCATCAGTCCCTAAACTTACAAATTCCTTTGAACTAGCTAAGACTAAAGACGGCACAAAAATCCATGCCCGGGGAGGGGGGGGGAATTAGAACCCCCGACCGTAGTGGCCGTGCACAACGTGACTGGCGCGCCGCAGACAGCTCACCCACTGCGGCCGGCAAAGTTATTTTTCTCGACTTTATTTAGACCAACTAGGGAGTTATTCTTAGGGCTGCTAATTGTATTTTAATTGATGCATGAGTGCAACTGGGTGTGCGTACTTAATTGTTTTTATTTAAATATGACCTTCAACACAGGAACATTTACGCGTAAGTCAAGCTATGAACAGTATGTCTAAAAAATAAAAATAATAAATTGAACTTCGCAAAGAATGGGAACAGGAATTAAGTCGTGTATGAAAGGCATTAAATTCTAACCTTAGCATCCAAGTAACACTTTATAACGAAGTGTATGCTACCAGAGAGACTTTATTTAGTCGTTATGTAACGAAACCAGACGCTCACAAGAATTAAACAGTTTTTGACGTAAAATCGTGGTGTGTGTAAAATATGCAAGACATTAACACGGGAAATACAGTACCGTAATTTAATATTATTTCATGACTGTTTTCTAATGCAACTCTTAATTACCATTAACGTAAGTGGATGGACAATTTATAAACCAGAAAATAATGATAATTGTAATGAATTTTAACTGTACTTGCTAAATATTTAGAACGGTAACATATGCCTTAATATGGAATGTAAGTGAATGTATCATATATCTAAATATCCTTCTAATCGCTAACTTTAAGTTGCTTGCCTCTTACAGTCAACTGTAACCCAATAAATTTACTATGCTGTAATATTTTCTGCATTAGTAAAATGCATATTAAGCGTAAGTGTTCCGTAGTCTTTAAATGCGCACCTTCAACGTGGGATTCAAAATGTCGGGTTATTCTGCTTGTATTATACTGTGCTCTAGCAAAGAGCGAGTCGTGTCCGTTCGGCACATTTCGGAAGCGCTCATGCTCGATAAATGAATAATACATTTGAGATTATACACGTAGGGATATGGTAGGGATTAGTGAAGTTCGGTGGCAGGATGAACAGGATTTCTGGTCAGGTGAGTACAGGGTTATAAATACAAAATCAGTTGGTGGTAACGCAGGAGTAGGTCTGATAATGAATAAGAAAATAGGAATGCGGGTAAACTACTATGAACAGCATAGTGAACGCATAATCATAGTAAAGACAGACACGAATCCAACACCGACCACAGTGGTGCACGTTTATATGCCAACTAGCACGGCCGATGATGAGGATATCGAAAAAATGTATAGGAGATAAAAGAAATCATTCAGGAAGTTAAGGGAGACGAAAACTTGATTTAGTTTTATTATATGACATTGTAGTAAGGAGTGTGTGACTGATTAATTATTTATTATATTCCAAATATATAGTGGTCAAGCCACGTCACACAGATTGAATTTTAATTAAAATTTGTCTGTGGTTCCGTCTTTAAAAGTTCCACGCAGTTCCATTATCAGAATTTTTAATGGTTTTCGTGAGATATAAGTCTGCTTTTAATTCCCCCCAGCAACATGCACTCTTATCGTCTTCTGGAACGGCCTTCCTTATTAGTTACGTAGTAAAATAACATGCGATGGTCGCAGTACAGAGGATATAAAATGTTTTGTGTCCCAACTTCGTCGCCGTTTTTGTGTCGCAGCCTCGTCGTAGGTGTCGGTGGCCGAGTGGAATGAGACCGACACGCTGGTGCAGGTACGGAGGGGAGCAGCCAGAAACAATAAACACTCGAGTAAATTAGAAAGATATATATTGCACAGAATGTAACAATACTTAACTTTTACATAGTACTGCAGAATGTTGATACATAGTTGTTAGAGGCCTGCCTAGTGCCTGTACAATAGCAAAGTCTTCACTGGTGCCTATCTGATTACGAAGGTCCTATCTGGTTGCTATCTCCGTCCGAAGTGCCCGGTGTCTTGCGTGGTGGCCACGAGCGGGGTTGCCGCAGAGGGCGCTCGTGGCTGTCGTCGTGAGAACGCCGCTCCGTGCGTGCATGGCGGCGCGCGGCGAAAGCAGGTGGCGCGCACTTTGTACTTGTGCGACACCACACCCCTCCCCCCCAAACCGCCGCGCCGTCGTGGCGTAGGGCTGAGGGCCACGGCGACGGCACTGGGAGGAGGGCCTGGGCGGGGGCGTTACTGGTGGGACGGGCGTCGTAGCTGAGGCCGGGATCGAGACGCCGTCCGCGCCCCGGAATCTGCCTTGAGATCCTCCAGGGAACCCGCCGAAACCTGGGGAAGGGCGCCCGCCCCCGCCCAGAGGGAGCAGGTCATCTTCTTCTGAGGTGCGTGGCCCAGGCGGCGGCGGCACACACGGTCCCGGAGTCCCTCTCGGTGACGCTGTCATCTGCGGCGGCGACAGCGGCGGCGTCGCGTCGATCTCCATTGGGACGATCTCGTAGTCCGGGGGCGCTGGACCCGTTGACGAACGATGTGGTTGTGCTCCCTGGCGGTGAACTGGGTCTGGAATCAAGAAACCGGAGACAGGATCGCGCGGTCTGTGCAGGCGCAATTGGTTTGCGTGGCGCCGCAGCTCCGACCCTGTGGAAGAACGTACAACATACATATTGCTACCGAGCACGCGATGAATGGTGCCCGGCAACCATGTCTTCTTGTTTCCAGCAAACACCCTGTACAGCACCGGCGTAGAAACCTGAAAACGCGTAGCGCCATACGAACCGACTCGGTGCGTGGGAGGCTGCAGCAGGTGAAGGAGAGTGCGGTGACGGCGGCCGTGTAGCAGCTCGGCAGGAGACGGGCCGTCACGGGGCATGCACCGATACGTAGACAGGAAAATTTGAAGAGCTTGCTGCCTGGAGTGCTGACCTTTCATCTTTTCCATGTGAGACTTGAATGTTCGAACGAAACGTTCTGCTTCACCATTGGACTGAGGGTGAAAAGGTGCGGTGGTGATATGCTGAATGCCATTCACACGACAAAACTGTTGAAATTCCGCACTAACAAACTGAGGTCCATTGTCACTGACTATAGTTTCAGGCAAACCTTCGATGCAAAACACTGATGTTAAGGCACTGATTGTACTAGAAGCTGTCGTTGAGTTCATGGCAATCACAAAAGGAAACTTGCTGAAAGCGTCTACTACAATTAACCAGCGCGTATTCCAGAAAGGTCCGGCAAAGTCAATGTGTAAACGTTGCCATGGTCCCTTGGGGCATGGCCAGTCCGAGAAACGTTGCGGAGGAGCCGCCTGATGCTCCGCACAAACTGTACACTATGATGTCATGCTCTCTATCTGAGCGTCCATACCAACCCAGGTACAATGACGTCTGGCCAGTTGCTTTGTCCTAACAATGCCCCAATGTCCGTGATGCAGGAGGCGTAACACTTCTCGTTGCAGGGAACGAGGAACAATCACTCGTGTTTGGTCGTTGTCCATATGTAACAACAGAACACCCTGACTTAAAGATAATGCATGGCGTTGTGCAAAATAACGTCGAACCAGAGGCCGATCAATGTCTTTGGCTCTGGCAGGCCACCCTGAGCGAACAAAACGTGCTACCACACTTAGGTCTGCATCCGCAGCTGTTTCCTGTGCAACCCGACGAGAGTTCAAAGGAAAGTCTGCGACAGCGGAAGCATCTCTGGAGTCTATCTGACAACATGCCATTTCTGAAGAATCAAATGATACATCCTGGCCAACCGGAAGTCGGGAAAGTGTGTCCGCGTTGGCATGTTTAGTGGTAGGTCGGTACAAAATCTCATACTGATAATTAGACAATATCAAGGACCATCTCTGAAGCTTTTGTGCCGTTCGTGGCGGAATTGGCTTTGTGGGTGAGAACAACGACGTGAGAGGCTTGTGGTCTGTCAACAAATAGAATTTTCTGCCATAGAGATAATGATGAAACTTTGTGACGCCGTAAATGATTGCTAAGGCCTCCTTTTCTATCTGACTATAATTCTGTTGCGTCGGCGTCAGTAGCTTGGATGCAAAGGCAATAGGACGTTCATGACATCCAATACGATGCGACAGAACTGAACCCACACCGTACGACGAGGCGTCAACTGCTAGCACTACAGGCTTCTGTGGGTCAAAGGGAATCAAACATGCATCACTGAGTAGTGCAGACTTTAGTTTGTCAAAGGCAACCTGACAATCTATAGACCATACAAAAGGAACATTTTTCCTACGTAATTGATGCAGTGGAGCTGCAATCTGAGAGGCATTGGGAATAAATCTAAAATAATAGTTAAGCTTTCCCATGACTGCTTGCAATTCGTGCACATTCTTAGGAGGAGGCAAGTCTTTGATTGCTCGAAGATGTGACTGTAATGGATGGATTCCTTGAGCATTAATCACATGACCTAGGTACTCTATTTCAGTTTGAAAAAACGAACACTTTGCTTTATTGCAACGTAGACCTGCTGTAGTCAAAACTTTGAAAAGGCACTCCAGGTTTGCTAAATGTTCTTCAACTGTACGTCCGGATACCTTAATGTCATCTAAATAGTTCGAGCAACAAGGTACCGAAACTGTCAGCTGTTCCAAAAAACGCTGAAAAATAGCAGGGGCGGAAGAACTGCCAAAGGGTAGACGTTGAAATTGAAAAAGGCCCATGTGAGTATTAATGACGAAAAATTTTTTTGACTCGTCATCAAGTGGAATTTGTAAGTATGCCTCTGCTAAATCAATCTTGGAAAAGAAGCGAGACTGTCCTAATTTGTCCATCAGTTCCTCAGGTCTGGGCAGAGGGTAAGTGTCTACAATTGTTTGACTGTTCACTGTTGATTTGAAGTCCGCACAGAGACGAAGTTTTCCTGACGGCTTGGGTATAATTACTATAGGCGAGGCCCACTGACTCGCAGAAACAGGAGAAATCACCCCACTATCTTGCCAACGTTTAAGTTCTTCGACAACTGTATCACGCAAGGCGATAGGCACTGGTCTAGCTTTACGAAATTTTGGAACTGCAGATTCTTTTAAAGTTACATGTGCCACGAAGTCTTTTGCACAACCTAGTTCCGGCGAAAACAGGTCACTATATTTGTCACACAAAGCATTGATTTTATCCTGAGGCACTATTGACGAAATTTGAAGCACATCTCTTTGAATTGATAAACCAAACAAGTCAAAAGCATCTAGTCCAAAAATGTTCTGTGTCGATTTGGCTTGAAGAACTACAAAAGCAACTGTCTTTGTTACACCTTGAAAAGAGGCGGGCAGGCTACACGTTCCTAGCACGGGAATATTTTGACCTGTATAAGCTGTTAACACTTGCTGTGACGGCGACAATTTTGGCGAACCTAGAAGTTCATAAGTATCTTTATTTATTAATGTGACAGCGGAACCAGTATCAAGCTGAAATTGCACAGTCTTATTGTCAAGGGAAAGATTCACAAAAAGTTTTTGCTTGCGGCGCTCGACAGGTGCGCGAATGTGGGCAACGTCTGCTACGGTTTGTTTACTGCACTTGCGCGGGCCGCGTAGTGAAGGAAGCGGCGCAGACTCGGCACGCAGCGGATTAACAACACTGTCACTAGATGACACTACCGCCGGATCGGCGTCCGCGCAAGCCTGCGAAGCTACTCCAGATTTATTAACTACTGCACTACACTTTTGAGTAGCTACTTGATGTCTACTGTCACTAGCTACACAGTACTGGGCACTTTTACAATAAGAAGTTGCACAAGGCACTAGGTTCACTACAGAAATGCACTATTCATAGTCATTTTGCTTGTCCCGAACCCTTTTCCGTTGCTCTGTTTCACGCGCTCGTCGGCGCTTGCTACGTGGTGCACTATTTAGTTTTGCCATAGGCGCAGAACTACTCATCGAATCCCCCCGACTGTAGCTATTGCCGGGCTGATCTCGGCTACTTCAGTTGGTTTCCTGTTCACGCTACTTCCTTCCGTTCCTGCTTTGCGCCGCCGCCGCCGCCGCCGCCGCCGCCGCCGCCGCCGCCGCCGCCGCCGCCCAGGCCCCGCACCTGGTCCGCCGCCGCCGCCGCCGCCGCCGCCGCCGCCGCCGCCGCCGCCGCCGCCCAGGCCCCGCACCTGGTCCGCCGCCGCCGCCACCGCCGCCGCCGCCGCCGCCGCCGCCGCCCAGGCCCCGCACCTGGTCCGCCGCCGCCGCCGCCGCCGCCCAGGCCCCGCACCTGGTCCTGCTCCTCCGCCGCCGCCGCTGCCGCCGCCCCCCAGGCCCAGCCCCTGGCCCCCCGCCGCCGCCGCCGCCGCCGCCGCCGTCGTCTTCGTAGCAGCACCAACGTCCACGCTGCCGCCGCCGTCGCCGCCGTCATCGCTGCCGCCCTGCCGGTCTCCGCTCGTCGCCCTGGACTGCGCCCCTGTCGTAAGAGCTGCCCATGGCGACCTCATCATCCACCCCGTCAACTTCCTCCTCCCTCTCCGCAGTTCCCACAATAACCCTGCCCCCTGTCCATACTGCACCCATCATTCTTACTACCACCCCCTCCCTCGCCTCCACAACAATCACCTGGAGCCCCTCCAGCCTTCCCCAAACTACTCTCCCGCTCCATGTCATCCTCTCCGCTTCACCATCCCATGAGATCCCCCCTCCCCCTCCGCTCTACCTCCCCCTCACTACCCCCTACACTGCACCGGTCAATTCCGCCCATGTGACGCACCGCCGAGCCACGGTGGCAGATACGCCGCTGTCGCCCCCGCCCCCTTCTCACCTTCTACCCCACCATCCGCCTCCCATCGAAATCCCACTTGATCGTGTTTCCCTCCCAGCCCCTCCTACCTATGCCTCCGTCACCGCCTCTGCTCCAGCATCTCTACCTGCCTCTACTGGCGCCATCCCCAAGCGCACCCAGAAACGGGGAAGTGCGGACCCTTCCCCCGCCTCCACCAAATCGAAGAAAGCTCCCCCCCCTCCCCCGCCCCCTTCTCCTCCCCCTCTTACGGACTCTATGGACACCGCCCCCATTCTCCCACGCCCCCAACCCGACATGTTCACATATGTACTGTCCCATCCTGATCCCCGATTCCTTGAACATAAAAACCTCTCCCTCCAAATTCGGAAGTATTTCCCCTCCGCCCCCATCTCCCAAATTATTCCCCGCCGAGACTCTGTCCTCCTGAAGTCCCCCAGCCCCACCCTCCACACAGACATCCTCGCTCGCATTCCCAAGGTCCTTTTCGGCCCTCATGCCTCCCTCACCCCCTACTATACAGCCTCCTCTGCCCGCCAACCACCTCCCCCCCGCCGCCCTCCGACCCTCACCGCCGTGATCACAAGGCTTAGTCCTTTGATTACGGAGGAAGAGGTGTTGGAGCAACTCAACTCTCACCCCGACATCTCCATCCGTTCCGCCAAGCGGATCAACAATGACTCTGGCCCCACCCGTTTGATGCGGATATTTACTGAATCCGCATCTTCCCTTGACCACCTCTTCCTCGAGGGTGCGCTGATCTACGATCGCCGCCACACGGTAGAACCCTCCCGATCCCCCCCGCAAGCCTACCGCTGCGCCAGGTGCCTCGTTTATAATGATCACCTGACGCAGAACTGCAAAAACCCTCCCACCTGTCCCCACTGCAAAGACTCCCACCTCCATAAACACTGTCCCAACCTCACCTCTCCTCCCACCTGCAACACCTGTGGCGGCCCTCACCCTACCTACTCCTACAAGTGCAAATCCGTCCCTCCACCTGCTCCCTCCAAACCCGAACTCACCGTCCCCATCCGCCCCATAGATCCTCCCATGCACCCCAATCAATCCTTGGTCCCTCCCCCCACCGCCGAAGACGTTATCCGGTTCGTCACCACCGTCCTCGCCAACATCCACCCCTTCCAGCGTCCCCACACCCTCCAACAGATTGCACTGGCCGCCAGGTCCGTGTTCAATCTGGACACCTTTGCCACCTTCTCCCGTGCCCACTCCCACTTCGCCTTTTCCCGCCTCGAGACCCAAGTTTAAGTCCCTCCGGTCCCCTTCCTTTCCCCACCCCTCCTCTACCCTCCCCAACCCTCCCTCTCTCCCATCATGGCAGGCCCATCCTATACCCTCCTCTACCACAACATCCGCTCCCTCCCAGCCAATAAGAACCTCTTCCTCCACACTCTCTCCCAACACCGCGTGGATGCCTTCCTACTCAACGAGACCTTCCTGCAACCCCGCCGACCAGTCAACACCAATCCTTACCTTCTCCACCGCACCGACGGACCCCCACCCCTGGCCCGAGGCGGAGTGGCGATCGGCCATCTCCGTCACCACCCCGTCCGGCTACACCCTCTCCTCAATGACCCCACTGAACACTTGATCCTCAGCCTCTTTCTTCCCTCCCTCACTGTCACTCTCGCCACCATTTACATTCGCTCCACCTCTCCTCTCCCGTACGATTTCCTCTCCCATGTCGACCGCACCTTCCCGACCTATGTCATTGCCGCTGACCTCAACCTTCATTCCCGTCATCCCGCTGAACTCCGGCGGTGGCGTCAGTTCGTCACCACCTCGCTCCGGGGCGACGTCCTTCCCCTTCCCCGCCCAACCCGCCCCGAAAGCAACACCACACCCGATGCAGTACTGGTGTCTCCCAACCTCCTTGGGCGCATCACGGCGGACGTCCTCGACCTAATAGGCAGTGACCACGCCCCTGTCCTACTTACCTTTGACCACCGCCCCCGCCCTGCCCGCGCTCCTCGTCCCATGCCCCCTCCCAAACTCGTCCATGATTATTCCCGTGCCGACTGGGATGCCTACCGTCGCTCCATTGACACCTCGGTCGAAAGCCACCCACTACCCCTCCATACTCCCGCCGATATTGACCATGCCTCCTCCTTTCTCCAGCAGACCGTTGCTGACGCGGTCCATGCCCACATCCCTACCCGGGCGATCTATCCTCACCGCCCTACCCTTCCTCCACAGGCCGTCCTTCTCCTCCGCGAATCCCGCCGTCTGTACCGCTCCTTTCTCCGGACCCGTGACCGGGATACTCTCCAACGCCACCGGCAACTCCAACGACACATAAGAAACCTTTTGACCGCGAAGAAACGCCGGGACTGGCGTCAGACATGCACCCGCCTTAACTCGCTCCTCCCGGTCTACTCCGCCAAGTACTGGCGTGCCTTCCGCCGCCTTACTGGCAGTCACTCCTCCCCCCACTACCCACTTCTCCATGATGATCGTCCTTTCCCTGACAACGCCAGTAAGGCAGAACATTTTGCCTCCTACCTTTCTGATGTATTTTCCATTCCTGATGATCCCCTCTTTGACTACTCTCTCTTCCCGGATGTCCATGAGCGCACCGACACCTCCTCTCCTCCGCTCGCCCCTGGCTTCCAGTACTTGGACCGCATTCCTCCCTCAGAATTGAACACTCCCATTACTGCCCGTGACATAATAGACACTCTTCGCACGAAACGAAACACCGCCCCCGGTCACGACCGGCTAACCTACCGCCACCTTCGCGCATGCCCCCTCTCATTTCATGAAGTCCTTGCCAAACTCTACAACGTCATCCTCTACACTGGCTTCTACCCCGACCTGTGGAAAATCTCCCGTATTCTCATGTTCCTCAAGCCTGACAAGCCCCCGTCCCAGACCTCATCCTACCGTCCCATCAGTCTTACCTCCGTGTTCAGCAAGGTCCTGGAAACCATCCTTTCTCGTCGAATCCACCAGCACCTCCACCGCCACCAGTTTCTCCCCTCCTCCCAATGTGGCTTCCGACCCTCCTTCTCCGCCGACGACCAGCTCCTTCGCCTGACTCATCTCCTCTCCGTCCAACTCAACTCCCGTCGCTCCGCAATTTTTGTATCCCTCGACATCCAAAAAGCCTACGACCGAGTATGGCATTCCGGTCTCCTCTTCAAGATCCAGCTCTACGCCCTTCCCATTAATTACGTCCGCCTCATCGCTTCCTTCCTTACCCGCCGCCCCTCCTACGTCACTGTCTGCAACTCCAACTCCCGTATTTTCTACCCCTCCGCCGGGGTGCCCCAAGGCTCAGTCCTCTCTCCCCTCCTCTATCTCCTCTACTCTGCCGACATGCCTCAACCCCAACCTCCCGTCTATCTCCTCCAATATGCTGACGACACCGCCTTCCTGGCCCTCGCCCCCTCCCTTGCCCGTTCCCAGGTTTTGCTCCAGTCCCACCTCACCGAGTTCGCCTCCTGGTGTAACCGGTGGCTCCTCTCCGTCAATCCCGACAAATCCCAGGCAATAGTCATAGGTCGTACTACCCGCACCTTCCGCCTCCACGATTTCTATCTTACCCTTCACAACCGACCCATCCGCCACACCCCCACCCTCAAGTACCTTGGCCTTACCCTTGACCGCCAACTGTCCTGGACTCCATACCTCAAATCCCTCCGTGAGAAAGCTCTGTCCCGCCTAAACCTCCTAAAACTCCTCACTGGCCGGACGTGGGGCCTCCACCCTTCCACTGTCCTTCACACCTACAAATCAATCATGCGCCCCGTCCTTTGTTCCTTCCACCCCGCCTGGATATCAGCCCCTCCTACTTTCTACAAGTCCCTCCAGATTCTAGAACGCCACGCCCTCCGCCTCGCATACCGTATCAGACTCCCTTCCCCCACGCGGATCCTCTATGACCTCATCCCCTTCCCTCCTCTTCTACAACACCTCGAACATCTCCGGCTCCTTTACGCATCCCGCAAAATAGAGTCCCAAAACCCTCTGGTCTACCCTATTCTTACGAATCCCGGGCCTCTGCCACGCCTCCGCCAAACCGTCCCTCCCGGCCTTCACCTCCATACGCTCCGTATCCTCTCCCAAGGCAATTTCCGCACCCTTCCTCTACCGGATACCGAACTTCGGCCCGATATCTACCCCTCCTACCAACTCTGATCCCTTCCCCGTAGCATCAGCGCCCCTCCCCTCTCTCCCGTCCCTTTTCCTTCCCGCCCGCTTGGCTACCCTCTCCCATGCCCAGAGTCTCGTCACTCCTTCCCTCCTTACGCTCTCTTCCCTCCCCTTCTCCCCCTCCCCCGCACTTCCCCCGTCCCTGCCCCACCTCCCCCCCTCCATCCCCTCCCCACTCCCTGCGGGGGCGTCTCGACTTTTTATCTATGTGTTCAGTGCAAGTGTCTCCAGTGTCGTGTGTTTTACTCAGTGCCTCCATAATCGCCGTCCCCTTGTTTTATTCTTTACGCCGTCAGCTGTCTCCGTGTGTGAACTTCGTGTCTCCGCAATGTACTTTTAAACTTGTCACCGTGGCCGGTTGTTTTTACTGACTGTGTGTGTGTTTTATCACTACTCGTCTCTTTTTTGTTCTCTGCCATATGTTTTGTCCCGTTTATACATGTCCGTTTTACTCTGTCGAAAAATCTGTCTGTCAATTTTTTTATTTCCCCAATTTTGTCCATCTTTTTATATTTTATCTCTTCTTTGTCATGCTTGTGTATCACATGGCTGAAGAGCAGCCACCGCAGCTGCTGCCAGCCTGCCAGCTGTTTCTACGGCTGGCTTTAAAACAACAATAAAGGAAAAAAAAAAAAAAAAAAAAAAAAAGCAGAACTACTTTCTAGCAATTGAGATCCAAGGAAAGCACTGTTCAATTCCACAGCCCGTATAACATTTACAGAATGAACTGTTCTCGCACTCTGCGAAGCACTGTTTCGAAAGGCACCGTTCTTTGAGTTTTTAATTTGCATACACACAGACTGTACATGTCCTGATTTGCCACATTGATAACAGGTTGCGTTGCGACTAGGGCAATGAGCACGCTTGTGGCGAGACACACACTGGGGGCATGATTTACGTACATTTTTCTGAAATGAGCGTTGGCGCCCGTTATTCAAATTACTGTTTCTAACACGACGGGGCGACCTTTGCGTCGCACTTTTACACTGGCTACTGTTCACTGTCTGTTCAGCACGGCCGGTAGAAAAATAAGAATCACTAGTGCTATACTGTGAACTACGGCTAGGAAAGCGTCCGTTACGGCGCACTGAATTTACACTGTGGCTTTGCATTTCTACATCTGCTAAGTCAAAAGTATCATGTGCTTCTATAAGCTGCAGTACACTGTCTAATGAAGGGTCTGACTGTTTTAGAATTGCTGCTCTAATTCTGGGGTCCTCAATATTCTGCGTAATCGCATCCCTCAACATCACGTCACTATACGAAAGTCCACAAGAGCAAGTAAATTTACATTGGCGGGTTAAGCCCTTCAATTCCGTAATCCACTCTTGGTGTGACTGCTGCGGTAATTTTTTAAGTCTGAAAAATCGGTACCGTGCAGCGGCTACAAGAACTTTTCTCTCATAATGAGCATTCAGTGCATCTACTATTTGTTCAAAGTCTACATCACGAGGAGATGCTTGCGGAAAAAGTTTTTGCAATAATACGAAGGTCTGGGGACCCACAATCGATAAGAAAAGGTTCTTCACTCTCTGACCTGTAATTTGATGAGCCGCGACGAGTTCTTGAAACTGTGCGAAATAGTCGCTCCATTCTTCCTCACGTTCGTTGTACTGGCGGAACGTCGGAAGCGGTGCGGCGGCAGGTGTGGGCTGCTGATGCGACGGCTGTTGTTGTTGGTTAGCTGCCTGCGCTGTGAGCTGGGACACCGCCTGGAGGAGTTGCGTTATTTGCGCCGTCTGTAACTGAATAATTTCCATTAAGTTTGGGTTCGGGATAGTGGCCATGCTGACCGATTAGGCGCCGCGCATACAAGTAACTTATAACAAAACACAAATGCAATATGAAAGAGGACTCGCTCTGCAACAAAAAAGTCCACAAAACACGTAAAAAATATCTTTCCCCAAAATTGTTATAATAAGGGTGGGTGGGCGGGAGCAATTTCTGCGTGCTCCGACTACTGCTGTCTGGCTGCTGCTAGCGGGCTGGTCCACGGTTCGTGTATCCCATCCTCGTCGCCACTTTTGTATCCCATCCTCGTCGCCACTTTTGTGTCCCAACTTCGTCGCCGCTTTTGTATCGCAGCCTCGTCGTAGGTGTCGGTGGCCGAGTGGAATAAGACCGACACGCTGGTGCAGGTACGGAGGGGAGCAGCCAGAAACTATAAACACTCGAGTAAATTAGAAAGATATATATTGCACAGAATGTAACAATACTTAACTTTTACATAGTACTGCAGAATGTTGATACATAGTTGTTAGAGGCCTGCCTAGTGCCTGTACAATAGCAAAGTCTTCACTGGTGCCTATCTGATTACGAAGGTCCTATCTGGTTGCTATCTCCGTCCGAAGTGCCCGGTGTCTTCCGTGGTGGCCACGAGCGGGGTTGCCGCAGAGGGCGCTCGTGGCTGTCGTCGTGAGAACGCCGCGCCGTGCGTGCATGGCGGCGCGCGGCGAAAGCAGGTGGCGCGCACTTTGTACTTGTGCGACACCACAAAATGCAGATTGGCAATGGGAAGAAAAGCATTTCTGAAAAAGAGAAATTTGCTAACATCGAATATTAATTTATGGGTAAGGAAGTCTTTTGTGAAGGCATTTGTGTGGAGTGTTGCCTTGTACGGGAGTGAAACATGGACGATAAGCTGTGCGGACAGGAAGAGAATAGAGGCTTTTGAAATGTGGTGCTACAGAAGATTGCTGAAGATTAGGTGGGTAGATCGCATAACTAATGAAGAGGTACTGAACAGAATTGGCGAGAAAAGGAATTTTTGGCATACCCTGACTAAAAGAAGGAATCGCTTGGTAGGACACATTCTTAGACATCGGGGAATCGTAAATTTAGCATTGGAGGGAAGTGTGTGGGGCAAAAATCGAAGAGGGAGTCCAAGAGACGCGTATATTAATCAGATTCAAGTAGATGTGGGTTGCCGTTCTTATGAGGAGATGAAAAGGCTTGCTCAGGATAGAGTAGGGTGGAGAGCTGCATCAAACCAGTCTCCGGACTGAAGACCATAACAACAACAACAACAACATGTTGTTGTCCAGTGCCGTTAGATAGTATCCTCATCTACACTAAAACCTTGAATACAATAGAAAGGAGTTTCCAATCTGTAAATTATAGCTATATTTTGTTAGAGTATTCATATGCTTAAATCCTTACTTTCTTGATTTACTAAAAATATCTATTTGACTCATTTCATGTGGAATGAGCAGAGTACCGCCTAATTATTTTTTTCCAGCTAAGGCACCGTTTTCAAGAATTAACCATTTTCCTGGCTGGCTGCGAGATGTGCTCTCAGTCTGTGCACTAAGCATTGCCGACAAGCGTCGAGCTATGTTGACAATTACGCAAAAAGATGCACAGAAAACGAACTACAAGGCATACTCGCAGTTCGTGTTTCGTTATGCAGCTTGATGTTTTCGATATGGGAAATCCACTAGATGGCAACACAAGCAAGAGAAATGTTCGTGTCTTTAGATTATGACTCATCCATGCGTAACCAGTGCCGCCAAGATGTCACAGTACAGACGATCGCTTACAGATCAATACTTTTGGATGTTCTATTCGATGATTCGGGGTCTGTAGGATAATTTAGTGACGATTCTGAAGATGCCAGAGAAATAGCAGGTAATTTACAGAAATTTAGACATTGTGGTATTTTCGTGTACTATACAGGGTGTTACAAAAAGGTACGGCCAAATTTTCAGGAAACATTCCTCACACACAAAGAAAGAAAATATGTTATGTGGACATGTGTCCGGAAACGCTTAATTTCCATGTTTTATTTTATTACTTCTCTTCAAATCGCATTAATCATGGAATGGATACACACAGCAACAGAACGTACCAGCGTGACCTCAAACACTTTGTTACAGGAAATGTTCAAAATGTCCTCCATTAGCGAGGATACATGCATCCACCCTCCGTCGCATGGAATCCCTGATGCGCTGATGAGCCCTGAAGAATGGCGTATTGTATCACAGCCGTCCACAATACGAGCACGAAGAGTCTCTACATTTGGTTCCGGGGTTGCGTAGACAAGAGCTTTCAAATGCCCCCATAAATGAAAGTCAAGAGGGTTGATGCACAGAGTGACATATAGTCTGTGGTTGAGGTCAGGAGAGCGTGGAGGCCATGGAATTGGTCCGCCTCTACCAATCCATCAGTCACCGAATCTGTTGTTGAGATGCGTACGAACACGTCGACTGAAATGTGCAGATGAACCACATGTTGTGTTGTAAAGGCACATGTTCTAGTAGCACGAGTAGAGTATCCCGTATGAAATCATGATAACGTGCTCCAGTGAGCGTAGGTGGAAGAACATGAGGCCCAATCAAGACATCACCAACAATTCCTGCCCAAACTTTCACAGAAAATCTGTGTTGTTGACGTGATTGCTCAATTGTTGATTGTGAAAATTTACAATTTGATCACGTTGGAATGAAGCCTCATCCGTAAATAGAACGTGATCTCTAACATGGAAATTAAGCGTTTCCGGACACATGCCCACATAACGTATTTTCTTTCATTGTGTGTGAGGAATGTTTCCTGAAAGTTTGGCCGTACCTTTTTTCTAACACCCTGTATTGTAAACTTCTAACGATAACACAGTTTAACGAGTTGTACATATATCTTATTTATTGGCGGAAGAAAAACTTCAGAACGACATTGACATGAAGTTTCGACAGGAAACGCGTCAAATATATCGCGAATTTCTGAACTGTAATACTTATAATAGTAAAAACTAGTTAGCCTCCCTTCCAGTTTGTTTTTATAAAACATAATTAAGTGCCTAGATCAAATGTTGCAAATGTTTGTATAGCTTATGGGACTTAACTACGGGGTCATCAGTCCCTAAACTTACAAACTACTTATGAACTACCTAAGGACGGCACAAATATCCATGCCCGAGGGGGGATTCGAACCCCCGACCGTAGTGGCCGTGCAGACCGTGACTGGAGCGCCTCAGTTCCCTCGTCCACCGCAGCCGGCATGCCTAGATCAACAGCTTAACATAGTCTGACGTGTCTCCGGTCGAACAAAGGTGTTGTCTAGACAACGACGTCAATGAGTTGTTGTGTATCTTGGGCATAAATGCCAACCTTCTTACGATGATGGTTATTCGATTTATTTTCTGTGCTCAAGACATTACTGTCCAACCAACAGGGGTATTTCAGAGCCCACAGTCATAGACGCAGCCAGGTTAGATTTAACTGGGGGTTTTCAGCAAATGAAAAAACGGAAACCTTTTACTTTACGGGCGTTGAACCTGTTCAAAAATGTTCAAAAATCTATCGGACCAAACTGCGTGGTCATCAGTCCGTAGCTTACAAACTACTTAAACTAAGGACTCGAACCCCCGACGGCGAGCAACCGGGCGCTCCGCAGCGAGGCGCCTTAGACCGCTCGGCTACTCCACCGCGGCGTTGAACCTGTTGCCTCAGAGAGGGATGGGCCCAAATCTTTTTACAGCTATGGCGTTTATTTTATAAATAAGTTTAGCAACTTTTTCATGTCTCGTTTTCATTTTACTGTCTGCCCTGTATCGCCCAATTTTATTTACAGAACAATACCAGAAGATAGCCGTGCGGTAGTAGTTTGACGCGGTATGGAACGCCACGTTGCCGATCGCGCAGCCTCCCGCGTCGGAGGTTCGAATCCTCCCTCGGGCATGGATGTGTGTGTTGTCCTTTAGTAGTTTTTAAGTCTAGGGATTTATGATTAAAGTAGTATGGTCCCATAAAATTACAAACATTTGATCTACTAGAAGATACAGGGCGTTCAGAAAAGGAATCACTGATTTCAAAGTTAAATATCTCGAAAACGAAGATCGATAGAGGAATGAAGTAAACGGTATGTTTATTGTGAAAGCTGTAAGAAGTTTATACAGCAGTTTGAAATAATAGTTACAAAAGCTGCTAACAGTTGGCGCTGTAATCGCCATACGTAATGCCTAGTATAAATAGTGATCCGAAGCCCAGAGCGATCATTTCCACTATTGAAACGTGAAAGGAGGTTATCGTACCGAAGGAAGTGATTAAAACCATGTATTCCATTTAACAACGCGTTTTTCTGTGCTAGAGTACCACAGGTTAGAAGAGAGTCCTAAGGCAACAACGCGGAGTTTTCAAGCACGATTTAATGTTCGAAAAGAACCCGATGCGAAAACCATTCGTACACTCTTCGCAAAATTTCAACGAACAGGCAGCGTAACTGATGATCTGAAGGGGCATGTTGGCCGCAAGCAAACCACAGTTACGCCTGAAAATATCGCCACAATTTCTGGAATTATTCAGTGAAATCCAATGTCATCCGTCCGTAGAATTGCATCTGAGACTGGTTTGAAGCGTTCCAGCACGCAGAAAATACTGAGAAAGAACCTACACATGTTTCCATTCAAAATTCAAACGCAGCAGGCCATACCCATACGAGCTGTGCAACTAAGGGTTGCCTTTGCTAATCAGATGCTCAGAATGATTGTAGTGAAGGATTTGATGTTGTCTGCATCTGGTTTACAGATGAAGCACACTTCCACCTGAATGGATACGTGAATAAACAGAACTGGCAATTTTGGGGTTCCGAAGAGCCATACTGGTGTGAATCGAAACCCCTAAAGTTACTGTGTGGACTGCAGTATGCAGCAGAGGCATTATTGGCCCTCTTTTCATTAGATAAACGGTCACTGGTACACGTTACGTTGCAATTTTGGAAGAATTTGTCGCCACACAGCAAGCGTTAGAGGATCGACCAGGTACTGAATGGATTATACAAGATGGAACTCGACCACATCGGACCGAACAAGTGTTTCGCTTTCTTGAGGAATACTTCGGCAATCGAGTCATTGCTTTGTAATATCCCAAATTTACTGGTGCAGGCATGGATTGGCCTCCATATTCGCCGGATTTGACTCCCTGCGACTTTTTTTTTTTGTGGGGCACAGTGAAAGCCATGGTGTACCCGAAGCATCGCGCCACGCTGGACGAGCTTGAATCGGCGATCTCTGTGGCATGTGAATCCATTTAGATTGAGACACTACGAAATGTGATGGCGAATTTCATTCTTCGTTCGCGCCACCTCTGTAGTGCCAATGGTGAACTTTTTTAAAACATTGTGATGTGATTGTTTGCAAAGAGTGTTTTCATACGATTAGTTCACTTATGTATGCTGATATGAGCTGTACAACGTACAGCGCCATCTGTTAGCAGCTTTTGTAACTATTATTTCAAACTGCTGTATAAACGTCTTACAGCTTTCACAATAAACATACCGTTGACTGCATTCCTCTATCGATCTTTGTTTTCGAGATATTTAATTTTGAAATCAGGGAGCCCGTCTGTGGTCACCCTGTATTCGTTTTCAATCATAAAGTCGTACCAAGAGCAAAATAACCTCAGTGAAATGCGATGCTATTGCCAAATCAAGGAGAATATCCTTAGCATAATCATCTTTTATTGGTTGTTACAACCAGTGCCATAATTGTTTCAATTTCTCTTCACAACTCGTCAATAGAATTCGTATGGTTTCTGCATAAGGCAGCTGCTGCCAAGCTGCTTACAAACGAAGCAATTATTTTCTTTGGTGCTTCCCTCAGACTTCCTCGAAACTTAAAGAAATATTTCCGTTTCGTAATGTGACGAACATCATTACATTTATCGGATATTCCAGAGCGCATCCATAGCGGACTCTGTTAGGGAACACTTCTTTTTGATTTCAAGATCTGTAGCGTAGCGGCTACTGTCGCCCAGTATAATTTCTTTGGGTCCCTTGTTGGCCTGCTTGAAAGGTCGGATGTCGGCACGCGCCACGAGTGTCAGAACGCTACTTATTGCACTGCGCTGATGCTTCAGTACATAGTTTACGTTTTTAACCGCAGGGGACAGCACTATGCAAACAATTTACAAGTATAAAATCAAATCAATAACTTCTGTATGAAAATGTTTATAAGACATGTTTGTGATGTTATTATTATACAAGATGGAGCCCGACCACATCGGACCGAACAAGTGTTTCGCTTTCTTGACGAATACTTCGGGAATCGAGTCATTGCTTTGTAATATCCCAAATTTACTGGTGTAGGCGTTTCGTTATACGAGATATGTCCACAAAGTAAGTTCCGTTTGGTTAGTAAAACAAACGTGTACAGATACGGAAAGATATTTATTGTACAAAAATATACAACTACTAAACTACTTTTCTACATAGCTTCCGAAATATTGTTGGCATTTGTCATAGCGTGGCAGAAGTCTTTGTATGCCATCTTCATAGAAGGTTGCCGTCTGTGTATTCAACCATGTGGTAACATGTTCTTTCAGCTCGTCAGCTGAAATGTTGACCACCATGGACAGGATTTAGATGTAAGAAGAAAGTCGCTAGTAGCGAGACTGGTCGGAGGATGATCAAACACGTCCCAGTGAAATTCCCGTAAGAGTTGTTTGGTCACATTCACCTAAAAGGTGTCCTTGGTGGTCATCACTTCAACGATGATGAGCTGAAACAAAACGTTTGCCACATGGTTGAATACATTGGCGACAACCGTCTATGAAGAAGGCACACAAAAACTTATCCTACGCTATGACTATTGCCTACAAAATTTCGGAAGTTATGTAGAAAAGTAGTTGAACAGTTGCAGATTTTTATACAATAAATATTTTTTGTATCGGTTCACGTTTGGTTTATATAACCAAACGGAACATACTTCGTGGACGTATATGTGTAAATGTTTGCGTGTCATATGAGCTGATGAATACAAGTAGTTATTATTTACATTGAAGTGGTTCATTTTTAAATGTAGTGTATATATGTGTGTATGTACGTGAACGTTAGAAAAAAAAGTTATATTTTAAATGTACTGTCAGTTTTTAGGAAAGGGGAAACAGGCGATGTACGTAAACATTTTAATTTTTTCGTTTAGTAAATTTTATTCCTAATTTAGTTCCTAAATTTTATTCGTGTTTGTTTCTGGAATATTCAATACCTTTTTATTGGCTGTTAGATAAAGCGCGGGCTTGAGCGGTATTTTTTAGTGAACCGATTGGTTGATAACTAAAGCCAATCGGATAACAGCAGTTTCGCGGGTATGAACGCTGTTCCGTTAACATTTCTGTGAAAGTGCTCCGTCATTTCCAGGATTATGGGGCGTAACTATCTAGTTTATTCGTGTCTAAAGGGCATCAACAGGCTTAAGGATCCGTTTGCATTTTTACGTGAAATGTGAGTTGATTTGTTCAACATTGAAACAGCATAGCATGCTCTGTAGATTGTGGACGTTTCACTTTTCAAAACTGCGTAACATTGAGCGTGCTTTTAAACATGAACAGTTATGCGACTAATTTTTGTTTGACGCAATCTGAATATACCATGAACTGGCACTAATAATCAGTTCTGTTGTGAATGCTGATGTAGTGGTTATCGCACTCTAGTACCGGTTTGACAGCTGATAGCATGAAAACAGTTGTACACAAGTGTCGAACTTACTTCTAAGAGAAACGACCATTATGAAAATGCTTAAACAAAAAAGAAAAAAAAAATACAACTGGTTGAAAACGTATTATACACTACTGGTCATTAAAATTGCTACTCCAAGAAGAAATGCAGATGATAAACGGGTATTCATTGGATAAATATATTATACTAGAACTGACATGTGATTACATTTTCACCCAATGCGGGTGCATATATCCTTAGAAATCAGTACCCAGAACAACCACGTCTGGCCGTAATAACGGCCTTGATACGCCTGGGCTTTGAGTCAAACAGAGCTTGGATGGTGTGTACAGGTACAGATGCCCATGCAGCTTCAACACGATACCACAGTTCATCAAGAGTAGTGACTGGCGTATTGTGACGAGCTCGGCCACCATTGACCATACGTTTTCAGTTTGTGGCAGATCTGGAAAATGTGCTGGCCAGGCCAGAAGTCGAACACATTCTCTAGCCAGCAAGGCCCGATAGGATCTGCAACATCCAGTCTTATATTATGCTGAGGAAATGTAGGGTTTTGCAGGGATCGAATGAAGGGCAGAGCCACGAGTCGTGACACTTCTGAAATGTAACGGCCACTGTTCAAAGTGCCGTCGATGCAAGAGGTGATCGAGACGTGTAACCAATGGCACTCTAAACCATACGCGTTCACACCGATGCTACCCTGGTGATGCTGTAAACAGAACCTGGATTCATCCGAAAAAATGACGTTTTTCTGTACGTGCACCCAGGTTCGTCGTTGCGTCGTACACCGTAGCAGGCACTCCTGTCTGCGTTGCAGCGTCAAGGGTAACCGCAGCCATGGTCTCCGAGCTGATAGTCCATGCTGCTGCAAACGACGTCGAACTGTTCTTGCAGATGGTTGTTGTCTTGCCAAGATCTGTTTACACAGGGATCGAGACGTGGCTGCACGATCCGTTACAGTCATGAGGATAAGATTCCTGTCATCTCGACTTCTAGTTACACAAGGCCTTTCGGATCCAGCACGACCTTTCGTATTGCCCTCCTAAACCCACGGATCTCATATTCTGCTAACAGTTATTGGATCGCGACCAACGCGAGCAGCAATGTCGCGATACGATAAATCGCTATCGTGATAGTCTACAAAATGTTCAAATGTTTGTAAATCTGTCGGACTAAACTGCGTGGTCATTAGTCCGTAGCTGACAAACTACTTACACCTAGGTAAACTAACCTAAGGTCAAACACACACACACCCATGCCCCAGGGAGGACTCGAACCTCCACGGCGAGCAACCGCGCGCTCCGTAGCGAGACGCTTTAGACCGCTCAGCTACTCCACCGCGGCGATAGTCTACGATCCGACTTTTATCAAAGTCGGAAACATGATGGTCAAATTTCTCCTCCTTACACGAGGCATCACAACGTTTCACCAGGCAAAGCCGTTCAACTGCTGTTTGTGTATTAGAAATCAGTTTGAAACTTTTCTCATATCAGCACGTTGTCGGTGTCGCCAACCTTGTGTGAATGCTCTGAAAGTCTAATCATTTGCGTATCACATCGCGTCTGTAGCACATCATCTTCGTGGTGTAGCAATTTTAATGGCCAGATGTGTATTACCGTCATTTTTCCAAACAGCTTTTACAACGGAGCTATAATATTAGTTTTCCACCACGTCAGTACTGGATGAACTACCGTAGAAGATTCATCAAGAGGAGAATGGAAGAAAAGAGGGAGAGAGAGAGAGAGAGAAAACTTTCACG
Organism: Locusta migratoria; assembly: GCA_026315105.1. Classification (NCBI taxonomy): domain Eukaryota; kingdom Metazoa; phylum Arthropoda; class Insecta; order Orthoptera; family Acrididae; genus Locusta; species Locusta migratoria. Next base: position 904,894,054 of record CM048744.1, on the reverse strand, counting down.
GTAGGACAAAACGAGGTTGCTGAATTGCAGACTGAACAGTTAAACAAGCAGGAAGACCTTGAGTATAAACAAAACAGTCACAAATAAAAAATACAGAAGATATATGACCCATGAATATTAAAAGACAATTAGAGGAAAAATTCGGATCATCACATTGCGTACATTAGCTGCTGTTTTCTGTTTATAACGGTGTAATTTAACGTAAATATTACCCTGCTATATACATCGGGTGATCAAAAAGTCAGTATAAATTTGAATACTTAATAAACCACGGAATAATGTAGATAGAGAGGTAAAAATTGGCACACATGCTTGGACTGACATGGGGTTTTAGTAGAAAAAAAAGGGGGGGAGGGGCAAAAATGTCCGACAGATTGCGCTTCATGTGATCATGCTTGGAATGACATGGGGTTTTATTATACCACCCCCACCAAAAAAAGGGCCAAAAATAACCGACACATGGCACTTCATCTGATCAGAAAAGCAATAATTAGCATAACAAATTAAGACAAAGCTGTGACGATGTTCATTACAGGAAATTCACCATCATACCTCAACAATAATTAGCATAACAAATTAAGACAAAGCTGTGACGATGTTCATTACAGGAAATTCACCATCATACCTCAACAATAGCTGTAGTCGAAAAATAAAGTTGTGAACAGCACTGTAAAGCACGTCCGGAGTTACAGTGCCGCGGTGGAGTAGCCGAGCGGTCTAAGGCGTCTCGCTGCGGAGCACGCGGTTGCTCGCCGTCGGAGTTTCGAGTCCTTCCTGGAGCATGGGTGTGTGTGTTGTCCTTAGGTTGGTTTACCTTGGTTTAAGTAGTTTGTAAGCTACGGACTGATGACCACGTAGTTTGTTCTGATAGATTTACAAACATTTGAACATTGTTTTTTCTTTTAGTTACGGTGAGGCACTATCAGTTCCGGTCGGAAAAAAAAAGTTCAAATCTTTGTTAAGCTTATGGGACTTAACTACGGGGTCATCTGTCCCTAAACTTACAAACTACTTATCAACTACCTTATATTAAGGGCGGCACAAATATCCATGCCCGAGGGGGGATTCGAACCCCCGACCGTAGTGGCCGTGCAGACCGTGACTGGAGCGCCTCAGTCCAGTCGGCCACCGCGGCCGGCCCGGTCAGAAAATTCACTTGAATGTCTGTCTTGTTTAAACAACTGTATTACAGCACCGGTGCATATACCAGATTAATAGAGGGTAAAATGTATGACATAGAAGGATTTTAGTAGTGAGAGCTTGTTATCTGCTGCGACTGTCATTAATGTTTTTACTCCGTCTTTTTTTTAACTTTTTATTTATTTATTTTATTTTGTTCTAATGAAACCCCATGTCATTCCAAACATATGTTGAGTTGGTTTAATGATAGTTATGTTTTATTATAATGACATAGTGCACCTATGCACTGTAAATTGTTATGTAATAACTGATTGACATTACAAGATTATGGCCTTGTAAAATATTTTATTTGACCAGATGATGCTGACATAGTTCAGCGAAACCGGTCGTCGTAAATAAAAATTGATGATCAGCGATCTTGGCTTTTTTTATGTCTTTCTACATTACCAAGCATATGTGTCAATTTTTATCTCTATTTACATTATTCCGTGGTTTATTAATTTTTCAAATTTATACTGACTTCGTGATCACCCGGTATTTTAAAACTAATGCGTCCCTCTTTCATAACCTTAGAAAGAATTTCTGGAGGTGGTTAACCCGTAATCCCTCCCCCCTTTTCTGGCTACGCCCATGCCCGCAGTGCACGCGGGCAGCTCACGCGCCCACACATGATTACATGCCTTCAGCGTGGCATAAATCTTCGTTAAATCACATATAAAATTTCAATTTCGAGCGACGTACGAAAATTCGGGGGTGTGCGAGGAGAGAATTTTCCCCGGATATCCGACGTCGTTCCCCGAAGTGCGACGGCTGCGTGTGTTGGCGTCCGCCGCGGCGCGCCGCGCATAGCGATGAGCCACGCCTCGCTGCGCCTCGCTGGAGCTGCCTTCATTTGGATTCTCTGCCGCTGCCGGCTCCGCTGCCTTTGTGCCCGCAATTAACGCACTCGGGGCTGATTTGTCACTCGCTTTCACTTCTCACAGGCCATCGCGAGGGCTTTCCAGGCATTCACTAGCGCTCTACTCAGCAAAGCTATCACAATACGCACGCACACACACACACACACACACACACACACACACACACACACATACGTTTCTCTGCCGTAATCGTTCTCAATAACAATACACTCGATTACGGATACACGAGGCGCGTCCAGAAAGTCTACAACTACATCTACATGGGATACTCTGCAAATCACATTTAAGTGCCTGGCAGAGGGTTCATCGAACCACAATTATACTATTTATCTCCCATTCCATTCTCGAATAGCGCGCGGGAAGAAAGAACACCTGAATCTCTCTGTTCGAGCTCTGATTTCTCGTATTTTATTCTGATGATCATTTCTACCTATGTAAGTGGGAGTCAACAATATATTTTCGCATTAGGAGGAGAATATTGGTGATTGGAGTTTCGCAATTAGCCCACGCCGCAGCGATAAGCGCCGTTGTTGTAGTGATTCCCATCCCAGATCCTGTATCATTTCCGTAACGCTGTCTCCCCTATATCGTGACAATACGAAACGAGCTGACCTTCTTTGGACTTTTTCGATGTCCTCCGTCAAACCCACCTGATAAGGATCCCACACTGGGCTGCAATACTCCAAAAATGAACGGACAAGCGCAGTGTATGCAGTTTCTTTAGGGTCTTTTAAGGGTCCTGCCAATAAAACGTAGTCTCTGGTTCGCCTTTCCCACGATATTATCGACGTGTTCTTTCCAGTTTAGGTCTGAAGTAATAGTAATTCCTAGGTATTTTGTGGAGTTTACGGCCTTCACGTTTGATTGATTTATGTTGTAAACAAAGTTTAACGGATTTCTTTTCGTACTCATGTGGACGACTTCACACTTCTCATTATTTAGAGCCAATTGCCAATTTTTACACCTTACTGATATCTTATTCAAATCGTTCTGCAGTTGGTTTTGATCTTCAGATGATTTTACTAGACGGTAAATGACAGCGTCATCTGCAAACAACCTAAGAGAGCTACTTAGATTTTCCCCTAAATCGTTTATGTAAATAAGGAATAACAGAGGAGGAATAACACTACCCTGTGGAACGCCCGATATCACCTCTGTTTTAGTCGATGCCTTACCATCGATTACTACGAACTGTGTCCTCTCTGACAAGAAATCCCCTATCCAATCGCAAATTTGGGGCGATATACCATAACCACGCAATTTGATTAAAAGCCGTAAGTTTCGTTTGGTAATACGAGATGCATTCAAGTTCTAAGGCCCCCGATTTTTTTTCTAATTAACTACTCACCCGAAATGGATGAAACTGGCGTTACTTCTCGGCGTAATCGCCCCGCAAACGTACACATTTTTCACAACGCTGACGCCATGATTCCATGGCAGCGGCGAAGGCTCCTTTATGAGCCTGTTTTGACCACTGGATAATCGCTGAGGCAATAGCAGCGTGGCTGGTGCATATGCGGCCACGGAGAGTGTCTTTCATTGATGGAAAAAGGCAAAAGTCACTAGGAGCCAAGTCACAATACACACACACACATACACACACACGCATTACTCTGCCGTAATCGTTCTCAATAACGATACACTCGATTACGGATATACGAGGCGCGTCCAGAAAGTATGTTTCGTTTGGTAATACGAGGTGCATTCAAGTTCTAAGGCCTCTGATTTTTTTTTCTAATTAACTACTCACCCGACATCGATTAAACTGGCGTTACTTCTCGACGTAATCGCCCTGCAGAAGTACACATTTTTCACAACGCTGACGCCATGATTCATATCAGCGGCGAAGGCTTCTTTAGGAGTCTGTTTTGACCACTGGAAAATCGCTGAGGCAATAGCAGCACGGCTGGTGAATATGCGGCCACGGAGAGTGTCTTTCATTGATGGAAAACAGCAAAAGTCACTAGGAGCCAGGTCAGGTGAGTAGGGAGCATGATGAATCACTTCAATGTTGTTATCACGAAGAAACTGTTGCGTAACGTTAGCACGATGTGCGGATGCGTTGTCTTGGTGAAACAGCACACGCGCAGCCCTGCTCGGACATTTGTGTTGCAGTGCAGGAAGGAATTTGTTCTCAAAACAGTTTCGTAGGATGCACCTGTTACCGTAGTGCCCTTTGGAACGCAATGGGTAAGGATTACGCCCTCGCTGTCCCAGAACATGGACACCATGATTTTTTCAGCACTGGCAGTTACCCGAAATTATTTTTGTGGCGGTGAATCTGTGTCCTTCCATTGAGCTGACTGGCGCTTTGTTTCAGGATTGAAAAATGGCATCCACGCAATGTTTATCAACATGCCACAAGGGCAGCCTTGTGATCGTCCGTCAGCATTCGTGGCACCCACCTGGATGACACTTTTCGCATTTTCAGGTCGTCATGCAGGATTGTGTGCACAGAACCAACAGAAATTCCAACTCTGGAGGCGATCTGTTCAACAGTCATTCGGCGATCCCCCAAAACAATTCTCTGCACTTTCTCGATCATGTCGTCAGACCGGCTTGTGCGAGCCCGAGGTTGTTTCGGTTTGTTGTCACACGATGTTATGCCTTCATTAAACTGGTGCACCCACGAACGCACTTTCGACACATCCATAACTCCATAACCATATGTCTCCTTCAACTGTCGATGAATTTCAATTGGTGTCACACCACGCAAATTCAGAAAACGAATGATTGCAGGCTCTGTAAGGAAAACGTCGCCATTTTAAGTATCTAAAACAGTTCTCATTCTCGCCACTGGCGGTAAAATTCCATCTGCCGTACGGTGCTGCCATCTCTGGGACGTATTAACAATGAACGCGGCCTCATTTTAAAACAATGATCAAGTTTCTATCTCTTTCCAGTCCGGGGAAAAGAATCGGAGGCCTTAGAACTTGAATGCACCTCGTAAAATGAAATTGTACACAGATAGAGAAGAAATTTTTATTGCACAATATTCTACAACTCTTAAACTACTTTCCCACATAACTGCCGAAATTTTGCAGGCATTTGTCATAGCGTGGCACCAGGTTTTGTATACCTTCTTCATGGAAATCTGCCGCCTGTGTCTTCAACCAGTTGGAAACAGTTTCTTTCAGCTCGCCGTCATTGGTGAAGTGATGACCGCCAAGGAAAGACTTGAGATTTAAGAACAGATGAAAGTCGCTAGGAGCGAGGGCAAGTCTGTGCCGAAGATATCATCGGAGTAGTGCAGCAACTAAAATCATTAAACAAAAACAAGTCTTCTGGTCCGGATTGTATACCTATTAGATTTCTATCTGATTATGCTGAAGCGATAGCTCCTTACTTAACAGCCATATACAACCGCTCTCTCATAGAAGGATCTGTACCAAAAGATTGGAAAGCTGTATGGTCACACCTATATTCAAAAAAGGCAGTAGGAGTAACCCACTAAACTACAGGCCTATTTCACTGACGTCAATTTGCAGCAGGGTTTTGGAACATATCCTGTATTCAAATATTATGAATTACCTCGAAGAGAATGATCTATTGGCCCAAGGTCAACACGGATTTAGAAAATATCGTTCATGCGAAACACAACTAGCTCTTTACTCACACGAAGTGATGAGTGCTATCGACAAGGGTTCGCAAATTGATTTCGTATACCTTGATTTCCAGAAGGCTTTTGACACCGTACCTCACAAACGGCTTTGTATAGTCTATGGGACTTAACTACGGGGTTATCAGTCCCTAAACTTACAAACTACTTATGAACTACTTACGAACTAGGACGGCACAAATATCCATGCCCGAGGGGGGATCGAACCCCCGACCATAGCGGCCGTGCATACCGTGACTGGAGCGACAAACGGCTTTTAATGAAACTGCGTGGTTACGGTATATCGCGCCAAATTTGCGACTGGATAGGGGATTTCATCTCAGAGAGGACACAGTTCGTTGTAGTTAGGCAAGGCATCGACTAATACAGAGGTGATTTCGGGCGTTCCACAGGGTAGTGTTATTAGCCCTCTGCAGTTCCTTATTTACATAAACGATTTAGGGAGAAAAATCTAAGTAGCTCTCTTAGGTTGTTAGCAGATGACGGCGTTATTTACCGTCTAGTAAAATCATCTGAAGATCAAAACCAACTGCAGAACGATTTGAATAAGATATCTGTATGGTGTAAGAATTGGCAGTTGACTCTAATTAATGATAAGTGTGAAATCGTCCTCACGAGTACGAAAAGAAATCCGTTAAACTTTGTTTACATGATAAATCAATCAAAAGTGAAGGCCGTAAACTCCACAAAAGTTTACTTCTGACTTAAATTGGACAGGAAACGTAGATAATTTCGTGGGAAAGGTGAACCAGAGACTGCGTTTTATTGCCAGAACCTTTAAAAGATGCAACAGAACTACAAAAGAAACTGCATACATTACGCTTGTCCGTCCTTTTCTAGTATTGCTGCCCAGTGTAGGATCCTTATCAGGGGTGTTTGACGGAGGACACCGAAGGAGTCCAAAGAAGGGCAGCTCGTTTCGTATTGTCACGATACACGGGAGACAGTGTTACGGAAATGATACAGGATCTGGGATGGGAATCATTACAACAACGACGCTTATCGCTGCGGCGTGGGCTACTTACGAAACTACAATCGCCAATATTCTCCTCCGAATGCGGAAATATATTGTTGACTCCCACTTACATAGATAGAAATGATCATCAGAATAAAATATGAGAAATCAGAGCCCGAACGGAGAGATTCAGGTGTTCTTTCTTCCCGCGCGCTATTCGAGAATGGAATGGGAGATAAAGTATAACCGTGGTTCGATGAACCCTCTGCCAGGTACTTAAATGTGATATGCAGAGTATCCCATGTAGATGTAGATGTAGACGGATATATTAAATCTGCTACACTACCGGAAAAAGACCTCTTCCCTCGCCCGCTCCCTGCACTTGCTCGAGTCTTACCTCACCGAGTTCACCGTATGATGTAACTGAATTCCGTGAATCCTGAAAAATTCCTGGCAATTATCATAGGTCGCACCACCCCCTCCTTCTGCCTCCATGATTTTACCTTACCCATATCATTCACTCTCTCACCCTCAAATACCTTGTCCTCACCGTCGATCGCTCTCTCTACTGCACCCTTCACCTCCGTTCGGTCTGCCAAAAAGCTCTCTCCCGACTAAACCTCCTAAAGCTCTTGTCCAGCCAGTGGGGACTCAATCCATCCAATATTTTCCACACCTATCGTTTCATCGTGTGCCCAGTTCTATACAGTATCCATCCCGCCTGGATTTCCGCCCCTCCCCTTCCACAAATCCCTCGAACTCCTCGCCCTCCGCATCGCCTACTGCATCCGCCCACCTTTCCGCACGCGGATCCTCTATGACCTAATTCCTTCTACAGTTTCTTGAACGTAAAATAGATTTCCGCAACCCCTGGTCCACCCAATCCTCACCAAACCTTGGCCTCCGTCACGCCTACGCCATTGTAACCCTCCCTTCAAAATCAAATGTTCAAATGTTTGTACAGCTTATGGGACTTAAATTCGGGGTCATCAGTCCCTAAACTTACAAACTACTTATGAACAAGCTTATACTAAAGACGGCACAAACATCCCATGTCCCATCTCCCGCAACCTCTTCCTTTCCCATCCATCCCAACCATGGAGTTCTTATGCACTTCCTTACCCTTCTTTCCTCTCACCCTCCCCTCCACCGCCCTTCATACACCGTTCCTCACCCACCTAACCTACGGGGCTCGCAGTGCTACGGTTTTAATTTGTGCATCGTCATCAGTGATGTGCCGCACTTCTACTGAGTGTGTTTTAACTCGCTGTGATCTCCACATAAAGTGTCACCAGTGTATTTTATTCAGTGTCTCAGTTTTCTTCGTCGCTACCAGTTGTCGTGTCCATAAAAGTGATTTTATGGTATCGTTGCCAACTTTTAAAGCCTGCATGTATTTTATGACCTATGTCTTTTTTTTTTAAATCTTCGTATTTTTAACCACATCTATTTCTAAGCATCTCGGTATTTATTTTATAATTTCTGTAAGCTGAAGAGCAGCGAGAGATGCTGCTGCAGATTGCCCAGTATGCATAAAATGACAATAAAGGTGGCAAAAAGCCGGAAAAAGAATCAGCACACCTCGAGAAATGACAACTACTTTGTGATGACGACGGCAGATACCACCTAGAGAATATTAGATGAGGATTTCAACGCTGTCCGCTAACAAATACCAGAGTCACATAGATATTATAGCGCCATTGTGTGTACACTTTAATACGGAATACCTGAATATATAAAACTCACAAGTGAACCTACGTAAGTATCACTCCGATTGTTCTAAATTTTCGATGTGCTATTACATATGAAGAACCAAGGAACATGAATTTTATTTTAGAGGCGGTAAACATATTTAAGGGGTGAACGGTCCCTCCAAAATGGGGGATAAAATCGAAAAACTTAGAGATAGTGAAGCGATTATTGTTATGAAAGTATCTTTTTTTCTTCCTCCTACTCTATCTGTTTATATCTCTTTCCCACAGATATCATAACCCTTACACCTCTGATCGAGCTCTGAAATATTACACCATCCGTGTATCCTAGACTTCTTATTTTGCTTTCACTTACTTTAATCCCGCCCTGCCAGTTTACATATGATACATGACAGGTTAAGTCTTGTCTTACCCCTGAAATTACGATGAACTGAATTTGCCGTCTGCGATAAGTGCTGCATATATATATATATATATATATATATATATATATATATATATATATATATATATATAATTCTTGGACTCTAAGAGCATAACTCACACCTGGTCCGAATCACAGTTCTTTTCTTGATAAAGAACCTACAAAATTTCAAAAAGGGGTGTCCGAATTTCGTGGACACTTGATAAATGATTCACCACAGCACAGAGATGTAGTTAAATCCTCGATTTGTACATTGTAAGACGATTTGCTGATACATTTGAATAAACGACTGGCGGAGTTAGATAACATTGGAGTATTTAATGTACCTAAATTAAAGTCCAGGGAGAGGAAATAAAAACCTTGCGGTTTGCTGACGACATAGTAAATATTACAGAGACAGCAAAAGGCATGGGAGAGCAATCATGCGGAATGGACAGTGTCTTGAAAGAAAGGTATAACATGAAAATTAACAAGACTTAAACGAGGGTAATGGAATGTAGTGTCAGAAAATTAGACGATGCTGAAGGAATTAAATTAGGTAATGAGACAATAAAAGTTGTCGATGAGAATTCGAATTTAGGTAGCATGACAACTTCTGATTGCCGAAGTAAATAAGATATAAAAGGCAGAATATTAGTTTAAATGTTAGGAAGTCCTTTCTGAAATAATGTTTCTGGAGTATAGCATTGTATACGAGTGAAACATGGACGATCAGGTGTTCAGAATAAAAGATGATAGAAGCTTTCGAAATGTGGTGCTACAGACGAATGATGAAGATTAGATCGGTAGATCACGTAACTACTGAGGAGGTGCTTAGTTGAAACGTAAGTTTATCGAGTGATGACCCAGCAGTTGTCCCTTAAGCTTAACAAACATTTGAACAAAAATGTTGATTGATTTTAACCGCCAGTGTAGGCGTCGCCCGTGATGAGAATCTCATTTAATATTCAACCCCCATGAACCACATAGATTGTCGAGGTGAGGTGTTTTGCGTTTCTCACTTATACAGATATCTGTGCCGTAGGTACAGCCACAGCTGAGCGGTATCTATGGAGAGGCAGACAAACGTGTGGTTCCTGAAGAGGGGCACAACCTTTTCAGTAGCTACAGGGGCAACTGTCTGCGGTATTGATTGAGCTTGCCTTGTAACGTCAGCTGAAAAGGCTTGCCATGCGGCTACTGCGGTCGGTTGAAAGCAAAGGGGAACTATAGTCGTTACTTTTCCTGAGAACATGCAGCTCTACTGAAGGAATATATGATGATGGCGCCTTCTTGGTTAAAATATTCCGGAGGTGAAATAGGCCCTCATTTGGATCTCTGGCCGAGGACTACTCAAGAGGATGTCGTCATCAAGAAAAACGAGTCAGTCATTCAAAGTTTCGGAGCGTGAAATGTTCTATCCCTTTATCGGTTATGTAAATTAGAAAATTTGAAAAGAAAAATAGGTAGTTAAATTACTGAGGTACATTATATCCATGTTCCACAATAATTTTTATTTTGTTGTAAACTAGTTTTCGGATTCGTAGGTCGACTTCGGGCCCAGCAGGGTGGCCCAGCGCGTTGAGGCACTATGCTCTGATGCGCGAGGCCTTTCCCCATCGGGGGTTCGAATCCTCCCTCAGGCATAGATGTTTTTGTTGTGAACACACCAGACGTATTGAGCTGCATTGGCCGTTAATGTTTTATTTATAAATAACAGATCGATTTCAATCACATAGTGATCATCTTCAGTGTAGCCTTCAAACAAGCATGTAACTGAATGTAAATTTCGACAAACATAAAATTGCAGTGTCAAAGGTTTTTATTGTCTTTAGTATAAGTTAGTTTATAAGCAGCTTGTAAGTTTAGGGACTGATGACCCCTCAGTTAAGTCCCATAAGCTCTAGAAACATTTGAACATTTCGCCGTCTTCAGAAAACGTAATACTGCAGATTAACAGCTGTGTCTGGAGTAGAAAGCTTTTACAAAGGTATGTGTCTAGTCATAGACAACGTAACCTTCAAATATTTATAAGAAACAGAGAGGCTCAACCAATTAAAGCAACACAGAACTAAGAAATAACTATAAATTAAATTTCAGTAAATAATCTGAAATAAACATACGGCCCATTGAATGTACCGGTAAGTACATTTGTAAATTTAACTTATATATATATATATATATATATATATATATATATATATATCTCTTATATAAACAAACAAAAGTAGGAGAAGGGAACACGTGAGTAAGTCATGAACAACGAAATGTGAATTGGGGAGAATTACATATTCATATGTGTATATGGAACAAAGGAGCATTTTAAAGTATATAACCTATATTAAAATTCACTGGTTTTGACAAGAATAGTGAGAGTAGCACAAGGAAAGAAAAACTTTGGAATGTGGTTTGAGAAACATTACGCAATTTCAACAGCTGTTACTCTAATAAGGGTGAATACTGAAATAGATTTTCATCATTGAGAATTACCTTTGGTTTCTATACTTGGTGTTAGTAAGAGAGACAATTTCAAGCAAATGTTAGGTTTCTGCCTTTATTCGCTCTGCGGAGAATATATTTAGTGTCAGAAGCATGTCATTCATTGAATTCATTATCTGCAAAGGAGGAATCTCTCTTTCTTAGTCTTATCTCGTGTTCAGCCAGTCGTGCAGTTACAGCCCTACCTGATTGACCTACATATACTTTGTCACAAAGATTGCAATAGATCCTCTATATTCCACTCCTTTCCAAAGGAGATTTGCAGCTGAAGAGGAAGTTCGCCGTAGTATTCCTGTTACAAAAACATGGGGTGCATATTCTGGACTGAGGTTTACTGGCAAACATTTCTGAAGTTTTACCAACATATAAAATTGTTTCCCATTTTTGTGTGAGTAAGTAGGTATCTTCTGACTAGGGTACAAAAGTGGTTTTATATTCTGGTTCTTTTTCTTACAAAGTATGCTGTCAATCGGGATAAGAGTATAACTATTGTTGAATGCAGTTCCTTTAAATGTTTCTAGTTAATTCCCGAAATCCGTATTGGTCTGAGGTATAGATAATGAACGATGCACCATGCTGTCGAAGGCTGTATGTTTATGTGTTGCTGGATGCTGCGATTTGGCACTTATTGCTGTGTCTGTGGAAGTTGAATTTCTGCGTATTTTAAATACATGCTTTTTCTGACTGATGTCTACGATCAGGTGCAAGTACGTGATAGAGTCTCCTCCTACATACTTCCTGAATTTAAATTTTAATGTGTTGTGAATTTAAGTTTTGGAAGAAGTTGTCTAATTATCTCTTTGAACCTGTCCACAGGCAGAGTACATCACCCACATACCTAGTCCAATAGTGTATTTTAGAGCTTAGGAGCTCTTTATCTAAAAATCTTTTTTCGGAATATCCATAAATATTTCTCTAGTAAATGACTCAGATGAGACCCATCTAACTGTATGTACAAGTTTTGTTGGAACTGGAGAGAATTTTGTATCAAGCAAGTTCCTGTTGCAAATTTTATGTCAATAAACTCAAGCGTGTTTATTCTACTTTACGACAAATATGTGCAGTTTCAGCCCCTTGTCATAATTTAGCTAAAGAGTAAAATTCAATCATCAAAACCAAATTTAAACGAAAATTTGACATACGTGATGCATCAGTAGGAAAATTAAAAGGCGAGGACATCCCACCTAGTGCCAAGCTGGTTTCTTTCGATGTGAGCATGAAGAAGCTACGTCAGGTTTAACAGATTCGTTATACAAAAGTAGAATAAAACCAGTTTGGAAGTAATTATAATTTTCTCTCGTAGGAGAATCAGGGCTTAGATGTAATACTTTGCATCTTCTGTAGAAATAGATAAGCTGTTGGCATAAATCAATCACGCAAATTCATTTAAAATGACAAAAATTCTACCACACTATTTTTATTACTACCGGTATCCCTGAGCGATCTGTGTGAGATTTCGGACAACTGTTATTTTCATTTCAACTGGAAACCAACAATTTAGAGAAGTTTATGCATCATACGTCTCAAAGGTACGTGAAGTTTCCGTACATGTATTGTAGACGTCGAGTTTTACGTCCAGTAATGTGTATGCTACACATTTCCTTCAGTCTTCCTTCCTACTATATTCTTCTTATTTCGCCTTGTTTCCGCACAGGCAGGGTCGGCTCTTTGTTAAATCCGGATTTGGCGTGTTAATGGTTACTGGGCGGCCGGATGCCCTTCGTAGTGGGACGAAATATTATCCCTGCTACTGTCTTACAACAGCTCAGTTTTGCAGGTAAAGTCATGATTATTTATGTTGTTGTTAATAATATTCCCTTAAAAACGTTTGTGTTATGATTCATAAAAGAAGTATTTGATGTTTCTTATGTTTCATGTATGGTGACAACGGAGTAACCTACGAGAACAGCATCTTATCTGCTGAAGCCAAAGATAATATAGCTAGCTACAAGTCGTCGCGGGTCGACAGACACACGGCCAGAGATGATCCTCCATTGCTATTGTAATAAATTCTGTTACAAACGGTTTGCAGTCTTCATGTTGAGTACTTTAGAGAAAGATCTGAGTTTGTGGTAAGCAGGATTTGAATTTGTGACTTAAGCTAATAAATGGTGAAATTTTACTTCAAGTTCGATGTGTAAAAACCAGTTATTTATACATTGTGCTGAAACTGTATTTTGGAACTTATTATAGACTTTCTACGATTTTATAATTTTTTAGGGACTCTGCAACAATTTTATTAATTGGAAGACAGTGAGTACAAGTTTTTTTTTCTTTTTTTTATGAATCGAAATATTTTACAACTGGTCTAATGAACAACATCTATGATGTACAAAACATTTGACCGAATTTCAACAAGGTTTGGTTGTTTGAAAAAAACTATTCTACAAGAGAATATACCAACTTCGAACTTTAAATTTCTTTTTTAACATTTCTGTTTTCTCTTATCTTAGCAAGCAAGCAACATTTCAAAATTTAAATACAATGAAAGCATCCCTGAGACGGATTTTCGTCTCAAATATGTCAAAGACATTATTGATAGAGCTGAAGCATTGAATTAAAATTTGTGGTGCGGCCGGGAATCGAACCCGGACCTCCATGCTTACTAGGCAGACGTCTTAACCGTTAGACTACCACACCACTAACGATTAAGGCGCCTCGGAATAGTCTATGTACGATTTCCCTCCACAACACAAACTTTAATTCAGCTTCTTTGTTCCAAAGATAATTGCCACTACTGCCAAGGCTCTCCCGGCCGCACCACAAATTTTAATTCAATGCTTCAGCTCTATCAATAATGTCTTTGACATATTTGAGACGAAAATCCGTCTCAGGGATGCTTTCATTGTATTTAATTGATATTTATATCACCATAACAGGATTGTTCCACCATGTCCATTGCTGAGGTGCTATTCCGCTGCATGGAGAGCCTTGGCAGTAGTGGCAATTATCTTTGGAACAAAGAAGCTGAATTAAAGTTTGTGTTGTGGAGGGAAATCGTACATAGACTATTCCGAGGCGCCTTAATCGTTAGTGGTGTGGTAGTCTAACGGTTAAGACGTCTGCCTAGTAAGCATGGAGGTCCGGGTTCGATTCCCGGCCGCACCACAAATTTTAATTCAATGCTTCAGCTCTATCAATGATTTCAAAATTTGTTTTCTTTAATTGAAACCTGCAACTTCAATTATACTTCAAGTTTTTTGGAATGGCTGGGGGCGAAGTCCAGCATGATAAAGATGAAGAATTTTAATTTTGAATAGAATCGGCTGTTCCAATACACCTTCCAGTCGCCAGAAGACTCCTAGGAGTAAATGTGCAAACGTCTTCGTATAGTGTTATGTGTGTGAAAGTGTTAAGTTTCAGACATCAGATACAAAATATTCATATTTGTGTCAAGCGCCCTTTCGGTACTGGCACTTAATTAATTTGTAGAAGTGTCTTGGTCGCAAAAAACTTCATTATGTATGTCGCGGTTTGGAATTCCATCGTCTGATACAAACTGTGGGAACAAAAACTGTTGCAAACAACATAGAAGTACATTTAGTTTCCCACAGTTTGTATCAGACGATGTAGTTCCTAAGCGCGTCGTACATTATAAAGTATTTTGCTGCCAAGACATTTCTACAAAATATTAAGTGAAAGTGTTACAAAATGATTGCGAAACGTGTAACTGAGGCGGAACTTGGGTACCAGCCCGGTATTCACCTAGTGGGATGCGGAAAAACGCCTAAAAACCACATCCAGGCTGGCTGGCACTCCGACCCCCTTCGTTAATCCGCCAGGCGGATTCGAACCGGGGTACGATACGCCTCGTCGTCTCGGAAAGCAGCGCGACAGAACACACGGCTAACCGAGCGGGCAGTATTATTTCCTACTATAGGTGCATTATTCCATACAGGCACACTAAGAATGAGAAGCCTGTGCCGGCTGTAGTCATTCACGGAACAGATGAGTTTAACGCGACTCAAACACTACCCTGATTCGGTCAAGGTTTCTGTGCTCAGCTGCAATTGTCAAACTCGGACACTGTAGACTCGCTCAGGCCTCGTATGCTCGGCTGCGGATATTCAACCCCACCCACTTCCGCTATGCTCGACTCATCACCCGTTTCGTGTTTGCTTATTCGGTCCTGAAGTAGTACGCATCTTCTATTTTGAGAATATTGAACAGATGGGACATAACAGCTTTTAGATAATTGCAGAACGACATGTTGACCATAGCTGTTTATTTGTTCCTCAGTGTTACCGGTTTCGGTCATTTACCATTATCAAGCGTTAGCAGAGATTAGCTAATAGCTTAACATGTGGTCTGTAACAGTCAGCCACTGGAATCGCAAACATCTACCACATCAATTGACGAGATTTTATTCACACCCTGCATCAGAATTAGAGTACTTATAGACTTCCAACAAAATTTTAACATAGTCTCAAATTTTTATTAGACTTATTCTTGCTGACAACCAAAGAAAAATGATGAAAAAAAGAAAACTTTTTCACTTACTACTGTTCTGCTGTCCAAGGAGTAAAGTTACGGCATTCGGTATGAAGTTACAATTTATAATTTCTACGCTACAAATCGTAGGTGCAGGAAATTTTACAGATAGTATACAAATATACAGCTCCTAACCACGGTGCTACTCGATATTTCTCACATCAGCAACATTGCCAGAGATGAAAGAAGTGGAAAGTGTCAGATAAAAATCATAGGACTTGGCGGGGATCGTATCCGCGACCTTTGGTTTCATAGTCTCCACTGTGCTACCAAAATGTTCAAATGTTTGTTAAGCTTAAGGGACTTAACTACGGGATCATCAGTCCCTAAACTTACAAACTACTCATGTACTACCTACAACTAAGGACGGCACAAATATCCATGCCCGAGGGGGGATTCGAACCCCCGACCGTAGTGGCCGTGCAGACCGTGACTGGAGCGCCTCAGTCCCCTCGGCCACCGCGGCCGGCAATGTGCTACCGAGCCGCACAATATTCTCCCATAATATAAAATGTTCGTAGTCTAACATAGCGGCTATGCACTGCCCTGTATCTGTATATATCTCAGACTTTTTCCGCTTTCTTTGTTCTGGTGAGTGAGGCGGACAACCGACTGTCGGACATCATCAGGTGTGCAGGACTAGAGAGCAACACCTGTTACCATCTTGGAGACTGAGTACGTAGTGTGAGTTTTGAAAGACAGAGGCCAGCACTTTGCAGACGTGTCTAGGCAATATTCAAATGAGCAACTGAATCTATAGAAAGAATATTTATGGCAATATTTGAAAGTTAATAATATTTAATTACAGTTTGGCATTTAGGTACAAGTATATGAATTACTGGTAGATGTGATAGTGAGCTGACGAATAGAAATTGATAAATATTCAAGTAGTCTCACGTTTGAAATGTATTTTCCATATTTGTGTGTGTATCAGAATATTAATGGAGAAATTGAATATGTTTATTCCGTCAGTTTATGGTAACAAGGAAACAGCCAGTACACGTAAAATTTATTATTTACTACCAACTGAAAACCCAGCCTTGTCCGGGTATTTATTTATTTATTACTTCCATTTTTCAGGTATATAGTCATTTGTATGAGGGTTGTATCTCTGTAAAAATCTCTTGGGAATACCATTAGTAGTAAAGAAGTAATAAATTAAAACTTGGTGCGTGATGGGGCTGTTTTCCATGAACGTTTCTGTTTACGTGCTCATATGTCATGAACTACGTTTAGTACTGTGATACAATTTCGAAGGTACACTCAACAATATGGGTATATACTGTCTGTAAAATTTTCTGCTCCTACAATTTGTAGTGTACAAATTATAAATTGTAACGTCATATCGAATTGCGGAGTTTTAGGCCATGAACAGTGGAACGTTAATGTTTACGGGCTCATATCTCATGAAGTACGTGCCGGAATGTGATACAATTTAGAAGCTACATTCAACTATATTTGTGTATATTGTCTGTAAAATTTCCTGTCACTACAATTTGTAGTGTTCAAATTATAAATTGTAAAGTCATACCGAAAGCCGTAGTTTTACTTCGTAAAGAGCGGAAAAGTAGTAAGCGAGAAACTTTTTCCTTTCATGATTTTACTATGGTTGCCAGCGAGAAAAAGTTTAATAAAGGTTTGAAATTATGTTTAAAGTTTGTTGCAAGTCGCTAGGTACTGTCATTTTCATACAGTGTATTTCGAAAGTCTCGCCGCATTATTTGGAATTTTTTGCGATTTCTATTGGTTATGACGTAATATCTTTTGAACCATGTGCCTTATGTGATGCTTAACCATGCAACAATTGTTACCTCACGTTAAGGAATGTGTGTACCAAATTTGGTTGAAATCGGTCCAATGGTTTAGGAGACAACGACAGCATTGTCGCAAAATGCAGCAGTTTTTCGCGCAACTTATTGTTTATGACGTAATATGTCGTGAAATATATGTCGTATGTGATTCTTACATTTACGGCGACCGTCCTCATCGATTGAAGCTTACGTGTACAAAATGTCATACAGATCGGAACAAAACTTTATATTTGTATGCAACACGTACAAACATACGAACACTCTGCTTTATATGTTAGATTATCTAAATATTTTTTCTGTATGTAGTTCTGGAAAGTTCGTAGTTTTTGATAGGCGTATGTGGAAAGCATAGGGGTTTGCCCGGGTGTTCTCTGTGATCTGATTGGTTACCAATATGTTTAGCCAATCAGATTACAGTACTGCGCGCATTGATTCTGGAACCTTCACGCTTACTTTGGTGCAAGAGAGTAGTCGGATTTTATACACGGAACTGTTAACAACTCCATGATGATTCTCCGAACTTACTGGAACTATTTTGCGGAACGTGCTCGTTTAGTGGATTAAGAAGTGCATCAACATGCTTAGTATATCGTGTGGACATTCGAGTAGTTAAATTCCGGCTTTTTTAATTGCAATTATGATATTATGCAACCATGAAACCGCGTGGTGTGTTAACACTAATCATGAACGTGTGAGGATTTATTTGGACTGATTTGCGTAGCATTTTTCGAGCGTATTAAAATGAACATCTCTTATGAACGTTTTTGATGACAAGGTAAACTTAATTACCATAAACTGCTTTTAATAGTGAGTGTGGAGGGTGGGTGTAACTATTGCGTCATTAGCAAGGGCTTGGCAGTGAATTGTATCATGGAGAAAGTTTTAAATAATAATTACATCGTACCAAATCACGTGTTAACATCATTTTAATGCATTATATCCCATCATTTGTAAACAATTTAAGAACAATGCAACTGAATGAAGACCAGAATCTCCGTCTAGTTTTTCTACACAGTTTTTTACAGTGGAATTACGGTTCTCGTTTTTAGTCAGTTCAGCACTGGATGATTGCTGAAGAAGAGAATCGTCGCGAGGTGAGTGAAACTATGAACTGATTGTTTTTTGGTGGAACCAACTAGGTTGCTGAGTTGCAGTAGATAAAAGGAGCTGATCAGAGAGGAAGAGAAGGGGTAAGTACTAAATGATGACTTGAATTAATAAATAATTACCCTGAAAACTCTGGATTTTCAGCTAGTATGGTATAATTAATGCATACAGTGACAATTGTAAAGGTAAAAAAAGACAGAAAAGATACGCTATTACGCTATTTTGTCAAAAACTGACATTGTGAGAACCCTGGCTGTAGTTTTGATTATAAACAGCAACTAGCAGAAGTATGGTAGAAATATTGATTTTTTTAAAACCATTATCGTTTTCGGATTTATACAAATCCATCTTCAGTGGTTTTCATGCTTTTGAGCTTGAGCCTTGTCTTGCATCATAGTGCCGCGCCGCAGCCCCAAGATGGAAAATATATTTCATTTACTATTTGCTAAAGTTAAGTTTCTTTATGTTCGTCCTTATCAATATATTTATAGAAGAGATTTATAGTTAAAATACATGAAGTGTAACGAAAACATGCATGTTGTATTCGATTTTTCTGTGATAAAATATTCTTGTAATTTGGTTGTGTATTTTACACTTTCTAAATGCGCCCTGCGTGTGTACTTTTAACGTAGGTGTTTCACATGACACTCTGCACGGTAATTCTTGCATGGTGTCGTGTGAAACACATCAACAGCACTGATACAGTGCAGAATGCCGTGTGAAAAACTTATGTTAAAAACACACACGCAGTGCACATTTAGAAAGTGTAAAATACACAAGAAAATAACAGGAAAATTTCATCATAGAAAAGTCGGACACAACACGTAAGTTTTCGGCACATTTAACAAATGTTAACTATAAATACTTTGATAAAGACGAACGTAAAGAAACTTAAAGTAAACTTTAGCAAATAGTAAACGAAATCCTTTTTTCTGTCCTAGTGCTGCGGTACTATAACTGATGCACAACAAGGCACAAGCTGAAATGCATGGAAAACTATTTGAAGACTGAAATCACTGCATTCCAGATTTATGTGGTACTGAAGATGGATTTGTCTACATCCGAAACTGGTAATGGCATTAACAAAATAAAAATTTATACCATACTTGTGGCTGGTTGCTGTTTTGATTATAAACGATAGCAAAGATACGTCAGCGACCTGACGGGCAGTTTGTGATTTTTTTGAAATACGTAAAATAAAACTGTATGAGTAAAGTGGTTTTCGTTGTTGTTGTTGGGTTTTGGAAGGGACTAAAAAAGTGGTTTTCAACACGGCTCCTCCACATCGCAGTGAAAAACCACGCCCGCATATGCGCGATGCCCTTGCTTTCATGGATCCCTAAATATTAAACATCTCTTACTTGGACTGTTCATTGTTTTGATTTTACTTCTTTTCCTAAAGTTTTGTATACCTTTTTGCTCTGTCTCTGACAGGCTGTCCGCTGCTTTATGTTACCAATAAGTCTGAGGCGGATGTGATGAGGAGTTTCCCTTATAAAAAAACAAATGGAACTGTAGATGTAATTCATTTCCGAACACTTACGGTAGTTTCCTTCAATAAAATTAAACGCCTTCGGTTACAAAAAACATGCACAATCTCGTACCTGAATATACAGAATAAAAACACTATTTATAACTTTAGAGCAACTGTGTTTGAGTCACTACTTGTTTCCTAAATGCTTTTATGCACATTATATTGCAGGTTTATCCGTTGTAGGGAATCTCTCTCATCGCATTCCTGTGCACGTGCAGCAAGGCAGCGAAGATAATCCTCGGCCTGGGCACAGTTTGCGAAGACGATGGTGCACCGACTCGGAAAGGGAGACGTGTTCCGGCTGGAGAACAGTTAGAGCAAACCGTCGCTGCGCCAGGGTCGTATGGGACCGTATAAACACACACACACACACACACACACACACACACACACGAGACAGAAAGAGAGAGAGACAAAGAGACAGAGAGACATCCATTCTCTAGTAAATAATTCATAAAGCGAGCAGATCGCCCAAATTTCCAGATATTTCGTGTTCGGAAAACACATTTTGAAGTCCAATAACTCGTAAGAAAAACACGCGACAGGTTTTACTTTCAATACCATTCGCGTTTTGTAAGTAAAAAGAGTGAGGACCTTTGCCTGGCTGCCCAATTCCGGGAAGCTGCTTGGCGATACACCCTATATATTGTTCCAACAATCGAAACCGAACATCATTCTGGTATACCTTCAGGATATTCTGCTTTGACGTCATCACACACCAGTACGATGTATCTAGCCAATTCTCGCACCAGTTGTCAGTTTTATGTTTCGGGACCAACATTAACACATTCTCAAGTCCTACAATAAACAAGGAAAGATCGTAAAATGCGTCTGAAACTTAAGATGCGCACACATGATATAATTATCATTTTTAGGATTACCTAAAAATTAAAATGAATCGTCATTAGACATCGTCCACCTTAAAATATATGCAGCATCGGTGCCATTATGAAGCAATACTCTGACATGTCGTTTTGAAGAACCACTATGAATTGCCGGCTAGCTGCACTGTTGTTCAGTGATAATCTATGAGCAGCTACAAGTCAATGATGACTGACGCCGCAACTCCCACGGAAGGGGCCAACTGTGTTCCAATAAAATTATTTAAGAAAGCTCTAAAAAGGTCTACATCTTGACTGCAAAGTTGAAGATCTATAATTGCCATAAAGTTTTGCTATTTCTTCCGGACGACATTATTAAAATCTCCAAGATGGCCGCCAGTGAGTGACGCACGCTAGTTAGGCTCGCAAGTTTATCTGGTATTTGGAGGTGTTACTAAGCAGTTTGGCTGTTTGAAATAGTCACAAAACGTGTGTTAAGTGCCAAGTGTTGAATCGCTGTACTATTCGGAGTGCCTGTGATCGTGTAACTGCATCTAAAATGGAAAGTCGTCGAACAACGCGCAGCACCGCCAACGGCCAGTCCGGCGAGGGGGCAGCAGGCGAGCCGGTGCCGGCGACCGCGGCCGCGCCGCCCGCCACCGCCGACATCGGCGCACTCGTCAGGGCCGAGGTAAGTGCCGCGCTGCAGGCGGAGGGCGCGCTCGCCACGGTGCTCCAGACCATCACCGACGCCGTCACTGCCTCAGTGACGCTCAAAATACAGCAGACGCTCGACAGGAATGCCAGTGAGATATGCGCACTGAAAAAGACCCTGGAGGACACCGCAGACAGAGCACGATCTCTCGAGCAGAAGCTAATCGAGAGAACAGATGAACTCGAACAATATCAGAGACGTAACAACCTACGACTGTTCGGGATTCCAGAAAATAGTAGTGAAAACACCGATGAAATCGTAGTGAAGCTGGCCACAGAAAAGCTAGGGGTGCAGGTGACCCTTAACGACATCGACAGAAGTCACAGAGTAGGACGTAAGACAGGGGAATCCACTAAACATAGGCCCATAATAGTGAAGTTTGTTTCGTACAGGAAGAGATCCGAAATCTTTAGAGCCAAGAAGAAACTGGTAAAATCAGGTCTGACGGTACGTGAAGATCTCACTTTCGAGCGGTTAAAAATTTTGAATAGTGCAAGCGCAACATTTGGCCTACACAATGTATGGACAAGTGACGGCAGAATAATGGTGAAGACGAACAATGGCAAAATATCAATTACAAATGCAAATGAACTCGAAAGCCTCTGCTTTAGGAGATAAAAACACTTGAACACTTGCCGCCACTACTTCTACGTGTAGCTTACTATTTTTTTTTCTTTCCTATTTTTTTGTTCTTTTGCTACACTTTATATCGATTTTCTAAAGAAAATCTTATGTACATTAATATCTATTATACTACATTAGTTAGCTTTCTCTTTATTATTTTAGTAAATTATCATTATTTGATTGGTGTGATTTGTTGTTACACTTTTTTTTCTCTTTCTTCTAGCAAATTATCATTATATTTTTAGTGACACTTACTGGTTCACTTTAGGATAGTGCTGTTTTACTATTACTCTCATACCTACATTATGAATTACGGTACCATATTAGATTTAAATTCACTTTTATATAGCGTTGGTCTCACGCATCATTGGCAATTGTTTCGCTCCACTGTCGATATTGTTATCTTTACTTAGTGTCGTTTCGTGCAGATTATTTTGTCTTTGCTTGGCGAGATTCTCCCCCTCCACCCCTCGGCGCCTCGCTGCCGCTTGGCGTAAACAGGTCGTGCTGACCTTGGCTGCAGCGCCTCCCTGTCCCTCCCCTGTCTCTGAACCCACCTGACCTGCTTCCTCTCTCTCTCTTTCTCTCTGGTGTCCTGCACTCCTCCCCCGACCCCCCGGACCGCTAGCCACCCAGCCACGCCACATTCCAATGTTTCCTGCGTTCGCAGAAAAGGACGCCGCCACCCCACAGCCCGCTGCCGCTGCCCTACCGACTAGCGGTATCATCGCGCGCGCTACAACTGAGCGCACACAGCTCCACGTGGCACACGCAAATGTTCAATCACTACAAGCTCATTTAGTTGAGTTCCGCCATATATTTCAAGACTTGTGTCTTCATATAATTCTTCTATCGGAGACCTGGCTCAAACCAAGCATTACCACCAGTTCCGTAAATTTAGACGACTATGTCTTCCTAAGACACGACCGATTGCACAAACGCGGAGGCGGCGTTGGAGCTTACATTCGCTCTGAATTATCTCCTACCGTGTTGCACACGTCAAATAACGATGAAATTGAACAAGTGGAATACATGTTCATAGAGATAAAACCTCTCAAAGAAAAGTGTCTAATATGCGTCCTCTATAAACTTCCGAAGGTAGGTGCGTTGGACTGCTTCGAAACTGCCTTCTCAGACCTCGAATCAACCTATGAGCACATAATTATAGCAGGTGACACTAACATAAATTTTCTGTTCAACAGTCCGTCCTGTATGAAGTTCAAGCGTATGCTTACATCTTCGAATCTAACCTTACTTCAGCTTGCACCCACTCATCACACAGCTGATAGTCACACTTTAATAGATATATTAGCAACAAGGTTTCCAGACAGAGTAATTCGAACGTCACAAACATCTGCGCCTGGTATGTCTGCCCATGATGTAATTTTCATGACGTACTCGCTAGAATGCCCTAGGAAGAAACCACTGTTAACTGCATACCGTGACTTAAGACGCATCAACTTACCTGAACTGACAGCTGATGCACTAGAAATAATTTTCGAGCCAACCTCCGACACCCTCCCGGATGTAAACGAGAAACTTCACAAAATTACAAATAAACTTAACCAGCTGTATGATAAATATGCGCCCATCAAAACCAAAAAAGTGAGAAGGAAACCCGCACCATGGCTAACTGATGAACTAAAACAGCTCATGAATCTCAGAGACACTGCACATCGGACATACAAACTGCACCCTACACCTGAAAATCACACATCGTACAAGCAGAAACGTAACAGAGTCAGACAGGCTGTGAGAAATGCTAAACTCAGATACGCCCATTCATTAACCGACAACATAAATAGACCGGCTGTCCTCTGGAAAAACCTGCGCGGTCTTGGTATTGGGAAAATAAAAACTGCAGCCGAACCCACTGTCTCCATTGAGGAACTAAATCATTATTTCACAACGCCTACCACTTCAATCGATCACCAAACGAAACAAACAGTTATTGACCATATCACGAGGATCAACAACGCTAACCGTGATAAGTTTTGTTTTAAGCATGTTACTGGAAATACAGTCAAAAAAGCCATTATGCGTATTACATCAGCATCTACCGGGGATGATGGTATCACTATCCAAATGATAAAGCTGATTATTGATCCACTGCTGCCCATCATAACAGATATATTTAATCAGTCCTTAGCCACAAGTGTTTTTCCTGATGCATGGAAACGTGGACTAGTTAAGCCACTGCCAAAAAAGGACATTGCCACAGCACCCTCTGATTACCGACCTATCTGCATTCTTCCGGCACTGTCCAAAGCCCTAGAATATATAGTACATGATCAGCTAACCAGCTACTTGACTACTAATAAACTTCTTGACGAACACCAATCAGGTTTTCGCAAATATCGCAGCACAACATCTGCTTTGATAAAAGTAACAGACGATCTTAAGCAGGCAATGGATAGACAAGAGGCGACTATTATGTGCTTCTTAGACTTTAGCAAAGCTTTCGACACTGTGGACTTTGATATTTTACTTGCTAAACTTAGCAGTCTAAATTTCTCTCAAGGCGTGGTGCAATGGTTTCGCTCATACTTGACATCGCGTCTTCAGTGCGTCATGTCCGGCACCGAAAAGTCACAGTGGAGAAAAGTTCTATCAGGCGTACCACAGGGTACGGTGCTAGGTCCACTTCTCTTTTCATTGTATGTAAATGACGTATCATCGGTCTTGTCCTTTTGTAAATACCACATGTATGCCGATGACCTCCAGTTGTATTTAAGTGCAAAACCAAAAAACCTGAAGGCAGCAATCGAGAATTTTAATTCTGACTTATGTGCACTATCAAAGTGGGCACAGAATATAGGATTAAAGCTCAATCCAAGTAAAACACAAGCGATTCTGGTAGGTCATCCTAGACTCATTAACCACAAATACCGCGAATCTCAACCACCATTAATATTAAATGACACACCTATCTATTTTTCGCCCTCGGCAAAAAGTCTGGGAGTGATAATAGACGACAAACTAAATTGGGCTGAGCACACAGCCGCCGTGTGTAGGAAGGCATCAGCATCTCTTCATGCCCTACAGAGATATAATAAGTTTTTTCCTCTCGATCTTAAAAAGAAACTTATACAAACGCTTGTAATTCCAATTATTGATTACGGTGATGTTATCTTGCAAGGTCTCTCTTGGGAAAGCTCACGACGTCTGGAACTAATCATGAATGCCTGCGTTCGATATATATGCAACATCCGTCTCTTTGATCACATTTCACCATCTTATAAGCAACTATCCTGGCTCCGTGCTGACAAGCGCAGAGATTTTCATACACTCTGTTTCCTCTACTCTCTTATCAACGTACACTGTCCCTCATATCTTTCCTCGACCTTAACACTCTTATCTGATCAACATAAAAGAACTACTCGTTCATGTCAGAGCAAAACCCTTTCTGTCCCTATCCATCACTCAGCCGGTTTCTCAAAATCCTTTTCAGTAGCAGGAACCGGGCTCTGGAACAATCTACCTCAGTATATCAGAGAACTGAATAACACTGCCAGCTTCAAACGACAGTTAATGGATTATCTGCTAAAGCAATAATGACGCCAGTCTTTTTTACCCTACGGTCCAGGTACGTCACATCCATTCCTCCTCCCAGATATTCTTCAACTGCCATTGCTCTCGCCAGGTACAGCTTCTGTCAAAATTCGCCATGCGTTAAAAAGTCTCGATATATTCAAAAGTAAATATTGTATCTGCTAATATAAATGTTATTACTTCTATTATTACACCAGCAGCAGCAGCAGAAGGTGTCTCAGTGGTACTGTTAGTATTAATCCTATTTAGAGTTAAGTTATTACATATGTAGAGTTAAGTTATTACCTTTTATTTACATCCTTTTACATGTAATCAACCTGTATAAATAATGTTATTAACTGTTCATCTGTAAAAATCATTATTATGTTATAGGTAACTCACATGTAAAGAAATACTGTATGTGTAAAACCCTGGTCCGATGTAAGAGAGGGCCTGATGGCCCTAATCTGATCAGGCTAAATAAATAAATAAATAAATAAATAAAATGGGCCCAGAAATGCCCTTTGAGCAGTTTCGTCTTTTCATTTAACAGGTTTTTCGATTCTTTCTTTAGTGTGCAGAATTTTTATGTATAAATGCTTGTTTGTATGTCCTCTATGTGTTCATAAACTATTCATTCGATTGCAATGAAACTTTGTTGAACCGTTCACCGTACGGCCTCGAAGGTTCCTGACCCATAAAGAAAAGAGCACAACACATAGGTCAGGAGATATGACGTCATAAATAATGAGAGGCAACCACGTGAGAATATCCATATTTATGCGTAAATTGGTGGAAAATGGGAGTATTTAGAGACCTGCAACAAAGTTTGCATGTAATTTCGGAAGTTTCGAAACTGACCCATCCCATCACACACACACACACATACACACACACACACAAAATAATGAAACTAAAAGAAGTCTACCGCTCACAACAGTTTCGCTGTAGATGCCGTACAACTGTCGCATCAGGCATGACCTTGTGATGTTTAACTTGATTACTGCAGACCGTCTTCGTAACATATTTTGTATATGGTAACGATATGTATCATCAAATGTGCCATCAAATTTATATCACTGTACGACACATACTTCAGGACATATCTAATATATAAAAATTGATGTTTGTTTCTTTGTCTTTTATGCACGACCATACCGTACATGCGATTGCGATAAAACTTTCTCAACTCATTTCTTGCTCTCGCGCGAAGGTTACAGGCATACTAAAATTAAGTTCATGTGGTGATTGGAGGAGGGTGCATTACAAATACTTAATTCGTTTCTTACGCCTTCACACTGAACTGGCTGGACGGATATGAATGAAATTTGGAACAGGGGTAGCTTACACCATGAGTAATACAACGGCCACCTTTCGTAAGCCACTGTATGGTGTGTGGCGGAGATCATCTTACAATGTGTTAATAAGTCTGTTTCTCTGTATACTGAAAAAGCTGGACGGATTCGAATGAAATTTGGAATGCAGATGGTTTATACCCTGAATTAACCCATGAGCTACCTCCAGGAAGCCACCGTACGCTGCATGGCCGAGGGTACCTTACAGTGGGTTAACACATTTGTTACTCTTCACGCTTAAACGGCTGGACTCAATTGAATGACGTGTGAAATGGAGATAACTTATACCCAAAATTAATCTCAGTAGCTGCATTGCGAAGAGTACGTTACAACAGACATGCTAATTGTTTGACTGGTCACCGTGAAAGTCAATATCGCAATGTATGTTTTCATGAAAGACATTATTATAATTTGCAAACCAGTGACTTTAGCATGGTGGAGGGTACTTTGTGACTTTGACATCATTTGACCAGTCACAATGAAACTTGGTGCATATGTTTTCATATATAGGAGGGAGAGGAATAGGTAGAAGATAATGCGATCAGACAGGTTACAGGAGGAGACAAGCAGACAGAGGGGAGAGGAGGAGAATGAGAGAGGGGAGATAGACAGGGGAAGAAGATGAACAGAGGGAGGGTGAGAATGAAATGGACAGGAGGAGACGGGGGCGATGGGGGAGTAGCAGGTGAACAGGGAGACGAGAAAGGAAGAGATGCACTAATGGAAGTTGGGAAACCCCATTTATATTTGAGGGGCATGTTCGGATTTTATGCGCTGCCATACCGTTTATCTGATTGTAGAAAACTTAGTCACTAAACAAGCTAACACTTTCAAATTTCAAACTTTGTTTGCACAATTATTACTTCTGCGGGAGCAACGCGCCGGGTTTCATCTAGTATCCCTATAAAGGAAGATCTACAATTGACCCTCGTAATTATACCATCCCAGAGCCCGGTGGTTTGAGCCAAGATTCTACTCTTATCGTAATCCATGGCGCAATCGAATTTCAGAATGTGTTGCTATAGCACTGCTTCATGAGCCAAGGAAAATTCCCATCTCGACACATCCTGCGAGAGAACTCCAGACAACGGGAGTGTGCAGCGTGGTACCTAGGTATTCACGCCACCACAAGGCAGGAAGTGTGCCACACAGGCGCCCACCCAACAGCAAAGAGCAGAATTTGAATCTTACCGTCTCGTAACATACAAGGCTGCTCATTGATTTAGTGTACAGCAGACTCATCAGTTAATAATAATAGATTGTGCATAAGTCTAATACCAGAATATGAATACATATATGTTTTGATCTCGCTCAAATACACATATTATCATTTAATAATAAGAGCGCTGTACGGGGGTCGTCTCCTACCAAAAGCCAGGCGATCATCGTAGGTCGTACTACCCCTTCCTTCCGTCCCCGAGATTTTTATCTCACCCTCCATAACCGTCCCATTTGCCTACCCCTACCCTAAAGTACCTGGGCCTCACTATTGATCGCACCCTCTCCTGGACTCCCCGTTTGCGCACTATCCATGAAAAAGCCCGCTTCCGCCTCCACCTCCTCAAACTCCTTGTTGGCCGAACATGGGGCCTCAACCCTTCTACCGTCCTCTATATCTACACATCCCTCATCTGTCCTATCCTATGTGTCGCCCATCCAGCCTGGATCCCCATCCTTCTACAAATCTCTGGAGATACTGGAGCGCCATGCCTTGCGCCTCGCTTTCCGTATCCCCCTTTATCCCCCCTCCCCCATGCGGATCCTCTATGATCCTATTCCCCTTCCCCCGACTCGTTCTCTTTATTGGACATCTCCGCCTCCGTTACCTATCCCGCAAATCAGATCCGCCTAATACTCTAGTCCATCCCCTCCTCTCTGCACATGCTTCGTTGCCGCGCCTCCACCACAGTATTCCCCCTGAGCTCCACTTGTCCACCCTCCAGATCCTTTCCCATGGCAACGTCCGTGCCCTCCCCCTCCCGGATGATGCCCCCTGACTTGACGTCTACCCTTCATACCAGCTGTGATCCTTCCCCTTGCTCCCCGTTCTCTCCATGAGGGCCCCGACTATCCCTCCTGTCCCCTCCCTTCTCCCCTCATCATTCCACCAAGCTGTCCCTCCGGATCCTCCTCTTACCACCCTCCCCTTTCCTTCTTCCCCGTGGCTTCCTGGAACATCATGCCCCCCTGTCCCTTCCCCACTGGCCCTGTGGCTCCTCCCCACCCTCTCCCTCTCCTCTCATCCCCTTCTCCCCCCCTCACAGCACATCTTCAATGCTGTCAGTGCCCTGCCATCTGTGAAACCTTCTTTGTGCTTCCATGTGAGTGCTTCGACAAGTGTGGTGCCTTTTAGTCACATTGTTTTATTTTACAGCAGTGGACGGCCAACCCACAGCCAAGAGCATTAGTTTTGTGTATTTCTCCAATTGGGAGTTGTGTGTTTTAACTTCACAATAGCGGACGGTCTAACCATAGCCGCTGCCCTACGCTACTTTTGTGTGTGTGCCACTGACCTTCGGGCAGCTGTTTTTATTCACGACCATCGCCGTTCCAAATCTTGTATGTCGCCATCGTTTCCCTCTATTTTACATCTCCGCTTTATGTATGTGTTATCTCTAACATTTTATCTCTTTTATGTTTGTATGTTTCTCCTGTGTCAAATTTTATTTCTGTAGGCTGAAGAGCGCCAGTGAGCGCTGCCAGCCCGCCCCTTTTTAGGGGAATGGAACTCACAATAAAGAAAAAAAAAGGGGTCGTCCACAAAGAAAGTTTCGTATCTATTGCTATCCCCGGCAGCGCTACGATCACAGTTACGAGCATGTGTGGCAGTTACTCTGACTCAAGGAGAAGACAAGCACTCCATTTTCAGATCGCTGCTGCCGACGTGTGCTTTTCAGTAGTTGTTTATAAAGTCAACTGTAATTGAAAATGCCACCGCCTGTGAAATCAGATCAGTGATTCGATTTTTATATGCAAAGAAATTTAAAACAAAGTAAATTTATGGGCAAATATGCGAGGTTTACGGACGAAATGCTATGAGTGATTCAATGGTAGATGATGTGTCAGACTGTTCAATGAAGGACGTGATCAAGTGCACGAAGAAAAACGAAGTGGGACACCCATCTGTGGTTACTGATGAACTGGTTCATAGAACTGAAGAAAAGATTGAGCACAACCGTAAGTTTACACTTAGTGCTCTTGAATGGAAGTTCCGCAAATCTCACGACCACTAATTCCTGAAATTGTTACTGAAATTACGAAAAATTTGCTCATATTGGGTGTCCAAAATTCTTACTGAACAACAAAGAACAACGGCTGACCAGTGCACTTTAGTTTTTAAAACGCTACTTTGCAAACTTCACAGAAGCTCTCCTGCAAACACGCAAGACTAGCACTCCTGGAAGAAAGGATATAGTGGAGACATGGCTTAGCCACAGCCTAAGGGATGTTTCCAGAATGAAACTTCACTCTGCAGCGGAGTGTGCGCTGATATGAAACTTCCTGGCAGATTAAAATTGTGTGCCGGAACCGGGAGGCAAGGTACTGGCGGAAGTAAAGTTGTGAGGCGGCGTCGTGAGTCGTGTCGGGATAGCACAGTCGGTAGTGCGCTTTCCCGCGAAAGGCAAAGGTCCCAGGTTCGAGTCCCGGTTCCGGCACACAATTTTAATCTGCCAGGAAGTTTCATATCAGCACACACTCCGCTGCAGAGTGAAGTTTCATTATGTTACCACATGGTTGAATACACACCTTTAATGAAGAAGGCATGACAAGCGCCTACAAAATTTCGGAAGCTATGTAGAAATGTAGTTTAACGGTTGTAGATTTTTGTACAATAAATATTTTTGTATCTGTACACGGCACTTACATTGTGGACATACCTTGTATAATTTTCTCTTTATTGAGTCGGTTTCAACCTTTCGATAATGTGTGTTTTACAATTTATTATATGTATCCTGCAGAGGGGCAGCAGCCTTTTTAGTAGTTGCTGATGTGGCTTTCCCACACAGTTATTGCGAACGACTGGAAGCGAGTGTAAACTACAGCCGTTACTTTTCTCGAGGAAATGCAGCTCTACTGTATGTGAATACTATAACGGCATTCTCTCAGGTAAAATATTCCGGAGGTAAAATACTCCCCCATTCGGATTTCCAGGCGGAGACTACTCAGGAGAATGTCGTCATGAGGAAAGATATTAATGGCATTCAGTGGATCGGAGCGTGAAATATTAGATACCTTGACCGGGTAAGGAGGTTAGAAAGCCGGCCGCGGTGGCCGAGGGGACTGAGGTGCTTCAGTCACGGTCTGCACGGCCACTACGGTCGGTGGTTCGAATCCCCCCTCGGGCATGGATGTTTGTGCCGTCCATAGTGTTAGCTAGTTCATAAGTAGCTGGTAAGTTTGGGGACTGATGACCCCGTAGTTAAGTCCCACAAGCTTAAAAAAAAAAGAGGTTAGAAAATTTGGAAAGGGAAATGGATACGTTGAAGTTAAGTACAATGGGGATTAGCGAAGTTCGGTGGAAAGATTAACAGGCTTCATGGAGAGGTGATTATTGGGTTATAAATACAAAAACATTAATAAAAAACGACCAATGCTGCATACTATATTTATTATATTCATTGTTTTGTGGTCGCTGAGCACACCGTTCCAGAAAATAGAATCAAACCTCAAATACAAAATCCAGAAAATAGAATCAAACCTCAAATACAAAATCAGTTGGGGGTATTGCAAGACCAGGTCCAATAATGTATAAGAAAATAGCAATGCGGATAAACAACTATCAGCAGCGCAGTAATCCTATTACCATAGTCAATAAAGATACGAAGTCAACACCGCCCACAATAGTACAAGTTAATATGCCAACTAGCTCTGAGAATGATCAGATCGAAGAAATATATGAGGAGATAAAGGAAATTATTCGGACAGTTAAAGAAGAGGAAAACTGAATTGTGACGCGGGACTGGAATTCGGTACTTGGAAAAGGAAGGGATGCAAAAATAGTAGGCGAATATGGACTGGTGAAAAGGAAAGGAAGAGGTAGTCGCCTGGTAGAATTTTGCATGGAACATTGTCTAATCATAACGAATATTTGGTTTGAGAATCATGATAGAAGGGTGTGTAAATGGAAGAGACCAGGACATACCGGAAGGTACCAGGCAGATATTGTAATTGTAAGACATACATTTCAGAGCCGAAGTTTTAAACTAAGTCATATCGAGGGCAAAATATAGACTGACCATACCTTATTGGTCATGAACTGTATACTGAAATTGAAGAAACCTCAAAGGGAGGAAAATTTGTAAATGTAATCTGGATAAAATGAAGTAACCTGAGTTTCTTGGGAATTTTGATGGAGCTTTAGGTAACAACTGAGAGAAACGGGGGGAAATAAAACAATACAAGAGGAATAGCTCTGATATACGAAATAATAAACGTGACAAAGGACCAAATAGGTAGAAAGGCAAGATCTAAAAATAACCCTTGGATATCACAGGAAATACTAAATCAATTTCATGAAAGGAGAAACTATAAAATGCCGAAAATGAAGTAGGACAAATGGAGTACACACTACTAAGAAATGAGATTGACAGTAAATGTACAAACGCTAGCAGGAGTGGCTACATGACGAATGCAAGTCCATAGAACAATGTATAATTAGGGGAAAACAGATACCGCATACGGGAAAACAAAAGAGACAGTAGAAGAAAAGAAAACAGCTGTGTGAATATCAAAATCTCAGATGGAAAACCTGCTCTGAGCAAAATAGGAAAAGCTGAGAGAGAAAGAATATATTGAGGAACTCTACAAAGGAAACAAACTTGGAAACAGTATTGTAGAAGGGGAAGAGGCATTGGATGGATATGAGATTCTATATTGAGCGATGCATTTGACAGAGTACTGAAAGACCTAAGTCGACACAATGTTCCTGGAGTAAATCATATTCCTTCAGAGCTACTGAAGTCTTTTAGAGGACCAGCCATGACAAAACTGTTTCACCTGATGCATAAGATGTATGGAACAGGAGAAATACCTTCAGACTTTAAGAATACTGTAATAATCCGCAATGCAAGGAAAGTAGGCTTAAAAAGTTGTGAAAATTATAGAACCATCTGTTTCATAAGTCATGGTTGCAAAATTTTAAAACGAATTATGTACAAAAGAATGGGAAAGGTGGTAGAAGCTGACCTAGGAAGAGATTGTATTTAGGAGAAATGTACGAATACGGGAGGCAATAACCACTTTACTACTTATTTTAAAAAAATGATTTAGGGAAAGGCTAAATTACATTTCTAGCTTTTGTAGGTTTGGAGAAAGCTTTAGAAAATTTTGATTGGAATATACTCTTTCTAATTCTGAAGCCAACAGTTGTGAAATGTAAGGAACCAAACAGCAGTCATAAGAGTCAAAGGGCATGAAAGGGACGCAGTGGTTGGGAAGGAACTAAGACAGGGTTGTAGCCTTTCTCTACTGTTATTCAATTTGTACATTGATCAAGCTGTGAAGGAAAACAAGGAGATATTTGGAGAGGGAATAAAAGTTCAGGAAAAAGAAATAAAAGTATTGCGTTTTGCCGATGACATTGTAATTCCGTCAGATACAGCTAATAACATGGAAGAGTAGATGAATGCAAAGGACATTGTGTTGAAAGGTGCATATAAGATGAAAATTAACAGGAGCAAAGCAAGGGTAATGGAGTGCAGTCTAATAAAATCAGGTGATGCTGAAGGAATTAGATTAGGTAACGAATCAATAATGGTGATACATGAGTTTTCTTACTTGGGCAGTAAAGTAACATACGATGTTCGGAGTACAGAGGACATAAAATGCAGAATTACACTGGGAAGAAAAGCGTTTTGGAAAAAAGAGAAATTTGCTAACATCGAATATTAAGTGAAGTGCAAGGAAATCTTTTCTGAAGACATTTGTTTGGAGTGTGGCCTTGTGTGGTAGTAAAACATGGGCGATAAACTGTTCAGACAAGAAGAGGATAGAAGCTTTTGAAATGTGGTGCGTCAGAAGAATGCTGAAAATTAAGTGGGTACATCGCGTAACTAATGGGATGTTACTGAACTGGATTCGGGAAGAAAACGAATTTTTGGCATACCTTGACGAAAAGAAGTGTTCGACTGGTAAGACATAAACCTAGGCACAGAACATAACTTAGTTATTACAAACACCTGGTTTAAGAATCACAAAAGAAGGCTGTATACGTGGAAGTGATCAGGAGACACCGGGAGATACCAGATAGATTTTATAATGGTAAGACATAGATTTCGGAGCCAGGTTTTAAACTGTAAGACATACCCAGTGGCAAAAATAGACTCTGACCATAACGTGTTGGTTATGAACTGTAGGCTGAAACTGAAGAAACTACAAAAAGGTAGGAAAATATGGAGATGGGACCTGGATAAATTGAAGGAACCTGAAGTTCTTAAGAATTTCAGAGGGAGCTTTAGGCAACAATTGACAGAAACGGGGGAAAATAAAACAGTAGAAGAGGAATGGGTAGCATTGAGAGATGAAATAGTGAAGGCGGCAGAGGACAAAATAGGTAGGAAGGCAAGACCTACAAAAAATCCTTGGATATCACAGGAGATACTAAATTAAATCGATGAAAGGAGAAAATATAAAAATGCAGTAAATGAAACGGGCAAAATGGAGTACAGACGACTAAGAAATGAGATTGACAGGAAGGGCAAAATGGCTAAGCAGGAGTGGCTAGAAGGCAAATGCAAGGATCTAGAGGAATGTATAAATAGGGGAAAATAGATATAGCCTACAGGAATATAAAAGAAGCATTTGGAGAGAAGAATATCAAGGACTCTGATGGAAAACCAGTTCTCAGTAAAGAAGGGAAAGCTGAAATGTGGGAAGAGTATGTAGAGAGGCTCTATGAAGGAATGAACTTAGCGGCAATATTGTAGAAAGAGGAGAAGAAGTAGATGAGGATGAAATAGGAAATACTATACTGAGAGATGAATTTGACAGAGCAGTGAAAGACTTAAGTCGAAACAAGGCCCCTGGAGTAGACGACATTCCCTCAGACCTACCGAAGTCTCTGGGAGAATCAGCCATGACAAAACTATTTCACCCGGTGTGTAAGATGTATGAGTCAGGTGAAGTACCCTCAGACTTTAAGAAAAATGTTATAATCCCCATTCCAAAGAAAGCAGGTGCAGTCAGGTGTGAAAACTACAGAATCATCAGTTTAATAACTCATGGTTGCAAAATATTAACACGAATTACTTACAGAAGGATGGAAAAGCTGGTAGAAGCCGACCTCGGGGAAGATCAGTTTGGATTCAGGAGGAACATAGGAACCCGGGAGGCAATACTCACTTTACGGCTTATACTAGAAGATAGATTAAGAAAAGGCAAACCTACATTTCTAGCTTTTGTAGATTTGGAGAAGGCTTTTGAGAATGCTGATTGGAATGAACTCTTTCAAGTTCTGAAGCAAGCAGGAGTAAAATATAGGGAGCGTAAGGTTATTTACAACTTGTACAAAAACCAGACAGCGGTTGTCAGATTTGAAGGGCATGAAAGGGATGCAGTGGTTGGAAAGGGAGTAAGACAGGGTTGTAGCCTTTCTCCAATGTTGTTCAATTTGTACATTGAGCAAGCTATAAAGGAAAGGATAAATTCGGTGGAAGAGGGAAGAATTAAAAACATTGCGTTTTGCCGACGACATAGTAATTCTGGCAGATACAGCAAAGGACCTGGAATAGCAATTGAACGGAATAGACAGTGTGCTGAAAGGTGCATCTCAGATGAACATTAACAAGAGCAAAACTAGGGTAATGGAGTGCAGTCTAAGAAAATCAGGTGATGCTGAAGGAATTAGATTAGGTAACGAAACAATAAAGGAGGTAGATGAGTTTTGTTACTTGGGCAGTAAAGTAACGAATGATGGTCGCAATACAGAGGATATAAAATGCAGAATGGCAATGGGTAGAAAAACGTTCTTGAAAAAGAGAAATTTGTTAACATCGAATATTGATTTAAGCCTAAGGCAGTCCTTTCTGAAGGTATTTGTATGAAGTGTTGCCTTGTATGGGAGTTAAACATGGACGATAAACAGTGCGGACAGGAAGAGGATTGAGGCTTTTGAAATGTGGTGTTACAGAAGAATGCTGAAGATTAGGTGGGTGGATCGCGTAATTAATGAGGAGGTACTGAACAGAATTGTGGAGAAAAGAAATTTCTGGCATACCTTGACTAAAAGAAGGGATAGATTGGTAGGGCACAATCTTAGATATCAAGGAACTGTGAATTTAGCGTTGGAGGGAAGTGTGTGGGGTAAAAACCACAGAGGAAGATCAAGAGATGGATACAGTAAGCAGATTCAGACAGATGTAGGTTGCCGTTCTTATGTGGGGATGAAGAGGCTTGCTCATGATAGGGTATTGTGGAGAGCTGCATCAAACCAGTCTCCGGACTGAAGACCACAACAACAACAGACCATTTAAATGGAACTACACCTCCAGGTTTTCTTGGGTCTTTATGGTATCTTCAGGAAGTTCGTTTTTTTATATTTTTAATCAGTACTTATGTGTAATCAGGAAAACATATCATATGTGTTAGTCATTTATGTAGTAATGAAAACGGATTTGGCCTAGAGTAGAACCTTATGGTACCCCTGTGAGATATATCTCCAATTAGAGGAGTATTTTCCGTTGCTGTATGTTATGACAACACTTTGCTTCCTCTCTGTAACATATGACTTGCACCACTGAAGGTATATAACAGCAGGGAGTGATTCACAGTCAAATCACTTGGATAGATCACTGCAGCTTTTTTTGATTTGTTTTAAGGTGGAACTAAGTTTACTGACAGTTCCTTTGATAGAATAAATGGTACTTTTTCCCATTTTGAAGTCTAAATTTATTGTTTTTATATTATATTTTATATTATAATAAATTCGTGACAGAAATTTTGAATTTGAAGTGCAACAATAATTTTAAAACTTTTGTAAAACACAGGAAGGAGAGTAATTGGACGGTAATTTCCTATATCTTCTTTAGAGCCTCTTTTAAGCCATCCTTTCACTTCTGCGCATTTTACGGAGTCTGGAAAGTATTCTGATTAATTATTTTACATACTATTATATTTGAAGCCGTGTTTTTGACCTTTGCAGATATTTCATCCCATATCATTGAATTTTATTTTTTCGGTTTAATTTTTTTTCTGCATATTTTACCGATACTGAGTCAAATTTAATTAGACTCTCATTTTTGCTCAGACTTGATTCAAATAAATGCATATTATCTTGATATGAGCGTACGTTAACATCAGATTTTGCTATCATTACGAAGAATTAATTAATGTTTTCTGATAATTGTACAGGATCTACAATCATTTTCTCTAGTACCTTTTAGAAATCTCTTGTTTGCTTATATGATTCCCAGTTGAGATTTGACAATTGTCGACACTGCGTTGTATTTCCACGTTAGCGTTCTACTTCATCTGTTTCTTCCTGACTTCCGAACTGTTTAGACGCATCTGTGCCGGCTCCTATCATCCATATTTTATCTCTGTTAGTATAATGTAATCATTTGTTAAAATAAATTGCAAGAAATGGTGCCAAAATTTAATATAATGAGGATTGTTCATTTCAGTCCCCGGAATTGATATCGGATTAAGTAATTCAGCCCGGTTAAGTTGTGCAGTGGGTTTGGACGCGGGTGGGCTGACGAAATTTCGTGCAGTTATTGTTGCCAAATTTATTAACTTTCAAACAAAATCATTCCTATTCAAATTTAATACGCATTTCAGCACCTCTTCATATTAAATATCCGAAGTCCAATAATACTCAGCTTGAGATTTTCACTGTAACTAAGGACTGGACACGGAACAAAAATTTAACTCACGGTCAGCTACTCGAAACAGAGCACGTAACCAGTCCAAAAACATTTCATGACGTTGCTTTATTTTCATAAATATGCGTTTTACTGCAACTACAACACAGGAATGAGCGGATCTTTTTATAGTGTAACTGCCGCCAAAATAGCTTTCAAAATGTTCAAAATATTCATACCAATTCCACCATCTTTTTACCAATTCCTCCCACCAGTGATATATATATATAGTGTGTGTTACAAAAAGGTACGGCCAAACTTTCAGAAAACATCCCTCACAGTCAAAGAAAGAAAATATGTTATGTGGACATGTGTCCGGGAAGGCTTAATTTCCATGTTAGGGCTCATTTTAGTATTTCTCTTTAAATGTAAATTGGAATAATTCGTGCAGACAGTTGTCAAAATGCCCAATTGTTTCGTTAGTATGTACTGTACTTCCTCGATTCACCGCCAGTTGCCCCAACTGAATGAAGGTAATGTTGACTTCAGTGGCTGTGTTGACATGTGACTCATTGCTCTACAGTACTAGCATAATGTACATCAGTACGTAGCATCAACTGGTTAGTGTTAATCACGAACGTGGTTTTGCAGTCAGTGCAATGTTTACAAATGCGGAGTTGGCAGATGCCCATTTGATGTATGGATTGCTTCGAACGTCTTCCTGTCGGGACACCTTCATTCACGGCTATAGCCCCGTGCTAATCAAATGTTTCAAATGTTTGTATAGTTCATGGGACTTAACTACGGGGTCATCAGTCCCTAAACTTACAAACTACTTATGAACTACTTACGAACTAGGACGGCACAAATATCCATGCCCGAGGGGGGATTCGAACCCTCGACCGTAGTGGCCGTGCAGACCGTGACTGGAGCGCCTCAGTCTCCTCGGCCACCCCGTGCTAATCCATACATCAAATGGGCATCTGCCAACTCCGCATCTGTAAACATTGCAATGACTGCATTGATCCCAATCCGCCGGCCGCGGTGGCCGAGGGGACTGAGGCGCTTCAGTCACGGTCTGCACGGCCACTACGGTCGGAGGTTCGAATCCCCCCTCGGGCATGGATATTTGTGCCGTCCTTAGTATAAGGTAGTAAATAGGTAGTTTGTAAGTTTAGGGACTGATGACCCCGTAGTTAAGTCCCATAAGCTTAACAAACATTTGAACATTTTTTATTCCAATCCAATTTATGACTTTTAAGAAATTAGGATAAAAGGATGAACCTTGCACCAATTTCAGTCTTTATGGCACTTCCAGGGCTCAGATTGTGATTGAAAAGTTGGTATTCATTCCGTGTTGGTAACTGCTTACTTTCCTGGGTGTTATTAATTAAACCAAGAAATCTGTCGAAAGCTGTAATATATTTGGGGCGGAAGGAGTCTTACGAGCCATCAGGCTGTGACGCCCGGTGGAGTTATTGGCAGCACACTCACCCGGCCCATTAACGTGGATACGCAAGGCAGACGCGGCATAACAGCGACCCCGCGCTGAGTAAACCTTGTTTCGCCGGCCAATATTTGCGCACTTGCCGAGCCGCGCTTACAGCAGCAAATGGGCGACTCGACTGTGACAACCGACACCTGTGATGACGTGGAACTTGACCGCGCAGCCATCGAGAACAACTGAGCAAACACTGCCCGCGTGGACGGCGCCCGGGGCAGCAAAATAATCCACCCGCCCCCACATGTGCGTCATAATTACACCGAGCCTGCCGTGGGCTTCAGGCTGCGTGAGGAGTTCCTCGACATACAGTCAACACGGACGTGAAAATACTGCTCGTTACACAAAGATAACATTGCGTGGTAAACACAGTACGCTGTACCATCCCACTTTGACTGAGGTGGCAAGGAATTCTTCCAGTGTGGTTGTTATGTGAGAGAAACGCTGTGAAACAGTTCATTGACAATATGAATGGGACAGTGTACAAATGGTTTAAATGATACCTAAGAGGAAGAGTGCAGAAAGTTGACATTCGTAGTTCTCATAATATGCAAAAAACAGCTGAGTCTTCAAACTGGGGAGCAATCAAAAATGGGGTGCCGCAAGGTTCGGTCTTGTGCCCTTTGCTGTTCTAAATATATATTAATGACTTGCCATTCTATATTCAATAAGATGCAAAGCTGGTTCTTTTTGCTGATGATACAAGTATAGTTATCACATCTGACAGACAAGACCTAACTGATAAAATTGTAAACGATGTCTTTTAGAAAATCTTTAAGTGGTTCTCAGCAAATGGAATGTCATTAAATTTTGATAAAACACAGTACATACAGTTCCATACAGTAAATGGAATGACACCATCGATAAATATAGACTTTGATCATAAATCTGTAGGAAAGGTAGAATATTCAAAATTTATAGGTGTAAGCATTGATGAGGGGTTGAACTGAAAAAAAAACATATTAAATATCTGTTGAAACGTTTGAGTTCAGCAACTTATGCTATTAGGGTAATTGCAAATTTTGGTGATATAAATCTCAGTAAATTAGCTTACTATGCCTATTTTCATTCTCTTCTTTCATATGACATCATTTTCTGGTGTAATTCACCAATGAGTAAAAAAGTATTCATTGCACAAAAGCGTGTGATCAGAATAATTGCCGGTGCCCATCCAAAATCATCCTGCAGACATCTATTTAAGGAGCTAGGGATCTTCACAGTAGATTCTCAGTATATATATTCACTTATGAAATTTGTTATTACCAATCCCACCGAATTCAAAAGTAATAGCAGTGTACATAACTACAACACTAGGAGAAACAGTGATCACAATTCAAGGTTAAACCTACCTTTGGCACAGAAAGGGGTGAATTATGCTGCCGCAGAAGTCTTTGGTCTCCTACCAAACAGCATCAAAAGCCAGACAGTCAATAAGCATTTAAAAACAAATTAAAAGAATTTCTGCATGGCCACTCCTTCGTCACTAAGCATGAATTTCTAGAAATAAATTATTAAATTTGAAAAAAAGTGTCATGTAATATTTAGTACAATGTAATAATTTGTAAAGACACCTTTCATTGACACGTTCCACATCATTACGAAGTGTCGTATTGATGATCAATGAAACAAGTACTAATGTAATCTAATCTAATCTATGTCATGTTGTTGTGAATATAGCGCAAATTTTGCTAGCTATTGCTTAAGGAATGCATATAGAAAGCGTATCAGGCAAAAATGAAAAATAATAAACATAACAAACCAGAGAGAGAATGTTGACAGATACAGTGTACATTTTACAGCTAAATATGTAAATATAATAGGTGCACGTAGTATATAGAAGAAATAGAAAGCACTAAATGGCGTCAATAAGAAGTAGAAACTAATCTGAAAGGAAGTTAAATTCTTGTCTAATTTTGAATATAATTCACAAAGAAACTTTTGAAACGAACAACAACCAACGTGAAGTGTCACGAAGGGCTTGTCAAGTCCGCAGATACACTCCTAAGCAGTTCATCTTTATACTTATTCACAGCAGTTTGTAATCATGTTCTCATCTTATAACATTTTAGATGATACTGTTATTTCCACTCTGATCTCTGTATATTACCACAGTCTAACATATACTGTCACGACACTCTCACTGATTTTTGTTATACGCCACGACAGCAGCGCTCCAAGCGGCCGGCAAGGTACATTAATAAATACGATATCGGTTGTGAATAGTTTTGTGTAAAATGCTTTGAACATACTGTTTACCATAAGGAAGACATAAAGGACCATAAAATAGGTAATGGCCCCAAAATAACCACACATTTGTCTTTATTAGTTTTCCTAAGGACCACTGGAAGATTACTGTAGTCTTCAGTCCGGAGACTGGTTTGATGCAGCTCTCCACCCATTTCTATGCTGAACAAGCCTTTTCATCTCCTCATAAGAAAAGCAACCCACATCAATTAGAATGAACTTACTATATCAATTTATTGGTCTCCCTCTGCGATTTTTCCCCACACAATTCCATACAATGGAACATTTACGAATCGTCAATGTCTAAGAATGTGTCCTTCTAATCGACCCCTTCTTTTAGTCAAGGTATGCCAAAAATTCCATTTCTCCCCAATTACCTCTTCATTAGTTATCCGATCTACCCACCTAATCAACAGCATTCTTCTGTAGCACAACATTTCAAAAAGCGTCTATTCTCTTCTTGTCTAAACTATTTATCGTCCAAGTTTCACTCCCGTATAAGACAACACTCCACACAAATGCCGCCATAAAAGACTTCCTTACACTAAAATTAATATTCGATATTAGAAAATTTCTCTGTTTCAAAAACGCTTTTCTTCCCATTGCCATTCTGCATTTATCCTTCCTACTGCGACCATCATATGTTATTTTTCTGTCCAAGTAACTTAATCTGATTCCTTCAGCATCGCCTAATTTTCTTACACTGCATTCCATTCCCTTTGTTATACTCTTGTTAATGTTCGATCGTATACGCACCTTTCAACACACTATCCATTCCGCTAACCTTTTGCAGAAGGACGTCGGTTTTTTATTCAGAAACGTCAAGGTTTGTTAACTACAATTCCAGTCAAGTTAGTAAGTGTTGAACGTAAGAAACGTATATGGAATGCAATACCTACATTATTTGGTGTACCAGATAAAGTAGCATATAAGTGCTATATTATCCGGTTAATTTTCTGTTTCATGATCGAAATATGAAAATCTTTCACTTCGCCGTTCCTGGAATTCAGAGGATGAAATAATAGTTCATCTTTCATTATGAAACAATGTCGGAAATCCAAATTCATTACTTTGTCGTATTTTATGTCTACTACACTGGGCAAAATAATTAGGGGTCAGTTGAGATATCTAGGTACTGAAGTATTGTCATCGGCAGAATGAACTAAAATGGTTAGACATTTTTC
This sequence comes from Locusta migratoria, assembly GCA_026315105.1. Taxonomy (NCBI): domain Eukaryota; kingdom Metazoa; phylum Arthropoda; class Insecta; order Orthoptera; family Acrididae; genus Locusta; species Locusta migratoria. The sequence continues at coordinate 904,851,089 of CM048744.1, read as the reverse complement.
AGTCCGTTCTACAGAGCGGAGAGAACAATATTACGGTAACCGAGGCAGTAGTATTAACATGTAGTTGTTGCAGAAGGTGTTGGCGTTGACTTGCGTTTACTCTACTAAATGAATTACACAGGCAGTTAGGTTCAGATAGTGTAGAGAGCAGTTACTGCAATACCACAACAATGTGACTTACGTGAGGCTATGGCATTGAGAATCATAGTAAGGTTGTAAGCGGAACAGAGTAATTTTACAATACACAAATAAAAGTAACATATAAATATTGTATGTCATGTAATATCTTTTGCTAAACGGACACGTTCTATATCATTACGAAATCCCGTATTAATGATCTACGCAACAAGTATCAATTTAATCTATCTTCGAAAAACATTGGCGAACCTACAGTATACATCCTGGAAAAAATAAAATTGTACCCTGGTGCCATATTTGGTTAAAATCCAGTACCGTTAAAGAAACCAGGCTTCCGAAACCTTAATTCGCTTGTCATTGCTCTGTAACACTAATTTTTAGGTTCTTTAGTGCAAAGGATCTCCATTTGGAGATGGTCTCCTTACTCCACGAAAACTGTTTTACATCTCTTGTGATGATTGTTCGAATTAAGAATAGTCCGTACTACAGTCGTGACGAAACACGACGATCCCTGGCTCCACCTACTGGCGGATGTACAGGGTTTATCGTAATGGATGGAGCAAACTTAAACGGTTGAAAGTATGCGATAATAGAAGTAAAAATGTCCCAGTAAACATGGGTTCGCAAACGAGTCGTTTGTGCAATAATTGCGAATGTACGGTTCCAAACCACCACTGACGACATTGTAAACATCGTCCTATTTAGTAAACATTAATTTCAAATTTAGACTTTACTATTAGGTTTTACATCGCATTTAGTTGACATTTCACGTGTGGGTTACATGTTAAAGTATGTTTTCGAAGTGTTTCTTGTATGCGGCCGCAATACTGTGCTTATCTTTGCAATGAATTTCGAATTCTTTCGATAAACCCTGGATCTATTCGGAATTCTTGACTCTCCGCTCCAGTTGTTCAAACGTATTAACGTGTGTGCTTTACACTTGAATTTTGAGGTGACCCCAGACACAAAAATCTAAAGTACTCAGGTGATCTTGGAGGCCAATGTACAGTCCCACCTTGATGTATCCATCTTTGGCCATATTTGAGCGTTAGATACACTCTCACACCAGCAGAAAACTGTGCCGGAGCTCCATATCAGTAACTAGGACAAAGTTTACAAAAATGTCAGTGAAATATGAACTGAATGCGATGGACATCTTAATAGTAAAGTATCAATTTCGAAGGAAAGACAAACCTACGTTTTTAGCGTTCATAGATTTGGAGAAAGCTTTTGACAATGTCGACTGGAATACACTCTTTCAAATTCTGAATGTAGCAGGGGTAAAATATAGGGAGCTAAGAGTTATATTCAACCTTTACGAAGACAAGACAGTAGTTATTAGAGCCAAAGGGCAAAGACGGGACGTGGAGTTCGGGAAGGGAGTAAGAAAAATGTTCAAATGTTTGTATTACTTATGGGACTTAACTACGGGGTCATCAGTCCCTAAACTTACAAACTACTTATGAACTAGCTAACACTAAGGACGGCACAAATATCCACGCCCGAGGGGGCATTCGAACCCCCGACCGTAGTGGCCGTGCAGACCGTGACTGACAGGCCTCAGTCCCCTCGGCCACCGCGGCCGGCAGGAAGTAAGATCCCCAATGCTGTTCAATCTGTATTGAACAAACAGTGAAGGAATGCAAGGAGAAATTTGGAGAAGGAATTAAAATTCAGGTTTGCTGTTTGCCGATGATATAATAATTTTGTTAGAGACTGTAAAGGATCTGGAAGAGCAATTGAATCGAATGGGCAGTGTCTTGAAAGGAAGATATAAGTTGAACACTAACAAGAGTAAAACGAGGGTAATGGAATGTAATGTCAGAAAATCAGACGATTGTGAAGGAATTAGACAATAAAATTTGTAGGTGAGTTTTCTTATTTGGTTATCAAGATAATTTCTGATAGCCGAAGTAAAGAAGATATAAAATGCAGAATTTCTATTGGAAGAAAAGTATTTCTAAAGAATCGAAACTTTTAAACATCCAATATTAATTTAAATGTTAGGAAGTCCTTTCTGAGAGAATATGTCTGGAGTGTAGCATTATATGGGAATGAAACGTTGACGATAAGGAGTTCAGAGAAAAGGATGATAGAAGCTCTTGAAATGTGGTGCTACAGACGAGGAGCTGCTTAACTGGCATATCCTGACTAAGATAAGGGACACTGGTGGGATACATTCTAAGACATCAAGGAATTGTCAACATAGCATTAAATGGAAATGTGTTGGGTAAAAATCGTAGAGGGAGACCGAGGGACGAATACAGTAAGCAGATTCAAAAGGATGTAGGTTGCCGAACGTATTCTCAGATGAAGAGGCTTGCACAGGACAGGGTAGCGTGGAGAGCTTCATCAAACCAGTGCGCGGACTGAAGACCACAACAACAACAAATTTGGAAATTAACGTACCTACTAGCTAAGACGTTATTTACAATGACGTCAATGGCGGTTTGGAACCATACATTCGTAATTATGTCGCAAACGGTTCGTTTGAGGAGTCATGTTTAATGGAACACCTTTGCCTCTATATGCCTCTACCGTGTAAGTTAGCGCCATACTTTTGATATACACTGTATACTGTGTGTTGTCTAGTGATACTAGGGTAAAAAAGGAAGTTTTCAGTAACTTATGACCCTTAGTCATTACACGAGAATGGAAGCGCAGAGAATAAACTGCTCCATAGCGTAGGAAAGCGGTAAGACGGTCACGCAAGCACGTTACCCGTAGCGTGCGTGGTAGGGATTCAGCCTTGCTTGGCTGTGAGTAAAGCAACGTGAGGCAACTTGCCCGCCTAGCCACAAGGCAATTGCGGGCAGGTTAAAAGCGGAATGTGTACACTTCCGACCGCTTGTCGTGGATGCTCAGGGAACGGCGAACATCGCCCACGCGACGGGAGGGGACTTGGATACCGCCTGACGTCACACGGAACACATTGCGCGGCCGGAGAGGCAGCAGAGTGCTGCGGTAACGCGCTTAGCTCAAGCCCAAAGAGCGGCGGCGAGTGGCTGTCCGAGCTGGACACCTGCGGCCTGTCGCACGAGCCAACCGTACCCACTAAAACGCCACAGAGTTCACGTCGCAAAAAAAGCTTACGTCTCTAGACACGTGATGATTTTGTCGCGTTGCAATGGAAGCAGGCTTGACTTCGAAGGCAACTGAACACAGTAGTTATACTGAAAGCACGTTTATTACGAACTTAACATACACGCAGCACTGACTGCCTCTCGGGCAGAGTGCTCTGCTATTTATACACAGACAGAATTTACCAGAAATTAGAAGAACAGTTAACATAAGAAACAAGTAGAATTTACAAGCAGAACATTCTGGACTGGTTAATTACAAATAAATAAACTTTTGCCGGTGGGCGGGATTGAACCAGCCACCTTCAACACAACAGTCTTTTTTTTTTTTTTTTTTGCTCTGTGGTACTTCTTGTCCTTGCGGACGCTGATCGTGTTTGTTCATTTTGGTTCTACGTGTTCTTTGGCTCAACTTTTTTTTTTTTTATTACAGAGGGCTTTCGGCCCTCTGACCGGGCGCTCTGAGCCACGGCGCCCGGCAGATGGTGACGCTGTCCCCTGCGCCACGCCGGCAGTCCGTTACCGTGCTATCTCGCGGCATTGCTCCCTCTCCTGAGAAGACAGTGATCCGCTGTTATGTTCCCTGTGGAGCCAGCTGCAATGTCCTGGATCTTGACCGAGTCATGGGTCCTCTGTATGACAGTTCAAGAGAATCCTTCCCTTCTGCACGATTATCGACGACAGACATTCCTGTCGTGGCTTTATCAGCAACACTCCCATCCTTAGAGTCCTTGAACAAGAAGACACTGTCGCATACCTGCTCTTCAGGATCGTAGTAAGGCTTCATGCGCAGGAAGTGAACAATGTCTCTTCGTTTTTGACGTTTCGACGACGGCTCATAATCCTCAACTTCGTATGTGACGTCTGACAGGCGGTGTATGACCGATACGGACCAAAGTATCGCTTCAATAACTTTCCTGACAATCCAACCTTCCGTACAGGGGTAAAAATCCATACCAGATCTCCTAGGATGTACACAACAGGTCGGTGCTTGTCGTTATACCGCTGACGGTGCTTCTCCTTAGCGTCCAGTGTCCGTATGTGAGCCAGCTGTCTTGCTTCTTCGACCCTGGTGATGAGCTGTTTAACATAGTCACCCTGAGTGTCATCCGGTTGGAACGGGAACAGTGTATCCATTGTTGTCTCAGATTCACGGCCATGGAGCAGGAAAGACGGAGTGAAGCCTGTGGTGTCTTGTCTTGCGGTATTGTAAGCAAATGTCACGACTGGCAGAATTGTATCCTAATCCTTCTGCTCAACATTGACAGCATGACGGATAACGTCTTGTTAAAACGTTCCGTAACACCAACTGGTATGCATTTGTCATTCTGTGGACAATGTCGCACCGTGACATTACCTCTGATACTAGTTTTGACTGGAATACTTTTCCACGATCAGATATCATGACACGTGGTGCTCCATGCTTCAAAATAATGTCTTCTACAAGGAATTTTGCGATCTCTGGAGCTTCTGCAGTCGGCACAGGTTTGGTGACAGCGTAGCGTGTGAGGTAGTCAGTGCAGACTATTATCAAACGGTTACCGGTTGTCGACTTCGGGAACCTCCCTAAAAGATCGATCCCAACTCGGTGGAATGGAGCTGCTGCCGGCGGAATCGGTACGAGATGTCCTGGAGGTAATTGCGGCACATGCTTCCGTTGCTGGCACTCTTTACAGTGACTCACATAGTGGTTGACAGATCGGTAGAGACCTTTCCAGTAATACCTGCGTCTGATTCTGTCTAGGGTCTCACGAATCCCAGATGACCGGATATCGGAGCATCGTGGAAATATTTGAGAATAGCTGTCTGGAGATGGGCTGGAACGACGAGTAGCCATTTGGAGCCCAGTGGATCGTAGTTGCTCTTATACAATGTTCCGTTTATAAGTTGGAACTCTCCATTGGTCCTTTCTCCAAGGCCTCTATCGTTTTTAATAGCGCTGGATCTTCCCTCTGTTCAGCTGTAACGTCATCTAATTCAGTGAGGGCTGAAATTCATTAATGCTGTTGTGATCCACTAATGGATTCCTCGAAAGGCAGTCGGCATCCTTGTGTTTGCGCCCGTTCTTGAATACCACTGTGACATCGTACTCTTGGAGTCCAAGTGCCCATCTTGCTAGGTGCCCATCTTGCTAGTCGACCTGTTAGATCCTTCAAGCTAGTCAGCCAACACAAAGAATGGTGGTCTGTCACGACGGTGGATGGTTTGCCCAATAAATACGGCCGGAACTTGTTGATAGCCCAGATAACTGCGAGACATTCTTTTTCAGTTGTAGAGTAGTTTATCTCGGACTTTGAGAGTACTTTTGACGCATAGGATATCACTTTTTCAGCAACTTCCTGAAATTGTACAAGCACTGCACCAATCCCATAACCACTGGCGTCTGTGTGAAGTTCCGTTTCTGCATTCTCGTCGTACAAGGCCAGCACTGGTGCGGAAGTGAGAGCCTCCTTAAGTGCTCGGAAAGCTCTTTCTTTTGTCTCATCCTAGTAAAATTTGGCGTCTCCCTGCAGACGTTCTTGTAATGGGCGTGCCTTGTTACAAAATCCTTTTATGAAAGTAGTATGTGCTCGGTAGTATGAGCACAGTCTGAGAACACTTCTCACATCACGAATGTGCTGAGTAGTTGGAAATTCTGTGACTGCTCTTACTTTATCTGGATCAGGATGGACACCATCTCGGGTTGACTAGGTGCCCCAGGATTTTTATCTCTTTGGAGACGAAGAGGCACTTCTTTGGATTGAGGCGGAGGCCTGCAGTCTGAACACTGTTGACAGGCGACTCAGATGTTCTTCAAATGTTTTCGAAAAAACGACAATGTCATCTAAATAGCAGAGACACGTCGTCCACTTAAGGTGTCGGAGCAGGTTGTCCATCATGCGTTCGAATGTGGCTGGAGTATTACATAATCCAATTTGCATTAATTTCATAGAGGCCGTCAGGTGTAATAAAAGCCGTCTTCTCCCTGTCAGCTTCGTCAACCTCGATTTGCCAGTAACCTGTCTGCATGTCCATCGTTGAGAAGTATGTAGCTCCTTTCAAGCAGTCTAAGGTGTCTTCAATACGCGGCAATGGGTAGACATTTTTCTTTGTGATTCTGTTCAGCCTCCGATAGTCGACACAGAATCGCCACGTGCCATCCTTCTTCTTTAGAGGACCACCGGAGACGACCAAGGACTCTCCGCAGGTTGAATAAGGTCATCTCGCAACATATTCTCCACTTCCTCCCGAATTATCCGTCTTTCAGCTGGCGACACTCCATACGAACGCTGGCTAATTGGCGGATGATCCCCAGTATTGATACGGTGATTTATCGTAGGCTGTTTCGTCTGACTTTTCCCCTGCTGAGATGTGAATGCACCGAAAATTGGCGTAGTATACCTAACACCTGCTGGCGTTGTACCTTGGTCAGTCCAGGCCCTATTGGCAGTTCCACGTTTGTTTCCTCCAGCGTGTTGTCTGTACTAACAGCAGAGCATGGGTCTTCATTGATGACGTTGAGCTCACCGTCCTGGATTATTAGTTCAGCTGTCCCGATACACATTTCCTTGGGGGTAATTTGTGACTGCTCGTGACAGTTTGTGATCCAAATCTCTCCTTGACCACCAGTAATGCTTATCATAGCCGTGGGCATGTAAATTTTTTTTGTGAGCCTGATAAATGTTTTACTATCAACAAGAACTTCACAGTTTAACCGGTCATCTGTGTTTGTGACTGCAACTCTTCTTATTGTCAACGGCGGTATCGTCACATTGTCAACGGCAAATAACTTCCCAGAAAATTCTGTATTACGTGTATCCGTCGGAACAACTTCTTCAATTTGCACCTCAGATCTTCCACAGTCAATAATAGCTTGGGATGCCTGAAGGAAGTCCCATCCGAGGATGACATTGTGACTACATTCTGTTAACACACGACCCCAGTTGGGGTCTAACGGTCATTGATGCCACACTATCATCATCATCATCTGTTAACACGACAAATTCAAACGGCTGGGTCCGGTTGTTGATGGTTATTCTTGCGACACAAGTTCCCGCTGGATGGACGTACTTTCCATTCGCGACCTTCAGCACAGTTGCCCCGTATCACAGAACATTGTCTTCTTTAGTGTGCGGCGGTAATTATCCGACAATACAGAAAAAGACGCTCCTGCGTCAACCAGTGCCCGGACAGGTTGGCCGTCGAATATGACGTCGATGAGATTTCGCGACATCTTAGCGACTGTCGTCCATGGAGGATTTTCATCTGCGGCGGCCTCACCTCCGTAGATGGTCGCCCCGCTTAGTTTTCCCTGGCGCGGCGGCCAGGGGAGCGGCTGGTACCTCTGTACGGCGACGGTGAACGGCTGCGGCGCGTCGGGGAGCGATCTCGTCTAGGATACGGTGATGGGCTTCTTCCCATAGGTCGACTGAACTCATCAGCAGGTGATTGCCTGGGATAGAACTGCTCGGATGGCTGGCGTCTTGCGGCAAAATAATCGTAGAATACTCGCCTCATCTCTCTGCAGTAGCGTACGACATGTCCAGGGCGCCCACAATGGAAACACAGTGGTGTATTGTCTTCAGTCCTCCAGACTTCTGTTCTTCTGCGGGGCGTCATAGTTACCGGGGGTGTTGGTTGTGGTCGCGTCAGCCGGTTCATGGGCTGCCGTTTGGTGGCTGCAGCGTAAGTCATAGCAGAACGACGGCATTCTTCAAGTCGGATACGACTGGCGGGGCAGACAGGGGCTATTGCCTGAAATACCTCTTCCTCAGTGGCGTAGGCTCCCTCGTCACTTACAGTGTTTACATCCATGGCCATGATCTGAGGCTCGCTCGATCTCATAGTCCCGGCTGCCATAAACTGTTGTAATTCTTCTCTCACAATTTGGCGTATGAGAGAAGCAAAGTCCTGCTGGTCTTCCACAACGGCCATAGGGACTACATTGGGGAGGCGGTCATACTTCTTTCGTCCTACCCTCCTTTGTTGCATCTCTTCAATATGCTGGCACCACTTAATGAACTCTTCCGTCGTAGCGACGCCTTTTATCAGAAGGGCTTGGTACATGTCTTCTGCAATACCCCTCATCAGGTGCGTGATTTAGTCGGCCTCAGTCATATTCGGATTCACTATGTTACACAGGGCCAAAATATTCTGTATGTACGACTGTGTCGACTCACCATGTCGTTGGGCCCGGTTCTTCAGTGGTTCTTCCGCCGAGCGAATTTGTCGCTGGCGGTCTCAAAATGTCTTCTTAAGTTCCTCCTGGAACGTCTCCCAGTCATTCAACTTGTCTTAGTTGTTTTCAAAACATTGCTGGGCTGTTCCGTCCAGGTAGAAACAAACGTTGGCCAAGCACATTGTATGATCCCACCTATTGTACTTGGCGACTCGGTCGAACCATTTTAGCCATTTGTTTGCCAGCGTCTCCAGAGAACACCGACGGCTGTCTGATATGTAGCAGGCTTACCGCTGGTTTCGCGTCCATTGTTCTTCTGATGATACGGACTTTTGGAAGGATGTACTCGGAAAATCCCTTGTATTCCGGTTCCAGTCCGTGTAAGCGACGGCTCTTACGTTGCCTAATCGGAGCCATGGTGATGCAGCTATTGCACAGGATACCCGGCGCCTCCACCAAACAATGTCGCGTTGAAATGGAAGTAGGCTTGACTTCGAAGGCAGCTACACACACCACTTATACTGAAAGCACGTTTATTACGAACTTAAGATACACGCCGCACTGACTACCTCTCAGGCAGAGCGCTCTGCTATTCATACACAGTCAGAATTTACCAGAAATTAGAAGAACAGTTAACATAAGAAACAAGTAGAATTTACAAGTGAACATAAGAAAGATGTAGAACATTCTGGAATTGTTAATTACAAAGAAATAAATTTTTGCCGGTGGGCGGGATTGAACCGGCGACCTGCAGCACCGCAGTCCGTGACGCTATCCCCCCGCAATATCTTCTACACTTTACCTGAATCTCCATTTGAGGCACGCTCGGCGTTGATACTATTGTTTTGGCGTGGGTGGTTTACGAGGTGGGCGGATGCTCTCCCTGCCGCCTCCGCATTAAAAGAAGAGGTATGTGATCCACAACTTTCTGCTTACAACGTTATGCATACAAGACCTAACAGTAATTTTAGGCGAATTAAGACAGAACGGTCTGCACGGTCACTACGGTCGGGGGTTCGAATCCCCCCTCGGGCATGGATATTTGTGCCGTCCTTAGTATTAGCTATTTTGTAAGTTTAGCTACTGATAACCCCGTAGTTAAGTCCCATAAGCTATACAAACGAGCACAAAAGGCACCTGCCTACCGGCCAGTATTCACAACCTGCTCCCACCGTAGTTCAGTTGAGTATCATGTATTTTAGTTTTTAGACGTGATGGACGAAGTGCTTGTTTCGTGCTTTGGTTCTGAAGTAAGAACAGGACAATGAACGTTCAGGGGATTAATTTAGCCGCGGCGGATTAGCCGTGCGCACTGGAGCGCCATGCTGCCTTGCGCGCAGCGTTCCCCGTCGAGGGTTCGAGTCCCCCGTCGGGCCTGTGTGTTTGTGTTGTCCTTAGGTTAGTTTACCTCAGTTTAAATACTTCATTTAAAACTTCCTGGCTCATAAGCCGTGGTCGATTTGTAAAACTTATGAGCTTATGAGCCCGGAAGTTTTAAATGAAGTTGACGCCGGCCTTGAAAGCTTACATTGTATGATCAGTTTAAATAGTTTATAATCTACGGACTAATAACCACGCAAGTAGGGAAATGACAGTCGTACTAATTGAGACTGATGACGTCAGACTGCTGACTCATCAAAAATATCAATTGACACGGTTACTGGTCAATATTACTGAAAATTTCTTGGCTATTATGTCGTGGTTCTAATGGATTTATTATTCAAACCCAACGTTTCGTTCCCAATGCGGGCGACATTTTCAAGGGGGATCGTGCCACTTTTGAATGTCCGATGCACACCCTGGCTCGCTACAGGGTGTACATCGGACATACAAAATAGAATATAAAGGCCTCTACTTAGGATCAGGATTTTACTAACCACAGAATCTAACAAACATCTACTATGTTTTCCAAATAGAGGCCGATGGAGACGTTAACTACCACACAGCATACCTCAGAGAACCCGATGAAAACACACAATGGAGAGAGAGAACACTCTCCTAATTATTCGACTCTTATTACAAATATCGTATACACCAACGCACCTTACAGAATAAATCCATAGTAACAAAGTGTATAGTATTATTAACCATCCAGACCAATTTAGTTTAACCTTGTAGAATACATACAACATCGTATTTTAGGTAATCATATCTTCGACTACAGACGCATCAGCGCACATCGATAACACTGCAGAAGAAGTATAATGTATCCGCAGTGTTGAAAATGGGTATGACGTACAATACCAATGGGGCACAATTAAGTGTGGGGTGGTGCAGGGGACTGTTTTGGGACCGTTGCTGTTTCTTATATATATAAATAAACAGGTGACTGTAAAATATTTGTGTTTGCTGAGATACCAGCTTGGTAGTAAAGGATGTTGCTCGTAATATAGACACAGTATCAAATAATGCAGTTCAAGAGATAAGTTCATGGCTCATAAAAAAACAATTTGAAGTTAAATCACAGTAAAACTCAGTTTTTACAGTTTGTAACAAATAATCTGACGAAAGCTGACATATTGATTACCCATAACGGTCATATGATAAGTCAGACTGAACAGTTCAAATTTCTAGGTATTCGTATAGACAGTAAGCTGTCGTGGAAAGCCCATGTTCAGTATCTTGTTCCAAAACTAAATTCTGCTATATTTACCAGTAGAACAATATCTGAAATAAGTGGTTTTTCAACACGAAAAGTAGTCTATTACGCTTACTTTCACTCACTTATGACGTACCGCATTATTTTTGGGGGTAACTCACCTGATGCAAAAAGGATATTTCTGGCTTAAAAACGGGCGGTTCCAGCAATATGTGGTGTAGTTCACGAACGTCATGCCTACCCCTTTTCAGTAGTCTGGGAATTTTGTCACTGGCGTCTTAATACGTCTTTTCTTTAATGTCGTTTGTTGTTAATAATATCAGCTTATTCCCACGAGGTAATAGATATCACTAGACAGAAGTCGAATCTCCATTTGCATCACACCACCTTGACACTGCAGCATCCATTTTCAATAAGCTGCCACAAAAAATAAAGAAACTTAGCACTAACTCACACGATTTCAAATGTAAACTGAAGAGTTACCTCATTTCTCACTCCTTTTATTCTGTCGAAGATCTCCTAGAAAAGTTAAACAGTTAAGCTAATTCATTTTTTTTCTTTATTGATTCTTTTCACTTTGTCTTAAGATTGACATGTCCATAGGACTACTTAAAAATTTTCTACCACCATTCTTGTGTAAAAATTCACGTCTACATCTACATCTACATCTACATAACTACTTTGCAAATCACATTTAAGTGCCTGGCAGAGGATTCATTAACTACTTTCATAACTTTTTTCTACCGTTCCATTCTCTAATAGCGCGCGAGAAGAAAGAACACCTAAATCGTTCCGTTTTCGATCTGATTTCTCTTATTTTATTGGGATGGTCATGTCTCCCTTAGTAGGTGGGTGCTAGCAAAATATTTTCACATTCAGAAGTAAAAGTCGGTGATTGAAACTTCGCAAACAGATCACGCCGCAATGAATAACGTCTTTCTTTTAATGATTTCCGCCCCAATTCGTGCAACATTTCCGTGACGCCCCCCCCCCGTAACGTTATAAAACAAAACTAGTTTGTATGTATTGTCTTGTTCCATGACCATGGAGTCTCACTCCTAAATTGGGTCCTTTGGAACAGAAAACCATAATAATAATAAAATAATAATTATGGCTGCCATAGACAACTCGCAAGAGTCATCCATACACACCACCGAAGCCACTTATCATAAAATTAACGCCACAACCAGCGGATCTTGTGCAAGCAAGACTCCAGGATGATACCCAAATAATGCTTTTGAGTAATATTTCCAGGTGGCGGACCAAATAACCAACATATGGGGGTGTCATGTGTCCGCAGCGGACTTTGCACACACACACGCGCGCTCGTCGCGACACGGGCGAAATGCGGTGTCAAATTACCGACACCTGCGCGGTGCGAGGCGGAACGGAAAACAATTTTCCACGGAAGTGGGCCGTCGGATTTCACACAGTGCATATACCACATAATCTCAAAACGTACAACACTGTTAGCGGAAGTGTTATAAACATTACGCAACCTGGGGAGAATAACATTTTATTGTATACATTTACCAGAGCTGGAGAATTTTGGCGTAAACATTTATGTGAGCTGGGGAATTTTTAGCTATTTATTATAAACAATAATTTCTGCAAGCTGGGCAATTTTTTAGCAATTTAATATATAAAGCAGAGTGTCCGTATGTTTGTACGTGTTGCTACAAATCTACAGTTTTGTTCCAATCTTTATGAAATTTTGTACACGAGATCTTCAATGCATGAGAACGTCCGCCGTAAATGTAAGAATCAAGTGCGATATTAGTTCACGAGATATGATGTCATAAACAATGAGATGCGCGGAAAACTACTGCCATAAGCGACAATGCTGCTGATTTGCTCCAAAACCACTGGACCGATATCAACCAAAATTGGTACACATATTCCTTACGTGAGATAACATCTTATGTAGGAATACGAACCACACACGACACATGGTTCAGAGACTTTGCAAATTCACTATATGAGAATGAGAGTACTTAGCGACTTGCAACAAACTTTAAACATAATTTCAAACGTTTATTAAACTTTTTCTCGCTGGTAACCATAGTAGAATGATGAAAGAAAACAGTTTCTCACCTACTACTTTTCCGCTGTTTATGGACTAAAACTACGGCATTCGGTATGACGTTACAATTTATAATTTCTACATTACAAATTGTAGCCTAGGAAATTTTATAGGAAATGTACACACATATCGTTGAATGTGCCTCCGAAATTGTAGCACAGTGCGACCTGTAGTTATGAGGTATGAGCACATAAAACAGTAACGTTCATAGAAAACCTTCCTATCACGCACCAAGTAGTGATCTATTACTTCTTTAACACCAATTGTATTCGCAAGAAATTTTACAGACATGCAGCACTTATACAAATGAATACATACCTGAAAAATTATACAATTGTATCACATATAACTGAATAAATATGAGCTCGTGCGAATTTTATATGTCATTTGTGTTTTGACTTCTATCTTTCTTTGTTTGAATAATGTGCTTATAATTTTGTACATTATCCAAGACAGCGTTATTTCTTATATGTTCTCCGATAAAGATAACATATTTTTAGATGAAAGAAGATCGACAGAGAGAGAAGGGTAGGAGAAGTACTAACTCCAAGCAGGAATAAATAAATAAATACCCGGGCAACGCCGGGTTTTCAGCTAGTTTGTTATAAACAGTAATTTTCGCGAGCTGGGAAATATTAGCATTTTGTTATAAACATTTTCGTGAACTGCGGAATATTAACATTTTATTGTGGAAATAATATAGCAGTTTGAATCTGAATTGATTTTTTTGACAACTCAACAGTCTGGTGGGTTATATGGGTTACGTAATCAGTTTGATGCAGTACCGCTATCAACCGATTTTGAATGACTTATGCTCTGATTGCTTGCCCTCCCCCTCCACACTAGTTTAGTCTGTGCCAGCACCCCAGTCAAATGATTATTTTTTTATGACTTAGCAGTCTGGCGGCCTTCCACACTGGTGTAATATGATACCCTCATCACTCTGAATTAGTACAACTGTCATTCCTCTACTCAAGCGGCTGAATCCGATATATTTACAAAGTTTTTTTATTAATTTAAAGTATTGTTTTAAGCTTGGCAAGACATCTAAAGAAATGCCCGTTTTCAAGGAGGCTGGGAATGTGTTTCTGGAAATTCCAGATCTCCGCCAGGGGCGAGACCATTGTGAAAGTGAGGACATTAATCGCGATCGATGATCTATTAACTGAGCTCATGGTAGCTGTTGAACTGCAGGTTAACTGTGAATCTGTGTGACAATCTTCATTGCATGCACTGGCTTTCCAAAATCTCATTAAAAAAAAAAGTTCAAATGTCTGTAAATCTATCGGACCAAACTGCGTGGTCATCAGTCCGTAGCTTACAAACTACTTAAACCTAGGTAAACTATCCTAAGGATAACACACACACATGCCCCAGGGAGGACTGGAACCTCCATGGCGAGCAACCGCGCGCTCCGTAGCGAGACGCTTTAGACCGCTCGGCTACTATGCCGCGGCACCTCGTTTTCACCATATCTTAATATTCAAGTGTGAGTTGACAGATTCCGTCCTACATGCTCTATAACCTTCAACCCATCCAGCGCATCTTTAAATGGTTCCACTTTGCTAATGTGCACGAACACCATTCTGGTTGGTAAATGAAACTTGACGTTCACAGGTATCATCATCTCGACAACCTGGTATAGCTTGATATGTATTTCTTCGTTTTCCCTTTAGGCACATAAGAATTCGACAGCATTAAGCATTGTCCAGCATACCATATGGTACCTATAGTACACTTCACCTACAGTTCTTACGATTTCAAAGTCTACGGTTTCACCTTTTGCTCAAATGTTCGTGAAACTATCGAACTCAACAGCGTGGTTATTAGTCCGTAGCTTACAAACTACTTAAACTAACGTAAACTAAGGACAACACAAACACCCATGCCCCAGGGGGGACTCGAACCCAAGACGGCGAACGGCCGCGCGCATCGCTGCACGACGCCTCAGTACGCAACGGCTATTCCACCACGGCTCACCTCTTACTCTCGCCACAATACCTCCCAAACTGTAATCACAAATTCTCTTGCTGATTCCGGGTTCTTTCCTATACTTTCGCTAATTAAATCAAACACAGATTGGCTTCGACCAAATACTACTTTTAATGTGCCAAATGTGTAAAAAATGTTCAAATGTTTGTAATGTTATGGCACCTTACTGGAGTGGTTATCGGTCCTAAAACTTACAAATTACTTAAACTAACGTATCCTAAGAACAATACACACACCTATGCCCGAGACTCGAACCTCCGACTTGGAACGGCCGCTCGCACCGTATCAAGGCGTCTTAATGCTCACGGCTATTCCAGCACGGCATGCACCTTGGCATAATATGAGGGCATTGCGAAATTCAAATAATACGTCAAATGTGAGTTGACATACTATCTCCACATTGTCCCTATTGCGGGATGCATCCTGTCTACCATTTCACTGCTGATGCAAAGGACTAGTTCTTAATTACTTAAGCTGAATAAATTTACATAACTGGCATACAATTGTATCCTGTACTTCAAACCTCAAAATCCAGTTGTTAGTCAATTCGAGTGTGAGAGATGAAGCCTCTTTGTAAGGTTCCTATCTCTACCTATCTTGAAAAATTGGCAATGATTTTTAGCACGAATCTATTTCCCCTGGCTTCTTATAATATGGTCCTAAAGCAGCCAATCCGAGGAATATGAAAAGCTTTGAAGGGCAGAGAACGTCTGCAATTGCACCTTTAATCTACTCAGATCTGCTCTCTGTGCATTCGCCACTCAATTCCTGACACACGTGTCGACATCTGCTTTCCGACCGGTTCACCAACATATTTCTGAAACTCTGCTGTTTATGACTCTACAAAGCCCAGGCCTTGATAGTATGTCTGCATGTGACTCTAATAAACTTCATCCCACAGCTCTCCTTGTGCAACTACTTGTATAACTTGCCGCATTTTACTGCACAACATCCCATTAAATGATTAATTAGTTTCTAGTACCGTCTACAATCCGGATCTTCCTCTTCCAATGACCTCTATACCATTATACTACGACCGAAGTATTACAGCAATCTTCCTACTCAACACACCAGCATTTCCATGACACTTCCATGGCTTGTGCATTACTTCATACTCATATTCACTCAGGTGCAATGCCCACCTCATCAGTTTGTCTGAAGGATAACTCCGGTTATGATAGTTAATTTTATACTGCCTTTCATTAAGGTAACACCTGAAATACATTACCCCATACATCAGTCATAAGATATCTTTCAATTGTGGAATAATTCTTGACTATCTCCATACGCCATTGAATGTTCCTCTCCTTCGATTACCCGTCCCAGATCCTTAGAAAATCAGGTACCGACAAAAAAGTGTTCTTCAGATCGTGAAAAGCACACTTCTGTCCTTTTTAGCAACTGTACAAATGAAGATGCAATCTCAGCGAAAACCTTCAGGTACTTCGAGTAATAACTATTGAGGATCAAAGACAAGTGCCATTGCTTGGTCGATTTCGGTACTGGAAAAATTACACGCCACCTGCACCAATTTTGATCCATATTCACGGCACTGCGAATGGGAAAAGCTGAAAATGTGTACTCACCCAGGATTCGAACCCCAGTCTTGTGCTTTCTATGCAGTTCTGCTGACCCCTACACCACTGACTACAAAGCTTGGATCATTGCTCGTCATCGGCATATTGTGTAAGATACATGTATGTGGTGTTACACACACACACACACATTATATATATATATATATATTTGAGCCGTTCGTACCCCTTCGCCACTAATGGCATAACCCACATAATCAAATTTTGTACCTGCAAAACTACATTTATCCCCAGACAATGTCAAACGAGTGGTCCTCAATCTCTGGAATACCTCCCACAACCTCTATTCATATTCTTGTAAATCGCTAGAAAATACTATAACATTCACCATATATACTAAACGTTGCTGCGGTTTTAACTCTCTCAAAACGCTATTCAATAATCTCTGAAATGTAGCCAGTTTTTTTGCCCGATTGGCATGCGCATTTACCCGTAAGTGACCGAATGGCACAGAAGTGCTGTCGTCTCCCTATCTTACGGACCTATCTCTATTTCATAGTATCCACTACGTAAATCTCAAATGGAAAAGTACTTGCATCGACCAAAGTCATCTAACCTTTCAGTAGTATTCGGAATCGGGTGTGCACCTGTGACGGTTTTTGCATGTAGGTATCGACAGTAACAACAGAACCCTAACTTTTGGGTTCCATCCACTGATCTTTAGAGACAATCACTATTCCCACACTTCAGGGACTAAAACTCTCCTGGATTATACGCTCTTCCAACCCTTGATTGATAAAAATCCATTACCACAGGTTGCAAAGTCTGCAGAAAACTGGCGGCACGTTCCCCGAAGGTAGTCTCTCATGTGACATGTGTTGCTGACAACGGCCCTTTAGGAATAAACGGTCCTTCAAATTCCAACAAGAAGGTTTCATTCATCCTCTGTCATTAAATGGAAGGCGCCGTTCCTTTTGACGTAATGCAGCTGTAACGGCGGTCTGCGATTGGCCCTGGACACCAACCTCAGTGTTACACGATGTCATACCCAATTCCGCAGCTTTGATCCATGAAGATCGGGAAAGTAGTAAACAGGAAAATTTTTTCCTTACATAAATTTGCCATGGTCGTCAGCGAGAAGAAGTTCAATAGAAGTTTTTAATTATCCTTCAAGTTTGTTGCAAGTCACTAAGTAATCTCGTTCTCATATAATGTCTTCATAAAGTCTTGTCTCATTATGTGTCAGTTTTTTGATTATGTGCTTCCTATTCCTGCAGCAACTGGTACCTCATGGTGATGACTATGTGTGTCAAATTTGGTTGAAATTGGTCCAGTGGTTTGGGACGAAATGTGTAATATTGTAGCTGTTTTCCTCGAATCTCATGGTTTATAACGTCGTATTTCGTTAACTGACTATGACAAAATTTCGAACGAACGTTCAGTGGTTTGTGTGTGTATACTGTCTGTAACTTTTCTCGGGAATACAATTAATATTGTACGAGTAACGTCATGCAAAATGCCGTAATTTTACTGCATCATCGACAAGAAAAAGTAGTAAGCGTCCAATTTCTTTCCATTTCAAAATTTTGCTGGGATTGTCAGAGAGAAAAAGTTTCCTAAAGGTTTGGAATTATGTTTAAGGTTTGTTGCAAGTCGCTGAGTGCTCTCCTTCTCAAAAGTGGTCTGATAAAAGTCATACTATGTCGTATCGCAAGACGGGGGAGTTATTATCATGACGTCATATCTCCTACACTATAGACCCTATTGGGATATCCTTTCGTAGCTGACGTCTTCTCCCTATAATCTACATTGTTGCCAAATTTCAGCTTCATAGGTGAAGTAGTTTTCGAGATTTCGTTTTAGTCAGTGAGTGAGTGAGTGTATTTTCTCTTTTATATAGATAGAGATTCTTCGTGATATATTCTGTATATTCAAGTGGTAACTGTACTCTAGGTTTGCGAAACAGTATCGTCTACAGCAGAAGGTCACAGCTTTTGTTATCAATTGACTTGGAAGTGGCTAAATACATTTGTGGCGGGCAATTTGCAATTATGATCTGAGACTGGTATCTTCTGCGACGGGCAAGCAGACGCCGCTGGGAGAGGGCGCAAGCGGTTGTTGAACTGGCTTGCCCTCGCCGCAGCTCGGTAGAGGGGTGTGACCGCACAAAGGGAGCACAAGTCCCCGCGAGGTTCGCTCCCAACTTGGCCATTTCCGCTGTGGCAGACGCTCAGAGATCCACACAGAAGGTGAGGGCTGCTCAGCTGCCACTGCTGGTACTTGGTACAGTTGCAGATACTTCAAGCAATCCTACACCAATGTGCAAATAGCTCCAAACTTTTGGTCAGTTTGCAAAGAACTGAATGGGTTACGTGAAAGCACGTTTCAACGTATCGATTTAATTGAAATAAATAAAAATTATTAATATTTCTTCGAAAACTAAGAGTTCGCTCGTGTCTGTTTATGAGGTGTGTGTGAATGCGACTTGCGTATCTACATCTACATCTACATGGGATACTCTGCAGATCACTTTTAAGTGCCTGGCCGAGGGTTCATCGAACCACCGTTATACTATTTACCTCACATTTCATTCTCGAATAGCGCGCGGGAAGAAAAAAGACATGAATCTCTGTTCGAGCTCTGATTTCTCGTATTTTATTCCGATAATCATTTCTTCCTATTTTGGTGGTTGTCAACAATATATTTTCGCATTCGGAGGAGAATGTGGACGATTGGAGTTTCGTAAGTAGCCCACGCCGCAGCGATAAGCGCCGTTGTTGTAATGACTCCCATCCCAGATCCTGTTATAATTTCCGAAACGCTCACTGCCCTGTATCGTGACAATACGAAAAGAGCTGCCCTTCTATGCACTCTTTCGATGTCCTGCGTCAAGAATCCCACACTGAGCAGCAATACTCCAAAAAAGGACGGACAAGGATAGTGTATGCAGTTTCTTTAGTAGTTCTGTTGCATCTTTTAAGGGTTCTGCCAATAAAACGCAGTCTCTGGTTCGCCTTTCCCACGCCATTATCTGCGTGTTCTTTCCAATTTAAGTCTGAAGTAATAGTAATTCCAAGACATTTTGTGGAGTTTACGGCCTTTATTTTTGATTTATTCTTCTTCTACACCATGTTTAACGGAGTTCTTTTGGTAGTCATGTGGACAACTTCATACTACTCATTATGTAGAGAGTTAATTGTAAATTTTTACACAATAGTGATATCTTATTTAGATCGTTCTGCAGTTGGTTTTCATCTTCAGATGATTTTACTAGACGGTAAATAACGGCGTCATCTGCAAGCAACCTAAGAGAGCTACTTAGATTTTCCCCAAAATCGTTTATCTAAATAAGGAACAGCAGAGGACCAATAATACTACCCTGTGAAACGCCCGATATCACCTCTGTTTTAGTCGATGCCTATCCAGTCGCAAATTTGGGGCTATATACCGTAACCACGCAATTTGATTAAAAGCCGTTTGTGAGGTACGGTGTCAAAAGCCTTCTGGAAATCACGGAATACGGAATCAATTTGCGAACCCTTGTCGATAGCACCCATCACTTGGTGTGAGTAAAGAGCTGTTTCGCATGAACGATATTTTCTAAATCCTTGTTGACCTTGGGCCAATAGATCATTCTGTTAGAGACAATTCATAATATTTGAATACAGGATATGTTCCAAAACCCTGCTGCAAATTGACATCAATGAAATAGGCCTGTAGTTTAATGGGTTAGTCCTACTGCCTTTCTTGAATATCGGTATGACCTGTGCAACTTTCCAACCTTTTGGTACAGAACCCTGTTTGAGAGAGCGATTGCATATGGCGGTTAAGTAAGGAGATATCTCTTCAGCATAATCAGATAGAAATGTAATGGGTCTACAGAAGACTTGTTCTTGTTAAGTGATTTTATTTGGTTCACTATTCCGATGATATCTACTTCTACGTTGCTCATTACGGCCTCAGTTCGTAATTCGAAGTCTGGAAAGTTGGTTTTGTTTCTAAAAGCTATATTTAGTAACTCTGCTTTAGTAGCGCTGTCATCGGCAGGATCGCCATTACTATCACGTAGTGAGGGTATTGTTTGTGGTTCGCCTCTAGTATATTTAACATATGACCAAAACCTGTTTGGGTTTTCAGACAAATTTCGAGAAAGACTTTCGTTGTGCTAAGTATTGTAGGCATTTCGAGCTTTTGAGTTCGATCGCCAATCCTGGGGATTTTGTGTTCGTTTAAATTTAGTATGCCTTTTCCTTTGCTTTTGCAGAAGTGTTCTGACCTGTTTTGTGTACCAAGGGGGATCGCCTCCTTCTCTTATTAATTTATTTGGTATAAAACTACCAATTGCTGTCGATACCACTTCTTTGAATTTGAGCCACATCTGGTCTACACCTAGGTTTAGTTTAGAAACGAGTGGAATCTGTCTTTTCAGAAGCAATGTATTTTATTTCTATCTAACTTTTCGTTTATTTTTGGTAACTTGAGGACTTTCGATATTCAGTCTTGCTACGACAGCTCTGTGTTCACTACTGATACCTGTATCCGTTTTGATGCTCGTTATGAGCTCAGGATTATCTGTTGCTACGAGATCGAGTGTGTTTTCACATCCATTTACAATTCTAGTTGGCTTATGATCTAATTGCACGAAGTAATTCTCGGAGAATGCGTGGAGTACTATTTCAGAAGATGTTTTATGCGTACCTCCTGATTTAAAAATATAATTTCGCCAACAGATTAACGGTAAATTAAAATCACCGCCTACTATTATCGTGTGAGTTGTAATGTGACTCAGCTTTTCTTTGAACCTTTCTAATACTGTATCGAGAGGCCGGTAAAAGGAACCAATTATTAACTTCTTATGATTTTCAGGTACAACCTCTACCCATAATAGCTCATAGGAACTATCAACTTCAACTTCGCTACACGAAAGACTACTTTTGACGGCGACAAACACTCCTCTACCTATTATGTTTAACCTATCCTTTCTATCACATTTATATCTATTGCAAATAATTGTGCTGAACTTATTTCCGGATTGAGCTAACTTTCACTGCCTACAATGATGTGTGTTTCGGTGTTTTCTATTAACGCTTAGAGTTCTGGTACTTTCTCGACACAGATATGACAATTTACAACTGTTATACCGAATGTTCCTAGATCTTCAATTGTCCTGTGATACAGCTACACCCTTTGAGATTGCCCATCTTGTTCTTCCCCGAAGCCCTCTATCCTAATAAAACCGCCCAGTCCACGCCACACAGCCCACGCTACCCGTGTAGCCGCTTCCTGCGTATAGTGGACTCCTGACCTATTCAGCGGAACCCGGAAACCCACGACCAGATGGCGCAAGTCAAGGAATCTGCAGCCTACACGGTCACAGAACCGTCTGAGCCTCTGATTCAACCCTCCACTCGGCTCTGTACCAGACGTCCACAGTCGGTCCTGTCAACTATGCTGCAGATGGTGAGCTCTGCTTTCATCTTCCAAGCAAGACTGGCAGTCTTTACCACTTCATATAGCCGCTCGAAACCTGAGAGGATCTCTTCAGATCCGAAACGACACACATCATTGGTACCGACGTGAGCCACCACCTGCAGTTGGCTGCACCCCATACCCTTCATGGCATCCGGGAGGCTCCGTTCCACATCTGGAATAACTCCACCCGGTATGCACACGGAGTGCACGTTGGCCTTCTTCCTCTCCTTGGCAGCCATCTCTCTAAGGGGCTCAATCACGCGCCTAACATTGGAGCTCCAAACTACAAGCAAACTTACCCTCTGTGAAAGCCTGGATCATGCAGGCTGGGTGGTGACAGGGTGAGAGACACCATCCGACTCAGGAACGTCGTCCTGAGCAGATAGCGCCTCAAACCTGTTCGCAAGAGCCGGAGAGGCCTCACAATCAGTCCCCCGGAAGTCTTGCGCCGTCTGCCACGCACTGGAGCGACCTCCCACGCAACAACAGGTAGGGAGTCTGCCTCACTGCTAGCAGTATCAGGGCATGTCGATGACGTAGGCCGATCGGTGGAGACGACGGGAGTCCTTTCGGTCCTCACTACCGGCCAACAACAACGACGCCCCTCGATCGCAGCTTCCAGCTGTGCAACCGAGGTTAATACAGCTTGAAGCTGGGAGAGAAGTGTCACCAGCTCAGACTGCTCCCGCACGCAGCAGTCACTGTCCCTATTCATGATTACAGTGCTGAGAAAGCAAAACCTACAGTCGCGGTGCGCTCAAAGGAACACTGCACTGATTGTTAAAACGCGGATTTGAATCTAATATGCACGAGAGCACACTATAAATTTACAAACTGAAACGAAAACGCGCAGACGAAAATCAAAATACTATATGTCGCTTCTAATCAGAAGCCGGTTTCACTTACAGAAGGCTGCGTCTGCTGCGCATCAGCCGGCGGCTAAATAGACACTGACACTACGTTGTGAATGTAAAAATCTATCAAAATGTCTGCATTCCAATAAGCAAACGTATTGTGATTAATCAGCCTGGCACTGCATGAATGTAAAAATCGATAAAATGTCCGTTTTACACTAAGCACAAGTATTGCATTATGTATGTCCCTGTTAGAATGCTTCATTACCCAGAACATCAGTTTGGCTAGATGTTCAGTTCACCTAACTGAATAACATGTACAAGTTGGATGTGCAGTGTAATTATATGAATTGACATTAGTGAAATACGTCATTTGTTCAAAGTAAAAACTACAATTTAGATTTCAAGTGCAAAGACGAAATGAGTATAGATTAATGTACGATACCAGAAGTGATTGTTTTGTGTCAAGACTTTGATTAACAAACAAATTTTTGTGTTGTGATCAAGTGGTGTAATTAATTTTTGTGTTTCGGCCCCTTTCCACAACTGACAAGCAATATTGGTAGCTATCTGACACAATAATCGGTTTCATTGTAACAGCAAAAATAAAGTCCGCGAATAAGTAGCGAGTCAAAGAATGTATGAAACGAACCAATAGTCACAAATACGCAGTCTTTGGTATTCTTGATGTTTCACATAAATCAATTGAATTTCACTCACCTCTTTCTGTCGTCAGCCAGTACATGCAGATTACGAGCATAGATAAAGTATGTAATTTGTGAGAAAATGGTCAGTATTATACTTTGAATGTGAAAAAGTTTGTTACTGACATTGAAAATAAATTGAAATGAAAACTTATCTGTTAAATCGAGGCCGCGGGGGAGTAGCCGAGCGGTCTAAGGCGCCTCGCTGCGATGTTTCGAGTCTTCCGTAGGACTTGGGTGTGTCTGCTTGTCCTTAGGTTAGTTTACCTTAGTTTAAGTGGATTGTAAGCTACGGACTGATGACCACGCAGTTTGGTCCGATAGATTTATAAACATTTGAACATTTTTTGTTAAATCGAGGAAAAGCTCTGTCTGAATGTAACTATCGAGTACTGGTTGTTAAGCATATTACAATGCGTCGCTAAGGTGCATTTCGCATTAAACAAATGCTAGCACTTCTGCTCAAAAAGCAAGATCAAATAAATCGTAAAAAGTGAGAAATGTTGGTAGTTGACAAATATTTAAATAAGACGCATTTTGTGAAATCAATGAAAAGTTGTTTGCATATTATATCGCCAACTTATTTATTGCTTTAAGTAAATCCTACTAGTTCCGCTAAAAAATCAAGTTGTAAATTACAAAACAATGTCTTCATTCATGGTCAAATAGGAGAGAATAATTCTACAGTTAGTAAGATGCATTGTCTAACCGTAACAAATGCCACAGTAAAACAAATGGCACCTGGTTCGATAACTTTTGAATGGGTTTCTTTAATTCTAAATATCACTGTTTTTAGTTCACATTCATACTGAATGTACGGCAGTTACGAGGATTGGAACATAAATAGTGGCAACTATTTATTCACAACCAATACCAAAGCTTTATGTGTTTGCTCCTGTTACTTAACAATGGATAGAGTCGTAAAGAAATCAGAAAGTAAATCATAACTTTTTCGATTGCAAGATAATTTATAAAGATTCATCAGTTATAAATCCAACTCAATTATAACTCGGTATTCTTCCACAGTGATGTGTCCCAATACAATTCTGTTGCTATCACGCTCCACGCAAGACTGCTCGCTCCGCCTGCCAATACTGTACTCTTCTCCGACTCGTCAACATGAGGAGAGGATCTTGTCGCGTCTCGCACGGCTATCAGTGCAGGCAACGATTATTTCCCACACTCACTAAAGACATCCTCCTGAAAAACTGACCAAAGCAGTTTCTTTGCAGTGTTAACGCTTCAAAGTAAGCAAAAAGAAGTTAAGGAAGGTGCAAGTTTGTTCCAAGTCAGTAAATGCTCTCTTTATCAGACACCAGAAGCAAAGAATTTCAATTTGCTCTCAAGTTTCAGGAAAAAACTTGTTTTAATTCATCTCAGTGTTTATGAGCTCATATCTCCTTAACTACGGTGGTACAATGGTAATTTTCTAGGACATTCGATGATGTATACAGGGTGTCTCATTATCTTGAACACCCAAAATATCTCTGGAACAACAACAGTTATTGTAAAACGACTTGCACCTATAGCAATGTAAGGCAGGGGCTTATCAATGGTCGAGGCGGAGTGGCCAAGCGCATTGAGGCGCTATGCTCTGATGCGGGAGGCCGCGCCCGTCGGAGGTTCGAATCCCCACTCGGGCATGGATTTTTGTGCTTTCTTTAGTATAAGGTAGTTGATAAGTAGTTTTTAAGTTTAGGGAGTGATGACCCAGCAGTTAAGTTTCAAAATGTTCAAATGTTTGTATAGCTTATGGGACTTAACTACGCGGTCATCAGTCCCTAAACTTACAAACTACTTATGAACTAGCTAATACTAAGGACGGCACAAATATCCATGCCCGAGGAGCGATTCGAACCCCCGACCGTAGTGGCCGTGCAGACTGTGACTGGCGCGCCGCAGACCGCTCGGCCACGGCGGCCGGCGCTTAAACTTCACAAAAACTTTAACATTTGAACATTTGCTCATGAATGTAAATATTTTGAAACATTCTAAAACGAAAGCATATGTATTTTTTATCACAAACATATGTTTTTAAATAGACACCGTATATTATACCTTCAGCAATCTATAGCACGACAAATCACATCTCGAGATATTGCGAAGCGAATTTGACGTTTTAGATAATCAAACCGCGCCTAGCGCATAACTCGGGACGTTTCGCGTATTTCAAACGCCAATTTTGCTTCGCAATATCTCGAGATGTAATTGGCGTATTGCGATGCAATCAACGCCATTGTATATGTGATTTGTCGTGCTATAAATTGCTGATGAAATAATATACGGTGTCCATTAAACAACACATATTTTTCTTTTTAAAAAAATACATATGCTTTCGTTTTAGAATGTTTCAAAATATTTACATTCCTAAGCCCCTGCATTGCATTGATACCGGTAAAGGTGTGTTTACAATAGCTGTTGTTGTTCCAGAGGTATTTTCGGGTGTCTGTGTTCTAATGTTTAAATGTTTGTTAAGCTTAAGGGACTTAACTGCGGGGTCATCAGTCCCTAAACTTACAAACTACTTATGAACTACCTTATTCTAAGGACGACACAAACAGCCATGCCCGAGGGGGGATTCGAACCCCCGACCGTAGCGGAAGTGCATATTGTGACTGGCGCGCTGCAGACCGCTCGGCCACTGCGGCCTGCGGGGTGTCTGTATAGACCATTCATACTTCAGTAAAAGACATGATTTTGAAATAAGCTGCTTTAGTGGCGCCACTTTCACTGTGCAGTGTGAAAAAGTCAATTGATTACCTCCATCTTACAACCTGACCGCTTCCGTCTTGCTTTGAACGAAAAACTTGCTTTTAAGCTTCCGATTTTTTATTCCTACGTATTCATTCGGTAGTATTGTAGATGGTGACGTCTTTAAGAACAGCACGAGCTATCTTTCAAAGTACCTCTGTAACTACATTTTATGGTTGTGAGACATTTAGGGAGGCCGTGCGATAGCTACAGGTTTCTACAATTAATCAGAGATTACGTTTTAAGGCCATTATGACACACCATGTCTTACTATAAAGTGACACTTTACCCCGATGTGAACGTTTTTATTTTTTGCGTAATCTTTGTATTAGTCGGGCTCTTTATTTTAGGTAGCCCCTGCGTAAAATTACTTCAGCAGGAACATGAAGTAGAACGTGACAAAGAAGAAAGTTCTGAAAAAGGAGCGAAGATGAAAATCTTGGAAAAGAAACATTCGACGGAAAGTTCTTTTTAATTGAATAGTAACGCATCTGAAGATTTTTATCCGCTTGTGTTGCACTAAACCATATATTCAAAAAACAGAAAAACACTGATAAGGTTGGAGCACAAAATGAATGTAGAGCAGAAAAATAGAGAACAAGAAACTTGGAATCTGATATCTGCAAATTCTGTCTTTGTCAGAAAATTTCCAGGACAGTTTTTAATAGAAAATTGGATTTATCAAGTAATTATCCTAGATCCTATCGACGTAATTCCATTGGTAACTATACAATATTTCCAACATTTCTGGATGTAGAATGAAACTTTCACTCTGCAGCGGAGGGTGCGCTGATATGAAACTTCCTGGCAGATTAAAATTGTGTGCCGGAACCGGGACTCGAACCTGGGACCTTTGCCTTTCGCGGGCAAGCGCTCTACCACTAAGCTACCCCGACACGACTCACGATGCCGCCTCACAACCTTACTTCCGCCAGTACCTCGCCTCCTACTTTCCAAACTTCACAGCGCACACTCCGCTGCAGAGTGAAAGTTTCATTCTGGAAACATCCCCTAGGCTGTGGCTAAGCCATGTCTCCACCATATCCTTTCTTCCAGGAGTGCTAGTCTTGCAAGTTTCGCAGGAGAACTTCTGTGAAGTTTGGAAAGTAGGAGGCGAGGTACTGGCGGAAGTAAGGTTGTGAGGCGGCATCGTGAGTCGTGTCGGGGTAGCTTAGTGGTAGAGCGCTTGCCCGCGAAAGGCAAAGGTCCCAGGTTCGAGTCCCGGTTCCGGCACACAATTTTAATCTGCCAGGAAGTTTTCATTTCTGGATGTCTTGGAAGCAAGCAAGGAGCTCTTCAAATGCGATGCTTGAAAGGTCTTTTGGTACAGCCCATTGGATGTCTGCATTATCGTGATGAAACCTTACCTTCAGACACAATAAAAATAATTTAAAAAATCGAATACTTGTGGTAGGATACTCAGTAACAAAGCCTTCATACCAGTCCTGAGAATGCCATTACTCAGAGCGGCGACTTCCATGTAATGGGTTTGGTACATCGTTTGACCTGGAGGAACATGCAGGTGGTGAACTAATTCTTTACTTTTAAAGAATGAGTTCAACAAATCTTTTTACGATGTTGCCGTTCCCGGATTTCACCATTCAGCACTTCGACACTTCGTATAAGGGTCGCACTGGTAGCACTAATATTCATTCGCAGCAAAAATCTTTGACAGAAATATGTGATCACGTCTGGCTCTACCCATCAGTTCAGCAGAAATGCATCGCCTTACCTCCTTCTGTTCGATTCTTAGTGAGTGAGCTACGATTATGGCATTAAGTTTGGTTGGATTTGGTCCGTTTTAGGAAGACGAAACCATGGTGATCATCAGTCCCCGAGTATGAAGTTACCGTATTCGTAAAACCTTCCCGTAAAATCTTACGGTATACATAATGATTCAAATAATGTACTTCTTATTGTTGTTGTTATGGTCATCAGTCCGGAGACTGGTTAGATGCAGCTCTCCACAATACCCTATCCTGAGCAAGCCTTTTCATCTCCTCATAAGAACGACAACCCACATCTACTTGAATCTGTCTCTTGGTCTCCCTCTTGGTCTCCCTTCTTATATCGCATACAAATGCCGTAAGACGATGTCGTGTTGCCTTGTTCTTACGTTGGCTGCTGGTTGCTCTTTTCTCCATAGAAAACATCTGTTCTCACCGAAGAAGTTAACTGCTTCGTCATCATCAAGTGTCACATCTTCATCACTTTCAGGATACTGCTCTGAATTAGTGTCATGTTCACTAAATACCTCAAATCAGGATCAAAATCATCGGAGCATTCACCGAAACGTAAAATGCTTTTCCTGCCATGGAGAAACACGACACGGAACATCAACAGCGAGAGAGAGAGGCCACAGCTACAATGCCGCCGGCCGCGGTGGCCGAGGGGACTGAGGCGCTCCAGTCACGGTCGGAGCAGCCACTACGGTCGGGGGTTCGAATCCCCCCTCGGTCATGGATATTTGTGCCGTCCTAGTTCGTAAGTAGTTTGTAAGTTTAGGGACTGATGACCCCGCAGTTAAGTCCCATAGACTATACAAACATTTGAATTTTTTTTCGCATACAAATATCGAATACAAATCTTCTTGCAATAACAGCGTTACACGCTCCACGTTTGCTTTTGCGTGTGCTATAGAATGGCGACCACCTCAGGGGTCGTGCTTCACTGAATCTATGCCTTTACGAAACCTGTTGTGCCATTAGAGAAGATGACTACTTGTAAGCGCCTCTCCTGCAAATGCTTCCTAGATTAATGTTCATGATCCACTGGGGATTTTCCCGAGCTTAACGCAGAACGTAATGTTCAGTCTTAGCTGAGAAACCGCATCCCTTGTCACCGTAACTAATGCGCCAAGAATGCAGATAGAGTGTAGCTAAGCACGTCCTTGCCACCAAGTGAGTTTCTGCGGAAATACAGCCACAACAATTTCAAAGAAAAAAAAACAACTGTTTTATCGTTACATACTCGGTAAAACAAAATGTGTTATCAACAGTGATTCGTATTGTACACATCTCTGAGCAATTATTCCGTGATGGTAATAGTTGCAGAGAGTGAGAGGGAGAGAGTAGATAGTATTTTCTAGTATATTCGTCAGAAAAATTAAGGTTCTCTAGTCTCTCTGTAGGTTGTAGTTAGTGGAGACAACAACATTACGGCAGCCGAGATAGTGGTAATAACAGAAAGTCACTGAAGAGGGCGTTGGTGTTGACTTGTGTTTACCAAACGAATTAAACATTTGGTTTGAGATAGAGTTGTGATAAAAAAAATTGATAAAAAAATTTCAAATGTTTGTAGAGCTTATGGGAGTTAACTACGAGGTCATCAGTCCCTAAACTTACAAACTACTTATGCTCTACCTAAGACTAAGGCGTAGTTAAGTCCCATAAGCTTTACAAACATTTGAACATTTAAGACTAAGGACAGCACAAATATCCATGCCCGAGGGGGGATTCGAAGCCCCGACCGTAGTGGCCGTACAGACCGTGACTGAAGCGCCTCAGTCCCCTCGGCCACCGCTGCCGGTCAGTGTTGTGATCATGTATTCCAATGCATCAACAATGTCATTTATCGGAAGCTTTCTTTCGGGAGGTTGGAAGCAAACAGACACCGAGGCAGAAGGCTGCAGCTACTTGGAGAGTCACAAAGTGTAATTTCCAGGACCGAGACAACAAGGCAACAGAAGGCAAGGCAAGGGTCGACCACGGGTAACATCAGCTAGAGGGACTGTTATCTTCGGTTAATAGCCCCTCGAGACATAAGGATGAATGCAACTCAGTTGCAAAGCAACCTACAGGCAAACAAAAGGACGCCCAATACCAAAACAAACAGTCCGAAGTCGCATTCGGGAATATGGTCTCTATGCGCGGAGGCATATGGTGTGTGCCCCATTCAAACCATGACACTAGGCGGAGGAACATCTGGATGAGAGTAATAATGAATGTCGTCGTTTTTTTTTTTTTTTTTTTTTTTTTTTTTTTTTTTTTTTTTTTTTTTTTTTTTTTTTTTTGCAGTTGAGTTACGATTCTGTGTTCAGTCGGATAATCGTCGTTCCCTCATCTCGACGCAACGTGGAAGTCGGAACAATCCTGCGTTATATGCAGAAAACATCGTTTCGTTTTTTTTTTATCTGTCGGACTCAGCTGTTATGTTATTAGTCCGTAGCTTACAAACTACTTAAACCAAGGTAAACTAACGTAAGGACAACAAAAACACCCATGCCCGAGTGGGAACTCGAGGCCGCGTCGGCGAACGGCCGCGCGCACCACAGCACGGCGCCCGAATGCGCACAGCTAATCTGCAGCGCCTGCAGAAAACATCACCACATCATGATGGTGAGAGAATGGTGTGCACAGGAGTCAGTATTGGCGAACGTACAGACATCATTCTCTGTCAATTTCGTTTTTATGCAGCTCAGTCCTTATGACGTAATAACTACCGAATGATTTGTCCTCTAATAGTTGCCACTTCATACATGATGCGGCAGTTTTTTAATGCATTTTATTGTTTAGACGTTATATCTGCTATGTAATTTCGAAAATACTTTCTTTGGTGTATGTAAAATATGTAACGAATAGAATAAGTAGTGAAGACATAATACATTGGAAGCAACGAATAGAATAAGTAGTAAAGACGTAATACATTCGAAGCATCGTGCGTGATTGAGTGGTATTTCATGAACCTTCCTGTTTATGACCTCAAATCTTATGAATTATTAGTCGTACTATGATATAATGTTGAAGATAAATTTTGTTATACAGGGTGTTACAAAAAGCTAGGCCCAAACTTTCAGGAAACATCTTACACACAAAAACAGAAAATATGTTATGTGGACATGTGTAAACGCTTAATTTCAATGTTAGAGCTCATTTTATTACTTCTCTTCAAATCACATTAATCATAGAATGGAAACACACAGCAACAGAACGTGCCAGCGTGACTTCAAACACTTTGTTACAGGAAATGTTCAAAATGCCTTCCGATAGCGAGGATACATGCATCCACCCTCCGTCGCATGGAATCCCTGATGCGCTGATGAAGCCCTGGAGAATGGTGTATTGTATCACAGCCGTCCACAATACGAGCACGATGAATCTCTACATTTGGTACCGGGGTTGCGTAAATAAGAGCTTTCAATGCCCCCATGAATGAAAGTCAAGAGTGTTGAGGTCAGGAGAGCGTGGAGGCCATGGAATTGGTCCGCCTCTACCAATCCATCGGTAAATGCAGGTGTAGAAACGCTCATCTCAATCGACTCTGGCAGCGGAAGCCTGTGCTAGTATGCGTCTGTGCGTTGCTTGCCTTGCTACATCTGGAATGTCAGACGAAAGTTGCTGTAGAGACCGTCGATGGTATCGCTGAATGCCCTAACAGCAGGCGGGAAGGAAGAACACCTAAATTCGTTAAAGTTCTGAACAGTCTTATTTCGTTTTTATGCCGGTAGAGGGAGTGGTAGGACCTGTTTGAGCTGTGAGTGGTCTCTGCCTTTGGTAAAATAATGATTTTTCTGTTAAAGTTTCAAAAATTAATTTTTCACACAACAGTAAATTTAATTTTAATATATTTTGCAATAATTTATAATTATAGTCGGGTCAAAGGAAGGAAGAACGAAGCTTAGGGTTTAACGTCCCGTCGACAGTATGGTCATTAAAGACGGGTCGAAACCCGATGATCCATGGCTCCGCCTGCTAGGCTGGGAGACCACCCCGACCGCGGAAACGAAATGCAACTATGTTGCCAAGTAGCTAGTTCGCTGCCGGGCATTATAGCTACCGGTCGCTGTTGAGTGACAGAACTGGCAAAAGTGCACAGTGCAGCCGAACGCGCGCATGCGCAGAGCAAAGTTCGCGTTTGACTTACTCCTAACAGAAAGGACACAGTTCATACTAACATCGAGTAAAACAGAAATGATATCTGGCGTTCCCCAGGGAAGCGTTATAGGTCCCCTACTGTTCCTTGCGTTTATAAACGATTTAGGAGACAATCTGAATAGCTCCTTTAGACTGTTCGCGGATGATGCTGTCGTTTATCGGTTAGTGAAGTCAACAGAGGATCAAAAACAACTTTAGACAGAATTTCTACATGGTGCTAACATCGACAATTGACACTAAATAAAGAAAAGTGTGAAGTAATACACATGACCTCTAAAAGAAATGCGCTGAACTTCAATTACGCGATAAATCAGTCAAACCTTAAGGTCGTAGATTCTACCAAAAACCTAGGATTTACAATTACAAACAACTTTGACGGGAGAGAACACATAGAAAATATTGTGGGAAAGGCGAACCAAAGGTTACGTTTCATTGGCAGAACGCTTCGAAGATGCACCAGATCCACCAAAGAAACTGCCTACATCACACTTGTGCGTCCTTTCATGGAGTAGTGTTGCCCTTGTGGGACCCTCACCAAGTGGGACTGACGAAGATAGTAAGAAGGTTCAAAGAAGGGTAGCTCGTTTTCTTTTATCACGTCACGGGAGGGGGGAGGAAGCGTCACGGAAATGTTGCACGGATTGCGGTGGAAATCATTAAAAGAAAGACGTTATTCATTGCGGCGTGATCTGTTTGCGAAGTTTCAATCACCGACTTTTACTAATGAGTGTGGAAATATTTTGCTAGCACCCACCTACTTAGGGAGACGTGACCATCCCAATAAAATAAGAGAAATGAGATCGAAAACGGAACGATTTAGGTGTTCTTTCTTCCCACGCGACATTAGAGTGTGGAACGGTAGAGAAAAGTTATGAAAGTGGTGAATGAACCCTCTACCAGGCACTTAAATGTGATTTGCAGAGCATCTATGTAGATGTAGATGAATGGTCTGCTACCGCAGCCGGCGCTGACATCCAATTGGAGCAAGTTCAAATGTTTGTTAAACTTATGGGACTTAACTACGGGGTCATCAGTCCTTAAACTTACAAACTACTTATGAACTACTTACGAACTAGGACGGCACAAATATGCATGCCCGAGGGGGGATTCGAACCCCCGACCGTAGTGACCGTGCAGACCCCACTGGAGCGCCTCAGTCCCCTCGCCCACAGCGGCCGGGAATTGGAGCAAGCACCAAGGGCCATCGTATTTCGGCTAAAGTTAACAAAGTCATATGTGTATCATGTTACTGTGCCGAATCATTTAAAATTTGTACAGTACAACATTACTGAGTTACCAGCAGTGTCTCTCAGTATTTTATTTCGTCAACGGTTACACGTATCGAGACGCAGTTTGAGGCACATTCTATAGCGTCGTTAAGAACGTATACTTTTGTTTGGTGAAGATTATTAGCACTGGTATTCACTGAGTTACTGAAACCAGCAGGCTTTTTTTAATGGGACAGATTATTTATAACTGAGTTCGATAGCTCTTGAGAAAACAATTACAGTGAATATAGCTACCAAGACGATATCCCGGAAGAGACTCCGTAATTATATACCGTAAAGTAGGCCTGCAAGATTCCGCCTGAACCAACTTACGATCTACAAATGAAGCAGGTTCAACTGCGAGTGTTGTAGATGAACACATGACAGGATATAATCTACAGTATGAGAAAGGGCTTAGGCAAACTGTTTCCCATTTGTTTACCGTCCCGGACATAAGTGAACTAAAACAGAGAAATCACGCGTTTATTATTAGAAAATCAAGAGATCTTGTACGCTGCAAAAAACAACTACTGTGTCAAAGATACAAATTATTCATTGAATAATTGACCTATTCTACTCTCTTCTGCAAGAAGGAAGTAAGTACCAAGACTAAGCAGTGCACCGCTCTATCTTTCGACCAATTTTGTTGTATGGGAGTGAAAGTTGGGTGGATACAGGTTACCTTATTCATAAGATAGAGGTCACCGATATGAAAGTAGCAAGAATGACAGCAGGTACCAATAGATGGGAACAATGGCAGGAGGGTGTCCATAATAAGGAAATCAAAGAAAAGCTGGGAATGAACACCATAGATGAAGCAGTTAGAGCGAACAGACTGAGATTGTGGGGTCATGTTACACGCATGGGACAAGCAATGTTACCTAAGAGACTCATGAGCTCATCAGTGGAGGGTAATAGCAGTCGAGGTAGACCAAGAAGAAAGTACTTAGATGCGGAGCAGAATGATTTTGAAGTGAAAGGCATAACATCAGACGAGGCATCAATGTTAACATTAAATAGGGGATGATGAAGGAATTTTATTAGAATTACTATGGTCTAGACTGAACGCTGAAAGGCATAATCAGTCCCTAATGATGATGATGATGATGATAATTGACCTATCGTTTACTGTACGGGTCTGTGTGCTTCTAAGAGGTACAATGGCCTGATGTTGGACAACTGTTTCAATCTACACTGTTCTAAATTATATAACATGTGACACATTCATTGTAATTATCATCTTATTAAAAATAATTTGTATACCTGAAAATAAATATTCTTCTTAATGAAACGTCGTTTTATGCTGAACGCGCCGGCCGCGGTGACCGAGGGGACTGAGGCGCTCCAGTCACGGTCTGCACGGCCACTACGGTCGGGGGGTTCGAAACCCCCCTTAGTCATGGATATTTGTGCCGTCCTTAGGATTAGCTAGTTCATAAGTAGTATGTAAGTTTAGGGACTGAGGACGCTGTAGTTAAGTCCCATAAGCTATACAAACATTTGAAACATTTTTTTTATGCTGAACGTGACTGCATAATGACAGTGTCAGTAGCTACGTGTAATATACGCTGTCAACATACTTGACATAGGAGTTTAATTTCCTACACACGTTAACGTAATAAACAATTTACTAACAATGCTTTGGTAACCTCACAAAGCTCGTAATATTAGGTTTATGTTACAGATACACAGCTTTATCCTTTATTTCAACGCGTGTTTTAAATGTTCACCATGGGATAAAATTCAGATTTGTAATCGCCATTCGAAAGAGCGATGAACAGATGTAATTACAGTTGATGATGTGATAGAGGAAGAAGCAGCGAGACTACGACGCATATCGCCTGGCTTTGTTGGGGCTTCGTCATAGACTGCATCTTTGAGTGAATCCCGCAGTAATAAATCATGGGGATCAGATTTGGCGACCTCGCAGGCCGTTTTACATCAGATGTTCGTATTATCCAACGTCTAGGAAATATTTCCTCCAGTATTTGCGTTGTACCACTGGACGAGTGAGCTGGACATCCATCGTGTTGTCGCCACGCACACTTTCGAACGTAATTTGTGTCATTTCTCCACACAGTGCGTGTTGAAGCGGAAATGAGCGATGTGCAGTGCAGATGCGTCGTCTTTCAGATGTGCTCAGGGCCCGACGCTCCGAAGCACGAGAGCTCTGTCAGCGGTGTTTGTCCAGCTAACTCTTTTCAACTGATTTCGAACGCAGTTATAAAAAGTAAGAGATTGAATTTTAGCAAAAATACTTGCTGAAATATCGCAGTGGATACCGGTGCTGAAAGCGTTCAGAAAACGAAAATAAATATCCCCTTCGACTCTCCTTTTCATACACAAATGGATAAATAATACGATTATTTAAAGAGTAACTTGTACTTAAAAGGCAAACACACAAATTTAATAAAGGTGGACAATAATCTAGAGTGAACACCTGCCCATACAGAGTGCCCAAATGTTTTTTTTTTTTTTTTTTTTTTTTTTTTTTTTTTTTTTTTTTTTTTTTTTTTTTTGTGTGTACGTGTTGCATACAAATCCGTCTGTCGTCTTCCATATATTTTTGTATAGTTTCTGTAAAGTTATAATTTATTTGATGTCGCTATATTATCATTTTGTTAAAATTTAAACCACACTCTTTTCAAGGCTTGAGGAATAACATTTTTATTTCATGTGTTAGAATATTAGTTAATATTGCTAGGTTTTTCTTATTTTATATGTTAATAATTTATTATTATATTAATTAATGTTGCATAAATACGGCTTCTCCGCTACGCCACTGTCCCTATGAGAATGTGCAGTTGTTGTACTTTTAACCCTTAACTACTATCTGCGGTCTCTCAGGCCGCTACGACTTTTGGAGTCGAGATATTTCACACACCCCTGCCAAGCTTAAAGGACGCTTCCGTGTACCTTCCTGGTGGTCGACAAGGTCCACGTGCCAGCATTCGTACAGTGTTGCTGCTCCTTGTTTCGTATGTATGAGCCTTGCGCGGCCTTACTAACGGACCATAGTGCTTGCGTGCCGCTGACGCAGGCTCTGCCTCATAGCGCCTGGCCAGTCGGCTTCGTGAGCGCGGCCTGCTAAGCGACAGCATTGTAGCTCAAAAATGTTCAAATGTTTGTATAGCTTATGGGACTTAACTGCGGGATCATCAGTCCCTAAACTTACAAACTACTTATGAACTAACTAATACTGAGGACGGCACAAATATACATGCCCGAGGGGGGATTCGAACCCCCGACCGTAGTGGCCGTGCAGACCGTGACTGGAGCGCCTCAGTCCCCTCGGCCACCGCGGCCGGCGGCATTGTAGCTGTGGCCTCTCTCTCTCGCTGTTGATGTTCCGTGTCGTGTTTCTCCATGGCAGGAATAGCTGAACGTTCTATGCAACGCATTTTACGTGAAGCAGATGTGGATGGTCAAGAACGTTTCGGTGAATTCTCCGATGATTTTGATCCTAATTTTGAGGTATTTAGTGAACATGACACTAATTCAGGGCAGTATCCTGAAAGTGATGAAGATGTGACACTTGATGATGACGAAGCAGTTAACTTCTTCGGTGAGAACAGATGTTTTCTATGGCGAAAAGAGCAACCAGCAGCCAACGTAAGAACAAGGCAACACGACATCGTCTTACAGCATCCTGGACTGTGACAGACGGCTCACAGTCTTGGAGAAAACCCTTCTGCTTTGGAGGTATGGAATCTGTTCTTTACACAAGATACTCTAGACGAAATCGTTCTATGGACAAAATTGAAAATATCGCAGCTTAGAGCACAGTATGCGAATGATCGCTTGTCCCATCTACAAGATGTTGACGTCATTCAAATGTTCAATTGTTTGTATAGCTTATGGGACTTAACTACGAGGTCATCAGTCCCTAAACTTACAAACTACTTATGAACTAGCTACTCCTACGGACGGCACAAATATCCATGCCCGACGGGGGATTCGAACCCCCGACCGTAGTGGCCTTGCAGACCGTGACTGGAGCGCCTCAGTCCCCTCAGCCACCGCGGCCGGCTTGACGTCATTGTTGAAGGCACTAATTGGCCTGTTAGTGTATTCAGCGGTTATCAAATCGGGGCATGAATCGGTTTACAAACTGTTTGCAACGGATGGAACAGGCAGAGATATTTTCAGATGCACTGCTAGTAAGGAAAGACTTCTCTTTTTACTGTATTCATTACGATTTGACAAGCCAGATGATCGGGAAAAAAGAAAGGAAATAGACAAGGCAGCAGCAGTTTCACAAATCTTTCTGCGTATAATCTAAAACAGTGAACTTTGCTATTCTGTAGGTACAACAGTATGTGTAGATGAAACGCTTGTACCTTTCCGTGGAAGGTGTGGGTTTAGAATGTATATGCCAAACAAACCTGCAATATATGGCGTGAAAATTCAGTGTTTGACCGACGTTACTACAAGTAACTTGTATAATGCATACATTTATTTTGGAAAAGGTAGCGATGGTCACACCCTTTCAAACCATGAGAAAAGTCCCAGTGTTCCCACACAGGCTCTTCTTCGTCTGGTGAAACCCATTGAAAACACTGGAACAGATGTTACACGTGACAACTGGTACTCATCTGTAGAACTAGTCAATAAACTTTCAAAAAAAGGCCTCACATACATTGGTACACTGAAAAGAAACAAAAAGGAGATTCCACAGCAATTCCTACCCAATAGGAAATGTCGAGTGAAGACATCTGTTTATGGTTTTACAGAAGACATGACTCTGGTTTCCTTTCTGCGCGAAAAGACCAAAGCTGCGATACTGGTCTCTTCTCTGCATCGTTCAGAAAATAATGTTCCTGTATCAGGAAAACCCGAGATCATCCAGTTTTATAATACAACAAATGGAGATGTGGACTGCCTCGACCAAAGATGTGTAGGTTATACTTCAAGTCAGTGGACAAGAAGATGGCCTTTGGCAATTTTCTACACTTTAGTGGATGTTACGTGTGGTGTAAATTCTTATGTGGTACATCAAGCGTATCCAAAGACAGAAGTAATGACAAGAATGAGCTTCATGAAGACCCTAGCAAGAGATCTAGTTGAGCCTCATTTGAAGCGTAGACTTTGTATTGGACACTTGCCACGAGAGGTGAGTGGCACCATTAGAAGATTACTGAATATATATGATGAGCCTCATACACCAAAACAGTTTGAAAATCGAAGAACGTGTCCTCTTGTTCTCCTCATCTGAGGAGGAAAACACGATATCCGTGTCAACAGTGTGGTGTTCCAATTTGTTTGGGGTGTTCTAGAAAGGTCTGCGTGAAGTGTATGCGGGGTCAAAGCGACTAAAGGAATATTTAGTGGCACACAGAAGGATATCTTTAGTTTGTAATTTTTGTTTTATAAGGAAAATGTGGTAACCTTTCTGGGAGAATCGTAAATGGAAAGGAGATTTCGCATACAATTTACTATAATTCAAATGGGATTCTTGTATCTAATCACGCTGTAAATTTGTAATATAATCTCTATAATGATAATCTGTGGGTGTGTAGAGAAATAATTACTTGCTGTTCTTTTTGTAGCACAAAAAATAAAAATGTACTGCAAATTGCGCTGTTTTTTACTTGTCGTCATGTTACTCATACTACATTGTTAAAAAAAAGTCAAATTTCTACCAATGCCACCTCTAAGAAGTGTAATGAACGACAGGAAGTCATGAAAATATATATTTAGCAAAACACTAGTTTAATACATGGAAAATAAGAGAGCGGTCTGAGAGATCCCTCCATAGTAGTTGCGTTCCTGTCAACGTCTATAGTAGTTAAGGGTTAAGTGTGTGCGAGAATCTATGTCTGTTTGATTGTGGGGAGTGATAGTTCGCTTTGCATCGTTCTCTCTGGCTCAGAGGCGATAGCTGCTGAGGTGACCATAGAGGTTTCCACACCCTTTGGTTGCGGGCTAGTTAGCGGACCTACACCAGCGCTCTCCATCCCCACCACCGCTTTTTCAGGGATTTTCTGGTTTCCGGTCGTTTTTCCCGCGGCCTGGTGGCCGCACGGGTATTCACTCTCGGCTGGTCGTCTGGTGAGGTAAGGTAGGTTCTGCTCTTGTTTCTGGAGATGGTAGCGTTCCATTGGCAAGCACCTTTAACTTAGATTCGTGAACTTAGAATCATTTTTTGGAATATTTTCTCCGATCGTGTGCGGAAATGTGTTCTCGTTTTTCAATTCTCTAATTTCCAATAGATAAACGCGGTGTGTGTGATTCTAGTTGCAGTTTGATAACGGCCTGATATGTTAAAACTTCTTGTGACCATGTAGCAGTGTATGAACTCTGTGTCAATATTTTCTAGCCCTGTGGGGCCCGATTTCTAATAGGTGATATATTGATTTTATACAGTGCATGTAAAAATCTTCTCATCGTTTCCTTCCGTGAGTGATATGTGTTCCACGTGGTTGGTTCATAGTACAAAGCTTTCAGCTTCCCTCTTGTTTATTCCATCCCCATCAGGCAAGTAACTATGGGGGTATCCTTCTGATTTACACAAATATTTCGCGATCTTCTCTCCCCTCCTATTTTAATTTTGCTGCCTTTTCTCCGTCTGGTAGCACGCACTCTGTGTTTATCAGTAATTCTCTCTGAGCCTTGTACAACCTCTTTCAATAGCTTCCTTAAGTAATTCTAAACATTTCTATGGGTTGTATTCTGTAATTCGTAATTTTATTTTTCCGACTTGTAATTATTTCATTTTTGTGGTTTTTCTGTAATATCTGTAATCGCCCCCTATCGCCTGTAGCTGTATTTCATTTGCTTCCTTATATAATTCTAAGTATTTTATGGGTTTCATGCTGTAGTTAATTTTCTTTATTTTTCGGAATCTGAATTTATTCAATTTTATAGGTTTTCGGAACCACATGGGTCCGAGTTCCGACATCCGGGCTTTGCAGCTAGTCGCCTGAGTTCACACCACTTCTCTTATAAAACCAGTACCTAGCTAGATTTCTAACAGACTGCAACTTAAGAATCGACCGTGATTTTGTATAATGAATCAGACTTTCAACCACTTCACATTCAATGGAGTGCGTTCATCTAACGTATCGGTGTGTCGCCGTTAGCGTGTTTGTTCGCGTTTTCGGTTCAGATGTAATTTAACTTGCTATACACGCGCACCATCTGAAAACAGGCACGACAGACCACGACATTGTGTTTTGTGCTACCTCGGACTTGCTGAATTTCGCCTACGATAGCGGCGCCTGCTTCCGCCTCGTCTCAGCACGCTGATTTTTGTGAGTTTCGCTGTGGCATTGCGTGTGTGTGTGTGTGAGGAGAGAATGAGTGTTTGTTATGAAACCTTCCCCCCCCCACCCACCCCAGTAGCGTTAAATCAGGTATAATTTAGGGTGGGCACCGTCTGCATTAATCCAAGTAAGAGATGCATTTTGTTGTATTAACAAATTTTGCTTGTTTTCTATCTGAATAAGCAAGTTTAAGTTCAGCATATTCCGTAAGTTGCTTTTAAATTGTAGTTTTAGAGCACCTTCCCTCATTTATTTAATATTGTTCTTCACAAGTTCAAATTCAAATGTTTGTAAAGCTTATGGGACTTAACTACGGGTTTATCAGTCCCTAAACTTACAAACTACTTATGACCTACTTACGAACTAGGACGGCACAAATATCCATGCCCGAGGGGGGATTCGAACCCCCGACCGTAGTGGCCTTGCAGACCGTGACTGAAGCGCCTCAGTCTCCTCAGCCACCGCGGCCGGCTCTTCACAAGTGCTGAGAACAAGCTCAGAAGCAAATTATATCTAAATTCCGTTGCGCCATAAATCTTTTCCTAGTCACATTTCTACAATAATTGTGGTGGCTTGCTTATTAATGTCTGTGTGTAATAACGTGTGAGCTGCTATGTATATTGACCACTGTAGAATTAACTTCCTGTTATTGAAGTAATTTGAAACGAGTCAGTTCTCAGTTTGGGCCAGGGAACAAGGCTTTATAGCAGGCAGTAACCAGTAGTTCACACGGACCTTATTTGATAATTTTAACGACTAACGAAAGGCTCTTGTTTCATACAATGGTCGACTTTAAAGTTTTGACCCAATCTTTTTCGAATTTTGCACACGTAAACCACAATCCATGAGGACGGTCGCCGTAAGTGTAAGAATTACGTACAAAACATAGTGCACGAGATATGAGATTCGCGAAATACTGCTGCATTTTGCTACAGTGCCTCTCATTTCCTCCTAAGCCACTCGACCGATTTCAACCAAATTTGGTATACATTTTCCTTACCGTAAGGTAACGATTGCTGCAGGATTAAGAATCACATACGACCCATGGTTCAGAAGATATGACGTCATAAAGAATAGAAATGCTAACATAAACTGCCACATAAAGCGGCGAGACTTTATAAATATCTTATATGAGAATGAGGGTATTTAGCGACATGCAACAAAATTTAAACATAATTTCAAACATTTATTAAACTTTTTCTCGCTACCAACGATGGCAAAATGATGCAAGGAAAAAAGTTTCTCACTAACTACTTTTCTGCTGTTTATGGAGTAAAACTACGGCATTCGGTATGACGTTACTATTTGTAATTTGTACACCACAAATTGTAGCCCCATGAAATTTTACAGACAGTACACGCAAATGTACTTTCTAAATTGTATCACAGTACGACACGTGGTTCATCTAGATGAGAGCACATAAACAGTAACGTTAATGGAAAACCGCCCCATCACGCACCACGTTTTATCTATTAGTTCTTTACTAATAATTGTATTCCCAAGAGATTTCTCAGACATACGGCCCTTATAAAAATGAATATATACCTGAAAAATAGCAGGAATCTAATATATAAAGCAGAGTATCCATATGTTTCAAAAAATGTTCAAATGTTTGTTAAGCTTATGGGACTTAACTACGGGGTCATCAGTCCATAAACTTACAAACTACTTATGAACTACCTTATACTAAAGACGGCACAAATATCCATGCCCGAGGGGGGATTCGAACCCCCGATCGTAGTGGGCGTGCAGACCGTGACTGAAGCGCCTTAGTCTCCTCGGCCACCGCGGCCGGCGCCATATGTTTCTACGGGTTGCATACAAATCTACAGTTTTGTTCCAATCTCGCTGACAACCATAGTAAATGACGAAACATAAAAGTTTCTCGCTTACTACTTTTCTGCTGTTTATGGAGTAAAACTACGTCTCTCGGTGTGACGTTACAATTTATAATTTGAACACTGCAAATTGTAGCGACAGGAGATTTTACAGATAGTATACATATATATAGTTGAATGTAGCTTCTAAATTGTATAACATTCCGACACATAATTCTTGAGGTATGAGCACGTAAACAGTAACGTTCATGGAAAATTGCTCCATCCGGCTGGAAGCGAAAGCAGTTTACTTTCATAGAGCTACAAGGAAAGGAACAGAATGAAACAGAGTACACCCAACGAATACCCATTATATCCCACAAATCTCTCTTCAAGAGACTGCAGTTTCCGTTGGAACTTGCATTCCTATTGCGATTAATAAATTACAGGGCTATCTATTAAATACTTCGGAATACATTTCGCATCTTCATTTCAGGGGCACGCTAACCAAAGAATTTATTCATATTAGAGCCTGGAAGATATACATATGTCGTGTGTGTGTGTGTGTGTGTGTGTGTGTGTGTGTGTTATATAGAGGGGGAAAGGTTATTGCAGTAGGAAAAAAGAAATTTTGAAAGTTATTTTACATCAAAATTTTCAATGTTTGTTAAGGTTATGGGACTTGACTGCGAGGTCATCAGCCCCTAAACGTATACACAACTTATGAACTGCCTTATACCAAAGACGGCACAAGCATCTATGACCGAGGGGGGGGGGGATTTAACCTTATACAAATGGATATATACCAGAAATATTATACTGTTGTACAACATATAACTCAATAAATATGAGATCGTACGCATTTTATGTCTCATTTGTGTTTTGATTACTATATATATAGGGTGTTTAACTGTGTTTGCCTCTGTAACTTATAAAATAACAGGTGACGGGATATTTTAATGCGGTAGGTCAACACAAGAAATGTTACACTTTCTTCGGACCTATGAACATAGTTTATTGTATCATTTTCCAAAGAGTTACAGCACAAAGATATAATTTTCTAAATGGAACAATAGTTTTTTTTTCTTTTTGGAATCGCTGAAACCAGATGCGTCCAAATTAATTTAAACTACATTCCTTTCACTGTTAGTTTGGGAGCTACAACCCTTCAAAGTTTCAGGGGCAGGTACGACACGCTGTACATGATACATGGCTGTGTGGTGGGTGATGGATGATATGGCGGTGGGAAGTTGATTTACATGAGATGTTCAAATGTGTGTCCATGTTGCTCAATGGATAATGCAATGCGCCGTCGAAAGGATCTGCGGACAAGATGTAATATCGCCCGTGTGACGAAGCGACATGCGTCCTCGATGCGCTATTTTAGATCATCTGGGGATGTGGGCTCAGCGACATAAATACGATCCTTTAAATATCCTCACAAAAAGAAATCTACTGGTATTAAATCGGGCGACCTTGCGGGTAGTGTTTAAGTCACTGAGCCCACATCCCCAGATGATCT
Source organism: Locusta migratoria (assembly GCA_026315105.1). Classification (NCBI taxonomy): domain Eukaryota; kingdom Metazoa; phylum Arthropoda; class Insecta; order Orthoptera; family Acrididae; genus Locusta; species Locusta migratoria. Next base: position 904,806,978 of record CM048744.1, on the reverse strand, counting down.
AAAACGGCGCATCGAGGACGCATGTCGCTCCGTCACACCGGCGATGTTACATCTCGTCTGTAGATCCTTTCGACGGTGCATTGCATTATGCATTGAGGAACATGGACACACATTTGAACATCTTATGTAAATCAACTTCCCACCGCCATAACATCCATCGCCCACTACACAGCCATGTATTATGTACAGCGTGTGGTATCTGCCCCTGAAACTTTGAAGGGTTGTAGCTCCCAAACTAATAGTGCAAGGAATGTAGTTTAAATTGATTTGGACACAGCTGGTTTCAACGATTCCAATGCACGATAGAAAAACTATTGATCCATTAAAAAATATATCTTTGTGCTGTAACTCTTTGGAAAATGATACAATAAACTATGTTCACAGCTCCGCAGAAAGTGTAACATTTCTTGTGTTGACCAGCCGCATTAAAATTTCCCGTCACCTATTATTTGATAAGTTACAGAGGCAAACACACTTAGTGAAACACCCGCACTTATGATTTTATACATTATGCAAGACAGCCTTACTTCTTGTTTATTCTCCGATAAATATTACAAGTTTTTAGAACAAAGGAGATGGACAGAGAAGCGATAGGAGAAGTACGAATTCAAGGCAGGAATAAATAAATACCCGAGCAAAGACGGGTTTTCAGCTAGTAAATAAATAAATAAATGTCCTGGCAACGCCGGGTTTTCAGGTAGTTCAAGAAAAATAAAATCCTCAGTGAAATGTACATGCGGACAGCTTATTAGTAAAGCCAGTGAGCTTAAAAATCACAACAGAAACTAACAAATAAGTGACGGATTGGCTACCGAAAACATTCCTGTAAATTCAAATACCAAAAGAACACACCACGACTAGCTTCGTAGGTAACGTAATGTGTGCTGACCAAAGCAAATTACACTCACTACAACTGCAGGTCACTGAAGTCATTTTTTAAGCACACGAATAGTATAGGACAGCACACTCATTCCGGCAAAATGCTCTGTCTGCTAGTTCCTTTGCCACAGTGAGATCGCCCTTAACCCTTTCCTGCCCAAGCTATCAAATATTCGAGAACATGACTTCATATTTGGTTATTTTGCTACCAAAGTAAATAAAAGCATATTAGCGTATTCACACATTTTTGTATTCCTTATTTTACGCAAAAAATATTAAATAAAAAAATGGGCTTCAAAGTGCAAGAGGATGTAATGCATTTGAGAGACATTATGCAATGCTAATCTCTGTTAACATCAGAATTAACCAGCAACAAACCGATAGCAAAATTCTTACATCGAAATGCCATTTTAGATGTTGATCTAAACGTGGCAACAAAAGCCATCTGTAGTTATCCCTGAACCGTATTCATATTTCGAAATTCATAAACAAAAGAAAAAAAAGTACAACAATTTTAGTGACATCTAGCAACAAAAAGACTACGTAAATAAATTACACAAAATGCCTTTGACACACTGCCAGTACTAAAATCTTCCAGTCACGCTATATAAATAAAAAGAGCTCTATTCCTTGAATAATATCAGTTTTCATTAGCTAAAACAATAGAAAACCAAATTACCAACGTGAGAACACACTACAGCGTCTTTTTGTGACAGCAAAACTTGCCGGACGAAATCGTACACAAAGTCATAAAACAATCCGTTTTTTTATTGCTCCTTGTGAGCAGAGATATTGAGAAATCTCGGCCAGTGAGCGTTTCATATGAAGCATCAAAGGGATACTAACGTCCCGTGAGGAACACAAGTCAGATATCATTTTCGACTGTTTTATGACGCTGGAAATGGGCAGGGAAAGGGTTAAGCAAACTGCGCCCAACGTTGTCAAGTAACGACAGCTGCTTGTTGTTGGCTTGGTCCTCAGCCTACGATTCCGCAGCATGCTCACGTTTAGTAGCAGTGAGTCACTGCAGCGCCTCCCAGCGGTTGCTCAGGCCTACCTATCGCGCGTCACCGTGACGTCACAATTTTTTTGTTTAATTTTTCTCTCTGTAGGTGGGAGTCCCCAAAATTCTTTCATACGGAGGAGAAACTCGGCGATCGAAATTTCGTAAGTAGAACAGGCTTCACAGAAAAAAAAAAAAAAAAAAAAAAAAAAAAAAAAAAAAAAAAAAAAAACCTATGTATCATCGGAAGAACACGTATAAGGTGCAACAGTTCTACTAAAGAAATATCCAACACTGCACATGTCCGTCGTATTTTGGAGTAACGCTGAGCACTGTAGGATCCACACCAACTGACTGACGGAGGATATAGAGAAAGTTCACGGAAGGGCTGCTCGTTTTGTATTATCGCGTTACGTCAGAAGAGTGTCACGGCAATAATGTACGAGCTGGGTAGCAATCGTTAGAAAAGGGTGGTATTCATTGCGGGGAGATCTATTTACGAAATGTCTTTCACGAACTTTTCACTCCATAATGTCATTCGCTATAATACACTACTGGTCATTAAAATTGCTACCTCAAGAAGAAATGCATATGGTAAAGGAGAATTCATTGGTCATATTATACTAGAACTGACATTTTCACGCAATTTAGGTGCAAAGTTCCTGAGAAATCAGTACCCAGGACAACAACATCTGGCCGTAATAACGGCCTTCATAGGCCTGGGCATTGAGTCAAACAAAGCTTGGATGACGTGTACAGGTACAGATGCCCATGCACGATACCACAGTTACTGACTTGCGTATTGTGACGAGTCAGTTGCTCGGCAACCATTGACCAGACGTTATCAGTTGCTGAGAGATCTCGAGAATGTGCTGGCCAGGACAGCAGTCGGACATCTTCCGTGTCCAGAAAGGCCCATCCAGGACATGCATTATCCTGCTGAAAGATATGGTTTCGCAGGGATCGAATGAAGGGTAGAAATGTAACGGCCACTCTTCAAAGTGCCGGCGATGCTAACAAGAGGTGACCGAGACGTGTAACCAACGGCACCCCATACCATCACGCAGGGTGATACGCCAGTACGGCGCTGACGAATACATGCTTCCAATGTTCGTTCATCGCGATGACGCAAACACGGATGCGACTATCATGATGCTGTAAACATAACCTGGATTCATACGAAAACATGACGTTTAGCTATTCGTGCACCCAGGTTCGTCGTTGCATACACCGTACCAGGCTCTCCTGTCTGTGATGCAGCGCCAATGGTAACCGCAGCCATTGTCCCGAGCTGATAGTCCATGCTGCTGCAAACATCGTCGAACTGTTCGTGCAGATGGTTGTTGTCTTGCAAAAGTCTCCGTCTGTTAACTAAGGGATCGAGACGTGGCTGCACGATACGTTACAGGATGCGAATAGGATGTCTGTCATCTCGGCTGCTAGTGATGCGAGGCCGTTGGGATCCAACGCTGCGTTACGTATTGCTCTCCTGGTCCCACCGATTCCATATTCTGCTTATAGTCATTGGATCGCGAGCAGCAATGTCGCGATACGATAAACCGCAATCGCGATAGGCTACAATCCGAACCTTGTCAAAGTCGGAAACGTGATAGTACGGATTTCTCCTCCTTACACGAGGCATCACAACATCGTTTCACCTGGCAACGCCGGTCAACTGCTGTTTGTGTATGAGAAATCGGTTGGAAACTTTCCTCATGCCAGAATGTTGTAGGTGTCGCCACCGGCGCCAACCTTGTGTGAATGCTCTGAAAAGCTAATAATTTGCATATCACAGCAGTTTCTTCCTGTCGGTTAAACTTCGCGTATGTTGCACGTCATCTTCGTGGTGTAGCAATTTCAATGGCCAGGAGTGTATTTGTCGCGGCGGAGTGGCCGAAACTGAATAAGGCGCTATACTGTGATGTGCAAGGCCGTTTCCCTTCGCGGGTTTGAATCCTCCCTCGGGCATGGATGTTTATGTGTTCTATAGTATAAGTTAGTTTACAAATAGTTCGTAAGTTTAGTGACTTATGACCCCGTACTTAAGCCCCATAAGCTTAACAAAAATTTGAATATCAAATTGTTTCCTGTTTTGAAAATGTTATTCAGCCTACTCTCGTGTACAGGGCGTTCACTGTTATACAGATTATAGTCTCAATAAGATGTGTACAATTGGGAATGACGAGTGATCCCTTCTGGGCCCCAACCTTCCGTTCAATTCCGTAATATCTAAATTTTGAGGATGCAGAAAATGAATATACCATCTGGACCGGAAGCTATTTAAGCTACTCACTTGCTCCGAGTATTTCTACCAACAGCTGTTCTTAATTCGAAATCTGGAAGATGACTTCGTTTTCTTTGGTGAAGGAATTTCGGAAAGCTGAGTTTTATAACTCTGTTTTAGCAAAACTGCCACAAGTGGCATCACCATTACTGTCTCTTCGGGGCTTCTGCCAAATTAGGAGATAGAGTTTCGTTGTGTAACGTGCTGTAAGTGTCTCACATTGACGTTCTCGCTAAATTTCAAGTTTCAATGTAAGATCGCCAATCTTATACTTCAGTACTTGTTTTATAAATCATTAGGATACATAACGATGACGTAATAAGTCCTGTTTTGAACAGCAACGCATCATACCGGGAGTACCAATACCGCAAGAAACTACCCCAAAGCCGGCTGCGGTGGCCGAGGGGACTGAGGCGCTCCAGTCACGGACAGCACGGCCACTACGGTCGGGGGTTCGAATCTCTCCTCGGGCAGGGATATTTGTGCCGTCCTAGTTCGTAAGTAGTTCATAAGTAGTTAGTAAGTTTAGGGACTGATGATCCCGTAGTTAAGACCCATAAGCTATAAAAACAATTGAATTGAACTACCCCAAAACATTAGCAGGGCTTCCTGATTGACAGGTTGTGTATTCTATCAGTGTAAATGAGCTATCGGTAATTTATTAAGATTTTATTTCTAATATTCGCTTCATTAATATATTTAGTCTTGCGGGAACAGTCGAACAGTACTGTAGAGTTCAGTAGCAGGTGGCCGAGCAGTCGGCGGCGTGCCAGTCACGGTCTGCACGGCCGCTATGGTCGGGGGTTCGAATCCCCCCTCGGGTATGGATGTTTGTGTCGTCTTTAGTATAAGCTAGTTCATAAGTAGTTTGTAAGTTTAGGGACTGATGAAGCAGTAGTTAAGTCCCATAATCTCTACAAACATTTGAGCATTTGAACAGGTCTCCCACAGCAAGGTCGCCAGAGTTCAATCCGAGTGGCTATCCTGTTTAAATTGAATCTTTAGTGTCGCAATAGCCGTTGTTAATCTGCCGAACTGAAATGTGAATAATTATAGATGGAGAACGGTAGAAATATTATTTGTGTAGTTATTTAGTTGTGTAATTATTTTGAAGTAGTCTGCATTACTATGTCAGAAATAATAATTAATTTGAAACTATTGTGGTGTCACACAAGTGCAAAGTGCGCGCCACCTACTTTCGCCGCGCGCCGCCATGCACGCACGGCGCGGCGTTCTTACGACGACAGCCACGAGCGCCCTCTGCTACAACGCCGCTCGTGGCCACCACTGAACGACATCGTTCACTTGGGACTGAGATAGCAACCAGTTAGGACCTTCGGAATCAGTTAGGCACCCGTGAAGACTTGGCTATCGTACAGGCACTAGGCAGGCCTCTAACAACTATGTATCAGCATTCTGCAGTACTGATCTCTGTAAAAGTTAAGTATTGTATAAATTCTGTTCAATATATATCTCGTTCTAATTTACTCTAGTGTTTATAGTTTCTGGCTGCTACCCTCCGTACCCGCACCAGCGTGCTATCTTTATTCCTGTGTCGGTCGCATTCCACTCGGCCACCGACACCTACGACGGAAACGGGACACAAAAGCGGCGACGAGTCTGGGACACAAAAACCATATTTTTCAGAAAAAAAATAGCATCCTATATTTGTACTTTTAAGAATTATTTAGTAAACACGAGGGACTTGAACAATATCACTTAGAGAGTATAATATTGTATCTGTAATATGAATTCGTCTGAAAAATAAAGAAGAAAAAAACATGTAGCATCTGACATTTGAAATTTTAAGAAATATTTACTAAACCCGAGGGCCTTGGCAAATATCACTCATATCTAAACTTCACGTCATGAACAATATGCCTACGTGCTACTTTTAAACTTTATAAAGAAGATTTGAGGTTGCTGAAAATTCACTAACGTTTGGTATTCCTACCTGACGAGGAAGAATACACCCAGTCCTCTCGCATGTGCAGTATTTCCAGTACAAGTGGAAGCAGTTGTATGTAATTCTTGCTAACACAAAAAAGGAAAAGAAGGGAAAAAAGAGGGAGAAACGAGAAGACTGTGAGGTGTGACTGAAGTTACGTCCCAAAGCCCGATCAGTTAGCACTCGAACCTTCCCATTATGATCCTGCATTCACACTCCTCACGACCTCTTTTCCAATCTCCCGTTACCTTTCTTTCTTCCCATTTTCCTTTCCCTGTTGCAATATATATGAAATTCTTCGCTACTTTCTACGCTCTAGGTTGGAGATGTAGAGAACTTACTTTATTTAAATAACGAATAAGTACTGACGAAAATAAATTCCAATTATGCTCGGTGCTACAGTGTCGTCCTCTCGCTTACTAAATTTCTTAGACGATATCGGAGAAAAGCTGAGTCTCAAGTAACGAAAGGACTACTTGTATTTAAAACTTTCCGTTCCTTTGATGTCATCGCGAATTTGGAAGAGAGCTTAGCGTTGTGCTTTTATTCGAGATTGAAATCGTAATGGAAAGAAACGTCGCCGGAAATTCCTTTTCCGATGCCGGGTCTCCGGCCGGAGATTAGGGGTGCGATGGCGGAAAATGGCTGTGGCTGCAGAAAGAGGTGGGAATTATCAGCCCTCCAGGTACCCTCCTGAAGCTGCGGGACTCCTGTCTTATTACTACAGCTCATCAAGGGTTGTTTACCAACTTAAATCGTAGAAAGCTTGTTTAATTTTGCGAACTCGGGAGCAGTACTTCCTGTTTGAATCTGACAAAGTAGTCAACGAATGGAACTCTCTAATTAGGATTTGTCATCGATAAATGGATTTGCAGTAGGATTTTGGAACATATACTTTGTTCGAATATTATGAACTACCTCGAAGAGAACTACCAATTAACCAATAGTCAACACGGATTCAGAAAGTATCACTCTTGCGAAACACAGCTTGCCCTTTATTCACATGAAGTGTCAAGTGCCATCGACAAGGGATCTCAAATCGATTCCATATTTTTGGATTTCAGGAAGGCTTCTGTCACTGTATCCCACAAGCGACTGATTATGAAATTGCGTGCTTATGGAATATCTCCCCAATTGTGCGATTGGATTCACGATTTCCTATCAGAAAGGACACAGTTCGTTGTAATTGACGGTAAGTCATCGAGTAAAACAGAAGTGATATCTGGCGTTCCACGGGGAAGCGTTAGAGGTCCCCTACTCTTCCTCGTGTTTATAAACGATTTAGGAGACAATCTGAATAGCTCCCTTAGACTGTTCGCGGATGATGCTGTCGCTTATCGGTTAGTGAAGTCAACAGACGATCAAAATCAACTGCAAAGCGATTTAGACAAAATTTACTACTTGGTGCGAAAATTGGCAATTGACACTAAATAAAGAAAAGTGCGAAGTAATACACATGACCACTAAAAGAAATCCGCTGAACTTCAATTACGCAATAAATCAGTCAAACCTTAAAGTCGTAGATTCTAACAAATACCTAGGAGTTACAATTACGAACAACTTTGACTGAAGAGAACACACAGAAAATATTGTGGGGAAGGCGAACCAAAGGTTACGTTTCATTGGCAGAACGCTTCGAAGATGCACCAGCTCCACCAAAGAGACTGCCTACATCACACTTGTGCGTCCTCTCATTGGAGTATTTTTGCCCCTTGTGGGACCCTCACCAGGTGGGACTGACGGAAGACATTGAGAAGGTTCAGAGAAGGGCAGCTCGTTTTGTTTTATCACGTTACGGGGGAGGGGGGGGGGACCGTCACGGAAATGTTGCACGAATTGGGGTGGAAATCATTAAAAGAAAAACTTTATTCATTGCGGCGTGATCTGTTTGCGAAGTTTTAATCACCGACTTTAACTTCCGAATGTGAAAATATTTTGCTAGCACCCACCTACTTAGGGAGACATGACCATCCCAATAAAATAAGAGGAATCAGATCGAAAACGGAACGATTTAGGTGTTTTTTCTTCCCGCGCGCTATTAGAGAATGGAACGGTAGAGAAAAGTTATGAAAGTGGTTAATGAACCCTCTGCCATGCACTTGAATGTGATTTGCAGAGTTTCTATGTAGACGTAGATGTAGACTTCAGTTGCATCTATGTGCAAATTACTGTAAAGATCTTACTAATTGTGACAGCAGAAACCATATTGTGTTGAAGATGAGGTAACGAATAAAAATTTGTGCTGCGGAGGGAATTCGATCGCTGGACGTCTTGTGTAGTAGGTAAGCGCTATAACGACTACGCCATCGCGACCAAATAGATACGGCCATTTCACTGGCGGTCTCAAAGCGTACCTCCTTCCCCCAGCACAAAATTCAATTCTGCCACATGTTCCCCTATATAAATACGTGTCAACGTTGCTGAAGCTCTTCAGTAGTGGAATTTACGTTAATGGTAACGATCCTGCCTTGTACCTCAGGCTCACGTGGTATGATTATCAAACTAATAAATCAATGTCTAGTGACATATTTCGCCTCGATATATAACAAATATGAGTAGCGTAATATCAAAACTGGTTATCTGACTTAATTCTCGAAATTTACTTATGAGTCGATCCTAAAGGACGTTTTTCTCTCTTTTCACTGGTGATGTCTGTTTTTTCCATAAATTGACGTAAATGAGATAAATTTGACTATTCACATAATAAGTGGACACCTACATAAGAGCTTGATAAACAATTCGGACACTTGTTGAATGAAGCAGTGTGCACCAATGGAAACACAGTATCACATGACCTCGAAAATCAGACATGGCGACAGTATGTGCCAGTTACTTACGTTTTCCAGTAATTTTTATACTATTACTAGCTGAAACCCGCGGCTCCGCTCGCATGTTGGTTGATTATGATAGATAAGCTATCTTTCAGTAGTGTGCTACTTATTTATTCTTATATTTCCTTATTCGTATGCATATCCTTACAGAGAAACAACTGAAGACATTGTAGCACGCATAGACCGAAGATATGGTCTGTGGGCCGGCCGCGGTAGCCGAGGAGACTGAGGCGCTCCAGTCACGGTCTGAACGGCCACTACGGTCGGGGGTTCGAATCCCCCCTCGGGCATGGATATTTGTGACGTCCTTAGTTGTAAGTAGTTCATAATTAGTTTGTAAGTTTAGGGACTGCTGACCCCGTAGTTAAGTCCCATAGACTCTACAAACATTAGAACATTTATGGTCTGTGGCATCACGTTTCGCTGTATGTAACCTCCTTGCTATAGAGTCGCAAACATCATCGCTGACCTTCAGTCCGAATTTTTTTTTATAATTTGACGACTTTCAAACACCATATCTTCCACCCCCTTATAGCATGTAACTGCTATGGTGTACAAGGGGCGACTTCGGACAACAATTACACACAGACCATTCGTTTGAGTTCTGTAGTTTTCGCTGCAGAGCGAAATATTAACACACACACACACACGCGCGCGTACAATTTTATATACAGCGATAACTATCAATCCAAATATACTCCACCCTTTTATTATTGTCAACCCTCAAACAACAATGCAACCAATCAAACCATTTTCATAGTAAATATAATTTTCAAAGAGTAATTATTGTTCTGTATTTCGCGTTATATTCTTCAAATTACTAAATATCTATCAGATCGCTATAAAACCGTGCCTGAAACCTTCCTCAGGTATAAAGTAGTAGCTCTACAAATATTTAAGTCTTTGTGTCTTGTCGTTCGGACGCGATAAGCGTACACCGAACAGACATTCGCATTACTATATATAGATAAATAGTTATCCGATTGCCATAAAACCGCGCCTAAAGCCCTCCCCGGATAGACATTAGTAGCTGTACAATTTTTTAGCTCTTTATGTCTTGTGCTTCAGACGTGATAAAAGCACACCGAACAGACATTCACATTTATAGATATAGTCTGCTAATAACCATTTCAAAGCGAGTGGAATGAAACATAATACTTCACCAGCGTCCAAAGGAAAAGCTAGGAAGCGGTTGAGACAACCTGAAAAGTGGAAAATAAACATTGAAAAGAAACAAAGGTAAGACTACTTGTTAACTACATTGTGTTGTACGAAATTATCACTTGTCGGAAAGAAGTTCCATGTAAGAAATAACGTAAGGATGTTTAAGGAAAAATCTTGCTACAGTTTCAACAGACCTTATGCTAATAATTTTAGAGATTCAGTGACGTAACATTTCATTTTTTATATAAAATTAAAAAGATTTTGTGATTCTTGTAGTTCTCCATTTTTACAATATGTAATAGAGTTCAGAATTTAAAATTTTCTACTTTATGTCGATATTCCTACAATTTCTTAGTTTATACATATGTAAAAGATTCTCGTCAGCAGTACGGGAATCTCTGTGTATCAATAACGGACATCTGAAACCGCGTACACGTCAAAAGCGGACACCTACACGTTTTGGTTTCAAAGACGGACATCTGTATTTTCAAAAACAATTTGAAGATGCTTGACTAATCAAATTGAAATTAGCCACTTACTGTTATAAATCCTCGAGTATTAAAGTTGATAATGCTCAAATCAGCTTATAAATATATTAGCTCAACATTTTGCAATTCAAATGACGTTTATCTCAGGTTCTGGCAAACGACAGATGTCCGTATTTGATAATAGACTACTCATATATTGAATTTAATTTAATGTAATGTCTGTCCTTAATCCAATATCTTTGGTATAAATTATCTGGAATTTGATTCAATATCTGGTATTCAGCAAGAAATGTCAGAATTGTTTGTGTGACCGTCTTCCGCAGCAAGTAAATAAATATATGTTTTCAGAAGCTAAATAATCGTTTTCTTGCTGCAACCTCCATACTCGTTTCGATCTTTATTTTAGGGCATCATCAGTAGACTCTATATGTTTTAAAGTCTCGTGATTTTTATTGTTTTCTTTCCAATTGGTCAAAGCTACGTGTGGATTTAGTCAGTGACTAAACGCAAAGAAGGATAAACCAATATTCCACATTTCGACTTAAAAACAGAGGTCAGAATGAGTAACGCTGGAGTAGATATCATAGGAGTAGTGAAGTAAATTAAATCACTTAACAAGAACAATTCTTCTAGCTCGGAATGTATACCAATTAGATTGACGCCGTCATTTATCGTCTAGTAAAATCATCTGAAAATCAAAACCAACTGTAGAACGATCTGGATAAGATATCAGTATGGTATAAGAATTGGCAGTTGACTCTAAATAATGAGAAGTGTGAAGTCGTACACCTGAGTACGAAAAGAAATCCGTTAAATTTTGTTTACATGATAATCAAACGTGAAGGCTGCAAACTCTACAAAATACCTAGGAATTACTATTACTTCAGCCTTAAATCGGGAAGAACACGTAGATAATGTCGTGGGAAAGATACAACAGAACTACTAAAGAAATCACATACACTACGCTTGACAGTCCTTTTTTGGTGTATTGCTGCCCAGTGTGGAATCCTTATCAGGTGGGTCTGACGGAGGACACAGAGAGTCCACAGAAGGACAGCTCGTTTTGTATTGTCACGATACATGGAAGACATACGGAAATGATACAGGATGTGGAATGGGAATCATTACAACACCGGCGTGGGCTACTTACGAAACTCCAATCGTCAACATTCTCCTCCGAATGCAAAAATAAATTGTTAACTCCCACTTACATAGGTAGAAAAGATCATCAGAATAAAATACGTAAAATCAGAACTCGAACGGGAGATTCATCTACATCTACATCTACATCGATACTCTGCAAATCACATTTAAGTGCAAGGCAGAGGGTTCATTAACCACCTTCATAACTTTTCTCTACCGTTCCATTCTCTAATAGCGCGCGGGAAGAAGGAACACCTAAATCGTTCCGTTTTCGATCTGATTTCTCTTATTTTATTGGGATGGTCATGTCTCCCTAAGTAGGTGGGTGCTAGCAAAATATTTTCACATTCAGAACTAAGAGTCGGTGATTGAAACTTCGCAAACAGATCACGCCGCAATGAATAACGTCTTTCTTTCAATGATTTCCACCCCAATTCGTGCAACATTTCCGTGACGTTTCCCCCCCGTAACGTGATAAAACAAAACGAGCTGCCCTTCTCTGAACCTTCTCAATATCTTCCGTCAGTCCCACCTGGTTCAAATGTTTGTACAACTTAAGGGACTTAACTACGGGGTCATCAGTCCCTAAGCTTACAAACTACTTATGAACTACTTACGAACTAGGACGGCACAAATATCCATGCCCGAGGGGGGATTCGAACCCCCGACCGTAGTGGCCGTGTTGACCGTGACTGGAGCGCCTTAGTCACCTCGGCCACCGCGGCCGGCCCCACCAGGTGAGGGTCCCACAAGGGGCAACAGAACTCCAAGAGAGGACGCACAAGTGTGATGTAGGCAGTCTCTTCGGTGGAGCTGGTGCATCGTCTAAGCGTTCTGCCAATGAAACGTAACCTTTGGTTCGCCTTCCCCACAATATTTTCTATGTGTGATTCAGGTGTTGTGTCTTCCCGCGCGCTATTCGAGAATGGAAAAGGAGATATTACTATAATGGTGGTTCGATTAACCCTCTGCCAGGCATTTAAATGTGATTTGCAGAGTGTCGCATGTAGATGCAGACCAAGTGGGAAGAACACCATGATATATTCCGAGTCTATGAAACATGTAGAATCGACTGTTGTCTGGCAGTTGCTCCAACCGCCACCGCTATCCACTGCCGGCCAGTTCTTTATCTTTCGAAACAGTACCATTATTTACACTGATTGCGCAACTATATGGACATTACTTCCCTAAAGTCACTCAGTGGGACCACCTCTGTGTCCTGTTAAATTTCGGCACGCTCTTACGAAAACATCCTGTACTGCACCTCCGCTTCTCCTCTTCCTTCTATAGGCGGTATCTCTTGTCTGACTCTCGCTAGCACTGACTTCATCCTTTCCTCTGGATCGCCCGTACCACTGTCTGCTTCTCTGCCTCTGCTATTGTATCTTGCTTCAATTACATGTCGATATCTCATTTTTGGCCCACTTTAGGTTACGGTAGTTACACTAAAAGTGGGGCTTTGCGATGTCTTTTGACAGCTCGAAATTTAAATAAAAATAACGGCTTAACTATTCATCTGACACGAAATTTGAATAATCGACGTTGTAGAGGAGAAAATTCTCTACAATTTTGCTCTGTTATGTTTTTTGATATCTCGTAGCGCTTCAAAGATATTTGCAAAAATAACGGCGATTTTGGGGTGACTGTCTGTCCGTCTGTGCCGGCCGCGGTGGCCGAGGAGACTGAGGCGCGACAGTCACGGTCTGCACGGCTACTACGGTCGGGGGTTCGAATCCCCCCTCGGGCATGGATATTTGTGCCGTCCTTAGTCTAAGCTAGTTCATAAGTAGTTTGTAAGTTTAGGGACTGATGACGCCGTAGTTAAGTCCCATAAGCTTAACAAACATTTGAACATTTTTTGCCCGTCTGTCTGTCTGTCCGTAACGTGTTCCCTGTTTTTAAGACGAACTGTTCAACCGATCAGCACCAAATCTTAGAAACATGATTGTAGGTCGTCAGAGACCAGAATGTCCCTTTTTCAAATTTTTCGTTCAAAAAATACGGTAGTAATACCAAAAAAAGCCGTTTGTAATATAATTGTAATTGCAAACTAACCGTTCATCTGACACAAAAATTGAATAACCTAATTGGTAGAGGAGAAACTTCTCTACAATTTAGCTCCCTTATGTTTTGTTTTTCATATCTCGTATCGTTTGACACATATTTGCAAAAATAACGGGGATTTGACACCCTCTATTAAATTAATGAAAACCAGCCGTTCGGACATGTCACGTGACATTCCTCGCCCAGAACTCTCTTTGGCATTTGCGTTGCGTATTTGATGGTTTTCTTATTGTAACTTACACGTTGTCATTTTAAGGCAATAGCGCACTGAAGAATTAACAAAAACACATCGTTCTTCGTACGATAAATGATAATCTAGCGTCTACAAATGTTATATTAGCATAAGTTAATAACGGACAGCAATAGTACGAGATTAAAGCACTTATGTTTTGATCAATAGCCATAGCGTTGTGGGCAAGACGTTGGACTATGACGCCTAAGGTCGGTGGTTCAGAACCCGCCATTACGTAAATGTTTTATTCCCCAAAAGGGGTCAGACATACTTATTAATTTTTTTTTAAAGTTTATTATTTTGGTCGAAAATGTTTGCAAAACTTAAACTACAAATCTAAAGTGGGCCGTAAAACACGTCAGTGCGATTTTTTTGTTTGTTTTTGATACATTACCACATCTTTGGCGCTTCCTCCCTTACAGTGTGTCATCTTTCCTCTCACCCACCGCTGACTCCGACCCGCATATGATCTTGGACGTACTTTTCTTGGGTTTTGACTAGTAGCACGTGAACTTTGGACTTCATTTATATAAAGAATGTGTCAAAATTATCCGAGCGTCATAACAGTTCCAATTCAAATGTTTGTAAAGCTTATGGGAATTAACTGCGGGGTCATCAGTCTTTAAACTTACAAACTACTTATGAACTATCTTATACTAAAGACGGCACAAACATCAATGCCCGAGGGGAGATTCGAACTCCCGACGGGAACGGCCTCGCGCATCGTAGCAAAGTGCCTCAATGCGCTCGGCCGCTCCGTCGCGACTGATAACAGACTTAATTTTCCTAGTTGTATAATAAACGTATAGTATATCAAAAATTTACATAATGGTTTCCTATAATCTTGAAAGTGACACATACGACTAAAATTCGAAAAGGGTCAAATGGTCTGACGCTGTGTCGAAGCGTAGCGATCTCATCGTAAGCTATGTAGAGTCTCCACGAAACTCTCATAGATCGGTTCTTTCCTGTTTTGCTTCTGCTGCTTCAATGTCCATCCATCGCTGATTGTCACTGATGCCATCTCTCACTGACCATTACTATCTCCTCCAGTTTTCGCTCCCAGTGCTGTTGTCTTCATCCATATCTATTTCTCCTTCACTGTCACTTTTTCTGTCCTAATATGTGTCGACTTCCTCTTTGACAATGTTACAGTATACTCTTTTTTCTGTTTCTCTACTCTTCTCTTTCAGAAAAAAAAAGAAAATGCGAATTTCTTTGAATACCAAATACTTTGGTGGGAAAGGCAGAAAGAGAACCGAGGCTTCAGGCTGCAGGTTCGACAGTCTTCTGTCAGAGTATTTTAAAGAGAAATATTTGATCTGACAGGAACAGTTTTCAGCTTCCCTTCTTTACCAAAACTGTTTCAAATGTTTGTACAGCTTATGGGACTTAACTACGGGGTCATCAGTCCCTAAACTTACAAACTACTTATGAACTACTTACGAACTAGGGCGGCACAAATATCCATGCTCGAGGGGGGATTCGAACCCCCGACCGTAGTGGCCGTGTAGACCGTGACTAAAGCGCCTCAGTCCCCTCGGCTACCACGGCTGGCCCTTCTTTACCCTCTTACGGCTGGTTGTCCTGCTTATATAAAATTAATTCTCTAGGTAAATAAAGTTTCAACTTTATTTATATTATTCGACCTATTTACATACTTCGATACACATAAACAACAAATAAATGGGAATAATAGTATGTTAACATGTAACTGCACCCTCCCAATACAAAGCAAGTTCGCTGTATACCATTTTACATAAAAGAATGTACAATTTTCTTTTACGTTACGCAAACAGGTGTGGAGCTTCTCGGAGGCGTGATATGTGTGGTGCTGCCGGACCTTTATCGTCACGTACTGTGACTTTCCAAGAAACATTCTGCGCACACGCGTTGCACTGCTAAAACACTTCGTCTCGGATGGATGCGTCATGTTTTCTCATGCCCATAATGCGTCCTTTTCCATACTTAATGATACGACGGTGCGCTTCACGCACTCTTCTGCGGAGCATCCTACACGTCTGGTCATGTCACACTGATACCTTGATAACGAGAGTCATGGGCACGTTATACCAATAGGTGATGTAATATCGATGGTGACCTTGAACCCGCGGGTCGATATGGTTCAATTGCTAATACTTTTAGTAGAAGTTAGTAATGTACTGTGAAGAGGAACTTTATATCTCTAGTCTTTGATTTTTTCTGAACATGTGTGTATATGATGCTAACCTTTCTTTCCCATTTTCCTTCTCCTGTTGGTGGATAGGTGTGACTTGTGTCACTGAAATCTCGCGTTCATTTAAAAAACAATTTGCGTGTTTACTCTTAGAATCCTCGCAGTCCTGCCTTTACTGTTCAGAGCACGTCCCAACTGCCGCGATGCACCCCGGTAGCTCGGGACTTGTCTGAGAAATGAATATTCATTTAGGGCACCACGCTATGTAGCACTCCTCTGGTTTCATTAAAATGTATGATCGCTGTAGCGCCAGAGTCTTGTAGGCAGGTGAATGCAGCATTCATTCAGTAAATGATTCGTCAACTGCCGCATGTATGCCAGATAATAATGTGATCATTATGTCTCTGACTATGAAAACGAACTGTTTTATAGAATATACTTACCTAGGGACACCGTCTCGAACATATAAAAAACCATGACTATTGGAAGTCCGTTTACCAGCTATTCAGACGACACGAGCCTGAATTGTGTAAAGTCATGTAACGTGTAAATATTTCTTAAGCCATTATCGAATAATTTCTTTTTTAGGACATTGAACTGGTCCTAGATTAGCAAGTAAATAATGTACGAATGACCAATAAAAGGCATATCGGTACACCATCCTGACCATATTCCGACAGAAACTATTTCTTCTATTTTAGATGTATACATGGATCAATTTCTGACTCTGGACAGGATAAATTTTTTACAGCATTTTCTGTTATCGCTAAATGTTGAAAATATACTGTTGTTTTCAAAGGGTCTGTATTTTCGGTGGTGAATATGGCAGACAGAGAAACACTAACGGATGAATGTGCCGTAGTGTTCAGTTCAAATATTTGCGGGACAGCTTAGACTGTAGTTGTGTTTCAGTGTCGTGTACTTAGTAGGAGAGAGGCGCGTTTCTGACACGGTGACTAGTAGTCCAGTGAATATGTACTTTTACCAGGAAGATTTTGGGATAGTTTCGATTCCTTGGAGTCCGTATATTTCTTGGGGTGCTGAATCCGAATCTGGCATTAATTCCGTTACCCAACATTGATAAAAAAAATCTTTGGCGGTTTTTTCTTATAACTCGGAAACTAACAACTTTTCACAAATAGCCTTGCAGTACAAAGTTGAAGTCCACAAAATTTGCTAAAGATTTCACTCCTTATGTTTTACTGCTCGACGAGCCGTTCCGGCTCAAGCGCTGATTGAAAATTGATGTAATTTGACTGTCTCCGCTAAATTCAGTTTTTACATTCAAGAACTCTAATTCATTATTAAAAGTTTACATTTATTGAATTACTACAAGTTCTAAAAGACGTGTAGAATGTAGTCTGGTTCGACAGTTTCTCCCAGTTCTCTATGCACACCTTCTTTAGATAATATAGGTAAAGTTATACGAAATTAAAAAAGAAATTACATGATGTTCAAGTTATAAATAAAATCAGAAATTATACCAATTGTCACAGAAATTTGAAATTCAGAATAAAATTTTGGAAATTGTATGCATATTATTACATAGTATTACACACTATACATTATTATGTGCATCAATTATATATGCCGCTGTCGTTTCCAACAGGGTCCTCCCTGAGGTGCATCGAAGCCGGTGAATCCTGGCATAGGTGAAGGCTGTTCTGTCGCCGAGATGGGGCTACTTCATCTGGAAAATGAAGGAGGTGGGTGGGAGATCAATGACTAGTGAACATATCTGAAGGAGAATGGTTGCTAAACAAACTGTGAGATTTGACATACCTTCCACATGGAGCAAGTGTGTTTTTTCAGCCTGTTCTTGATCCTTGTATTCTATCTCTTCATCTTCTACATCTGTGCTGATTTCTGGAGGTTCGACGCTATCACACAGTCATTCACAGGATGTGCAAATGGAGGAGCAGTGAATGCTCGTTTCCTGTATCCACAATTACATTCGCAGCAAGAAATGTGCCGGAGTATCGAGTCCGGATCAGGGGACAATACCATTCCTTGTGTGTGTGTGTGTTTTTTTTAAGTCCCCACTCGTTTGAGTCTATTTGTTGTTCGTCGAGGGTGATTTTGCTGGATAACCACTGCTGTACTTCAAAATAATTCATCTTGTCGTGCAGTAGCTTTGATGTGGGGTAGTGAGGCAATGTTGGTTTCACTTTTGTATGAAGAAGATACGTATTGCCTATATCACAAATTTTTCAGGCTAGTCTGATGTCCTTTCCCGTACAGCTTCTTGAGGGTTATAGAAAACATCAATGACTGTTTGCAAGTCATTGTACTTTTGCAGCACTTACATACATTTAAGTTTCCCCCGGTTAAATATAGTAGAAGTAGCGTCACAACGACTCATCGCGTGCAGAAACAATATATGATGTGATACAGTTCTGTCAGCGGCAAGATGAAGATTGTAGAGGGTTGGAGGCCCTTTTTCTGATTTCAAGAAGAAGACATTCTGTATGTCAGGCCTACACAGACCCAGTAAAATCACCAAAAGGTCGATATCTTCTGCCACCACCGTCACGTAATCAGTTGCCGGGGCTAAGTTAAGGGCCGTTGTGATAATTAGTGTATCACCATCATCCACAGTTTTCCGTGAATCAATTTTTGCAACATGAAAATTTTCCATTAACAAAATTTTCCATTTCCTGCGAAACAGTAGTCATCATCGTTGCTGTAAATTATGTAACAGCTTGCTTTCTTTGCGCTCTTCTTAATCGTTTTAAGCCCTTCGTACTTTCCCAAACTTCGTCAGTGTAACCATCAAAAATGACAACGACATTTGATTTGTAGTTTGACTTCACGAAAAATGCATAACTGTCGCAAAATTTCTGCATATTTCTTAGGATGGTGCCATTTGACCCTATGTAACAAAACCCTCCGTCGATTATGTATTTTGTACCATTCAAGTCTGCCTGTTCAGTCGGTGAAAAAGCCTTGTACAAGCTCGATTTTGTTCCTTTCCTCATCCCATGCTCATCGAAAAGAGAGAGAGGATAGGGAATCAGTTCGTATCACAAAAATTCTAGCAGCTCTTCATCTGAATGTTTCACCATGGTGATTCGCTGTAAAAGTGTAGTTGGATTGATGACTACAGCCCTGTCTTGTAACTCTACTCAGCCTCTACAACTAGTAGCGAGACAAACGCGCACAATCATATTACCGATAAATACTGCAACATATCTGTGTATTATTTCCCTGCAGTTGACACAAACAAGTGCCCTATTGAGCACAAGTTAACTGGACCAATTACCGACAGTTACATTAACACTTCTATATGTAATTTTCTCGCTGGCATTACGAATGTGGCAGTACATAGCAGTTGTTAATGTTAACAGATGGCACTGTGAGGGTCGTCTGGAACATAATTTGTGACGACAACCACGTTGCCAGCACTGCGTTACGTTCTATTAACTTCTTTTCGCCGCGCAGCCAATGGACCATGCAAGACTAGCACTCCTGGGAAAAGGGATATGGCGGAGATATGGCTTCATATCAGCACACACTCCACTGCAGAGTGAAAGTTTCATTCTGGAGACATCCCTTAGGCTGTGGCTAAGCCATGTCTTCACCATTTTCTTTTTTCCAGGGGTGCTAGTCTTGCATGGTTCGTAGGAGAGCTTCTGTGAAATTTGGAAAGTAGGAAGCAAAGTACTGGCGGAAGTAAAGTTGTGAGGCGGCATCGTGAGTCGTGTCGGGATAGCAGAGTCGGTAGTGCGCTTGCCCGCGAAAGGCAAAGGTCCCACGTTCGAGTCCCGGTACCGGCCCACAATTTTAATCTGCCAGGAAGTTTTATATTGTAGTGCTTACTCTGTTGCAATAAATTATCCAAGTTTCGACTTGCTACTAATGAGGATTGTACTGGAAAATGGAAGCCTCTATTTTTTTTTAAACAAAAAAAAAAAAAAAAATTACGACATTCGAGACGCAAATAAAGTATTGGCGACAATGAGGTGATCAGGAGGTGCTCAAATGTTAATAACAAAATACGTAACATTGCGTCATTCATGGTCAGGCAGGTGTATTGTCTTAGCGAACAGGAGGTAGTTAAATGTTATTAAGAAATGAAGTCACTTAATATCTACAGTGTACGTAAACATTAATAACAATTATCTCCACCTCTCTGATCTAGAGCTCAGAGAAGGGTGTTGATTTTTAGGTGTGACCTTATTACTGGCCTTTTTCCGGACCTTTATTCTCTCCCCCCCCCTCCCCACGCACACACAACACATACACAAGGATGTCCATAAATCCCATTTCCTTTTCCTTTAAGTTAAATTTTTATTATTAAAAAATCAGTCAATTTATTACAAATTTCACAGTTAATTGTTTACGGTGGCCAGTTTTGATCATCATCAGACCGATTTGTCTCAAGTTGGAGCCGATACGATGAGGGAGTAGCACATGTACAGTCATTTTACATGTGTTCACAGCAGACATTAATTATTAGTCATCCTAGTGTTCTCTGTGAAATTATTTCTATCTATGGTTTTGTGAGAATTTGTTTCAATTAAAACTGTTGTAATTGTGTATTGATGTAGAACAGTTACTATAAACCTTCTATAAGTCATATTTGGGATCCACATTTCATAATATTGTGTGCACACCTCTGGCATAAAGTCTTTGAAAATTTTGTTTATAAAATAATCCAAAATTGTAGATTTTATTTGTTATTTGTAACAGCAGCTATCTCCTCCTGA
The DNA here is from genome assembly GCA_026315105.1 of Locusta migratoria. Taxonomy (NCBI): domain Eukaryota; kingdom Metazoa; phylum Arthropoda; class Insecta; order Orthoptera; family Acrididae; genus Locusta; species Locusta migratoria. Next base: position 904,786,057 of record CM048744.1, on the reverse strand, counting down.
CTTGGCTCCCTAAGATTAAAGGTCAGCTGTTGATCCCCACATACATAGAGAGGGATGAGAGCTAACAGCCAAACACCTGAACAAAAACTACAGTAGAAGAATTCACCAATCGAAATGTGGCACTATTGGTTTTCTGTGATGCACAGAAAAAAACAAGCATGTATCATATTTAGGTGAAGTAACTGGCAGAATCCACAATTTACCTTTCGAAAATATTGGAAAGGGGGCTAAATAAAATCATCAAAACCCATGGAAATGGTTTTAGTTTCAGCAGGGTATAATGCATGATGGCTTACTTAAATCGGATGACTCGGATAGGACGAGTGTTAAAATGGACCTGAGGAAGCAGTAACTGACGTTAACGTATGGAGACACAAAGGTTTCATCCGGTATTCTGAGCAGTTTTGGAAATGGTCCATATCCCATGCTGGAGACGACACATGAAAGTAATAGCCATACAATCGGGTAGTATATGTAGGAGGTCATGAGAGCTCTGCGTCAAGAACAAAAGCAATCACCAGATAATAATAATAATAATAATAACAAATAGAAAAAAGGGAAGGAAAAAGAAAAATCGCACTGACTTGTTTTACGGCTCACTATAGGTTTGTAGTTTTATAATTTTTTGCAAACATTTCGGACAAAAATAATAATGTAAATAATAAAAAAAATTGCAGTGATACGATTACGACTCCACTATTGTAATAATATCTATGCACCCTACAGGTAATATTCATTCTTACTGTATTCTAATAGCCATATTTATATGATATTTGAGTTTAGCTTTGACAAACATACTCATTTTTAACTTTTATATCTTTAAAATATTTTAATATCTCGCCCACATTTTCAATACATTTTTCCTTCAAAATTTTACCACCTGTCTTGCCTTGGTAGTTTGTTCAAAGTTTATTTTCTTTGCCTGTACTGGATACGAACGACTATAGCCTGGAGCGAACGTAGTGTACACTTGGCGTTCGGACGAGTGACTATAGCCTGGATGGAACACAGCATACTACATTTGGCGTTCGTAAATCAGTTGATATCCCACGCCTGAAAATCTCTTTTGCGTTCACCACTTTGCTTTCTCTACTAGATGATTTTCTTATTATAACTCAAGCGATGTCATTTCAAAGCTCAGGCCCGTTCCCAGCGTATTGCAACAAGCCAACTCAGAACGTTTACAGCAAAGAATTGCACGTCAGTGCATGAACAGAATTATTACAGAAGGAATTACATGACTGAGATATTTGGCCGCGATTCTAAATCACGTCTCCTTCTTACTTGTCAACTAAACTGACAAATACACTATCAGAACACGGTAATGACCACACCTGCGCGGATTACATTAATAATCACCCCATGAGAACAAAATTTTCAGCTCCACAGAGTACTGTCGCAGTGCAGTAGAACATCACTCCCGACATAACGCTGATTGCCGTAAGATTTAGAGCATGGTGTACATCTGTAATGAAGTGATCACTGCCCATCATCGCCTTTATTATGTGTACGTCGTGTTTGTTCTTCAGGGCATGTTCGAGGATAATGCGCATTATCACCGTTTCATTAGGGTGTGAATAAGTTGATAATTTGTCTGTCGGTAAGCGTTCTGCAGTACGATATGTGAACCGCGGTCGCAGTGCACTGCCTTTTATGAATGAGACACAGTGACACGATTGTGTACCAATTTCGAATAAAGTTATACGGGATTAGCAATTAATCGTTTTCACATCACCAGTTTGACGCCATTTGCCAACATTTCGTGAGATTTTTATTAATCACTTTTGGAGAATCGAAGACTATTCAAAATCCAAGTTTATTAGTCTTGCTTAATGACGATGCCGTCGACTTTCTGGATTGCTTCCTTCCTCAGAAAGATTAACAGAATCCCCAAGCAGTGTGGGTGATTTTCCTCCTCCTGTGAAAATTTGCTGTGAGGGAAATTCGAGAGCAGTGTTTATTGGAGAGCTTTCCACGAGGTACGTTTTGGTAATTTTTCTCTCTGCTGTGCACTTACCCAGATACCCGATACGTCGAGCGAGGCAGCCGATGTCGCTATGATGGATGCTTCCAGCGCCCCATCAATCTTCCACGGATTCTATACAACATCAGTTTCACATCCACAGTTTACCGCCCGACTATGTAACCAATTTCCTAAAGCTTAGCTGCTAGCAATGGAATATGATAAAAAAATTTAATCATTCGTATAGCGTCCTGAACCACTGTTTTCAAGTTATTGCAACAATCTTGAACGGAAAATTGTGGTAGGGTCAAATAATTTAGAAACTTTATTGTGGTTGACTATCAGCTGTTATTTAGCTCTGAGCGAAACAAATAACAGTCTTTGGTCAACACCCTGAAAATTTCAAAAGCTATAATGGCACAGTAATAATTATAAATTTAAAGTTTTCTGGGTCATTAACTTATTTATACAATTGCTCGTGAAGGGAGTTGATACTATGATCTTCAGATATAGAACATTTTTGGTATTAGTAAAACATTTTAGACTAGGATACAATGCAGAGCAAGCAGCTTGCCTTATCCACTTCGTTCTAGGTGACACGTATCCTGCTTTTCAGTTGAAATGTAGCTCTGAAATAATATCAGAAATAATGACGGAGTAAGTACGTAATACCCCATTCTGGAGAACATAGTATGAACCATCTAAATTTGTAGCATAAGAAATCAAGGACTGATGAACATAGACAACTGTTTTGTTAAACAGTTTTCGTAAGGATTTCTTACCTACTTATCGGTTCGATACAACTTTTAGAAACCAATTCAGCTAATCTCCCGATAACCCGAATACCTGAAATTTTCTAAAGTGCTGAGAAATGGATGCCAATACAATTCGCTTCCTGCAGTCGTGTGTGTCAGAGGCTACTTTGTCCTTATGTCTGTCTGATGCAGATGCAGGGCATGGCCAAAGGAACGGACGCCATATATATATATATATATATATATATATATATATATATATATATATATATATATATATATATATATATATCCCTATAAGTCGAGATGCACACCACGCTCCAATTATTCCTGGACTGTGCGAAATGCGAAATGTCGCGAGCAATGAGGACAATGTTTTTTATTCTTGAGTCAGAAACATACAAATTTTGCAGTAGCTATACACGTCAATAAATATAAAACAGTTACAAACTGTATTCATATTACATGTGCCCAATACTTTGCAACCTCCGAGGCCTTGCAGCGGCTTGCTGGAGATAATTCTTCGCGCGGGATGTAAGGTCCAAGCGTCACTTAAGCATGTGGTTTGTTGTTGTCCACAATCGCAGTACGTGTCTTCTGTCATGAAAACCCGTCTCTTGAGGTTGTCTCTCAATCGTGAAACTCCTGACCGTGTTCTGTTGAAAGATTTCACCACCAGCCGATTTTAATTGTGTCCGTTTGGTAGTCCTTCAGCTGCTGGCAAGCAACCGCTTACGTGAGGCATCGACTTCGTCCACAACTCCAACCTGGCCTTCTATGGTGAAACGGTGAGCTTCTCGGATCCTCAGGAAGCTCTTTCGGGAGCTGAGCCGTTGCTGTGGTGGATTATGTCCGTGCAGTGAATGGCAGCGATCTGTTCCACTGTAAGTCTCTCCTTATAGGCAGTTGTATACTCTGTATACAATTCGTGACACTGTTACAGCCAGGTAGTGGAGGTTATTGGTTGGGGTAGGTTTTAAGCAAACTATGACAAACCTGCAGATTTTGCTGAGAGCAGTGTCTACTTATCTGTCATGAAATGGCGTGTACCATACTGGAGAAAGATATTCGGCAGTAGAAAAGATCGGTGTCATTTCAGAATAGCGGAAAGTTTGTAGATGTGTACCCCACTGTTTGAGAATCAAATTGTTTCGAGTGGAGATATACATTTAGGCGTTCTTACAGTGGGTTTTGAATGTTAGAGTTCTATCGAGAGTGACTCCCAAGTGTTTAGCCTTGTGATAATGTTTCCATTCGCTCACTGATCATAGTATATGTAGCTCATGATCAACTCCACTGTTCTTTTAGTGAAAGGCAAACTCTTGTTGTCTTCAAAGTATTTGGTCTGATTATAGTCGACATGATCGATTGGAGAGTGTCCGCAACTCACAATGTCAATTTAAATGTGTTTATTTCCGTCAATAGTTGCAATATCATTGTTTAATAACATGTTTCGATCACTTGGATCATCTTCAGATCTTATAGTTGCGTCCGAAACTCGTCTGGCTGAGTACTAATTGGTACTAGTATTAGTACTAGTAATAGTACTAGTACTAGCACCAATTAGTATTGGTACTAGTAATTGGTACTAGTACTAGTACCAGTTAGTACTCAGCCAGACGAGTTGCGGACGCAACTATAAGATCTGAAGATGATCCAAGTGATCGAAACATGTTATTAAACAATTATATTGCAACTAATGACGGAAATAAACACATTTAAAATATTTGGTCTGAGTTGCTTACAATTGTAGAAATTTGACAGGGTTTCCACTGTTTCAAAGTATAAGTTCTGAGTCCAATAAGGAAGCTGAACTACGCCAGTAGTATGAGGAAAAGCTGAGACTTTAGTATGGCGGGAGGTCTGCAAGGATAATCGGTACAGACATAATTACCAACACAAGTCCATGTACCGTAGTAGTCAGATAAACCGCCTAGTAAGCTAGACGCCTGGGTTTCAACTTTACCATTGATATAATTCAATACTTCTGCCATCTAATCTCTGTGATAACTTTGTGTCTTGATTCGATAGGGCTGCAGCATAAAAATGGTATCTAAACGTGACAAACGTCATTTTGAAGCGATTTTTCGTTTTCCTTGGGAACCATATTTTCCCGATTAAGAAAAACGTATCTCACCTCCGAGAATTAAAACAATAAGGCAGTTTTAAAGCGCAATTTATTTCACCATATTGTATGCAGCTTGACTTATTTCACGATATTGTATGCAGATTCAAATATTTCGTCAAGATTATTTCTATAAAGAGAAACTGTAGAGAGGGAAAGATTCTTCAATATGAAAGAATAACCAGTTGTTTTTAGCATACAGGAAAATATCGTTAAGTCATGACGCCAAAGAGTATAATGATTTACCGAGGGTCAGATGTCTTCTAGGAAGTTTGGACCAAATATTACCGAGTTTGATCCCTGGGTTTTGTGAGACAAAAGGTGTAAAAAGTTGTTCTCAATGTGGCTGAGTTTCTCACCTCACACTGCATCAGAGGGGAGGTTGTCAGATAAGTGATGCAAGGCAGAAGGCAAAGTTGAAGAAAGCAATTTTTTTGATAAGTTAATGAGGCTCCAAATTTAGTAAAAGCAACTGTTTAAAATACTATAAAAGACACAATGAGCCCAGAAATTTAAGCGAAAGTCGAATTTTAAATGAGAAGCAAGCCTTGTAAATTCAATACGATTTACAAATGATCCCTTCCATTTAAACGAAAAATGCTCAGCATAATATAAAAATCACACTAAAGTGGGGCTCCAAAATTTAAGTGAATACAGCCTTTAAATAATACAGTTACCAAAACACACTAAAGAAGAGCTCAAAAATTTAAGAAAATGTCTTACTTTTATTACAGACGCTGGTAGCAGGAAACTGTGCTGAATGATATCAATAGGCAGAAGGCCGATAAAACAACAGACAAATTTACAAATGAACCTTGCAAGTTAAATGAAAACAGCTAAGCTTATCAAAAATCACACTAAAGGTGGCGAGCTGGCTACTCGTTAATTAAATACACCCACACAAGTAAAAGTGATGAGCTGACTAAGAACAGGAAGGAGAGGAATAAGGTGCCCAACGGTAAAAAAGAACTACAAATCAAATGTTCAAATGTTTGTAGAACTGAAGGGACTTAACTAGGGGGTTATCAGTCCCTAAGCTTACAAACTACTTATGAACTAGCTAAGACTAAGGACCGCACCAATATCCATGCCCGAGGGGGGATTCGAACCCCGACCGTAGTGGCCGTGCAGACCGTGACTGGAGTGCCTCAGTCCCCTCGGCCACCGCGGCCGGCCAAGAACTACAGCTCTGACACGAAGGGGCTTACATAAACGGATATCACGCCAAAATACACCCGCGTTGTGGTGATGCCTCGGGGAGGGAAAAGTTTCTGCAACGAGATGATAAGAAAAAGAAAAACAAAGCTATACAACTACCGCCGGTGCAGATGCGACCCGGCAGAGGGGCACAAACCAGAAAAATTCCCCAGGTACGTTAACCAAGTTAATGTATATAGAGTATTTGCTACTCAGAGCAAAGAGAAAAGAATAATTCAATTGAACCGAACGAAAAGTGCGGTATAATGAATAAACATCTAACGCCGTAGACACAGGCAACGACGGCCCCAGGGGAACGACAAGTTCAGCCGGCCGCTGTGGCCGAGGGGACTGAGGCGCTCCAGTCACGGTCTGCAGGGCCACTACGGTCGGGGGTTCGAATCCCCCCTAGGGCATGGATATTTGTGCCGTCCTTAGTATTAGCTAGTTCATAAGTAGTTTGTAAGCTTAGGGACTGGTAACCCCGAAGTTAAGTCCCATAAGTTCTACAAACATTTGAACATTTTGAGAAATTCACGCTCACAAATTTGCGGAGCAGGTTTAACAGTCACGTAACTTATTTATTTCGTACTCCACGACAAATGCAGGCACCCACGCGATGGTGTAGTAGGAGGATGTCAACTAACTCCCGGAAACACTACATAGATGCCCAAATGAACTGTGGCTGGAACGACGCGAGGCGCAACCGGGGCTGAGAGCGGTGTACTCTAGCAGTTGTTGGCAGCTCCAACGCTTGGCGAGGGACGGACCAACGCCACCTATATACAAGGCCTGTGCGCTGCCTGCCAATAATAGTCATAACACAAGCAAACTATTTGTCTTATGTAGTGTTGTGATGAGCTTGGGAATATGCACACGTTGCAAAGTGTGTTACAGTATGTTCTAAATGTTATTTATATGATTCTCCGAGCAGATTTTTGCTGGTACGGGACAAAATGCCTAATACGAATCGCCTGATTCCAATACCGGTAACATTTATTACTATTCGTTCAGAAATATATTATACCAATGCAAATTTGTCTGTGAATCACATAAATAACATCGAGAACGTATTGAAACACACTGTCCAATGTGTAAATGTTCCAAAATTCAGTACAACGCTACGTAAGACGAATGGTTTGCTTGTCTTATGACTACTGTTGGCAGGCAGCGCACAGGCCTTGTATCTAGGTGGCGTTGAACGGACGCGGTGTCGCACGGCCGCTAGCAACAGCCGGAGATGTAAATTGCCCGCACCGAGGTGCTGATATGACTTGACAGGAAGGCCTCTCCGGACAAACCTCTTCAGCTCATGGCATGCATGGCTCCCCACGGACAGACAGAGTGCTAGTCAGAACAACTTCGATGCACACGCCACAAACGGCACCTTAATCAAAATAACTCGACCCTGGCGATGCCATGCACCGTATCAAACTCCTTGCCTGATACCCTCTCCATTCTCCAACTGCCTCGGCGCCACAGTAGCGACACACGCGGTAAGGAAAACACCAGTCAGATGACAATCGACGCACGATAGATCAAACAGCACCACGAGTGGTGCACGCACAGAGAGATCGGTGGTACTTGAGCCAGTAATTAAATCAAGGACAGGGTCAACCGAAGAAACAGAAGCCGGGACGGTTCACTGCAGTTGTCATATTCGTAGAATGTCCTAGTGACATCAACGAACTGCACAGCCGACTGCAGAGTTACGGTATTTCAGCGTTCTGGTTCAGGTAAAATGAATAAACTAGTGAAGAAGGGAAGTTCGACTAGTGCGCATCAAAGCAAAAGAGACATACGTTTCAAAACTAGTGTTTCAGTGTACAATTTTGTAAGAATGGAGTGGGAGAAAAAGATACTGTCTAAAAACATTGCTTTATACGTGACTAGCTGAAAACCCGGCGTTGCGCAGGTATTTATATACTTATTCCTGCCATTTTTCTGGTATATATTCATTTGTATATGGTATGTCTGTAAAATCTCTTGGGAAAAAATTTAGTAGTAAAGAAGTAATATATTAAAACTTGGTGCAAGATGGGACGGTTTTCCATGAACGTTACAGTTTGACACGTATCTCATGAACTATGTGTGATACAATTTTAAAGGTACAACCAACAATATACGTGTATACTGTCTGCAAAATTTCCTGCAGCCATAATTTGTGGTGTACAAATTGTAAATTGTAGCATCATACCGAATGCCATAGGTTTACTCCATAAACAGCAGAAAAGTACTAAGTGAGAAACATTTTTCCTGTCATCATTTTGCTATGATTCTCAGTGAGAAAATGTTTAATAAAGGTTTGTTGCAAGTCGCCAAGTGTGTCATTCTCATATAGCGTATTTATAAAGTCTTGCCACATTATGTGGCATTTTTTGTGATTCCTGTTGTTTGTACAGTAATATCTTCTGAAACATGTGTCGTATGTGATTCTTAATCTGCAGCAATTGTGAGATGTAATGGGTATTCTTTGGGTGTACTCTGTTTCATTCTGTTCCTTTCCTTGTAGCTCTATTGAAGTAAACTGCTTTCGCTTTCAGCCGGATGAAGCAATTTTCCATTAACATTTTTTTAACGTGCTCATATCTCATGAACTACGTGTCGGAATATGAGACAATTTAGAAGCTACGTTGAACTATATATGTGTATAATGTCTGTAAAATATCCTGTCGCTACAATTTGTAGTGTTCAGATTATAAATTGTAACGTCATACCGAGAGCCGTAGTTTTACTCCATAAACAGCGGATAAGTAGTAAGAGAGAAACTTCATTTCATTTCATCATTTTACTATGATTGCCAGTTTAATAAGGGTTTGAAATTATGTTTAAAGTTTGTTGCAAGTCGCTAAGTACTGTCATTCTGATACATTTTTTTGAAAGTCTCGCCGCATTATATGGCATTTTATGCGATTTTTATTGGTTATGACGTAATATCTTTTGAACTACGTGCCGTATGTGATTCTTAACCGTGCAGCAATTATTACCTCACGGTAAGGAATGTGTGTACCAAATTTGGTTGAAATCGGTCCAATGGTTTAGGAGAAAATAAGCATCATTGTCGCAAAATGCTGCAGTTTTTCGCGCATCTCATTGTTTATGAAGTCATATCTCTTGAACTATATATCGTATGTGATTCTTACACTTACGGCGACCGTCCTGATGGATTGAAGCTTACGTGTACAAAATTTCATAAAGATTGGAACAAAACTGTAGATTTGTATGCAACACGTACAAACATACGGACACTCTGCTTTATATATTAGATGAACATCTGAAACGTAAATAAAGCCGTTCAACAATGAGACGACAGATAAAAATATAATTATTGGTTCATAAACAAAAGAATACCAAGAGTGAAATTAAACGGCTGCGAGAGTACGCTGACGTAACAGTTCATGTAAAAGGTGGAAGAAAGGTTACGGTGTGGTGTCCTGTTGACAGCATGGTCATTAGAGACGGAGCACATGCTCCTATAGCATTTTCTTAGGGGTAGGGAACTAAATCGGCCGTTACCTATGGAAGGCACCATCGCGACATATGTCTGGAGTGAATTACAAAATCACGGATAAATTATAAATCAGAATAATCGGAAGTGCATTTGAACCGCCATCTTCCTGAATGCGAGTTTTGTGTGTAAACTGAGATACCTCGCTCGTTAGTCATAATTAATTCCTAATATCGTATCCAACATTCTCTTGCTACGTGAATTGCTACAACTACGCGTTGCATGGACTCAGTTGGGGGTAATAGTGACTCTGCTACCTCTATATCCGTCCGCTATTGCGGAAGTCCTGCTGGTGCAGAGTTTTCTGCATATGTGACATCTCGACTATAACTCATAAATGTTCGGGTGGATCCATGTCGGGCGAAGTGATCGACTAAAGCATTCGTTGCAACGGTCAGGAATGTTCTTCAAAGCAACCGCCAGCAATTGTGACCCCGTGAGATGGCGCAATAGCACCCATAAAAGTTCAGTGGATTTTTGGAACATGAAGTCCATGTAGCAAATGGTCTCCAAATAGCCAAACATAAGGTTTAAGACAATTTAGGCAGAGTAGGGCCGGACCTTCCGTGAAACAAACAATGGAGCCAGTCGTGGAGCCACCAACAGTTCGCCCAGTGCCTTGTTGACAGCTTTGCCAACACCGCCTAGAAGACAAGGCCTTACAACAGGCCGTGCGTACGTTACTCTTATAGGCCGCGGCCGCCATCTGACTGGTGAGGTGGCGGCCGCGGCCTCTAAGTGTGACGTAGGCACGGCCTGTTGTAACGCCTTGTCTTCTAGGTGGTTTTGGCTTTGCTCCTTGAGTTCGCGGGGACCTGTGCCACACTCGAGCCTTACTACCAACTAAAAGTGGACTCATCTCGCCTAGTCGTGGTTTTCCAGCCGTCTATGGTCAAGAGCCCAGGCGAAGTACAGCTGCCAACACCGTGCAGTCTGCAAAGTTCCTCGAGCCCGTCGCCTGCTAACATTAATTGCGTCACATTGACTTACGCATTTTCTTCTTAAGTGATGCATGTCTGTTGGCTGCGGAAACTATACGTGATGTTACTATTATTTCTGTGTTTATAGCTCTCGTCACTTTCGTCACCTCAGTGTATGTGCTAAATACGATATGTATCGTCTTGCAATAAAAAAGTCACTTTCGTAAAACTACAGTTTCTATGACCTCTTTATGTTGGTTAGAATCTTGAGAAATTATCACAGGCAACCAAGCAAACAATACGTCCCATTTGGTTGCGTAGACTTTCCCGGCATAATAACAGATAATAATCTTCTTGGGTGTGCAGGCGGACAGCATCGTCAAGTAGAATTTTGACAGATCAATGGAGGTTGATAAAGATTGCAAACTTCCTTCTCTGTACGTTTTGGTTCAAAAATAGAATGATGGGGCTTTGGGACCTAGCGTATATCTCAAGCCCACACATACCATTCTTTATCTTCATGTGACTAACTGCCATCCGCCACACAAACGCATGGGGATCTTGCGTACTCTAGTGAAAAGAGATTGCGCTTTCTCTGATGCAGAACATCATTCGCTATTGTTCCGTGTTATAGGATGAAAAAGAACTTTGTTTCTTGCAACATCTACCATGGCAGCGTTGGGATATTGAAAACATTAGTGACATACCAAAACTTGTACACATAACAAAAAACGACACGACGTGGTACCAAATGAAAATCGAGTCTAAACCAATAATCATAAGCAATATAAAAGTAATCCTTCATGTTCTACAATGAACAATGGGATCTGAACTACATGACCATTGAACACAACCAATATTACTTGCCATAGCTATTTCCTGCCCTCTATTGATCTTATTAACAAAGTTATTGTAATTTAAGGATATTTAATCGTATGAAATGGCCTTTTAGAAATAAAATGGAATTGTTTAAATGTTTGTGAACCTAAGGGACTTAACTACCTTGATCATCAGTCCCTAGGTTTACAAGCTACTTACAATAACTTAAAGTGACTTATGCTAAGGACTACACAAACACCCATACCCGAGTGAGGACTCGAAACCCTGACGGTGTACGGCCGCGCGCGCAGCAGCAGGATGCCTCAGTGGGCAGGGCTATTCTGCCGCGGCATGGTATTGTGTAAACGGAGAAATGACGAAGACGGGTGGTGTCTCTTACCTGCCCTTCTACTCCCCTATTAAGTGTTATATTTACTTGTTCTGCCTTATAGCTTATAGTCATGATTTTATTAAGACAAGAAAATTTCTTTTTGAATTGTATACACTGAGAAGTTACATGAACGAATGGTGCCACTTCTTTCTTCCTCGCTCCATATCTATGTGCATTATACTATGTAGGGCTCTTTTTCATAAAATGTACTTTGGCTTACAACGTATTTATGAGTGTATAGAAATAGATAAGTTATAAAAGTGAACGATTAAAATCAGAAGTGATGAGACCAAGAATAAATGAAAAATCCAGTAACCGGAAACGCAGTAACTGCCAGTGAATTACAAACGTAAATATCTGAAATGACATAAATTGTCCAACAAGTATGAGCAATACTGTATACTTTCACGATATTAATTTCCACAACAAGTCACTAAGTTGATGAGCGATTGATTTTCAAAGATCGCTTCAGAATGGAGCTGATTAACGAACACAATTAGGCGCATATACGTTCTCTTTACAGGCACGGTGTTCGAAAGGACGAGCATCAAACATTAGTGTTTGGAATGCAGCTGGCAAAACTGTGCACAGTACTCGGAATTCCACTTGAATACGCCTGACGCTTCTTCCCTTTTTTTTTTCGCCTTTCTCTGCGTGTGCAGGGTCGGCGTGGTTAACTACAAATTTGGCGTGGCTAATTTTAAGGGATGGCCGGATGTCCTTCCTGCTGCTATCCCATTACCCAGTGGTGCCCACAGGGGGTCGGGTGCAGGGGTCATGGCGAAACTGCGTTATTGAAACTTCTGTGGCAGGGGGGATTGAAAAATGAGTTCTTTTGGCACGCCTGCGAGGGGGCCTTTCTAAAAATTTACAAAACTTGAAATAAATTATATTTGATTTTAATATGAAATGGCGAAACCGTTTCTATTAGGTAATAAACCACGGATCCAAGCCATAATATCTCGGGTTTGGGGGGGGGGGGGTAGGGTTGGTCGCAGTTTGTGAGGGGGGGGGGGGTTGAGTCATTGGCCAAGGGGGCGGGGGAGGGGGCACCTCTGCCATTACCCCATGGGAGGAAATAACTCTGCATACTATGTTAAAGATGTGAAAATATGTGATGGTTTTCCTAAGAGTAAAAGAATCGTGTTGTTGCTCATGTAGATTGTGTCTTTGTGGTCGTTGTATCAAATGTTCAAAGGTTTTATAGCTTATGGCACTTAACTACTGGGTCATCAGTCCCTAAACTTACAAACTACTTATGAACTATCTAACATTAAGGACGGCACAAATATCCATGCCCGAGGGGGATCCCAACCCCCGACTGTAGTGGCCGTTCAGAACGTGACTCACGCGCCGCAGTCCCCTCGGCCACCGCTGCCGACGCGATCGTTGTATCCCAAAGACCTTGTAAAAAATAACTAGACTCACTGATGGCGCTGCTGTCGCGGGATAATTCGAACCTCTGGCCGGCCCCCATGATAGTGGTAAGCGTCAGATACATGGGACTGTTGTTAGGAGATAAACCCCGTATTATATAGCTACTGCGGCATATGTACCCAATTCAGAGTCACGTCTGTACCGTTGGACTATTGCAGTGTACACGAAGAACTATGGTGAACAGCTGCTCAGCTTTTAACTGTACAAATCCATGTAAGAAAAGAACAAAAAGATCGAATACTGCCTTCCCATTTACATGTCTCAAGAATACAAGTAGCCCTACTACTTGTGTCCAGAGATAGTTACTCTTACATAACAGGCTGTGAGTCAAGATAATATAGGATTCAATGAAGTAAATAACAGGCTTTTACAATACTGGTAGCCTTTAAAAACGAGCTACTTTTGCCAGTACTGGTGGACAGGAAATTCATAAAGTTTCATTTTATGATGTGAAAAACGACTATTGTAGGCACGAGATCAGTTACCTCAAGGCAGATCGAATTTTTGTTTGTGAAATTAATATTAGCACTTGTAACACATAATTTAAAGGTCATTGCTGTACATATAGTTAAAACGACTGAAACGGGTTTAGTGTATAGTTCCAAATATGGATGACACACAGCCACACTGGATGCACTTTGTGAATTGAACCCTGTGATGACAGTTGCTGACTTTTAAGCAGTTCACGCTACTGTGTTTGGCTTACAGCGTTAAAATGCTAATATTCGTGCTTGACACCATAATACTAATGTTACGTGCTCTTGTTAAGAAAACGTTATGGCATACTTCGTGTTCTTAAAAGAATTTGGAAGTGGCTGGTTTCTGTATTCACAAGGTTCTTTTACAGTTATATGTCTGATGGGATATTTCATTTTTACAGTGGATTTTTAACTTTAGACGTTTCAGGCACCTATTTCAGTTTTTGATGGTATAAAATATCTAAATCTAGGAGAATACAGCAGACACTCCAACAAAGACGCCAAGTGTTGTGAAACTCTTCCGAAATTAATGTTTGTACCTAAGTTTCACCATCGTGGAATGTATTGAGAAAGTGCCAAAAAGCGTGTCTGACTATAAATTACGATCGTATCCTACACTTAGAATGCTAAAAAACTATATGTTATAATTCTGTTCATTTGAGAAGGAAAAATGCTGTTGGCCGATTTCTATACCGTATGTGTAATAAATTTACATACAACCGATAGTTGCTGTATATTCAGGTTCTGAAGTTGTTTTGTAGTTATCTATTTAAATGAGACATGGTTTTCGCGACTTAACTCGAATAAATACACACGCTAATCAAATGACCCTTATGCACATTTAAAGTTCGCACGCAAGTTTACCACCATAATGGCCGCCGAGGCGCTCTTTAATTTTCCGGTGTTCGCAGTCGGTCGCTCACGGAATTGTGGGGCCTTGTTGTATCCCTTATGTTGTTATTTAGTTTTTGAATTTTTTAAGATGGCTGTAAGCTATCTCACCGACTGCGCTGAGCTACCGCGCCGTCGAACCGCTCGGCAAACCGGCGGCTACGTGCAAGCTGGCGTAACCACAGTCTAACATAGTAGTGATGTTTGTTTATAATCGCTTTTGTACGTATTTAACGAAATACTATAATTTTTACGTTACAAGCATTATTAAAATATCGAGACACAAACATAATACGGAAATTAATTTAAAAGCAGCCTCATTTAAATGAGTCAATTGAATTAAGAACAACTCTGTCATGAACAAATACTTACGAATATGTGTATGTTTGCAGCTTATTCCGCTAAAAGTAAGTTGCATATAAACACAATGGTATTATAAATTTCTATTATGGTCTGTTCTTACTATGACAGCCAGTTTTTGACGTGTATCAATTCGGTACGGAGACTAATGATTCTCACATTTTTATACGTCACCCATTTTTCTTACACTTTCATATTCTTTTAAGTGTAATTACTTTAGTTTTAAAAAAACCAATGTTTTGGTGATTCTTGCCGTTTGTGGTTCAGATGTAGCAACAGTTCTGCAAATGGGTCCCCCTTTGTTGGAAAACAGTTTGGTTGCTTTTATCGCTATATTGCCATGTCTGTGACATTTTCTCTTCAGCTACTGCTGTGATGGTTGATTTGATATGTTAAATACCGTATTTATTGCATTCTATATACGTTTACTATGTTCCACCCTCACCGATTTTACTGGAATTGTAATGAAGAATACTTAACGTTCCTGCGTATAAATTGACGTCTCTTTGCTAAAGGGTATGTCTCCTGGTGTTTCCGAGGCATTTTTATTTTTAATAGAAAATGAAATTACTCATTTAAAGCCTATATGTTACAGGATGATTGTAAATTAACTGTCCTGTAATATAACGTTTCGTACCTTATCAGGGATCTTATGAAACCTAAGAAAGACAAATGTGGAGCTATTTTTAAATTATTACCTATTTATAAGGCACTACATACGTTCCCTAATGTAAAAAGTATGCTGAAGTCAATCTAAACGATACTGTTCGCATTCATCAACTATTGTATTTAGAAACGTAGCTCGCCGGCCGCTTGGAGCGCTGCTATCGCAGCGTATAACATAAATCTGTGGGAGTGACGTGACTGTATATGTCACACTGTGGCTTAACCTCAATCGCGCCTAAGCTTAGCTACGCACTGGTAGCGTGTCACGGGTAGCAGAGCAGCCAGGGGCACTACTCGCCCGGGCCGGCCGCGGTGGCCGAGGGGACTGAGGCGCTCCAGTCACGGTCTGCACGGCCACTACGGTCGGGGGTTCGAATCCCCCCTCGGGCATGGATATTTGTGCCATCCTAGTTCGTAACTAGTTTGTAAGTTTAGGGACTGATGGCCCCGCAGTTAAGTCCCTTAAGCTTAACAAACATTTGAACATTTGAACTACTCGCCCGCAAGGCACGTGTTGTCCATCTTGCGTCCGACATGGCTCGTGACCTACTGCGCGTGAACAGGGCAACGCCACGGAGACGCATGGCATCGGTCAGCTACCGTGGACACGCTGCGAGCAGGGCGGCAGGTGTGCGCCGATTGTTCCCAGCGCGCATGCGCAGCTCACTGTTCGCATTGCACGTGTCGTCGAAGCAACAGACACTCCACGGAGATCTTTCAGTAACTTCACTTATGCTCTCTACTGGCTCCGTAGTTAGCTATAATTTACAACCTATCACTCAGCGAAAGATCCGTACCCAAAGACTGGAAAGTTGCCCAAGATACTCCAATATTCAAGAAAGGCAATATGAGTGATCCCCAAAATTACAGGCCAATCTCATTGACGTCGATTTGCAGTAGGATTTTGGAACATATACTTTGTTCGAATATTATGAACTACCTCGAAGAGAACGACCTATTAACCAATAGTCAGCACGGATTCAGAAAGTATCGCTCTTGCGAAACACAGCATGCCCTTTATTCACATGAAGTGTTAAGTGCCATCGACAAGGGATCTCAAATCGATTCCATATTTCTGGATTTCCGGAAGGCTTTTGTCACCGTACCCCACAAGCGGCTTCTTATGAAATTGCGTGCTTATGGAATATCTCCCCAATTGTGCGATTGGATTCACAATTTCCTATCAGAAAGGACACAGTTCGTAGTAATTGACGGTAAGTCATCGAGTAAAACAGAAGTGATATCTGGCGTTCCACAGGGAAGCGTTATAGGTCCCCTACTCTTCCTCGTGTTTATAAACGATTTAGGAGATAATCTGAATAGCTCCCTTAGACTGTTCGCGGATGATGCTGTCGTTTATCGGTTAGTTAAGTCACCAGAGGATCAAAAGCAACTGCAAAGCGATTTAGACAAAATTTCTACTTGGTGCGAAAATTGGCAATTGACACTAAATAAAGAAAAGTGTGAAGTAATACACATGACCACTAAAAGAAATCCGCTGAACTTCAATTACGCGATAAATCAGTCAAACCTTAAGGTCGTAAATTCTACCAAATACCTAGGATTACAATTACGAACAACTTTGACTGGAGAGAACACACAGAAAATATTATGGGGAAGGCGAACCAAAGGTTACGTTTTATTGGCAAAACGCTTCGAAGATGCCTATATCACAGTTGTGCGTCCTCTCGTGTTGCCCCTTGTGTGACCCTCACCAGGTGGGACTGATGGAAGATATTGAGAAGGTTCAGAGAAGGGCAGCTCGTTTTATTTTATCACGTTACGGGGGGGGGGGGGGAGCGTCACTGAAATGTTGCACGAATTGGGGTGGAAATCATTAAAAGAAAGACAGTCATTGAGGCGTGATCTGTTTGCGAAGTTTCCATCACCGACTTCTGAATGTGAAAATATTTTGTTAGCACCCAGCTACTTAGGAAGACATGACCATCCCAATAAAATAAGAGAAATCAGATCGAAAACGGAACGATTTAGGTGTTCTTTCCTCCCGAGCGCTATTAGCGGATGGAACGGTAGAGAAAAGTGCCAGGCACTTGAATGTGATTTGCAATCTATGTAGATGCAGATGTAGTACTGTCAACGCAGCAGCCGCTTCTCGCCTCACAGTTTCTTATGTAACATTTTTGGTTGAAATCGGTCCATTAGTTTACGAGGAGATATGGAACATACATACATACGCACATACACACACACAGCCTATCTCGTAAGATATATAGATAGATTACATTGCTACTTTATTGTATCAAACGAATAAAATTTCGTGTATGAAGTTCTCGAAGGATCCGGGCTCACTCCCTGTATATATTAAAAATGTTTACCTCTGCCTCTCTTCGTTCTTCTAGCAGTAGACTAAATTTTCCTGAACGTGGCACTGCATTTAAGGTGATTAACACACAAGATAGTATAAGGTGCAAACACCTTGTCAGCACTGTAACGATTAGTAGTTTCAATGCATTCTGTAAATGATGTAACAGACTACATTTGATTTGTGTTCAAATAATTTCTCTTGATGCTAATACGAGACTCATTCACGAGTTTAGTTTCCATTTTGTCTACCGACTACTACGTAGATACGCGAAAAACTTAATTGGAACACATACAACAATATTTTAGATATTTTTGACGTAGTCAAGAAACATACTTAGTCACTTGTCAGAAAGTGGGATCAACTTGTCGTAAAGTCTGTGGCTGTGAGTGGAACCAGCGTGAGGCAGTCGTCTTTGGCGGATTCTGCGACGTGTCATTCAGAGAAAGAGGCGTGGAAGGTCCACTGCAGGGGCTGTGCTGCTCCATAACAATGCTAGTCTACGTATAGCACAAGCTCGCCTGGGAGCTGTTTGGTCATCCGGCAAACAGTGTTGGTCTTGCTCCCAGCGAATCCAATCTTAGCTTGCATCTCTAAAAATTCCTCTCCTCCGGCCAGCGTTTTCAAAACGACGAAGATAAGGTATCATTCATAGGCTGCAAACTTCTACATCATATGAATACAAAAGTTGATACCGCCGTATGACAAGCGCTAAATACTTTTATTGGCTATGTTGAAAACTACCTCAAATATTGTTACACCTACAGCCAGTAAAGTTTTTCATGTTACTGTGCAGTTTATTTCTTTTAAATAGAGGGAGCCTTACTTTTTAGATGCGCCCTGTATCAGCATCAAAATTGTTTCATTTGAATTCAAATCAATTGCAGTAAATTTGAGTAATATAAGGGTTTAGATTGTTACCTTCATTTTTTAGTATCTGTGTTGCTGAGCAATAAAACTGCCAGATTTTAAAAAAACAGAAAAAGAGCGTAAGACAGGGATGCAATCTTTCACTTCTAGCTGCGGTGGAGTGACCGAGCGTTCTAAGGCGCCTTGTTGCGGAGCGCGTGGTTGCTTACCATCGGAGGCTCGAGTCCTCCATCGGGCATGGGCGTTTGTGTTGTCCTTAGCACAAGTTAGTTTGTAAGACTAGGGACTGATGACCAACATAGTTAAGTCCCTTAGCTATACAAAAATTTCAACATTCTTTTCGCCCCTATGGCTGGCGTCATTTAAGATGGTGCGTCCGCGCATAGAGGCGGAGTGATAGGGAAAGCGTGGAGCGGAGAAGCTACGGCCGATCGCCAACAGTTGCGCCTGCGGGAGAAACACTGCGTATCTCCCGGCTAGCCACGAGCCTACAGAATTAACGTTATTGGCTGTCATTGCGGTAATGGAGGGGGATGCGCAGAACTTGTACAGACTCTGTACAAGTCGGCGGAGCAGCACACCACGCCCGCCCACCGCCCGTGAGCGCTATTATAAACATGGGCTTATTTTGTATCACCAGAGACCACCGCTTCTATTAAGGGCGACAAGTAAATCCAAAAATTCCAGAAAAATAGGAACACCGCAGCCGCTATTGAATGTCAATAGATTCCTCTTTCTCAGAAACGCTTTTCGTCCTATTACCTTCTGTTCTGCGACCATCGAGTGTTATTTTACTGCCCATGAAATAAAACTAAAACTCATTCCTCATTTTGTTGTCTCGTTACCTTATCTAATTCGCTCAGCATCGTCTTATTTCATTACAATAAATTTCATTACCTATGTTTTGCTCTTCTTAATTTTAATGTTATACGCTACTTTAAAGAGACTGTCGATTCCGTTAAATTGCTCTTCCGTCTTTGAGGTCTCTGACAGAATCAAAATGCCATAATCAAATCGCAGAATTTTTATCTTTTAGCTCTAAACTTTGATTCCTTCTCCAAATTTATCCTTACTTTTCTTCATAGCTTAATGTACAGATTGAAAAATATTGGGAAAAGGCTACAGCCCTTTCTTACTCCCTTACCAACCAAAACTTCCCTTTCATGCCCTTCGACTCTTTTATCTACTATCTTCAATTTCTATAAGTTGTAAATAACCTTCCGTTCCCTGTTTTTACCCCTGCTGACGTCAGAATTTGAAACAATGTATTCGAACCAATTCATTGTCAAAAGCTTTCTCCAAATCTAGAAAAGCTAGAAATGTTTCTTTGCCTTTACCTTAGGTCAAACATCCGTGTGGTTTCGTAGCACAGTAGTGAAGGGACAGCCTGTGAATAAAAAGGCGCGGCTTCGATCCCCCGCGGGTGCTACAATTTTTATCTCTCACTTTCCACTTCTTTCCCTTCTGGCAGTGTTGCTGTTGTGAAAAATATCGAATATCACCGTGGTTTGGAATCCAAGTGAAATTTTAAGTCCCCCAGCAACGGTCTGGGTAAGTCAGTTTGAATGGTCGGAGGAAGGCAACGACATACCACCTCCAAACCGGACCATGCGTAGTAAAGCACTGTGGTGTTCAAACCAATCTTCGGATTAAGTACTTTTCCTTAAAATAAATCGTAAGCAGAGCGTATTCCCACATTTCTCCAAAATCCAAATTTATGTTATGGGATGAATTTAAGTTTTCTCAAAAAATAGTTACTTTGTGCCTCATTAGGTTAAGGTTAATCCATGGTACAGTGTCAGCACGAATTCAGAATTGCAATGGCGTCATTTCGGTATTTTGTACTCTCTTCTCGTTATATGGCATTGTTCGTAAAGCAGCGGAAATAATGAGACATTAAGAGATTGTCGAGAGCCGTCCCCGATACCAATGTAACCGCTGTAGGTCCCTCAAACACAACGATCTTGATTACAGTATAACAACCAGCACTGACGTACAAACCAAAATGAAGAAAACAGTAATACCTAACGTTCACAAGAGAAGAAGATAGCACAGGAGTTTTACTGTTATAGTAAGATGGTTCATATGTAACCCTGAAACAGACAATTACACCCCAACTAGATCCTAAATACTCTTTGGACCATGCACATTGGAATAATCTGATAGCGCTCTAGTCAGTTCACTTTCCAGCTCAACAAAGAGAGATGAGGTGTTGGTTGCCGTGATTAATCCAATTCTTTTTTCTCTCTCCCCCTCTTTCCCGCCGATCAAAACTTTGTCACTGCTAACACATATAAGTCGCCTGAATATTCAGCTGTTTTTCGCATTGATTCCGAATTGTAGGTGAATTCTTTAAGTCTAAAAGTACTCTATATGCAAACAGCACGCTCAGCCTCTGCCATTGCGATTCGATGTTTCCACCATGTTTTAGTGAATACGACCCTCCTTCACGCTTCTCTCCCTCTACTAACACACTTTATTTAAATAACTGTATTCACTATATTTCTCTCTATAGGCTTAGTTCGCTTCGGTGTAGGAGTTATTTTAAATATATCCGATGTCATTACCTCTTAGCTGTAAGGACCTGAACTGACGATTCATGTCGAGACAAACACGGCAGCAAGTATTGTTCAGAGTTGGCGGCACTGGGAAAGGCGTATATGTAAAAACGTGCCTATAGGTTTCCCGTTAAACTGTAAATGATCACCCTGTAAAAAAGAGAGCAAAATTCAAATGAAGACACTCTGCTGAGCAAATAATTTTGTATCACTGCCTGCAGATATGGCATTCTATAGAACCCAATTCAAAATAACGTGTAAGATCCGGTATGAATATGCGTTTGAGAAGTTTTATTGTAGTACGGAGTTAACAATACGCCCGAATTTCTCGGCCACGAAGATGACGCTTTCTCCGATGATGGCCTTAGTTGCACAGTTGTTTGGATGTTTCGGTGACAAAGGAGGTGTTCGTCATGTACATTGTCATAGTTCTCCATTTTTCCGCAGAAATGATATGGATGCTAACAGGAACGGAAAACAGCTCTTGGATTTCTGTTTCAGTATGGGCTTAGTTATCACAAACTCCTCCTTTAAGCATAAGGACATTCACCGCTACACTTGGGAAGGAAGGAGAACCAGATCTATCATTGTCTATATAATAACAGACCAGGAATTCAGGAAGACAGTCAAGGACACTCGTGTTTTCAGAGGGTTCTTTGATGATACTGATCATTATTTAATCTGCAGTGAAATTGGTTTTGTGAGGCCAAAAGAGCAGAAAGTCAGGTACATGTGTAGAAGGATAAGAGTGGAGAAGCTTCAAGACAGAGAAATTAGGCAAGAATACGTAACAATGATCTTGGAAAGGTACCAGTTAGTTGAATGTAATGATTTACAGTCAATGAAAGAGGAATGGTCAAGGTACAGGGACACTAGTGGAAGCAGCTAGAGAATGTCTTGTAACAGTAGTGTGTAAAGGCAGGAAGAAGAAGACAGCTTGGTGGAATGACACAGTCAAAGCAGCCTATAAAAACAAAAAGAAGGCATTTCAAAAATGGCTCCATACTAGAAATCAGGAAGACAGAGAAAGTTATGTTGAAGAAAGAAGCAAAGCCAAACGGATCATTGCGAACTCCAAGCAGAAATCATGGGAAGACTTTGGAAACAAGCTTCTTCGAAAGGGAGGGAAGAAGGAATTAACAAGTGTTTTTGACAGGTCAGAAAAGCTGCTAGTCAATCCTGTGGATGCCTTGAGTAGATAGAGGGAATATTTTGAACAATTGCTCAATGTAAGCGAAACGTTCAATGATGTGTCAGATTTTCAGGTAGAATGGGATAGGAACGACGATGGAAACAGGATCTCATTTGAGGAAGTGGAGAAAATGGTCAGTAGATTACAGTGCAACAAAGCGGCTTGGGTGGATGAGCCGGCCGCGGTGGCCACGGGGACTGCGGCGCTCCAGTCACGGTCTGCACGGCCACTACGGTCGGGGGTTCGAATCCCCCCCTCGGACATGGATATTTGTCCGTCCTTAGTATAAGGTAGTTCGTAAGTAGTTTGTAAGTTTAGGGACTGATGACCCCGTAGTTAAGTCCCATAAACTTAACAAACATTTGAACATTTTTGGGGTGGATGAAATTAAGCCGGAACTCGTCAAATACAGTGGAATATCAGGTCTCAAATGGTTACACAGGATAATTGAAAAGGCGTGGGAATCTGGACAGGTTCCGTCTAAATGGACGAAAGCAGTAATCACGCCAATTTTCAAATATAAACAGAAAAGACTGCAACAACTGTCGAGGTGTCTCCTTAATTAGTGTTGTAGGCAAAATATTATCAGGTATTGTTAAAACGAGAATACGAGTATTAATTGAGGACAAGTTAGGTGAAAATCAGTGTGGGTTTAGGCCTCTTAGAGGCTGTCAGGACCAGATCTTTAGCCTACGGCAGGTAATGGAAAAATAGTATGAGTGGAACAGAGAATTGTATCTATGTTTCATAGATCTGGAAAAGGCATATGACCGTGTTCCTAGGAGGAAGCTCCTGCCAGTTCTTAAAGATTATGGTAAAGGAGGCAAACGTCTGCAGGCAATTAAATGTCTTTACGTAGACTGTCAGGCAGCAGTTAGATGGCAAATTAAGCGCATGGTTCAGGGTAGTTTCAGGGGTAGGACAAGGGTGTAACCTGTCACCACTGTTGTTCATACTATTCATGGATCATATGTTGAAAACAGTAGAATGGCAGGGCGGGATTAAAATAGGTCAAAACAAAATAAGCAGTCTCGCATATGCGGATGACTTAGTTGTAATGGCAGATTCGATTGAAAGGTTGCAAACTGATATTTTAGAGCTCGATCAGACGTGCAAGAATTATGATATGAAGATCAGCATCTCCAAAACGAAAGTAATGTCTGTGGGAAAGAGAGTCAAACCCATTGAGTGCCAGATAGGAGGAACAAAGTTAGAACAGGTAGACAGTTTCAAGTACCTGGGATGTATTTTCTCACAGGATGGCAACATAGCGAAAGAACTGGAATCGAGGTGCAGCAAAGCTAATGCAGTGAGTTCTCAGCTAAGATCTACTCTCTTCTGCAAGAAGGAAGTAAGTACCAAGACTAAGTTAGCATTGCACCGCTCTATCTTTCGACCAACTTTGTTGTATGGGAGTGAAAGTTGTATGTGTGTATGTGCGTATGAATGTATGTTCCATATCTCCTCGTAAACTAATGGACCGATTTCAACCAAAAATGTTACACATGTCACTTACTATCAGGCAACAATCGCTGTCGGGGTAAGAACCACCTACGACACACACCTAAGGAGATATGGCGTCATAAACAATGACAGTCGTGAAAAACGGCCGCATCGCGCGATAGTATTCTACATCTGCTCCTAAACTAATAGACCGATTTCAACCAAATTTGGTACAAATATTCTTTAAGGTCGGGAATTATTTGCTATGGTTGCAAAAACCACGTATTATACATAGTTCATACGTTATCACGTCATAAACAATGAAAACTGTCCCACCTTGCGATCCCGTGATTTTCTTAGTCAACTATTTGACAAAAAGAGCACATTGAACATAATTTCAATTTGGTTCATGGAAAACCACGTCATCACACATAAAGTTTGGATTTATTACGCCTTTACTGCTAACACCAGTAAGAAATACCTTGCAGACATTAGGCACATATACCACTGAATGTATCTTCGAATTTACATCACAGTACGACACATATCTCATTAGATATCATGTAATAAACAAAGAAATTTCCATATAACTGCTATATCATGCGCTATTTTTCCAAATCTCCTCCTAAATTAATGGACCGATTTCAACTAAACGTGGTACACATATTGGTTACTATCAGCCAACAATCGCTGTGGGGTTAAGAACTACCTACGACACAAAGTTCAGAACATATGACAATAAGTCACAAAAACATTTCCATCACGCGACACGTGATTTACGAGACTTAATTTGCTATTTATTCATCAAAGATAGTTTTCTAATATTACTCTCTACAAATCTGGAAAATTATATTATTGTAGAGCACATAGTGAAGGACAAATGATGTCATAAGTATTGAGGTAGATGGAAACGAAAACTAAATGCACAGATAGTAAGGCAGAAGCCGATGGACAGAAAGGAACGAACGATACGCATTAAGAGAAGAAAGGAAAAAGTATATGTAGTTCATGAGATATGACAACAAAAACTAGACTGGAAAAAAGCATATACAGGGTGAATCACCTAACACTTGCACCGCAAATATTGAGGGAACGGAAAGTGCGATCGATGTACGGTTTTCACAGAATGTGTATTTTTAGCCAACAAACTGATAGTAATATTAGTTAGGAAGTGTATTTTTTATGCAAACATACAATTTTTTCAAATGGAACAATGGTTGTTTCTATCATGCACTGGAATTTTGGCACCAGGTGTGTACAAAGAATTTTGAATGAGATTTTTATCACGTTTAGTTTGGCCGCTGCAACCATTCAAAGTTTTGGGGCCGAGACTACGACAGCGTAGCTCACTGGGTGGTTGTCATGAGACATTGGGCCGTGTCCCAGGGGCTAGCCACTCGGCCAGTCAGATACGCTGTCGGAGCCTCCGCCACCCGAAACTTTGAACGGATGTAGCTGCTAAACTAAACGTAGTGAATTCTATCACGCACTGGAATTTTTGACACCAGCTGTGTACAAATTGCAATTAAAGCTCAATGTAGACAAGTGTAATGTGCTGCGAATACACAGAAAGAAAGATCCTTTATCATTTAGCTACACTATAGCAGGTCAGCAACTGGAAGCAGTTAATAGAAACAGCTATTGTTCAATTTAAAAAAACTGTATGTTTGCACAAAAATACACTTACTAAGTAACATTATAATCTGTTTGTTGGCAAAACATACGAGCCCCTGACTACTAATCAATTCTGCTAAAACCACAAATCAATCGCACTTTCCGTTACCGCAATATTTGCGGTGCAAGTGTTGGGTGATTCACCCTATATACTCGGACAATACTGGGTTTAGCAGCCAGTCTTTCGTGAAAGAGAGTTTTTCTTCAGTACAACATTTCTTTCTGAATTTATTTCTAGTAAATATGTTTATTTTATGAGCAACATCGAACGATGTGGCACAATGGGAACTCTGGACTCGTATTCAGGAGGAAAGAGGTTTCAGTCCGCCACATGTCATCCTGATTTACGCTTCCCATAATTTCCGTAATTCACTCCAGGCAAACGCCGCCATGGCTCCTTTCACAGGCCACGGCCAGTTTCCTCCCCCGTCCTTAACAAAAACAATACAAGTGGGCGATCCGTGTGTAATGACCACGATGTCGACGGGAAGCTAAGCACTAATCTTCCATCCTTCCTTTATTTCATGAACAATAGATTTGTATGAATAATTTGATCCAGGTCGCACATTTTTACATATATTGCGACTCCAAAAGATTTTTTTTTTCGTAATTAACGAAATCGTCTGCCATACAAACATATAGATAGTTATTAAAACCAGAATGAAACTTTCACTCTGCAGCGGAGTGTGCGCTGACATGAAACTTCCTGGCAGATTAAAATTGTGTGCCGGAACCGGGACTCGAACCTGGGACCTTTGCCTTTCGCGGGCAAGCGCACTACCGACTGTGCTATCCCGACACGACTCACGATGCCGCCTCACAATTTCACTTCCGCCAGTACCTCGCCTGGTGAGGCGGCATCGTGAGTCGTGTCGGGATAGCACAGTTGGTAGTGCGCTTGCCCGCGAAAGGCAAAGGTCCCAGGTTCGAGTCCCGGTTCCGGCACACAATTTTAATCTGCCAGGAAGTTTCAGTTATTAAAATGGTTTTTATTCTTTCGGAAATGTCAGAATGAGACACCATATCAAAAATTATATATTCCCCAAGAAAAAAAATTTCTAACCGTGGCGGAGTGGCCAAGCGCATTGAGGCACCATGCTACGATGCGCGAGACCGCTCCCAGTCGGGGGTTTGAATCCCCCCTTCGCCATGGATGTTTGTGTCGTTTTTAACGTATGGTAGTTCATAAGTAGTTTGTAAGTTTAGGGACTGATGACACCGCAGTTACGTCCCATAAGCATAACAAACATTTGAACATTTGATAAATGTCTATTTCTGTATTGATGCACAACTACGTTCGATCCCTTACGGGTATACAGGACAGGATGAAAGTAAGTGGAACTACTGGACGAGGGGCGCTACGATCGTAGTGTGCTGTATGTTGAGAATTTGGGTTGGAAGGGAAGCGTGACCAGCGTATTCGGTGAGAGGACTGGATACTCTTCCCCATAAATTAGAAAAATAAAATAAAAAGAAAACTTTACCACCAGCAACTGAATGCTGATAAGTGAACAAAAACTAACTAACGACAGCAGCGGACGTAGCTAACAAAAACGAGAAAAAAAGGTCCAAAGCGGGAAATCCTGGTTTGAATCCCGCTCCAGTATAAATTTTCACCTTTGCCGTTGAATTTATTTCCATGCTCCGTAACGGTCGATAATTCTGAAAATTTCGAATTCGTGTAGAAAGGAATATATCTTTTATTCCACCTAAAATGCTATTTTACGTTTTCTACAAATTTCTTATAATTTCCAACACTTTGTTTCGTAAAAAATTAAATAATTATTTACTAGTTCCCAATGAAATGTTAATATTGAGTAATTCGTCTGTATGTAATTTCTTACCATTCAAGATTATTAAGATATAATAGAATTATCTGAAGGTCCTTTAGATAACAAAGTAAATTCTTTACCACGGATTATTTCCATTTTTATGAACTTTTCAGTTCTGACTCCATCTTATAAGAGTATTACGGTCATACAAATAAACCCTTTATGAGTAATTGCATTGTCTGCTAAGGTGGTTTGCGAAATGTTAACATATAATCAAATAGTTATTAGAAATTTGTTTCGAGCTAAGTTTCGAAACAAAGTTTAGTAACACTGCTTTATTTTCAAAATGAAAACTACAAAAGATCTAAGAATCTAACGTGTGGAGACTTTTAGGGTTTAGGGATAAAAAGTAAATACTTACAGACAAAGAACTGTTCCGTGAACAAACCTAAACTGATCACAAAATTATCTTCTTGGACCGTAGCAGCACTGAGACTGGTAAATCAACACACTCAGAGTTAGAGAAAACACAGTGCAAGAAGAAGTATGAGCAGTTGCAAAGCGTTAATCACGACGGAATATTCAGCAGGAGGGTGAATTACGACGCGCAGAAGAAGCGGACAAACAACTGCACACTCCCGCGCTTCTCTGAATGCATTCAAATTATCTGCAGCAGAGAATGCTTTTCCAGACTGCGTCTGTTTGCTTTTGCTACCACTTCACCCAAAGTCCGGCACACGAGGTCTCTTTTTTGGCAGTTCGTAGTTTGTTTACGACTTTGTAGTGTCTGGTGCGGGTGCAGTTTCCCCCCTTTTTCTGAACACTTGTGCAATATCATTTTCATAGTGACATAGTGTAAATATACAAATTACTGCTATTCTATATAGTTTTTATTGTTATGAAACTATTTCGGCTATCATGGTATCTTCAGACTGCGAAATTTACTTACAATTTTACGTAACATTTACCGTATTATTCTATATTATTTCTAAATGATAAGCCTATATTAGAAATGCAAAATTTGATACTTACATCCACAACATTCGACAATGTAGCGCAGTCATATTACAGTAAAGTGAGGTTTACGTTCTGGGATGTTTCGTAATATATTTGTATTGTTATTCGACGTTCGATCCTCACATTTGACGCCTACATCTACATCTACAACCATACTCCGCAAGCCAGGAGTGGCGGAGGGTACCTTGAGTACCACTATCGATTTTCCCTCCTATTCCAGTAACGTATTGTTCGCGGAAAGGATCGTCGGTATGCCTCTGTGTGGGCTCTAATCTCTCTGATTTTATCCTCACGATCTCTTCGCGAGATATACGTAGGAGGGAGCAATATACTGCTAGACTCCTCAGTAAAGGTATGTTCTCGAAACTTCGACAAAAGCCCGTACCGAACAACAGAGCGTCTCTCCTGCAGAGCCTTCCACTGGAGTTTAGCGATCATCTCCGTAACGCTTTCACGATTACCAAAAGATCCTGTAACGAAGCGCGCTGCTCTCCGTTGGATCTTCTCCACTTCCTCTATCATTCCACCTGGTACGGATCCCATACCGGTGAGGAGTATTCAAGCTGTGGGCGAACAAGTGTACTTAACCTACTTACTTTGTTTTCGGACTGCATTTCCTTAGTATTCTTCCAATTAATCTAAGTCTGGCATCTGCTTTACCGACGATTGATTTTATATGGTCGTTCCATCTTAAATCCCTCCTAATGACTACTCCCAGATAATTCATTGAATTAACTGCTTCCAGTTGCTGACCTGCTATAGTGTAGCTAAATGATAAAGGATCTTTCTTTCTGTGTATTCGCAGCACATTACACTTGTCTACATTGAGCTTTATTTGCAATTCCCTGCACCATGCGTCAATTCGATGCAGATCCTTCTGCATCTCAATACAATTTTCCATTGTTACAACCTTTCTATATACTACCGCATCATCCACAAAAAGCCTCAGTGAACTTCCGATGTTATCCGCAAGGTCATTTATATATATCGTGAACAGCAACGGTCCCAGGACACTCCCCTGTGGCACTCCTACTTCTCTCCATTGAAAATGACCTGCTGCTTTCTGTTATCTAGGAATTCCACAATCCAATCACACAATTGGTCTGATAGACCATATGCTCTTACTTTGTTCATTAAACGTTTGTGGGGAACTGTATAAAACGCCTTGCGGAAGTCGAGAAATACAGCATCTACCTGAGAACCCGTGTCTGTGGCCCCCTGAGTCTCGTGGACGAATAGCGCGAGCTGGGATTCACACGAACGCCTTTTTCGAAACCCATGATGATTCCTACAGAGCAGATTCCTAGTCTCGAGAAATGTCATTATATTCCAACATAATACATGTTCTAAAATTCTACAACTGACCGATGTTAGAGATATAGGCCTATAGTTCTGCACATCTGTTCGAGGACACTTCTTGAAAACGGGGATGACCTGCGCCATTTTCCAATCTTTCGGAACGCTATGCTCTTCTAGAGAACTACGATACACAACTGCGTGAAGGGGGACCAGTTCCTTCTCGTACTCTGTATAAAAACGAACTGGTATCCCATCAGGTCCTGCGGCCTTTCCTCTTTTGAGCGATTTTAATTGCTTTTCTATTCCTCTGTCAATTATTTCGGTATATGCCATTTTTTAATCTGTGCGGCAATCTAGGGAAGGAACTACAGTGCAATCTTCCTCTGTGAAACAGCTTTGGAAAAAGACACTTAGTAATTCCGCCCTTAGAGTGTCATCCTCTGTTACGTCACAGAGTGTCAGGACACTTCGTTTTGATCCACCTTCCGCTTTGACATAAGACCAAAATTTTTTAGGATTTTCAGCCAAGTCAGTACAAAGAACTCTACTTTCGAATTCGTTGAACCCCTCTCGCATAGCCCTCGTCACGCTACATTTAGCTTCGTGTAATTTTTGTTTGTCTACAAGACTCTGGCTACGTTTATGTTTGCAGTGAAGTTCCCTTTGCTTCCGTAGCAGCTTTCTAATTCGGTTGTTGAACCACGGTGGCTTCTTTCCATCTCTTGCGACCTTGCTAGGTACATACTCATCTAATGCATATTGTGCGATGGCTTTGAACTTAGACCATTGTTCCTCAACACCATCTGTACTTAAGGTAAAACTTCTGTGCTGAGCCGTCAAGTACTCTGAAATCCCCTTTTTGTCACTTTTTCCGAACAGAAAAATCTTCCTACATTTTTAATATTTCTATTTACTGCTGAAATTACCGATGCTGTAACCGCTTTATGATCGCTGATTTCCTGTTCCGATTAGTTCCGAATAGTTCGGGTCTGTTTGTCACCAGAAGCTCTAATATGTTGTTACCACGAGTTGGTTCTCTGTTTAACTGCTCAAGGTAGTTATCAGATAATGCACTCAAAACAATTTCACTGTATTCTTTGTCCCTGCCACCTGTAATAAACGTTTGTGTCTCCCAATCTATATCAGGTAAATTAAGATCTCCTCCCAAAACTATAGCATGATCGGGAAATCTATTCGAAATATCTTTCAAATTATCCTTCAGGTGTTCTGCCACAACAGCTGCTGAGCCAGGAGGCCTATAGAAGCATCCGACTTCCATGTTCGAGCCTGCTCTATCCGTGACCTTCACCCAAATTATTTCACACTTCGGATCATCGTCTATTTCCTTCGATACTAGTGCACTTTTTATCGTTATAAACATGCCTCCCCCTTCTCTGTCCAGCCTATCTCTGCGGTAAACATTCCAGTCTTAGTTTAGAATCTCATTACTGTTTATATCTGGTTTCAGCCAACTTTTCGTCCCTAGTACTATGTGGGCGTTGTGATCGTTTATTATTGAGAGCTATTCTGGGACCTTTCTATACACGCTCCTACAGTTAACTACTACTAAATTGATCATTTCCTTCCCTGTTGTGTTCTGCATACTGCTACCTTGTCGCGGCTCAGGAGGCAACTTTTCGGGCCTAGGGAAGTAATTCTCTAACCTAAAAAACCCCCATGTGCACTCCACACGTACTCCGCTACCCTTGTAGCCGCTTCCTGCGTGTAGTGCACGCCTGACCTATTCAGGGAAATCCTACATTTCTCCACCCGATAGCGGAGGTCGAGAAATTTGCAGCCCAGATCTTCGCAGAATCGTCTGAGCCTCTGGTTTAAGCCTTCCACTCGGCTTCAAACCAGTGGACCGCGATCGGTTCTGGGAACGACACTACAAATAGTTAGCTGAGATTCCACCCCGCGAGCGAGGCTTTCTGCCTTCACCAACTCCGCCAACCACCTGTATGAACTGAGGATGACCTCTGAACCCAGTCGGCAGGAGTCGTTGGTGCCGAGATGAGCGACAATTTGTAGTCGGGTGCAACCAGTGCTCTCTATCGCTGCCGGAAGGGCCTCCTCCACATCTCGGATGAGACCCCCGGCAAGCAAACAGAGTGCACACTGGCCTTCTTCCCCGCCCTTTCCGCTATCTCCCTGAGGTGCCCCATGCGACGCACCAGACTCCCCACTGACGCTACAGTCCGAGGCAGCAGCCTGAAGGCGGCTGATCGCGGCCATCAGCACGCTCAGCTGTTCACGAACAGCGGTCAGCCCCTTCTGCGTCCGTACGCAGCAGTCACACATCCTATCCATCCTAACGAATCAACAATTTATTGTAGAGATTAAGTAATCGACTTTTAACAAGACCGCTAATTCCCTCCAGGAGACTGATAGCTGACTAAACGGTGGTTACTAGAAACGTCTTGTTGGAAACAATGGAAATTAGCAAAAACCCTTCTCTGGACTGAAATCAAAATATATGGGGAAATCACTGCTCTACCGTAAAAGATCTACACGAAATATAGAAGCTCCCTAAGCCAAAGAAAAGTTGCAGGCGACTGACAAACACGCACAAACAACGGTATTTATCAAAATACGAGAGAATGTACTCTTAAAACAGTAACACAAACGAAATCTTTCAAGTAGGTGACAAGAAGACTCTTATAATCAGAAACACTAAACGAAAATTAAGAAATTAACTGCCAACAAAATTTCACGAAAATTAAATTATGACACTTAGCGCTCTGTGCGATGCAGCAGCGACAGCAGCAGGCACTGAACTGACTGGCAGGTAGCTGTAGTAACGGTCTTTGACTTGTTTTGAAATGTACAAGTCACAGACGAAAACTAAACACAGCGGTATTTATCAAAATACGAGAGATTGTACTCTTAAAACAGTAACACAAACGTAATATTTCAAGTAGGTGAGAAGATCACCTTGATGTTATAGCCATTGGTCAAAGATGCAATATGGTTGCAGTTGTTATTTACGACTGTATGTCTGACGATCAAACGTCAAATAAAAATAATATGTTTATGTTTGTTAAGCTTATGGGACTTAACTACGGGGTCATCAGTACCTAAACTTACAAACTACTTATCAACTACCTTATACTAAAGACGGCACAAATATCCATACCCGAGGGGGGATTCGAACCCCCGACCGTAGTGGCCGTACAGACAGTGACTGGAGCGCCTCAGTCCCCTCGGCCACCGCCGCCGGCCGTAAAATAATAATAAGAAATAGTATAAATTATTTATGCTACAACGTAAGTGTGAAACAACCCTACCTCGTTAATATATGATTGCGTGACATTGAACGCTGATGAGATACGGACGTAAGTACCAAATATATATCAAAAATAGGCTTTCAGTAAAAACATTACCAATATAAGAATCATGTAAATATCGCAGATTGTTTGAAGTGGAACTGTGGTGTCGCACAAGTCTAAAGTGCGCTACACCTACTTTCGCCGCGCGCCGCCATGCACGCACGGCGCGGCGTTCTTACGACGTCAGCCACGAGCGCCCTCTGCTGCAACTCCGCTCGTGGCCACCACTGAACTCGATCGTTCACTTGGGACTGAGGAACTAGTTAAGACCTTGGGAATCAGCTAGGCAGCAGTTAAGACTTGGCTAACGGATAGGCACTAGGAATCATCAGTAGGCAGGCCTCTAGACAATCTATGTATCAGCATTCTGCAGTCAAGAACTATGTAAAAGTTAAGTATTACTAAGTCTCTATGAAATATATATCTCGTTCTAATTTACCTTAGTGTTCTAGTTTCTGCTGTCCCACTGGCTGTCACCTCCGTACCTGCACACGCGTGCATCCTTTATTCCTGTGTCGGTCTCTCTCCACTCGGCTACCGGCGGAAACGAGACACAAAAGGAACTATAGCCGAAATGGATGAATAACTAAAAACGATAAAGAAAAATAGCAGCAATGTGAATAAAATTACATAATGTCTCTAAGATAATTTCGTGTGGCTCATTGGCCTGGTGCAAATATTTCATTTGGATGCCACTTCGGTGACTTGCGTGTCCCCAGCCTACCCCATTTATCCAACCGGGGAAAGAGCAAATTAAATGTTCAAATGTTTGTAAATCTATGGGACTCAACTGCTTGATTATTAGTCCCTAGCTTACAAACTACTTAATCTAAGGTAAACCAAAGTAAGTGCAACACAAACACCCATGCCCGAGGGGGAAATCGTACCCCGACGGCGGACGGCCGCGCGCACTGCCGGGGAACGGGGACCTGGAGCTTAACAGGGAATCCGAACCACATCGTTTCTGGCGACTCGGCATATCGTTGAGACGTAAAGGCTGGATTAAAATGCAGACTGAAAAAATCCGAGGTCCGAACGAGTTTCTAACACGCGTCCTATGGTTTCCAGTCGAGCGCTTTACCCCAGAACCAAAGGACCCGAGATATTTACTACCTTGTTGGCTCATTCGATCAAGATGTATTGATTGCGATCATTGCTAATGACTTCAACCTACCAACTATAATATGAGAAGTAATAATGCTAATAGAACTATTTTAACCACACACACACACACACACACACACACACATATATATATATATATATATATATATATATATATATATACAGAAACACAGAGATACACAAAAATTTCTGCAGACCCTCAGCGAAGCCCTGCAGCAAGGTCATAAACAGTACACAGTAAACCAAAATGACAGTTAAAATTCATAGCGGTGTTTTACAAAAACAACTAAAACCTATAATGTGGCCATTTCCTTTTCTGTAGCGTTTGTTTCTGCTGTTGAGTGGATTCGCAGTCACCATTTCGTTCATGTCTGGGTGTAGGTTTACCCCTTTCAGCTCATTGTGCAGGGTATCGGTACATCACTGCCTTGCGTCTCTTTCCTAAGACTTCCATTGAGTTATCTGCCATTGCTTTGTGATTTGTCATCCGCATTGTCTCTTGGATGGATGCAATTTCAAAACGTATCCTGAAGGTGTCACTTGAAACGTGATGCACTCGAGTAACGCCACCTGTCCATCTAAGCATCTTCGTCTCCATGACCCACAGTCGTCGTTCTATCTCTCTTGTAGCTGGCCAGTACTCGGTACCATAGAGAGCGAGAGGGCGAATGACAGATTGGTAGACCTTTGACTTCAGGTAGACCCTTATCCGACAATCGCAGGTAAATCCTGTTGTCATTTGCCACTTCATACCAGACTGCCTGTGTCCTTGCATTGACCTTGCCTGTGAGTTGGCCGTCGCTACTGATTATAGAACCGAGATACTTAAATTTGGATACTCACTGTAGATCTTCTCCACCAACGCTAATTGTCCCAGCTTCTCTTGAGTCTGATGTCATGTACTCAGTTTTCTTCTTGTTGAGCCGCAGGCCATATTGCGCAAGTCGGTCGTTCCAATCATGTGTTTGACGCTGGAGATCAGATCTCTGCAGCCAGCATGTCATCATCAGTATAGAGAAGTGTCCACTTAATACCTGAAAAATAACCAGTCAATACATTAAACAAACAGAAAAAAATTAGCTCAGAAAATTCTCTCTACTTTCATAGCAATGAAAGAGTCTGAAAAATTATTGGACCATATTACCAGCATTCACCACTATCTGACTTTCACGTTGGATGGTAGAGACTGATGGTTCCCTACCATACCTCGACGTCCTAGTCTGTGGTATATGTATGTTGTCTCAGTCATGATGTATACCAGATGCCCGCAGTCCCCAGTTCAGATCCTGCCAAGGGCAGGAGAAAATTTATTTCTCAGTATTTACTATTTCTAGAATGTTCTACACGTTTCTTATTTTTGATGTACTTGTAAGTTCCAGAAAATTCTTTCTATGTAAAAATAGTGGAGCACTCCAAGCAGTAGTCAGTATGTACTGACTGTACGCTTGTGTTTGCAATAAACGTGTTGTAAGTGTAAGATATTGTGCTCCATTAACGTCTAGCTTTTGAATTCCACACCACCTGCAGTTTGTAACGTGACAATATAATTTTCACTTAATTTTACCTGTCATTCAGCCTATAGCCTTGTTATAGAAACTTAAGCTGTGATTCTGTAGAAAACAAATTTATGTAATGCTTTGTATCATTTCACGAATATGAACCGGAATACAAAGAGTATACTGATTTCCTTTCTCCGTGTCATCAAAAGAACCATGAATGACAAAACACTGGTAAGGCAGCTGCCCTTCAGACACCCATCGGGGTTCTTGGGAGACGCTGGACAGGACCCAAATAAATGGCTGAAAGGATTCTACTAAGACGCCAAGTATAATAGGTGGGATCACGTTATGTAGTTGCCAAACGAATATTTCTACCTGGATGGGACGGCCCAGCAGTGGTTTTAAAATGTCGATGACAAGCTCGATAACTGGGAAAAGAACATAGGAAAACGATTGGAGACCACCAGGGGCAAGTCCGTTTATCACAAGAGCAATTGAAGAACGTGACCCATCCAGGCGACATGGTGAGTCATATACGACTGTTTTGGCCCTATGTCACGTAGTTAACCCGGATATAATGGAGGGCGATAACGTTTCACACCTGATGAAGGGCATTGCGGAAGACATGTTAAAAGACGTTTTGACGACGCAAGTGTTTATCCAATGGTGCCAAAAAATTGAAGAGATGCTACAGAGGAGGGTTGTACGAAAGAAGTACGACAGACTCCCTAATGATATCCCTATGACCTTTGTGGAACACCAGCATGACTTTCCTTCCCTCATACGACAAATAGTGAGAGGATGATTACAACAGTTTATGGTAGCTGGGACTGTTGGACCAAGCGAGCAGTGGATATCAGTTCTGTATGTCATGAGGTAGCCGACGCTGCTGAGGAATGAAACATTAGAGCCTGTCAGCCTCTCCAGTGGCACCCGATGTGAAGAATGGCCTCGTCCTACTAAGACTTACGCCGCAGCTACCAAATGGCAGCTTAGGAACCGACCGACGTGACCATGACCAACTCCTCCAGCAACTGTGATACCTCGCAGAGGACAGAAGACAACACGTCATTGAGTTTTCACTGTGGCCTTCCTGGACATGACGTACGATACTGTAGAGAGACAAGACGAGTATTTGACAATTATTATGCCGCAAGACGCCAACCATCGGAGCAGTCCTTTCAACGGCACCCAACTGCAGATGATTATTGTCGACGTATTGGACGAAGTCAGCCGCCTTATCCAGGACGTGGTCACTCTCCAACTCGCCGCCGCCGTTCACCGTCGCCTTACAGAGATATCAGCCGCTCGCCTAGCCGCCGTATTCAGGAAAACTAGGCGAGACGACCATCTACGGAGGTGAGGTGAGCCGTCCTCAATACGCCAGAATCGGACTTGGCAGATTGCGGTGTTTGTGGTCCCCAGTTTAAATTCCGCCACGGCAGGAGAAAATGTATATCTTTGTATTTACAATTTCTAGAATGTTATACATGTTTCTGATGTTCAATGTACTGTTAAGTTCCAGGAAAATTCTTTCTATTTATAAATAGTGGAGCACTCCAAGCAGGAGTCAGTCTGTACTGAGTGTACGCTTGTGTTTGTAATAAACGTGTAGTAAGTATAAAGTGTTGTGCTCTATTAACGACCACTACCACACTACCTGCAGTTTTTAACGTGACAATATAATTTTCATTTAATGTTATCTGTCATGCAGCCTATAGCCATTTTATAGAAACTTAAGCTGTGATTCTGCAGCTAGACATTAGAAGAAATATTTGCAGGTCTGATATTCCGAAAACATTACCAGATTTGAAGTATATTATTTATATCATTGAATCAGTATGGTAATTATTGTACAGATTGGCACATGTCAAATGCAGTGATTCTGGTATCCCACTAATCCTAAATGTCTTAATTTGAAATCTTATTTATTAAAGTGACTAAAGTATTACAGTAGTGGCACGCTGGTTTGTTGGCTCTCTAAGTGGGATTGTGCATGTCCCATCTGGCAACTAGTATATGGTGCATGCCAGTAAATTTGAACATTTCATTTGCTCACATTGTTTCTCGCACACGAGATTAATGTGCAGACGAATTTCGAGTTTATTTACAGTTAATTTAATGACTACTGTACAATTTGAAGTGCTATCAATTGCGCATAAAAAACCACATATGCATAATATTACTGGATTCCATGTCATTTGTAATTTATTCTAACAGGGCACAGGAAGGTACTAAGTCTCATTGCCTAGTCAAGTTATTTTGTAGCCAAAACCACAACAGAAAATTTATTTGTAAATTTTATAGGGCACTGTGACTTAAAATAAACAGTGACATGGTTCCGACACACACCCACACACACACACACACACACACACACACACACACACACACACACACATTAGTTTGCATTAAAATTCCAAACCACAACACTTTTCAATAGAGTATCTTAATAACAATCCATGTGAGTTGTAAATAGAGGAAAGAAAATGTAAAAGATAAAACTTTTGTCTTATTTATTGCCAATTTTAGAATTTGGCGAAAATTAAAGGTATGAATTTAAAAAAAAAATGAATTAGCAGTATCCGGAAGGTCATTGGGATCCTCAATTCTACAATATGGAGTAGGAGTGTAATAAATAAAAAGCATATGTTGATCGATATGGGGAGTGTAGACCCAACACACGCACATACTGAAAAGATGAAAGGATTATAGATTGATTTCCGGAGATCAGCAATAATTCCTAGGAAAGCAAGGTAAGCAACAACGAGATCAAAAAGATAATGGAAGTAAGGAAATAGATATATGACGAGATGAACAGGAGGAAGTTACAACTGTATGGGCAAGTAAGAAGAAGGAATCTAGTAATCGAAACTGATATTAAACTAGGAACCTGAGGAAAGGAAGAGGATAATATATGGCCACCTTGCTCAAAAATATACAGCTTTAGTAAGAAGACATACAAAAGGTCGAAACACCTAAATAAACATCTACATCTACATGTAGATGTAGATCTACATCTACATGGGATATTCTGCAAATCACATTTAAGTGCCTGGCAGAGGGTTAATCGAACCACCGTTATTCCATTCTCGAATAGCGTTACGGCTCTGATTTCTCGCATTTTATTCTGATGATCATTTCTACCTATGTAAGTGGGAGTCAACAATATATTTTTGCATTCGAAGGAGAATTTTGGCGATTGTAGTTTCGTAAGCAGCCCACGCCGCAACCGATAAGCGGCGTTGTTGTAATGATTCCCAGCCCAGATCCTGTATCATTTCCGTAACGCTGTCTCCCGTGTATCGTGACAATACGAAACGAGCTGCCCTTCTTTGGATTCTTTCGATGTCGTCCGTCAAACCCACCTGATAAGGATCCCACACTGGGCAGCAATATTCCATAAAAGGACGGACAAGCGTAGTGTACGCAGTTTCTTTAGTAGTTCTGTTGCATCTTTTAAGGAATCTGCCAATAAAACGCAGTCTCTGGTTCGCCTTTCCCACGACACTATCTATGTGTTCTTTCCAATTTAAGTCCGAAGTAATTGTAATTCCTAGGTATTTTTTGGAGTTTACGGCCTTTACATTTGATTGATTTATCATATAAACAAAGTTTAACGGATTTCTTTTCCTACTCATGTTGACGACTTCACACTTCTCATTATTTAGAGTGAATTGACAATTCTTACACCAGAGTGACATCTTATTCAGATCGTTCTGCAGTTGGTTTTGATCTTCAGATGATTTTACTTGACGGTAAATGACGGCGTCATCTGCAAACAACCTAAGAGAGCTACTTAGATTTTCCCCTAAATCGTTTATGCAAATAAGGAACAGCAGAGGACCAATAACACTACCCTGTGGAACGCCCGATATCACCTCTGTTTTAGTCGATACCTTACCATCGATTACTACGAACTGTGTCCTCTCTGAGAGGATATCCCCTATCCATTCGCAAATTTGGGGCGATATACCGTAACCACGCAATTTGATTAAAAGCCGTTTGTGAGGTACGGTGTCAAAAGCCTTCTGGAAATCAAGGAATACAGAACAGTTTGCGAACTCTTGTCGATAGCACCCATCACTTCGTGTGAATAAAGAGCTAGTTGTGATTCGCATGAACGATATTTTCTAAATCCATGTTGACCTTGGGCCAATAGATCATTCTGTTCGAGATAATTCATAATATTTGAATACAGGATATGTTCCAAAAACCTGCTGCAAATTGAAGTTAATGAAATAGGCCTGTAGTTCAGTGGGTCACTCCTACTGCTTTTCTTAAATATCGGTGTGATCTGTGCAACTTTCCGATCTTTTGGTACAGATCCTTCTATGAGAGAGCGGTTGTATATGGCTGTTAGATAAGGAGCTATCGCTTCAGCATAATCAGATAGAAATCTAAAGGGTATACAATCCGGACCGGAAGACTTGTTCTTGTTAAGTGTTTTTAGTTGCTTCACTACTCCGATGATATCTACTTCTACGTTACTCATTACGACCTGTGTTTGTAATTTGAAGTCTGGGATATTGATTTCTTCTTCTTTGGTGAATGAGTTTCTAAAAGCTATGTTTAGTGACTTTGCTTTAGTAGCGCTGTCATCGGCAGGATCGCCATTACTATCACGTAGTGAGGGTATTGTTTGTGTTTTGCCCCTAGTACATTTAACATATGACTAAAATCTCTTAGGGTTTTCAGTCAAATTTCGAGAAAGAGTTTCGTTGTGATAAGTATTGTAGGCATCTAGCATTGAAGTCCTTGCTAAATTTCGAGCTTCTGTGTAGGATCGCCAATCCTGGGGATTTTGTGTTCGTTTAAATTTAGTATGCCTTTTCCGTTGCTTTTGTAACAGCGTCCTGACCTGTATTGTGTACCAAGGAGGATCACCTCCTTATTTTATTAATTTATTTGGTATAAAACTGTCAATTGCTGTCGATACCACTTCTTTGAATTTGAGCCACATCTGGTCTACACTTACATTTAGTGTTAGAAACGAGTGGAAGCTATCTTTCAAGAAGCAATGTATTTTATTTCTATTTGCTTTCCGGAACAAATATACGTTTCGTTTATTTTTGGTAACTTTGGGACTTCCGATATTCAATCTCGCTACGACAGCTCTGTGTTCACTAATACCTGTATCCGTTTTGATGCTCGTTATGAGCTCAGGATTGTTTGTTACTAAGAGATCAAGAGTATTTTCACATCCATTTACAAATCTAGTTGGCTCACCAACTAATTGTTCGAAGTAATTCTCAGAGAAGGCGTTGAGTACAATTTCACATGATGTTTTATGCGTACCTCCTGATTTGAAAATGTAATTTCGCCAAATTAAAATCTCCACCTACTATTATCGTATGAGTCGGGAGGCCGGTAAAAGGAACCAATTATTAACTTCTTACGATTTTCACGTACAACCTCTATCCATAATAACTCACAGGAACTATCAATTTCAACTTCGCTACACAAAAGAATACTTTTGACAGCGACAAACACGCCTCCACCTATTTTCTTTAATCTATCCTTTCTGAAAACAGTTAGATCTTTTGCAAAAACTTCTGCTAAACTTATTTCCGGTTTGAGCCTACTTTCACTGCCTACAATGATGTGTGTTTCGGTGCTTTCTATTAACGCTTGGAGTTCTGGTATTTTCCCGACACAGCTACAACAATTTACAACTGTTATACCGATAGTTCCTAGATCTGCATTTATCCTGAGATCCACCTACACCCTTTGAGATTGCCCATTTTGCTTTTCCCCGAAGCCCTCTACCCTAAAAAAACAGCCCAGTCCACGCCACACAGACCACGCTATCCTGAAGAAATAATTTTAAGAGGTGATGTACTAGGTGTAATAATTTCCGTGTACTTTTTATGTTGAATTAAAACCTTTGTATATAGGAGTACCTCAATAAATAATGAAATAATAGAATATTTTGCAATTACAAATCTCGAACATTTCTTAAATTTACTTCACATTTTATTTGGTATTTGAGATTAACCAACATTTTGTAAAATCGTAGTTCTTTGTTACCTTTTCTATCACGTCCACCATCAGCCATTTAAATGTAGAAGTAGTGAAATTTTATCTGCTGCATTTAGCTTGTAATATTCTTATCATATCCTGATAACACTACTCAAAAAGACCTTATTTATCTTGACATTCAGTTTATAAATTCTTTCTAATGTAACGTAAAATACCTTCAGCGTCTTTCGATATCTATTGTCTTGTCATACAGGATTGGCTAAATGTATTCGATAACCGCAGTATAATTTTTTGACTGTTCCAAATATCATTCAGTTTCTTTTGCTGCTTCTGTCATGTACTGATTGAATTTACTGGATAACGCGGAGAATAGGCTAGAATCCTGTTTCACTTCTATGTCAATTTCGTTCTTTATTTAACAGTGAGGGCTAATGAAGAAAAGCAAGTTCTCATTTTTAGTCCGTTTCTCATACCCCAATACTAAAATATCAATCTGTTTCCCACGACCCACATCTGACATCATAGTACTTAAAACCATTCTCACATTTGTGTACGAGATTTTCTCGACATGTAGAGAATTAGAATTCAAATTTTTCGACAAATTAGTGT
Source organism: Locusta migratoria (assembly GCA_026315105.1). Taxonomy (NCBI): domain Eukaryota; kingdom Metazoa; phylum Arthropoda; class Insecta; order Orthoptera; family Acrididae; genus Locusta; species Locusta migratoria. Next base: position 904,743,854 of record CM048744.1, on the reverse strand, counting down.
GCTAAACGTAAATAAACAGGATTCTTATTGGGTGCATAAAATTTCGGATAGAGCAAATCTATTATCTGTGTTACTAAAATGCAATCGCGGTACCAGTAAACGGAAAACCGTTTATCATCTGTTGTGTGCAACCTCTCGAACGGTTTGTATGAAGAATAAAAATTGATTTTCTATACTTTGTGTAGTTATTGGCAAATTAAAATTTTTTTAAACAGTATCTTTACTATCTCATTAAAAGTAACAAGTTACACGTAATAAGGCAAGTCTTTACATTAACAACTGTGTATTTTTATTAAGGCAGTGTCGCCGATGGCGCGCCAGTACTGGTAATTTATTCATCTACTATTTGCAACTGGGAGCACTTAGCAACGTTCAAAATGTTCAAATGTTTCTTAAGCTCATGGGACTTAACTGAGGAGTCATCAGTCCCTAAACTCACAAACTACTTAAAAACTAACTTATATTAAAGACAACACAACCATCCATGCCCAAGGAAGGATTCGAACCCCCGACGAGGAGCAACCTCGCGCATCGGAGCATAGCGCATCAATGCGCTCGGCCACTCCGCCTCGGCTTTAGCAACATACATCGAAACTTATACAATTTTAAAACTTTGAGAAATTTTTGTCGCTGACACGATGAAGTGTGGAAGGAAAGAAAATTATCTCGTGCTACAATTTCGGTGTTCAAGATTTAATCAAAAGGATTTCTTAATTTATTACTTCCTTAACAAACAATTTACTCGCAACGTAGTTTTCAGAGAGTTTTTACCTACCTAATTGACCTGAAAAATACATACTACCACACTGTTCTGAAAATTTAACGGCGTAAACGTTTAAAATATCACGTCATAAACGTTGAAAACCTAGCTTCTACCGCCGTCCTGCGGTGCGCGTTGCTGCTCGCCGTCGGGGGTTCGATTCGCCCGTCGAGAATTGGAGTTTGTGTTGTCCTTAGCATAAGTTAGTCTACGTTAGTTTAATTAGTTTGTAAGCCTTAGGGACTGACCCCGTAGTTAAGTGTCTCAAGATCTACAAACATTTGATTTTACTACCTGTAATCCCCTATGGCACCAAGTACGCAAATATTATTTTTTGTAATTCTGGGTTCAAAATGGTCTTAGTAGCAACGTATTTCCATAAAATGTTTCATCAACTATTTCACCCCCTAAATGCTTAATTTTCTGGAAATAACGAAACATGTATCTCTTTAATTCTGACCAGGAAAACATTTACGAGTTTATGTAGTTGTAGCTTCAAAATTGCCTTAATAGCGAAAGGTTTTCGAAAAACATCCCCTCTCCAATTTAACCCCCTTGATGGTCGAATTTCCAAAAATAGTGACACACTTATTTTTTAAATTCTAACTAACAATACATATACCCATTTTTGCAGCTCTACCTTCATAATTGTCTTGACAACAATGTGTTTTCGAAAAGAATTTTTGACCCGCAATTTTTCCCCATTAGTTGTTGAAATTCCAAAAATACCGAAACTCATGTCTTTTTAATCCTGATATAAAGTCCATATCCTAAGTTTCGTAGTTATAGCTTGAAATTTGAGTGAAAAGCAACATATTCTTGAAAAACAATTTTTGTATTTCGTATTTCACTCCCATATTGGCTGTATTTAAAACAATTCTGAAACACGTGTTTTTTTAATTCGAACCCTGAAATAAAATCCGAAATCTTGTATTTGTAGCTTCAAAATTGCCTATATTTTCAAAAAAAGTTTCATCCCCTATTTCATTCCCTTAAGGACGGAATATAGAAAAATCGCTTCTTAAATGACGCCTACAGGGTATGATTAACACTTTCTACAAATTTCAACTTTCTATCTTCAGTGGTTTGGGCTGGGCGATGAAGAGTCAGTCTGTCAGTCAGTCGGGACATTGCCTTTTATATTGCCGCGAGAGACCACGGTGATGCAGCTGTTGCACAGTGTACCCGGCGCCTCAACCAAACAATGTCACGTTGCAATGGAAATAGGCTTGACTTCGAAGGCAACTAAACGCAGCACTTATACTGAAAGCACGTTTATTACGAACTCAACATACACGCAGCACTGACTGCCTCTCAGGCAGAGTGCTCTGCTATTTATACACAGACAGAATTTACCAGTAATTAGAAGAACAGTTAATATAAGAAACAAGTAGAATTTACAAGTGAACATAAGAAAGATGTAGAACCTTCTGGAATTGTCAATTACAAAGACGACCTTCTGCTCCGCAGTCCGTGACGCTTTCCCCTGCGCCACGCCGGCAGTTGGTGTTCGTGATCTCTCGCGGCATGATTGGTTATGCTGTGAAGTTTTTGTTGATAGTACAAAGTTTATCAGGCTCACAAAAGAAATTTACATACCAGCGGCTATCATAAGCATTGCCGGTGGTCAAGGAGAGATTTGGATCACAAATTGTCACGAGCAGTCACAACTTATCCCCAAGGGAATGTGTATCGGGACAGTTGAACCAATCCAGGACGGTGAGCCCAACGTCATCAATGAAGACCCATGCCCTGCTATTAGTACAGACAACACCCTGGAGGAAACAAACGTGGAACTGCCAATAGGGCTTGGACTGACCAAGGAACAACGCCAGCGGGTGTTAGGTATACTACGCCAATTTTCGGGTGCATTCACACCTCAGCAGGGGAAAAGTCAGACGAAACGGCCCACGATAAAGCACCGTATCAATACTGGGGACCATCCGCCAATTAGCCAGCGTTCGTATAGAGTGTCGCCAGCTGAAAGACGGATAATTCGGGAGGAAGTGGAGAAGATGTTGCGAGATGACATTATTCAACCTTCGGAGAGTCCTTGGTCGTCTCCGGTGGTCCTCGTAAAGAAGAAGGATGGCACGTGGCGATTCTGTGTCGACTAACGGCGGCTGAACAGTATCACAAAGAAAGATGTCTACCCATTGCCGCGTACTGTGACACCTTAGACTGCTTGAAAGGAGCTACATACTTCTCAACTATGGACATGCAGACAGGTTACCGGCAGATCGAGGTTGACGAAGCTTACAGGGAGAAGACGGCTTTTATTACACCTGACGGTCTCTCTGAATTTAAAGTAATGCCATTTGGTTTACGTAATGCTCCAGCCACATTCGAACGCATGATGGACAACTTGCTTCGACACCTTAAGTGGACAACGTGTCTCTGCTATTTAGATGACATTGTCGTTTTCTCGAAAACATCTGAGTCGCCTGTCAACTGTGTTGAAGTTTGTTCAGACTGCAGGTCTCCTCCTCAATCCAAAGAAGTGCCTCTTCGTCGCCAAAGAGATAAAAATCCTGGGGCACCTAGTCAACGGAGATGGTGTCCGTCCTGATCCAGATAAAGTAAGGGCAGTCACAGAATTTCCAACTCCTCAGCACATTCGTGATGTGAGAAGTTTTCTCGGGCTGTGCTCATATTACCGACGTTTCATAAAAGGATTTTGTAACAAGGCACGTCCATTACAAGAACTTCTGCAGGGAGATGCCAAATTTTATAGGGATGAGGCAAAAGAAAGAGCTTTCCGAGCACTTAAGGAGGCTCTAACTTCCGCACCAGTGCTAGCCTTGTACGACGAGAATGCAGAAACGGAACTTCACTCAGACGCCAGTGGCTATGGGATTGGTGCAGTTCTTGAACAAGTTCAGGAAGGTGCCGAAAAAGTGATAGCCTATGCGTCAAGAGTACTCTCAAAGTCCGAGATAAACTACTCTACAACTGAAAAAGAATGTCTCGCGGTTATCTGGGCTATCAACAAGTTCCGGCCGTATTTATTCGGCAAACCATTCACCGTCGTGACAGACCACCATTCTTTGTGTTGGCTGACTAGCTTGAAGGATCCATCAGGTCGACTAGCAAGATGGGCACTAAGACTCCAAGAGTACGATGTGACAGTGGTATTCAAGAACGGGCGCAAACACAACGATGCCGACTGCCTTTCGAGGAATCCATTAGTGGAACACAACAGCATTAATGAAATTTCAGCTCTCACTGAATTAGATGACGTTACAGCTGAACAGAGGGAAGATCCAGCACTATTGAAAACGATAGATGCCTTGGAGAAAGGAGAGCCGACCAATGGAGAGTTCCAACTTATAAACGGAACATTGTACAAGAGCAACTACGATCCACTGGGCCCCAAATGGCTACTTGTTGTTCCAGCTCATTTCCAGCCAGCTATTCTCAAATATTTCCATGATGCTCCAATATCTGGTCATCTGGGATTCGTGAAGACCCTAGACACAATCAGACGCAGGTATTACTGGAAAGGTCTCTACCGATCTGTCAAGCACTATGTGAGTCACTGTAAAGAGTGCCAGCGACGGAAGCATGTGCCGCAATTACCTCCAGGACATCTCGTACCGATTTCACCTGCAGCAGCTCTATTCCACCGAGTTGGGATCGATCTTTTAGGGAGATTCCCGAAGTCGACAACCGGTAACCGTTGGATAATAGTCTGCACCTTACACGCTACGCTGTCACCAAACCTGTGCCGACTGCAGAAGCTCCAGAGGTCGCAAAATTCCTTGTACAAGACATTATTTTGAAGCATGGAGCACCATGTGTCATGATATCTGATTGTGGAAAAGTATTCTAGTCAAAACTAGTATCAGAGGTAATGTCACGGTGTAACATTGTCCACAGAATGACAACTGCATACCATCCTCAGACAAAAGGTCTTACGGAACGTTTTAATAAAACGTTAGCCGACATGCTGTCGATGTACGTCGATGTTGAGCAGAAGGATTGGGATACAATTCTGCCAGTCGTGACATTTGCTTACAATACCGCAAGACAAGACACCACAGGCTTCACTCCGTTTTTCCTGCTCCATGGCCGTGAAGCTGAGACGACAATGGATACACTGTTCCCGTTCCAACCGGACGACACTCAGGATGACTATGTTAAACAGCTCATCTCCAGGGTCGAAGAAGCAAGACAGCTGGCTCGCATACGGACACTGGACGCCGAGGAGAAGGACCGTCAGCGGTACAACGACAAGCACCGACCTGTTGTGTACAGCCCAGGAGATCTGGTATGGATTTTTACCCCTGTACGGAAGGTTGGACTGTCAGAAAAGTTATTGAAGCAATACTTTGGTTCGTATCGTGTCATATGCCGCCTGTCAGACGTCTCATACGAAGTTGAGGATTATGAGCCGTCGTCGAAACGTCAAAAACGAAGAGACATTGTTCACGTCCTGCGAATGAAGCCTTACTACGATCCTGAAGAGCAGGTAGACGACAATGGCTTCTTGTTCAAGGACTTTAAGGACGGTAATGTTCGTGATGAAGCCACGACAGGAACGTCTGTCGTCGATAGTCGCGGAGAAGGGAAGGATTCTCTTGAACTGTCATACAGAGGACCCATGACACGGTCAAGATCCAGGACATTGCAGCTGGCTCCACAGGGATCATAACAGCGGGTCGCTGTTTCTCCAGAAGAGGGAGCAATGCCGCGAGAGACCACGAACACTAACTGCTGGCGTGGCGCAGGGGATAGCGTCACGGACTGCGGAGCAGAAGGTCGCCGGTTCAATCCCGCCCACCGGCAAAAATTTATTTCTTTGTAACTGACAATTCCAGAAGGTTCTACATCTTTCTTATGTTCACTTGTAAATTCTACTTGTTTCTTATGTTAACTGTTCTTCTAATTTCTGATAAATTCTGTCTGTGTATAAATAGCAGAGCACTCTGCCTGAGAGGCAGTCAGTGCTGCGTGTATGTTGAGTTCGTAATAAACGTGCTTTCAGTATAAGTGCTGTGTTCAGTTGCCTTCGAAGTCAAGCCTACTTCCATTGCAACGTGACAATATACAGGGTGTTTTACTAAATGTGTTTGCCTCTATAACTTTTAAAATAATATATTTTAACATTTTTTCCAAAATAAAAATACGGCTACGTCCAATTCAAAATTTTTCCGGAGTTTCAATTCCCCCATTCGGATCTCCGGGGGGGGGGGGGGGGGGGGATTGTCTTGGGCAAAGATGTAAGGGGTAAAGGAATAAAAGCTGGGGAAATGGAAGAGTTTAAGATACTGATGGAAAAGTCACAGCTGAACATATTAGGCATCTGTGAAACTAGATGGGGTGGTAACGGTGATTTTATCTCAGGGGATTTCAGGATCATTCACAGTGGTAGTGCTCGATCAGGATGAAATGGCGTCGCTATAATTTTAAGAGGACAAAGGAAGAACAACATCTTGCACATATACCACTACAGTGATAGGATAATTATGATTAAAAGAACAATCTTTGGATATATATGTGATTACTGTTTACCTACCAACAACAAATAGTAAGGATGAGGAAGTAGAAGTAATATATGAACAAATTGATGACTTAATGAAACTGGTTAAGGAGAAGGACAACCTCATCGTAATCGGTGATTTCAATGAATCGATTGGTGAAGATAAAAAGGATTATGGAGTGACAAGTTAGGGTTAGGAAAAATCTAGAGGAGAAAGGCTGTTAGATTTCTTTGAACAGTACGAGATGATAGTCACCAACACGTCTTTTGAAATGCCCAAGAGAAGGAGATATACGTGTAAAAGTGCAGTAGATGTCGAAAGGTATAGATTATATCCTAGTCAAGAAGAAATTTATTAATCAAATAAAGTCTAGCCATTCATACCCTGGGTATGATATAGACAGTGACCATGTTCTAGTGATAGCAACTGTAGCAGCAAATTTAAGAAATATAAGAGAACTAACCAACACAGTAAAAGCAAGTAGTTGCGGACATGAAAGAATTGACCAATAACCTGATAGGTAACAGGGAAGGATGGGAAGGATTCAAAGAGACTGTACAAGTAGCTACTAAGGAACTAGTAGGATTAAGGAAACTAGAACCAAGGAAACCATGGATGACCAAGGAGATACTAGACCTCATTGAAGAACGAAACAGGCTAAGGAAAAAAGATTTCGATAAGTACAAAAGAGTAAAAAATGCAGTAACACAGAATTGTACATTGGAAAAAGAAAAGTGGATGCACGACAAACATAAGGAAATTCAACAAGATCTAAGTGAAGGTCAAACTGATAAAGCTTACTCAAAAATTAAAACAATGCAGACAAAAGAACAAAAACAAATATGGTCAAGAATAAAAACGGTGACCTACTTTTTGAATTAGAGGATGTATATGAAAGATGGAAAGAATATATTGAAGAACTATATGAAGGAGAATATATTGCTAATGAGGAGGAAATTCTGGAAGAAGAGAACATTGTGGATATCGATATGATAGGGCCACCTATATTCAAAGAGGAATTCAACAGTGCCTTGAATGATCTAAGTAATGGCAAAGCGACAGGCACAGATAACATCCCAGCGGAAATATTGAAGGCAATTGGAGAATCAACAAAAGAGTACTTATATAAACTTTTAAAAGAGTACTATGAAAATGAAAAAGAACCACCAACAGTAATAATCCCAAAAAAAGAAAATGCTATTGACTGTGAGAACAATAGTACTATCTGCTTACTATGTCACATTTCCAAAATAATGTTAAATATAATAAAATATCAAATAAAAAAGAAAATTGAGGCAAACCTGGGAGAAGACCAGATTGGTTTCAGATCTGGAAAGGGAACTAGAGAGGCGATACTAGCTCTAAGGATGGTATTAGAAAGACGAATTGGAGGTAATAGATAAACATACTTGACCTTTATAGATTTATAAAAATCATTTGACACGGTTAATTGGAAATTGTTATTCCGAACAATGAAGGAAATAAATCTCGATTGGAGGGACAGGAGATTAATCAGGAACCTGTATAAAAGACCGGAAGCAGAGATAGATGTGAATGGTGTGAAGAAGAAAGCAAAAATAAGGAGGAAGGAGGGGAGTAAGGCAAGGGTGCCCATTATCACAATATTTGTTCAACTTATTTATTGAAAACGCCACTGAAAAGTTGAAAAGAGCAACCAAAGAAATAGAAATTAACACTGTATCCGTTTTGCAGATGATATAGTAGTACCTGCCGACTCAGTAAAGGAAATGGAGTTTATGTTGCTAAAATTTGCCAAAATCCTAAGAGACTCTTAATCTAAAAATTAATAAGAAGAAAACAAAAACTATAGTAGTTCAGAAGACAAAAGAGAAAAGTTAATATTAAACTAGAAGATGATGTTCTAGAGCAGGTTGAAAGCTTCTGTTATTTGGGGAGCACAATCACTGACGACAATAAATGTATCACAGATATAAAGAGAAGAATATCCATGGCAAAGCAAGATTTCCAAAATAAAAGGAATTTACTAACAGACAATCATATAATCATAGAAAGTAGGAAAAAGTTTGCCAAAACTTTTGTTAGGAGTGTCTTAACATACGTATGTGAAGCGTGGACTCTGGGAAAGGCGGAGAAAAAGAGACTGGAAGCAATGAAAATGTGGATATGGAGAAGAATGACAAAAACAAGCTGGGTAGGTAGGAAAAGTAATGAACAAATCTTAAGAGAAGTGAATGAGAACAGAACTCTGCTAAATTATATAGGAAGAAGAAAATCAAAAATGATAGAACAAATAATGAGACAAAACCAGTTCCTAATGAATGTATTTGAAGGAAACGTTTTAGGGGAAAAAACCAAGAGGCAAGCCAAGAGCAACGTATTTTAATAACATCAAATAAGATATTGGGATAAAATCGTATGAAGAATTGAAGAGGATGACAATGGAGAGAGGGGCGTGGCTAAATCGCTAAGGCATAGCCTTTAGTTTATGATGATGACGATTTATACGATAATTACGAGTTTTCTCAGGTTTACTGTACTGTTGTAGCGTGTATTTGCTTGCCGGCCGCGGTGGCCGACGAGACTGCGGCGCGCCAGTCACGGTCTGCACGGCCACTACGTTCGGGTTCGAAGTCACGATCTGCACGGCCACTACGGTTGGGTGTTCGAATCCATCCCCCCTCGGGGAAGGATATTTGTGCCGTCCTAGTTCGTAAGCAGTTCATAAGTAGTTTGTAAGTTTAGGGACTGATAACCCCGTAGTTAAGTCCCATAAGCTATACAAACATTTGAACATTTTTTCGGGGTTCGAATCCCCCCTCAGCCATGGATATTTGTGCCGTCCTTAGTGATAACTAATTCATAAGTAGTTTGTACGTTTAGGGACTGACGACCCCGTAGTTGAGTCCCATAAGCGAAACAAACATTTGAACATTTTTATTTGCTTATTTATCATTAATTATAACGGTTTTAAGGAGGTATTAAGTTTTGATTGAGATTCGTTATATTTTGTTATCGTCAATTACGTTTAGTATGTGAACAGATGATGGATATGTAACTTTTAGTTTCCCATCGTATTAGATGTGTATAGTGTTCGTGTAGTGTATGTATGAAGTGTTAAGTTATATTTTGGATAGCTGGTTGATTGTGCTATGATATTAAAGTCCCTGGCTAAGGTACAAGTATGAAATGGGTCATACGGCCAAGCTAGATACAATTAGAAGTGTTACTGCACATTTACTAAGAATGTGGATGTTAACACAGAATATAAATTTGATTGTAGAGGTTTTAGAGTTCAGTCAGCAAGAAAAAGAGAGTCGGAAATTCACAAATGGAAGTGTTCCAAAGGGCATTGGTGTTTGTAGGAAGTGAGTCCGGTAGTTGACACTATAAAACAGCAATCTTGGATATAACGTTTCAAGTTTATTTCAGGTAATGCGGACCTTCGCAACTATTTTACAGTCGTGCGAAAACTGTAATGTTTCACCACGAGCATAGCTTCAGAAGAACAATGAATAATTCGTTGGCAGTGCAATAACCTGACCCAGGCGTAATAGCCAGTAAAGTACAATGGTAATAGGCTTACTGTAAGGCCGCTCAAAAACCACTTCGCTGCAGTCGTTAAATTTACGATTAATAAATTTCCTTATAGCTTCATTCGTAACAGCGTACTTACGCTTTACGCAAACAGTCGCAGAATGGAAATGCCAGTAGTATTGCCTATAAACGCTGTGTACTCTCGATCGTCATACTTTGAAATCTGTGTTATGAAACCAACTGTACACATCACATGCGAGAAAGGAAATTAAACTGCGGATATTTTTAATGCCTTCGATATGTAAAATGTGTTTTCAACAGCATATATTTGGAAATTTATCTCATCAAGCCCTACTGGTCCTTCCAACTTCTATAGACGATACCTTCGAATGGAAAGTACAGATTAATGGGGAAGCTACATACAAAGTTGATTTCTCTCGTCATTCGGTAATTTTCAGTGATCGTGCACAATAATTTTGTTACTCCAAAATTACTTTTATTTCACGGAATGCAACGCTAAGCACTTACACACCCCATTTCAATATGCATCTGTAACATATAACCCATCAGCAACATAAAATGTACATGAAGCAAGTCTCGCGTCTAATTCCTTCCACCTCAGAATGTTGTCAGATCTCATGGAAAATTAAGTTGGTTGTTTTGGTTAGTGTTCATGGAACTATCTAGTCAACAAATTGGCATAATTTATTATCTAATTAGTTATCTACCAAAATTTATAGCAACTCTATCGATTTTCTGCCACTCTTTTCCTAAAATAATCGTAATGACTTAACAGTCGAACCATAATATAATGACATAAGAATAAATATAATAATCTGACAATTGCACAGCAACATAGAGACATAATAATTTATATTCCATAATGTAACCAAATGTAATCACGGCCGGCCGCGGTGGCCGAGGTGACTGAGGCGCTCCAGTCACGGTCAGCACGGCCACTACGGTCGGGGGTTCGAATCCCCCCTCGGGCATGGATATTTGTGCCGTCCTAGTTCGTAAGTAGTTCATAAGTAGTTTGTAAGTTTAGGGACTGATGACCCCGTAGTTAAGTCCCCTAAGTTTAACAAACATTTGAACATTTTGTAATCACGTAAAAATGAAGTTGACTCACATATACATATTTTAAATATTAGTTTATCTTTCCATGCGTTTAGCAAGCCATCATATTTATTATAGAATTAATTATGGATAATACTGATATATACGCTAAAAATATTGGTAGATAACTAAAGAGATAAAACAATTATGACAAAGTGATGAATGGGTGGTTCCATGAAGACTAATTAAAATAACCAACTTGGTTACCCATGCCCATGAAATCTCACAACTTTTTATAACGGAAGTAATTTGTCGCGAAATTTTCATTTTGACACATTTCATGTTTGTGATGGAGTTTCATTTCTTTCCGTTGGAAAGTTTTATTTATTTATTTTATTTATTTTTTTATTTTTTTATCTTGGGTAACCTTTTTGTTACATCAGGTATGGATTTTCTTAAAACCAATACCCTGTCTCTTTTAGTTTATTTCAGGGATTTGATGTATCAATATTTCGTCTGTAAAGTAGGATATACTGTTAATGTTCAATCTTTTCATGTACTCGTACTGCAGCCCGTGGTTAATCACTATATATCATTTACCTTGTCTTGTATTTAGCATCTGAACTTGAGAACATTGAGTTTGCGAGTAAAATACACAGGTCAAACAATTTGTTAACCAATTTAGGTATCTGGGTTCTGAAATATTTTCATCGGCAGAATGAGCTACAATGGGTGTCGTCTTTCTGTTGGTTCAACGGAGTGGAGACAATAAAATTACGGCAATCGAGATATTGGTAATAATATGACGTCATATGTTCTTAACTATGTGCAGATGGTAGATTTTATCCACATTGCAATCGTTTTATCGCGGTAAAAATTACTAGAACTAAATCATGTTGAAATTGGTCAACTGGTTTAAGTGGAAATGTGGCACAATGTGGGGTTATATCGCTGTGTTTTTCGCGAATAATGTTACTTATCATCTCTTATCTGATGAAATATCTGTCGTTCGTGATTCTTACCAACACAGCGATTTTTGTTCTATAGTAAGGAATATATGAACCAAGTTTGGTTGAAATCGGTCCACGTTTAAGAGGAGACGTGAAAACACACGCATAGATAGACGTTCATACATACATACATTCATTTTTATGATATGTATAGAATACCCCTTTCATTCCAGTGTTGTTTCTGGACAACAACGTATTAAAAGTCGATTTATACCGTATTTTGTGCATCAGTGCTTCTAGTACGATATTTTCCGCTTGGTACGGCTTGTAGCCACTTCCGAGGCATTACTCTGTCCATTTTGGAGGTTGTGTTGCGTTGCCGTCTGTACGTGGCTGTGAGTGTGAGCGCGAGTGTGGTTCCCTTTATTATTCCAGCAGTAAATTGTCATGTCTTTGGTGCTGTGGCGAATGTTATGCTAGTATTATTGATCTATCAGTGTTAACCATCAACAAAACAAGTAATAAAATTCCTCGATACAAACGTCTGTGTTGTGTATGAAGTACAAAAAAAAAAGTTCGACCAACAATTTTAAAAACCATATTTTGTTGTTTACTGCACTGTATTAATACCAAAAACACTGAATTTTAATTTTATCCAAAGCTGTTTTACTAATGTGGGACGGAAAGGGTTAACAGACATTAGCAGTTTAGCACAACCACACAAACTAAGCATAAATGTTAGAAAGGGCTTCCTAATCAGAACTCATTTCTGAATGTTTGTTGTCTTTGCAAAGTTTGTTTTACGATCCGCGAAATGACAAATGAACATCTACCAGCAACAATCGGAATTCAAGGCCGGTAGAAGCGACACCTATAGTGTTGGTTTATCTTTCTGCGATATTGCTGCTGGCGCTGGTCGAAGTCCCACGACTGTACTGCGAATATGAACGCCACGGTATGCAGGACCTCGGCGGCTCTACGTGACTGGCTTCCGAAACTACAAGAATACCGTTCACCCCCGGGCTGATCGATCAGGCAGCCACGTCACGTACCTCGAAACCGAAAATAGCATCGTTGCTGCAAGACAAGTATCATCAAAGATCGTCCGACAACGTCTGAAGCACTAGTTCTCGCGGCGTAGAAGTTCTTCACATTCAGTGAAGCTCCTGTAGCCACAAAGATTCCCGAGGTAGTTCTCGTCGATGTATAATCAAGAGTTTTACGTAAGCGTTACTACAAGTGTTACAGTGTTACTACAATCGGTATAAAAGAGGCCACAAGCAGTTACTGACAGTATTTTAAAATTGCTTGCGTATCTATAAGAAAACGATCAAACCCATTTCGTTTGAGTGATATAAAAAAAGTCAGAAATCTGTAATGAAAGATATTTACAGTTTTGCTTGTTTTCTTGATACACGCGAATACAACGCAGAAAGCCTTACCAAAATTAATACCGAAACGGAAAAAAATTCAAGGGAGCAGCAGGTCCGTTACACGACAAATGTCAGCAAATTTGCTTACAGGATGTATCACAGTATGGAATTGCAGTACAAAAACTAAACACCATAAACAGGACCATGATAATGTGACGTTCCTACCTATGAGTTGGAATAGGACAGCCACAAGCTCCAATAATTAATACAAATTTCATCACTAGATTCTCCCCGGACTTAATGTTCCTGAGACTTTGATTTGATTTCGGAGATGAGGGAAACACTTCGTGGCATTCGCTTCGGAACTGTTCCAGAGATTCGACAGGTAGTAGACTGGTCCATTCGCACCATCAACTGAACAGGCACTGATAATGGCATACTACACCTTCCAAATAACAGGTGTAAACAGGTAACGATTTTGTAACGATTGTAAGTAAATAGTTGCCACTATTTAAGTTCCAACCCTCATATTCGACCTCTGTCCAGTCATTGCTCTGTGATTTGTAACTATATATATTTATTATGCAGTGTACCTTTATTGTAATAACTATTTTTATATTTGACAGAAAAGTTTAACGTTTTGCTTAATCTTAAATAGCACATTTAGCATATTCAGTGTACCTTTATTGTAATAACTATTTTTATATTTGACAGAAAAGTTTAACGTTTTGCTTAATCTTAAATAACTCATTTGAATGTATCTGTTCACAGATTACTACTAACTGTATTTGATATATCTTTAAGACTAATTGTGTAGACCAGCCATACGCTAAATAAATAACTAGAAGCTTACACAGAGCCTTGTTGACAACTTGGGACCTTGGCTTCTTCCGGTCTGTGCCACACTCAAAATCCTACCCGTAAGCTCTTACCAATTGATTTCGGAACTTCTATGACCAAGACATCTACATCTACATAGATACTCTGCAAATCACATTTAAGTGCCTGGCAGAGGGTTCATTAACCACTTTCATAACTTTTCTCTACCGTTCCATTCTCTAATAGCGCGCGGGCAGAAAGAACACCTAAATCGTTCCGTTTTCGATCTGATTTCTCTTATTTTATTGGGATGGTCATGTCTCCCTAAGTAGGTGGGTGTTAGCAAAATATTTTCACATTCAGAAGTAAAAGTCGGTGATTGAAACTTCGCAAACAGATCACGCCGCAATGAATAACGTCTTTCTTTTAATGATTTCCACCCCAATTTGTGCTACATTTCCGTGACGCTTTCCCCCCCATAACGTGATAAAACAAATCGTGCTGTCCTTCTCTGAACCTTCTCAATATCTTCCGTCAGTTCCACCTGGTGAGGGTGCCACAAGGGGCAACAGTACTCCAGGAGAGAACGCACAAGTGTGATGTAGGCAGTCTCTTTGGTGGAGCTGGTGCATCTTCGAAGCTTTCTGCCAATGAAACGTAACCTTTGATTCGCCTTCCCCACAATATTTTCTATGTATTCTCTCCAGTCAAATTTGTTCGTAATTGTAATCCTAGGTATTTGGTAGAATTTACGACCTTGATGTTTGACTGATTCATCGTTTAATTGAAGTTCAGCGGATTTCTTTTAGTGGTCATGTGTATTACTTCTCACTTTTCTTTATTTAGTGTCAATTGACAATCTTCGCACCAAGTAGAAATTTTGTCTAAATCGCTTTGCAGTTGCTTTTGATCCTCTGTTGACTTCACTAACCGATAAACGACAGCATCATCCGCGAACAGTCTAAGGGAGCTATTCAGATTGTCTCCTAAATCGTTTATAAACACGAGGAAGAGTAGGGGACCTATAACGCTTCCCTGTGGAACGCCAGATATCACTTCTGTTTTACTCGATGACTTGCCGTCAATTACAACGACACTGGTTTTTCCAGTCGCCTTAGGTTGAGCAGGTATCTCGCGAGCCAGGAGGTGCGCTGTAGGTGATGCCGTGATGCTTGAAAGGCACTCGATTCGGGGTCTGCTGCCATAGTCCAAGTACGCCAAATTGTGACAGACACTGTCTTTACGGATACAGTCGGATGTCCCATGTTGATTTATGCGGTAATTTCACGCAGCGTCTGTTATCACTGAAAGCTCTTCGCTTACGCCGCGC
This sequence comes from Locusta migratoria, assembly GCA_026315105.1. Classification (NCBI taxonomy): domain Eukaryota; kingdom Metazoa; phylum Arthropoda; class Insecta; order Orthoptera; family Acrididae; genus Locusta; species Locusta migratoria. The sequence goes on along the minus strand of CM048744.1, from coordinate 904,728,564 downwards.
CGGTCGCGGTGGCCGCGGGGACTGAGGCGCTTCAGTCACGGTCTGCACGGCCACTACGGTCGGGGATTCGAATCCCCCCTCGGGCATGGATATTTGTGCCGTCCTAGTTCGTAAGTAGTTCATAAGTAGTTTGTAAGTTTAGGGACTGATGACCCCGTAGTTAAGTCCCATAGACTCTACAAACATGTGTGTGTGCTTACGTCGCTACTCTCGGTCATTAACTGCAGGCTGTAGAACGGTGCGGTGTCCTTGGTGAGAGATAATGCGTAAAAATTGGTTTTTCGGCACACCCTTAACACAATGGTTTTCTAAGCACTTAATTTCATTAGTATTTTCAACATGGCATGTCCCATGCGTCTACCTCGAACTACAATTCCGCATTCCAATTCAGCAACGTTCTGTTTTCTGCAGTTATCATGTCGGAAACCTTTTCATATTAAACACCGGAGTACAAATGAGAACTCTGCTAATACGGCACACTTTTATACCTCGCACACGCGGTACTAAGGACATTAATTTAGGTTCGTAATGTTTTAAATCTAAAAATTAAGCGAGTATTAAATATGTTTTGTCCCACACGATGACGATACTTTATATTGCAGTAAATCTATTACACAAAAGTAGTATAAGATGCATTATTACAGTTCCCTTTTTACAATTACAAACAGAACTGATTAGACTGCGCCTGGAAATTGCTCTGTTATTAAAACGGGTGATAGAGTAAACTTAATATACACGTCAAAAAATATCAAACAAAAATTCAACTTCCCGGGACATATGTTGCCTCATAACATCAAAGACACCGAATATAAGAACTGATGTTGAATTAAATTCATGTCGCAGCAGGGATTTTAACGTCGAGGAGAATATTAAGTGTGTTTTGTGTAGGGAGACGTGCTTTAAGACAGTCTTTGCAGTTGCGGTATCCATAAGGCTGCATAAAGTGTGTGGATAAAGCATCTGCCTAGTAACCGTAAGAATGCGGGTCCAGTCCCGACCGCGGCATAAATTTTAATTCAACGCCTCTCCAGTTATTTAGGATTAAAAAAAAACTGTCCCATCACCCTTTACATAAAAATGAATAGGTACAACATTTCAGTTCTCTTTATAGCTTATGAAAAAAGAACTTGACAAATTGTACGAGAATGACATAGACGTGGAGACTGTTCATGATCTTCATACGTTGACCAAAGTATGCTGTATTGGATAAATACAACACACATGTGTTTGGGTTCGTATGACTCTATTAAAGTAATATGGCACAATGTAGTCTTAACATCGAACCGTACACGACTGCTTTCATAGCCAGCAACTACAATGCTTCTAATAGTACCTGGTGCTTGTGATACTATAGTCAAACGCCCCATGACTAGGGCAACATTTGCGAAATAATATCCCCAATGAAAAAAATATATATATAAATGATTAATATAGTAGCGTTTGCAATTTATGTACGCAACCCAGATAACTCAGTTGAATAATGTATATTCAAACACATGAATTAATTATTGTAACTTTTGCAATTGATGTACGCAATCCAGATGACTCAGCTAAATAATGTTTATTCAAACATATGAATTATTCCATTGGAAATGATCCCACACAACGGAAATGCATTAATGGTAGTAAAATCCTCAAATAAGTAATCATTGACGATGCTCCGACAGTAAGTCCTTTAGCGATGACGTAACAAGAAATAATCGTCAGCTCAAAATAGTTCTACCTTAGTCCAACAAATAACATATAAACACATGTAAATTCTCGTGCAGTCTCACATACATTGTTCAGTTACATTTCCGCAATGAATTCTGAAAAGATAAAACACTTAAACTGGCTCTCATTAGCCAATGCCAAATTTAAAGTCTCCAAACCGACCGTCCATGTAGTTTTCTGCTCTAGCCACTCTCGCCGTCCCCTCCAAAAGTAGCAAGCATGAAAGATTTGTCTTGACTGAACGCTTCGACATTAACTTATTATTTTCAAGACATTAAATAAGAAAAGGTAGAAACATTCAGGCACCTTGAGTCTGTATAGCAGCAGTAAAAATAATATATGAAATACATAAATAAACAGCCTTCATGAGCTTCACCTCTCATCCAACACAATGTTTACATAAAGTTACTAGCAAAATACAGATATACACTCCTGGCCTTTAGAATTGCTACACCACGAAGCTTTTCAGAGCATTCACACAAGGCTGGCGCCGGTGGCGACACCTACAACGTGCTGACATGACGAAAGTTCCCGATTTCTCATACATAAACAGCAGTTGATCGCCGTTGCCTGATGAAACGTTGTTGTCTCGTTAAGGAGGAGAAATGCATATCATCACGTTTCCGACTGTGATAAAGGTCAGATTGTAGCCTATCGCGATTGCGGTTTGCCGTTTCGTGACATTGCTGCTCGCTTTGGACGCCATCCAATGACTGTTAGCAGAATAAGGAAACGGTGGACTCAGGAGGGCAATACGGCATTCCGTGCTGGATCCCAACGGCCTCGTATCAATAGCAGTCGAGATAACAGGCATCTTATCCGCATGGCTGTAGCGGATCGTCCAGCCACGTCTCGATCCCTGAGTCAACAGATGGGGACGTTTGAAAGACAACAATCATCTCCACGAACAGTTCGCCGACTTTTGCAGCAGCATGGACTACTAGTTCGGAGACAGTGGCTGTGGTTACCCTTAACGCTGCATCACAGACAGGAGCGGTGATGGTGTACGCAACGACGAACCAGGGTGCACGAATGGCAAAACGTAATTTTTTCGAATGAATCCAGGTACTGTTTACAGCATCCTGATGGTGACATTTGTGTTTGGCAACTTTTCGTTGAACGCACATTGGAAGCGTGTGTTTGTCTTTGCCATACTGGCGTATCAGCCGACGCGATGGTATGGGGTGCCATTGGTTACACGTCTCGGTCGTCACAAATCGACGGCACTTGGAATAGTGGCCGTTACATTTCACATGTGTTACGCCCCGTGGCTCTACCCCCCATTTGATACCTGCGAAACCCATAATTTCAGCAGGATATTGCTCGACCGCATGTTGCAGGTCCTGTACGGGCCTTTCTGGTTACGGAAAATGTTCGATTGCTGCCCTGGCTAGCACATTCTCCAGATCTCTCACCATTTGAAAACTTCAGGTCAATGGTGGCCGAGCAACTGGCTCGTCACAATACGCCAGTCACTACTTTTGATGATCTGTGGTATCGTGTTGAAGCTGCTTGGGCATCTATACCTCTACACGCCATCCAAGCTCTGTTTGACGCAATGTCCAAGGAAAGAAAAACAGCCAAGTGGTATCGTTATATTAATGATACCTTCGTAGTATGGACACACGGAGAAAAGGGATTAGATGCTTTCTTGGTACATCTAAACAGTATCAATCCCAGGATACATTTTACAATGGAAAAAGAACTTAATGGCCAGCTTAATTTTCTAGATGTGTCTGTGATCAAACGAGAAGACAACACGTTGGGCCACAAGGTTTACAGGAAGGCTACGCATACGGATCGTTACCTTTATAAAGACTCCAACCACCATCCTAGACAAAAAAGAGGTGTGATTAAAGCCTTGGTCGACAGGGCGCATAAAATTTGTGAACCGGCTTACTTACAAGATGAGATCGAACATCTTCGAAGAACCTTTAAGGAGAATGGTTATTCCACCAGAGAAATAGACCGAGTTCTTCGCCCCACGACGGAAACTAAAAACAATAAGGAAACTCAACCATCAAAAGGGAAAGTGTTCCTTCCATTTATTAGTCATGTCACAGATCGCATTGGAAAAGTGCTGGACAAAAATGGGGTTGAAACTATTTTCAGACCTACCAGGAAAATTAAGGAACATTTAAGATATGTAAAAGATGCATGACACCATTTGGATACACCGGGTGTGTATAAAATTCCTTGCAGCTGTGGACAAGTGTATATCGGAACTACGAAACGAAGTGCCAACACTCGCCTAAGTGAACACAATAGAAACTGCCGCCTGGGACATATACAGAAATCGGCCGTAGCGGAGCATGTTTACCGATAGGGCGACCATAAAATTAAATTTAACGAGACCAGTGTTTTATCAAAACCTTCTCACTATTATTCTCGTACATACAGAGAAGCCATTGAAATTTACAAACATCGTAATAATTTCAATAGCAAGGAGGAAGGTGTTAAATTAGACAAGATTTGGAATTTAACGTTGCACAAGTAAGTTAACAATCGATCTTCCTCTATTAATAAGGTTGGCATTACCAGAGATAGTTGCTTAGCCGACGTCACGTAATATACTGGGGCGCCTCCTACACTGCCTATATATGCGGCGTTCGCTCTAGGCCCCGTCGCAGTTGCCACTTAGCCTTCGAAGATGTCTTCCGCAGCTGAAGACGAAACGTTAGGGGACAGTTTTATCCATCGACTACGGCCTACCAGCCCGGAAATTTTATGTGACGCCGGCCGTGAAAGCCTATATTGTATAATCTGCTAGAGCGTCCATTAAAATCTTAGCTGCCTTTCGCCTCATCCTCCTCCCCCCCCCCCCCAACCATCATCTTACGAGTGGATCTGATCGGCCGAGTTACCCAGTCCGTCTGTAGTATTACATTAAAATTTTTATTTCGATAAATAATTTGTTTACGATGCTTATCGCTGACCACAGCTTTCTCTGGCAGCTAATTACGTTATTCATGTATTTCTGTTTTTCATCTGTCTTTTATGAGCTGCCAAGAACGCATTTGTGCACTTCGTCTTTTATGTTTTACCCTTCGCTAAGATTAGACGTCCTTCAGGGACTTCCTTACTACCAAATGTAAGTGTGTGAGTTCGTTTTCCTCTATAAATATGAAAATATAGTTGGTACAATTAAAATCTTTTACTTATTTAAAATGACCCACCTTTTAATGATTCATGAAGTGTTTCTATTTTTCCAGCAGTAATCTTGATTATGTAACATGATGCTTGGAGCCATTGTTGGACTTGTATCTATAATTTACTAGATTTACTTCGAGATCTCATTATTTGTAATTTTCATGAATGCGACTTTCTAGTAATACCTGCAAAGAAATCTTCGGAATTAAACGAAATCCGATCGATTTAAAGAGCCTTTTGTCACGAAAGTTAAGTTAACATTTTCTTTTTAATCGGTCATTCAGTTACTACAATCTGCTCCAAGCCAACCAAGCATCATTTTACACAATGCAGCAAGAGTTTTTACAGCTTCATCTGATACATCCAGACAACTTAACATAATCATCATGGTAAGAAAGGTCATCGCGGAATCTGCTAGTTTCTTTGTGTAATATTGTGCTCAGGTGTTGTTTTCATTCGAAATTACTACTGCCCCAGAACTTTAAAGTCAGGTTCCGCTTCCTTTTTTGAGTCTTCTAATTATAAAGTTACCTAAATGTGTCAGATCCACCAAATTATTGTCTTGTATTATTGTACCGTTAGTGAACTTTAATAGCGGCTACGAGCAGTAACTACTACTCCAACACCTGATCGGAAGAAAGAAAACGCAATATTTCACGTCGCATTGACTTTGCTCATGTGGGGTTGTTTATCCCTCTGTGAAGGTTGAGATACATGTAATGATAAACTAAGGAACTGCGTTTATGATTAAATATACAGATTCAACGTCCGTGTTCAGCAGACCTTAGAATCAAGATGTTGCAACACTTTTTTCAAAATGTTCAAATGTTTGTATAGTCTATGGGACTTAACTACTTACAAACTACTTATGAACTACTTACGAACTAGGACGGCACAAATATCCATGCCTGAGGGGGGATTCGAACCCCCGACCGTAGTGGCCGTGCAGACCGCGACTGAAGCGCCACAGTTCCCGCGGCCGGCAACACTTTTTTTTTTCTTTTTCTTTTTATATTTATGTTTGTAAATTCAACAGTTGATGTGCGTAATTTCAATATTATTCGTAATAAGATGTACGGTGGTGTGCGCCAACGACGCTGGGTAAAGTACATACACACGTAGTGATGCTGTGGGTTGATAGTCTGGATGAGATGCGGTTTTCTCGCTTACTGGTGGCTGTCGTTCCGTTGCATAGACAGGGTTATTGCACTGGACCGTAATTCAAAACAGAGTAGTAAGTATCCAAATCAAGGTCAGCAGAATAAACAGATGTGGAGTTATCGTGACCTGTTCATCTCGAAATGTTTGGCCGATTTCCGTACCTCTTGTGAATGTAGCCATGCAGATTTGTCTCTGTGTTAGTGGTCTTGTTAATATTTTGTATGACCTTTGATGTTTTCCTGCCTCCCTGTTTGCAGAAATGCTACTTTTGTGCCTTCACTCGATCAGAGTTCCCGCAGGGGTCCACTTTATCGGTACTATAAAAGGCTATTCCTTAGTAGCAAGTCATACGTATCATTTGACTCTCTGCCCGTGTCGGGTTTGTGTTGTAAGGTAAGCCTTAAGGTAAGCTTTACATTATAAGGAATTATTATAAGGAATGCGCTTCATTTTGAACATATTATTCGTTTGAACCTGTTTATAGTGAATATGTAGTAACTAACGTCTTATGTGACTTAATTAATTATCGTGATACACAATATATGTAGGTAACTTAACTGTGAACATTTTCTGTCATTTATTTATTATCTGTATTGTAATTGTTTATGTATATTTTATTTTATTTGTACTTTGAATGTTTTCTAGATGACTTTGATTACTTGTTATGTTTAAATTTGTCGATGTAAAATACTTCTCTGTAAACGAGATCAAATATCGATCTGAATAGTAATCGACCTGGCTCCTTAGATCAGAGACTTTATTGTATAGCAGCGCTCGCCTTGGAAAGAGCAGGCAAGCAGCAGTATCTGCCGCCCCGTGACGTAGATCAGATGTTCGTACGCGGTCCGCGGAGTGCTCAAACAATATAAGTAAAAAAGTTGAACAAAGTTAAAATGATTTATGTATGAATTTATGTACCATTTATATGACAGCAGAGTACCACGTCACTGGACTAATAAATAAGTTAAATGCTATTGGTTGTAATTTACTGTGAATGCATGTTTAAGATTTGTTAAAATATAAGAATATTAGACAGTACTTTTGCTATCTTATTTGAGCCACTATTTAACCACTCATAATTAGTATGAAAATCCTCAATAATGCATGAATAATATTTCTACACAATTTTACAATCAAGTGAGTGTCATTAATTGTTAGAGACTGTAAAAATCATTCAATTGAGACAATTTTGCTAAAATTGATGGTAGAGGATAACAGACAGTTGAATTAATGAATATTTTTTTTTTATTTCGTGTTGCACTGAGTTCAACAATAATAGCCACCACCATATCTATCCTATAAAGAACCAAACTCGTACAATTGCCGTATGCATAGCATCAATTAAGACTGATTTACTTAAATTTCCTATTTGCTTGAGTGAATTAATTTTTATTAGATACTGACTATAGTGGTTGGACTGCACCCATTTGCCAATCACTTGATGTTAAAAGTCCTACTATTCATAATTTTCTAAATTATCATTACCATTAGCGTACTAATTGAGTCGTACGCATTGCACAGACGGAGTAAGTTAATTTCTGCTATCTGTGTGTGCACAGTCTCTGTAGGAGATTTTGTAAGGAAAGGAAAGGTGAGTGATCTTTTGAAAAGTTTGTCAGATAGGGCCATAGTATTTGTTAATCACACTAATTGTCTTGCTAAATATTTTCAAAATTTAACTACACCACTTGCATTAATCACGAGTTTAACGTAACCAACCACGAAATTAAGGTCAGGTTTGTTATGTTGCTCAAACATCACAACAGCCACCACAGTTAATAACACGTAAAACAAAATTTATTTTTTTACCTCCACTCACATTTTTCTTCAATAAAATAAACACTTTTCACCCAATATCCCCAACAAAAATATTTTCTTTTCTTACAAATGGCGACCCTTGCCTAGGATAGATTGTGGGCGGAAAATTATCGTTGGACCCAGTACTTAACTAACAATACTAATTACTTGTATAATTTAGTATTGCAAAAAATCTGTATATTGTGCTGTATATTACTATCTGATTGGCACTGCGCCGCAAAACTTTTAAACATCTTTATTTTTGCGTTGAAAATTGTATTTTTGGAATTTGAAAATTGTTAGCCATAATTTGACGTAACAGTCAGGTAGTAGTATGATCACGCGACAAGCAGTAGCCCGTGCAGCCAAACAAGCGATCTCAAGGACAACTGAAACAATGAGTGACGCAAATTGCATTTCAAAACAAGCAACTGCTTCAGACTTTGTAATTACTGATAACGACATGTCACTAACAGGTATAGATAGTAGAAGATCGCGAGATTCAATCGATCAGAGACTAACAATGAATGTAGGTCATAATCAGAATCTTATTGCAACAGAGCAGGAGATTAGCAATGAGTTGACAGATTCGCAAACTTACGTTAATGAACCGACAATGAACGAAGGAAACGAAAATAAATTGGAATCGCAGAAAGGAAATAGAGCTGAGAAAGATATGGTAGATGTACTTTTAAGAGCAATACAGGGACAGGAGCGAAAAATGCTGGAATTATTTCAAGAACAGAAACAGGAAACGTCAAAATTAATGCAGGAATTGGAAGAAAGACAGGAGCGAAGAATGCACGAATCGGAAGAAAGACAGGAGCGAAGAATGCAGGAATCGGAACAAAAAATGCAGGAATTATTTCAAGAACAAAAGCAGGAAACGTCTAAATTAATACAAAAATTGAATGACACGGCAAATGTTCTGCGAGAAGAAATAAAAGAAGGTGAAAAACGTATTGAGGAACGGATAGAACGCGAACTCCGAGAACATAGGCAAAAATGTGACGAACCTATTCTTGAAAGCGTACAGTCATTAGAAGAATCATTTAATGACAAAGTGCAAAAACTGAATTCTAAAACTGATGAAAGGATAAAAGGAGTTGAAAACGAAACCGATTAATTAAAACGGCCTTTGCCACTGAAAAGACGAGATGCGCCAAGGACACAAAAGCAATACAGAGCCAACTGAAAACTACGAATAAGAAATTAACTGAGCTTGGTAACGAAATAAAAAGGTTGCATCAGAATCTAAACGAACATGAGCGAATAGAAGAGGTAGTACAAAACCAGAGTACATTATCGCGCACAATAAGTATTGGACAACAATCAACACCGGCGCGAAGTGATGAAGCGATAGCGTCAGGCTCCGATATGCAGGTAGTAGATAATTGTCACCCATTAATCAGACAGGATGAATGTCTAAGCTTTGATCTAGGCCCAGAAAAGACGGTCCGACAGCTTCCACACGTGAATGTATGTGCAGAATCGGACTCAGTGTATGCGAAAACGGTGTCATACAATAACGATCGAAATACGTATGAACGTGACAAAGAAACAAAAACAAACAATATAAGCAGTAAATATTTGGTGAAATACGTGCAAGGATAAAACCCACCGACGTTCAATCCAAAAGGTAGACTGCATATAATAGACATTTTACAGGCAATTGAGCGTATGTTTTCCTCCAGAGTGGAATGACGACATGCGCTGTGAATACGTCATAAGTAATGTTCATGCAGACGTACAACTAGAGTTTATTGAAATGTATAATGAAAGCAGAAATTATCAACAGTTCAGATATCTAGTACTGAAGAAATATTGGTCTGATGCGAAGCAAGAAGAAGTAATTAGAGAAATTTATGAAGCCCCATTGTACAAATTTAGCATATTTAAAACAATGGCGGAATACTTCAAACATTACTGGTACAAGAACAAACATCTGGACAGCCCAATTAACGAAGCCAGCTATCTTAAGATAAAGAGAGCAAGGCTGCTTAGATGGATGAAGCAACATTTAGTTTGCACACGAGTGGCAACAGTCGACCAAATTATCGAGATAATAGAAGAATTTGATAAGCTGCAAGAGAGAGACGGATCACAGACGATGGGACCAGGAGAGAGAAACTAATAATGAAGAAATGAACGGAAGAAGAAGCAGTTATCAAACAGAAAACAGCAATAACAATAATGAGAGACCACGTGATTCGCGAAATGAAGACCGAAGAAGTGAAAGAAGAGACAATCGACAGCAAAGCAATTATCATAGCAGACAATTACATGATGATAGAAAAAGCTTTATTTCTAGAGAAAACAACGACTATCGGAACAGAAAACTAGAAGAAAAGGAGTGGGAGAAGACCGGCGCCAAGCCGAAGAACAATTACGACCTGCGCGGAGACCATCCAAACAATAGCGGAGGATTTCAAAGAATACATGATGACCGTGAAGGAGGTCCGCGTTATGAAAATTCAGCGACACGAGACAGACAAGTTTGTGCCATAAATATGCGCACAATGACTGAGGGCGCTATCGCAATTCAAAATTGGCAAAATTCCGACGTAACTTCAGAAAATGACAGGTCAAAACAGTTAAACTAAATGAGCAGCTCACTGCACCCCGATGTGTGGCTGCGATAATGCATATAGGGGTAAACAATAATGAAGATGTCCCGCAAATAACTGAGATGAAAGTAAGAGGAGACGAATATGAAGTGAACAATGAACGATTTTGGTTACAGGAAGAATACAAGGATTTAATTAATATTGTAGGAAACTTAAACAGCGACGTGAATCAAGTTAATTATTCCAGAAGCAAGCAAATGAATAATCTCAAGAAAACCAGAAAGGAAGATGTTGAATGTTGTCCAAAATTAAGCATTCTAGTAGGGCAGAAAAGATATGAAGCGCTACTAGACACAGGATCGATGATTTCCGTCGTGACGAGAAAATTGTATTTAGATTTCAAGAAACAAGTATAACACATTAAAGAGATAAAATCCGGAGGATTAAAAGTATTCGGAGCATTTTCTGACCGATATGTGGAAGCACACTCGAGAATAACCTTGCCATTCAAAATGAATGATCTTGACCACCTATTACACCATGAATTTAAAGTCGTGGATGGCGTTAACATACTCTTTATAATTGGATCTGATTGGCTGCGGCAGCAGGAACGTGTTGTTGATATCAGGAATAATCAACTAAAATTTGAAGTTGAAGGAACAAAGACTGAGCTACAAGAGGAACCTAAATCTGGCATAGTCAACATTAAATGCGTTGAAATACCAGAACAAAAAAGTTTAATGAGAACGTCAAATCAAAAAATGTTCAAATGTTTGTATAGTCTATGGGACTTAACTATGGGTCATCAGTCTCTAAACTTAAAAACTACTTATGAACTAAGACTAAGGACGGCACAAATATCCATGCCCGAGGGGGGATTCTAACCCTCGACCGTAGTGGCCGTCCAGACCGTGACTAAAGTCACCGCGGCCGGCAATGAGAACGTCCTCGGAACAGAGAGATACAAGTAAACGGTTTGAGTGGAAGAAGAAGGACCCCGTGGAGGATTGCGAAGAGGGACAACTGATTAATAAGAAATGTATTTTAGAAGTGGAGGATGAAATACCATATAATAAGATGATGATAAGCATTGCAAAGCATCGTAGTGAGACTGAAAATAAAAGAAAATCGGCAATAACAGTGACACTGAAAAATAGAGCGAGACTAAAGAAAAATGATGTATGCAGGAAGATAGCATATAATCGGAATCACAAAGTAAAAATAAAGACTCTCACTGACAGTGGTGAAGATGACCTTTACCACGACGCGAATTAATGGCGCGAATGAACTTGTTAAGGCCGGCCGCGGTGGCCGAGGGGACAGTCGCGGCTCGGCCGTCGCAGCGGTCGGACGCATGTGCGGAGCTCTCTCGCCGGTGTCGCTCACTGGTGTTTACATTCGCGCTTGCTTGCATTGATAAGTTATTAATTTGAAATGGAGTCACAATTGAGAAAGTATACTTTGAAGTTTGGTTTTAGTTTTGATGTAGACCGTCCAAAAATATTCTAATTCGACTATTGGTTCTTCGGAAAGTTTAACGGACCTGAAGAAGATCTGTTTGGTATGTCTTACGACTTCCTGTGCAACGTTTATGTGGTGAAACTGAGGAACGACGAAATCTGTCAGAAGATAATGACCATGACCAAAGGGAGTGCCGAGTACAAGACCAGCTCTGGTGAGGTGAGTCGAGTTACCATTACTTATGCTGGGTTAGGCCTTCGCACCGTTAAAGTTCACCTGTTACCGTTTGAGCTATATTTGCAATATATCGCGGAGGCTCTTTCGAAATATGGCACCGTGTATGGCGTAACTATTGATAAATGGGGAGGTAACATGCACTACAAGGTTGACAACGGTGTACGAACTGTGAAGATCGATTTGAAATGTCATATACCGTCCTGTGTGAATGTATTTGGATTCCGGGCCCTTGTTGTGTACGAGGGACAACCTCGTACCTGTTCTGCTTGTAATTTGCAGGGCCACCTTAGGGCGGAATGTCCGCGGAAAAAACCTGTACAGTTGTCTGCAGATGTAGACGCGGACGGCAGACCGCGGGCCCAGTACGCCACAGTCGCCAGCCATTTGTAACCGCGCGAGCGGAGCGCGGCCAACCTGCCCAGTGACGTCACTGCGGCGGCAGCCTCTGTCGCCGCGCCACAGCCAAGCGCACCCGCCGTACAAGATGACGTGCACATGTCCGACGCTCACGCAGCCTCCGCGGAGCACGCTCACTCCCCTTTTGTTTCCAAATCGCGTTCCGCACAAGACTACATCACTGACGATACCAATGTAGCAGAGTCTGTCACGAGAGACGAGAATGAGGCCCGTGAATCAGCGAAAGCCATCCGTGATGCCACAAATGTCCCTCCACCTAAGCCGTTGAATAGTATGGAACAATTGCAAACTGAAAAACGAGGAGACCCTCCCTCTCCTACACCTGCAACTCGTGATATTCCCGAGACAAGTGATTCAAATTCGACTGCTCCTGCACCTGCAACTCCTACTTCCAAGAAATCGAAGAAGTCGTCTTCTAACTTACCGAAAGATGCGACAGGCCGTTCGTCGTCTAAGAAAAAGAAAGTTCGTGTTGCTCGCGAAGGTGTTAAGGAGGCCACTAAGGAATTGCATATGGTAGCGCAGCGGGTAGCTGTCAAACTCAAAAACAACCAGTCGGAAGCGTCGAAAGTGGCCGCAGTTACTAGTGGCGAGCCTATGGAGTCCGACGACACGAGATAAAAACCGCCGGACCCTGTGTGGTTTGCGGACGATGACATGGAGGGTAATGAGGAACACTGATAAAGTGTTCAAGTATGTGTACGTGGATAAGTGGCATTCTATTGTTAGTGTGTCTGCTCCTAATCATACTTGTGCGTGCTTATGGCTACACACATAAAAGATAATCTAGTCTGCTAATTTTACGTACAACATTACTTCGATCAGTATCAATAAAATTGAGAACCACGTCAAACTTCGAGTCCTCACGGCCTTCCTGTATAATACTAACGTAGACATTGGGCTACTACAAGAACTCAGTGTAGAACCACAGGTGGCGGGATTTCTCACAATTGCGAACATCAGCAAAGAGGATCATACTGGAACTGCAATTCTTTTACGTGACGGAATCCCTCATTCAAACATTATACGGCTTACGAATGGACGCGGCATCTCCTGTAACATCAATGGCATTCATATTATCAAATTATACGCACCATCCGTCAGTAATCGTCGACAAGAACGCTCCTCATTTTACAGAACTGATGTGCCATTTCTAATTAACACCTACGCCAGTAACTGTATTATTGGAGGAGATTTTAATTGCGTAATTTCACCAAGAGACCAAACCCCGAATTTTAATAAATGTATCGAACTCGACCACCTCATCCAAGGACTGAAATTCCTCGACACCTGGGAAATAATCCACGGCGACCGCATAGCGTACACGCACATCTCCAACAACTCCGCCAGTCGAATAGATAGGATCTATGTTTCCGACGCCCTTCGCAGAAATGTAGCCAATAGTGATATTGCACCCGTCAGCTTTTCTGACCATAGTGCTCAGCAGTGCTATGTCAATCTCCAACGACCGCAAGTCTTTCGCGGAAAAGGCTATTGGCGGATGGATAGCGGTCTGTTGCGTGACCAACAGCTGCACACAGAAGTGCAACAGGCGTGGGAGCAGGCCAAGTGCTCTCAGACCAGGTACCGGACGACCATAGAATGGTGGCTATCTTGCGCCAAACCGAAGCTTCGAGCAACGGTTAAAAGATATGCTTCCCAGAAATCATACTGGTACAAACAAAGAATAGAATTCTACTTCACATGTCTCCGCGAGCTGTACCATTCTGCTGACGTTCCGATAACAGACACCTACCGCCGAATACAAAAGTATAAAGCGAAAATAACGAATTTGTATCGCCAACAAATGGAAAGCACGATCACAAGGTCGCAACCGAAGGACATTGCGTCGCAAGAAACAGCTTCCCTCTATCACACGTTACGGATAATGAAGCGTCAGAAAGCAAAATTAATCGAGGTGGTCGAAGATAGTGGCGGGAACGCAGTCACACAACAACGGGACATTATATCACACGTATGCAGGTACTACAGAGAACTGTATGACACCCATGAAATCGATGAAGCACTTTGCAATGAAGTCCTCAGTGAAATACATTGCCTCCTGTCACGTGAAGACGTTGCCACTCTTGAGAGCACATTTGTTGAAGACGACATAAAACAGGCCGTGTTCAACGCCGCGAAGCGAAAGTCTCCCGGACCTGACGGACTCTACGCTGAATTTTACCAACAATTTTGGGATCTGCTGGCCCAAACACTGACCAATGAAATGTGGCAACTCGACTCTGTTCCGGACGAAATTAAGGAAGGTTTTATTGTGCCTATACCAAAAAAAGGCAATAGTAAAAAGATCACCGAACTGAGACCTATCACATTGTTAAACTCAGATTTCAAAATCATAACGAGGGATGCTAAACAGCGACTGCAACCATTGCTCCAAAAAATACTGGGACCACATCAATATGCTGCAGTGCCTGGGCGCAGCGCGATAACAGCTGCCTGCGAGTTACGTGACATCATATGCACCCTGAAGCACAATCAAGATCCTGGCGCGCTTCTGTTCCTAGACTTCGAAAAGGCATATGACCGCATCAACCATGATTACCTTCTTAAAGTACTGACGAAGATGGGTTTTGGCTAGCGTTTCGTCAAATTAATCAAGCACTTCCTTTCTGATGCTCCCTCGCGTGTTTTGCTCAATGGACACCTGACAGACAAAATAACCATTAAAAGTTCTATCCGGCAAGGCTGCCCCTTACCCACGGCGTTGTATGCCATTGCAGTGGAACCTCTTCTTGTCAACATTAATTGTCGACCACAAGGAATCAACATAGGAGCCAAAAAGGTGACCTGTATTGCCTATGCTGACGACATCTGCTTAGCTGTTGAATCCACTGCAAACCTCATGGAGGTGCGGACACGATTTTACTAAGGTTACTGGTGCACAGCTCAACACCAGGAAGACGATACTGCTGAATATAGGTGCGGGAATTGGTGATGCTACGCACCGTGATTGGTGCGAGACAGCGACTGAACATAAAAGTCTCGGTGTCTTCTGGAGAGCCGAGCCAGATGCTATGGCAACAAAGAACTGGACCGGCATGCTGCACAAGATCAGGGCTACAACGCGTATTTATTCCTACAGAGAATTAGATCTGTTGCAAAGAGTTCATACAGTTAAAATCTCCATAGCAAGCAGAATGTGCTACCACGGCCAAATCCTGCCAGTATCCGACCCATTCGCAACAAGCATACAACAAGCGTTTTGTTGGTACGTATTGAGAGGCCATCTCTTCAAAGTATGTTTTGAAACACTAACATTACCAATTTCACGGGGAGGACTTGGTCTCATCAGTGCCAAACACAAGTATCGGACTCTCCTAATAAACCGTATACATAAAACCGTCACCACAACCACTCCGAGTTTAATAAAGGACCTCACATCTCTCTTGAGGCCATGCAGGTTCAGCCCTCCGCTCAACGAAGACTTGATACCGATAGCCCTCCGTCACATCCGGTATTACTACAGCGAATTCAGCTACATCCACCATGCCGACGACGTTTTCCCACCTTATACGAACGCCAAGATCTACGACTTTCTCACCAGAGGAATAAGTGACAACAGAGTAATACAGAAATACCCGAAAGTCAAATGGAACATCATCTGGAAGAATGTCCATAGCTCTCTACTGCAATCACGCATTAGATCTGCGTGGTACATGATCATCAATGATAAAGTTCCCACGGCCGAAAAGCGCCACAACATCAAGATGTGTCCTTCGGCGGCTTGCGCCACGTGTGGTCTCGTTGACACTTTACCTCACAGGCTCACCTGTGGAACAACGGGACAGTAATGCGACAACGCCTAGCGATAATCTACCGTACTGTTCCACACACCGTCGACATCAATGAATTACTCAGACCCGACAAGTTACGATATCCACGAAGGATAAACAACGCTGCGATTTGGATGTTAGGTCACACGGCTGTATACGCTCTTGACAATCGTCACGCCACCCTTGACGATTACCGAGCGTACCTCGAATACGAACACAGCACCATACAAGGACTCAGGGACTATAAGGACACATATGGTAACATGCTGCAAATTATGGTACAAATGTAACGATAGTTCAAGTTAGTAAAACTAAAAATAAAAAAATAAAATAAAAAAGAAACTAGCACAATAGAAACAAAGGAAAAAAAAAGTGACATGTACTACTCATGACCTCGGAAATTTCGGAGCACGGACGCATCAAAGTTAAGAGATGACAAACTGCACACACAACAACAACACATGTATGATGTTCTAAGAGTTACGTATAGAAGACACGGAATAATATCCCACCTTATCGAGAAGACGAGCTTTGAAGCACTGTGCAGACGAAACTACCGTGGGAGAAGGATTTTTATTTTATTCAATTTAACTTTTCTCTTTGGTTTATCATACGTTTTATTTATTTATTTATGGAGAACTCCAACATTTCTTTTGATTTTCTTATCGGGCAGAAGCCCAATAATTCTCGTCGAAGTATACGGCCTTCTGTTGTGGAAATAAATAAATGCGTTGGAGACTGAACTGTAACAAAACCTTTTGTCCGAATGGAAAACATTTATTTACTTTATATCCAAGGAGATGGATTTCAGTTACAGGCACTGAAGCCTCGCCAATGAAGGCGATCATGGAGAGCGAAAGGCTGGGCTAGAAGGGGAGTTTTGGAGGCCCACAAAAAAAGGGGGGGGGAAATGAGGTGCTCCAGTCACGGTCTGCACGGCCACTACGGTCGTGGATTCGAATCCCCCCTCGGGCATGGATATTTGTGCCGCCTTTAGTATAAGGTAGTTCATAAATAGTTTGTAAGTTTAGGGACTGATGACCCCGTTGTTAAGTCCCATAAGCTATACAAACATTTGAAAATTTTTTTTTTTTTTTTGAACTTGTTAGGTTGTAGATATTAGGATTCTTAAAAGGCATGTAGGAAATAGGATACCACCTAAATTTGTAACAATGTGTAGTGTAATTAATGTAATTACTCATTGTAAGTAATGTAATGTGTAATATGCTAACTCTTCAATGAGTGACCGTAGACTCTATACAAAGAGCGTCATTCAGGACTGCGACATATGTGCGCTGTGATATTTATTTTGTTACTGTATATAATGAATGTACTGCCAGAAAAAGCTTAGACGGTTGGACGTTTTCAGAAACGCCGACTGTGAATAACAGAGTGGAAGGAGGAGGTTTGCGCCGGCTACCGGACTACAGCAACACCTTCTAGAGTACAGGCCTGCGCGCATGCCCGTGACGTCACCAACTGAAGGCTGGCTGCCGTGCAAACGGCTGAGTCTGCGTCGGAACTTTGCTGTGATGCAGGCGCTATACGAACGTTTTGCATTTTAATGCGCCAACTGCGTCGGTATTTCCGTGCCTTCTTCTCCTACACGGCCTTGCAATTACACTAACGGAATTAATACATGCAACACTCGTTCAATTTTGTTTTGAGCCTGTGAAATTCTTTTGACAATTTTCAGCAAATATTCATCTGTCGGTCTTTAAGACAAACTGGAAAATCAAATTAGTTCTTTGCCTTGCCTCGGACATAAAACTTTTCCTGCAATAAATTGTCACTGAAAAGCAACAAGATACCGATATTTACGATTTTAATGAAGCAAATTGGTTCTTAGAATATATAAGGATTTATTTTTCGGTAATTTTTGAAACCTTTGTCTCCAGGTATCACTAGTAAAGTACTTACTACTTATGAAACTCAGATCATTTGATGGATTGTATCGTCTTCTGAGAAAATATTCATTAAATAAATTAAGAACTGTTACAAGGATCCTACCTTTCACTTATTTTCCAGAGCTGTAGAAACTTTATTTCTTTTGCAACCTTGATGAGAAATGCTACCAGAGTTCCATTAATTTTTCTAGTAAGGAACTTAAATCGAAATTGTGTATCGTATATTTCTTTGTTATAAAAACGCTAAATACTTTGAAACAACTGTTTATTTCAGTAATAGCTATTTTTGTGTAAACAGCCAAAATGATTTAGTAAATATGGTAGTTCTAGTATTGTTCAAAATGATTTAATAGCTCTTTTAAGATAAAAATCCAGGCAAGTAAAAATCATGACAGGAATGTTAAGGAATACTAAACTTTTTTGAAGCACAGAGTGAACAGAAATTTATTTTTAACACTGAAAAGTTATAAGACAACATGCAGCAGCAAACCATATAAATATTTGTACAGCAACAAGAAACTTGGGAATTAAGTACATCAAGATGTTTGACTTACAGTAGAACCAAACTTTTTCCCCCTTATCAGAATGATATTAAATTGAATGTGATAAAATGTTTTATTTCTTAAATACTAAAACCACAAGTATGTTCATCCAATGCAATGCAGAAATGGTGATGTGTTACCAGTACACAATCAGTGAGGGCCAAAAATTTAACTACATAATTCCTTGTAACTCTGCCACAACACACTGACACTGCAATATGATTACTTAATGTAGGCACACCACATAAAAACCAATAATGGCAAACTCAGAATATGTCATAAGTTATTCCAGAAAATGGACACATATTTCATTGTCAGGCATACTGATAACTGAAAGTTGGTCAAAACATGCAGTGTACTCTTAAATAAAACTATGCTGTCTTTAACTTTGTGGAATACATCAAAATACATTCTGATTTTTTTCATCAAAACTTAAGCAGCTGAAAGTTGTGATTACTATACAGTATATCTACAGGAAACTGAAGAATCAAAAGATATTACTGTACATACATTTTATGCACAACAAAATTTAACAGTACCATACAAACATAAAAACTGGAATAAAGTTCCAGGTCATTGTTATAATTTATTCTAGTTCTGTCAGTCTAGAATACCATGACAGATTTGTTTTCTACTTTACTAGGAATTTAAGGTACCATATGCCATCCAACCTTAATGGAAATAAGTAGGAAATCACTATACACACATATTTCGTTTTGGACTATATGCCTGATTTCACATTATGTCTGACTGATGGTCAACTGACAACAATAAAACAGCTTCATCAGTTATCTTTAGTTAAGGAAGAGAGAAAGTACAGTTTTTCAGAATCATGAGTCCCAAGTCACGTATCAGAGAGAATTTGCTACATGAACAATTGAGGAACTGTGTTACAGACACACAAGAAATGAGAGCTGTAATTTCCTCCAAAAAATATTCTTTTAAAAGTGCAAACAGAGGAAATGTAGCCAGCATGCTTGCATTATAAAACTTAAGATGTTACTTTCTGACTGCTGTCTGTCAGTAAGACACCACAACGTATATGAAACAAACCAGAAGGGTAACTAACTGCATCAGAATATTCAGAGTCAATTATGTAACTTCTAGTTCACAGACAGTCCCAAATTAATGAGTTTTTAAGTATTGTAGAATGTAGATGGATGAGAATGTTGTCTGAAATACCTAAGGATACACAAATGCTTAGCATTATGCAGTAAACAAAACTAGCAACTAGGTGTTAGAAACCAAATGTTGGTTAGGTTTCTTCCCCTCAAAGCAACTCTTTCTCCTGTCATTATTTCTTATTTCTATACTTCTCAGGAATTGCATAAACACATAGAAAAAGTGACCTCTCCTTTGTACATCATTTCTGATCACTATCAAGATTTTTAGCAACTCTAGTCATTAAAATAAGACCCTCCATTCAAAAAACATTAATATCAAATTTGTTCAATACATTTTTGGCATAACTGAAAGGGGGGAGGGGGTACCACATGTCAGCTTTGACCAAAGATGTCATATGGATGACAATTAGTGAACATATGTGTCAATTTACATTACCTAAAGCAAACTGTTTCATCAATGTAGTGACTCATTCTTGATCTACTTATCCAAATCATGATAAGGCAGCAATCTGTATTACTGAATAAATTCTGTGAACTTGACTATCATGTCATTTGTCAAAGATAATGGGTGGTATCCCGATCTTCAATTGACCCACCTTATCTTTTGCAGAAGGTCTCTTCTCACAGGACAATGTCTGTTAAGAATTACTTATTTTATTTTAATGGGAATTTCATTTGCACCACTGTAGAACTGCTCCGTAAAGAAAATTGCAGTTTTTAGGTTGACTGCCTTGCTCAGCTGCTCTTTTGTTTCTATGTTGTTAATTTGCCACAAAGGCTGTTTAGATGTTGGAAAATTACTTGCGAATCTCTGAAGTTAATCAGAGGACATTTTCCTGGAGTACTACATCAAATTAAAACCTGTTGATCCCCTATCAATTTCAAGTATAGGCCTAGCTATGCGTATGATCTACATTTTTCTATCACAAACATTTTTTTGTAACTTGACATTTTTATTCCTGAAATACAATACTTTACCATACCATATGAACATTGCTGTTTCACTGTTCTTTTTAAGTCTTACGGTCAAACTACTACCGTACTTAGTTTGAAAATTCCATCTGAGGTGTATTTAGAGAAAAACTTAAACAAGATCCTATTATGTAAGCAGAATATTGTTTAAAATAGCATTGTTTAAATTGTGAAGGATGATAGAAAAATGAGCACTTGAATCCAATAGAAATGAAAACTCAAACATTAGCAGGAAAGAATAAGACAGAAATAGTGATACGGAGCTAAGACCAGTAGACAGGAGAGAGAAAGCAGGCCAGATTGTAGGATACACCACTCTGTTCTTGTTCACAGTGTGAATAATGGTAATGCCTTTGCTAATGTAGTAGGGATCACAGTACTAATGTAGACAAGTCTTTTCTAGTATGGCAATCAACTGATAGCCAGAAAGATGAAATTTGAGAAACTGGTTATAGTGACAGACTGATCTGTAGCAGAGCCCAAGCTCAAGGTTTGGTCGGGAGGCAAGAGTTTGTGAGTTGCCGAACCCAACGACAGTGAAAGCAGAAAACCTGGTTGTGATCAGACATGTTATGTTAAAATCCAATTTTTAAAACTAAAGCAATGGTATTCTCTAAACACAAATAATTTGTCTTGACATGTTAACTTCCAATGACCATTCACAGTAGGCATTACTACCATACACATAACAGTAGTACACAGGCTGCCCTTTCTAGAATTTTATCACAAAGTATCTCCAGATAAATATTAGCAGTATATGTCATAAGGATATGTGTTTGTGATGACATTAGTATGACTGAAATTCTATGTCTTCAGAAAAAGGATTATAAATAAAGAAACATTAAGTGCTTTTCAAATTGTTTTTTTGCAGTTGAGTGCCAACCTTGAAAAGATGAAATAGCAGTGACTAATGCTTTTGAAGACTATGTAAAACACATCTGACACATACACATCAAAAAGGCACAACACAAGAAAAATGCATGAAAGAGAAGCAAAATATAGTAGGCCTATAACACTAAGAAATTAATATGTCTTGTACTGCCATTCATGACCAATTTAGAGCAGCAGCAGATATCAGCTCTAAAGTAATTAGATATTTACAGTAAGAAAGAATTGGTATAAATAATGATGAATAAGTCAAAGAAAAATAAATGACAGTTTCATTACCAAAGCTCAGAACCCATGCAAGGCAACCACTTCTTTAGCACAGTTACTGGAAGAGACAAATAACAAAAGAAATCCCTTATTTATTTAGTATTGTTTCCAGTTTTCTCTTCTTACCACCTTTTGATGTTATGCCTTGAGTGTTAAGTTTTTGATTGCAGTAATTTTTCAATAATGAATTTGTTGCAACCCAGATAATCATTTTGAGAATATTTTCAGATGTATGAGTGCCACACAAATCAAGCTGATCAAAGTTAGAGGATAAATTGTGTAGAATCAAACTTGTAGCCTGTTGTCTTTGATTTTGTTCCTGCAGGAACAGTTTTTCATATTCAGGACCAATGAGCTTTGAAATAGTGATATAGCTGTACATGACAGCATTAACAACAAATGGACGTGGGTAGAGTAGGCCTCCCCGATCTAAGTTTCTAATAAGCTTGAAGGATTCCTCATAATGCATGATTTTTTGGAAAACCAAACAATCCTTGCATATATCACATTTCAGTTTTTTTATGACTGAGTATGCACAGTAGCCTCAGAGATATGTAATTACGGGCAAATAACTGCCAACATCAGTGATGTCGGACTCTGTCACAGAGAGAGATGCAAAGTTGTTAGAAAAGGGAGTATTTTCTGAACTGTATTGCTTCCAGGGTTCTAAAACATCAAAATAATTAACTTTGATTTCTCCTTTTGTTTCAGATCTTAATGAAATCCTTAAAATTGTAGAAAATCTTAGTTTTTTCTCAACTTCAAAAATTTGCCTTATTGAGACATGGTATTGTGCCCCTGCCAGTTGCCTGTACTTACCAAACCTGTCCTCAAGAAGGTCAGTTTGAAATTTTCCAGGCAAAATGTATTTTAATGCAAGTTCATCCACACAGTAATTTGTGATTTCAATAATGGAATGTGTAGACAATTTCAAAGCAGATAATGTTTCTTTTGAAAGGATGCCTTCACCATTTGCTAACTCTTCCCATTTATCTAGCCAAATCAAAAAATTGTTTAAGAAGATAAATTGTTCATCTGTGGTTGAATTAGACAAAGGTTCTTGCATTTTATCCCTCTTCAGTAAGCCTTTGTAAGGAGCCTTTACATTTAAAATTTTCCACCACAGAGAGATGATTCTGATGAATTCTGCTGTGCCAACATGTTTGCTCAAATTATTAGATGGACCCAATGTCTTTAATGCTTCCACAATGTAGTCATTGAATATTTGGATCACTAATTTCACATTTTGCTTTTCTAGAGAAGAAGGATAGAGAGCTTTCAGTGATAACCCATAACCATATTTCAATAACTTGTCTGATTCTAAATTGTACAATTTTCTTACTTCTGAAAATGAGGCTTCCAAAAGTGAATTTGAGCTGCCATCAAATGGAGGAAATCTGAAAGAACATGCATCAGTTTTCTGGTTGAGCCAGTTATTTCTGATACATTTCAACAAATGCACAGGATCAATAACAAAAAAAAGAGGCCTTGAGCTATCAGCAGGATGTGGATACACAATACTCAGCTTAGGCTTGTTTGAGAAGAATGTCATAGCCTTCCTGTTCACAGAATTATTATCACTAACAACTGCAAGCACTTTAAAACCTACCTCTTCCAAGCCAAGAACTACCTTCTTCAAAACTCTGTGCAACAGTTCAGCGGTAACAGTCCGAACAGGCAAAATGTGTACAACGTCTTTGTATGAAGACATTATGCTGCTAATCATAAATGTATGGGCACTAGAAGCTAACTCTTGTGAATCAAAGGCATTTCCAACAACATTACCCCCCTTGTAATCAAGATATTGCTTAATATATATCTCATCAACCATTAAAGTTACAATCATATCTTGGGACTGCAATAGAGGAACTTTATTCTTAATGTAGCACAAGAAATTGCTGTCCAGTTTTTCCAATTCAGGGCCAACATTTAGTGAAGAACAAAGTCTTCTTATTGTGCTTTGATGAGGCATTAATAAGTTTCCAGATTCCCTCATGAACCTATAGGCAGCTGGAGAAATAATTTGAACAAGAGAAAAAAACAACAAGTCCTCTGGTTTGTATCTTAGTCTGTCCCTACTACTCAAAAGATGTATTTGAGACTTTACAAATTGAAAAAAGGCTTTATCATCACTGCCTTCAATTAACTTATCTAAAATATTTTGCATTATCTGTAATAAATGGTGTTTATCTTTTGTATCTACAGCTTCACAGGTTTCAACACATTCCAATATACTTTCAATCTCATGAAAGTAGTTTATTTTGCAAGGAAATTTGTACTTGTTCTGGATGTTACTTATTAAGACTCCTTTATAAAAAACTGACACTTGCAACTGCTCATTGACAACAACGGAATAATGCAACTGAGGTACAGATCCTGGTGTCTCGATATTGACAAAAATTACACTGTCTGCTTTACCAATCATAGTCCAGAATGAAGAAAAGTTGATTTTACGTCCCCCTGTTAAGTCCAATATACATGAAATTTTATTTTCACTGTCGTACTGTTCGGCTGAGGTAACACTTTCATTAAGAGCTTTCTGAAGTTGTGCTGCTTCCACACGCATTCGCTTTTCATCAGGAGATTCCCGGAAAGCCAACTGTGACGACAAATAGGACGGACAACCAGGAAATATCGACGGAACACAGCCTTCTTTTATCCTCGGTCGTTCCAGGTTTACTGTTAAAATCCGTCCTGTTTTCTCATCAAAGTGTTCGGCAGTCCATAGAATGCTTTCCGTTTGGAAATGTTTGTGGCAAATCTGTAACAGCACATCACCAGCCAATGTAACTATCCTTTGTCGAAACATTGTATGGCTACCTTAGTATTAATGTTGTCCGCATTGGTGTTGAATAAACAAATCAGTTACACACTTAGCGCCATTTACTCACCCTTGAATGCTCAGTAGGCACAAATCCTTTCCTCGGTATTGCAGCAATCCAGCGATTTCTCAGGTTCTCACATTTGGGAAATCGAAAAACGTGCACTTTTATTCCTCCTTGAGAGTCATAATTTCCCTGGCAGTAGGGAACGCAGCACTTGTACCCCATACTTCAAATAACTGCAGGCGATACTATATGAAAGGTAATACTTTACGTAGCACACGCTTTCAACACAACACAGTCGCGGACAGAACCAGCCAACTGTTGATGACGTCACGTGCCAATATGGCCGCTATGCGTAGGCCTTGTATTTTAGAAGGTGTTGACTACAGTCGCCTGCGGCAAACATCAATACGCCGGCAGCTGAGTCCCGGAGCCAGCGACAACAATGCCTTCCCTCGACTGCAAGCGGCGGCACCGCGCCTCAAAGCAGCACCGCGCCTCGCCCACGCCACCGCTCGGCGGTACAACAAAGTGTGAGTGCAGTGTTTAAGCGAGTGGAATGCGTGTGTCAGGTAGCTGTGTTTACACACAGTGTAGCGGGTGCCCGTTAGCTGTCAATCTAGACGTCATCGGGCAGAGTGCTCTTCTATCTATACTCAGGCAGAATGCACGAGAAATTAGAAGAATATTAACATAAGAAACATGTATAAATTACAAGTAAACATAAGAAACATGCAGAACATTCCAGAAATTATAAATACAAAGAAATAAATTAATGCCGGTGGACGGGACTGAACCAACGACCTTCAACAAGGCAATCGGCGACTCTATCCATTCCCCCACGCCGACAGTCGGATCATTTGTGGTGTTGCGGCATTGCCCCCTCTCCTGAAAAAACGAAGACCCGTTGTTAGATTCGCTTTGGAACCAGCTGGCCTGGATTTTGATCTTCTCAAGAGTCCTCTCTATGGCAGTTCTTCATTCTGCACGATTACCGACGACGGACGTTCCTGTCGTGGCTTCATCATTATCATTACCGTCCTTAGTGTCCTTGTATAATAAAAAGCGACCTCTGTACGTAACAGAAGCCTTGTTTTATCACTAAAATTAGTAAATGAGGTCCTTGTGAACTACTGGTTACTCCCTGCTACAAAGCCCTCACCCTGGCCCAAACTGAGAACGGACTGGTTTCAAATTACTTCAGTAACAGGAAGTTAATACTACAGTGGTCAATATACATAGCAGCTCACACGTTATTACACACATACGTTAATAAGCAGGCCACCACAATTAAAGTTATCTTAGAAAGGTGGCTAAGAAAACATTTATGGCGCAACGGAATTTAGTCTTAAATAAATTGCATCTGATCTTGTTTTCAGCATTTGTGAAGAACAATATTAATTGAAAGAGGGAAAATGCTGTAAAATTATAATTTATAGGCAACTTACCGATTATGCTGAAGTCAGACTTGTTTATTCAGATATAAAACAAGCAAAATGAGGAACCAATTTTGTTAATACAATAAAATGCATCTCTTACATGGATTAATGCTGACGGTGCCCAGCCTAAATTATACATGAATTAACGCCACTGTGGGGAAGGATTCACAAACAACACTCATTCTCTCTCACACACGCAATACCACAGCGAAACTCACCAAAAACAGCGTGCTGAGACGAGGCGGAAACAGGCGCCGCGATCGTAGGCAAAATTCAGCAAGTCGAAGGTAGCACAAAACACAATATACAAAAACACTTTGAAGCTGGCTCTGGTTTGTCGTGCCTGAGATGGTGCGTGTGTATAGCCAAGTTAAATTACATCTGAATTGGACCGGGAGCAAACACGCTAACGGCACGCACTCCACTGAAGGTGAAGTGGTTGAAAATCGGATTTATTATATAAAATCAAGGTGGCATCTTAAGTTGCAGTCTGTTAGAAATCGATCTAGGTACTAGTTTTATATGAGAAGTGGTGTGAATTCAGGCGACTAGCTGCAAACCCCGGAAGTCGGAACTCGGACCCACGTGGTTCCAAAAACCGATAAAATTGAATAAATTCAGTTTCCGAAAAATATAGAAAATTATCTACAGCATGCAATCAATAGAAATGCTTAAAATTATATAAAGAAGCGAATGAAATACACCTTTGCAGATGGTCGCCTCGCTTAGTTTTTCTGGGCGCTGCGGCTAGGGGGGAGTTGAGGGTACCTCTGTATGGCGTCGGTGAACGTCAGCGA
The DNA here is from genome assembly GCA_026315105.1 of Locusta migratoria. Lineage (NCBI taxonomy): Eukaryota > Metazoa > Arthropoda > Insecta > Orthoptera > Acrididae > Locusta > Locusta migratoria. The sequence goes on along the minus strand of CM048744.1, from coordinate 904,701,506 downwards.
TGCATCGTGGACCGACCTCGTCCAGGGTACGGCGATGGGCTTCTTCCCATAGGTCGACTGAACTCATCAGCAGGTGATTGACTGGGATAGAACTGCTCTGATGGCTGACGTCTTGCGGCAAAATAATCGTCGAATACTCGCCTTCTCTCTCTGCAGTAGCGTACGACGTGTCCAGGGCGCCCACAGTGGAAACACAGTGGTGTGTTATCTTCTGTCCTACAGACATCTGTTATACTGTGGGGCGTCATAGTTGGCAGGGTAGTTGGTTTTTGCCACGTCGGTCGGTTCCTAGGCTTTCGTTTAGCGGCTGCAGCATAAGTCATTGTAGGGCGTGGCCATTCTTCAAGTCGGGTGCGACTGGTGGGGCGGACAGGTGCTAATGTCTGAAATACCTCTTCCTCAGCGGAGTCGGCTTCCTCGTTACTTACAGGTCTTACATTCATAGCCATAATTTGATGCTCGCTCGGTCTGTCCCGGCTACCATAAAGTGTTGTAAGTTTCCTCTCACAATTTGTCTTATAAGATAAGCAAAGTCATTCTGGTCTTCCAAAGCGGCCATAGGGACTACATTGGGGAATCTGTCTACTTCTTTCGTCCAACCCTCTCCTGATGCATCTATTCAGTCCGCTGACAGCACTTGATGAACGCTTCCGTCGTATTGACGTCTTTTATCAGACTGCTATACCCTTCATCAGGTGCGTGATTTTGCCGGCCTCAGTCATATTCGGATTGACTATGTTACACAGGGCCAAAACATTCTGTATGTACGACTGTATCGGCTCACCATGTCGTTGGGCCCGGTTCTTCAGTTGTTCTTCCGCCGAGTGGATTTGTTGCTGGCGATCTCCAAACGTCTTAAGTTCCGTCTGGAACGTTTCCCAGTCATTCAGTTTGTCTTCGTTGTTCTCGAACCATTGCTGGGCTGTTCCGTCCAGGTAGAAATAAACGTTCGCCAAGTACATTGTAGATCCCACCTGTTGCACTTGGCGACTCTGTCGAACCCTTTTACCCAATTGTTGGGGTCCTGTCCAGCGTCATCAGAGAAAACCGACGGGTGTCAGATGTGCAGCTGGCTTATCGCTGGTTTTGTGTCCATCGTTCTTCTGATGATACGGACTTTCGGAAGGATGTACTGGGTATATCCCTTGTGTTCCAGTTCTAGTCCGTGTAAGCGACGGCTTTTACTTTGCCTAATCGTAGCCATAGTGATGCAGCTGTCGCACCTCCAACAAACAATATCGCATTTAAATGGAAACAGGCTTGACTTCGAAGGCAGGGTTGTCAACTGAAGCAGGTTTATTGCGAATTGAAACATACACGTTGCACTGACTGCCGCACGGGCAGAGTGCTCTGCTATTTATACACAGACAGAAGGTACCAGAATTATAAGAATATTAACATAAGAAACATGTAGAATTTGCATGTGAACATAAGAAACATGTAGAATATTCTGGAAATGATAAATAGAAAGAAATATTTTTTTCCGGTGGACGGCATTGAACCGGCGACATTCAGCACCGCAGTCGGTGACGCTATACATTGCGTCACGCCGGCAGTCGCATAAATTGTGGTCTTGGGCAATAGTAATGTTATATAAAAAAATTGTACACCAGCCCGTAAAAGCGGCTATCGAAATATAAGTTACGCTATACGTCCAGAGATAATGTTTATGGACAATACCATAGACGTTACAAATTCTAAGCAACTATATCTTTGCTGCTGTCACTATCATCTGTTAAAAAACCATCCGCCTGTTCAGCTGTCATACTACCAGTGGCGGATCCAGGGGGAGGGTCATGGGGCTCATGAACCCCCCCCCCCCCCAAAAAAAACTTGTTTTTATACTTTTTTAGAAGTTTTTGTAGGGTTGTTTTTTATTATTTTTTATACTAAGCGTATACGGAATATTTCGGGAATATTTTTTTAAAATAATTTTATAGGTAACATTAACCACTTAAGATATCAACATTGTATATTTTTCACTTACATTCGCGCCCCCCCCCCTCCCTGCACATAGGCGACAAGTAATCAGCATTTTTCTCCCTAAGACACTCTTATAGCCACAGTCTGCATACCAAATTCCAGTCTTAGTGCAAAGTGAAACACTGAATACTGAATGCACACTTCGATTTCACACTGTGCATATTGTGACGTTCTCAAGGATCCTATTTATAGTTCGTAAATTAACTAAGTGACAGATATAGTTTGCAAAGATTTGGAGACATATTTTTCAAAAGCAGTATTTTACGGAACTGCAATTTCTTCATTATTATGCTGAAGAAATGTGGTATTTTTGTCAATGGTATGTGCTATTTACTCGTGTAAACAAATTATTAGTTATTATTACTGTCACTGTTCACACTAAAATGTTCCCCAAAGACAAACTCATCGCATACACTCATCAATTTTAAAACCAAAATCGTATTCCAAATGGGCAAGCCAAGTCAAAAAATTTTACATGGATGCTGAAATTTCTTTTGAGAACATCCCTGCCGCCAAATGGCAAGAAGAGAGAAAAGAAGCAGAGTCAGCCAAAATGAAAACCTGGCGAACGAGTAAAATAGCATCAGCGAAGAGATAAAAACCTTCGTGGTCCATAGGAGGCCGCAATGAGAGAAAAAACTACACTAAAAGTCATATATATTTTGAAAAACATAAATATTTACATTAAAATTATGAGTGTATATTTTACCTTATTAAAATCGTACACAAATATACGTTGAAAGGGAGTATGATAGCAAGGTATATTTTTCTGGAAGGGAAGGGGGCGGGGCCGAAAACACACACAGTGACCGTGACCCCCTCCAAAATCGAACCCTCGATCCGCCGCTGCATAAAAAATGTTTGTATCGTCTATGGGACTTAACTACGGGGTCATCAGTCCCTAAACTTACAAACTACTTATCAACTAACTAAGACTAAGGACGGCACAAATATCCATGCCCGAGGGGGGATTCGAACCCCCGACCGCAGTGGCCGTGCAGACCGTGACTGAAGCGCCTCAGTCCCTCGGTCACCGCGGCCGGCACCGCTGCATACTACAACTATTTTAAATTACTGCAATGGAATATGATTATATTAGTCGACAGCTATAAATTATTATCAAACGTAAGTCTCCAAATTACAAATGTAACTCGCAATATGAATGTAAAACTTTTCTTTTTTATCAATATCTGTTCTTTTATAGTACACGTTATGACGATGCTCGTGTGTATAGAGTGAAACCGATTAAATTCGATAAATAATTGTAGCGACTAGTGACTGTTTTATAAAATCAAAATTAATGCACTCAGTTTGCAAGTAAAGATATTGCTAAACTGTAAAACCATGTTATACGATTTGATACCGTAATCCACTTCGGAAAAGTGGATCTTTGTGCTGCTAACAGTTATCAATTGCTTGTTCTTAAAATTGAGGAAGAACAAAACTGTTTCCCTCAGACACAGTACAAGGAAGTGAGCAACAGGTTGTCTTTGACCTTGACCTGGGGCTGTTGCCGGATGTCTCTGGCAATGTGCCGACCCTGGGATGCCCCACAGCCAGTAGACACCCCCCCCCCCCCCCCCCCCCCCAAGAGGCTGCGAGAGATTGGCAGGAAGTCGTGAGTCTCATAAAACTGGCCTACGATTTGAGTCCAGTAGAACCGTAGTTAAAAGTTAATGTACCACCAGGAAGTTTGAAACGGGAACCGTTTTATTTTCAGGGCATCTGTGGAAAATAATCAGTGTGAAACTTATTCGACTATAACTTGTTGACGCATTGATCTCGAACATTCCAAATGAATCTAATGTCGACAGCACGCCCGGGAAACAAAAGTAAAACAGTGAAAGCTTTCACGATCTTATAGTTAGATAAATTTACCAGCAGCAAATTGAAAATGTGTCTACGTAAAATAGCTGACTTGTTAGCGTTCTCAGTATCATATGGATGGTGTTATGTATAACTAGACCAAAATGTCATAAGCGAGATAATGGCGTCCAAAGTTATCGTTCCCTTAAACATGTAAGTATAGTTGAAGTTACCCAATTTTTTGTACAGACAAAGAGTTATTACTGTTTCACTTATTAGTGGAAGATCACCCTAATTAAAAGCTAAGCAACACGAAAAAATAACATACATGGTCGTTAGACTACTAATGCTTAACTAAATGTTCAAATTTATGGTAATTCTTTCAGCAATCAGTCGTAAAAAATATATATTTATTTGTTTACGACTGATTGCTGAAAGAATTACCATCAATCTAATACAGTCGTGAAGCACCAGTTACAACATGGAATCAAGCCTAATAAATGTTGAAATGTTTGTATAGCTCATGGGACTTAACTACGCGGTCATCAGTCTCTAAACTTACAAACTACTTATCAACTAGCTCACACTAAGGACGGCACAAATATCGATGCCCGAGGGGGGGGGGGGGGGGATTCGAACCGCCGACCGTAGTGGCCGACGCGCCGCAGTACCCTCGGCCGCCGCGGACGGCATTGCTTAATTGATGCTTGTGCAGTTTTGTTATGCATCAGTGGACTAAAAGACTTGCACGTCCTTTGGTCTCATTATGCGTAACTTAACTGTGCATTAGTTCTGTTTTAAAAATAAACCCTTTAGGAAGTCATATGCCTTTCATATCCTGAAACATCTTAATCAGATCACGTTACTAAAAACGAATCTCACATCAGGAACAAATCACATTTTGAAAGCTAAGCATTGTGAAAAAATATGCAGAAGGTATCAATACTGAAGTTCTTGTATCATTTTGTATCACTGACATTTTACTTATAAAATTAACAAGTTATCTACACAACTCGTCAACTTCTGTTTCTGTTCTGAGGACAATGACATCAGTAAAGTACCATCGCTCACTGATTTAGCAGATTCTAATAAACTCGTTAAACCGAACTAAGATGCTTGAAAAGAAGTTGCTAATTGTATCAAACAAGTCTAAGTCTCCATCACCTTCTCTCCACGTGGAGTGTAATCGAGTCATCAAGCTTCGCATCATCTTGAGTGCTGGTTGTCCAATGGCTACTTCCATCAACGTGTGGAATAGTTGGAGCATTTCCTGTAGGTTGTCCATTATTCCCAATCTGCAAACAAACCAATATCATATTCTTCTTCCGAATCAGATACTGCGCCTAGTGAACCACTGCAACGTATACTCCGAAATAATGGCGTATTTGCACAAAATGCACACCAATATTTATGTTTTCAAACATGTGACAGACACAAAACACCACGTGCATATGATGTAGGCTCTAACACAAGTTGTACAGTCATAGATGAAAATATACGTTACTGTGTTTCATTAGTACGCTCATTACATAAACGTAATAAACACTTTTCACAAATGTTGAATTCCTGCTGAAAACTTTGGCGACCCAATATTGCCTATTTATTTTAAAACTAGTTTGCCAAAAATTAAACCAAAATTAGAAAACACTATTTGTAAGGGTATTTATGATAGGCAGGAAGAGCCAAGAATAAGGAAGGAAAGACACAGAAATAATTCAGTGACGACAAGTGCAAATTATAGCCCAACCGGGTGTCCCGCTTTCAGTGTGCGGCCTCATTACCCACTGGAGTATCCGAGCACGTATACCGCCTGCCCCAGTTTCCTACAACTTGCATATTACCGAAGTAGGACTCCTATCGTCCTGGTCTCTTAAGCTCGCCGTTCTAATTTCCGTACGAAGTAAAACGATATCACCGCATCTGCGGTGCTGAATACAAGAGCCATATGCTATCGTCACATACAAGAGACACCACATCGTCTATGTATGCATTTGTAAATGGTCTCCAGTAAATTTAAGGTTTTATAAACCACTTGGCGTGAGGAGCAACCACAACTGAGATGACACACTTCAAATGATGAAAACGACAACAACTGTATCAGAAATGCTATTTCAATCACGACTTGTTTAAAGAAACTTCAGTCACATTCTCGAATAATAAGCTGTTGGCCTACCATTTTAATTAGATCTAACTATGAACCAGTGCTTATTTTTTGAATATGTCACTACAACGTAGAGAGTATATAAAGTTTTACACACGAACAATAATGTAAGCGGTTAAAAACTGTACGCGTGTTTTGGAATGTAGAACCTTTCGTTAAATCAGACAATAAATTGTTCATTAACTCAGCTATTTGGTTTAATTATGGCCCAGATCTTAATGTACAATAAACAGTGCATTAAATTGATTTTGTGCGCAACGGATCTTTTAAGTAAACAACTGTGACATGTAACCTTTTGAAACAGACACTGACTATACTCAAAAATTTTGACTGCGAGAAAGATATAAGAAAAACCACAAATCACTTTCTTAATGCTTGACTGTGAGAATTAATGTCGATCAGTTATTATTGAAATCCAAATCAACTATTATCTTACTATCGCACCAATAATGAAATATGTTCAATAATGTTATTCAAATCAACACTCCACTAAATCAAGTAATTATCAAATGAAGGAAGTGGGTTAATTTTCTAACTACGTAAATGAAATATGAAACAGGGTTAAGTTACTTATTATTGATAAACAGCATTACATTACCTACATAATACAACTTCTGACTTGCTGGCAAAGCAGCCTCTGCTCTACATCGGAGCCATACACACAACCCAACCGCTCTCTAAGCGAGCTGAACCACTAGTGCTACTCTCTCTCTCAGTGCGAGCTACAATGCTATGCAATACATGATCTTTGCCAGAGATGAAACTTTACACATATCGATACATACAGTAGAAGCGATATTATACATTTTCTTGCAAGCAAGTTACTCGATACAAAACAGGAGGCACAATATTAGACATTTTCTTATAAAAATAATTTTTTATGGACACGTTTCACGGTCTATAATAATACAACAACGGCAATGCTGGGACTGTGAATGACAGTAGTAGGATGCCAGATGACTTGGACTAAGTTTCTAGGTGGTGTGATGAATGGCAACTAGCGCTAAATGTATAAAAAATGTAAGACGATGCACATGAGTAGGAGAAACAATACCGTAATGTTCGAATACAGCTTTAGTAGTGTGCTGCTTGACAGAGTCACGTCAGTTACATACCTAGGCATAACGCTGCACAGCGATATGAAATGGAAAGCGCGTATAGGACAGTATTAGGAAAGACGATAGGTCGAATTCGGTTTATTGGGAGAATTTTGGGAAGGTGTAATTCGTCCGTTAAGGAAATTTTTCCCCATTACTTATTTGACAGTTTCCCAGCATAGATCTCAATGTTCACAGTTTTATTTCTTTGATAGTCAGGGATGGTAAATATGTGACATAGATATTAATAGCACTTTTAAGTCATTGGACGTCAGAGATGGTACATCTGTGATTTTCGTTGTCGAAAATGTGAATAACGTGTTCTAAGTAGGGAAATTTGCCGTATGCGTTTAAATTTCTATATCCTCCAAAATAGTCATAATAAGTACTTTACATATTTAATGCGAAATTTTTACTGTATTCTCCATTTGTTCTGCTTAGTCGTTTTCATTTTTAAGAACTAGGTAGAAAGTGGGTTGATTGATATCACATACTCTCGTGTGTTCTTTAAAACTAGTGATATTCCGTCTGTTTGTCCAATTTTTTTACAGTTATCACAAGAAATTTTGTAGATACCTGGTTTTGGATTTTCTTGCTTACACTGCACTTGTTCGTCCCCTTCTGGAAGTACGGTTGCGTGGTATGGCACCCTTATTGACGGAGGACGCCGAAAAAGTACAAAGAAGAGCAGCTCACTTTCTATTATCGCGATATAGGAGGTGTGTCACAGAAATGGAAGACAAGTTGGGATCGAAATCATTACAACGATGATATTTTCTGTTCATTCAAATGTACTTACGGAAATTGTATCACTAACTTCATACTCCGAATACAGAAATTTAGTGTTGGCTTCCACCAGCATATAGAGAAAGGAACATCATGATATAATACGAGTAGTAAGAGGGTGAATGGACAGATTTAGGTTCCCACATGCTACTCGAGTATGGAAAAATGATTCCATGCAACCTCCGGCAAACACGTAAGTGAGATTTACAAAGAACCCACGTAGATGAAGTGGACAGACTATAACTCCAAAGACTTTTGTATACCCATAAGCATGGAATATGGGAAAATACACGCGCATATTAGCCGTTATCAGAAGCTACGACGGCATTCCCTAACTGAACTTCGCTGCGAGTCGATAGGTCGACTTCGGTTTATTGGCAGAATTTTGGGAAGGTGCGCTTCGAGTTATGGCGTCGGTCATTATAGGGAAGTTTTTTTATTTTCTACATTGAAAGCTATACCGCGCTGTGATTCATTTATCTCTACCGCCACTGGTAAAACGGACGGGAGTAACCGTTCAAGATCGCAGATTAGGACCTTTTTTTCGTAATGTGACGCTCCTCAGTAAATATTATAAATAATAATAATAATATCATTGTCGCCGTTATGTGACTCGATCGGGAATTTGCTGTTACAGGGGACTCAGTTATTAGTTATTTATGAAAAGACAACAATTAAAACAGAAGTGTCATCTGGCGTACCTCAGGGTAAGGCTGTAAGCCCACTCCTGATCCCTGTCTATATAAACTATTTACGAAAATATCTGAGGTGCTATCTTAGATTGTTTGCAGATTATAATGTCATTTATTAATGGAACAGAGGTAGAGGTTTCAATTCTAAGCAATTATTATCCTACAACACAAATTTGTGTACGATACGGATCAATCACGCATATTAATCACAGAAAAATCTTTATATACAGTTGCTGACAGGATGCTACCTCAGTCATAAGGAAATAGTCTGTTTGCTTATGGAAGACGATGTTAGAGATCAGAAGTGTAGGTTGAGACTATAGTCTGGAACTTGTCATGTTGGCCACAGCTGCTTAATTTATTAGCTCAAATCTACCGGTTTCGGTTAATACACCATTATCAAGCCTGATATCAAGTGCATTAGTAATCAATTATATATAACACCGATGGAATATTATGATAATTACATGTAGAAATACTTACAGAGCTTAGCCAGTTATATGCGTGACATGTTACAATCTTGGAAAAAAAATTAAAAGAAATATTTGACGTTATACTTCACTTGCATGATACGTTTTCCAGTAACTGATCGTTAGAAATATAAACCAAAGATAACAAATAAGCTTACATTGGATATCTTTGAGCAAAGACTATAGTTCTTACAGGTGTGATATGTCTATGACAATCTTTTGTTTTCACTGGGATACATGGATGATGTAAACAATGTGATGGCTAGGTTTATCGATATGTGAAATGCAACATCTCAAAGTGCAAGCTTGACAAGTACATGTGTAATACAAAGCAGCTTTGTTGTTATAAGATGCCTTGAAATTTGTGGCTATACAAAAGTACATAAAACATCGAGTGTACGTAATTTAGGTTATGTGATTAAAATCGTGACCTCAGATAATAAAGTGAAGAAAATCGTGAGTACATATCATGTTGGATCAATCGTCAAACAATAAAATGTGTGAAACTATGAGTAAAGTAATAGCCATTGTGCTCTTAGATGTAAATGCCTATAGTGATAACATTGTCGGCAAATCTTTGGTTTGATCTGAATATAACAAAGTTGCGACAGTGATTCAATAAAGCACTTGTATTACATCAATCATTTAATAAACAGACATCCTATTAAGAACAACAATCATTTGAAATTCGTCAGAATGACTTGAAGTAGATATAACCATATTAACCAGAAAGGTTATGTCAGCCTGTGTAAATAATTGTCATAATTTCAAAACTTAAATTCGATGTAGCTAAGAAATAATAGGTATGTATCTTAGACATTGGGTACTATTGAAAATATGTTGGACTCTACATATATAGGAAAATGGGAGATATGGGGGAGGGGATGAATAGCATGCGGCTGATAGGATTTTGTCTATATAAGGCTGGCGCTTGATAATAGTGTAAACCGGTAGCTTTGAGCTGAAATTTGAGCTGTTGTGATCAACATGAATTTTTAAAGTATTTAAATGGTGTTAACCCCCACCTTTTTACTTTCCTAAATGTTGCCTAGAAAATACTGTTCTTAATTATGTACATTGCAATAGCTGTTCAGAGAAGTCAGTACTTGCCATGATAAACTAACCTGTCAATGTACATCATACCAGTCGTCGGACCGTAGACCACACATTTTTTCGGTTGCCGTAAGAGTTTAATCCTGGTTTGTATTTGCAAAGAAGCAAGGGCGACTGTCCATTTTCGGGTGGTGCCTGTTTTGAACATGTCAGATAAATAGCAACAACATATACAAATATTTATTGGATATTCTACTTAACATTTCTTGAAGTACTGCTTGGTCTGTTCACTATCATGAATTTCCACTCTTTTTAAGATACTACGAGAGTATTTTCTGGTCATGATGTCATACTTATCAAGTAAGTAGTTCCTTATTTAAAAAATTTTCTCTTGTGCTTTGTTACGTCCAACGTACATTCAAGCAAATGAATTCCAGCCCAGTCTTTTATACATTCTTTATTGACTAAAGAAATTACTCTTCAGTTACACTAACATTTTTCTTCATGCAGAAAATGCAAATAATACGTATTTTTCGTATTTTCTGGTTTTGTTTATGATTAGACATTGCTTTGTTTTTATGGTGTTCTAAGAAACAAAGGAGATGATGATACTATGTCTTGTCGCTGCTATGGCGCTACTATCTTCAGCTTATTGCCGAACTCGCAAAAATAGTAAACTGCAAAACTGAAGATCAACTTTACACGCAGCACAGAAAATCGTTACGCGTCTCACATCCAAATCGAAGGATAAACTGGACCAACTTTAATTTGAGTGAATAACGAATCTCTTAAAATTAGTGAAAGTCGTTTGGAGTCTTTTGTATTCGAGACAACGTAACAGTGGCAGCAGAGACTATATATACGTCTCATTAATGCAAGTACCAACAAAGCCACGTCAGTGGTAGGTAATTAATGTATAGTGTACGGTTGCTCGTCACATCTAGAAGCACTGCGACAGCCCTTTAATAAAAGAACAGATCAAAGGCACAGCGTAAATGAAGTACATGTGCAAATGAAATCACATTCATTTGGGAACTTAATTTCCACGGCCCAAATAAAAGGTCCTTCATCTACCCTGCCCTTCTCATCAGGGCACAGACAGGAACAAAACATACATACACATACACACACACACACACACACACACACACACACACACACACACACACACACACACACACGCAGTCGCTCCCATGCGTTGCTTACATTCAGAAAGTAATTACATCGAACACACCTACAAATGGGCGAAAATGTACTGGAAAAGGTCATACATGGAAATGTCATTTCGTTCCTTAGTCCCACGTTTATAATACGCAATTCGCTCAACAGTTATTGTTCAAGTCATTTATATTGTCAACCTGAAACGATTGCTTGTACAGATAAACACCTCAAACAGTAAAGAGGTACCGAGTGTCGATCCAAGCTGACCAGTACGTTGTGTAGCCTCCACAGGCAACATCTCAGGCGCTGATTCTGCCATCCATTCCATTACATAGGCTGCAAAAGCTGCACTGGGGTATATTACGCCACATCCGTACCTCAAAAACGGCCTTTAATCAAATTGCGTGGTTATGGTATATTGCCCCAAATTTTCGTCTGCATAGGGGATTTCCTATTAGAGATGATACAGTTCGTAGTAGGATAGTGTTATTGGTCCTCTGCTGTTCCTTATTTACACAAACGATTTGGGAGACAATCAAACAGCTATCTTAGGTTGTTGTCAGATGACGCCGTTTACTGTCTAGTAAAATCATCTGAGAATCGTAACCAAATGCAGTACGATCGAAATAAGATATCACTATGGTGTATAAATTGGCAATTAACTCTAAATAATGAGAAGAGTGAAGTCGTCCACATGAGCGCGAAAAGAAATCCGTTAAACTCTATTTATCAGGTAAATCGAAGTAAAGGCTATAAACTCCACTAAATACCTAGGAATTATATTACTTTTGACTTAAACTGGAAGGAAAACGTAGATAATTTTGTGGGAAAGGAGAAACAGAAACTGCGTTTCATTGGAAGGACCCTTAAAGATGCAAGACAAGTACTAAAGAAACTACCTACACTACGCTCGTCCGTTCTCTTTTGGAGTATTGCTGTCCATTGTGGGATGCGTATCAGGTGGGTTTTACGGAAGACGTCGAAAGAGTTCAAAGAAGGGCAGCTCGTTTCGTATTGTCACGATACAGAAAAGACATAGTCACGGAAATGATGCAGGATCTTGTACGGGAATCATTACAACAACGGCGTTTATCGCTGTGGCGTGGGCTACTTACGAAACACCAATCGTCAACATTCTCCTACGAATGCGAAAATATATTGTTGAACTGTCATTTACGTAGGTATAAATGATCATCAGAATAAAATACAAGAAATCAGGGGAGATCTACATCTACATAGATACTCTGCAAATCACATTTAAGTGCCTGGCAGAGGGTTCATTAACCACTTTTATAACTTTTCTCTACCGTTCCATTCTCTAATAGCGCGCGGGAAGAAATAACACCTAAATCGTTCCGCTTTCGATCTGATTTCACTTATTTTATTGGGATGGTCATGTCTCCCTAAGTAGGTGGGTGCTAGCAAAATATTTTCACATTCAGAAGTAAAAGTTGGTGATTGAAACTTCGCAAACAGATCACGCCGCAATGAATAACGTCTTTCTTTTAATGATTTCCACCCCAATTCGTGCAACATTTCCGTGACTCTTCCCCCCCCCCCTCTAACGTGATAAAACAAAACGAGCTGCCCTTCTCTGAACCTTCTCAATATCTTCCGTCAGTCCCACCTGGTGAGGGTCCCACAAGGGGATGCAGATGTTCTTTCTTCCCGCACGCTATTTGAGAATGGAATGTGAGATAAATATTATAAAGGTAGTTCGATGAACCCTCTGCCAGGTATTTAAATGTGATTTGCAGAATATCCCATGTAGATGTAGATGTGCATGTTCACGTAGTTCTACAAGAGGTGTGAGTTGATGAGTTGCACGTGTCAGTTGTCAGCCCATCATTGGAGACAAGACCGGTGATCGTGCTGGTCGAGGTAGTTGCTACACGCCTTTCAGAGCTCGCTGACTTAAAAAGAAAGTTCAAATTATTGTCATGGTACTTAACAGTACTCATCAGTCCCTAAACTTACAAACTACTTATGAACTACCTTATACTAAAGACAACACAAACATCCATGCCCGAGGGAGGATTCGAGTTGTCACCTCTTGTCTCAAAATCCCTCTTACCTGTGTAATTGTAGTTGTCCCTTCTGCTAGTGTTGCCCTTATAATACGACGATGGCGTCAGACGTCTTTGATGCAAGGAAGGGTAGAAGCTCGTCTACGTGTATGTGAGTGTCCAAGAAACCCTTTCAACTATCACAATCGCACAACTTATAAAGCTCTCGGCGGCTACCTGGCAACATTTAGCAACAGTTTCTTTTAGTCCTACGTAACGACCTGGTAACAATACGTTTATTTAGTCAGGGATGCCAGCTATGGATGTTTTGCATAGCACTTGATTAATTCGCCAGGTGAGCTTCACATGCGTACATACACACCATAAGTACATGCTATTATCACTAAAAGTTCCTATTTTTCTGTGGTGAGTGTCCTCTTCTACTCTCCTACTCTACAATCAGGATTGCTTACCTGATAAAGTGTTCAGTACCATCTGATGTCTCCTCTCCTCAGATCAAAGATTGTAACATAGTGCAGCTCTCGATGTGTGATGCTAGAAATTGGTAGCAAGGAAACTGCATCTGCCGACTTGAAATAAGAACGTCCTTTTGGAAATAACTTTTATTTATTATGATCAGCGTGGCATGTGCCCTTGGAGCCATATGCTCAGATATCATCAATAATATCTAAAAATCTCATGAGCACCTTCTAATTATTAAAATTTGATAATGTAGAAAGATATAAAAAAGCCAAGATCGCTGCTTATCAATTTTTATTTACGACGACCGGTTTCGCTGAACTATGTCAGCATCATCTGGTCAAACAAAATATTTTACAAGGCCATAATCTACATTATCATAATTGGATCGCCTCCTGAAATTTAAACCAATTTAAAATATGAATATTTGAAGCAACTCTACCAACAAACAATCTCGCCGTATACTCTCACCATTACCAGAGCAACAGCTTGTTTAATTCACAAGACGCTGGCGCAAGGCCTCCACACGCGAATGCACTTCTTCAGAGCTCTTAAGGCTCACCAACGAAAATAACACCAGGCGGATAACACTTCCGCTGTTTCACTTAGAACCGCACCTCGACATACGTGGCGCCTATCCAGAGGCCCGCCACCGACTACCACTCGAAACCAAGCTCCTACTTTGCGCCTTAGTTCTAGAAGCCTCCACACGAGTGGCTTGTTCAATACATCAGTTTCTAGAATAAAATCTTTCAAATAAACTTTACTTTTAATTAATAAGAAAACTGCAGTTAATACCATCGAACATGATCGTAATATGTCATAGTGCTGTAGTTACGAAAAAATAACTGTAAATAATAAATAAATGAAATTAAAAGTTTGCTATTTCCGCCATACTGACGAGCGAAAAGCACCGGGCTTCAGCAATCTTCTGACGGCCAGTAGAACATCTGTCGCGGCCGGTACGCTGCTAGCTTCCGTATACCGGGCTGCTCTTCAATAAAACAGTATGGTATATAAGGAACTCATAGTGCAATGGAGCGATCTATAATTGTTTAATAATGATTTTGCAGCCAAGATCGCATTTTTCATTTATTATGTTACCGGTTTCGGCGTGCTCGACGCCATCTTCAGACCTGTCGTAATTTACATAACTTTAGTATATAAAAATGTCGTGAAGTTATGTAAATTACCTCAAATTATAAAATCGCCCCTACACATATATTAAATGCCAAATGAGTAATTACCCTTTAACTGTAGTGAAATTCTACAGGCGTTCATTGTAATCGGGCCTTGCAGAAGGTGGACTGCTGTAAAAGTTGGGGAAAAGAAGTCCCCTCTGATGAACTTCCGTCTCTAATGTCACCGCTAAAATTCATAAATAAATATTCTGTTGTGGTTTTGGTTACAAAATAATTTGACTAAGCAATGAGACTTAGTACCTTCTACCCTGTTAGAATAAATTGCAACTGACATGGAATGCAATGATCTTACGTAAATGTGGTATTGTTTGATGCGCAACGGATAACACTTTAAATTGTACAGTAGTTAATAAGTTGACAGTAATTAAAACTCGTAATTGGTGTACACATTATTCTCGTGTGTGAGAGACAATGTGAGCAAATGAAGATGGCGTCGAGCACGCCGAAACCGGTAACATAATAAATGAAAAATGCCATCTTGGCTGCAAAATCATTATAAAACAGTATCGATTGTCAGCCGGTGGCCTTAGTAAAGAAATGAAAATTTATAAAACTGGGAGTAACACGACAAACTGGTGATTAGCGATTAGCCGTGCGTACTGGAGCGCCGTGCTGCGGTGGGGGCGGCCATTTGCCGTCGTGGGTTGGAGGCCCCCCCCCCTCGGGTACGGGTGTTTAAGTAGTCTGTAAGCTACGACTAATGGCCACGCAGTTCAGCCCGATATATAAACATTTGAATATTTGAGTTATCCGTAAGGACCGGTCCACCACAATTAGACCCCTTTCAAGCTTGCTCAGTCGGCTGTAGGCAGCCCAAGTGCTTCTCCGTACCATGGTTCCTGTTTGCTTCACACATTGATGTCATACTGAGTACTATGTTTCATGTAGAATTTTAGAGAATATTCTCAGTTCGAATATAGTAAATTTCCTTAAACGGAAAAGCTTCTTGCCATGAATCAGCATGGGTTTAAGAAAGATCGTTCATGTGAAACTCAGCTTGCCCTTTTCTCACATGACATCTTGCGAGCCATGGATGAAGGGCAACAGGCGGATTGTGTTTTTATCGACTTAAAGAGGCGTTCGACGCAGTTGCCACACTGCAAACGAAGAGCTTATGGAACAGGTCCACAGAATATTTGACTGGCTGGAAGACTTCCTAAGTAATAGAACGCAGTACATTGTTCTCGGCGGCGAGTGTTCATCAGAGACGAGTGTATCGTCAGGCGTGCCCCAGGGGAGTGTGATATCTATATAAACGATCTGACAGACAGAGTAAGTAGTAATTTGCGGCTGTTTGCTGATGATGCTGTGGTGTATCGGAGGGTGTCGTCTTTAACTGACTGTAATAGCATACAGGATGACTTACACAAAATTTCTAGTTGGTGCGAAGAATGGCAGCTAGCTCTCAATGTAGAAAAATGTAAAGTGATGCGCATGAGTAGAAAAAACAATAATGTTCGAATACAGCATTAGTAGTGAGCTTCTTGATGTTGTCGCGTCGTTCAAATGTCTAGGCGTAACATTGCAGAGCGATCTTGCTACTTACATTTCGCGTAAAGATCACAAAGATAAGAGAAATTATGGCTCGTACGGAGGCATATAGGCATTCTTTTTTTCCTCGTTCCATTTGGGAGTGGAATAGGAAAGAAAACGCCTAGTAGTGGTACAGTGTACCCTCCGCCACTCATCTTACGGTGAATTGCGGAGTATGTATGTAGATGTAGATGTAGACTATGGTTCTTAACATTCCCTATTAAAGGGTAGACACAGATGGCGCTCTGGTAGCTATATTACTGTGCTATCTGTGAGCGGTTGACGTTCTACGTCTACTGCTACCATTACCACTACTACTAATTCCGCAATCCACCTAAAGGTACGTGGCGGAGAGTACTCAGTACCACTACTAGATACTTGCTTTCCTGTTCCCCTTCCATATAGAATGAGGAAATAAACGAATGCTTGGATGCACGTAATTTGTGAAATACTGTCAAATATTATTGAGTCCATAACTGACACCAGGGCTACGATTAACGATATCAGTGGGTCGGTGCAGCTGATTCAGACTGGCTGAGCCTATTCACACCACATAAAATCTTTGTTGACGGACATCCACAGCTAAGATGATACATCTCTAATAAAAGGGTCCGCTTCAACCAATGTTGATTGTATTGGCGAGCCCCTGGTGTTATATTTTAACTGTGTGTGACCCGAAGATGCGACTTCCAGTCACGAAACCGGTCGTCTTTTAAAAAAAAGTAAAACAGCTGAAGCGGACCCTTTTATTAGAGATGTATTCACACCTCGATTAGATTCAGGTTGACATACAATTTCCAGTGTCTGAAAAGTGAACCCGAAACTCCAAGTCCACAAGGCGCACTATGTGGAAAAATTACCGAAGTCTAAAATACACCTAAGCAAAACACCTAAGTCGATGCGACTGTACTCGTCGGTTTCCTTAGATGAAGTCGTCTTGGAGCACAGCTCTGCACTCCGCTCGCAAAACGCAAGGTCACAGCACTATAAAGCAGGAGCCCATCTCTCTCTCTAGCCGCCAACTTTTCCCCAATATGCGGACACGGCACCCGAGGTGGATGCGAAAAACTGTCCACCTGCTAGCTAGGAATGGGCAAGAAATTACGTATTCCTTAGACATCACGGTGATTGAGAAGTCACTGCTTTCACGGTCACTGCGATCTGGAAACTGATTGTGATTTCAGTCACGGTTGCGTAGCGAAGAGCATGTAGAGCAGCGAAAGAAAGAGTCATCTGTTGACCAAAATGTGTACTAAAGGCAGCAGCGAATGGCAGGTGTAGCAGCGAATAGTAGGAAAGAGAAGAGTAGATTAGCGAGGAGAAGCTAAGCAGCAATAGAGAGCAGCAATAAAGCTCTAGAGCAGCAAAGGCTAAGAGTGCCATCTGTTGCCGAAACCTGTACTAATATCATAGCAGAATAGCGGGTATAGGAGCGATCACCGTTACCCGAATAACGGGTTTAGCAACTTATCACCTATAAGCGAAGAGCTGGTATCGTAGCGAATCGCCGAAGAACGAAGAGACGATAAATTAGTTGCGATGTATGAAAGCAAACACTGTAATCTAAAGGTAAATTTCTATCAAAAACGTTTTTTAGGAACGAATTTATTGTGTTTGTCTGGAAATGAATATCGTCAGCAAATTGTAATTTATACTTACTATTAACTGATTTCTTGACATTTTCTCTGTTCACAAGCACAACTTTCATTACAACGAAGAGACGATAGTTACTGTTGGATGAAACATTATAACAGTACTAACAAACTCAATTTTTGTCAGTTCCAGTGTAAATCACGCAAGTCGCGGGCATTGCAGAAGTAGCATGAAAGCCAGTAATCGCTGTGTTTCAATCGCCGAATGAGCAGAAATCACGGAAAAGCGCGAAGAGCAGAAATCGTGGAGGGATACATTTCTCAAACAGCGATTCTAACCGTGATTAATCACGGTTAAGAATCACGGTGATTCAAAAGTAGCGTTCACGGAATTCACTGTTATCGAAAAATCGCGGTTTAGCCCATCTCTACTGCTAGCAGCAGTCCAAGAGCAACAGTTCCCACGCCATACGCGCTCTCAGCCATTTACGCGGAGAGTATTCCTCTACCGGTCGGTCATTGACCCGAACCTAGCTGTAGGTCTCTGGCTTGGCTCTGCCGTTCCCAGGACGCTAACGACGCAAACTTCGACGCAGCCCTGGTGAGCGCCACGCCGGCGCCGACGATTCCCAGCGGGATAATCCTCTTACAAATTTTTGGGAGGACCGGCTGATAAATTGCGGGCGCTTTCTTGCACTTTGCTGTGCGTTGCGGAAAGAACTGTACAATATATGGCATCCGGTCCGCCGTAGCGGCGGCGCACTCGAGTGTGGGGGGAGGTGGCGAAAGCGGACCACAGACGTCGTAATGTATGGTTTCCTTCCAGGAAAGCCCATCTTCCGCCTCACAGAAACTTGCCACCTAACTCTCCCTGATGCCACCCAGAAGCGCTTTAGAAACAGGCAGTATTCACTCGCTTGGGCTCCCCATGGAACTCGACCAAACAAAAAATATTGAAATCCAGTAAACATTTAAATAGAGTGGCGGGCAGTTCTCGACGCCTTTCAACGTCTGTAATATTTTTTATTTAAATTAAATTAAAGGGCTTTACGTAGACTGTCAGGTAGCAATTAGAGTAGATGGCAAATTAAGCTCATGGTTCAGGGTAGTTTCAGAGGTAAGACACGGCTGTAACCTGTCACCACTGTTGTTCATACTATTTATAGATCATATGTCGAAAACAGTAGACTGGCAGGGCGGGATTAAAATAGGTGAAAACAAAATAAGCAGTCTCGCATATGCGGATGACTTATTTATTGTAATGGCCGATTCGATTGAAAGGTTGCAAACTAATATTTCAGATTTCGGTCAGAGGTGCAAGGATTATGATATGAAGATCAGCATCTCCAAAACGAAAGTAATGTATGTGGGAAAGAGATTCAAACAGATTGAGTGCCAAACAGGAGGAACAAAGTTAGAACAGGTTCAGTTTCAAGTACCTGGGATGTATTTTCTCACAGGATGGCAACATAGAGAAAGAATTGGAATCGAGGTGCAGCAAAGCTAATGCAGTGAGTGCTCAGTTAAGATCTACTCTCTTCTGCAAGAAGGAAGAAAGTACCAAGACTAAGTTAGCAGTGCACCGCTCTATCTTTCGACCAACTTTGTTGTATCGGAGTGAAAGTTGGGTGGATACAGGTTACTTTATTCATAAGATAGAGGTTACAGATATGAAAGTAGCAAGAATGATTGCAGGTACTAATAGATGGGAACAATGGTAGGAGGGTGACCATAATGAGGAAATAAAAGAAAAACTGGGAATGAATACCATAGATGAAGCAGTTAGAGCGAACAGACTGAGATGGTGGGGTCATGTTACACGCAAGGGAGAAGCAAGGTCACCTAAGAGACTCATGAGCTCGTCAGTGGAGGGTAAGACGAGTCGAGGTAGACCAAGAAGAAAGTACTTAGATTCGGTGCAGAATGATTTTGAAGTGAAAGCCGTAACATCAGACGAGGCATCAATGTTAGCATTGAATAGGGGATCATGGAGGAATTTTATTAGAGGTACTATGCTCCAGACTGAACGCTGAAAGGCATAATCAATCTCTAATGATGGTGATGATGATAAATTATATCCAGATCAATATTGCGACTTGAAGTAGACAATATTTTCATACCAGCAAAAGTGTTCTACTTCAAAAATGGCAGGCTAAATTGTTTAGGCCGTAGAAATGGCGACACTGTCGGAGACAAGAACAACTTGACTCCATTGGTATCGCTGGGGCACGAAGTCCTCCCACCTCGTTGTTGCAAGCAAAATAAACGAAGTCCACATTGGAAAACATGACGTAGCTGGGTTCCCAAACCGGCGCTACCGCTTTTATATCTGCGGCACCCCACAGTGCGGCCGTCGGTGTTTCGCGGAGGGTGTGGCCCCCATAATACGTGTAACGGCGCTTTGGACGCGCGACCCTCGGCTCATTAGCAGTATTGCCCTCCCGTCGGGCCAGCCCTGCAGATAACAGCGGCCCTCTGACAGCTGCGATACCTGCCGCCCTGCAGTCGCTCCAGTTATGGAAATACTCAGCCCACCTCTTTAGGGCATCTCTTCCTTTTGCCTGGAATCCTGCCTCACAGACGTCTACCTATTCTCAACCAGATATGTGTCTGTTCGTGAGTACATTACCCACATGAGATAATAGTAACTCAACACTAGATAATGTAGTAGTGACCAAATTTAAAACAATAACACCTCTATTTCCCCATACTGTGTCGAATTCAAGATACAATCATATCAAATGTCAACAGACACCCTTAAATAATGTTCCACACGGATTATGGCGTTATGGTCAGTATAAAACCGTACCAAAGATATATTCTTATACTTAATGTACAAAATAGAATGACGAAAAGAGGGAAATATATTACTTACGACAGCTATGCCATCGGTGGCTTCAGAACAACTATCAAACGGAGTAGTGTTTGATGGTTAGTTCCAGATTATAATCATATGTAGCACAGTCAATCAGGTCTGATATTTGACGTCTCCCACACGACTTTGTGTGTCGCACACACTGACGCCATTACACAGCCTTACACGGCATCATGTGCAACAGACAGAGTCGTGTGGTTGCCGGTCATCCAGGTTTCAAGTCTCAAAAATGTTTGAACGTATCACGTAGATTGTACAGTATAGTAAGGATTGCAGACTCTTTGCGAGGAGGACCATGCGAATAATAGAAGCAGGACAGTCTCAAACCGATGTAGATGGCTTAATGTGAATCGTTCTGTTACTTACCGGGTGTGGTGACAGCTCGGAATTCTATTACTTAGACCGGGGCAGGGCCGGCCACGTGTGGCCGGAAGGACACGTCCGTAGTACTCAACGGTAGTCAACTAGCATCAGATTCCAAAATTTGTATCGAGGCAGACAATGTACAGCAGACTTTGGCAGAGTGGCCTATATTGTTGTAGACCTGATGTACGTGTACAAGAAGGATACGTTTCGTATCGAATGGTCACAATTTCATTTAGTGGGTGGCAAAGTTCTTTTATCATATGAGTCCCGATTTAGTCTGAACAGTAATTCCCGACGTGTTTGCATCTGAAGGTAAGGGGTAATACGATTTAGACCAAAACCTTGTGGAAAGAGATCGATATCTAGAAGAATCCCTAATGGTGTGGACAAGGACTATGTTGTCTACTCGAACACCTCCTTACGAAATTCTACAGGTGATTCGGCAACTTTTGTCCACTGTCACGCATCGTAACAGTGTCTTGGAACATCATGTCACATTTCTGGGAGGAGCTGTGTCTCTGGATTGCTATTGACGCACAATAATGCTCCACCTCACGGAGCACAGATGGTTGAGGTTTTCTTGGAAACAAGATATTGGATGCAACGATGCATATTGAACCATTCACCTCACACTAGTGGTAAAATCTCAAAATTGGGGCTCCGCATTCGCTTCTAGAATTATTATAGTTGACAGGAAAATCCATAGTGATTGGCTTGAGACTGCTTAAAATTCTGTAGCATTCAGGATAAGATTGAGCTTTTCTCTTTCAATGCGTTTCTGCCCTCTCTGCGTTAGGCATAAGGCTTGATATTTGTTTCTATAGTAAACACTATCACAGTCTCTCTCGACCCTAACTCTCACATTCTTCGTGGCATATGACTCATTGTTCAAAAATTACTTACGCATATTCACTCTGAATCCTTTCTCTATCTTAAGAAAATTATTATCAACATTTGTAAATATTTTGGTTTGCTCCTTAGCTTTGTAGTACGTCGTACCTCTTATTTGATTATATAACAACTGTTTTTAAAGGAAAACGAATATCATGTTGTCGACCTAGCAGGGGGAAATTTTATTGAGAAATTCTTGAGGTTGTATACAACACACGGACACACAGACAGGGCCATAAGTACGTGAATACAATGTCGACGCTAGGCACTTAAATGTGATTTCCAGAGTATCTATGTAGATGTAGTACCATGTATACCCTCCTTTTTCAGCAATTCACGCTGTAATTCTCCCATGGAGACGATCGTAGAGGTGACGTATTTGGCGTTGTGGAATGGCCTGCCATGAAATTTCCAACTGGTACCTCAGTTGACCACATTTCATGCTGCTCAAAGAGACCGCCTAAAATGACGCTTCATGCGGTCACAAATATGTTCAGTGAGGGACAGATCTGGGGATCGTGCTGGCAGAGTAGTTGACGTACACCTTGAAGATCACGTTGGGTTGTACGGGATACATGTCGACCTGCATTGTCCTGTTGGAAAAGCATATCGCCTTGTTGGTGCATGAGTGATAGCAAGCCGGGTTGAGTGATGGATTAGATGTACTGTGTACTGTTCAATGTTCTCTAGACGATCACTAGAGGAGAACGGCCTGTGTAGGATGTGGCTCCCACACAGGGATGCACCATCATGCGTGTCCTCCGCTCACGCCTCACAATCGTTCATTCCGCCTTCAGTGGTGTCACGGTAGGTGCTTGTGAATGGACGAGGGGACACATGTTGTCTTCAGTGCTGAGAGTCGCTACTGCCTCGGTGCCAATGATGCTCGTAAGCTGTGTGGTGTCGCTCGAGGGAATGCGAAAATCTGGAACTTAAACGACAGAGGCAAACGGTGCCGACACCTGGCATCATGGTGTGGGAAGCCATATCGTAGACTAGCCCTTCTCCTCTGGTGATCGTCCGTGGAAAACCATCATTCAACCCGTCTTGCCACCGTTCATGCAGAACAAGGCGATATGTTTTTGTAACAGGTCAATGCACGTGCATACGTATCACCTTACAACCCAATGTGCTCTTCAACGTGTATGTTAACTACCCTGGCCATCATTATCCCCAGATCTGTCTCCCATCTGGCAAGTTTGGGACCAGGTGAAACGTCATGTTGCACGGTCTGCATGAGCGACACGAAATGTGGCCCAAGTAAGGCATCAGCTGGAAACTGCGGGGCAGCCATTCGGCAAGATTACATTCAGCACCTCTACGATCGTCTCCATGGGGGAATTACAACTTGTATTAATGCAAAAGTAGGATATATACGGTACTAGCGTCGACATTGTTCACGCTCTGGTGGCTATCATCACGTGCGTATGGATCTTTATGTGTGATCGTCTATTGTATACATCCTCAAGAGTGTGTCAACAAAATTTTCCTCTGCTGGGTCGACGATCTCATGGTGTTCTTTTTTCATTTTCGAGGATCGTCTATAGGGGATGACTTGTACTGTAAACTCTTCCGTGGCTCATTGATTCTGAGTCTCTAAACGTGTGCATTACTTTTAATTGAAGTTAATATTTCATTTCAAGAGATTTTAAGTAGCGTAGCTGTAAATTGCTAATGAATTTTAACTACTGAAGTTTGCTGCTGATTAGCACAATAATCACTCCCAAGTGATTCGTAAATACGTAATACCATCTCGTGCCGCAATATAGAAGGAGACATCTACTTGTATAATCTTTAATCCTTTGTATAGTGTCCTAATACCGTTGAATCGTACAGTTTCAAGTCAAGACCAATGTTTAGAGACTAAGACAGAAATCGCTGAAATGTTTCTGAGTCCAGGCATCCGCTAAGAACTTAATCCGAGATCACAGAAATGTTTCTGAGTCCAAGATGACCGTTTGTGCAGCCACGTTCCACACGTTCCACATCACTAGACACAGATCGTGTTCAAAACCACACTCCCACTTGCGACACTGCAATGGTCTTGTGACTAAAGGAACGCTGGTAGTCGCCATGTATAAGTGAGATACAAGATCAACATTGCACCGTTAGCTGTAATTAACCTGTGATTTTGTAGCCAATAAGTAGCCAAAACGAGGGAAAAACATGTTAAGTATTACAATAGTAACATGTATTTTATGAAAATTAACAATACAATGTTTCAGGTACGCTGACGTGCGGGTTGCCTATTCCAGGAATATATATCAGCGAGATCATACTCGACCATTGTAGCACTAAATACGCACCCTCTTGACAACTATATATCTTTCCGCGTTGCACATTAATTAACACTGCAGTCTTATTGAGTGTAGCGCTTTTCTGAAAGTCTTTTCACTCATCTTTTAATCTTCAGTTTTTAAGAGGAACAAATTATGGGCGATTATCAATAATTATTAACATTAATATTTGGGGTCGTGCGGTAGCTTCCCAGCTTTACATCACGATGAGTCGTGAAACCTGATGGAGCGCCAGAGGACGCTAGTAAAACAGTATTAGAGTTTACAAGATTGTTCAATCATTATATAAATACGCTAACACGAAAACTGTAGTACAGATTACTAATTTCTTCGTACAAGAAGGCCAATGAAAGTAACATAATTCGAAAGATTGTTTGTCGTAGATTTCACGAATATAAACATTATGTGTTTATTTAGCCATTAAAAGTGGTAAAAGGAAGTAGAAATTTTCCTACCTACAGCTTGGATCAAGTTCTAAATTCTCCAACAATCAGCTCACTGATTGGCTATTCGCCTCGACCAAAGACGCTGTAATGCAGCGCATCTACAGTATTGAAATAACGTATTAAAGTAAGTGAATATCGAAACATGAAGTGCTCCCAACTCACCTTCTTGTGCCGTTCAAATGCTTCATATTCGCAGTGATCAAGTGTGATTAAAGGAAATGGATGTTTTCATATGAATGCCGATTTAAAGGATGAAGCGCCGGGAGAGACATCTAGCGGTGCTCGGGTGGAACTACGAAGTCGAGAATGCCGATATAAATGATGATGCGCTGGAAGAGGCATGTAGCGGTGCGCGGGTGGAACTACGAAGTCGACATGTTGTCAGCTCTGGATTCTGAATATCGCAGTATCGAAATAACATTATTTCTTGGCGTTGTATGAATATACGAACACCGAAATTTTAGTTCCATCTGATATAATAGGCTAATGAAAGTAATATAATTCGAAAATGGCATGAGAAGTATTGTTATTGTGTCAAGCATTTTTCTTAAAACGTAAAAGATACAGTTTCATACCTCCCAGTGCCGGTTAAATTTTACCAAATATCTCAGCGGCCTCCTATGATAATGTTGGCAACAGATGTTGAATAGTGAGAATCCTGTGAGTCTTCATTTCAGCCAATCGCTTGACAACGCTGGTGTTTTCTCATGGAATCTTCGCTTTACGAGGGCAATTATTTTTATACATACAAGAACCTGTCAACCATATAGCAGGAACAGCATTATTTGTTTACTTCATGGTCTGTACGATACACTAATCGAGTCATTCTATGTGGTTCGAACAAATGGTCAAAGATTTTCTATAGTGTTGTTGATGTTGCCAACATAATCCCGCAAGGCCGCCGACATGATACGTAAAATTTTACCCCCAGTGACCATTGTAAATACAATTGGTCGATTTTCGACCACAGGCAGTACTAGTTCAACTAAATACACGATAACGTGGTGTAGGCGCTAGTTCGGTAGGAAACGCTGCCTTTGGTTGCGTTAGCACGCCGACTCGCCGCGTGTTCCTTGGGTCGGCTCCTGTACCGTTCGGAGTGTCCGCTCCGCGGCGTCTGGGTGTCGAAGCAGAGACTGCCAGGTGGAGTCCTCTATCCCTCCTCCGGTCTATACCGCTGCTCGTAGGTCCAGTCTTGGTACCACTGCAATCGGATGCCGCGGTGACAAATGACCTCTCGATACCGTCGGCAGGGTTAACACCACAATGCTACAGGATTATCGGCCTTTAGGAAACCAACCAATGAAGACTGAGCTGGCCTCAGGCAGCAAACATATTCAGCATTGTGAAGACGGTAGACAGCGGTTCTCAATATTCCCTGGATGATGGTCAGTTCGACGTGTAATAGTTGGACTCAATCTCCTAGCTGCTTTATCTGAGACATAAGCTGAATGCAGTCATTAGATCGACCACAAAGGTTTTCCCGGCGTAATAACTGTTTGTAATCTTCTCGGGTCTGCAGCCGGATACTAAAATCAACTTGACACAATATTTCAGCGGCGCAACTGCCCGCCATCCTCAGGTGAGCTTGCTGATAGACAATCTCGCCGGAACTGAGTTACCAGTGCAATCGGCGGCTCCTTTATACATCGAGGAAGGCCCATAGCGCGTGCGCAAGAAGTGACAGTGACTGCCCTCTGGCGCACAAGACGTACAGCGCTCCGGTGGTAGAGTCCGGCGAAATCGATAATCGATGATAAAATTATTATTCAGATTCATGAAGTATCAACCGTTGTTTTTTTTTAACATCTGATAACACCGGGTTCCAGGATTTGCTAAGAAGGTAGCCTTTGTCTCTGTTAATCAGATTGTCAGATAATCGAATTTCTATGGACTCCTTTAAGACACAGTCCCAGTAACGAGATGCTGAAGCAACCATGTGAGTTTCGTTGTATAACATTCTATGACCCTCATCGAAACAGTGCTCAGCTACCGCCGACTTCTCGGGCTGGAGCAAACGTGTTTGCCGTTGATGTTCAATACATCTGTCCTGAATGGTGCGGACCCGAGACCCGAGAAGATTACAAACAGTTATTACGCCGGTAAAACCTTTGTGGTCACATCAGAAACCTCTACGGGGAGGAGATGGTTGAATCTGTGGGTAGACTGGATAAACTCCGCAAGAAGAAGGGTAAGCTGCTGAGCGCTCTTGCTTTTTTATTGAGATGTCGTAATGAAAGTATCATACCGAAGTTCGCCAAGTTTGTGCATTATATTGATACGAAAGTGGCCAATAATATCAAAAAACGTGCTAGTCTTGCCCTAATAAGAGAGCGCATTCGGTATACTAGAAGACAATTGGATCTCGTATCCAAGGACTTATTTTATTTACATCTAGAGGTATCTTCACGGCTGTTGCCTGTATCTTGGGAATGGGTTGATAGCTCTTCGTGGGCTATGTCAGACTGGGCGCATAGAAGCGCAGTCAATAAGCAGTCTTCCAAATTTCAACGGCTATCGCGGCCTTCTATATCGTATAACATCAATCGAAGAACAGTCATTAATTTCACTGACAAAGAATTGGACGACGCCATGCTATCGGTATTGGAAAAAAGGGTTGAAATTTGCCCCCACACCCAAGAATGTTCCACTTACTGATTTTATTTGTTCAGTCGAACAAGCAGTGTCCAAACTACCTGGGGACCAGGTGGAGGAAATTAGGCAAGAGGTTGCTCATACGTTGCGTCGGGCGCCGCCTCCACGGAGTAACATCTGTCCTCTTGAAAGGGCAGCAATTCGGTCCCTTAGAGAAGATCAAGATCTAATTATTTTACCAGCAGATAAAGGCAATGCCACAGTTCTTCTTTCCCGGGATGATTATCTACAAAAAAAAAAAAAAAATGGACTGTTTACTTGACGATTCAGCTTATCGCAGACTGCAAAAGGATCCAACTGAAGGATAAAACGTATGACGCTTTCACTTTTGAAGAAGAGCTCTTTATCTGACGACGTTAAAAAGAAACTTCATCCTGGTGCGGCTGTTCCTCCCAGGTTATATGGTTTACCCAAGATACACAAGCAAGAGGTCCCTCTTCGTCCGATTTTAAGCAATTTGGGAGCTCCTACTTATAACTTGGCGAAACATTTAGCATCTGTCCTTAGCCCACACGTGGGGAAATGTGAACATCACATTCTGAACTCTATGGATTTTATACAACGTTTAAAATCATTACGCCTTAGTCCTTCTGATTTGCTCGTGAGTTTTGATGTAGTGTCGTTGTTTACCCGGGTTCCTCTGGAAGAATCTCTGCAATTGATTGGTGAAAAGGTGGACAAAGAAACAGCTGAGCTTTGTCGTCATGTACTCAATCGACGTACTTTTTATTTAATGACAAATTTTATGAACAAACTGACGGTGTTGCTATGGGGAGTCCATTATCCCCCATAGTAGCCAATCTTTTTAATGGAGGATTTCGAAGATATGGCTTTGAAGACGGCGGCTCTTAAGCCAACTTGTTTTTGGAGGTACGTCTATGATACTTTTATGGTGTGGCCTCATGGGGAAGAATCTCTCAACCGCCTTTTGGACCATTTTAATTGCATGCATCCCAACATCAGGTTCACAATGGAAGTCGAGAAGGAGGGGAAGCTTCCGTTTCTTGATGTTCTGGTTTACAGAAGAGATGATGGGAAACTGGGACATAGCGTTTATCGAAAACCTTCGCACACGGACCGCTATCTGCATGCCTCGAGTTGTCATCCTCCGGCCCAACGTACTGGCGTTCTTCGGACATTAGCGAGAAGAGCTTACACCATTTCGGATGCAGAAAGTTTGACGCAAGAACTAGATCATCTAAAAGTTGTGTTTCAACAGAATGGCTACACAGATAAGCAGATCCGCTGTGCTTTACAGTTTGGTCCTTCACCTGAACCATTAAATGGGACCCATATATCAGTTGCTTTCCTACCTTTTGCCGGGAGTATCTCATCAAAGATAGGAAGAATTTTAAAAAAGTATGACATTAAGAGTGTTTTTCGTCCGCCAGTAAAGACGAGAGCACTTCTTGGATCTGTGAAGGATGATTTGGGTCTGAGGAAGCCCGGGGTATATAAGATTCCGTGTCAATGTGGGAAAACGTATATTGGTCAGACTATCCGCACCATTCAGGACAGATGTATTGAACATCAACGGCACACACGTTTGCTCCAGCCCGAGAAGTCGGCGGTAGCTGAGCACTGTCTCGATGAGGGACATAGAATGTTATACAACGAAACTCACATGGTTGCTTCAGCATCTCGTTACTGGGACTGTGTCTTAAAGGAGTCCATAGAAATTCGATTATCTGACAATCTGATTAACAGAGACAAAGGCTACCTTCTTAGCAAATCCTGGAACCCGGTGTTATCAGATGTTAAAAAAACAACGGTCGATACTTCATGAATCTGAATAATAATTTTATCATCGATTATCGATTTCGCCGGACTCTACCACCGGAGCGCTGTACGTCTTGTGCGCCAGAGGGCAGTCACTGTCACTTCTTGCGCACGCGCTATGGGCCTTCCTCGATGTGTATATATATATATATATATATATATATATATATATATATATATAAATCGGCTGAACCTATGACGTATGGGACTTTTCGTAATGACCGAATGTGTCATACTTGTGTGTGCAGCGTTCACTTAATGAGCCCTTTAACCGCTGACATATCCTTGTACTTATTCACTCTTGTGACAGAGTTACGTACAGTTACGAAACGTTAACGAGCTGATGAATATACTCTGTCTCTCTATGCTGACCGTCTGTCGCAGTAGGCTTTCATCTCACCGATGCAGCGTCTGCTGTCGTCACGAGAGAATGGCGTCGCATCTGCGACAGAGTCGATGTCCTGCTTCCGCCTAGCTTGGCTGGCGATTGATTGAAAAATCTGAGATTTTAACAAGTCTCTCTGTCACAATTTTGCGCTGTAACAGTATTAATGCTGCAGATTCTGTGGATACATCAAAACATACGTCACCGTGAGAGTTTTCATTTGAGCCCTGCTCATTGTTTACTTCAGTTAGATTAAAAGTTATAATTATTACGAGATCTAGTTTCATCTCTGGATTGGTCCTATTACAAAATTAATTCAATCGCTATCAGTTTCTCACTGTCATTTGTCACTTAAATTGCTTGTACGTAATTTAATGTAATGTACACAATACGGCAGCAGTGACGGTTAGGCGTGACGTCACGTCCCTTTCCGTAGCAAGTTCCACATGGTTGCGGCTCAGCAAGCAGCCGGCCGCCGCCGGCCGCGGTGGCCGAGGGGACTGAGGCGCTCCAGTCACGGTCAGCACGGCCACTACGGTCGGGGGTTCGAATCCCCGCTCGGGCATGGATATTTGTGCCGTCCTAGTTCGTAAGTAGTTCATAAGTAGTTTGTAAGTTTAGGGACTGATGACCCCGTAGTTAAGTCCCATAAACTTAACAAACATTTGAATTTTTTTTTTTTTTTTTTTTTTTTTTTTTTTTTTTTTTTTTTTTTTTTTTTTTTTTTTGAGCCGGCCGCCGGCTTACCTCTTTGGCGCCACTGCTATCCTGTCCTCATCGCGACTTTGCTGCTGCCCGCTGCCGCTGTCAAACCTCGCGCTGATTACGTGTCAAATAGACGTTGTCATGTCACAACTTGTATATGTAGCGATTTCAGTTTGCATCGCATTTTTATGGCGGCATTTCTGCTGTGGTAGACGTCGTAGTATGACATAATTGTGTAGTTGTATTGAGTGGTATATATATTCGTATAGTCGGAAATCTTGTCGCGGATAATGTTAAAATTATAACCGCATAGGCGTGATGGGACGGTTTTATTAACCTTATATAACCTCTTATCAATTAAATTATGTGTTTTACTGTGAAGTAATTTCGAAAGTACATTCAGAGCTGTCGCCACTACAGTCAGTTGTGCAGAAGTAACAAATTTTAATATCATTTCGTACGCCGTAATTGTACTGCATGAACAACAGAAAACGACGTAAATGTTAAAAACTTTTTCCCATATTCATTGTTTTTCCTTGGACGGGATCGGAGGTCTGTCAGTGGGAAATGTTTTGTTAATGACTCAAAGCCTGAGTAAAGATAAACGAAAATTATTTAATGCTTTTATTCATGTTATTTGCATGTCGCATGATGTTATTTCTTTTTATACATTTCATTGTGTATTACGTTAGATCTCTTGCAATATTTGTCGTGACAGGCTCTTACCTCCTTAGTAATGTTCCTCTTGTTTCGAAGGTCAAGTGTCTAACATTTAATCAAGCTAAGAATATGAATAAAGTTTCAAAGGAGTTACAAAATAGCGAACAACGTTCTTCATACACTCCTGGCCATTAAAATTGCTACACCACGAAGATTACGTGCTTCAGACACGAAATTTAACCAACAGGAATAAGATGATGTGATATGCAAATGATTAGCTTTTCAGAATATTCACACAATCTTGGCGCGGTGGCAACACCTACAAAGTGCTGACATGAGGAAACTTTCCAACCGATATCTCTACGCAAACAGCAGTTGGCTGTCATTACCTGGTGAAACGTTCTTGTGATGCCTCGTGTAAGGAGGGGAAATGCGTACCATCACGTTTCCCACTTTGATAAAGGTTGGATATTAGTCTATCGCGATTGCGGTTTAACGTATCGCAACATTGCTGCTCACGTTGGTCGCGATCCAGAACATGGAATCGTTGGGTTCAGGAGGGCAATACGGAACTGTACCAATTACCAGTTGTAAACGTAGACCTGCCGCGACAGCGACTCCTCTGCTGCTATGGGGCACAATGACAGAACACAAATTGATAAGCTACTTCCGCCACAGCTTTAAATAGTTCTCTGGCCCCTTCTCCACCCCATCTAATGATGTTCTAACAGCGTGAAAGGCGTTATTGGACATAATAAGGAATATTGCAACAGAAAGTGAGAATTATTTAATTATTCACCACTTTTACTGCACCAGCCGCCGCCACCACCATAATGGAATGGAATGAAATATACAGAACCATCAGTTCAATAAGTCATTGTTGAAAACGGGAATTATTTACAGAAGGATGGAAAAGATGACAGATGTTACCTCGGGGAAGATCAGTTCGGATTTAGGAGACTTGTAGCAACACAGGAGGTAACAAACGACCAATCTTAGAAGATAGATTAAGGAAATGAAAACCTACATTTCTAGATTTTGTAGATTTGGAGAAAAATTTGGACAATGCTAATTGGAACACACTGTTTTAAATTCTGAAGTCTGCAAGGGTAAATTATAAGGAACGGAAGCTTATTTACAACTTGCACATTAACTAAATAACTGTTACTGTCAACTGATACTGTCAACTAATGTTGTCTGTTCTTTCGGACATGTCCGAAAAGAACAGACACCATATCAATAAATATTTTCCTAAAACTTTTCATTTTGTGTTTTCTTGAGGAATACAAAGCGTACGTGTCTACTTTGCTCGTATGTAAAGGGTTATGAACCCGTACAATCGTGTTGACCCAACACTGTTTGTTGGGGTGTTTATCTGCAGCTGAACTGTAAAGCCGTTACATCGATTAATCTTGCCACAAAGGTTGCATTGTGAGTGGCTAAACAAGAAAACAAATTCCATAATGGATATGGTTGAGTAGGGAGGGGCAGCCGGCCTCCCTCACCATCGGCATCTGTGTCCCTGCCAGATACACTCTTCATTATTAGTTTCTCCATCACTTGATGGTCGCTGTTGCCGCAACTGTGGTTCAAATTTAATGAAAGTCCAGCTCCAGTTGCAATTGGTTGTGCTTTATTTAAGCCCACACTACCGGTTTCGGCCTCTATGTTAGGCCATTTTCAAGTGTGACAGACGTTATGCCATAGAGAAAGCAACGTCAACGTCAATGGCCTAACATAGAGGCCGAAACCGGTAGTGTGGGCTTAAATAAAGCACAACCAATTGCAACTGGAGCTGGACTTTCATTAAACACTCTTCATTATTCAGCCTTGTACTCTGTACACTGCATAATTTGTTTTGTATGATACTCTTTTGTCGGTTGTAAACGTTGGGTCTTTTGAGGAAAAACGCATATTTCTCATAATAATTGTTTATTTGTTAAAATGTGTGGTCTTTCGTATTTGCACAATTCAAGCAACCCTCTCTTGTTCTTTTCTCAGAATACTGAAAATACCGCATGCCCTTATGCCATCTGACAGTTTTGTTTTTCATTCCCGGGTAAGGCCCTCATTGTTGCTGTCGGTGCTAAGATGTTTGGTAGTACCCTTCTTAATATTTGGCAACTTGATGTTCTTCAGCTGCACTGAGATTTCAGTGAAAAGCAGTGGAGAATCTGCCGGGTTAATAGAGTGTGGACTGAAGATAGTCGGGAATCTTCTATTGACGGCATAATTTCAGATGACCCTTATGGAAACAGTGGTGGTCCAGCTTTTGTGTCTGATCCGTGTGGCTCAGGTAACTATCTTCGCCTTCCGCCAAGTCGTATGTTTCTTCGCTTGGTGGTGCTACGCTCCAATGGTATGCTAAATTTAATGTAGAAATTGCAGGGTCATGATTGTGTGTCGGGGTATTGATTCCGGGAGAGCAATACGGACAATTCAAGTGCGGCTGTTGGGGACTGTTCCTGTTAATCGGTTTTTTCAATTTGAAGTCGGTCAAAACATGAGAAAATTGATTTCGTATTTTCTAAATTAATGAATAATGTCTACATGTTCCAATTACTGCAAAAGGAAACAACTGTCTTAAATATATCACTTAAATTATTATTTTTCAAGTTAAAATTCTGTGAAGTTAGTGTTATTATCCGAACGCGACACTTTCTGCGCTGCGTAACTCAAGTACCTAAATCCGGATTTCAGTGAACCACGATTAATTTTGCACCTGAATATCTGAAGTTGATGCAGGTATATAATAATAACATGGCAACATTTAATTCATTGTTGTAAAACTGTATTTTTTATTTATCAACATTAGTGCATTTTTCATAAGGATTAAACTTACACAGGCTTTAACTTGTTTTATTACACGCTGATTTTCATTGTAAATATTATGGAACCCCTTATCATCAACGTGGAAGAAAATAATTAATAAAGACGTAAGCTCGTGCTGCACTGCCGAGGTCGCGAGGAGTGGTCGAGCGTTCCAAGCCGACTAACAGCAGAGCACGCCGCTGCTCGCCGTCGGAGGTTCGAGTACTCCCTCGAACATGCGTATATTTGTTTTACTTAGCATAAGTTAGTTTAAATAGTCGGTAAGCCTACAGTAGTTAAATCCCATAGAGTTAAAATATTTGATTTTGGGGAGTCTTCTCGCCTCTTAGCTGGTTGCCGCGATGCAGTAGCCGAGCGGTCTTGAGCGCCACGATGCGGATCGCACGGCCTCCCGCGTCGGAGGTTCGAATCCTCCCTCCGGCATGGATGTTTGTGTTGTCTTTAGTATAATTTAGTTCATAAGTAGTTTGTAAGTTTAGAGACTGTTGACCCCGCAGTTAAGTCCCATAAGCTTTACAAACATTTGAACATTTGGACACGGTTGTCAACAGCGGCCGTAAGGACAGACTCGTCGCATACAACACGGTGCAGCGAAGTCGGCGTCATACGGTGCAGCGTAGTCGGCAAAATTTGCGTAGTTTCTGGACATGTTTTATTTTTTTCTACAGCTATCTATTTAAGACACCTTACAACTTTTAACTAATACTGTTTTTCAATCACATGCTGAACAGTATGGCATACATTTTATTCCTTTTAAAAATGCATTTATAGACAAAAAGTGACGAATGATGAAAAGTACTTGAAATTTAAATTCTAAATATACCGAATGAACACGGTATCTATACAATAGTGCCTTCAGTTTGTTATTTACTTGAAAACTTTTCTATGAATAGTTTCCCAGCTATGAGTCATAATCGCACGATTTCATGAATTTACATTACTTTAGCTCAGAAGGGACTGATGACCCCTCAGTCCGACAAGCTTAACAAACATTTTTGAACATTTAGCTCCAAAAAAACAACCGCAAAAGTTTGCATATCACGGTTGCGATTGTATCAGAGATATTAACTTAACCCCTACTTTCTAAGACAGAAAAATGAAAACCCTTAAAGAATGCAGGGTTTGCTGCTGTCCGATGTGCAATGGAATGGCCCCTTAGTGTCCACATAGCTGGCTAGTCCCGGCTAGGCTCTTGTTTGCCGAACGTGCGCCGAAGTTCCCGGGACCGGGGAAGAGTTATGGACGTGCTGTTGGAAACTGTTAAAGGGGCTTCTGTCGGCGGTGTGGGCACCAGGCTTCACTGCGTCGAACTTTCTGCATTTGCTCCAAGGAAATACCATTGTATAACATTGTTTTATTTTGTGCTGTACATCTAAGTGGATTGATGCCTGTGTACATTTTTATTATAATACGAGAAATTCACTGCTGTACTGAGATACAACTTCTTTTAGGTTGAATAATGGAGGTCAGAAGATGATGCGAAAGTATAATCGAAACCGGTCATCGAAGTAAGTAGCGATCTTGGCTGGAAACCATTATAAATATTTGTTCGGTGAGGAATTCCAGAGAAAGTTTTTCTGCGGTTGTCTTCATGTGCAGCTGCATTCTTTCGTTGTTTGTCAATGTGTTTTACTGTTGTCTCCCGCACACCTCTTTCGGTCCCTTCGCGACGCCCCACTTGGTTAATATTTTTTTTCCTTTCCCAGGGTGATGCACCCTTAAACACGAGTTTCGCACTATTTGCTCGCCTCCGCGGTGTCCTTTCATGTTTAAGTAGTGCACCGGGCTACGGTGCATTGCTTCGCCACAGGAGCACATTCTGCTGTTGGGGGTGGATGCCTCGAAAATCACCAAGTTCACCTTTCTCAGGTTACTCCCTTAGAGTACGGTGTCTTTCCTGTCGTCTGCTCTCACTCCTATCAGAATGTTCAGTGGTCTCGCAAAGGTGTACGAGTTTTGAAGGTTTACAGGTTTTATTTACCACTTCGCGGGTGCAGTATAACTAGTGTAATTTAACTTCATCAGAGTTAATTATTGCTGTCTCATTTCGTGACCCAGTGGGATGATAAATTACATTTATTGTGCGTTAACTTTTAACGTCCTTCTTTGCAGTGTGAGATATGAGTCTCGGTACTCTTCTAGATATTAATACGTGTCTTTCAGCTTGTACCCGTGTGGAAACCCCCTTATATTCCTTATTATACTGAAATTGTGAAACAGTAGTAAGTCTCGTATTTGTAAGGGTTTGGGGAGCAATTTCCGTAGATCCCACGGATAATATAAGCAAGTGTTTCATTATTTTGATTACCTTTGCGTTTAAAAATTTAATGTTTAGATGCATTCTTTTTCTTATCAAAAACAATTGGTTAGGTTGATAAGTGTTCAGTTATTTA
Source organism: Locusta migratoria (assembly GCA_026315105.1). Taxonomy (NCBI): domain Eukaryota; kingdom Metazoa; phylum Arthropoda; class Insecta; order Orthoptera; family Acrididae; genus Locusta; species Locusta migratoria. The sequence continues at coordinate 904,665,200 of CM048744.1, read as the reverse complement.
GTTTGCCTTAAGATAAACACTCTTGGTGAACTTATTTACTTGTGCATTAAAATTTAAAGTTTTGATGCACTTCTTTTATTATTACAAGCCTTGAATGATTTATACATAAAACAGGAAATTGCTTATTCGTTAAAATTGAAATTCTTCTAAGCTATTTGCCGCGTCATGATGGTATATTTCTCCAACGTTTTGGGTCCGTTACTGGGGCCTTCCTCAGGGAATACTTACTTGTTTCCTCCTATGTTTGCCTTACACAGCTAATTATGTCCCCAGGATAGATCTGATTGGTTGGAATCGGATACCAGGAAGCGAAGGAATAACTTTATTGGTGCTTCCATTGGTGACTGTTAATATTGTATAATAAAACTGGTATTTCTGGCAAACATTGACATCCAACCAGAATGGCCTACACCCTCCTCCAGCCGTACTGGATTATTATACTAGGGTGCCACTGACTGCAGCAGTGCCAGTAATTATCTTTATACATTTGTCATTATTGAAGTTTTACCAGTATAAATAATTTTCCAAGGAGTTTCAGGATTTCATCCGAATGATGTCCGTTTCTTGGTGCGATATTTCGGTTGTCAACCATTTAGATGGTGTATATCGCTTATCTGCAGATGGCTCAATCGTTAATAGCCGAAATATCGCGCCTAGAAGTCTACGTTATCGGGCAGCAATCCAAAAACTTTTATGTTTTCGTTTTTTGAAATTCCTGCATTTATTTTGCATCAAGTTCTTATACATCGGGCCACACTTATCAGCATACAATGGAACCTAATTGCGGAAGATTCTGTACCTAAAAGATATTCATGTTGGCAGCTGGACTTGATTCAATTCAAATTCTTGGATAAAAGCTAGGTCATCTATGGCGAAAGAATTTGTAAAAATGTGTGTGTGCGTGTTCAAATGTATGTAAATGTAAGGGAGTTAACTACGGTGGTCATTAGTACTAACGCTTAGACTACAAACTAAACTTCTTTAATATTAGTCTCCAGATTGCTTTTATTTTCTAGAACATTACCGGTTTCGGTACAGCTGCCCATCTTCAGATCTGTTAAACAAATGTTACAACTGAAAGTAAGCTAGTATTTACAAAGTATAATATCTAAAAAGTTAATGGAAAAAATATTAAAAACATACCAAAATTTATGAAGTTACAGAGTAACCCGTCCTGTGATGAACGAATGTTCACAGTCGTTACTAAGATATAGTAGCCTCCTGAGGCTTTATATAATATGCTTAAAAATCATCTGATTGGTGCGAATCATTTTCGTTAAAATTATTCTCAATAATTAATTATTGACTTACATATAAAATCAATTCTGAAGTCAAAGTGTAAGATAGTAGTCAAGGTATAAAATAGCAGTTACAAATGAGATACCTATAAAAGGACATAGAAATAATATAACGTTTGGTTCTGGATACATATAATAACATTTTAAGTAAAACTGTGAGTTAAAATGTTTTAACATAGTTAAAAATTAAAATGTTTTACAAAATATCTCAAAAAGGTGTTTTAAAAATATTGTGGACAATGTCTTGTTTCCCGTATGCTGATGAAGCTTCAGTGTGTCAGGAAGCAGCAGCGTCGCCGAGGTTTCCTCCGCCCTGTCCCATTCACCGCCGCCAGTGTGCTGAGGGCCGCTGTAGCTAGTGTTTGGCAGTGCGTTCCATCCCAGGCAAGGCTACAAAATGTCTTTAAATATTTCAAAAACGTTTTTATGCATGAAATCTGTCTGCTCATTCAGACGTTTGTCGGGGTCTTTATCCTTGTGCGCATATACTTCAAGCTCCTCAAGTACATTTAAATGTAAGCTTTTCGGTGCCCTGTGCAGCACTTCCATTTGTCCGCCTATAGTGCTAACTTTGTTGTCTTTAGCATGAGCTGCAAATGCTGTACGATTGCTGTTATTGCAGTGCTCTTTGTATCGGACTTCAAAGTTGCATCCAGTTTGCCCTATGTAATATATATGACACCTGGCGCATTTCATCTTGTATACACCAGTGTTGCTATACTTTGTCCTTTTTTCGTGGTAGGTCTATGCCTGAATCTTTGTGCCATTTGCCCATCATTTTGTAAAAACCACCACTATGTTTCTCGGAAAGTGTATCGCAATTCTCTCCGACACACGTCCTCTGTATGTTAAAGTGACATTCTTTTTATCTTCTTGTCAGTGGATTTGTTTTTAATTTTACTGAACATCCGCGTGACGTCTTGCGGCTTGTACCCATTGGCTGCAGCTACCTACTTGATAATGTCTAGTTCCCTTTGTAATTCTTCCTCGGCAAGTGGTAGTCTGAGAGTTCTGTTGCACATTGCGTAGAAGTATGACCTTTTGTGCTGCGCTGGGTGTCGTGATGTCGCTCCTATTCTGCCGCGGCTGTGTGCATGTGTGTGTGTGTGCGTGTTTTCGTGGGTCGGACGGATGGAATGGGGGTGGTACATGCACGGGCGTGTTTGCAAGTGTGATGAATAATCCGAAAAATTAGCAAGTGGCGACACAACATTTTAGAGTACCACGAATTCTCCACGGTTTATACCTACGATAACTCCTAGCATAAAAAAGTGTTGTGGTGGTGGCCGTACAGCCACACAGCTGGTCGCGGTGGTGCTTGCGCTGGCCGGCCGCCGCGGCAGTCTTTTGTCCTGGGCGCCATTCACGCAAACAACAACGGCGCCAGCCCAGCCCCCTGAGAGGCACCGCTTTCTCTGCCTTTGACACCGGGTCGCTTTGCGCTACGCTAAATGGGAACACAGCTCACGACTACATTCTCGTTAGCAACTGCACGCCATTCCCCTGAGACTCTCCATCTTAATGACTAAAGGTTACGTGGCGGAACCAAAATAAGTACGTGCTGTCCATTTTATATCAACTCCTTCAATATTCTGGCTATTTGAAAGTATATGTATCAGCCAAGCAACGATAGGAAACAGGAATTCATTTCAAATTTAAAAGTTGCCGTAATCTCGCAGAAACAAATAAAATGTATTGTCATCAAGAGGATTATACACGATGCGTACAAAGTATTTAACACTAAAACCGCCGATGGGAAATTTTTGTCCCGCGGCAATATTTAAATCCCTCCCCTTCGTTTAATTGTTTCATGAATTTTAATGTTTCTTACCCTAGTCCATTTCTAAATGAAAGCCCTCGCTACGTGTCACGTAGTTATTGAGAAAAAACGACAAATACCGAAAACAGCCGATGGGACATTTTTGTCCCATTGTATATACTAAACGTTGCCGATCGCTATAGACTGTTAGAGGCTTTTGCTACAATGCTGATGTGAAACAATGAGTTCAGTGCCTTTGACAGTAAAATTTATATAAATATAGTTGACAGGGCCTGAGAGGTAGTGCTACATGGCTTGTCGGCGCGGCGTGTCAGATGAGCAGCTGTTATCGTTGCTGAATAGTATTGAAGATAAATCCGAAGAGGAATATGTAGATGGTATTACAACTGATTTTGATGCAAAAAGAGTACGACGGAGAGCTCGAATGAATCAGAGGGCAGTGAAGAGCCGGCCGCGGTGGCCGAGGAGACTGAGGAGCTTCAGTCACGGTCTGCACGGCCACTACGGTCGGGGGTTCGAATCCCCCTCGGGCATGGATATTTGTGCCGTCTTTAGCATAAGGTAGTTCATAAGTAGTTTGTAAGTTTAGGGACTGATGACCCGGTAGTTATGTCCCATAAGCTTAACAAACATTTGAACATTTTTTTTTATTTATTTTTTTATTTTTTTATTTTTTATTTATTTATTTATTTTTTTTTTTTTTTTGGCAGTGAAGAACATTCTGATAATTAAAATTTCTTCACGTCACTCTCACTTGCAATAGAGCTGAAAACAAATTGAACCAGCTTGCTTGGTATGATGAACAAACCTACACAAGACTGTAGTTTTCAAACACGACGCTATGACCCTGACAGTATATCAAACACAGGCAGGGAAAAACGTAATAATTCTCAGTTTCTTGCCTCCAGTTGTACAAATTGAAAATGATATGAAGTCAAAGCCTGACATTGTGACACGTTACAATGAATCCTAGTATGGAATAAATGTTGTTCACCATTTGACCCACAAATAGTGAAAGCTGGTGGAAGAACGTGGCCTGTTCATTTATTTTATAATATTCTAGATTTAGGAGGAATCAGAATAACAAGATCTCCTTCTGAAGCAGGCAGATGAACTTGCCAAATACTATACAGAAACCAGGGTAGGATCTCTACCAGTTCACGTTGAAGCTTCAGATGTAGGTGGGAACTGCTGCCGTTGACAGAAGGAAAAAGTTTATACAAATGTGCATCGTGTGACAAACCAGTTAGCAAGAAATGTGTTGCTGTAGTTCCTTATTTCTGTGCAGATTTCTAAGTAGAATTTATAGACAATGATGACCAACAGGTGTCTAAAAGGGACTACATAGACTGTAATTTTATCTTTGGAAAAGTATCGAAGTGCAGAATGACATTAGACAACGATAATGTATTGATGGTGTATTATGATATTCCTAGTTGTAGAAAATATCATTTTGAACTGAAAACTTCATGCTATGGCTGGATTTATATTTAAAAAGTTTGATTGCCTTATGACAAAATGAACAATTTTCAAGTATTGGCATACTGTAGTTCATTTGTCTAAAAATAAAGAAAATATTTTATATTTATGTTGTTACGTGAAACCGTTTTGAATTAAATTGTATCTAGCACGTTTGTACTTAATATTTAGAATAAAAACAACACAGTCTACGAGACTATCAGTGTCAATATTTCTTACAGAAATACTTGTCCCTTAAAATTAAAAGACCAGGATTAAACAGTAACACATCGATCTGAAATGGGACACTTCTGTTTAGGGTGTTAAAAACTCCGGAGGTTCTAGTGTTGAAAATAAACGTTTCATTTTACATTAGTTGATGCGTCGCAGACAAAGTCCAAACATTAGGTGACCATAGTGCTAGTTTGTTCCTTCAGATAATAAAGAAGTGAAAAGAATGATATAGTCTTATTTCCATTTTATATAAATTAGTAGAAGTGATGAAGTTTTATGTGGTGGCGCCGTATAAGATACGCAATTCGCAACAACAATTGCATGAAGATTTTAAAAATATTTAATCGTGAGTAGGAATAGTAAAATATATTATACGTCACGGATTTTTCAGAACCCGTGACTGTTAATTTAAATATGTTTGAAGATAAAAGCAGTGACTTTCACTTGAAAAAATGCTGTTTATTCCATTAATCTGAAGATGAACATGAAAAGGATCGAGAACCGGTTAATGGAATAAACAGCATCATTTTAAGTGAAAGTGACTGATTGCATTTTTCTTAAATCATACTGGAATAGTAAATTTCTTCATACTGCCTCAGCACACACAATAAATTTACTTGATACCTGAAGGTATTGACGTTAATAAAATAAATACGATGGATTCATTCAATAAAATTGATCATTAAATTTCTTTTATTCAGAAGTTTAATCCAGCAGAAGTAATTTACAGTGGCCAGCTTTGTTTCACTTACCATACAATACAGAAGCTTCCTTTACACATTATGTTGTATAACAGACAAGTGAAATTTTATTTCTTCTTCTCCTTTTTCTTTAGAGTTTGTTCCCCCTGGTGGTAGGGTCCGTTCAAATGTTCAAATGTTTGTTAAGCTTATGGGACTTAACTACGGGGTCATCAGTCCCTAAACTTACAAACTACTTATCAACTACCTTATACTAAAGACGGCACAAATATCCATGCCCGAGGGGGGATTCGAACCCCCGACCCCAGTGGCCGTGCAGACCGTGACTGGAGCGCCTCAGTCCTCTCGGCAACCGCGGCCGACTGATTCGCCGTTCAATCATGGGGCACGTCGGACTGTAGTTTCATAGCTTTCAGGTCATTGTGCAGGGTACCGCTGCCTCGTTCGTCCCTTGGGTTTCTTTCCAAAGACTTCCACTGAGTAAGCTGCCTTTGCGCCTGACTTGTCATCTGAATGCAGTACATGTCCAAATCATCGTAGACGACTATTCCGCATTTTATCTCGGATGGGTGCAATTACAAAGTGTTTTCTGATGGCTTCATTTGAAACGTGATCCAGTCGAGTGACGCCACCTGTCCATCTAAACTTCTTCGTCTCCATGACCCCCAGTCGTCGTTCTGTCTCTTTTGTAGCTGGCCAGTACTCAGTACCATAGAGAGTGTCAGGACGGATGACAGTCTGGTAGATCTTTGACTTCAGGTGGTTCTTCATCCGACGATCGCAGGCCACTCCTGTTGTCATTCGCCACTTCACCCAGGCTGCCTCTGTCCTTGCATTGACCTCGTATACGTGCTGGCCATCGTTACTGATTATAGAATCGATAATTAAATTTGTAGACTCGCGGTTGAGCTTGCCCAACAACGGTCCCAGCTTCTCTCCGGTCTGATGTCATGTTCGTTCCACCCTTGTGTTTGGCGATGGAGATCAGACTTGTTCTCTGCAGCCAGCATGACATCATCAGCAGAGAGAAGTGTCCATGGTAGTGGCATGTGCAGATCCAATCTGAAAGTGTTCACCACAAGAATGAACAACAACGGTGTGAAAGCCAAGCATTGGTTGACCTCTACCGAGGAGTGGAAGTAATTGTACGCTCCTTGAGCTGCTTGGACACAGCTTTTTGGTTCAACATAAAGCAGCTGTACCAATATACAAGATACTCTGGGACGCCGTATTCTCAAAACGCTAATCAGATTCGGTCTTGCGGTACCCCATCATAAGTAAAATCTTACTTCTTTAGAGGAAAAAAAAGAACACTAAGTGAATGGGATAAATCATATTAATTATACATGAGTATTGCATCTCTGTCGTCCTCACCTCTGCTTATGTCTGTATGCTATAAGAACAAGTACGGTAAATTAAGAAATTTAAAGTTTCATCAAGTTCCTTGTCTTATGTCTAGCTTCTTCCATTAAACCCTTATGATAAAAGTCTTAAATATCAAACGTCTATTTCCAAAACTGTTTTCCCAACGATCATCGCAATGTACTTCTTCGTCTATATCGTACGGATGAAAAAGTGGCTGATTTGGAAATAAATGACAAAGTGGTATAAAAGTAACAGAAGCTAAAGAGCTAGAAGCACACTGGATATGACAGGATATCAGTTCGATAACACACACAGTGTGTGATGTCACTCCTTGCTCCCTCCCTATACCTAGTCACAGCGTACCGTAGTTCTCTAGAGTAGCGAAACATTCATAATTATAGGAGTAAGTCGTAGGTCGTTGCAGTGTTTAAAGAGGGTCGTAGATTAGGTCCATAAACCTATAGCCTGACTTTCGCATGTCGCAGAATTTTGTAACATGTTGTTTTCAAGACCGGAATCCTCGTCTGTAGGAATCGACATCGAATCCTTAAGCAACGAACGTGTGAGATTCAGCTCAACCTTCGTCCATGGGACCCAGGGACCTGGGATCTTAGTTGACGGGCTCCTTGAATTTAAGAAGACTTTCTGTATGGTTCCGCAACGTCACCCAAAGGGCAAAATAGGCGTAGGTGCCTATGGAATATCTGAAGAAATGAGCGATTTATTTTTAAGAGTTCCTAACGAACGGAAGAAAGTATCATTAATAAAAACGTCCGGGCTAAGATGCCGTAGTCCATCTATAAAATGTTTCGTTGCCTATTGTGGGCAACATCTTCAGAGGTGAGTCGACGACTGGCTGTTAGGTTCTGAACGTCCTGCTTATATAGAGCGCATAAAGGGCGCCACTACTCATCACGTGGTACCGACTCTGAAGCTATGTCTGACCAGCCTCATCTCTCTTCTGTTTATCCACAATGTCACGGACCATATTGGGAAAGTTGTGTACAAGTTTGAAATGGTCTACAGAATCTTTAGAGCTACGAAGAATGTGAATAAAATCGGTCAAAGATACACGACACCCCCTAGCAACGCTTAAGGTGTATAAAAGTCCCTGTAGCTGTGGAATGGTTTGTACTGGAACAACAAAAAGACGTTTTAATACCCGATTAATGGAACATTAAATAAATTGTCGACTTGGTCACATCGACAAGTCAACTGTAGCGGAACATTTAAAAAAAAAAAAAAAAAAAAAAAAAAAAAAAAAAAAAAAAAAAAAAAAAAAAAAAAAATTTAACGAAACGAGTGTACTAAGCCAAAACCTCCCGCTATTTTACACGCGTTTATAGAGAAGCCACAGAGATCCAGAAGCACCACAATAATTTCAACGGAAAAGAAGAAGGTTTAAAATTAGATATTGCGGACTTTGCACCAACGATGTGACCAGAGATCACTTGTAATCGAGAGAGATGACGCTGGTCAGAGATAGCTTTATAGTCGGCAGCACGTGACAAGTTATGGCACCCTCTATGCAGGACGTCCAGCACACACCTTCAGTAGGCAACAAAACGTCGGGAGTAGGACGTTTCATAGTTGGAGCACGGCGTTTCAGTCCGGAAGTTTTAATTAATGAAGTCGCCGGCCTTGGAAGCTTACTTGCTATGACTGGACTAAAGTATGTCATTCTAAACAGAGATCATGCTTTTGACGTGTGTCATTTCTGGCTTTTTGTGGAAAATGCTGCAGTAAACAGAAAAATATTGCAAATGACATATGATTTGGGGAAAGGCAAATGAACGTCAGCATAACCAAATGTAACGTACTGCTGATATACAAGAAAACAGATCCTGTACTCCGCGTTTTTACAACTTTAGAGCCGCGTTGGAGTAGTCGAGAGGTCTAAGGTGCCTAGCTGCGGAGCGCGTGGTTGCTCGCCGTCGGAGGTTCAAGTCCTCCATGGGGCATGCGTTAGTTTACCTTAGTTTAAGTAGTTTGTAAGCTACGAACTGATGACGACGCAGTTCAGTCCGATAAATTTACAAACATTTGAACAACTTTAGAACAATAACTGGAAGCAGTTAATACCACAAAATACCTGTAGAGCAATTTGTAGTGCAACAACCACAAAAAGTAATCCGAGTAAGGCAGACAACACAGAATTATGGAATGACTCAGGAAGCTTAATGCACGATTAAAGAACTACCTTACAAAGCACACTTTCCACTAATAAATAATGCACTTCATTTTGTGATCCGTACGAATTAGGGTTAATGGAGGAATACAGAGAAATTTGAAAGACCCGCTCGGTTAGCCGTGTGCTCTAACGCACCGCTTTCCGAGACGGGGAGGCGTAGCGGCCCCGGTTTGAATCCACCCGGCTTATTAACGAAGGTGGTCGGTGTGCCGGAGAGCCTGGATGTGGTTTATAGGCGGTTTTCCACATCCCGCTAGGTGAATACCGGCTGGTCCCTAAGTCTCGCCTCAGTTAGATCATTCGCAAACATTTTGTAACACTTTGCATTCTCACATGTTACATTATACGCAGAAATTTGGTGAGCCATTCCGCGATCGATACCTCGCGTCTGGCTCTTGAACATGTTATCTTAGGGCTGAGCGCTAGACCGGGAGAGACAACCTCTGGCGGGGTCGAGGGACTTGGGACTTGAGTGGTGACAACGGAGGAGTGCGGATGTGGTACGGAGAGGGTGCGGGCGCTGGTCTCTGACGAAGGAAAGTGTAGCGACGTCGTGGAGGGCTAAAGTTGCGGTCTGGCTGTTCAGCTGGGTTGTGGGGCTCGTTACGTTGTATACTATGTGGCTGTTGTGTTTGTCTGTCGGGCACGCGGGGCGTGTTCTTACAGTACGTTGGAGGCAGCAAATTAAAGGGACGATCTGACCGGAAGACGGGACGAGAGCAATCAGAAGCAAGTCGTCGCTACAGAGACAAGGCCGCCTTCGGTGTTTACTTGCTACCAAGCTGGGCAGTAACCAGTGTTGAGATTCTCCTGCCTCTACAGTGCGGATACTCTCCGACTGCCCCGGGTGAGAAACTTTTGAAACATTCGCCTAAAAGTGTGTATGATGTCAAGTTCCCCGGTGCGCAGTTATCAGAGGAGTTGCAGGTTTACATTCATGGTTAAGTAGGATAAGACCCGGTCATTACGGCGCCAACTGTTGGAAATGTTTTGCATGGTTGTTTTCAGGAGCAGGCGCTCGGTACAATGATTCGCAGTCTTATGGCTCAGTTTCCCAAGAGAATGTTATTTGTGTCTTTTTGTAATTGAGACAATAGTGGTTTTTCGTAATTTATAATTTGTAATTTATTGATGATTAGTGGTTGGCTAATTCCAAAAGGTAGAAAAAGGGCTTAAGTTATTTTTTTTTTAATATTTTGGTTGTTACAGTTCTGTGTTTCGCTTCAGCTCAATCTGTTTCATTGGGAGGTACGGGAAATGCTTCAGGGTCTTAGTTTTATGTGTTTGTATCTTAAAGTTGAAGTATATCTCTGTGTGTTTTAGAGTCAATTATCTATATATGTACGGACGCTTGTTGTTGAATTTGGCGGCACCCGCTGACGTGAGACACTTGGTGACGTCACGAGGAACACTACGTGCTAAACGCGTTGACGGACCCAACGGAAGACAAGTGAGCACTGTTCATATTTACGTTTCCATACAGTTTTGGTTTACTTGTTCTGAAGCTTATCTTACTTAAAGCGTGTACGTTGTTGGATGTGGTTTTGTACCCTGATGTTACTTGCTTAATCTTGGGTATATAATTTTGAAGTGCTTTTCCTTAAATAGTTTAACTGTCCTTTATACACAAGGGAGATAAATTTATTATAGCCAGTTCTTGTGCTAACCTTGCTAATCATTGTATTCCTTAATTGTAACATCTTCCTTTTTTGGATTTCGAGTCAATTAAAAAAATTGATAAAGGATCATGTCTCAGTATTTTGTTGTGAGTTGTAAAACTATTACTTGGGTTTGGTAATAAATGTTGTTCAAAATAACCTTAGATAACGAATGATATTCAATTCCCTACCGCCCAGTCCTTCTATGATTGACTCCTGGTTACGTTTATATCGGCCTGCTGTAATTAAACGCATCATTAGGGGTACACATTTCCACCCGGAGGTCATGGTGTGGCGACAGGAAGGGCATCCGGGAACACCGTAACTACAGGACGTCTCATGAAAGACGCCTGCCAGGTGTCCGCGGATCGCGCGGTACGGCTCCAGGCCGCCGCCACCACTTCCACCGGCCACGGCAGCGGCCGATTCTCGGACTGTATTGTGTCGCGGGCGCGTACACTAAGTCTAAAAAACATTGCCATCAGAGTAACCTAAGCTTATCTTTATTTATAGTAGATGTTCAAACTGATGTCCCTCTATGGAAAGAGCGGCCTGACATCTCTTGAACACATTTGCGAACACTCGACGAATTTCGGCTGCCGAAATCTGGGAAATGATTACTTCGCACTTCGCAGTCGCGGATACCGTTTAATTCGAAGGCGCGAGAAACGTAGCGGATGACCGACGGCTGTCCGTTCCACGTAAGACGCCGTGGAGCGCGTGTTCGCTCAACCTCTGTGCACCGCGGTTCGGGAGATCGGGAAAACTGCGTAAGCGTCCGTCTAGTAACAGCGGCCAGATCGCACTGGCACTACCCTCTCTGTGTGTATTGCGCGCCTGTAGACACCGCGGGGTTGCTGATTTCAGGCCTAACTGTATCGTCTTTGCGGGGTGCGCGCGGCTGAATATCGGCCCGTTAGCCGTTGGTTCTGTCTCCCTGGAATGGCTGTGCGGCCGTTCCCGGCTATGGGACGGCTGCCAAACGTGCTCCACATACCAGTATCTACGTAGTAACCTCGAGCCGTATTGTCTTGTTTGTAGGACGACACATAAAATTCCTGTCTATCTCGTTGTGTTTAGAAGTAAATTTATCCAATTTTTTGTATTTTTTGTAGGAGTTAACTGCTTCTGAACTGTAGATGACTTTCAGTAAAACTCTTGATTTGATAAATAATTCGTTCTTCTAATTTTTTCCTTTTCCATGAACCGGCCCTGGATGCTGACACAGTTCACCGAAACCGGTCGTCATTCAATGAATTATTAATGTGCTATCTTGGCATTTCATTTTGAAAACCATAACATGATAACTACTCAAATTAAAGCTGCCCATGCTTACTGGTAAGAGACAAGAGAAGAGCTAGATAAGTATATCCTCCCTGTTGTATTTGTATATGACTGATATAGTGAACTTTAAGTAGACGTTGTCACACATCATGACTCGAATTAGTTCCACCTTAGACTCAACCCTATGGAAAAGGCAGGATTCCAAAGCAATTTCAGCGCTAGTGATCCATTCTGACTGTTAGTGAAGTGATGAGCAGGACAAATAAATACCAACTTCCTCTCTGCATTGCCTTTGTTGATTTTAAGAAGGCGTTCGAATTCGTTATGCATACAGCTGTCCTTCAAGGTTTGAGAGACCAAGGTGTGCGAGCTGCGTACATTGAAGTGCTAAGGAATATACATGAGACTTCTTCAGCTTATGTTAATATCGGCGAATCAACTCAGGAATTCGGCATCATGAAGGTTGTCAAGAAAGACGATTCCCTCTTCCCAAAACTGTCCTCGGCTGTACTGGAAATGGCTAGCCAAAGCTGAGCTGGTAAGGTAAGGGAATTAAAATTAATGGAAAAAGGCTTACCAACTTGAGATTTGCTGATGATATTGTCTTACTAGCCAACGACTTCGAAGAGAACTTCATTACGGTCTTGCAGTGGAATGTAAATTGGTTGGCTTGAACGTGAACCTTTTAAAAACAAAAGTAATATCAAAGAAATTGGTCCCAGCCTGTGATGTGACAGGCAACGAAGTCCATTACAAGAGGTCAGTGAATATATCTACCTTGGCCAGATTATAAATATGAAGCGAGATGTAAGGCCTGAAATCGATCGGCGCATAAAACTTGGCTGGCAAGCATTTGGGAGGATTTCAAAAGTATTCAGATCAAAAATGCATAAAATCTGAAGAAAGCAGTATTTGGTCAGTGCATTCTTCCTGTGCTGACGTATGGTTGCGAGACATTGACACTGAACTCATTTCCAAAAAACTGAGGGTACCACAGACAGCCCTCGTTAGATGAAGGTTGGCTTATATAAGAAAGGATAGGAGAAACGGCAGATGAGATCCAATCTGTGACGAAGGACATCTTAAAAACTGTAGGCTCCTTGAAATGGCAGTGGACTGGCCACGTCACGAGAAGAAAAGACAGCAGGTGGACGAAGCTGGTAATGGAGCGTCGATAGCATCGGAGGCCTACAGGAAGACTACCAGACAGATGGAACGAAGATATCAAGAAGATCGCTGGTAGCATCCGGCAGAGAAATGATCAAGGCAGTTCAACTTGGAAAGAACTGCTGAAAGCCTACTGGCAGCAGAACAGCCCAGGACAGCCCAGCCCAGCCCAGCGGAGTGCGACACTGGCCACATGGGCTACTTGTAATTCCGAAGATGACCTACATCAGGTGGAAACCGGTTAATTGAAACTGTTAATTTCTGCGATCAAGACTGTTTTTTTGTATATTGCTGAAAGCTTACCTGAAACCACCATTTGAAGAGTGGGCATTCAGAACTTTCAGTCCATCAACAGGACGTTGTCGCAATTCCATATAAACATATAAAAGTAACACCCATTCCCCCTACCCCAATGTGCTTTGATCAATCTTTGGATGTATACTTATTTCTCTAGTGAAAAAAAAATCGCTAAACATTTTACTGAGTGAGGTTTACTAGACGAAACTGATGTTGAACTCCATAGTGGCAACGCTCTCGTCAACTTTCATGCACTCATTCATGCACCCAGTCAATAACATGATCAAGCACATCTCAAGGAGAGGTACATTTTCAGTTTCATGTGATGCTTCTAATACAATTGTGTTACTTGGAATACAGAAGAATCAAACTGCTCAACATCCAACTGCAGACTTGGATCATTTATCCAGTGTACATTCTGTCGGTTGCATTTCAGTCTAAAACATTTCTGAATAAGTAAATAAATAATAATAATGATAATGTTATTTTGGAATTTGTGTTTCATGTTTCATTCTTTATTACACAGCTATCTATATGTCTCAGAAAAATGTATAATTGCCACTATGGGCAGCTAAAATTGGTGTAGTAATTCGCCTTAAGTTTCCATTGTAATTAATATTATTTCAGTTTTTGTGAGACACTTTACGAATGTACCTTATTGAAGGAGGAAAGCCTCCTTGTTTATACCTTGTGAGTTGCCTATAATCCAGTAATATGTAGTGTATCAAAGGAGGATGGCAAAACAAAATTTAATGGTTCGTTTCTAAAAATAATAATTATGCTTTGACACACTGATCTTAGTCAACTTTCTTGGATCTTCTTTCCTATGGCTCCCACTTTCACTGTTCGCTTGATGTACTCATACCTTAGTCTATCCTTTCGTGTCCCTCCAGTCATCCGCCTTCAGATGACCATTTCTGCCACTTTCATCTTTTTCTCTTGGGCTTGGTCAATTACAAAATCCCAAGAGAATAAGATGGAAGTGGCAGAAATGAGAATGTGAAGGCGAATGAGTGGGGTGGCACGAAAGGATAGACTAAGGAAGGAGTGCATCAGGGGAACACTGAAAGTGGGGGCCATAGGGAAGAAGATCCAAGAAAGTAGGCTAAGATGACATGGACATGTGCAGAAAAGAGTGGAGTACTATGTGGGGAGAATATTTGGAGCCCTGGAAATGTAAGAATCAAGGAGAAGGGGAACACCGAAACTGTGATGGAAAGGCAAGGCAGCAGGGCACCTACGGGAGAAAGGATGGCTCAGAGAAGAAGAACCGGAGAGACATTTGTGGAAGAGAAGGATCCATAAAAGTAACGCCAACCCCACATAACGTTGGAAAAGATTGAGATGTTGATGACGACACGGATTCTGAATGTTTTCTTCTTGGCAATCAGTTCAACGCTGGAAACATTACATACAGCACATTCGGATGGTACTCCCTGCAAGCTTGAAAACATCTCATTGCTCCAAATTCGTCGAGTGCTAAATAAATCGTTGCGTTATAGATCAAAAAAGTGTTCAAATGTGTGTGAGTTCTTATGCGACCAAACTGCGTGGTTATCAGTCGCTAGACTTACACACTAAGTACTTGACAAACTTAAACTAACTTACGCTAAAGACAACACAAACACCCATTCCCGAGGTAGGATTCGAACCTCCGACCGCAGCGGCCGTTCAGACCGTGACTGGCGTGCCGCAGACCGCTCGGCTATCGCGGCCGGCTATAGATCAACGAACTTCTGTCCTTTGCAGAGTTCATCAACAATGACGTAAATAATCAGCCCAAGAAGAGATGAATAAAATTCTTTCGTATTACAACGACCTTATTCTGATTTTGCCACTGATTTTTACTTCCGTCTGTTAAAAATTAACGTTAATCAGCTAGCACATTAGACGCCATTACAAAACCCGTGGACAAGCATCTTTCAGTATCTTATCATATGCCATCCTTCAAATACCGAAGCAATCGGAAACTAAAGAGAAGTTGCGCGACAAAAAGTCCCCCGGTTTATATTGTCATAAGCTCAAAGTAGTAAGATGTAGGAAAAGGCCGAGGAGCAAGACGTGAAGGCGAGGGTTGAGTTAGACTGAAATATGCAATAAAAGAGATTCTGCTCCCTTCTCAATTTTTTATTGTTATTTATTATTATATTCAGGATTCGCATTCGAATATTCATTCGCCCGTAAACAACTGGTTGTTTTGTATTGATCCGTTTTGGTTTTTCCGATCTTAATCATCATCAGAGACTGATTATGCCTTTCAGCGTTCAGTCTTGAGATGCTCCCCCTAATTCGTTCATGACCCTTATTAAGTGCTAAAATTGATGCCTCATATGATGTTAAGCCGTTTACTTAAAAATCATTCGGGACCTAACCCATGAGTCTCTTACGTATCCTTGCTTCACCATCCGTGAAACTTGAGCCCATCACCACAGCCTGTCCCCTCTAACTGCTTCATTCATGGTGTTCTTTCACAGTTTTTCTTTGATTTTCTCGTTAATACCATTGTTCCCATCTGTTAGTATCTGCAATCATCCTTGCTACTTTCATATGTGATCTCAACTTTATTCAAATGTTCAAATATTTGTAAATCTATTGGACCAAACAGCGTGGTCATCAGTCCGTAACTTACAAACTACTTAAACCTAGGTAAACTAACCTAAGGACAAACACACACACCCATGCCCCAGGGAGGACTCGAACCTCCACGGCGAGCAACCCAACTTTATTAAGACGATAACCTGTATCCACCCAGCTTTAACTCCCAGACAACAAAGGTGATCGAAAGTTAGAGCGGTGCACTGCTAAATTAATCTTATTGTTGACTTTTGTTCTTGCTGAAGAGAGTAGTTCTTATCTGAGCACTATCTGCTTTAGCTTTGCTATACCGTGATTCGAGATCTTTATGTTGCCATCCTTTGAGAAAATACATCCTAAATACATGAAACTGCCCACCTGTTCTATTTTGTTCCTCGTATTTGGACGTCTTGCTATTTAAATCTCTTTCCCATAGACATTACTTCCGTTTTTGAGATGCTGATACCATACCCCTTATACATTTAACTCTGAAATGTTAGATTGCAATCTTTTAATCGACTCTGCCACCACAACTAAGTCGTCTGGATATGCGAGACTGCTTACTTTGACCCTTTTCGTCAACAAAATAAATGAAATGGTGAATACCTCTCATTGCAAATCACAGCAGGTGGCAATGTTTTTGATGACCAAAAATGGCACCAAATTATAGTTCCATAGACGAATAAAAAATATCCTCTAAAAATTAATCTTGGGAACTTCGGTTATGAAATACAGTTCTGTACATCCGACCATGTGTCGCGGTTCCAGTTACGGAGGTGTGGCTTCTCGCCAGCGTAGCGGCCGATGTTACGAAACAGAGTACTCGAGCAGACACAGAGCGCCATTATTTTGGGATTAGTTGGGGACGGTGGGGCACTGATGGGTATTATTCCGCAGTCGGCATCCGGCGGCAGAAGAGCTAGATGGTTCCGGGCTCGCCAACAGTTGCCGATGTATGAAAATAGCTGCGCGTATTTCAGAAAGCCACTCAGGGACCGTTGCAAAATGATAGCAGCACTGCCGGGTCCTGAGTTGCGGGTTGCGGCTCTGTAGGCGGAGCAGCACGTGGGCTCCAGGCGCGCTGAAGCCGCCAAAGTCCGCACACAAACACACACACACACACACACACACACACACACACACACACTGCCTAATCTAAGTGCTGTAGATTGTTTTACATTCTTCATATAGCTGTGTTAAGAAACAGGTCTGGGCTGTGGCAATGTATCCATTACACCAAAGTTGTCAACTTTTGATTAAATTTTACAGTTATTTTTTCTTTTAAGTGGTCAGTGTTATTCCACCTAATAGCAACATTTCTCCAATTCTGTGTGAATACAAGTTTTGCTGTTTTAGATACCTGTACAAAATTGAAATAAATTTCTCTATATTCGCACATAATTGGAGAAACTTTGTTACAAGATGGAATAAAACTGACTACTCAGAAAAACACACAAGTGTACACTTTGATAAAAATAATTGACACAATGATTCACTCCAGACCAGTTTCATAACTGGGCTATATGAGGAATGTAAAACAACCTAGAGCACACGGGTTACGTATTTTTGTAATTACATTTGGTAAACACAGTCAACATTTAAAGATACTGTTTCTGAACTGCTCTTAATTTAGAAATTAAATATGAGTAATTTATTACAAATATTGTATGTGAGGTACAGACACTTCAGAATGGCGACATAATTTCACCGAAACTACTTGTACAGTGTAAATAAGAGCAGACAAAAATTAAAAAGCTACTGTTTGCTTGTGAGTACATTAAATAAGTGTAGTTATCACACATAATCCATAATCAGTTGCAATACTCACATAAAATATCCCTCTCAGACGCAAGTTTGTAAGTGATGCCACATTAATTTAGAGAGAGACGTTTAAAATAGAAAATACATAAATTCATTAGACAAACAGCAAATTTATTTTAACAATTTTGTTGTCTGTTTCACCAAATCTACTTTCCTCTTGGTGTAATTCGACTCCTCGTACCCCCCAATGACGAGCTCACGAGTCTCTTAGGTAACCTTCCTTTTGCCATGCGTGTAACATGACCCCACCATCTCGGCCTGTTCGCTCTGCTTCATACGGTGTTGATTCCCAGTTTTTCTTTGTTTTCCTCATTATGGACACCCTCCTGCTATTGTTCCCATCTATTAGTACCTGCGATCATTCTTGCTTCTTTTATGTCTGTAACCTCTCCTTTATGAATAAGATAACTTGTATCTACCCAACTTTCACTCTCATGCAACAAAGTTGGGCGAAAGATGGAACGGTGCACTGCTAACTTAGTTTTGGTACTAAATTCCTTCTTGAAGAAGAGAGTAGATTTTAGCTGAGTACTCACTATATTAACTTTGCTACACCTCTATTCCAGTTCTTTCACTATGTTGTCATCCTGTGAGAAAATACATACCAGGTATTTGAAACTGTCTAGCTGTTCTAACTTTGTTCCTCCTATTTGGCACTCAATCTGTTTAAATCTTTTTCCCACAGACATTAATTCCGTTTTGGAGATGTCAATCTTCATAACCCTTACACCTTTGATCGAGCTCTTAAATATTAGTTTGTAACCTTTCAAATGAATCTGAAATTACTATAAATAAGTCATCCGTACATGCGAAACTACTTATTTTGTTTTGACCTATTTTAATCCCGCCCTGCCAGTCTATATTGTCTTCAACATATGATCCATGAATAGTATGGCAGGTTACAGCCTTGTCTCTGAAACTACCCTGAACCATGAGCTTAATTTGCTGTCTACTCTAACTGCTGCCTGACATTTTACATCAAGCGCTTTAATTTCCTGCAGATGTTTTCCTCCTACTCCATAATCTTCTTAAACTGACAATAGCTTCCTCCTAGGAACACGGTCATAAGACTTTTCTAAATCTATAAAACATAGATACAGTTCCAATCATAGAACATCTCCATTATCTGCCGTATGCTACAGATCTGGTCCTGACAGCCTCTATGAGGCCTAAACCCAGACTGATTTTCATCTAACTTTTCCTCAACTAATACTCGCACTCTCCTTTCAACAATACCTGAGAATATTTTGCCTGCAATGTTAATGAAAGATACCTCGATAGTTGTTGCAATCTTTTCTGTTTCCATGTTTGAAAATTGACGTGATTACCGCTTTCGTCCAGTCAGACGGAACCTGTCCCTATTCCCACGCCTTATAAATTACATTGTGTAACCATTTGAGACTTGACAGTCCACTGTATTTCACGAGTTTCGGCTTAATTTCGACCACCTCTGCCGATTTATTGCACTGCAATTCATTGACAATATTCTCCATTTCCTAAAATGTGATCCTGTTTCCATCATGATTCCTATCCTACTCTACCTTAGAATCTGACACATGATTGATCGTTTCACCTAGATTGAGCAATTCTTCAAAATATTCCATCTGCTCAAGGCATCCACAGGATTGATTAGCAGCTTTCGTGATCGGTCCAAAACACTTGTTAATTCCTTCTTCCCTCCTTCTGGAGACTGCTAATTACGCTCCAGAATGGTTTTCCCGAGGCTTGACTCAGGATTTCTAGCTTATTTCCAAAGTCTTTCCATGATTTTGCTTGGAGTCTGCAGTTATCCACTTGGCTTTGTTTCTTTCTGCAACATAACTTTCTCTTTCTGCCTGATTTCTAGTATAGAGCCATTTTTACTCTTACTGTGTCATTCCACCAAGCTGTCTGTTTCTTCCTGCCTTTACATAATATTTTTCCAAGACATTCTGTAGCTACTTCTAGAAGTATGTTCCTGTACTTTGTCCATTCCTCTTCAGTGACCGTAAAATGACTACATTCAACTAACTGGTACGTTTCCGAGATCATTGTTATGTACCTGCGCATAGATTCCTTGTCTTGTAGCTTCTCAACTGTTATCCTTTTACATATGGACTTTTCTTTCTGTCTTTTGGCCTCATAAAACAATTTCACTGCAGATTAAATAATGTTCAGTAACTTCCCCTGTAAACACGTATGTCCTTGACTGTCTTCCTGAATTCCTGGTCCGTCGTTTTTTTTTTTTTTTTTATTTATTTTATTTTTTTTTTTACTAATGATAGACCTCGTTCCCCGTCCGTTCCAAGTAAACCGGTGATTTTCCTTATGCTAAGAGCTGTTTTCCGTTCCTTTTGGCCTCCATATCCTCTCCAAACTTACCCATAACTTTTTCATTCCATTCTGTTCTATTTCCTGGCGTTGAAATCACCCACGGGCAAAACATTATCCTTGTCCCTCACTGTAACAACAACATCACTGCGTAAAATCTGTCCATCTCATCATGATCTGTCTCTTCACAGGGCGTACACACTGACATAATCCTAGCTCCCGTTATATCATCTAACGTTATGCATCTCAAAATTTGTAGAACACTTCCGTAAGTGCCACAGGCCGGTAAGCATTATATTCCTATGTAAGGCCCACAGTTCTTGTGTATTCATTTGAGTTCCTTTCTTCATTCGTACGAGTATTGTATTGAGTAAACCCAGTAGTACTCACATTTCCTCTTTCGTTACTTCACTGTATTTCCTATCTCTTGAATAATTAGTTTGATCTTTCTTCTGTTTTATATGTATGTTAACACTTGAAAATGCTTGTTGAATCATATTATCATCATCTATCATGAATGAGAGTTATTGCGTCTATAACCTCACACTCGTTCTGCTCCCGTTTGGACCAGTGATAATTTTTATTATATTCCTTTCTGTGTTTTGAACTATTCGTTGGATGGAATCTTACCCCACAGGGTGCTACCATCTTGTCGTACTTAGATACGCGCCAAATCAAAACAATACTGGCAATCTTTTACTGAAACTCGCAACCTATAGCGGACTTCAATGCGAGAAGCCTATAATAGTTACCGTAGTTACCGAAACGAAATTCTGTCTCGTATTCTTGCAGAAAATCCAAAGAAATTCTGATCATATGTGAAGTACACTAGCGGCAAAGCACAAACAATATCTTCACTACGCGATAGCAATGGTAATACTACCGATGACAGTACTGCTAAGGCAGAATCACTAAACACAGCTTTCCGAAATTCGTTCACCAAAGAAGACGAAGTAAACACTCCAGTATTCAATCCAAGAGCAACTGCCAGCATGTAAAACTTAGAAGTAGATGTTCCTGGAGTAGTAAAACAACTTAAGTCACTAAACAAAAATAAATCTTCCAGGCCAGATTGTATACCAACTACATTCCTCTCAGAGTATGCTGATGCAATAGCTCCGTACTTAGCTATCATTTACAACCGATCACTCAGCGACAGAACCGTACCAAAAGACTGGAAAGTTGCCCAAGTGACTCCAATATTCAATAAAAGCAAAAGGAGTGATCCCTAAAATTACAGGCCTATCTCATTGACTTCGATTTGCAGTAGGATTTTGGAACATATACTTTGTTCGAATATTATGAACTACCTCGAAGAGAACGGCCTATTAACCAGTAGGATTCAGAAAGTGTCACTCTTGCGAAACACAGTTTGCGCTTTATTCACATGAAATGTTAAGTGCCATCGACAAGGGATCTCAAATCAATTCCATATTTCTGGATTTCAGGAAGGCTTTTGACACTGTACCCCACAAGAAGTTTCTTATGAAATTGAGTGCTTATGGAATATCTCCCCAATTGTGCGGTTGGATTCACGATTTCCTATCAGAAAGAACACAGTTCGTTGTAATTGACGGTAAGTCATCGAGTAAAACAGAAGTGATATCTGGCGATCCACAGGGAAGCGTTTTAGGTCCCCTACTCTTCCTCGTGTTTATAAACGATTTAGGAGACAAACTGAATAGCTCCCGTAGATTGTTCGCGGATGATGCTGTCGTTTATCGGTTAGTGAAGTTAACAGAGGATAAAAAGCAACTGCAAAGCGATTTAGACAAAATTTCTGCACGGTGCGAAAATTGGCAATTGACACTAAATAAATAAAAGTGTGAAGTAATACACATGACCACTAAAAGAAATCCGCTGAACTTCAATTACGCGATAAATCAATCAAACCCTAAGGTCGTATATTCTACCAAATACCTAGGAGTTACAATTACGAACAACTTTGACTGGAGAGAACATATAGACAATATTGTGGGGAAGGCAAACCAAAGATTACGTTTCATCGGCAGAACGTTTCGAAGATGCACCAGCTCCACCAAAGAGACTGGCTACATCACACTTGTGCGGCCGGCCGCGGTGGCCGAGGGGACTGAGTCGCTCCAGTCACGGTCTGCACGGCCACTACGGTCGGGGGTTCGAATCCCCCCTCTGGCATGGATATTTGTGCCGTCCTTAGTTGTAAGTAGTTCATAAGTAGTTTTCATAATTAGTTAACCCCGTAGTTGAGTCCCATAAACTCTACAAACATTGGAACATTTTGAACACTTGTGCGTCCTCTCCTGGAGTACTGTTGCCCCTTGTGGGACCCTCACCAGGAGGGACTGACGGAAGACATTGAGAAGGTTCAGAGAAGGGCAGCTCGTTCTGTTCTATGTCGTTACGGGGGGGGGGGAGAGCGTCACGGAAATTTTGCACGAATTTGGGTGGAAATCATTAAAAGAAAGACGTTATTCATTGCGGCATGATCTGTTTGCGAAGTTTCAATCACCGACTTTTACTTCTGAATGTGAAAATATTTTGCTAGCACCCTCCTACTTAGGGAGACATGACCATCCCAATAAAATAAGTGAAATCAGATCGAAAACGGAACGATTTAGGTGTTCTTTCTTCCCGCGCGCTATTAGAGAATAGAACGGTAGAGAAAAGTTATGAAAGTGGTAAATGAACCCTCTGTCAGGCACTTGAATGTGATTTGCAGAGTATCTATGTAGATGTAGATTCTGAAATCCTGTAAATAATCCAAATTATAAATTACATTATCTCGTTTTATAATTTCCCCTACTGAAAAGTCCATAGAATATTCAAAAAGGTCTTCACCAGTTGCCGATTCTAATCAGTTGGATACCTACAAAGTATATAATACCTGGAGCAGAAATTACTCAGTTGTGTAATTCAGAACTTCGCATTGCATAAGGAATTAATCAACAGTTAAGCATTTCATTATGAAATCAGGATATTTTTTAAAGCATTGTAATATATCATTAAATTTTGTACAGTAAAAATTTACAAAAAAGATTCGCATGATTGATTTTTCGCTGGAAATTGGATATAAAATGAAACAATTTAAATGTAAATGCTTTTTGTCAAAAACTGTCATTTTGAGCCCATGGATGTTGATGTTTGGTGCTGTTATCTTCACGGTGACATACTACTTACATAGCTGCACCAGTATTGCCTGTGTTTCTACATCAATATCAGAATGTCTAACTACTCATTTAGAATATTATTTGATGGTACTCCGCTCAAATATAACGTACACCCAGAGCACTTGGCAGTTTCTCTGGATACATCACTCACTTTCAAGAACAACCTCCAAAATACAGCAGGCTAATATCTTACAGCACTTAGCTGGTTCAACTTGGAGATCGAGGGCAATTTTTCTGCTAACAATTGCTTTGTATTTAGTTTACTCTACTTCTGAATACTGAGCTCCCGTCTGGCCCGAACAGTGTTGATGTGAGAGATATCGACTTGCAACTGAACATGGCCAGTGAGGGCGATCGGTGGTATCTTAATGTCTCACCCTGTCCGGTGGTTCCCACTCCTGTGAAATCTCGCTCCTCCTGATGTGACACACAAATAAGCCTAAATGATAGCGTTTAGTAAGATTGTGGCTGCTCCCACTTATTCTGTAATATCTCCTACCGTATGTGCCTTGAGTGAACCTCTTAAGGTCTTGCAAATCACTCACTACAACATATTTGCAGTTGTTTCACAGTATTACCCCTTCCAACTGGTTGAGAGTATGTGTTAGGAGTATAAGCGGAGTACTTGCACAGTAAGAAAAGTACAGCAACTGTATAGATGACCCATGTTAGGAGCTCCAAGAGATGTCTTCATGAAACAATAGACTTCGGTTAACCTATTCCGTACAGATGTTGGCCGGCGAAGTTACTGGTAATTTTGGAGGAGACAGATTGCCCAATTCTGTAATTGTGGAACGGTTACTGAAACCATAGAACACATACTATCCATTGTAATATTTTCTAGGTCTTATCTCCCAGATAAATTAGTAAGGGGCCTTAAGTAGCTGTCTATGTGACATACTACTATAACGCAGTGTGAGTCAAAACTCGCAGTAGAACCTTTTATTTCAAAAACTTCTGGAGCAAGGTGTGGGCGATGTTTGTACCGAACAGTATGTACCGAACGTGGGTGCCATCTTGAAATCAGCCAGTTTGAATCTAGAAAAGGTGATCCTGTTATACATCAAATAATAACAGCATTCTAGACGAGTTCATTTCTGTAAACAGATTAGACGTAGCAGTTATGGTTAAAAAATTACAACACGTTTGCTCAGGGAAAAAGAATCCATAATGAACAGTCATTTAAAGCATTCAATATGCTGTCTCTCTTGGTCAATGCACATTTAAGGCATTGAATCCAGTCCTAGTGCACACGTAGAACGATATCCGCATATATGCTGGCACATGCTTCTTAATTCCGTTGCTGTCTGTTTATTTCCTCTGCATATAAGATTTATTTAGAACGGCCCCACAGATTAGGTGATCTGGGTGGTCATTCCACGAACCACGTTGGATAATCCATTAACCGGAAAATTTATCATCTAAGCAATGATGAATAACTGATTTGTAGTGTGGTAGAGCCCCATCCGGTTGATAATAAAAAGGAAAGCTGCTATTTTCATTCGGAAATAGGAAAAGTCAGTTTCCCATTTCTATGTAGCTTTGAGCATCTAGGTAGTTGCCACACAAAAAGGATCCAATTACACGCGTACACCGCATTGCACAATACACCATAACCCTTACGTCACCGACTACCTCTGAAGTATCCAGCCAGTGGTCACTCCAGTATCTGTAGTGGGATCTTCCAAACCATTGTTAAGGTTGGATTCAGCTCCTTCAAATCAGCATTGATTACGAGCGACAGCAGGGTAAAGCCGTCTGATGACGGCTGTTAATGGGGAACGGTACACTATGCACCTCTAAAAATATATATCGTAACTTTCCAATCAAACTACTACGTCGAATCTGTTTAATGAGCTTGTCAGAAAATGTCTACACCATTTCGAAAACAAGGACTTTGATTCAAGATGGTCGATTTCAAGATGGCGCCTGTGTACAGTAGGTATCGCAAAAGATAGACCACCGCACCAACATTTTACTGGAATAGTCAGGAATTCAGGATTCCACATCCTGGAGAGTTTTCGAAATAAAAAAGTGTGTAATGTGACTTCTGACATACCTTGTATTATTATCATATACATATGTAAGTATTGTTTACTAAAAGTATTTTTTTACGAAAACAAAGTTTCTACATCTACATGGGATACTCTGCAAATAACATTTAAGTGCCTGGCAGAGGGTTCATCAAACCACAATCATACTATTTATCTACCATTCCATTCTCGAATAGCGCGCCCAAAGAAGGGCAGCTCGTTTCGTATTGTCACGATACAGGGGAGACAGCGTTACGGAAATGATACAGGATCTGGAATGGGAATCATTTCAAAAACGGCGCTTATCGCCGCGGCGTGGGCTACTTGCGAAACTCAAATCGCCAACATTCTCCTACGAATGCGAAAATATATTGTTGACTCCCACTTACATAGGTAGAAATGATCATCAGAATAAAATACGAGAAATCAGAGCACGAACAGAGAGATTCAGGTGTTCTTTCTTAGATGTCCTCCGTCAAACTCACCTGATAAGGATCCCACACTGGGCTGCAATACTCCAAAAATGGATGGACAAGCGTAGTGTATGCAGTTTCTTTTGTAGTTCTGTTGCATGTTTTAAGGGTTCTGCCAATAAGTTTAACCTATTTTTGTAGCTGACATTCTACGATACGGTATATAAATGAATACATTACGTTTTGTTGAAGATTAGTATACTTCGTGGCCTGAAGCTGTACGTCTGTCCCTCCAGTAATGCCAATGCTGACGAAAGTATGCTGTAAAACACCTGCTACATGTATTTTGGGTGTCCAGACTTCGGTGTCACTCAGCTTGTGCCACCTACCACGTTCGATTTGAATGTTTGTTATTTGGGGAGGTTTGGGAGTTTCAAGTACAGAACACCTGCGAAAAGTGTCGCACTAATAGTGATGAAACAAATAATTGTTTCTGGGAAAGGATTTTTTAATTTCATTAATTCTCCCCTCGGTTCGGCAGCCTCATTAATGAGGCTACATATGACTGCAGTTCTGGTTACTGCACACGAATGTGCAATCGTTACACAGACCTGAAAACATATCTATTCTCTGTGTGACTTCGATTTGTTTATGACTGCTGAAGAATTACTTGTGTCAAACTGCTGCTATATTCACTTCATAGTCAAAATATTCCAATAAACTAGGATTAACACATACATTAAAATACTTTTCGTAATTAATATGTTGTACGTAAAACGATTCAACATAATGAATGCAATGATTACACAAGATATTAACGTGTTCAAACTGCGAAACGATTTCAGTGCCATTTGAAGTCTGCATAATTTATACGTTGTATAACGCATAGATTCATCAGTCAGCGGTTAAGCACGATGTAACAAACAGAGTTTATTTTCGTGTTTATAAATATCTTTAATTTCATATCGATAAAGAAAGACAGTATTTATCGTCATTCTACTCACGGTTTATATTAATAGACAATGTCCAAAATCGCCTGTAATTTTAGTGTTTTGATCACTGGTTTCGGCATCTTCAAATTCATCACATTACATCTGAAAAATGAAAGACCCTAAGATGGCAGATTAATCTACCGAAACCGCTAATCTAAATAATAAAATTACAGGCGATCTTCGTTGCTGTCCATACTTGATTGAACAGATGCCCCCCCCCCCCCAAATATTAAAAACAATCATGTGTGTATTTAAAGCGGATATTTGAATTTTCTTTCATGCTGATGATCCTGATCGTAACTTAACAATATTATTCATAAATTATTGTTCTTTCAGTGGTCTTTCACACATATGCAATGACATCAACGTGAGAATAGCCGCTCGTAAAAGCTAGATTTGTATAAAATCATATATGGCATAAATTGGAGAAATAAGAACTTAGCAACATGCGCGTGTGAAGATACAACGTTGTACCACAATTACAAAGCACTCGTTCAAGAACTTTCATAGATATAATATTTTGAAAAATAACACCAAAGAAGAAAAGTTATACATAGTTCTCAGGGAAAGTATACGATGGAGGGAGGAGGGAGGAGGATACGGAAGAAGACAGGCGAATACGGAGGGGTATAGAAACAGAGGTAAGGGCAGCAGGGAGTGAAATGTATGTATATCCAATTCCGAGTTACAAGGCAGTACTAGATATCTAGAAATGTGTACTTGCTCTTTTCGTTCATTTCTATTTAATCTGTAACATGTGGCTGTGTACAGCTAGTTCGCTTTTATATAATAGTGCATAATGCTATCTGATAATTTTCTTCATTTAACTATACTTTCGGACAACTGAAGAAATTCACTGACTCACTTATCATTATGTCGTTCAATATTTTATCTTCATGTCTTTAGTGATTTCTTCAAGCAAGTCCATTTTATTTTATTCATATACGCTTTGAAATATTTTATAATTTTGCCTAATATTTTCCATATGTGTCCATTCTTTGTTCATGGTTGGTGCGTTCTGTGTATTTTGTGTTCATATACCTGCCTCTTTGTTCCACGTAGAACATGGATCCGTATAAATGTGTCTGCAGCGCACTTTTTATGTTATTAAAAGTGTACTTCTAACAAAGTAGTAAGCTGTGGCATATTATATGACGATGGCGATTTTATGTCACAGAAAGTAGTCATCAAAAAGCAGATTCTTGTGCTACTTCTTCGTTGAAAAGTTCTAGGCTTAACGTTAGGGGAAGCCTCTGTTTGGGTGTACATGACTGTAAATCTCTGGTACTAAATAGCTAACAAGGAGACTCATTGCTGCTCTTTGCCAAAGATCCTGTCCAACAGAAAACTGCGCTATCCTTGTATATTGGCCATTTCTATGATTTTCAGTTAAATGAGGCGTTCGTGATTAGAGGAAAAACCAAACGAGTTTAACCCAAGCTTCAAGCTTAAATAGGAACCGAGAATCATGATCACAAAAATAAGAGATAATGCATTCATCGTTCTCGATTTATTACGGCTATATCGAAGTGACTTTCCCATGAAGTACTTTTATGGTAGGAATAATTATTAGAAACTTCGAATCTAAAGTAGAATTCTCCATACTGATGAATGAAACTTCATGATCCTCACTTCGCATGCACTGCATTGTCAGTTACATGACATGAAATGTCTCATTTCATTTCAGTCACTTGTTCTTTGTACAAAGTGTTAATCAAAAATAAATTTTTCTGTTATATCCTCCGTCCTTCTTGGTGTTCTATTTTTTATATCCAGTAGTGTAGTTTGATATAGTTATCTTTAATAGTTTTTGAAATCACCTACTCTGAAGGATCCTGGTTTTCGGAGTGGTATGAGGATGATTCAAAAAATTACATTCTCTATGTCGATTTCATATCGAAGCAGATTCCTTCCACAGTCCTTGTTGAAGTAATGAAAAAATTTCACTGAATTGCAATGCAATTATTCTGGCGTCAGACTCTTCTCAGTGATACTTGCATCTCCATCAGGGGAGGTATATGACTTTACACAATGCTTCGTCGCTTTACGTTGCTTTTAGTTTGGATGATTATATTGCCGGCTATTAATCTTGAGTCGCTGAATTGATGTACGTCGCTAGCAGACTGCCAACACGCTGCGAATTAGGACGTGAAAGGTGCCAAGTCGGGCAGGGAAGACGTGGTGAATAAATGTTTGTCGATCTGTAGGTGTTTGTTATTGTTTCCGTCTGCATCAGAAGCTGAATGAACACAAACAATCTAGACACAACACAGTACTGTGTAGTTTTCAAGGTTCACATATCAGCCAAATATATTTAGGAATAGGAAAGTCTGCACTTGTTGAACGGTAGGAGCACTCATGACGAAGACCCATGTAATTCAATGGTCTAAGAGTAAATTTTATTGTAATACAGACTAACTAATAGCTGGAAGGATACAACAACAGATGACAGTGTTTAAGACACTTGAAGCGCGAAGAAATCTCTTGTTCCCACATCCCTAACACGATAACCCTCCTCTAGCTAAAATGGAATTACAGCAAACAACTTCATCTAATTGAATATTCCAAGAATACTTTCGTTTGTAGGACAAAAATTCTATGACCACAGGATAGGCCAGAAAAATTGAGAAACTGACAGCTTATTTAAGGAAAAACTGATTCTTTTACTATCATATTATTTAATATCGCTAAAAATCTACATTAAATAAGCTCACACTATGAGACTTAGCTAGTAAGCAGTCTAACAAACAGTCACCCTTAATAGTACAACTCGCTTAAGAAATACGTCAGGGACAATAGTCAAGGCATTGTTA
Source organism: Locusta migratoria (assembly GCA_026315105.1). Taxonomy (NCBI): domain Eukaryota; kingdom Metazoa; phylum Arthropoda; class Insecta; order Orthoptera; family Acrididae; genus Locusta; species Locusta migratoria. The sequence continues at coordinate 904,635,662 of CM048744.1, read as the reverse complement.
GAAGTTTTTGGAAAAATTGACGACTTTCTAAAATAGAAAAAAAGGCACCTCTTAAGTAGAAATTATTACACACGCAGATCAAGCGTCATTACTGAGTAAATGTTATTGTGGTCTCCAGTCCGGAAACTTCTATGATGCAGCTCTCGAACCTGTTATATCCTGAACTAGCTTCTTCATCTCCTCATAAAAACTACAATCCCACATCCATCTGAAACTGTTTACTGTAAACGTCTCTTGCTCTCCCTCTGCGTTTTACATTTCCATCAACGCTAAATTCACGATTCTTTCATTTCTAAGAGTGGGTCCCATCAATCGATCCCTTCTTTTAGTCAAGTTATGACAAAAATTCCTTTTTCCCTAATTCTGTTCAGTACCTCCTCATTAGTTACGCGATCTACCCATCTAATCTTCAGCATTTTTCTGTAGCACCATATTAAGAAAACCTCTATCCTCTATCTATGTGAGCTATTTATCGTCCATGTTTCACTTCCGTACAAGGTACCATTAGAAACTAGAATCTCCATTTCGTAAAACAAAATTTTTCACCAACGTTTTTTCTGCATAACAAACTTTACTTCTTTTCAGATTGAAGGAGCCGCGGTGGAGTAGGTGAGCGGTCTAAAGCGTCTCGCTGCGGAGCGCGCGGTTGCTCGCCGCGGAGGTTCGAGTCCTCCCTGGGGCATGGGTGTGTGTGTTTGTCCTTAGGTTAGTTTACCTAGGTTTAAGTAGTTTGTAAGCTACGGACTGATGACCACGCAGTTTGGTCCGATAAATTTACAAAGATTTGAATAATTCGGATTGAGGGATAAATTAAAATTTTTTAACTGACAATATCGCGCCTCCAATTTAGAAAGCTAACATTATTTTCTAAAATCATTTCGAAAAATTGATTGAATACCATCCACAGTAAAATCAGGGAACGTGTCAACAGTTGAAACGAACTGGCTATAAGCGGCGATGAGTACCTTTCCATTCGAATGCCGCATGGCTTCAAAAGGGTATACCAATGAGGTAAACCTGCTGTGACCGTTAATCATCAAATTGACAGACCAGGCTGACGATAGGCTTAAGCACTGTGCCCTGTTGCTTTACGAATACCGAAACTGCCTCATGCATATCCCCGATCAACAGAATTATCGAGCATTCAAAGCCTCTTTTAAGGCACTGAACGCTAATAATCGCTAAGACCAGTTGAAGACTATAGGACGGTTGCTGAAATGATTAATGTGCTCATAAAGATGGGTTCATACAAATAACTATATTGAGACAAAAACACGTGTGTTTCTGCAGTTGCACTGTGGGCTATCGTTCACACAGAACTTCACAAATACTACTTAGTTGTGAAGTTTTCAACATGTCCTCTGCAATCTCAGCTGATCGCGATTTGCACAGCTCATTTCTTTCACGGCCAAACGATCCTTACACTTTGTTCCATAAGCACATGAAGTGTTTTTATAATTGATTCGACATTTTAGCCGCAAACAAAGACGCAAAAAACGTAAACCTAGCATGGAAACACACTGATACGAAGTAAAATAATTTAAAATATCCCGCGAGGTGACAGTCGAATGTCGACATTTGGTGGTGGGGAAGAAAGTGTCGAAACAAAAGTATAAAATGGTCAAATGTTTGCTTAGTTATCTGTCGACGTTGGCAGCGGAGACATTGTAGCCCCTAGTGACTGCTCCGCCTGGCCACAATTATTTACTTTTTAGGTATGACTATCTGATTATGTCAGAAATTTTTGTTTTATTTCAGATCTTCACATGTAGTTTTAACATATTCATTTTCGTCTAAAGAAGGTGCCCATAGAGGCATTGGAATCTGGTTACGATTATATTCGTACTTTGCGACTGACGGCTGCCCCTTAAAAGTTTCATTGTATTGTAACAGTCGCTGATTCACACCCATGCACAAATCTGCAAGTTGAACTTTTTGTTGCGTCGAAAAAGTAGCGCCTCTTAAGTGGCGCTACTAAAAGCAGGTAGTTCACACTTGCTACTGAACTACAACTTCACTATGCAACTATCTGTTGCACGACATTAGTTGATTGTCTGAACCCGGCTTAAGCCACAGTCAAAGTTTCACTGGTTTATTTAATTATCTTAACTAGATTCGGCAGACTGTGACGCCAGTTACTAATGCATTTAAAATATTTCACTCTTAATTAAATTAAGAAATGAATTATTCAATTATATATGCCTACTATCTAATGACTCACGTTATGAAAACAATTACCTATGCAATATAAGTATAAAACGTAATGATCATACTTAATGACAGGTATAGTCAGACCATCACGACGACTGAATCAAGTTCACATGTTGTTATGGAACCGAATTTAGAAAGGTATCCCATTATACCGGGTATGTAAAAGTCAGTATAAATTTGAAAACTTAATAAATCATGGAATAATGTAAATAGGTAAAAATTGATACACATGCTTGAAATGACAAGGGATTTTATTAGAAAAAGAAAACTAAGTTCAAAAAATGTCCGACGGATGGCGCTTTATCTGATCAGAAAAGCAATAACTAGCATAAAAAATAAAGACAAAGCAAACATGATGTTCTTTACAGGAAATGCTCAATATGGTCACCATCATTCCTCAACAATAACTGAAGTCGAGGAGTAATGTTGTGAACAGTACTGTAAAGTATGTCCGGAGCTATGCTGAGGCATTGACGTCGGATGTTATCTTTCAGCATCCCAAGAAATTTCTATCGATCAAAATACACTTGCGAATTCAGGTAAGCCCTAAGCCAATAATCGCATGGACTGAGGTCTGGGGCCTGGAAGGCCAAGCATGACGAATGTGGCGGCTGAGCACACGATCATCACCAAACGACGCCTGCAAAAGATCTTTCACGCGTCTAGCAATATGGGGTGGAGCGCCAACCTGCATAAAAATCGTACGTTCCAGCAGGTTTTTATCAGCCAGGCTGGGGATGATGCGATTCTGAAACATATCGGCGTACTTCTCACTCATCACGGTAGCGGTTACAAAACCAGAATCACGCAGTTCCTCGAAGAAAAAAAAGCCCGATAACAGTAGATGTGGTTGTAAGAAAAATAGGTGTCTCCAATTTTGCCTCTCTGTCTACATTATTCCGTGATCACCCGGTACTCTCGGCCAATGCCATTATATCCTGCAATGGCATTATTCACGGTTACTATCTCTGGCTTTTTATATACGGTAATCGGTAATATGAGACAAGCACAGAGCACAGCCGCTCTGTGATCCACAATAAACAACTGTTATGTCCATATGGAAAGCTGAAATAAAAGTTTATTAGATCGTTGCATGTAATGCTGTGCCACCAGATGGTCTTGTAGGTGCCTTGTCTTTACATATGATGGTCACATTTGATACAGCCTATCTATTGAATATTGTGTTTATAAAATGAATTATTAGAGAGTTGATATATATGATTAAATAAACTTGATCAAATAATTTAAATGCATCTAAGAATAATGACACATTTTACCGAATCGAGTTATGCAAATTAAACTAGCTACTGAAATCGTGACATTGGCTTACGAGCTCATTGACTTTCGTTACAATTTTGAAAAGTCACCCTCTTGAATGACATAATATCAGATATAAAAACATCTCCAAATGGAAAAAAAAGGAAAATTAGGGTTTGACGTCTGTCGACATCGTGGGCGTTAGACACGGAGCACACGCCCGGATAGTTTCTGTCACGGGAATAACGGTAAACGTTTAGCTGGATGGTCGAAGGAAGGCTGCTGCGCGGGAGTGGACGAGTGGTGGAAGTCTGGGCCGCGGCGGAGTAGCCAAGCGCATTGAGGCGCTATGCTACGATGCACGAGGCCGCGCCCCGTCGGGGGTTCGAATCCTCCCTTTATGGAAGACATTTCAGCCCTTCTGAAACTGTCCACGCCGGCTGTTACGAGTAGATTCCAGTACTTTCCGTTGAAAGTGCGCGGGCAGCTTCGCGGTTGTTGATTTTGTTATACACATGATAATCGAATTTAATATGCCCGAAACAGGTTGTATGTAACATATTAAAATAAGTTTGTAACTGAAGCAGTGTCTTCTTCTACTATGTTGTGGGTTTCTAAATCGGAAACAAGAAGCAGCATTTACATCAGACTGGGCAGCCCTCCAGTACTCACTGACAGGAAAAGTTGCGCATTGTGGGAAGTAAAAGCAAACGAATGCCTGAATTCAGTAACAGTACTGCATCTTGACTTCGACAGTAATATAAGAACAATAATAGATATGATTTATGAAATCTTCCACGGTCGTAGAGGTCTTCAATAGGAGTAAAATTATGCAATCATTGTAAATAGGTGCCTGGGCTAACGTAAACGTGACATCATAGGACACTGGATGACTGATAACGCTTGATCTGGAATGGCGAATCGCAGAGTGCCGTCTGGAAGTCTGATTGAAGTAGTGGAGTTTGGCGAACAGCTGGAGTACGTTGCCTTCTGTCACGTCATCTAACTAAAGTAGCGAAGTGGCTAACGATATTGCAATGATTTGTAATGGTTTGAGCTACAATAGAAGCTAAATTCAAAAGGATAAGAACACTTGTGGCGTAGGTGTTCCAAATATTGCACCTGTGCCTAATATCGCCTACCGGTATTCCCATGCTACTACTCATGCTACTATCTAGGAGTTTCTGCAATAAGCTTCATCTACTTTAAGAACGCCGCAGCAAGCACTAATTGCATTTCATTAGGGTGATAGTTAAAAAAAGAAAAACAGAATGGCATCAGAAGTGCTCGAGGTGTGTCAATCGATTTTACTGACCATAGTGACTGCAAACACGCAGAACGTAACGACTTATGCTAACCTCGTTTATTCCGCTAGAAAGTATTTTAACCGAGGATTACAATATTATTCTTAATAGTGAGCTCAGGTGCTCTGAAGCACTACCAGCTACCGTGGAGTGACCGAACGCACTAACGCGCCTTGCCGCGGAGCGCGCGGTTGCTAGCCGTTGGAGGTTCGAGTCCACGAACATTTGAAGAGTTGAAGCCCTACCTCCTGTATGTTTGTGTTCTGTATTCCTAGTATGCCCTATCGACGATATCAGGAGCACCAATCTTAATTTCGTTACCTACCCATTTATCAGTTTTCCCAAATTTATTTACTCCATAAAAATAATTTTACTTCATTCAATTCTTCTTCTTCTTCCACCGCATTTCATTCAGTAGTCTTGCACAAATTTATAGAACTGTCCACGTTTTGAATCAACATCTCACAAACAAAATCATGGAAAGAGCGTTGTGTTGATCATTTGTACTTAGAACAGTAGTTCCCAACCTGCGGTCCTAGGACCACAAATGGACCAAAAGAACTAATATATGGTTAGCTAAAGAAAATTAATTTTTATTCTTTTTAAATTATTAATTTTTTCTTACTTGTTCAGCCAGTCGTACTATGTGCCCACGATAACTTGAGAACTTCACTGGTAATGCCAGAAGGGGATAAGAGCCATTTGGAAGATCTCATATGTCTTATAGTATTTTTATCGTTTATCAAAGGCCAAAATGATAGTAATTGTAAGAAAGCATTTGAATTCATCCTCTTGGACAGCTTTGTTGTGAAAAGGCAAAATCATACTCTTAGATTTCGTAAATCTTGCTATTTTCTCCATGGTATATTTAAATAAAAAAGGTTTTCCTGCTTACAAAAAAAGTCAAGGAAACGATGGAATTTGAAATACTCGATGTAGCTTTTAGCAACAATGTTAACTTTAGGATTGGGAACTTAAAAATAAGACAAACATTCTAAAATCTTATTGCTGCAAACAAAATTGAAATTTCTAGTAACTTTCATAGTACCGTAAATAAATATTACTTTTGAGGTTAACGAAAGTCTTAAAATTTTTGATTTTGTTTATTTTTAAACTGAGACTCTTTATTTATCTCGGACCTTTCGGCCCCTGTTCATAAGAAAGGACTGAATGTAGTCCCTAGTCTAGAAAAGGTAGGGAGCCACTGTATTACAAGAAACAAAGCTGGAAATTTTGTATTCTTCTAAATGTACAAGCAATTATGATGAGAATGAGGCTTCAAGAAATCCTGCAAGACGAAAGAGGAATCCTGCCACGAAGAATAAGAGAAAACGTAAAAAAATGTCAAAATATCCAAATTATTTTGATAGCGAGGCTGCTGGTGAAACTATACTGGTCGACACTGAGGACGATTTCGATCTGGATTTTAATGACTAAACCAGTCTCCATCAGTTTATTTTTTAATAAGAAGTTATCCGACGATTTTAGTGAGGCACAATGCCTTATGTGTTCCGCGTGTTTCAGGTGGAATGGCAAATTTTGTGATACAGGTAGTGTGGACCGAAAAAGAGACCTACGTTTTTAGCGTCTGAATAAATAACCCTCAACTTAATTTAACATAATTCTGACATTAAAAATTACATTAACTGTACAAAAGTGTTATACTTTTCCAATATATTCTAGAGCGTTTAATTTTGCCTTAATTTTAATTGAAATTCTTTGCCAGGGAAACAGGTTAAATTCATTGTTGCGGTTTCAATAATCTTTCATGTAAGTGGTTTGTCTTTTTATCAAAAAATTGCGTTAACTGTGAGCTAATAGCAAGCTTCCTAAATTTTTACCTCTGCTTTTATTTTTGTACGTTTTGTTTACACTTCGATAATTTTTATTCTAATTTTATTAACATTGTAAATTTTATGCATTTAAGAGACGATTCTAAAACGGGTATCACGTTGTAGTATATCATTGCTCAGGAAACCTACTGAAGTTTTCTTATCTGCAATTTAAGTCACATTCGTTTACGTAATTTCATGTGCAATACACGACCGATTGTTAACTTCCAGTTTATAGAAATGAATGTGCCAAACTCGCACATACCAAATATGAAATATTGTTCATCTATATCTGGATTCTTGTTTCATTTAGAAAAAGTGTAAAATTACTAAACATTATTGAAACTTCCTAAGTAGAAATACAATCAAGCCCCCTACGGTGAATTAAGAAAGGGAACAGCATACAGCGTTACAGCCTTACAATTATTATGAACTAAACGAAAATATCCATGTCAAAACTGGCAAGGAAAAGGTGCCGCTATTGTGCGTCTCCTAGCGAAGCCACCTGAGATGCGGCACGGTGTCTCGTGTACGTCAGAGGTGCTGTCCGCACCAACCACCTTACATAACGGCCATCCGACGTGATAAAGAAAGTAGTATTTGCGGGATATAGAACATCTGGCACTACATACCTACTGCTGAAGTACGTTATCATAAATGTTAATGTAAACTTTACGATAACATTCCGGCTCTTCCTGAAGTTTCTAAGTTTCGGAAGCATAAATTTGACGTTCTTCAAGCACGTGAAGACCCCGTTCCGTGTTTGCTCCATGTAGACTCTCCATGTTTCTTTAACATCAGACGTTCGTGGACGTTGCTACTTAGTAACTACTATTGATGAACTGTGGTGTCGTGTTGAAGCTGCATGGGCATCTGTACCTGTACACACCATCCAAGCTCTGTTTGACTCAATGTCCAGGCGTATCAAGGCCGTTATTATGGCCAGAGCTGGTTGTTCTGGGTACTGATTTCTCAGGATCATGCACCCAAATTGCACGAAAATGTAATTACATGTAAGTTTTAGTATAATGTCCAATGAATACCCATTATCATCTGCATTTCTTCTTGGTGTAGCAATTTTGATGGTCAGTTCAAATTAAATGTTTGTAAACCTATCGGACCAAACTGCGTGGTCATCAGTCCGTAGTTTACAAACTACTTAAACTAAGCTAACCTCGGGACAACATACAAACCCATGCCCAAGGGAGGACTCGAACCCCCGACGGCGAGCAACCGCGCGCTCCGCAGTGAGGCGCCTTAGACCGCTAGGCTACTCCCCCGCGGCTGATGGACAGTAGTGTCAATATAAAATTATTTCCAGTGTATACTTTAGTACAGCAACCGGTGTTGTCATATTTTACATACAAAAACCAAGAAGGTATTTATTGCGAAATATCTCTCAACTGTTGAATGAGCTATGTTGCACAGTGGTAACACACTGGACTCGTATTCGTGAAAACGGCTGTTCGAACCCACCTCTGGCCATTCCGATATATGTTTTCAGTGAATTCCCGGAAGGTTTAATACCAGAATTTAGTGCAATACTTACGTTCATGGCACACACAGTTGTGTGACGTGGAGACCACTTGCGTCTCCCTAAGGAGCTTGAGTCATACGCCGACTCATGACTGACCGGCGGATGTAGATACCGTATTTCTAGCAGCACGAATGAATAAGAACACGAGAAGAAGCCAGCCCTCTCTTTGGCTGGCGAGTTCATAATTTAAGAATGGACAGCAGCATTTGTTTAGAAGTTCGCTGTCGGGAAACTCGAAAGTTGTCATGTGGTTATAAGCAGTTGGCTCTCAACTTGTTATGCTAAGTATTGCATAGGAAAAGATTTTGTATAAGAAGTTAAAAAGTATAATAAGGAACGGAAGATGTAAAAGTAAAATTGTGGTCTTTACCACAAGGTAGAAGTACCTAATCACAATTACAGCCTCATTCACAGTTTCTGAAGAAGTCAGCGACCAGCTCATCAAGTGCAACTATTGGGACACTTTTCTGAAGACGCACGAGTCAGTGCCTTTAAGGGGACCTTTATGTGAAAATGATTGAAATATCGAAAACAAAATTTGCCTCCACCTGAAAGACAAATTCCTCCAGTTTCCAAAAATGTATGTTATATTTACTTTTAAATAGATATTACAGCCTAAAACGTTCTTTGACGAAATGTTTGCACACTGGCCACACTGATGCTTTAGGCAAGGAATATCACCACGAACATTCTTTGCCTACCAATCATGGAAACAATAAATCCAATATATAGGAACCTTGCAGATAAAAATTTACTTAGCATATGTTTATATGACCTTACACAAGATTCTAATGAGTGTTTCAACAACTGCGTTTGGCAACGAGTACCGAAAACAGTGTTTGTTGGATGAACAGTACTTAAAATATGTGTGATGGATGCTGTTATGGTGTAATTAGTAGGACAAAAGTAATGGACAAATTAGGCATCCAACCAGGTAGTAATATGAGGACTGCTTTGTTTACCACAGATCGTCAGGGACTAGTTGAAGCTGAAAAGGCTGCGGAAGCCAGCACTAAAGAGCCCAGAGTAAGGAAAAGACTCCTGAAAGAGTATGCAGACAATAAAGAACCAGCTGCCCAGCAAGATTATGCTACTGGAATGTTCTGAAAGGGGCATACGGTGAGTCAAAACGTTTGTGATTTTTTTTCTCGAATCTACATTTTCAGCTATGTTCACCAAATTTCTCCCAATTGAGGAATGGGACGGTATCGTTGTATTATGCCGAATACATTGCAAAATGGATCTATGTTTGTCATTCTGTTTATAATTTTAACGGTATTTTAGACATAATAGTAATGAAGTTAAATAAGTCTTTTTCTGTTTCCTGAGATATACTGTAAACTACAAAACAAGAGGCAATATGTGTTCCTACGAATGTTGTCAGCTGCCTGCCACATTCTAAATGCTGTTAGACTGAAGATGGACCAGAAAATGGTTCCAGAATATTATAGAAACATCTATTAGGTAAAGTATTGCAATTCTTAAACTATAACAGATATTTCAATAAATTTCCTGTTACAGATAATGTCATTAAGTGCTGATACAAAATTGCAACTAGCTCTGCATCGTAAAACAAGGGTAATGCGTATCAAAATGAAGGTATGAATACGCAGCTCGTTCACGACTAGGCCCCTTAAGATATATTGTTAAATATTTCGAAACAGCCAAAGTTGCATACACTGTCCTTATTATAGACGACTAGTTTTGGCCTGGCCTGCACCCATTCGCAAGTCCTGCCAAGAGACAGTATGGTCACATGATAAAAACGAGGGCTTGAGAATGCAATCAGGTCAGTTCTAAACCAGCCGCCAATCATAAAAACAACATTTTTGCGGTTTTGAAACACTAAACACAAAAGTAAAAAAGTTTATGTTTCTGGAAACTCAACATGCTGGAATTTCATTTAAGATAAAAAATTGCAAAATGTGACCGACATAGACATCTTCAACCGCAGCGCTCATGTTTACAGGTTTCTGTCACAGCCAGCGATTGGGAAACGTTACAAGAGTATTGGAATGGTTTCATTCAATGGGCACTTCCAATACTCTTCCTCACTATCTGAGCATCAGCTTCGTCTCTAATAACCACGATGTCGACGGGACGTTAAACGATAATCTTCCTTCTTCACTTTCTGAAATTTTAGAGCCCATTATCATAAATTTGGAGCCAGACGACGACCACATTGCAGTGTGAAGATGAGGACCACACGAAGTACGTCGCTCATTGGATTTCATTGTTGCACTGGTCTCTCTCACCTATCGAAAACTTATGGTCCATGATTGCGGATGACGGTTCAAGGAGATATGACCAGTTGCTGCACGAATAAACTATGTTTCAATGTTTATGCCTGAAATAGACTTATATCCAGCAATGGCGAAACACTTCATCACATTACATTGTGCTGGATATTCAGTTACGTGTTCTTTGTACAACGTCTTATCTCTAAAGTAAATTAATATGCAGGTATTTATATGAGACGTCTATGTAACTGAAATTAAAACTAATTTATCACCATACGCGTTTCGGCTTGATTTTCAAGGCTTAAAGAGTAGCAATTTTTGTAGATGTTGATCTACATTTCATATATGTTCATATGTTTGTAAAGCTTATGGGACTTAACTGCAGGAGCATCAGTCCCTAAACTTACAAACTATTTATGAATTTCTTACACTATAGACAACCCAAACATTCATGCCCGAGGGAGGTTTCTAACCTCCGACGCGGAAAGCCTCGCGATCCGCAACGTGGCGCTCCAGACCGCTCGGCTACTCCACCGCGGCTATCAACATTTAAATTTTTCAAAATGAAAAAGCAAGATCGCGAATTAATAATTTAATTAATGACGACGAGTTTCAGTGAACTTTGTCACCATTATCTGGTTATAAATAAATTATATTTGGTCGTCTTATATGACCAGATGATGGTGACACAGCTCACTGAAGCCGGTCGCCATTAAATAATTAATTCTCGATCTTGGCATTTCATTTTGAAGAATATATTTGTCTACATTTGTTGTTTGTTGTCTCAGACTGCTTTTAAGTGTTTCTTCCTTTGCCTCAAACTGATCTTTCATTCAACAAACTAGCATTAGGCACATGACATATTATCTTTTGTTGTCTCAGGTTGCTGTTCTTCTTTCTCCCTTTGTCTCAAATGAATCTAGTGCTGGTTTGCTGAACGAAAACTGAATTTGACGCAAAGGAAGATAAAATATCAGTAAGATGAGACAAAAAAATAAAATAAAAAAAGGAAGATCAGAATCTACGAAAACTGCCACTGAAGATGCCATGCAAATAAAAACGATACGCATATGGCAAAATAACACGATTTTATTTTAGTGGCGTAGACGGGTTACATAACCAAATATCTGCGCATTAATATATGAAATAAATGAAGAAAAAAGTCGGAAAACAACTAACAACAACCAAAAATATCTACATGGGATACTCTGCAAATCACATTTCAGTGCCTGGCATCGAACCACCATTATACCATTTATCTCCCATTCCATTCTCGAATAGCTCGCGGGAAGAAAGAATACTTGAATCTCTTCGTTCGAGCTCTGATTTCTCATATTTTATTCTGATGATCATTTCTACCTATGTAAGTGGGAGTCAACAATATATTTTCGCATTCGGAGGAGAATGTTGGCGATTGGAGTTTCGTAAGTAGCCCACGCCGCAGCGATGAAACGCCGTTGTTATAATGATTTCCATCACAGATCCTGTATCATTTCCGTAACGCTGTCACTCCTGTATCATGACAATACGAAACGAGCTGCCCTTTTTCACTCTTTCGATGTCCTCCGTCAAACTCACCTGATAAGGATCCCACACTGGGCAGCAATACTCCAAAAATGGACGGACAAGCGTAGTGTATACAGTTTCTTTTTGTAGTTCTGTTGCATGTTTTAAGGGTTCTGCCAATAAAACGCAGTCTGTGGTTCGCCTTTCCCACGACATTATCTACGTGTTCTTTCCAGTTTAAATCTGAAGTAATAGTAATTCCTAGGTATTCTGTGGAGTTTACGGCCTTCACTTTTGATTGATTTGTCTTGTAAACAAAGTTTAACGGATTTCTTATCTTACTCATGTGGACGACATCACACTTCTCATTATTTACATCTACATCTACATGCATACTCCGCAATTCACCGTAAGGTGCGTGGCGGAGGGAACACTGTACCACTACCAGAAATTTCCTTTCCTATTCCACTCCCAAATGGAACGAGGAAAAAAAAAGAATGGCTATATGCCTCCGTACGAGCCCTAATTTCTCTTATTTTGTCTTTGTCATCTTTACGCGAAATGTAAGTAGGCCTCAGCAAGATCGTACTACAGTCGGCTTCAAATTCCGGCCCTATGAATTTACTCAACAGAAATACACGGAAAGAACGTCGTCTTTCTTCCAGCGGTCCCCAATTGAGTTGTCAGAGCATTTCCGTGATACTCGCGCAATAGTCGAACCTACCGGTAACAAATCTAGCTGTTCGCCTCAGGACTGCTTCTATGTCTTCTTTAAAATGATCTGCTGCGGGTCCCAAATACTTGAGCAATACTCAAGACGTGGTCATACAAGCGTTTTATTCGCGGTTTCCTTTACAAGTGAAGTACATCTTCCAAAAATTCTCCCAATAAACCGTAGTCGGTTGTCCGCCTTACTCACAACTTTCCTTACATGTTCGTTCCATTTCATATCGCTCTGCAATGTTGCGCCTAGATATTTGAACGACGCGACAGCATCAAGAAGTTCACTACTAAAGCTGTATTCGAACATTATGGGATTGTTTTTCCTACTAATGCGCATCACCTTACATTTTTCTACATTGAGAGCTAGCTGCCATTCTTCGCACGAACTATAAATTTTGTCTAAGTCATCCTATTTAGAGCCAATTGCTAATATTTACACCATGCTGATTTCTTATTCAGATTGTTCTGCAGTTGGTTTTGATCTTCAGATGATTTTACTGGAGGTAAATGACGGCGTCATCTGCAAACAACCTAAGAGAGCTACTTGGATTTTCCCCTAAATCGTTTATGTAAATTAGGAACAGCAGAGAACCAATAACACTACCCTGTGGAACGCCCGATATCACCTCTGTTTTAGTTGAAAAAGAGAAATTTGTTAACATCGAATATTGATTACGCCTAAGGAAGTCCTTTCTGAAGGCAATTGTGGAGAGTGTTGCCTTGTATGGGATTGAAACATGGACGATAAACAGTGCGGACAGGAAGAGGATTGAGGCTTTTGAAATGTGGTGCTACGGAAGAATGCTGAAGATTAGTTGGGTAGATCGCATAACTAAAGAGGAGGTACTGAACAGAATTGGAGAGAAAAGAAATTTCTGGCATACCTTGAATAAAATAAGGGATAGATACGTAGGGCACATTCTTAGACAACAAGGAATTGTGAATTTAGCATTGGAGGGAAGTGTGTGGGGTAAAAACCGCAGAGGAAGACCAAATGTTGGATACAGTGAGCAGATTCAGATGTAGGTGGCCGTTCTTATGTGGAGATGAAGAGGCTTGCTCAGGATAGGGTATTGTGGAGAGCTGCATCAAACTAGTCTCCGGAATGAAGACTGCAACGAAAACATTAGTCGATGCCTTACCATCGATTACTACGAACTGTGTCCTGTGACAACTCCTGTACGCTGCTATTTGGATAGCCATCCTCAGCGACAACTATCACGAAAGGTAGCCGACTTCTAAATCATCATTGTGTCATACCCAGAAGCTGTAGAGCTTTTGGTTCCAGCAGACTACCGCAGTTGCAGTTTTACGAAGTTGCAAACGAGGCTTCTGGTATGAAGTTTGCGCGGCGCCCTCAGACGGACAGGTAGGCGCGCCTCTGCCCGCCTGGCTCTCTGCGCGTGCGCACTGAGCCTTCCCGACGCCCGAGGCCAGCGTCGGCGGCGCTGTGGACGCCAGGCGTCGCGGCGACTCGGTCGCGTTCGGTTCGGCTCCTCGCCACGCGCGCTCACATCCCAAGGCGGCGTCGGCGTCGGACATCGCAGCGCAGAGTTCGCGCCGGTGAGTACCGCCCCTGCTGCTCCGCTACCCGCGACACACACAGTCAGGATTCTGCTTGTCTACAACTACACCACTGCTGAGGCATTTGGGCAGACTGAACACCACGGAAGAAGTAATAGCCAATTGGCAATAACAAAAATTTCTCTAAAAAACGTTTTTTAAATTCTAGTTAGTGATGACACTGAATTATTTCTCCTCCAAATATCATCCTAATTCACTAATTGAAATTAAATAATAACTTCGATTTTGCTTCTTGTAGTCCTCTTTTTAAGGTACGCTTTCATATTCTCTCCGTGCGCCTTTTGCTTCCTTCTGTCGACGTTGTTCTTGTTTTACTGTATTTTGTGTCTTGCAAATCTTGTAACATTTACAAAAAAAATGTTCAAATGTTTGTTAAGCTTATGGGACTTAACTACGGGGTCATCAGTCCCTAAACTTACAAACTACTTATGAACTAGTTACGAACTAGGACGGCACAAATATCCATACCCGAGGGGGGATTCGAACCCCCGACCGTAGTGACCATGCTGACCGTGACTGGAGCGCCTCAATCCCCTCGGCCACCGCGGCCGGCTAACATTTACACTTTTGAACTAAAATGTTCGTGATTCCTAATTTTTTTATTGTTACCTTATGCTTATTCTGTATTAATAGCGTCCACGCTAAATTATTGATTCCGTCTGTCTAGAAATATAGATATATATTGGACATGTTTCTTTTTCCCCCCTCCTGTTCCCAGTTACTCGTTAGAGCTATTTACAGAACATTAACCTCATTTTCTCATTACTTTTCTCATTTCCCTTAGCCTATGTTTTAGTAGATGTCACTGAATTCATTTCAGGTAATTGTGTCCTTCATGCGCCCTTTTTTTCTTGAGGCCTCGGTTGTATGGCCGAGTGTCCTAAGGCGCCTTGCTTAGGCGCCATTGCTCCCAGTCAGAGGTTCGAGTCCTCCTTTGGGCATGTGTGTGTGTGTGTGTGTGTGTGTGTGTGTGTGTGTGTGTGTGTGTGTGTGTGTTGTCCTTAGGTTGGTTTCATTTAGTTTAAATAATTCGTATGCACAGGGAATGACAACCGCATTATGTAGGTCCCACAAATTTAGAAACATTTCAACATTTTAAATATTTATTTGATAATTCATCTTTCCAAAGTCTGTGTTTTTTGTTCAGCTTATGATTCTTAGTAAAGCTCTGTCATTAGGATAAATAGTTTAATTGCGTCCATGTTGTTTTCGGAGGGTGCTTCAGCTGCATATATTATTACTAATAAGGAAAACACCATCATCTGAAGTGTCATTTTTAATCAACTGCAACCAGTTTCAGCGGCCTATGGCCAACATTTTCAGACCCTTTAGCAAAGTGAATCTGTATTTTGCTACAAATATTTGATATACGATGAAATGAACTGGTTCGCAGATGAACTTGTTATGATAACTACACATGAATGTAACAACACCTGAAACCAGTTGCTTCTGTTGTACCCTGAAAACTGATAACAGAAAACAGATTCCCTGTGATAAGGTCCAGAAATTGGTGGCATAGATCACGGAAACTAGTTTCCGTTAATTAAAAATGATTAAATGTCTGTAAAGCCTCTAGAGTTACAAACTACTCAAACTGACATAAACTACTCTAAAGTCACCATACAGACACATCCAGGCCCGAGGGTGGACTCGAACCTCCGCAGCAAGGTGCCTTAGAGGGCTCGGCCATTCCACCGCGGCTACCGTTAATTAAATATGATATTACAGCTCTTAATAATTATTCATCAATAGAAATAAATCAGATTTAATGCTGTGGTACAGACGTTTAGTTTTGTATCTATAGAGCTGTGTGATTTTGTATAAAAAACATAAGATACTACCATAAGGTCCTAATTCCTACAGCTGTATCAGTTTTTTTTTCTTTTTTTCTTTTTTTTTTTTTTTTTGAGTTATCTATGAATTTTTGTTTCTGTTAATTTTTTTTTTGTTACATGTTTTAGGAATTTATTGTTTCAAGAGAAATTCAGTTTTTTTATTGTCTCAAGTAGGTTCCTTAGAATAATTAATTGCGTGAAATTTTTGTATTTTCTTTTATCAAATAAATACTTAGCGGCTACGTGTTTCATAATATTGATGTACAAGTCAGTCACAATATGGTTTAGTCCGAAAGAGAAGGCGCAATGGTAAAACACTGAATTTGCATTTCGGGTAAAAACCGCCTTCAGCCATCCTGATTTAGGTTTTCCGTGACTTTTTGAAATCACTCCAAACAAATGTCTGGCTGTTTCCATTTAAAGTGCACGGCCGATTTCCTGCCTCCTTCCTGACAAAAATTATATGAGCCTGTTTTCCATCTATAATGACCAAGTTTTCGACGAAATGTTTATTTTCCTTCCTTTTTAACTTCGTTTAAGTTTTTGAAAGAGCTCCGTCACCAATATCAACTTTAAACTTTCATCGTCAAAGGGCGTTAATTGTTTTATCAACACACATGGACATTGGTTTACATGTAAGCTGCCCTACCGTAAACAAACTCTCACTGTTTCAAAAGTGTGAAACTCGTGGTAAAATTACAAACTTGTGGTATTTAAAATTATTTGACTTAGCCATCTGGAACTTTTGAATTTACCAACTTTATGCAGCAAATAACAGTTACATTTTTCTTCATGTTTTTTCATACAATTTTCGTGGTCGTCATTTACTTTCATTGAACAAGGACACGAATTACGTAAACGCACGCCCTGTGGAGTAGGTGAACGGTCTAAGGCGCCTCCCTACGAAGCACGCGGTTGCTCGACGTCGGAGGTTCGAGTCCTCCCTAGGGCATGGGTGTGTTTGTCCTTAGGTTAGTTTACCACAGTTTAAGTAGTTTGTAAGCTACGGACTGATAACCACGCAGTTTGGTCCGATAGATTTACAAACATTTGAACATTTTTGTTTTTTCCTCAAAATTAGAGAAGGACTTCGCCTTACAGTGTTGTATTCCAGGGATTTGAGGCTACAAACATTACTAAGAAACTAATGTATTGTTTCTTAACCTTCATCTCTGATGATGTGACGTGACAGTTGTCATAATTCATTCTTCCATCAGCTTTTGATGAGCTTTTCTTACTGGCATGACGTTGTGCCTCACTGGAAGCAACAGGATCAAACGTATTAATGAAAGAACTGATAAATGTAAGCATTATGACCCTCATATAGTGGTGGCTGTCTGTGAGGTAGTAGCGCTTTTAGTCCAAATACGTCGATAGGC
Source organism: Locusta migratoria (assembly GCA_026315105.1). Classification (NCBI taxonomy): domain Eukaryota; kingdom Metazoa; phylum Arthropoda; class Insecta; order Orthoptera; family Acrididae; genus Locusta; species Locusta migratoria. Next base: position 904,618,254 of record CM048744.1, on the reverse strand, counting down.
AAGATAATGTGATCATTGCGTATTGCGAAATTGATCACTCACTAATGGAAAGTATATAAACACAGCAAATGGGCATAGGGAAACAGTTTAGTCACCACTTTGGCAGGAAACTGATATTCACTGAATGGGCGACTTTCAAAAATAACAGACTGCTATGCCCCGGAGTCCGGAAACATCTTTATTGCTAAAAGGCTATACGTGGACGCTGCATTGTACTAACATATTACCTTTCAGCAGGCAGAAAATTTTGCTTTTCAGTAATTTACATAAATACTCATCCATTTAAAAAATTAAATGTTGTTACATTCTCCTTTATTTGGTATAATCTTACTTAAAGATTAACTGCGATAAGATGAGTTTTGAAATTAAAAACTGTGTGTTTCTCTTCAAAAATATGGCCCTCAAATGTGCCACTTTGTTCAGCAATTACTCGAAAATGATAATACTTTGATACTTGCAACAAACTTTACATTATTTTCAAGTCATTAAAGATATTTCTACCTTCCACGCCCCTAACAACATGATGAAAGAAAAAATGCTTATTTTTTATTATAATTTCGCACGCCTTTTCTCGCATGCGCTGGGTCGGCGTGGCTGACTGTGGAATAGGAACAGTTAATTTCTAGGGGTGATCGAATGCACTTCCTGTGTTATCTCGTCGTCCCTCTCTCTGCGAAAACTGTTGCTGTCAACTTACATGGTGAATGTTAAATCGTGTAACATAACATGACAAAGTGTCATAAATATCGAAATAAAAATTGGTTCCTTAGTTATGTGTGTAGCCTCAACTCCCTCGAATAAAGCATTGTGAGGTAAAGTGAGTCTCTGTTTTTGAGGGAACAGAACATGTGGTGTGTTTACATATTACTTGTCCTTGCTCAATTAAAGTAAATGACGACCACGAAAAATTTAAGAGGAAATGAGAAGAAATATGTTAATGTGATTTGCTGCATAAATTTGGTGAATTTAAAAGTTCAAGGCCGCCAAGTCAAATAACTTGCAATACCACAACTTTGAAATGTTACTACCAGTTTCACACTTTTGCGACAGTGACAGTCTCTTATACGCCAGTGCAGCTAACCTGTAATCCAACGTCCATATGTTTTGATAAAACAATGTGATCCGTTTGACGACGAAAGTTCAAATGTTCAAATGTTTGTAAAGCTTATGGGACTTAACTACGGGGTCATCAGTCCCTAAACTTACAACCTACTTATGAACTACTTACGGACTAGGACGGCACAAATATCCATGCCCGAGGGGGGATTCGAACCCCCGACCGTAGTGGCCGTGCTGACCGTTACTGGAGCGCCTCAGTCACCTCGGCCACCGCGGCCGGCGACGACGAAAGTGTAAAGTTTATATTGATGTTCTTCTAGTAACTTAAACCTACACCAAATTAAGAAGGAAAGGAAAATCAAACGTCCCATCGACAACTTGGTGATTATAGATGGAGAACATGCACAGATAATATTTGTCAGGGAGGAGGCAAGAAATCGGCCGTGCCCGTTAAATGAAAACAACCCGAGAAGTCAATATGTAAAACACCTTTTTTTTTTTATCCATGCGAAATTGTATGTAGGCGGTGACCTTCCTGTTGTTCTGACGGTTAAACATGCAAAACTTCATCAAAATCGTTGTAAAACTGTGGATTTTGTTTAAATCATTTTTTGAAGTACCCTCTGTCATGCACCACAAGACATTTCATATAGACAGACACATTCATCAAGACCCAAATAAAGCGCTAGATTATGACGAGATCCGTAGGGAAAGTACCCTCCGCCACGCACCATACGCGTCAGCTCTTCTGGTTCTTATCCGTACATAAATTGTTCCCTCCCGACGAGGAACTTGTGCACCAAATTTGGTTGAAACCGGTCAAATTACTTAGGAGGAAATAAGCAACATTGTCGCTTGATGCATCAGTTTGTCGCGCATTTCATTCCTTATGATCTCATATCCACTGAACCACGAGTTCTTCATGATTCTTACACCCACGGCTACTTTCTTCTTTGATTGAAGGTCAATCGTGCTAAATTTCTGGGACATTACAACAAAATTGTAGATTTTTGTATACATTACAAACACAAAAAATAAAATAAAAAAAGTATGGACACACTACTTGGGGCGGTTCGTCCAACTCTCGTTAATCTTTTCGTTAGTTAACGAGAAGATGACTTTAACGTCCAGTCAAGTGCATTCGTTAAGTGCATTGCGTTTGTCATTGCCAGATAACCTCTCGTTTGCTAACCTGTAGAAAACGATGAGGTATTATATACTTCGACTATGTTGGCAATAGAACAAATGAAACTGCCGTCTGAATGAGCAGCTGTTCGCCATATTTGACTGGCAGGAAAGAGGTTAGCAGACCGTAACAAACGTGAAAGAAGCTCGTATTTTGAGTGGGTGCGTGTGTTTCGGCCTTAATAGAGACACGTGGGACTGACAAGGGGAACACCAAGAATGGTACAAACGAATTTTGTTGGGTCGCAGGTATGTTGTGCGGAAACTCCTCCAGAACACCAAGCTAAAAGGAGAGAAAATCGAGATCAAAGTCCAGCGCGTAACAGTTGTACCTGTACTCAGTCAGCAAGGCGACGGGAGTCAGCGTTGTGTAATTAGCACGGCGCTCGACTGTGACAGACGACAGAGCACAAAAGGATAGCTGCATAATGTAGATGATATAAAAGGTTAACAAACAGCACAGTACACAAAAATAATAACGTGAACATAACAAACCTTAAGCAAAAAAAAAAAAAAAAAAAAAAAAAAAAAAAAAAAAAAAAAAATATCCGGCTCAAATTTTTTTTTTTTTTTTTTTTTTTTTTTTTTTTTTTTTACTTTTGTCCGACGATTGATTGTGTATAACTATATTCCTTTTCCCATTTTATCAATTCTTATTGCAAAGGCACAGTTATATCACATAATTACAGTTACATCTGAACGACACGCTACGAATGACTAGCCACCTGGCCGCAGCGTAGTAATCCGCTGGGACGAGTCAAATGGGCACACACTGCATTCGGCGGTATAACACTGGGGCCGGGGACTAAACGCAGCTAGCAAATGCTACTCAAATGTTATAGGTGGTAACTACAGGCGGTTTACTGATCTTTCAGTCACCGTAAAAGTATGCTTAGAAATAATTAATTAAATAATCGTCGCTCAATACATAACATATTGAGCAATTAACATAAGTTATTATTATATGATGAATTACTCAAGCATTAACATAAGAGTGACTATGAAAGCATACAATTATGCACAACAAACCGTCTGTCAAGTGTAAAAAAAATCCAAGTGGGATTTGAACTCCGGTCGTCTGAGTGACAGTCGAGCACCTGGCTAGTTACACCATGCTGACTGTCGTACTGCTGATGTCTTAATATAGGTATAGCTGTTACGCGCTGAACTTTGATCTCGATTTTCGTGAAAACCAAGGAGCATTGGAACGAATCCTTTTAACTTGGTTGTTTGACATCCTCTTCATTGTCAACCAAATCATCTAGCCGTTACCCGTAAGCTTGTATTTCGATATTGTAACAATAATTTTAAGGTTCTGTTACGTATCTGCAATATATCAAACTCATCGCTGCTGATGGGAGGATTAATATGACGATAAAATCTTCCAGTAAAGGTGCTTTCCACACAAGTTTCTCATACATGTATTGCTGTTATTTTGTTCGATAAATCGGTCTATATCACGTAATATATTGCGGTATTTTAGCGTTTTGTAACCTTGCCATTTTCATACACAATCTCACTTAACCGGTCGTTAGCCGCGTAACGAGGAGAATTCTACTCGTTAACTTAACGGCCAGTTTGAGGTCATTTAACTTCAGGTTAACTCATAACGAAACATTGACAAACGCAATTCTCCGCTAACGACAAGTTAAAATCTTGACTGGAACTTAACGAGACATTGACGAATCGGCCCTTAATATATAAAGAAGAGGAAAATGCCTTGTTCATGTGAGACGTGCAGTAAATTTTTAACGACTGGATTTATTTGTTTATTTCGTGAAAAAATTCGTGAAGGGTATTTTACTGTTAACAGTTCGCGGGTTTGGGCATTAGCATTGCCACGAGATACCTTACCTTGTGATCCCATAACCATTCTGTGTAAGCCGGCATTCTCTGCGATGACATGTCTTGACGAATAATTATGCACTCGCCATCGGAGTACTGCGAGTTCACATCATCGTGGTCCATATAATGCCAGAACTGGTATAAGATTTACCTTTGAATGTCGGTTAAAGGACAGACTTCCAGCAAGGTGGTCGGCCTGCTCATTTCAAAGCCTATTCAGGAATCAATAAATCGGCGGAGGTTGCACTATGGTCTCTTCACCCAGGTCACGTTATCACTGATGGTACCATAGCGGACATGCCAAGAATCTTAACACGACACTCACCGGTCCGATGATGTTCCAGATGCGTACAGGCCAATAAACGTTTATTAGAGCAGTTATATAACTGCCACAGCAGCAACTACCCTGTTTGTGTAGAACATCTCATCATCTGAAACTACTGTCAGGCACTGTGTGTTCAATTATAGCTATTTGTTTTGATGCTATCTACCTCGGAAAAACCACATAGTTTACGAACCTTTCCTCCAACATAAGCTTATATATACTACTAGCTTAAACCCGCGGCTCCGCTCGCGTGTTCGTTGATTATGATAGATAATGCGCGAAACGTCAGATCTATTTTTTAAAGAGAAGTATTAAAAGAATTTTTTACTGCTTTATTTATTTGTTATTATATTTCATTATTAGTATTCTTATCCTTACAGAGAAAGAGCTGAAGACATTGTAGCACGCATAAAGGAAAGATTGTGGTATCAGGTTTCGCTGCATGTAACCTCCTTGTTATAGAGTCGCTAACATCATCGCTGGCCTTCAGTCCGAATTTTTTTTATAATTTGACGACTTTCAACCAACATATCTTCCACCCCTTATAGCTATCGGCACGGAACTGCTATGGTGTAAACCGGAAGACGTGGACAACAATTACATACAGACCATTCGTTTGCGTTCTGTAGTTTTCGCTGCAGAGCGAAATATTAACACACACACACATGTAGAATTTTATATACACCCATAACTTTCCATCCCGATATACTCCACTCTTTTATCATTATTAAACCTTAATCAACAATTAAACCAATAAAACCATTTTCAAAGAGTAAATATAATTTTAACAGAATTATTATTGTTCCGAATTTCGCGTTTTATTCTTCAAATTACTAAATGTCTATCAGATCGCTATGAAACCGCACCAGGTATAAATTAGTAACTGTACAAATATTTAAGTCTCTGCGTCTTGTCGTTCGGACGTAATAACGTCCTAACAGGAAAAATATATGTAAAAAAAAAAAAATAGATAAATTCTACTTACCAGGCAAAGGAGCGCAGGTAGTGATAGTAACAAATAAAACACACACACAAAAGCAAGCTTTCGCAACCCAGTTGCTTCTTCAGGCAGAAGGGAAGGAGAGGGAAAAGGAAATGATGAGGGTTTTAAGGGAGGGGGTAAGGAGTCATTCCAATCCCGGGAGAGGAAAGACTTACCTTGGGGGAATAAAAGGAAGATGAAGGTGAAAGAATACACACACACAACCACACATTTACACAGACGCAGATACACTTCAATACACACACACACACACACACACACACACACACACACACACACACACTATATACACCTATTTGAGATATAATCTTGGGGTGATATACTTTTCCTATAGCATGGATCAGCGGCCGTGACAATTTGAAGATAAAGCAAAGTTTTAAAGACAATTAGGTGAAACTCACAGAGAAAACACGGATTCTCTGGGAGTGTTTTTGAAGTGCATCACTTTACACCAAAGGTGGGCAATTTCACTAATAAGAGCATGGATGCCCGAGAGCGCTAACACTGCTTGCCGTAGGCACTGCGAGCGACGGGTCCGTCTCCCACTCCACCTCGCTGCTAACAATGATCGGCTGCTGGTCACTTCACGTCATTAGAATAGTGCCTGCTTGGCGTCTGGGATTGTGATAGAAATGCATATATTCTCTTTCTTATTCTAGATCTGTGTTGTGTTTGTGACCAGAAAACTGAATCGACGAAACTGATAGCTTATTATCCTTTACTGAGTAATATTACTTCCTCTCCGTCCTCATACTCACCAATGACCTGAACGATTAGATTTTCATCGTAACTTCCATCAACCTACGCAACGTATTTGTCGATGGTACTGTACTCATCACAGCATCATGCAAAAAAATATTTTCTTACTTTTTTCTTTGACATAGTCACAACACAGTATGCTGGAATTTTTATAAGATGAACTAATTCATTTCATGTGCACCTTTGTACAACCGAAAACTGGTCCTTAAGGCAATTATCCCTCAAATACTATGCAAATGTGATATTATACTGTGGTAATTATAGCAGATTTGAACGGAATTTCAAACGATTTTTGTACCTAGTAATAATTGAATTCGTGCTAAATTCAATGCAAGCAGAAACTCATTAGAAGTTCAGAAATGGCAGGCTTAAATTATCTACTTTCATAACTTTCTTAATTTTTTCTACGTTAATTGCTTTTAACTGTGAACTGTAAATTAATCGTAGGGGCGGCATATATCTGAAGAAATTATGAAGCACTAATGCCCGATCCCTGTCGTCTAAGCTACTCAACTATAACAGAACAAAGGTTAAGAACCAGAAATTAAAATGTTCCTAATCAGAGCACAATTAAGACGAATATGTCCAACCAAGAGTCAAAGACGTAAAAGGGCACAACTGGCTTTCTGACATATCTGAAAGCTCCAAAATAAATAGATAAAAAATATTTGACGTTTTCTAGTTTTCCTTAGTAATCTTACATATTAAAAGAATTTATGGAGCATAACGTCACTCAGCCAGGCAGTTCTATTTGGCCTATTTCCTTGATTTTTAATTTAAACCCAAGTTATTCATAGACATATTTGTCATCAAGTATTAGAATTCAGTACATTTCTTATGGGAATGTTCTTGCTCTGAACTACAGTCAGATAGGCTGTTCTATTAGACTGATTTCCATCATTTTTGTTTTAAACGAACGGTATTCATCCACAAATTTGTGATGAAGTATCGGGAATCACGTAAATCCCGCATATCTTTCAGTATTTTCTGTGAATATTTTAATCGGTTTGTTTGGCGATTTCTTCGGCTCTAATTGAGGCGCGCAGTTCCTCTTTGATCTAAGATCGCTCAGCAGATCACACTCTCTCCTTTGCGCTTTTGAACACTTGCGTTGATTCCTTCTGAAGAAAGCTATGAGTGCACATTCAATCTGTCTTCTATCCCCCCCCCCCCAACATGTTTTCTCATTCCCAGTAAAGGTGCCAAGTATTCGCACGGATCATATAGTTAGTATTAGTACCCGCTTCGTATGTTACACGTGTTTCGTATCACATTCATTTTTGTCGTTCTTCCCCATTACGTGATACGTACATCATATGTTGCCACATGTGAAGTTTTGTTACACCATGTCATGTCGTGTATTAAATCAGGTCACACACCACACACACACACACACACACACACACACACACACACAACACACGTGACATTTCTTGTCAGATTTGGGTACGTGGTAAGGTGCAAAAATAGCAATTGAAGTCTTGGCATATATAGCATTGTAGGATGTGAAACCACATCTGCATTTTACCATCTTAAATTATGTGTCACCTGCCATATCATTTCACGACATTTTGTTGTGATGGAACACATGACGTTTTGATGCGGTACGTGACAACATGCATTATTATGCCACGTGATGTAGAATATCATGTTGTAACACAATGTATCATTACGTTTTTAATGAATGAACGTGAAATTTCGTGTTTTATAAGAAATCTTGATTTGTAAGTTCTCATGATACACGATTTCAGGTAATATTAAGCAATGTGTTAAGTAAAGTAACAGATAAAATGATGTCATGTCTTATAACATGCCACATAACATAATTTCATCATCCATTCGTCCATAATTCATTCGTGTAATACTCTATAATATTCCCCACTGAATGATAGACCTCTTGCTACTACACATGATTCCTACCTTCGAGGGGTCACTAAGTTTGTGAGTTAGAGTAACTACTAATAAAACGCAAATGTATAAGGATTATTTTTAATTTAAATATTTTGTTGCTTGCAGATAAAAATGGAGAAGCTCGTCCCCTTCTTTTACATCTTTCACTAAGGGCAGGATATGCTGCTGTCATAGCGGTATTTTCATTCGGATGTACAAATAATTTAGTTAGCTGTCCATTGCTCTGACATTTCAGTGTTCTTCAAATTCGTCAATGTAAACGTCCCTTTATTCCCTGACTCACATTGCTGATATCCTAAGCTGTACTCACTGCAAGCTCACGGGGGTTACATTAGTGTAAAAATTGAGATGAACGTTTTACGTGCCTATGTTCCAAAGTTATACGTTGCAGTTTTTAAAATTTAATTTAATTTCTTTATAATAATTATTATTTTGTTATCAACCTGATGACTGGTTTGATTCTGCCCTCCGCCAGGTTCTATGCTCCGCCAACCTATTCATCTCGCACTCTACATCTACATCTACAACCATACTCCGCAAGCCACCCGACGGTGTGTGGCGGAGGGTAACGTGAGTACCACTATCGGGTTTCCCTTCTATTCCACTCACGTATTGTTCGCGGAAAGAAGGATTGTCGGTATGCCTCTGTCTGCGCTCTAATCTCTCTGATTTTATACTCATGATTTCTTCGAGAGATATACGTAGGAGGGAGCAATATACTGCTAGATTCCTCAGTGAAGGTATGTTCTCGAAACTTCGACAAAAGCCCGTACCGAGCGACAGAGCGTCTCTACTGCAGAGTCTTCCATCGCAGTTTAGCGATCATCTCCGTAACGCTTTCACGATTACCAAATGATCCTGTAATGAAGCGCGATTCTCTCCGTTAGATCTTCTCCACTTCCTGGTACGGATCCCACACCGGTGAGCAGTATCCAAGCTGTGGGCGAACAAGTGTACTGTAACCTATTTCCTCTGTTTTCGGACTGCATTTCCTTAGAATTCTCCCAATGAATCTAAGTCTGGCATCTGCTTTACCGACGATTGATTTTATATGGTCGTTCCATTTTAAATCCCTCCTAATGACTACTCCCAAATAATTCATGGAATTAACTGCTTCCAGTTGCTGACCTGCTATAGTGTAGATAAATGATAAAGGATCTTTCTTTCTGTGTATTCGCAGCACATTATACTTGTCTACATTGAGATTTAGTTGCCATTCCCTGCACCAGGCGCCAATTCGATGCAGATCCTCCTGCACCTCAATACAATTTTCCATTGTTGCAACCTCTCTATATACTACAGCATCATCCGCAAAAAGCCTCAGTGAACTTCCAATGTTATCCGCAAGGTCATTTGTATATATCGTGAATAGCAACGGACCCACGACACTCCCCTGTGGCACACCTGACATAATTCCTACTTCGGAAGATTTCTCTCCATGAGAGAATGACCTGCTGCTCTCTGTTATCTAGGAATTCCTCAATCCAATCACACAATTGGTCTGATAGACCATATGCTCTTACTTTGTTCTTTAAACGTTTGTGTGGAACTGTATCAAACGCCTTGCGGAAGTCGAGAAACACAGCATCTACCTGAGAACCAGTGTCTATGGCCCTCTGAGCCTCGTGGACGAATAGCGCGAGCTGGCTTTCACACGAACGACTTTTCGAAACCCATGCTGATTCCTACAGAGCAGATTCCTAGTCTCGAGAAATGGCATTATATCCGAACATAATACATGTTCCAAAATTCTACAACTGACCGACGTTAGAAATATAGGCCTATAGGTCTGCACATCTGTTCGAGAACACTTATCGCCGTACTTCTCAAATATTTACAGGATATATTCCATTCTTTGGCGCCCCCCACATTTCTTAACCTCTACAGATCACTGTAGTACCGTGGGGTTAATTTCGTGATGTATTAACACGTGTACTGTCATCCTGCATCTTCTTGCCACTGTTTTCCATATGGTAATTTCATCACCCGTTCTTCGGACAACCTACTCATTAGTTATCAGTCCGCTTAACTTTTAACATTCGTTTGTAGGGCAACATCCCGAAAACTTCGATCACGTTCTGTTCTGGTATCCCAGAGGCCCGCGTTTCATTTCCATACAAAGCTGTTCTCTAAACTACAATCATGGACGTTTTTTATTCACATTACAGCCAATATTTGATGAGAGTACACAACTATCGGCCATGAATGCTAATCCCCATTTTATGCCTGCCTTCCTTGCTTGGTACACTATTTTACTACCAAGGAAGAAGAATTCCGTAATTTCCTCTGTAACATGAAGTTTAGATTAATTTTACTTTCATTTTTACTGATACTATTTCTTATTACTTTTGGCTTTTTGTGATTTACTGTAAGTAAATATTCTGTACCCAGTAGATTAATAATTCCATTCCACATATTCTGTAATTCTTCTTCACTTTCACTTAGGACAGCACTGTCATCAACGTATCTTATCACCCATGTGCCTTTAGCTAGAAGTTTACTGAGTTCTCGACTGTGCACGGAAATTTTCGCTCGGTCGAAGACGCCATGTCACGGACTGAGCGCCCACTCCCATCGGAGGTTCGAGTCTCCCGTCGCGCATGAGTCTCATCTCTCCAACTGAAATGCCCCACACCAGTTAAGGACCTCAATCAGCTAAAATAGTTCCCTGGTGACACGCAGGGCTATGGATTCATGAGGTTGGCTCCATGACCGTAAATGTCCCTTCGCTCGATACAATTGAAATGAGACTTTTCAGACGGGGCAAAATGTTCCCAGTCATCAACATCGATATTAATGGGTCCAAGGCCGCGGAGGAGTAGCCGAGTGGTCTAAAGCTGCGGAGAGCGCGGTTGCTCGCCTTGGAGGTTCAGTCCTCCCTGGGGCATGGGGGTGTGTGTTGTCCTTAGGTTAGTTTAGCTTAGTTTAAGTAATTTGTAAGCTACGGACTGATGACCACGCAGTTTGGTCCGATAGATTTACAGACGTTTTATTACTATTAATGGGTCCAGGTGAGGCATTAAGCTTTCAGTCGGATAGTCAGGAAGGGCACACAATTGCGATAGCCGATATTTGTCGTTGAATGGTTCTCACCCTGACACTTGAAGGAACAGCATTGAAATCCACAGCAGTTTGCTATAGAACTGCACTTGTGTCACTTTGAACGGTTCTCTTTAGTCGTCATTTGTTCCGGTCTTGTAGAATGTTTTCCGACCTCGGCAGTTTTGGAGATTTGAAGTTATTTTATACAAGTTTCTAGACGAGATCGTGTTATTTATTTATGGATGACGGGTTTCGACGTTCACAGACCCCATGTTATGATCTATAATGTTTGTACAAAAGAAGTTTATCAAAAATTATAACAAAAATATTTTTCTTCTATATATATATATATCCAATATTCTACAATGTCATATCTTATATGGTTCTATCTATATCCTTTCATTACAATAGTTATGGAGTAGTTGCATATAAAAATTGACGGTGAAGTTGGAACTACAGTATACATGTCCACAATGGTTGCAGTAGAGTCAGTAAGTAAATGGCAAATAAAGAATTGATTTGCAGAAAGACAGAGATATTGCATATGCACATTTGAGTTCATAATAAAATGTAGCCTTTGCCCTGTTGTATACAGTTACTAACCCAAGGCTAGTGGATTTTTATAATACATATGTTACAAATCATTTGAACTACATCATAATTTGTTATTCTAAAGCTGTTAACCCTTTCATTAAAATAACATATGCTCAATGGTAAATTTATCATCACTAAATGCATTACATAGTATTGTTATAAACTCATAATGTCCCAACTATGTATAGGCTTCTGTCATGAAGGCTAGCAGCTTGGGTTATAAGTGACCAATTATGTAAGGGAGTTGTCATATTGATGAGAAGTATACGAAATATGCTAATATATAGGGTCATAACACCCTGTATGGTTGATGTTACAGAAAAATTTCACTGGATTTAGGTTTACATTAAAGAAATGCAGATTAATATGTATAGACCTGTGACATAAACAAAGTAATTATAAGTCCGGGATCCCATTGTGTTAGGTTAGTAACTGTATACGACATCAGCCCAAAACGGAAAAGACTACATTTTATTTTGAACTCAAATGTGCATGTGCAATATATCTGTCTTTCTGCACATCAATTCTTTATGTGCCATTTACTTATTGACTCTTCTGCAACCAGTGTGGACATGTACACTGTTACTTCACCATCAATGTTTATATGAAACTACTCCATAACAAATGTAATGAAAATATATGGGAAGAATCATATAAGATATGACATTGTAAAATATTGGACGTATGTACCCATAGATTGTTTTCGTATATAGAAGAAAAATATTTTTGTTATTATTTTTGATAAACAACTTCTTTTGGTCAAACATTATAGATCAGAAGATGACGTCTGTGAACGTCCAAACCGGTCATCCATAAACAAATAACGCGATCTTGGCTGGAAACTGGTAAAAATTGATTCAGATCGCCCCAATGTGTTTCATACATAATGATTTGAAGTTTTACCGGATCGCCGATATCCACGGCGCACTCATAAAAATGGCCGTGCTGGAAAATCACCACCTCACCGCTGCCTCGGAGGTGCTGTGTCCCATCTCTGGAGCGGCGATTATAACACCACGTTCATAATCGTTATAACTTGCCACAGTCGCAGCAGTAACCGATTCAACGCCTCAGGCAGGCCTCTATCGCCTTATACAGGGTGAATCTAAATTCGCGCACTCGGACTTCGCAGCGCGATTCCTCACGTGCTAGTAATAAGAAAATGTCTGTCACAAAATTTTGTCCTGCGAATATTTCCGGCAGTATATGGACGTCGAAAACTGAAATTGTTGTGTGTCCCATATGTCAGTGTGTTTCGGAATTACACAACTACACCAACAAACTTCTAGAGGATGTGGGAGGTGTCTTGAGGACAATGTGAGCATAGAAACCCATGCCGGGAAACGTCATCCAATGACGCTACAGAGCGTCGAAGTTGCTGGAGGGAATGTTTAGCGGCAGGAGCTGGTGCCTGTAACTTGGACTCTCCGTAGGGTCGTTGAATGGCGTTTCCGGGCATGGGTTTCAACGCTCATTTTGTTCCTCAAGACGCCTAATACATCTATCACAAGTTTGTTGGTGTACTTATGAAACGCTCTAACGTATGGAACACAGAGCCATCTTAGTCAGTCCTCGACGTCCATTTACTGGCGGAAATATGCCCTGCATGAAATTCTGCGGGAGACACTTTTCATTTTTGGCAGGTGAGTTATCGCGCTGCGAAGCCCGAGTGCGCGAATTTAGATTCACCCTGTATAGGAAACTTTGTATGAAAGGGGGTCAGTTATGGCGATTCCGCATAGGACAGAAGTCGCACCTTTTCATGGCTATGTTAGATCAGCTGAAGCATACTACATTAACAGCAACCTAACCTCCAATTACGTCGGTTAAAATAACGAACCAGCCAAGCGTCACATCAAACCGATAGACCAGCTTCTTATGAATATTAACTTTTGACACAAACTGGACAGTCAAGCCACTTTATATCTGACGAGCTGAGGGGAAATAGAAAGCGTATGGACCTGACAATAATCACCGTTAACCACCGTAAAAGTTACGTGTAAAAAGAATTAAAGCACCTAAAGATGCAACTTTAACTGCTTCCATATTCATCGTGGTATAATAATAATGTTAGAAAACTACTGGGAAAGCAAAGACTGTTTCACTCTCGGTTCAAAAACGAACACGCAAATGATGACAGGAAAAAGTTGGTAGAGATTCTTGCGTCTATAAAAAGAACGATGCGCGAAGCATACAGTAACTACAACAGCCAGATCTTTCCGAGAACCCGCAGAAATGCTGGTCCTACGTAAAATCGATATGCGGGTCAAGTCACTCGTTGATCATTCCGGGGCAGTAATAGGAGAAAGCAAACGGAAAGCTGAAGTTCTAAATTTAACCTTTAAGAAATCTTTAACACAGGAGGACCGTACATCATTCAAGTCCCGAATGGAGGACATACTAATTTCCGGAGTAGAGAAGCAGCTCAGAGAGCTTAATTCAAGTCTTCTGGTGCGGATGGAATACCAGTTCGGTTTTACAAAGAGTATTATGTGGCATTGGCCCCTTACTTAGCGACTGCAGAGCGATATGAAGTAGAACGAACATGTAAGGACAGTTGTAAGGCGGACAGCCGACTTCAGTTTATTGTGTGAATTTCATCTGTAAAACTCTTCTTGAATGCCACTCGGGAGTAGCCGAGCAGTCTGGAGCGCCACGGCCCCTGCGTTGGAGGTTCGAATCCTCCCTCGGGCATGGATGTTTGTGTTGTCTATAGTATAAGTTAGTTCATAACTAGTTTGTAAGATTAGGGACTAATGACCACGCAGTTAAGTCCTATAAACTTAACAAACATTTGAACCTTTTTGACGTCTTGAGTAATGCTCAAGTGTTTGGGACCAGCTGCATATCAGTTTAAAGAAAGACATGGAAGCAGTTCAGAAGCGAGCAGCTAGGTTCGTTACTGGTGACACAGAAATGCTCCGGGAACTGAAACGGGAAACGCTGGAGGGAAGACGAAGTTCTTTTCCAGAAATTCTGTAGAGGAAATTTAGAGGGTCGAAATTTGAAGCTGACTGTGGAAGGATCTTCCTGCCGCCAACTTACATTTCGCGTAAGGATCACAAAGACAAGATAAGAGAAATTAGGGCTCTTACAGAGACGTATAGGCATTCTTTTCTCCCTCGTTCTATTTGGGAGTGGAATAGGAAAGGATATGCCTAGTAGTGATACAGTGTACCCTCCGCCACGCTCTTTACCTTTGATTGCGGAGAATGTATGTAGATGAAACCGATGGTGCGGGTCTCCTTGATTCGAAATAAAATGCAGTTAATGTGGATTGGCGGCTTTTCATCCAGTTATATCCAACATTATAAAATTTATGCAAACGAAGGCTTCCGCGGCCTTTGTCAATGTCAATAAAATTCTTCTGGGTTTCTGGCCGCATTGTCAATATGTAAAACTCCGACGTTTCGGTCACTGTTGCAGTGGAAATTTACATATTAAGTTTTACATATTGACAATGAAGCCACAAACCCCTAAGAATTTTACTAACAATTATAATTTTAGTTATTTTAACATCAACATTACTAACAGTTCGAAAGTTCCCTTAATTATGTCTACTATAGAACTCAGAGCCGACCTCTGAGTGGTTACATCTCTCTGTACTTGCATACGCAGTTTCTTTGCCTCTTCATTGTATAATACCGGTCTCGCTTACACCTTACTCCTATTATTCTCGGACATACAACATCTAGTGCCAATTTGAATTCCTGCACATTTTTCCAAACTGGTAAGTACTGTGAAATTGTCTTGTTTTTCATCCAGTTTGCTTTGAGTATCTGTCGCAATGCCAGGACTGCCTCTCTTCTGCCGGTACCATTCTTAAAGCAGAATTACCGTCATATTTAGAACCCACAATTGCCATTTCACGTCTTCTATAAATTTTTCTCTTCTATAAGCCATATGTTTGACCTGCTAACCTGACTGTGCGGCGGACTTCCCACCTACCTGCCCTTGGTAGGATAAAGTCGGGTAAGAGATCGCTTCTGGTAAGAGTACGCAGTGTCATTTTATCTACATTGGCAGCACTGAGCGACAATGGAAAATTGGATTCAGTCTTCATTTCTATACTAACGCCATCACACGGAATACTGAAGATCTCCGCGAGGCTTATTGGTTACAGCAGGTAAATTTACGATTTCGTTGCAAATGTTCAAAATGTTCAAATGATTGTTAATGTTATGGGACTTAACTGCGGGGTCTTCAGTCCCTAAACTTACAAACTACTTATGAACTAACTTATACTAAAGACAGCATATACATCCATGTCCGAGGGGAAATTCGAACTCCCGACGGGGAACGGTCTCGCGCGTCGCAGCATAGCGCCCCAATCCGCTCGGTCACTCCTCCGCGACGTTGCAAATGATGTAATATTTCCAGAATGAAACTTTTGATGTAATATTTGTATGTCATTAGCAATAACAAGTGTAGATGTATGAACAGAAAATAACAATGTTTGCCATAAGAATAAACATTCTGTAAGGAACAAGCCATGATACGACAGACGGCAGAGGCGGTGGAGTAGCCGAGCGGTCTCAGGCGCCTCGCTGCCGAACGCACGGTTGCTCGCCGTCGGACGTTCGAGTCCTCCCTGGGGCATGGGTGTGTGTGTGTGTGTGTGTTGTCTTCAGGTTAGTTTAACTTAGTTTAAGTAGTTTAACCACGCAGTTTGGTCCGATAGATTTACAAACATTTGAACATTTGAACATTTGACAAACTGCAGAACCGAGCAGTCAGTGTCATCCGTTGAAGTTTTTGGCTATATTTGATGCAATGTGTAAGAGTGCTCTACATGGGAGCGAATACATGCATACTCTTAGCCACCCTCTGGGTTCCTAATGGGTTCACTTCCACCAACCGAAACGATGAGAGCGAGCAAGGAATGGCGCCATTCCTCATCACCAGAACCAACGAAGTTTCGAACAGAACCATCAGGAGGGAAGGTTATGCTAACTCTGTTTTGGAACGAAAAAGGCGTCATTTTGGGGCATTACATGACTAGAGGGACCACTGTCACCAGTGCATCATACACAGATCTCATCTGCGGCCTGTAATCAAAGAGACATAGATTGCTGTCAGCAGGTGTCCTTTTGCAACATGACAATGCAAGGCCAGACACTGCCAGTACAATAGTTGCAAAAATCAATTTGAAAACTTAATAAATCACGGAATAATGTAGATAGAGATGTAAAAAATTAACATTTGCTTGGAATGACTTTTTTTTTCTAGAACAAAAGAAAAAAGAAGTATTGCTAGATGCCTGAAAGATCTCTTGCGCGCGTAGTTTGGTGACGATCATGTGCTCAGTCGTCACTTTCGTCATGCTTGGCCTCCCATGTCCCCAGACCTCAGTCCGTGCGATTATTGGCCCTGATTTTGTATCGTGATCAACAGACATCTCTAGGGATGCTGAAAGACAACATCCTACGCCAATAGCTCATCATAGCTCCGGACATGCTTTACATTGCTGTTCACACCATTATTTCTCGACTAAAGCTATTGTTGAGGAATGATGGTGAACATTTTGAGCATTTCCTGTAAAGAACATCATGTTTGCTTTGCTTAATTTGTTATGCTAATTATTGCTTTTCTGATCAGATGAATCGCCCTCTGTCTGACTTTTTGGAACTTTTCTTTTCTTTTTGGTTCTAATAAAACCCCATGTCATTCCAAGCATGTGTGCCAATTTTTACATCTACATTATTCCGTGATTTATTAAGTTTTCAAATTTATACTGACTGTTTTGATCACCCGCTGACTGGCAATGATCCTTTCGTTAGTGGAGAGGTGTGGACAAGTTTAGATCCCTTACTCTTACGGCAATTAGTACAAAGTCACTACGAGTTTGACTACTGTGGGCAGTATAAGGGTGGAATTTTGTGTCTGACGGTAGGCGTGGTTAGGTAGTCCTTGCACGTGCGGTGATGACTGTTTCCCCAGTGGTGTAGTGGTCAGCGCAACTGCCTAGAAAGCGGGAGACACACGGGATCAAATCCCGGCTGGGTACACATTTTCAGCTTTTCCAATTCGCAGTTGATGTCATATATTCTGTGAATATTATTTCAATTTATTTGGACCACTCAAAGAAGCAACGGGAAGAAAGACGTTCCGTTCTGATGAAGAGATACGCCACGTGGTGCATGAGTGGTTGCGCGAACTACCAAAGGAATTTTGTTGTAAAGGAATTTATACACTTTGTAAGCGCTCGAGGAGTTACATTGAGCGTGAGGGAGATTATGTGGAAAAGTGAAACAGCTTCGTATCAATTCTGCACAATAAATAATATTTCAAAAAAAAAAAAAAATCAAAGGTTTTCATTTGACTCCCTCTCGTATTTCTAACTTGTTTGAATTCATGTCCACTGCACCTTCATTTAATTCTGCATCTCTTATGACATCCATGTCAATTCACAATTCTTCTTGTACCACGCCTCCACTGTACTCATACCGCGTATCCGGTTCGCCCCCGCGTTCAACAGGCAGCGCGGCTCGCATTAATATTCTGCCCTCGGCGCCCTACCACTATGTGTGTGTGCAGCCTCTGGTCGCGGACAGCGGCGATAAGCCGTGCTGGGAGGCGAGGTTGCCTGCTGGCGGCCGGGATAAGCGGCCCAACAGCTGCCCCCAGTATTTCACGGGCGGGCCGTAGCTTGCGAGGCTCGAGTGCCTGAATCATGGCTGCTCGTTGCCCTTGCAGCGACTATCAGCCTTCTGGAAACCCCGTGAGGGACGCTCGAGGTAAGCACTTGATCAGCTACATGGAAACTGAGTGAATACAATGATATGGATGCAGAGAATGCTGTACTAACAATCCTCGTGTATAATGCAGAGTGCCCGTCTGTTTGTGTGTACGTATCGCATACAAGTCTACTGTTTTGTTCCAATCGTAACGAAATACTAGCTGAAAAGCCGGCTTTGCCCGGGTATTTATTTATTTATTCGAACCTGAGTTAGTACTTTTCCTATCCACTCTCTCTCTCTCTGTCCATCTCCTTTTTTTCTAAAAACATGTTACATTTATCAGAGAATATATAAGAAATCACAGGTAAAATGTACTCGTTACGAAGAATCCAATAACGAAATTCAACAATAATGACTGTAATAATATCACTTTGATGCAATGCGCGAAACGTCAAATAGATTTTTTTAAGAGATGTATTAAAAGAAATTTCTTTTTTACTGCTTTATTTTTCCTTATTCGTATGCTTTCCTTATTCGTATGCTTCTCCTTATCGAGAAAGAAAAAAATGTTCAAATGTTTGTAAATCTATCGGACCAAACTGCGTGGTCATCAGTCCGTAGCTTATAAACTACTTAAACCTAGGTAAACTAATCTAAGGACAAACACACACACACACACACACACACATGCGCCAGGGAGGACTCGAACCTACACGGCGAGCAACCGCTCGCTCCGCAGCGAGACGCTATAGACCGCTCGGCTACTCCACCGCGGCACCCAGAAAGAGAAGAAGACATTGTAGCACGCATAGACCAAATATATGGTCTGTGGCATCACGTTTCGCTGTACGTAACCTCCTTGCTATAGAGTCGCAAACGTCATCGCTGGCTTCAGTCCGAATTTTTTTAAATAATTTTACGATTTTCAACCACCATATCTTCCACCCCCTTATAGCTGTCGGCATGGAACTGTTATGGTGTACAACGGGAGACTTCGGACAACAATTACACACACACCATTCGTTTGCGTTCTGTAGTTTTCGCTGCAGAGCGAAATATTAACACACACACACACACACATAGAATTTTATATACACTGATAACTTTCCATCCCAATATACTCCACCCTTTTATCATTATCAACCTCAAGCAATACTGCAACCAATAAAACCATTTACAAATAGTAAATATATGTTTCAAAGAATCATTATTGTTCCGCATTTAGCGTTATATTCTTCAAATTACTAAATATCTATCAGATCGCTATAAAACCGCGCCTAAAATCTTCCTCGGGACTAAATTAGTAACTATACAAATATTTAAGTCTTTGCTTCTTGTTGTTTGGACGTGATAACCGTACACCGAACAGACATTCACATTAATATATATATAGATAAATAGCTATCCGATCGCCATAAAACCTTGCCTAAAGCCTTACCCGGGTAGACATTAGTAACTGTACAAATTTTTAGCTCTTTATGTCTTGTGGTTCAGACGTGATAAACGTACACCGAACAGACATTCACATTTATAGATATAGATAGCACACATGACTTCCGGACCGAGAGGGCCGTCACCAGAAGTGTAAAGCTACATTCACGCTGAGGGATTTGTCGCGGAGATTTGTGACTGGCACACGTAGTCGATGAGATAGGGCACATGATGCAAGTTCCTGCTACACGTAACTCCAACATTGACACTACAATTCCGAGAAATACTCTGTTCCGGCATATGTGCCTGTATCCGTCCGCCGAGCGAACACGCGGCAAAAATTCCAGGTACATTTTCTACTGCGCAGGCGCAGTTCACAGACAGAATCGTGCTATGGCATCTTTAGTGGACATGACTAATTGTTTAAATCCGTGAATTCTGTGAAATCGTAACCTTGTTTCGTATTCGTAGGGGAAATGGTGTGGACTAAGTATGTTGTTGTTGTCGTGGTCCCTAGTCCGCAGACTGGTTTGATGCAGCTCTCCATCTACCCTGTCCTGTGCAAGTCTCTTCATCTTAGAATATGTTCGGCAACCTACATCCTTTTGAATCTCGGTATCCCTCTACGATTTTTACACATTTTACACTATTTACGCTCAATGGTAGAAGGCACTTTAAAAATATTTTGGCACTAATCTACAGTTTTACTCATATATTGATGAAATTTTGGACTCTTGAGGAAAATGATCACTGCCTAATAATATTTGTTACGGAGCATGGCACAGAGTACCATATATCAGAGTTGGACACCGTTTCATCAATCACCATGGAAGTTGACACATGTATTTATTTTCAGGAAAAATGTTTTGTACTACACATGGAACACAGTAAGTGCATGGCGGACGGTACCTTGCAATGTACGTCTGCACTGTTTCACCGATCACCATGATAGATGCAATATATGTACACATAAGTTTAATTTTTCAAAGACGGGGAAGGAGTGAACGGAGTGGGAGAAACGAAGGACGATGTAGATGGAGGGAGTGAGTGAGAGAGAGAGAGAGAGAGAGAGAGAGAGAGAGAGAGAGAGAGAGAGAGAGAGAGAGGAAGAGGAAGAAATCAACTAAGACGATTGAAAGATGAATGACAGAATTTCAGCTATTCTACACTTAAAGTCATGGTGTTGAGAACGTCGCGCTGACGTCGGGTAACTGGAGTAATAGCACTACCATGAGGCAAACTATAAGAGCGGTTCTGACATCGGTGGTAAGCGCTAGCAACGAGGCCAAACGCGTATAAATTCGGCGTCATTATACTCGTTACCCTACTGTGCAAGGCGTTAGTACGCGCTAACATTCAGCTTGGGTCAGTGAGTTGTTATTTGTCGTACGTGAATACGTTTCATACGCGTATAAAATTTAGAAGCAGAGTGTCATTTCTGAAGTCGAAACAAAGGACTATATTGACAAAGAATTGAAGGCGAAGTGCTAGAACGAAGTGTACGAAGCCATGCATCCAAACTGACATGTGATGAGTGCTGTTCATAATGATATAGCAGGCACGTAAGCACAATACAAAAACGTATAACCAATAACACAAGTGAAAAATGTTGTTTCTAGCTGAAACACTCTGAACCAGAATTTGGCGGGTATTTAAAACGAATATGTTTCCCAACGCCATTGGAATCATTAGTTAACGCTTGGTGTTGGCATGTCTTGGGGATACAGAATATTCCAGGTGATCTCGCATTAACAGAATAGTTATTCCATACTCATGACAAATTCCAAATTGGCAAAGTTAAATCCCGACGGCAGATATCTGAAACACGCAGACAAGGGCAATGATCTGATTTACTTCTGCAACAATTTACTGATACATGAATTTATTCCAGGTAAAGAAATGATGAAGTGATGGTAATCACTACGAAGTAATTTCATGAACGATTTCCACTTATTGAAAAGAGATGACAATGTTAAGAAAAAGAACATGCTTTGACGAATTATTGTTCTTGATTCCGCACGTAAATTCAGGAAAACGAACTACTATTTTAACAAATGAAAGGGAGATCAAATATTTGAGTAAATTCACTTACCCTAATGTAATGACCATTATCTCTGTATACATTTTTATCACTGTGTCGTTCTTTTTTATATGTTCACATAAGGCATCAAACAATTCTTCAAAAGAAGCAATCGACAATCGATAATAATGAAATAATTTCTCTTCGTACTTTGGCGTAGCTGAAACATTGAATGAAATGGCCCTGATTGATAGTCTAGTTGCAAGCACTGAATATGTACCCCAGCGTCTCGCTTTTACCTTCTTATAGACCGGCACAACCTAATCGAAGACTATTTTGAAACTACTGTAGAAATACCAACGCCCCCTGATACTCTGCGTATAGTAATACACTCACTACGGTCGGGGGTTCGAATCCCCCCTTGGGCATGGATATTTGTGCTGTCCTTAGTATAAGGTAGTTGATAAGTAGTTTGTAAGTTTAGGGACTGATGACCCCGTAGTTAAGTCCCATAAGCTTAGCAAACATTTGAACATTTATAGTAATACACCCAGCCCTGACGTCGCCTTAAAACGCGGCGTTCCTAGGGCCCTGTGTAGGATGCAAATATAACGCCTGGTTTTCAGCTTTGTCACATCCGCTAATTTAGCGCTCATGTAGAATAGCCCTTACCGAGCGAGATGGACCAGTGCTAACATACTGAAGTATTCGAGAGGCCTGTGATTCAAATACACCTCCGGCCATCAAGATATAGGTTTTCAGTGATATCCACAATTCCTTCCACGCAAATGCCAGCATGGGTCCTTTGGAAGGGCACGGCTGATTTACTTTCCTTATTCACAAAATCGGAGCGATACATACGTCTTTATGACCACGCTGTCGACGGGACGTTAAACCCTAATCTTCCTTTCTGCCTGGTCTTCTTAGGTGAAAGTGTCCGTTCGTCTGCAATTATTCATACAGACCTACAGTTTTATTCCAATCGTTATTAACTTTGGCACAAGAGGAAAGTCACTTTCTACATACAACTTTATTCCATGCATACTTACAACAGCCGGTCGCGGTGGCCGAGCGCTCTGCGGCGTGCCAGTCACAGTTTGCACGGCCACTACGTTCGGGGGTTCGAATCCCCCTCGGGCATGGATATTTCTGCCGTCCTTAGTATTAGCTAGAACATAAGTAGTTTGTAAGTTTATGAACTGATGACCCCGTAGTTAAGTCCCATAAGCTCTACAAACATTTGAACATTAGAATTTAGAACAGACTTGAACGCAGTTTGAGCAATCACCATAAAGTCTGACTCATGCATGTTTGTCTTCGTGGAGAAGGTTATTTTTAATTGCCCTGATACCGGGCAGTTTCTTGCAGTAAAGTTCGACGCCATTTCGCCGATGACGATAATTATGGACAGATATATGTAATTCTCCTCATATCTGAGGGGAAGATGAACTGTGAGAATTTGAGAAGTAGACGAACAGAGAGATGTTGAGGAGATGGAAAGTGAAAGGGAAGGAGGAGACGAACAGATAGAGGGAGGAAACTATGGACAACTTACACGAGCAGTTGAATAGAGGAGCAGAAATTAGAAGCAGATGAACAGATATTGGGAGAAGGAGGACACGGACTAATGAAAGCCTTTAATAAATGCATAAAGCAGAAAGAAAACAGTCTTGATTGCAACGAACATGGTTTTATTTTAATCAAAATATTGATTGCGGTTTTTAAACCAGTTCAATGGAAGTACAGAGTGGCGCCAATTCAGTAAAGCTGGAACTGTTATTGGGAATTACACAGATCATCGCCGATAATGAAAAGGGCAGGAGGTGCTGCACATAGGGGGTGTAAGGTGTATTGTGGAGAAAGAGAATGTGTCAGTGGAGGTGAAAGGTTAAGGAGGAATTGGACAAAAAGGTGAATATGAACAGGGAAGGGAGGAAACGGACGGGTCAGGGCGAGGAATAAATAAACAGAGAGATTGGAGAAGATGAATAGAGAGGGGAGGAAATGTGTTTCAAGGATAGAGGAGGGGGCAAGGAGGAGGAGAGGAGGAGGACGGAAGATTGATTCACAGAAGATACCCGAGCAACGCCGGGTACGAATACAATAATATGGAGAAAAATAATGTGAAGTAAAAATAGGAAATTAATTGTCATAATCTCTCGTTTCAAGTGTGGTTAAACTTAACCAAAGTTAAATCTCTTGGCATATTTCCACGGGGCACTGTTTGTTGTCTCTCGCAGTCACGGGATCCATGAAAGCTGTTATCTTCCAGATAATCAATTTCCCAGTACTTCTCCAGCAGTTATTGACGTCAAGCCAAAGAGGTAAGTGATCGCCTCATTGATTTCATTCAAACAAGTCAATACGCTGTCATCGATACAAGGAGATGAAATAGAAGTTCCTGCACAGAGGCATTACAATCAAGAAGACGTATGATTTCTGTGACAGGAAGAGTCAAAGTTTTTCTTCGTTCATTCGTTGCTTAAAGCGCTAACGTTCCTCGTATGAAGAGCACATATAATTTGTGCGCGCCCTTTGTGTTCGAAGGACGGGTTAGAAAGTGCTGCCTGCATTATTTTTCGTTTATATAGTGAGTGTAGTTGTTTTGATGGCGTGTATATTACTTGTTCTTATTTCTAAGTCTCAATCACATCACATCCAATTTTAAAGCGAGAATAAAGTGCATGAATATTTCGTGTTTCCCTTCCGAATTTTCGTTTGGGTAATATTGAACGCTAATTTGCGATACTCCATTACACCTACATAAAAATATGTGTTATAATTTATGTATCTTATTTACATACTTTCACTCTGAATTCAGAAAAAATACTGAAAACTATTGCATTTATATAACGTGAACAAGTGCAGCGCTGCGGCGGAGTGGTCAAGCGCATTGAGGCCCTATGCTCCGATGCGCGATGCCGTTCCCCGTCGGGGGTGCGAATCCCCAACCGGGCATGGATGATTGTATCGTCTTTAGTATAAGGTAGTTCATAAGTTTCAAAATGTTTGTATAGTCTATGGGACTTAACTACGGGGTCATCATCCCTAAACTTACAAACTACTTATGAACTACTTACGAACTAGGACGGCACAAATATCCATGCCCGAGGGGGGATTCGAACCCCCGACCATAGTGGCCGTGCTAACCGTGACTGGAGCGCCTCAGTCCCCGCGGCCACCGCGGCCGGCAGTTCATAAGTAGTTTATAAGTTTAGGGACTGATGCCCACGCAGTTTAGTCCATTAAGCTTAACAAACATTTGAACAGGTTCATCTACAAAATCGAACTTTTTATTGAGAAATGTAGCCTATTTTAAACGGAACGAAGTCTTTTTTCGCCCACAAGATATTGGAGCACTTATTTTGCTTCAAACATACAAAGTGTACTGCTACTTACAGAGCGCAAGTGTTCTGAAAACACTGATCATTGAACAGCCATGTCACAGTTCAAGCTCACATTGTTCCAAAGTTGTTCCTCGAATAGAGGAAACATTTACGAAACGACTTTTCGGGACTTTCTAAAAGCTCTAGTTTATATTTTATGCGTAAAACTACTAAAGAAAAGATGTTTGCGGGATAATCTTCTAGGCTACTTAGAAGAACAGATGAATATGTTTCGTAAGTATTTTATTCTGGTGGCTGGTTTTGGAATTACATGAAGGACAGACCATCGTAATTAGTTTCCGCAAAGTTCTACATTGTTAGTTGCTGCTAGACGTGAGGCTGTCTTTTATTAATCATTTGTAAATACTTAGCTTCCTTTACATTTCAGTGCTGTGTAAGATACCACAGCTCTCTAGAGCGTGTTGTTACTTTTTCATAAAAAAATTTTAAGATGAGATAATACTTGGTAATATTTCCATGACTAAAAGAAGGGATCGATTGTTAGGACACATTCTTAGGCATCAAGGAATTGTGAATTTAGCATTGGAGGGAAGTTTGTGGCGTAAAAATCGCAGAGGGAGACCAAGAGATGAATATTGTAAGCAAATTGAAATGGATGTAGGTTCTCGTTCTTATGCGGAGACGAAGAGGCTTGGTCAGGATAGAGTAGGGTGGAGAGCTGCATCAAACCAGTCTCCGAACTGAAGACCACAACGCAACAACAACAACATTTCGATAGTTGCGGATAAATAAGCCATACTTCGTCTGTCGTACACAATTTTATACCATAAAAAATGGGACTGTCTTAGGTAATGGAACTTGCCATACGCCAGTAAAATGAGTTTCCTTAGCAATTAGAAAAAAGTTATATCTCGATATAAATTTCTGTTAGTGTGTAACAGTTTCTAGGTCGATGTAGATTTCAAAATTTATTTATTTAACTTCTTGGTTTTTGATATCATTTTACTAACTGAATATTCGTGTGTTGCAGCGTGATAAGGTAACTGATGGACTGTTAACCTGCCTTCTACATTTGGAGAAACCTGCATTTTACGGAATAATTTTTGTAATTTCGTAAATAAACTTCTGTGTACAAAAATGCCGTAATTAAAAACGGGTTAAAATATATTATCACAGGTCACGTTAGACGTGGAGGCTTAACCTTATTAATTGTATTGCTGGTGCAAAAATCATACCTTTTATATGTAATACATATTCTTCAATACAAATAATGGGCAATGAAAAGGGAGAGGGAGGCGGGCATGATCCAAATCCGTTCCAATCCAAAGAGCCACAGTAGTATCAACTTTCTTCTTCTGTCGCTCATGCTGTAAACTGTGTTCCAGTTGTACACAAGAAAACAATCTGTGACAGTTAAGCGTCTGATACACCAAGATAATGGTTTTACTGGTATCATGTAACCTGGTACTTCAAATTCACTGAACGCCACTCACCTCTCCCTAAAGAAGAAAGCATTATCAGCGCCTCTGGAACACATGTTACAGTGAACGTCAACAAGATAATGTTACGTATGTCCACTGAGGTGACAAAATCGTGTCCTTTTGCCTGGCGAAGTTCGATGATCGAGTTTGTCGAACACAGCGTCCTTTGTGACAGTGATTTTATTTCATGACCATACCGGCCCAGTTCCGCAACTGTCCATGCTCCATGCTCGTGACTATTTGTAGCCTGCTGCAACGTTATGACGTTGAGAGCCACTCGGCCCGCTCGCAATTTCATTGGCCCGGGTTAGCGCGTGTCTGATTGGTCAATTACCGTCACAGCTGCGTCTCGTAGGATGACGTCAGATATTTCCATCCAGCTCGCTTGTGCCAGCGAAAATGGGCCGAGTGGTGAGACGTGAGGGCGAAAAGCGAACCAGACAGCCACCTCTGATGTATTCTGTGGTCAAATTGTTACGTTGTTTCACAACTTTCTCAGTCTTGCATCAGAGTTGTGTAATAACATAAAACATACTTTTGTACGTATAGTATTACTGTCGTTTTTAAGTTATGAGTTTAGAGGCTTTTTAAAGATTGTATTTTCTCTTCAAAGGGCATCGTGGGCTCGATTTTGCGCTCTGGTATTGCCTGAATATCTAGCGCCACGACAAGGCCGCGCGGTCTGAGCCACCATGTGCACGGATTGCGCAACCGCGCCCGTCCGAGGTACAAGTCCTCCCACGGGTATGGGAATGCGTATTGTCCTTAGCATAAGTTTGTTTGAGCAGATTCTAGGAA
Organism: Locusta migratoria; assembly: GCA_026315105.1. NCBI lineage: Eukaryota > Metazoa > Arthropoda > Insecta > Orthoptera > Acrididae > Locusta > Locusta migratoria. The sequence continues at coordinate 904,590,774 of CM048744.1, read as the reverse complement.
ATGTGTGACCACTGCAGTTTGGTCCTTTAGGCTTGCAAACATTTGAACAAGTGATATAATGGCTCGTTGGCTGGGAGAGACTTCTTTATCTTTGAGAATGGCGGCTCATTCGAAAGCAATTTACGTGTTCACAAATTGTTAATCAAATAAACGTGACACCACTTTTTGGCATGAAGCTTCACCAACACATTGACGGTGTTAAGTTCAACTCTCTCAGTAATTTAATCTCTTAAGTAAACTACTATCTGCAAAACGAAAATAGTGTCTTTCGAAAATTATACAATAAGGTTACGCATTAAAATATGTCAAAAGTGGTATATAGTTGTGGGGAGTTACGGTAATATGATAAACTAGGATGCAATAAAATATATATGAATAAGAGAGGACTGGAACACTGAAAATTGTTGGTACTGCTGTCAAATCCAATCGTTTACAACCATTCGCTCTATTATTTTTTTCAAATTGGCTGGTTTCAAAATGAAACTAAAAAATTTCTTTTTTTAATAAGTTAATACGAAACAACGTAGATGTTAAAAATATTTTCAGACATATGGAAAAAAGCACCTAATTAAGTAATTAAAAACCGATTGCCTCCAGAAGGCGAATAATAAGGGTCAAATTTGGAAGTAAGACACTTTACCAGTAAACTACAACATATCTATGACGTAAGCTCACAGACGTTCATCCATTTTAACGTCGCATTCCTTTTGAACATGGTATAAAAGTACGAGCCGCATGAGTCACTGTAATTAGTAGAAACAATATGCACATTTATAAGTAATTAATATTGTTTTAGACTACATGTTGGTAACGTTTTTTATCGCTAATATTTGTATAAATAAAAGCAAATGACAGAATTTATTGCGTCGAACCCTTCGCTAAAAAATCAAGAGTTGAAACCTGCCGTTTACAATGTGTTTAAATCGCGCATAATTACAAATGATTTAATACACTTCGCATAGTTTTGAAGCCCTTATTTGTGTCTTATTTCTTATTATGACAGTTTAATATCAACATTTGACGGCTTTCAAGGTTCACAGAGAAACAAAAACCATTTTCTGACCAATTAGAATAATTCGAAGCTGCACAGCCACCATGCTGAAACCATACTGATCGCCTTAAATGTTACCGTCTCGCGTCGACGCGATGGAACAAAAATGGCGAATGCGCATACCCGTCTATATCCAGGTTCCCTAGCTGCCTTCTCCTTCGAGATTCAATGTGGCTGGCGGGGTCGCGATCTGGTACTTATTCTACCCAGCAGGCGCAATCATTGCACGCCCCAGGACTATGAATATAATTTACCGAAGGAGAGACTTCTCAGACTAATGAAATCTTGCCTATGTTGCGTGGCGGGAGAGTCTGCTTCTGTCATGGAAATTTACGCTAATCAAACAGTGAGCTTCGTTTGAAGTTCAAATTAAGGCGGTCGTGATGTCATTCCCGCCAGTGGCAGCGCATAAACAATCGTCATGCTTGTTTTCGTCTTGTGAACAGTGCGCGACCACGGCGGAGTGGTCGAGCGCATTGACGCGCTATGCTCCGATGCGCGAGGCCATTCCCCGTCGGGGCTTCGAATCATCCCTGCGTTGTCTTTAGTATAAGGTACTTCATAAGTAGTTTGTAAGTTAAGGGACTGATGACCCCGCAGTAAAGTCCCGTAAGCTGAACAAACATCTGATTTTGCACTGGGGTAGGCGAACCAAAGGTTACGTTTCATTGGCAGAACGCTTCGAAGATGCACCAGCTCCACCAAAGAGACTTCCTACATCACACTTTTGCTTCCTCTCCTGGAGTACTGTTGCCCCTTGTGGGACCCTCACCAGGTGGGACTGACGGAAGACATTGAGAAGGTTCAGAGGATAACAGCTCGTTTTGTTTTATCATGTTACGTGGCGGGGGGGGGGGGGAGCGTCACGGAAATGTTGCACGAATTGGGGTGGAATTCATTAAAAGAAATAAGTTATTCATTGCGGCGTGATCTGTTTGCGAAGTTTCAATCACCGATTTTTACTTCTGAATGTGAAAATATTTTGCTAGCACCCACCTACTTAGGGAGACATGAGCATCCCAATAAAGTAAGAGAAATCAGATCGGAAACGGAACGATTTAGGTGTTGTTTCTATCCCGCGCTGTTAGAGAATGGAACAGTAGAGAAAAGTTATGAAAGTGGTTAATGAACCCTCTGCCAGGCACTTAAATGTGATTTGCAGAGTATCTATGTAGATGTAGATGATTTTGCCTGATTGTTATAAGATGTAAGTCTTGCATATTTAAACTAAGTTTTTCTTTTCAAATCTTTTCGTAACGAGGGGACCGGCCATCCTACTGTTTCATCTTAATAATTTTAACCAGTTGTTTGTTCACTTGTAGATTGTTTTTGTGATTAATAAGTGAGTATTTAATTACCATCTGACTTACAATGAAGTTCCTTTGAAATACGAGTGCCGGCCGCGGTGGCCGAGGGGATTGAGGTGCGCTAGTCATGATCTGCGCGGCCACTACGGTCGGGGGTTCGAATCCCACCTCGGGCATGGATATTTGTGCCGTCCTTAGTGTTAACTAGATCATAAGTAGTTTGTAAGTTTAGGGACTGATGACCCCGTAGTTAAATCCCATAAACTATACAAACATTTTTGAAATACGAGTCACAATTAACAAAATTAGTGTACTTAATTATGGTTCATCACAGTATTACAGTGGTAATATACGTGTTTATGGTCGCAAATTACGAGTCATGTGCAATGGCTTAAAGGTCACCCTTCTTTCATCCTTCAGTCGCCTAGGGTTCTGATCATGTCGGCATCGGAATATACGAAGTTGAACTAGACCTTTTGATGTGTGAGTTTAGGAGTATCAAAATTATGTGAAAAATGGGATATCTTTCTATCACATAAGCTTTGAATTAAGGGACCGGAGAAAGTGGGACCCACGCGGGAATGACCGCATGGTCAGAGTCGCCTTGTCAGCGGCTGGGTGCTGCCACCGTCGCAGGTTCGAATCCTGCGGGCAAGAGTATGTGTGTTGTCTTTATGTTAGATTAAGTAGTTTGTAAGTCTAGGAAATCATGCCCGTGGTTTTTTGGTCCGAAGGTTTACAAACATTTGAACATTTTAGAAAGTATGAAATAAATTTTATCTGAATACCTCTGATCATTCCTGAGAAACAAAGGCAAAGAGACAGACAAACATAGAGAGAGAGAGAGAGAGAGAGAGAGAGAGAGAGAGAGAGAGAGAGAGACAGATAAGACAATATCCCGTTGTCGCACTGTTTCATTTATTATTACGCATTTCAATACACCATCAAATAACTTCATTTTTTTAACCGATGGTAATTAAAATACATCTTATTGGAGGTTACTAACAAAAATATAAACCACAATCGTGGCTGTCTAGTCAAGGTGTATCGACTAGTGACTAGTGACTAGTTTGGCATGAGATTCTAGTCGACACACGTTGAATATACAGCCATGATGGTGGTTTATATTTTAGTTAGTCATCTCCAATAAGATTTATTTTAATTACCATCGTTTTTAAATTAAAGTTATCTGATGATGATGTATCGAAACGCGTAATAATAAAATAAAAACAGTGCGACCAAGACATTTCAATTCTTTTTATTGAATGTTACAGTCCTCTATATAAAAATGTGAGAAACATATATATGTGTTAATACGTTAAAAATGTTCATGAATTGCGTTAGTGATGCACTCATGTAAATTTTTGGGATTAATTATGATACTCTCGTCCCAAGCAAAATTTCATTGTAAGGAGGGATATTTATTATATATGAAATAGAGGAGCTGGTGCGTATAGCTTCCTGCAACACATTTGTTGTAATTTGTTATTTCTGAAAGTAAGAGCTGACCTGTGGTATCCATTTCACCTACCACTCGATCCGTTCTATCGATTTGCGGTGTGAGAGTACAACAATTAATTGCTTAGCGTGTCACGGCATCGACGAGTTGACAGTCCAATCTCACGAACACAAATGAAAGTTCAAGTGGTTTGATATTTTCCCTGGGCATGGCCGCTATTGCAGCCAAACTGACTGCGATTCATCTGGAACGCATTGACCCATGCAACCTACTACCTGCGTATTTCATTAAAGTTACATTTCACGCCAGCCCTTCCACAGTATTTATAGCTGTTCTGTGATATTCCTGCTTTTTTGCGTGTCTTTTTATTTATTATTATTATTACCAATATCATGTATTACACTTACAATATAATTACTTGCCTTCCATTTTCCACTTCATTGCAGATTACCTCTACATTTAGCGTCGTTTTGAAAATGGCAACTTACAGATTTTCTTTTAAAACCGATGTATGTTTCATCTCATGGTGTCTGAATTACCTAAGAAATAAGAGTTCACTATTGTTAAACAGTGAAGTTTCAGTCCAGATTCTAACGTTATTATTGAGAAACGTGTCACATAAAAGCAGCAACCCAGAATGACGACAAATGAAACTATAACGCGCTAAATTGCGTATAGTCGTTTATAGTAATAATTTAAATAATTTTTACTTGATATTTTACCTAGCTCATAGTGGATCCAGGAATTAAGTTAGTCAGAAGTTCCTGTCACAATAAGGAATGACATGGCAGTGGTTAAAGCAGTGGCAGATTAAGGGGGAAAGCGTGCAGCCAAGACTGGAGGGCGTCACTTCTCTAGGGAAACTGGCCTCAGTATTCCATGCCGAAATCACTGCCATCAGGGGGTGTGTGGAGAAGAATTTGCGTACGTGCTACAAAGATCGTAGCATCTATATCTATTCAGACAGCCAGGCAGCCCTGAGATCACTGGCAGCTCCTGCAACAAGGTCTAAAATTGTTGCACAATGTCACAGGGTTCTGGTGGAGCTAGGGGAAAGCAATAGAGTAAACCTATTGTGGTTGCCTGGCCACTTGGGGTTCAGTGGCAACGAACATGCCGACAGATTAGCCAGGATGGGGGCACAGACTCCATTTATTGGACCGGAACCTGTCCTGACAATCACCAAGGCAATGATCAAATTGGGGCTACGTAACTGGCCCAGAAGACAAAACGTAGAATATTGTACCAAAGTCTATCAACAAAAACAGGGCAAGGTAATGATGCCAAATCCATGTTTTAAAAGAAGCTCTGCAATCCTTGGTCTGAACAGGAGAGAGATTAGACTCATGGTTGGATTGCTGACAGGCCATGGGAATTTCAAAAAAACCTACATACAATAGACATAACAGAAGAGGACCCTAAATGTAGGATCTGTGATGATGGTGATGAAACTGCATCACATCTAATCTTCGAATGCATTGCATTGGATAGTAAAAGGCACAGAACAATAGGGACAACCAGACCCGAAGAATTTGTGTCTAATAAGAACTGGTAAAGGGACTTCTTGCACTGTTCAAGGGCATTGGTTGGCTTTACTAGATATACAGGGAGCGATACCGCACAATAAACTTATTTTCGGTGCGGGCAGTGGCGGGTTGGTCCATGACTGTTTTGGCTTCCCTGAGAAAAACAAATCAAATCAATGGGGGAGGGCGAACCGCCCTGGGCCTCTCGTCTTGCGGGTCTTCCTAATACCTCGAAAGCACGTGGTCTTTTTTCTATTTTATTATCATCTTTCCTGTCGTCCGGGCCTCTGTCAGCCTTAACCGCCAGTGAGTTATTTAAAACAACAGCCAATTTTCGAAATTTTTAAAAATATCTGCAGACATACTCATTTTCAATCATACAGGTACGTATAGTGTAATAATTAAAACAAGGAACATGTAAACATGATTTGTTGCAGTACCGCCCTTCTTTTACTGTTGTCGATCGGTGTCAGCTGTCGCTGGTCCCGGTCAACGAAGGTGGCTGACGGGCGCTAGATTGCCTGTTGTGGGTGTGATGGCTTTTTTAAACAAATTACGACCCATCGAGGTCACAGTTTAACGTGTGAAATAGAATACCTCCACCACTGCCTAAATCTAAATTCCCATCCGTGGACTACAAGCACCACTACCTGTTCGGATTGTTTTCAGCTTACGAGACGTTGGATGTGAAATAACTTGATTAATCACGTCTCGGAAATCCGTCAATGCTATTCCAGGAGGCACACGAGGAGTATGGTGTATATAACTCTACACTGCGATCGTGGCAGCAGTATTACTATTTTGTAGCCATTATAAAACTTTTTGGCAAGGCAGAGTTAATTTTATTAATTTTAAAGCAAAATCATATAAAAAATTGCAAGGTATAGGTAGAAGTCGAATGGTAAAGGGGTCAAAGAACATTATATAACAGAACTGTTTTGCCAACGATTAGCCATAAATACGATTAGCAGATAGGCCTCTGCCTCGTTTCTTTTTGAGTGTCCTTTATGTTCGTGTCACCTTTATGTTTGTGTCTCCTTCCTGATCGTGTCTCTATTCTGTTCCTGTCTCCTTTTTGTTCCCGTCACCTTTCTCCTAACTTACGACAGATAACTGGGTCAGGAATTCTTTAAATATATGACAATCTGTGAATAGATTTCATCATTGTGTTAAAAAGTAAATAAATACGAAAATTTTATTTAAGTTTATTAAATACAGCTTTCTTTCTTGTGAACTGAACAACTTTGGAAATACAGTGAAAACTTTCTAAGAGTTTCATTTAATAGGTAGAACCTAAATATGATCTCTGACAGTTCAAATCAATTATACGTCTGTGAGTAGGAATGAAGTTTTGGCTTCCCATATCATTGAAATATTAGGAAGTGTTATCCGTGAAATAATACTCGGTGATCTTTAATTACGAAATATTTCATCAAAGACGAATTTAAAGCAAATATTAGAAACATTTGAATATACAGTGAGATTAAAGGTGAAAAACTTTTGTATCAGGCTTCGCCATAGATTGGAAGTAACCGGGAATAAATAACGTTTAATAGTTACGTAAAAGTAATGTTATCAGCAACTTAAGCCACTGAGGGAACGAAGTGCTCATCAATCAGTACATTGGCAACTATGGAGCATTAATTTATGAAAATAGAAAAACCAGGAATAGTTGTGAAAATTAAAACTACAAATATGACTGATAGAACTATGGTAATATTTTACGCAATAAAGAAAGTGTTCCAACCTACCACTCAGGCAAATCCATCTAAAATTCAGAGTCCACTCATCCTAAACGGATAAAAGGTAACTGAAGAAGAATAAACTCTATACATGTACAAACAACACAGTTGCGAGGTCTGTTCAAAAACTTCCAGAACTTTGTGCACACATTTTTTATACGATTACCTTTTACTTATTGTGCATGGTCTTCGTCTATAAATGATACACCGCTCCAAGCGACGTTTCAACTTCCGGAAACAGTCTTGATGCGCCTCTTCCTAGATCGCAAAAAAACACTGTTTGAATTTTTCATCTTATCTATCGTTGTAAATCTTCGATCCTCCAATAGGGTTTTCACCTGCGGGAAGAGAAAAGAATCAAAAAAGTCCGCGGGGGCGGACCAAAAGCTTTCCAGAGATTAAGAAACGATTGTCTTTCGGGTCCTTACCCACGATTCGTGGGACAAACTTTGCGGCAACACGATGCATTCCAGAATGATGTTACACTCTTATACAATCTCTGTGGTAGGCAGTCAGTCTTCTATTGCCATGCACAATTTCTTTGAAGTTCTTGAAATTAGTTTCTGCAGTAGATGTTAAAGAGCTTCCTTAACGAGGACCATTTTTAATCCGCGTGCACCATTCATAACACAAAATGCAACTTAATTACTGATTTCCGCATCATTTGGTGTTTGTATAGGTGTTCTCGAGTTTCACATAAAACCTAATGCAGGCACATTGCTCCTCTATCTCTGCCATCTCGAAACTCGCAAACAGTGTGACACAATACCACTTAACAATAACTGAAAAACATGGAGTCAAAAGTCGGAGTACATCCTTTTTTCAAAAACCCTGCATTAATTGGAAAACCTGAATATTCCGATAAGGTGCGAGCGAGATAGTCTATCTCTTGCTGTACCTAACGAACAAGGGCGTCCTCTTGAAATACGTGAATGTAAAATAAGATCATTTTCTGACCTGTTCATTCCTGTAGAAGCTGCGTGGGCGTAGCCGTGGGTCTGGAGTGTCACGTTACGATTCAAATGTTGATGTTCAAATGTTTGTTAAACTTAAGGGACTTAACTACGGGGTCATCAGTCCCTAAACTTACAAACTACTTATGAACTACTTACGAACTAGGACGGCACAAATATCCATGCCCGAGGGGGGATTCGAACCCCCGACCGTAGTGGCCGTGCAGACCGTGACTGGAGCGCCTCAGTCTCCTCGGCCACCACGGCCGGCGCCTTTCCTATTCCACTCCCAAATAAAACGAGGGGAAAAGGAAAGTCTATATGCCTCTGTACGAGCCCTGATTTATCTTTTCTTTGTGATCTTTACGCGAAATGAAAGTAGGTGGCAGCAAGATCGTTCTGCTGTCAGTATCAGTTTCCGGCCCTCTAAATATACTCAACAGAATTTCTTGGAAAGAACTTCGTCTTTCTTACACCGATTCACATTCGAGTTCTCGGTCGGAACTTTTCTGTGTCACTCTCGCATTGGTTGAATCTACCGGTAACGAACCTACCTGCTTATCTCAAAACTACTTTCATGTCTTTCTTTAATCTGATCTGCTGCGGGTCCCAAACACTTGAGAAATACTGAAGACGTAGTCATAGAAGAGTTTTATACGCTGTCTCCTTTACAGATGAAGTACATCTTCCCAAACTTCTCCCAATAAACCGAAGTCGGCTATCCGTCTTACACACAACTTTTCCACACACGTTCGTTCCATTTCACACCGCTATGTAATGTTACGCTAAGATATTTGAACAACGCGACTGCATCAACAAGCTCACTATTAATGCTGTATTCGAACATTACGGGATTGGTTTTTTCTACTCATTTACATCACCTTACATTATTCTACATTTAGAGCTAGCTGCCATTCATCACAACAACTATAAATTTTGTCTAAATCATACCTTTATGCTATTACAGTCAAAGACGACACTCTCCCATATACCAGATCATAACAAGCAAATACCCGAAATTACAGGCACGCCTGACGATACACTCGTCTCTGATGAACACTCGTCGTACTGCGTTCTATTACTTAGGAAGTCTTCCAGCCAGTAGCAAATCTGAATGTATTCCATATGCTCGTATCTTCGTGAGCAGTATGCTGTGTGGCACCCCGTCAAATGCTTTTTTTTTAATCGTAAAAACCACAATCTGTTCGTTGCCCTTCATCCATGGCTCTCAAGATGTCTTGAGAGTAAAGGGCAAGCTGAGTTTCTTAATCCCGTACTGGTACATAGAAAGAAGCTTGTCCGTCTCGAGGAAATTTACTATATTTGAGCTGAGAATATACTCCAAAATTCTACAGGAAACTGATGTCAACGGTATTGGCCTGTAATTATGTGGGTCAGTTCTTTTACCTTTATAAACGGAAGTCACGTGCGTTTTTTCCATTCACTACGAACTTAGCGTTGAATTAAACATACGCGATTAATGGAAGCTACCTAAGGGGATAATACCGCAGAATACTCTCTGCAAAACCGAACTGGTATGCCATCCTTACCCGGAAACATTTTCGTATTCAGCTCTTACAGCTGCTACCCCTCTAAATAGATTCGACACGGCATAGTTGGTTTAAAAGATACAATTTTCCTATTTTGCACAAGGACCTTGTCGGATGTAAGGCAAACTGTTTTGTCAGTGGAGAAGTCAACCGTTGCAACCACAGCTACTGGAGTGACAAAATACACACTGGTTGCAACCTTCAGAGGTGACCTGCGGTGAGGAATATGGAGTACCCGTGTAACTGGACACATTTCCATTAAACAGACACTAAATACTCATAGGTATCTGGAAATGCTACAAGAATTGGTATAGTTCTGAATGAAGATGGCAGTTTTACCTCTTACTTTCAACAGGATGGGGCTCCAACACACTACAGAGAAGTTGTTCGTAAGTGGTTAGACAGTTTTCTCGTTTGGTCGAAGTGCTGCTGCAGAATGGCAACTCGGATCATATGATCTCAGAGCGCTTGACTTTCACCTATGAGACCATTTAAAGCAAATCGTATACGCAGATAAAAAACAACCACAGAAATATTAAGGTACTCATAATTTACTTATTTGAATTCTATTTGTGGTTGATGTGATGTATTTGGGGAGAGGGAGTGGATGGGTATAAACTATAATGTAGTGCTGTCTTCTGTTTCAAAAAAATGTTTCAAATGTTTGTATAGCTTATGGGACTTAACTACGGGGTCATCAGTCCCTAAACTTACAAACTACTTATGAACTACTTACGAACTAGTACGGCACAAATATCCATGCGCGAGGGGGGATTCGAACCCCCGACCGTAGTGACCGTGCAGACCGTGACTGGAGCGCCTCAGTTGATTGTCAGTTGTACAAATACGATTTTCGTGTTCCAGGGCTTCTTATACATCTCTGGTTATTCAGTATGCAGCTACTCCACCAGTGCACCAGAGATGCAGAAGAAACTCGGAAACATGAAAATCGTATTTGTACAAATGGTAATTAACAGAATACAGCCGGCCGGTGGTGGCCGAGGGGACTGAGGCGCTCCAGTCACGGTCTGCACGGCCACTACGGTCGGGGGTTCGAATCCCCCCTAAGGCATGGATATTTGTGCCGTCCTTAGTCTTAGGTAGTTCATAAGTAGTTTGTAAGCTTAGGGACTGATGACCCCGTAGTTAAGTCCCATAAGTTCTACAAACATTTGAACAGAAGACAGCACTGCATCTTAGTTAATAGCCGTCAAATGCCCTCCCTCCACCCCTCCCCCACCTACCCAAACACCAATAATAACAAATTGACATAAAATAAGTAAATGATAAGTAAATAAAGATTTCTGTATGTATAAAAAGCGCTTGATAATGAGCAAAACGTGCTCCAAACGCGTTGTGCTATGTTAAAAACAAATAAATTGACTGGTAGCAGAAATAATAATATTTACTTTGTAGAAAATTTTTCTGCCATCAGTCGTAAATATTTAGTTTATTCATGTCTATATTCCGAGGACTGTGTGGTTATTAATGCTTAAAACAAAACGGTTAAAACACGTAAAACAAATCAACCTTCGTGTTGGAGGTTACGGAACCTTCAACATATAGGTCGAAATGTTTTACGTTTGTTGACTTTTTTTAAGCATTGATAGTGACCACTTAGTAGTCGAAATCTAGATATGAATAAAGTAAATATTTACGATGTGACTGAAAAATTTTCTACAAGTCAAACAATCGTTGAGCACATGTGTCACTATGGAATCAAGCCTAATACGAATATTTACGTACTGGAATATTTACGTTACCCAGTTAATACTGAGATTTTGAAATAAAATAGAGTTCTATGCCTTTTGACTCACCCCGTAATATAATGAAACTTCCCGCAGTTTTACAGTCCAAACAGGCGTGTACAGTAATTTAAACACATTTCTCTTCAATGCTGTATCGGAGTAAATTTACAAATGTTATAGAATTATTTGAATAAACTTCGTAACATAAGTTTCTAAGCATTTTAGTTTTAGTCCTGGCTGAAATTTATGCTAATACATCATCATTATACATACGCGCCGTAAATTCCATGTCGATTTTTATGAACAACTAGCTTAAACCCGCGGCTCCGCTCGCGTGTTGGTTGATTATGATCGATAAGCTATCTTTCAGTAGTGTGCTATGAGACTGGTTTTGAAGGATGAAATGTAATACAATACCTTCTTTAGGAACAAGCAGTTTTAATCAACATTCAAGTAAAAAAATAAAATTATTCGTATGCTTATCCTTAAAGAGAAAGAGCTGAAGACATTGTAGCACGCATAGACCAACGATATGGTCTGTGGCATCACGTTTCGCTGTATGTAACCTCCTTGCTAAACGTCATCGCTGGCCTTCAGTCCGAATTTTTTAATATTTTGACGAATTTCAACCACCATATCTTCCACCCCCATACAACTATCGGCATAGAACTGCTGTGGTGTACAACGGGAGACTTCGGACAACAATTACACACAGACCATTTGTTTGCGTTCTGTAGGTTTTGCTGCAGAGCGAGATATTACACACACACACACACACACACACACACACACACACACGCAGAATTTTATATACGCCGGTAACTTTCCATCCCAATATACTCCACCCTTTTATCATTATCAACCCTCAAGCAACAATTCAACCAATAAAACCATTTTCAAAGAGTAAATATAATTTTCTAAGAGTAATTATTGTTCCGCATTTCGCGTTATATTCTTCAAATTACTAAATATGTATCAGATCGCTATCAAACCGGGCCTAAAACCCTCATCAGGTATAATTTAGTGGCTCTTGTGGCTCACACGTGATAAACGTACACCGAACAGACATTCACATTTATAGATATAGATTACCGTTTCTTATTTTTGTTTTTGAGCGGAAATATGTCGCCTGTTCACTACCCGATTTGCTGATATCGTACTGAGGGCTGGAACCGTTTACCGAACCGACAAACAGGCGGCCGTGCAGTCGGGATTAATTGCCGACAACGCTCAGGGATTGGCGGATTACGGCTTAACGGGAGGATCGGAAGAGTCAGCAGCTGCCGCGGCGAGCTGCCCATTAAAAATATTGGCATCGGCGCGGCGCTCCGCGGGTTTACATAGCGCGTGGGAGAACTGGGACGGAACCGGCGCTTGTTATTTAAATCCCTCCCGTTGAGCAACCTGGCCGCGGTCGCGGCTCCAGCAGGAAGCGCATCAACAGAGGAGGCGTCAACATCTGCCCAGCTGCGACGCGAACAAGCGGAGCGGGCAACACTCACTCAGTTCTTTAATCACCTTGACTCCAAAGCCTCTGTAACACTCACTCTGTGTATATTGCATCGAGCAAACAGTTACTTGCCGGCCTCGGTGGCCGAGGGGACTGAGGCGCTACAGTCACGGTCTGCACGGCCACTACGGTCGGGGGTTCGAATTCCCCCTTGGGCATGGATATTTGTGCCGTCCTTAGTATAAGCTAGTTTGTAAGTTTAGGAATTGATGACCCCGTAGTTAAGTCCCATAGACTTTACTAACATTTGAACATTTGAAACAGTTCCTTATTGTTCATAGGTGTGCGACCTTCCTATAGGTAATCACCAATAAGAATTGGGCAAAACATAACTCAGGGTATTAAAGGTCTCTGTTCATACGGGTGAATTATGTATGTCAGTTTCTATGCCCTAAACAGCTACCTAAACTGTTTAAATAAGATCAATAATTAATCTGTAGTTTAGCCAGTCGATCAATCTACAGATGGTGACGCGAAAAAAAAAAAAAAAAAAAAAAAGCTCTGAATAACCAACAAAATAGAGTGTATGATAAGTTTAGAAGAGAATTATTCTACAAATAAATTTTATAAATGGAGTTTACTACTCTTGAATATGACGATTAATTAATATTCAATTGATATTAATTAATATTCACTTTATCATGCCTTTTTATACAAATATATTCAGTTATTGTCCACAAATACTTATAATTATTTATATATAAATTATCTGCTGCATAACTACTATTTTTAATCGGCCATGAAGTATTCAAGTCGCAGTCTTCAACATAAAACGAACGTTACTAAGAATAATTAAAATATAATAAGTGCATATAAATGTAATGCACTATATTGGTTTAATGTTTTGTGTTTCTGTGGTGGAATCTATGCTCTGACACAAGAAAAGCAGAACAAGAGAGTAAAACAAAGTTTATTGAATGAATACGGAAATAACGTGGTATCTCTTTTAAGATAAGTAGCGTGGTACAATGCTACCCATTTGCTTCTTAAATTGTTTCTGATAAACACTACGTATCAATAATTGTAAATATAAGTCTTATAATATTATTATTACAGTACTGAAATTTGTTGGCTTTTTATCTGTAAGGGATATGATATATTTTCAGTCAAATTTATGACTTTCAAAATAATGAAAGTGTTAGTCAACGATTTCGATACAAACTTCAGAATCTGTCCAGAACATTTTTGTCAAAGATCTTCAGTCTTTTTGCTTCTGTATTGCGTGCGGGTGGTGTGTTTATGTGTTTATCGTGGAGCTGCAAAGTAATAGTGAAATTAACCAAAATGGACATGTTGACGTTACCAACTACACAAATTTGGAAGAAATACCACGTCAGCATATATATTCAGATATTATACCAGTTGTAAGTAGCGACTTTAAGTCGATATTATTATGTTATTACTGTCGACACATAGTTAACTTATTGTGCATTGCTCTCTGTCACAGGTCCCTCAATCCCACCGAATACCAAGTGTAATGTAAAATTTTTCTATCATCTGATGATATGCTAGGAATCTTGAAATCTATTATGCAAAAAGATTAATAAAATAATTCCATGTAAAAGGAGACTGGTTGCTGTTTTTCAAGATACCTTTATTCATCGCAGTGTCAGTTTTCCTTATCCATAATGGATGAACGCTTTATTGATTAAGATAATTTTCAGAATTAATTGGCTGTACAAGTAATTCAGACTTAACATTACATTGCGGAACAAGAAGGCGTTTGAAAATAAGTGTCAGAGCATTAAGTATGCAACGTATGCAACAAATCTTCAGTTAAAATAGATTAGTTGTTGGCGCATTAGTTAGTCGAGTAGTAAGGGCTTGCTTTGTTTCCTATTCTGAAATTATTGAGGGACAAGGCCAAGTAGTAATAACGCCATAGTGGGAACCATAGAAAATCAGGATATATAAAAAGAGGAAGATTCATGTTACGATACGGAAACAGAACGACAGCAGCGCTCCAAGTGAGGGGGAGGTGAACTTGGAATACGACAAAATAATAGCCTGCAAATCCTTATTTTTAGGTCTAAATACCGTGTGGCCATTATTAGGTTGACCTGCCGCTTAACTTATGTCGAAAGCTCAAAACATCTGCCAATACTTAATACAGAAGCTAGTTTTATGACATTGATATACAGATTTCGGGTTTTTGTTTGAATTGAACCTTTTGAAATGCATAATGAATCTATTGAGCATAATGTGCATTGTCCTAATAATTTCCCTTATTTAATGGAGAACTACATGTTAACACTATTCATATAATTCGTTATTTAGTTGATTACATCTTGTAACAGAACGAGTATGTAATTCTGTTTTGAATGGTGTCGCCTCTTTGAATATGCTTCGTATCTTTAGTAACTAAGTTACAAATGTAAAAAGAATCAATCAAGCGGTTCGCACAAGGTAGGCACTGTACACAGAACACTAGGTGACAAAAGTAGCTTCTGTTTTGTATGGAACAAAATCAAACATAGTATCTTTTACTCCACCCTATATTACTACTGTTAGCATAAATGAAACAGAGTGCAATACACATACAAAAATGTAATCTCGAACACGATCTGATGAATCCATCTTGTTTTGAATCAAACCGAAACAAATGAGGAAGACTGTAAAGCATGGAGTAAGAAAACGAGATGAAAAATGATAACCCGCAGCACTTCTTGTGAGGAGAGGGCGGACCCGACCCAGATCTTGTTAGCAGAAGTCCGTTATACGAATTTTTCCCCGGGGCGGGAATTACGTTGCTCACATAACGGGGTAGAGCCATGCTCCGGTAAAAGTGGCTTGTCCTTTTACGGCGCAATGCGGACGTGATAGGTGAAAACGTAAAATGTCTCCGCGGGCTGGCCTACGGGTTGATGTTAACGATATGAACTTCGTTGGTGATGATGATGAAAACGGATGTATTATGCCTGCCGAGAAATCGACGGAAAAGTAATTTTTTTTTTTTTTTTTTTTTTTTTTTTTTTTTTTTGAAGCGGAATAACAGGTTACTGTCGTTTGAAAATAACGAAACTAGAGGCATTAAAACGACTAGAGTGTAACTAATGTTTCTACACCATAGAAAGAGAAGCAAGATGTTCACAATAAGTATCTCTGTAACGATAAAAGTAAATGTACAATCCGGCAACAATTCCTAATTATTTACGAACCATTTATAGATATACCTACTGTGTGACTGTCGGCCGCGATGGCCGAGGGGACTAAGGCGCTCCAATCACGGTCTGCACGGCCACTACGGTCGGGGGTTCGAATCCCCCCTCGGGCATGGATATTTGTGCCGTCCTAGTTCGTAAGTAGTTCATAAGTAGTTTGTAAGTTTAGGGACTGATGACCCCGTGGTTAAGTCCCATGGACTATACAAACATTTGAACATTTACTGTGTGACTTCTGGACACCTTTTGTCCCACAGATCATCCGAGCTAGCAAGGGAATAAAATGGTTCTCCCTGTAAGACTTAGAAGATCAAATACTGAAAAAGAGTATTGTTGTTACATGTGAACGAGGGTCCATTATTGTAAAAAAGAAAAAAAAACACGTTACTATGATGGCTATTCAGAAAGTAAGGAACGTTTTGGCATTTAACAAAAACTAAGTACATGAAAAACATGTTATTATATACATCTGAAAGAGCGACTACAGTACTACTTTTCCCCATAGTCACCAAACAAATTGAGGCACTTATGATAACGGTCGGCAAGTTTTGAAATTATTGTGTTGTAAAATTCTACTGCCTGAGACTTCAGCCAGTGAGTCAATGTCAAACAACAATGTCCGTAAATTTGCAGAAAAGAAAGCGAAAGCTCCTTTATTGTGAAGCGACGGGTTTCACGAATCGTTTCATCAACTTTAGCGACAAGATCGTTAGTCACAATGCTCGGAAGTCCATTCTTCTCTTCATCATGAACGTTGGTTCTGCCGCGTTTAAACCGAGTGCACTTTTTACGGACGGAACATTCGCTCATTACATTGTTTCCGTACACTTCGCACAATTCACGATTAATCGCTTTAAGTTTTAGGTTTTTCGCCAACAAAAACCGTATCATAGACCGCACCTCACAACTGGCAGGATTTTGGATTGCAGAACTCATTTCAAATTTGAATATGAGGGAAAAAACAGATGCGCAGAGAGTTTTATGTTGTTAAGGCTGGGTGCCGACTTACCTGCCGAGCACAGACATACCAAAATATATGCGATCGACACGCGCCTAGCGGCGTCAGACGAAAACGTTCCCTACTTTCTGAATAGCCCTCATATAGGGAAGAATGAAGAATCGGAATGAAGTAGACCATGAAACATGGAATTATACAAAATACCGTTCGTAAATGTTGGAAAAGTGACAGTGTATGAGAAATATTGTCTAATAAATTAGCCGACAGAGATTTGTTAACGTAGATACAAGATGTGAAATGTGTTTCATTCGGTGTTCGTATCTCATAAAATCAAAGTGTCACATTAAAAGACGGAACAAGTTTTCAAAAATACGGTCAGCTTTAGATAAAAGCAGTTTGAACCTTATGAAGTACTGTTATTTACTACAATGCATGATAAGTAGGAGAAAAACCAGCCTAAACTGGAATTATTTTACAAATGTTCTCCTGTTGGCAAACGCTCTCGTCTACAATCACTTGCTGGTAATCAAACATTCGGTGATTCACAAAAGACAAAGGAGGGGAGGGTAAGATCGAGTTTTTGGAACCGTCTGTAAAGTGTTTGGTAAGTAATAATATAACTATGACGATTAAAATGACGCGGCGAATAATTAACAATACATTAAATATAACTTATTGAATTAAAATAATCTATAAAGCCAATCTGTTAAAAACTGAAAGATAAAAAATTGCATTATGTGGCAATCGAACGTATACGACCTTTCATGCCATTCTGGTCTTAGCTTGTCATATCCGTTAGTATGTAAAGGAAAACGATTAGTAATATTAATATGACAAATGATGTAATGTATTCCACAATGGCATCTCTCATATTGTTTAGTTATAGGATACATACCGTTTAGTTATAGGATACATGCATCACCGCTCTGGGAAACATGATATTATAGATGCACCCGTCGATAGCTGAATGAGCTGGGGTATTAGGGTTAAATGACGCTTTCTGTTGTTTACTCTCATCCTATTTACTGTGGTGATAGAGGCACATGTATAGAACGTGAATATAGATGGTGCATTCCGTGGGTTTTCGGTGTACGCCAAACGAGGCTAGGCTCATGTGAAGCGTCTTTCTGGCAGAGAGAGATGAAAAAATAATGTTACAATTAAGAAGTTGACGCACAAGGCGCAGCTCCGGATTCCTCTGCATACACTTTGTTCATATTAGTCTCTCTTCAACCATATTTGAGTTGCTCATAGCACTCTAAAGGGAGAGAAGGAGGCGGACTGTGATAAAATTCCTGTGAAGATTGAGACAGCAATTTTGTGTACGTCCCATAGGAAGTCGAATTTACAGAGCCTAGGGACTCTAAGTCTTCTGTCTCATCAAACACTTAGCGAAGTTTTGACTTAATTCAGCCGGTATAGTTTGCCTTAGGTTGACAGGCACTGTTTCAAGTGGCGCTTATACACCCAGTAACCACCTACAGCCAATACAGCTGCCGCATACATGTAAAAAACGCGTCACTCACGGGATAAATGTCGATATTACGAGCGTGCTATTCATTTTAGATCTAGGTAAATTAGGATTAAGGGATAGAAGTCCCACCTGAACATGTCAGTCATGTCATACGGAAGTTTATGTTCAGTGAAGTGATAGGAAATATTGTCCATCTACATATTCGTCCCAGACAGGGTTTCTAGAGTACTTTAGGTAAGATTTCACATACACTTTATCCTATTCGAGCAGTAATTTTCTGGATTGACAACTCAGAATATCACATGCCGATCATTTGCCGTCTTTAAAACAGACTGATTTCGGACATCCCACAAGCGTGCTCAAGTCACACTGGTCCACTACCTTCGGTTATTAGCGCCAAGCCGACCGCAGTGGCAGCGGGGACTGAGGCGCTTCAGTCACGGTCTGCACGGCCACTACGGTCGGGGGTTCGAATCCCCCCTCGGGCATGGATATTTGTGCCGTCCTTAGTCTTAGTTAGTTCATAAGTAGTTTGTAAGTTTAGGGGCTGATAACCCCGTAGTTAAGTCCCATAGACTATACCAACATTTTTGAATAGAGCCAATGAGAGCCGTAGGCACGTTTTAGCAGTTGGTGCTGTTGTGCCGCTTTATCGCAGTCCACCTTGAACCAGCGGGTCGACATGTTTCAAACGCTTGTTGCTGAAGAAAATACTAATGTAGAAGTCCTGTGAACATAAACATTGTACTGTTCTTCTTACAAGGTGTTCCTGCAGCGTCCTGCGATCTGCGGGCAAGACAACAAGTAAAGAAAGTGACATGCAGTTTATTAATAAAAAGCCTTCTAGGCGTAAAAAAGAAAAAAAAAATCCAGTAATCACAAAGAAAAGAGACAACCAATAACTGCAGGACAACAAAAGAAGTACACATGACGTAAAGCCACGCACAAAACAAAATTAAAAATTTCTAGAGGCGCTAGGCGAAAATAAATGCAACACGAAAACTAACATCTACGCTGAGTTATTATGGAGTTAGATATGGCGTAGGAGCGGCCGGTAGCTGGTTGTGCACTCGCTCTCCAAACTCCGTCGGTGCGCTTATGTAACCGCGATAGGCGGAGGACTACACTAACTGGGCACTGTCACAATACTCTACTCGAAAAACAGTACCGCATTAGAGCGCTGTCTTATATAAAGTTTGTCAGTGTTGTTATTTACTGTTTGTGTTAGCGCCTAGGAAAGAAACAAAGCCTGTTGTGCGGGCACTCTGCAAATAAGGGATCGCCACATCAGTTCCATTTTCTCTGAGCATATATGTATAGGTGAATTTGATAAGTGGATTGTTGATATTTACATCTTTTCGTAGCTATTTCCTTATTATTGCTATGAGTCAGTCTAAACTGTACAGGTGATTTCTACTACTACTACTCGCATATCGAGAAGACGGTGGTTCAAACGCGCCTCCGGTCATCACGTTTTAGATTTGCCTTCTCCGTAAATCACTCCAGCCAAATGGAAAGATCGTTCCTTCCAAAGGGCCCCGTCGATTTCCTCCCACATCCCTGACAGAAAATATCCGCGCCTATGTTTCGTCTCTAATGATCACGATGTCGACGGGACGTTAAACCCTAATCTTCCGTCTCCGTAGTACTACTACAAAATTATCATAATTAACACTGCCACAGTGTTTGTCTAGGATGAACTCCGAAACTACTGAACTCAACAATACTTACCAAAGTGTGTGTGATTTGGTACGACTTAGAAGATAGCATGGTCTTTAAGTCCATTGAAAACTTGAATATTATTTTATTGTAAGACAATAATGATAAATCTGAAGCATAGAATTAAAATTTGTGATGCGGCCATCAAGAGAACCCGGATCTCCATGCTTAGTAGGCAGACGTCTTACCGTTAGACCACCACACCACTAACGATTAAGGCGCTTCGGAATAGTCTAAGTACGATTTCCCTCCACGTCACAAACTTGTGTTCCAAAGATAATTTCTTATAAATTATTTGTTTTCATCTTCGTTGGCTAACTATCCAACATCTGGCCTTGATTTCCATCTTCCACTCATCGCATTTGGCAAAGTTCTCGGTTGGAATGCGGAAGATCGAAACTCGCTGGGATTAATGAGTTTTACACTTTGAGTTTTAAGAAAAACTACCTCTCAATCATGCGATGAGCTGAAAAAAAAATCACGTACTTCGGATTCCACGGAAAACTCTAAACACCATTTCCCCGATTGGAGAACAGTGGTCTGTTAGGGAAATGTTAGACTACGAAGTAATGTCCAGTCGAAAGACTTCCACCAAGCCACTGAGTCACAGGAAATTATTATTACATTGGATTTCAAAAGTTTCCTTGTTGCTACAATTTATTTCACGTTGCATGTTTCCGAAATTTCATAAGACGCGACCATGGTTTTCAAATTTTTCGTGTATTCCATTTCATTCCTGTCGTGCTGTATATTATTGTCAATAAATTGTCAGGAAGATAAATAAGAACAATTTTATCGCGATTTTGATGAAATTATGCACATATGGCCGTCAAAGCAATAAGACAGCCTCTGTCCACACTAAATTCCATAAGGTGCATAGTGGAACGTAATTCATTTGCAGAACTCTACACCAGCCTACAGTCTTATTCCGATCTTCCACACTTTACCTTCAAACCAAGAGAATGACCGCTGTGTACGTATTATTTCGTGCGGTGCTGGAGAACGGAAATCGGCAGTATTTGATAGGTCATCGTGAAAGTTGGCAGATGTATGTACGTTTTCGTGAAGAAACGTTTTATATTCCGCAAGACAGCGTACGGTACTTGGTGGGGGTGCCTTGAAATCAACTTCGGCACCTTCTCAGCAGTCAAATATATTTAATTTTTCGTTGATATCGAGAGAACCGACTGACAGAGACTGAGGAGCAGATGGACAGAGAGGAGGAGAATGTGGGCTGCAAGAGGAGGAGGATGGGCTGAAAAAGAGGCAGAAGAGGGTGAAGAGAGGGAGCGAAAAGGAGGAGAATGACAGGAAGTACAGGGAGGAAGTGATGGACGGGTGACAAGAACAGGTGAACGGAGAGATGGTCGAGCAAGTGAAAAATTGTAATAGATGCATGTTATTGTGGCTTAACAAGTAGGATGAGACGCACAGAAGTACGGGAATGAAGAGTGCGGGAGGGGAGAAGTTGATTGAGGAGAAGCAGAAATGGAGGCAGAGGGGAAGCAGAATATGGGATAAGAGAAGGAGATAAAGCAGGAGATGGACTGAGAAAGGATGAAATGGACAAAAAGAAGGAAGGGAGGAGATGGGTCGTGAGGTGGCGAGGAGGATATAAGCAGGGAGAGAAACAATAAGAAGAGAGGAGGGGATAGTTTGACTAATATAAATAAATACCGGGGCGAGACCGAATATAAATGCTGGTATTTTTATAGACACAACGATGATTCTTAAACATTCCGTTTTCCCGATAAAGTATGATTACAACACTATTAGAATGCAAAACTTGTAGGAGAAGAAAATGATCGTAATAGACATAGGGTTACCATACGTTCATCATCAAAAAAGAGGACAGTTCGTATGAAAAAGAGGACGGTTTATTGTTAATATAATGTAATTTACAACTTTATTAATGAACCACGTAAAACTACTACGAACTAAAACAGTAACCTTGTGTCTTATGGTAAAACAAAGTATTATCAAACTTGACAGTTTACTCATCATGACTACACTCAGATGTTTCATTCTTGTCTTTTTCACTTTTGAACCAACTATATTTTGGAGGACGACGAACACTTTATCCAGCTTTTTGTTTTTCAACAAGTACTGATAAAAGCTGAGGCATTTCAAATGTTTGAAATTATACTGTACATATACAATAGCATTTATATTTTCTACTTTAAATCTATTCCTGTCTTTTGTCCACTGTGTGTTCACAAGAGAAAACACACATTCTGTGTTGGCATTACGACTAGGTATAGAAAAAAGAATTCTACGATTTTCAGGAGTTCAGAATAACTAAAAACTGTAGATGATTGAAATATGCACGTCACACTTCAGCTGCTAGTAAATTGTTTCCTTTGATAATCTTTCAAAATTTTTATGAAATTATAAAACTAATCAAAGCACAATGTATCATTAATGCTTATATTTGTTTGATCATTGAGATACATGATACAGTTTTCAACATCCACCCAGTTACGAATTCCTGAGAGCTGCATCCATATGAATGATCTGAACTGTTGATACTGAGCCATCCACTTCTGTAGATATTCAACAGCAGAGAAGTTCAGAATCGTTTGTAACTGTCAGACCCGTGCGGAGAGCGAAATTGTGAACGGCAATTAAGCTGTGTGTATATGCACGTGGTAGTTGAAAACAGTTCGGAACTGCAGTGCGAACGAACCCGTTGTTGCCAATGACAAAAAAAAAAAAAAAAAAAAAAAAAAAAGAAAGAAAAAAAAAATTACTGGCGGAAGTAAAGTTGTGAGGCGGCATCGTGAATCGTGTCGGGATAGCACAGTCGGTAGTGCGCTTACCCGCGAAAGGCAAAGGTCCCAGGTTCGAGACCCGGTTTCGGCACACAATTTTAATCTGCCAGGAAGTTTCATATCAGCGCACACTCCGCTGCAGAGTGAAAATTTCATTCTATAAATTTTGTTCTCGGAAGCCAAAAAATAGGGCATTTTCTAGAGTTTTATAAATTCCGCCCGGACACATTTTTTTGCCTCGAAAAGAGGACGTGTCCGGGAGAAATAGGACGTATGGTAACCCTAAATAGACAGTATACAACCAATAATTGAGGGCACTGGGTGTCAGCGGGACGTTTGATACATAGTTGTTAGCAGAGAAAGTTTCGCGGGGCTAAATCAATCCCTGCCTCCCCCTCCCTCAAACTGTATATTTTTTCTTTATTGCAATTTTAAAAGCAACCGTACAGACGGCCGCCTGTCAGCAGCTTTACACGCTGCTCTTCAGCCGAGCGAATTTAAAAATGATGGACATGAAGAAATAAAAAGTAACTTTGACAATGGAGTTAAAATGCGAAACATTAAAAGTTGACAAGGAGAACAAAATTGAAGAAATACAGTAACAGAGATGGCAAAAACATGCAATAAGTTAAAAATGGTGCCACAGTGGCGTTAAAAACGGATTGAAGATCAATACACTGGCCACAATGTGGCCAACTTACTGGATTTTCCACTAAAACTGGTGGTTTCTACCCTCCCTTTAGTGGCGAAATATGGCTTCTACTGGCTGGTGGATTTTGTAGTGGTTTTTGAAGAATTCAGTCTCACTTACTCAAAATGCGTTTCGAAATATTTTAGTTTTACTCGGAAGACAACAGTGATGCATTACAGTATGACATCAAACGAACCATCACACTCTACAGATTACATACGGGATTCCTTGTAAAATGAACAGTATTTAACAGTAGCTAGTTCATTCCATGAGGGAAGGCTGCTTGCGCAGGTTTAGGGAATGCAGCAACCAGTTTCATACAATGGGTGCTAACTTATTCCATTTTCGCTCCAAATAACCTCCGAGCGGTTGTTGACTCACGCAGAGTGCCACACGTAACGCGTGGAGACAAGGAACTCGACAGTGGTGTGCACTGTACATTATTGTGATTCTCGGTGTATGGTATATATCACGACTTTATACGTGTATAACTACGCCGAAACCACAATGTGTGCAAAAGTTTCCGGATTCTCTGCTCCAAGGCCCACTTATTGAAAGTATCATAGGTCAGGTGGTGAAGTGCAAATTTTGTGGTACTACTTTAAGGAGTCACTATTGACAGTTGAAGTCTCGTGGGATGTCGAATAAGCATCTACAAAATAAAAAGGTAAGCAACCTTTCTTTGTAAGTTTAGTTCCTATTCCGGCAGCCTTGCGTTTTCCTGGCTGCGGAGGCTAGGGGAGCGGCTGGTACCTCTGTACGGCGACGATGAAAGGCAGCGGCGAGTCGAGGAGCGACCTCGTCCAGAGTCCACCTGTGCTATTAGAGCTTGAATGCCCCTACCACGACCTGAGACATGAGAGACACCCCACAAATGGTTGCGGGCATTGAAATCCCACAAAAGGAGGAATGGCGGGGGAAGTTATGGTATCAAGTTCGCAATGTCTGCAGGAGACACTGCCTCACCTGGAGGAGGTAATCTGTAGTGTCTGAATTCTCACAGCCACTGCCTTGAGCACAATGTGAAGTGGCACAGGTGAACTGGGGACAGTGGCAAGAATGTATAGACAGACTCCTCTGGATACCCTATCGTATGTTGTGCGGTTTTTATAGTAGCCCCTATACCCATGAAAGGCAGGAGTCCCCTCGGCAGGAAACCAGGTTTCCTGTAGGGCTACACAAAGAGAGGGGTAGTGACATAGCAACTACTGTAGCTAGGCCAAGTTGCGGAAGAAATCGCCACAGTTCCATTGCAGCACCACACTATCTCCCGAGTTATAGGGCTTATTTATGGAGATGGTAGAGGAGGGTGCATAGGACTATCCGCAATCACTAACTGAGGAGGCAGAGCCTCTACATCTAATGCTTCCACTTCCAAAGTCTTGGCAATTGCCAAGACTTCAGGGAATACGAGGATCTCCACCACTTCCTCGGAAGCAGACTTTTGTTGAAGTGGCATGGTAGCCACCTGTGATTCTTTAGTTTTACTTTTCTTCTGCTTTTCTCGCTGATCCTTCGGTTTCTCGCGCTGGGAGGGTTTGGCTGACTCAGTCTCAGGGACTGAGGTTGCCCTTGAGGCCCTACGACCAGCTTTGGGTGGCACTTTGTACCACTCACTGGCGTCAACGGTACCTGTGGGAGAAACCGAGGAAGAAAGGGATTCAAGCGATCCCTTCCTTGCGAGAGGAGCCAGAGAAGGCTGTTGTGGCTCTGGCTCATGGAAGGGGGCCTCTGTCCCTTTTGGGTGGGGGAGTTTTTGCTTCCAAGGCAGGGGCTTTGGAAGCAACAGAGTTAGATGTGCCCCCTACCACAAAGGGGGCAGATGGTGATGTTTGGGCTTGAGGGCCCACTATGATTGACTGAACAGGTGGCAAACTAGTTTGCTGAAATGGTGTTGTGGCTGCTGCAAAGGACGTTTTGATGCTGACCGGGTGGAGATTTTCGTATTTCCTCTTAGCCTCGAAATAAGACAGCCGATCCATGGTTTTGTATTGCATGATCTTCCTTTCTTTGTGCAGTACAGATCAGGTAGGCGAACAAGATGGGTGCTGCTGTCCACAGTTGACACAAATGGGAGGAGGTGTACAAGAGAGATCTGAGTGCACTGCACTGCCACTGTCCTAACAGGTGGAGGACATGAAGGACATGTACCCAAACCTCCAGTATTTAAAACAGCGCATAGGGGGAGGAACATAGGGGTTCACATCACAACGGTAAATCATCACCTTAACTTTCTCAGGCAATGAGTCGCCCTCGAAGGCCAAGATGAATGCACAAGTGGTGACCCTGTTGTCCTTCGGACACCTATGGACTCGCCTTGTAAAGTGGACTCCTCGCCATTCCAAGTTCTTACGGATTTCGTCATCTGACTACAAAAGGAGGTGCCTATGAAAAATCATGCCCTGCTCCATGTTCAGGCATTTGTGTTGGGCGATAGTAACTGGAACACCACCCAGCTTGTCACAGGCGAGCAATGCCCATGACTCTGCTGTGTTATTAAGACTGATCCCGATTGTATCTTAGACATGCCGTCTACTTCTCTGAACTTGTCTTTCAAGTTCTCGACAAAAAAGAGAAGCTTCGTGTTCGTGAAAGATTCACCATCTGTCCTGGCGCACACTAAATGCCTTGGAGCATATTATTGTCCTTGCCTTAGAGCCCTGCGTTCCTCCCATGGTGTGGCCAAGGAATGGAACCTTTGGGGGTCATAATTCTAAGCGTTGAAGTCTACTTTTCCTTTTGTAGAGACGGTGGTTAAACGCCCACCAGCGTTACTCTGGGTTCTTTTCATCGTGTTCCCACGAGCAACTCGGGAAAAAAAGTCTACCTAGGGGGGGGGGGGGGGGAGGGCAGAGCCACGCTTGCCTGGGTAAGCCTTGTAAAACTGAGGTGCGGCAGGTTGCTCAGAGGTTGCTCGCTAGCGACTGTTCAACCTCAACAGCCATGCACCTCCTCGGCACATACCACAACCTGAGAGTGAGGGTTTTTTTATTATAATTTTTTTTTATAGAGGTTAGTACCGTCCTTGCGACCCCGGCGATTAAGATACCCGGGCTCTGAAACGTACAACGTTCCACTGTCGCGGCGAATGATGCTCGTTGAATCTCGCACAGTGCTTACGGTGTAGCGGACTGTTGGCGCGACACAGCCCACGGCTCAGGACCCCGGGTTCGCCAAGCCCGTATTCAGCAAATTAATGCTGAGTCCCTGAGGGGCATTTGCACAGGCTGACTCCTTAGGTCTTTTGAGTTTCTGACAGTTTAGCCCAATGTACGTTTATTCGTTCAAACCGCCAAAAAAGTCTTTCCTCTTTTGAACACTGATCTTTGCTCCTGAGGCCCCGCAGTACTTCACTATTTCTTGTTCTTCACGTCCAATTTCTTCTCCGTGTCGTATTACCACTCCGACGTGGTCTGCGTACGCTCTAGTGGTGAAAGTTGTTCTAGAAGGTGATACACCTGTTAGTTGCGCCTTGAGTCGTCTAAGTAAAGGTTCCAGAGACAGTAAATACAGAAGCATTGCTTGTGGAACGTCCCTTTGAATGCGAATCACTTTGCTGAGTTGACCAATGACAATGGCTTTTGCCGTTATTCCGGTCATGTTATGAAGTAGCCTAACTGCCCTATTATTAAATCCCAGCTGTTTGAGTATACATTCCACATATTGGTGGCTGATATGGTCAAATGCTTTACAGAGGTCTATGAATAGCTGTGCCCAAATGATATTTGTAACCGCAGCAATAGAAATGAGATCTCTGCATTCTGATACAATAGACAGGGTTGTTCCAGCAGGGAAACACGCTTGGTAGCTTTTTACTATTACTATAGCGGGATCATTCGCTGCTTGACTGCACGTGCTATTGTCTTGTAATCGTTATTCATTAGCATAATTGGCCGGAAATAATCTATTTTCTTGTGGCCTTTTTTTTGGGATTAAAACAATTTTACCTTCTTTCATCTCTGAAGGTATATCTACCACCTGAAAGATTTCATTTACGATTTGTGTTAAAGTGGGGCCTAAGATATGCCAAAGTTTAACATGAAACTGTTTTGGTATGCCATCGGGACCAGCTGACTTATTTGGATGTGAAGTTTTAACTAGGTCTAATAGTTCATCTTCTGTGAAAGCAGTAAACAGAGAATTGTTCTCGTGCGGGGTGATCTTTTCAGTTAAAGAGTTTAGAATTTCAGTCAATCTGCACTTCGGAGTAAAGTGCCGAAAAATATTTTTTTTGTATTTAGCGGACTATTTCACTGTGGTTTATGAGTATGCTGCCATTTTCTGTTTTTAGTTCGTCAATGAAGGATCGTCGCCGGTTAGACTGATGTTTGATTAAATGATACATTGACGCTGTTTCTTCCCGTAAAAGAGATTTTTCTTTAAATTTGATTTTTAATGCCTCGAGCTGTTGACGTGTGATACTTAATAATTTTGCTTTTATTCTTTTAATTTGTTCTTGGTGTGTGTCAGTTCCGGTAGCTTTCTCGTATAGTTCCCACAAAACTGTGTAATAAAACTCAAGTTTTCTTTGTTGGTCTCTATGTTTTTGATATCGTAAATTTTCAGAGTTTGTCTTAATTTCATTTTTTGCACTTTTAACCCACCACTCGGTTTTCGTCCTGTATCTGTTTATTGATTTTGAACATGTCGCCCACGTTTCCTTAACGATATTTTCTAAATCGTCAGCTTGTAGATGTGCAATGTTTAAGGTTTACTGGCTACGGTAGCGCTTGGTGGACTGCTTGGCTAGGTTGATTGTCACCAGAAGAGCACAGTGATCTGAACAAAAAAAAAATAACGTCGGTATGTCCTCAGCGGCCAGCACTTGATGTCAAATGTTCTCTGATAAATAGAATCTGTCAATGCGACTACATGATGTAGCAGTGAAGAACGTAAACTTAACACAGATGGAGAATTTTACTTCGCAGGCATCCTTTTATTGCATGTTCTTAATTAATTCATGGAGTTCTTTAAAGTAATTAAAATTCGGTATTTGGTCTTTTTTGTTGACGATACAGTTAAAATTTCCGCCAATTATTACATTGGGTGGGTTTTTTCGCAGTAGGTACACAATATTTTTTTGAAGAATGTTGCTCTCTCGGCTTTGTTAGAGTTTCCTGACGGGGCTTATACAACAGTGACATTTATTTTACAACTAATTCCTCTTCCAGTTACGAGTTTATCTAAACTTTCGACCTGTAGTCCTTCGCGCGTCAAGATTGCCGTTCTTGAACTTTCTTCCGCTACTATGTTGAGTAATGTTTGAAAGCCAGGTACATACAAGTCAGTAATACGCACTTCTTGTAACAATACGATGTCGACTTCTGCCTTACAAATGAAGGTCTTTAGTAAGGATTTTCTTTTAAATTCTGACATTACTCGGTTAATGTGTAGTATGAGAATTTTATATTCTTGACTCATCGTATGAATGTTAGTTTAGTATAGTTTGAATTAATATGACACTATTTTGGAAATGATGGCAACCCATAATGGCGAACCTCTTTATGAGTGTTCCTGTTAAAAAGTTTTGCATTTATTTAACCACACTAAGCAACTCTCTTGTTTTCGCCGGTAATTTTTTTCTCACAATCTTGCTTTTCTTTATCCGATTCTTTGGTGCTGCCTTCCACTTGCCCGTCAGATACGTTTTGATCTTGTATCCCCACATTACGCTTATCCTGACCTCGACCGGCGTTGACATTCTGCTGTGGTTTTAAGCGACGGCGTGTTGTGATTTGTGTGGCTACTGTTTGATTGTCGGGGCGTCCTGTGCACTTTCCTTTTCGGCAGAGGAGGAACTATGTGAGCTACGTAGGTCAGGAGTCTCTTTGTTACTGTCTGGTAAAGCAGCAGCATTGCGCACCTCGTTGATGGGATCGCCATCTTGTTGGGCACTTCCTTCCGAATTCGGAATGCATTCCTACTCAAGTGTCTCTTTTGTTTCCTGAGTCTAGTTTGGTGTAACTTCCTGTTCTAGTTCCATGTGATTAGACTGAGCATTTTCCAACTGTGGAACATTGTCATTGTTCTGTTTGAGTAATTCTACGTCCATCTCAATGTAGACAAGTGTAATGTTTTTTTTTTTTTTTTTTTTTTTTTTTTTTTTTTTTTTTTTTTTTTTTTTTTTTTTTTAGATTATTAAGCTTATGGGACATAACTACGGGGTCATCAGTCCCTAAACTTAGAAACTACTTATGAACTACTTACGAACTAGGACGGCACAAATATCCATGCCCGAGGGGGGATTCGAACCCCCGACCGTAGTGGCCGTGCTGACCGTGACTGGAGCGCCTCAGTCACCTCGGCCACCGCGGCCGGCAAAGTGTAATGTGCTGCGAATACACAGAAAGAAAGATCCTTTATCATTTAGCTACACTATAGCAGGGCAGCAACTGAAAGCAGTTAATTCCATAAAGTAGTCATTAGGAGGGATTTAAAATGGAACGACCATATAAAATCAATCGTCGGTAAAGCAGATGCCAGACTTAGATTCATTGGAATGATACTAAGGAAATGCAATCCGAAAACAAAGGAAGTAGGTTACAGTACTCTTGTACGCCCACAGCTTGAATACTGCTCACCGGTGTGGGATTGATAGAGGAGGTAGAGAAGATCCAACGGAGAGCAGCACGCTTCGTTACAGAATCATTTGGTAATCGTGAAAGCGTTACGGATATGATCCATAATGTCCAGAGGAAGACTCTGCAAGAGAGACGCTCTGCCGCTCGGTACGGGCTTTTGTCGAAGTTTCTAGAACATACCTTTACCGAGGAGTCTAGCAGTATATTGCTCCCTCCTACGTATATCTCGCGAAGAGACCGTGAGGATAAAATCAGAGAGATTAGAGCCCACACAGAGGCATACCGACAATCCTTCTTTCCGCGAACAATACGTGACTGGAATAGAAGGGAAAATCGATAGTGGTACTCAAGGTACCCTCCGCCACACACCGTCAGGTGTCTTGCGGAGTATGGTTGTAGATGTAGATTTCATTACTTGATCCCGGTACAGCATCGTCACTCGATTTCTGTTTTTGCCCAGGATGCAACTGATCAGACGTATCTTCATCTGAGGAGCATCATCTGTGACACGAGGACGCTTGTTACTGAAAGCACTAAGCGTGAGTTGAAGCGACAAGGTTTGCTTCTGCGAGTGATGTTATCATTTGATCATCATCTTCAGCAACTGGTACTGAAGCAACTACGGGATAAGTGGGGGTTTCGGACAGGTCTGTTTCGTTTGAAGGTAACACGTCACTGAATGCCAGTCTTTGTCGCTGCTGTAAATTGGTTTTTAGTACAACCATGCGACGCGGACAGTCTTGCCTCAAGTGACCGCTCTCGTTACACATATGGCAGGTGAGAGTCTGACCTGTGTACGTGACTAGTCCCTTATATCCACAAACCTTGATGTGAGATGCAATGTTGATTTTTACGTGCATCTCCACAGACCGCACCCCACTAAAACATTACAGCCTACGCTGACCCGACCACATTTCATTCCTGATACTCCTGATTTCACCATATTTAGATAAAATTTCTCTGTTGTAACAATTTACTACTTCGGGCGAGAGGTTAAATACTCTTACGTTTTTGTATTCTACATCCGTCATTGAAACTAAAACAGTTTCGTTGCGATGAAGAAACTGGATGTTTGCCTCCAAATTTCAGCAGTAGTCGTTTCATCACTACAAGGTTGTGCAGCTTTACAAAAAATCGCACTGATGTGTTTTACGGCCCACTTTTAGATTTGTAGTTTTATAAGTTTTTAAAAACATTTTGAACAAAAATAATAATCTAAATAATAAAAAATTAATTAATAAGAGTCTCTGAAAGCCTTTTAGGACAAAAAAATTTTAGGTAGTGGTCGGTCTCGAACTAATGTCCTTCAGCATCACAGTCCAACGCATTGCCTACTACGCTACAGACAACACTTAGAATGAGCGTTCTTTAGTTTTATACTATTGATGGCCATTGTTAACTGATGTTAGTATGGTATTTGTAGACACTAGATTATGATTTATCGTACGAAGAACGACGTGTTTTTGTTAATTCTTCAGTGCGCCATTGCTTTTAAATGACAACGTGTAAGATGGCGTATGCCAGAGAGGAATGTCACGTGACATCTGCGAACGGCTGGTTTTCGTTAATTCAATGGAGGGTGTCAAAACTCCACTATTTTTTGCAAATATCTTTCAAACGATACGCGATATGAAAAAAAAATAAGGGAGCGAAGTTGTAGAGAATGTTCTCCTCTACCAATTAAGTTATTCAATTTTTATGTCAGATGAACGGTTCGTTTGCATTTACAATTATATCTTAAACGGCTTTTTTTGATATTACTACCGTATTTTTTGTCAGAAAAATTTGAAAAAGGGAGGTTCTGGTCTCTGACGGCCTACAAATATGCCTGTAAAATTTGGTGCTGATCATCTTAAAAAACAGGGAACACGTTACGGACAGACAGACAGACATACATAAAAAAATCGCCGTTATTTGTGCAAATATCTCTGAAACAACACGAGATATGAAAAAAAAAGATAAGAGAGCAAAGTAGTAGAGAAGTTTCTCCTCTACAAATTCGGTTATTCAATTGTCGTGTCAGATGAATGGTTAAGCTGTTATTTTCATTTAAATTTCGAGCTGTCAAAAGACGATCGCAAAGACCCACTTTTAGTGTTACTACCGTAACCTAAAGTGGACCAAAAAGCAGTACTGCTCCAGGTCGTAGTACGCAGTGTGGATCAGGTCCGATGTCAGATATCCAGTCGTGAATCTCATATGAACTTGGTTCTACAGCACCGGTAGACTTGTCGAATTCAAATTTAACGGTGTTCTTCCTTGAAACCAGACGAGACATTTCGCTAATTAACCCTACACGGGCTAATAGCAATCACGCCAGCCGCGGTGGCCGAGGAGACTGAGGCGCTCCAGTCACGGTCTGCACGGACACTACGGTCGGGGGTTCGAATCCCCCCTTGGGCATGGATATTTGTGCCGTCCTAGTTCGTAAGTAGTTTATAAGTAGTTTGTAAGTTTAGGGACTGATGACCCCGTAGTTATTTCCCATATACTGTACAAACATTTGAACAGTTTGAATAGCAATCACGAGTAACAACAACACACAAACCAATGTACGGCAAAGTCACAAGACACGCCACGAGAGACAATCACCGAATTGTAAACACGCGACGAAAGACAAACACCGACTTGTAAACACGCTAGCGAGCACGCGTCTCATGCGCAACTAAGCCACGCCGGCAGCTGGTTAACTTGGGGTCTCGCCAAGGCAATATAAATGACTAAAGGCTAGTTTACACGACGACACTGCGTTTCATGAAACTGCGCTACTGGCCAGTGCGCTTGCGCGGCAGGCGTTCGTGCAACTGGTTGGCGAAACTAAACAGTTTAGACACCTTCCAACTTTGGCGAAACTGATTGCGCGGATTTTAGGTTAGGTGATAACCAATATAAAACAAAACACAACACAAAGGGGGAACGGAAGAAATATTTCGGTTTTTGAACATATATGCCATGCATAGGTGTTTGTGCCATTTTAACGATGAAAATTTCAGGAATAAGTAGCGGCGTGTTAGTTCTCTTGAAGCAATTATTTGTGAATTAAATATCGATGGGTTGACGATTTGTGAATTGCAGACTAAAATAAATTCAATTCCAAATACCTATACAAACGAACTATGGGATTTTGGATTCGGAAACATGGTACAGGTACGGTAAAGACGAATATCTACTTGACAAGAAAAGTAATGCACTTTGTAATGTCAATTCTTCTCACATAACAGCATCTTGTTTCTTTATTGCATTACTAACTCTGTTTAAAGGAACGTAAACTGCTCTGGTGATATTCTGAGTTGTTTAAAATAACTTCTAGGGTCTTGGACCATAATTTCTTTCAGCAAGGTCACTAAACAACCTAGCTGACTTTTTTTTTTTTTTTTTTTTTTTTTTTTTTTTTTTTTTTTTTTTTTTTTAGATACAGTCACAAATCCAAAAGCGTTTATTATTCTTTTTATGTTTAGCCTTATGCAGCGTCTTCACAAAGAGAAGAGGCAGCTTCGCCGCAACTTTTACAGCTACCAAAACTTTCATTCTACGGCGACTAAGGCACTTATAAAACAACGAAACTGTGTATAGTATTGGCGCCGTGTCTACAGACATACACGAAACCACTTGCGCGCAACTCATTTCATGAAACGAGTGTCGCAACATAGTGTCGTCGTGTAGACTAGCCTTAACAGTCCTATAAGAACTTTTGGTATGATTTTGCTGGTGTATTATTTCATTTAATGATTGTGAACCTCTTTTTACTTAAGAATAAAGGAAACTAATTGCTAATATACTTGATGTTTTCTTTCATATTAATTTAAATAGAACATTTAGGGGTAATTTTAGAGATTATGAGAGTAGGGGCAAGTTTGTTAGTGGTTTTCTAGTTTTTAATATCCCTGACGCTTTGCAGCTTGCTTTAGCCGACAATGCCTCCGTTGTTTCTTCTGTTTTAAATTTTATCCGTGAGTGTGGATTTTACAAGCACATTTAAAGTCTGTGTGTGTTTAGAGTGATGACAATCTCCACCTGCCTAAGTGGATGGATGGATGGATGCTTAGGGTTTAACGTCCCGTCGACAGCTTGGCCATTACAGACGGAGCTCGGAGTTTTTGGGTTAGGATGAGGAAGGAAATCGGCCGTGCCCTTTGAAAGGAACCATCCCGGCATATGCCTGGAGTGATTTAGAGAAATCACGGATAACCAAAATCTGGATGGCCGGAGGTGGATTTGAACCACCATCCTCCCGAATGCGAGTCCAGTGCGTTACCACTGCGCCACCTCGCTCGGTCCCACCTGCCTAAGTCTTCTAGGTAGGTGTTTTTAATGTGTCCCAGAATGGCTGGATGTGTTACTTATATTTCTGTGTTCACCCAGCAACAACACTATTGTATTGTTTTTGCCCTTTTATCTCTTCTTTGTTTTAACTTGTATCCCTTCTTCATATTTACCTGTTCCTTTTAAACTTTGACTTGTTAACGCATCTACTTCGGAACGCTCAACAAAATGTTTTATCTCTAAGACTGGAACAAGGGACTGATAACCGTCGCTGTTTAGTCCCTTCCAAAACCAACAACAACAATTCTAGTGGTTTTGCACTTGAATCTGGCGTGGAGATCACTTTAACTGTTGTCAACACTGACTGTACACGACCAGACGATTGGAGACACTGAATAAAAATATAGGAACGACGTTTGTTCCGATTGATAGTGAATGTACAGTTGAAATACACTCGATGCGCTGGACGCTGAAAACCGGTCAAAGGGAAAAACTGGACCCCCTATTTACTATTGGCTTCGCGTGCTTCTGTGCCGAATACGAACTATTTTTTACCGATTGACCCGAACAAGAAGTTCGAATACGTTATGCTAGGGTATCGCAACAAATACTGTTAGTATTGGTAGTGTATCATAGGCTGCATGTCCCTGCACTGTCGATATTGCGGCGACTCTGCCGTTTGCATCTGCAATGAGGCGGTCGTTGAAACGAACGACCCACTGCCGGGTCAGACTAATCGTCCGATGAAAAGGGCGGCACATCGAGGGCTTGCCATTGTCCTCTGTGACGTCATTAGTTAGCGGCCAAACACGTGCACAAGGCCAGGCGCCGCAGCCCGGCGTGCCAACCATGTGATGGCTTCCATATCCCACGGCGTTCTGCTGCGCTCAGCGTGGCAGGTGTACTATCACTGTGACACTTTACCATCCACGGTTGCGTTTCGAGTGAACTCGTTTACCTGTATACTTGCATTAGTAGTACCTTTGCCCATATACATTCATTCCTTCTTTTCTCTCTGTCCGTCTGGTTATACCACAATCTCGCCATTTCAGTTTTCATGCACCTTACACATTATGACGCCATCTGATAGATGTGTCACACAAAATTTTGTGTCCCAGCCTCGTCGCCACTTTTTTGTCTCGTTTCCGTCGTAGGTGTCGGTGGCCGAGTAGAAAGACCGATACAGGAATAAAGGATGCACGCTTGTGCAGGTAGGAGGTGACCAGCCAGTGGGACAGCAGAAACTAGAAACACTAGAGTAAATTAGAACGAGATATATATTTCATAGAGAGATTACAATACCTAACTTTTACATAGCTCAGTATTGCAGAATGCTGATACATAGTTGAGCTAGAGGCCTGCCTAGTGCCTATCCGATAGCCAAGTCTTCACTGGTGCCTATCTGATACCGAAGTGTTAACTGGTTCCTATCTCAGACCCAAGTGAACGATGCAGTCCAGTGGTGGCCACGAGCGGAGTTGTAGTAGAGGGCGCTCGTGACTGACTTCGTAAGAACGCCGCGCCGTGCGTGCATGGCGACGCGGGGCGAAAGTAGGTGGCGCGCACTTTAGACTTTTCCGGGTATGCAAAAGGAAATAGTAGGTAACATTTTGCGAAATTTGTTGCAGGAACAGTTTAAAAAATGTTCAAATGACTGTAGATCTATCGGAACAAACTGCGTGGTCATCAGTCCGTAGCTTACAAACTACTTAAACCTAGGTAAACTAACCTAGGGACAAACACACACATCCATGCCCCAGGGAGGACTCGAACCTCCACGGCGAACAACAGCGCGCTCCGCAGCGAGGTGCTATAGACCGTTTTTTTTCCTCTTTCCTCTATGGGTAGATCTAGTCCATGCGGACGCTGATCGTGCTTGTTCGTTTTGGTTCTACGTGTTCTTTGGCTCAGCTTTTTTTTATTACGGAGGGCATTCAGCACTCTGAGCGGGCGCGCTGAGCCACGGCGCCCGGCGACCGCTCGGCTACTTCAACGCGGCAAAAACAGTTGGAAGTAAACACGTAATCATGCATGTTTTTACATGCATATTATTGTTCATGACGTCCTTTTTCATTTAATGATTCTTTACTGTGGTTTTTGGTACCAGAGACTATTCAGCCACTGGACATTACAGCTGCATGTTTGTAATATTAACTGCAAATCTAACAGTATAACAGTATGAAAATGCTCTGAATCATACTGTGTTGTTGTTGATGTTGTTATTGTTGTTGTCTTCAGTCCGGAGACTGGTTTGATGCAGATTTCCACCCTACTCTATCCCGTCCAAGCAAATTCAAATGTTCAAATATTTGTATGCGACTTAACTACGGGGTCATCAGTCCTAAACTTACATACTACTTATGAACTAGCTAAGACTAAGGACGGCACAAATATCCATGCCCGAGGGGGAGATTCGAACCCCCGACCGTAGTGGCCGTGCAGACCGTGACTGGGGCGCCTCAGTCCCCTCGGCCACCGCGGCCGGTCCCGTGCAAGCCTCTTCATCTTATCATCCATTTGAATCTGCTTACTGTATTGATCTCTTAGTATTCCTCTGCGATTTTTACCTGACGCATTTCCCTCAAACGCTAAATTCACGTTTCTTTGATGTCTAAGAATGTGTCCTACCAATTGATCCCTTCTGTAACTCACGGTATGCCAGAAATACCTTTTCTCCACAATTCTCTTCAGTACCTTCTCATTTGCTTCGCGATCCACCCACCTGATCTTCAGCATTCTTCTGTAGCACCACATTTCAAAAGCCTCTATCCTTTTCTTGCCCACACTGATTATCGTCCACGTTTCACTCCCATACAAGGCTACACACCACACAAATGCCTTCAGAAAGGACTTCCTTATACTTAAATTAATATTCCATATCGAGAAATTTCTCTTTTTCAAAAAAGGTTTTTTTCTCAATATCATTCTGCATTTTATATCCTCTATACTGCGACCATCGTGCTGCCTAAGTATCAAAATTCGTCTAATACCTTTATTGTTTCGTTACCTAATCTAATTCCTTCAGCATCGACTGATTTTCTTAGACTGCACTCCATTACCCTTGTTTTGCTCTTTCTAATGTTCATCGCACCTTCAACACACTGTCCATTCCATTCACCTGCTCTTCCAGATCCTTTGTTGTGTCTGACAAAATTACAGTGTCATCGGCAAAACGCAATTATTTTATTTCTTCACCCTGAACTTTAATACCTTCTCCAAATTTCTCCTTGCTTTCTTGTACAACTTGCTCAGTCTACAAACTGAATAACATTGAAGAAAGGCTACAACCCTGTTTTACTCCCTTTCCAACCTCCGCATCCCCTTCAGCTCTGTTAAGTGATATCTGGTTTTTGTACAAGTTGAAACTAACCATCCTTTCCTTATATTTTACTTCTGCAGATTTCAGAATATGAAATAGTCTATTTCAATCAACATTGTCAAAATCTTTTTCCAAATCTACAAAAGCTAGAAATGTAGGTTTGCCTTTCCTTAATCTAAGATAAGTCGTAAGGTGAGTATTGCCTTCCGTGTTCCTACATTTCTTCTGAATTCAAGTGATCTTCCACAATGTCAGCTTCTACCAGCTTTTCTATCCTTCTGTTTATAATTTGTGTTAAAATTTTGCAACCATGACTTATTAATCTTATGGTTCTGTAATTTTCACGCCTGCTCGCTTTGGAATGGGGATTACTACATTTTTCTTGTAGTCTGAAGGTGTTTCCCCTGTTTAATACATAGTTTTGTCTTCCAGAGACTTCAGTAGTTCTGAGGGACTGTCGTCCACACCCGGAGCCTTGTATCGACTTAGGTCTTGAAGTGTTCTATCAAATTCTTCTCTCAGTATAGTATCTCCTATTTCATCATTATCTACTTCCTCTTCCTTTCCTACAATATTGTCGCGTTGAAATGGAAGCAGGCTTGACTTCGAAGGCAGGGTTGTCAATTGAACACAGCACCTAAACTGAAAGCAGGTTTATTGCGAACTGAAACATACACGCAGTACTGACTGCCTCTCGGGCAGAGTGCTCTGCTATTTATACAGAGACAGAACGTACCAGAAATTAGAGGAGTAGTTAACACAGGAAACATGTAGAAATTACAAGTGAACATAAGAAACATGAAGAACATTCTGGACATGATAAAAACAAAGAAATAAATTTTTGCTGATAGACGGAAATGAACCGTCGAACTTCAGCACCGCAATCGGTGACTCCATCCATTGCGACACGCCTGATGTCGGATAACTGGTAGTCTTGCGGCAGTATTGCCTCTAAGTTCATTTCCTTTGTAGAGCCCCTCTATATATTCTTTCCACCTTTCAACTTACCTTCTTTGCTGAGAACTGGTTTTCCATCTGAATTCTTTATATTCATACCGCTGTCTTTCTTATCTCTCTACAGTTTCCTGTGCGTGGTATCTATTTTTCCCCTATATAAACATTCTTCTATGACTTGCATTTGCCTTCTAGCCTGCTTAGCTATTTTGCACTTCCTATCACTCTCATTTCTTAGTCTTCTGTATCCCATTTTGTCTGTTTTATTTACTGCATTTTTATACTTTCTCCATTCATCAATTAAATTTAATATTTGCTGTGACATCCAAGGACTTTTTGTAGGTCATGCCTTTCTATTTTGTCCACAGCTGCCTTCACTATTTCATCTCTCAATACTGCCTATTCCACTTATCCTGTTTTATTTCTCCATCTTCTGTCCATTGTTGCCTAAAGCTGCCACTGAAATTCTCAAGAACTTCAGGTTCCTTCAATTTATCCAGGTCCCATCTCATTATTTGCCTACCTTTCTCCGTTTTTTTTTTTTTTCAGTTTCAGCTTTAAGTTCATGACCAATAAAAGATGGTCAGAGTCTACATCTACCCCTGGGTATGTCTTACATTTTAAAACATGGTTCCGAAATCTATGTCTTACCATTATAAAATGTATCAGGTATCTTCCGGTGTCTCCTGGTCTCTTCCACGTATACAACCTTCTTTCGTGATTCTTATCCCAGGTGTTTGTTATTATTAAATTACATTATGTGCAAAATTCTACAAGGCGACTTTTTCTTTCATTTCTTTTTCCCAGACAATATTCACCTACTATTTTGCCTTTCTTTCCATTTCGCACAAATGAATTCCAGTCCCCCGTCACAATTTTCCTCTCCCTTAATTGTCTGAATAATTTCCTTTACCTCCTCATAAATTTCTTTGATCTCCTCATCATCGGCAGAGCTAGTTGGCATATAAACCTGTACTATTGTGGTCGGTGTTGGCTTGGTCCATCTTGACTACGATAATACGATCACTGCGCTGCTCATAGTAGTTTATTGTCTTTTCTGATGATCACATCCTCCTCAGTAGTCCCCGCCCGGGGATCCGAATGGGGGAGTATGTTACCTCCGGAATATTTTACCCGAGAGGATGCCATCATGATATATGCATACAGTAGAGCTGCATGTCCTCGGGAAAAGTAACGGCTGTAGTTTCCCCTTGCTTTCAGCCGTTCGCAGTAGCTGTGTGGCAAAGCCACATTAGCTGATGTTACAAGGCCAGCTCAGTCAATCATCCAGACTGTTGGCCCTGTAACCACTGAAAAGGCTGCTGCCCCTCTTCAGGAACCACACGTTTGTCTGGACTGTCCACAGATACCCCTCCGCTGTGGTTGCGCCTGCGATACGGCTATCTGCATCGTTGAGGCACGGAAGCCACCCCACCTCGCCAATGTCTTTGGTTCATGTGGGTGTGTTTTCAAAATAAAAATCCATCATACTATCTTAGAATAAAATTAAAATGCTAAAGAACAAACGAAATGTTGTAGATATGTAAATAACAAAATCATTATACAACAAAACTGAAGACTTTGTGTATAGAAATACGATTTTTTAAAAAAAGATATCAAAAACCAAAGTACAAATACCGTGCAACCGACAGTAGTTACAATGGTGCTCGTAAAACATACTGAAAATATCGCAATATAACATCGAGGATCAGAGTATAGAACGAATGGCACATTGTAAAATAAAACCCATAACTCTGCAGGATTTAAGCCGTACTGGTCTCAAATAAACGTGAACACCACAACAGCCAATAAATTACAATAGGATTCCAGCGACTTTTAGACAGTTCGTGAGCAATTTTTACTTCTAATTTATGACTTTATATATCGTCAAGTATGTGTCGTACCATGATACTGTTTCGAAGGTGCATTCAGTGGTATACGTGAATATTGTCTATAAATTGTCTCAACAATACTATTAATAATGTAGATGTAATAAATTGAAACGTCATACAGAATGACCCACCTAAAGTGCGGGAACAACGAAAAAGCAGTAACTTGTTTGTTTGTAAAGCTTATGGGACTTAACTGCGGGATCATCCGTCCGTAAATCAGTAATTAATTTATCTCTCTGCAGCATTTTGTTGTAATTGTCACCGACAACGTTTTGTAGTAGTTTGAAATTGAAAGTAAAATTTATTCCATGTTAAAGAAGTCTCCCAGAAGGATACCTTCCGGTTTCGGAAATTCAGTTCATGTTGAAACTTCGCAAGATACTAGTATACCTCATGGGTGTCCCCTCATAGAACTATTGCGCACTATCACTCCTAACATAAAGTCTCTGAAGTTTTAAGTGCAGCAAATAGATTTCAGTTACATCTGGTAGTAAAGGCATCTCAGATGCACGGTCGAAGAGCTCAGGAGACTGGAAAGTCTCCTTGTGAATCTCAAGAAGTGCATGAATTGATTCCCGTTAAAGATTGCGTCTCATTACGCGGCTCTTTCGTTAGAAATCTCACAGATTGTGACATCAAAGCGGAGAATCGGCCAATACTGTTCTAGGATGCTGTTTCAGAAATTACCTTGAGCAATTAAATAGAAAGCCGACTCGTGAAGATAACATGTTAGACCAGCTCTTCACAAATAGACCCGAATATTTCCACTCAGCGTACATCAGGGAATCATCGGTCATAAGGCAATAACAGCAATGAATACAGTTGTTAACAGAAATATCAATAAAGGTAGAAAGATCTTATTTATCAAAAGCGAAAAAGACCCGAATCAGAGTACTTGACAGCTCAACACGACAGCTTCCTCTTTAACACTGACAACATTGGGCAACTCTGGACCAAGCTCAGTTGCACCGTATAATACGCTTTAGATACGTATCTGCCACGTAAAATTACAGACATGTGAAAGATTCAACGTAGTTCAACAACCGAGTTAGGAAACTGTTACTAAAACAAACATCACTATAAATATAAACGTAGCCGAAGTGTAGCAGACAAGCAATAGCTAAATGGTGACAAACTTTACGCAAGGTTAGCCATGCGGGAAGCTTTCAACGACTCTGAGAGCATTGTTTTGTCTACAGACTTCTCTGAGAACATTAAAAAATTTTGGTCATACATTAAATAGGTAAACGGGTCGAAACGACATATCCAGCTGCTCTGTGATCAAAATGGTGTTGAAACAGAAGATAACACACGAAATTCGCAAAATATTAAATGTCTCTCTCCAAAGCTGTTTCACAGAGAAGATTGCACGGCAGTTCCTCCACTAAGTCATCGCACGGACAACAAAATGGCAGACATTGATATAAGTCTCAGAGGAACAGACTTGAAATCTCTCAGCAGAGGAAAGGCCGCAGCACCTGACGGGATATTCGATTATACACGGAGTACGCGAAGCTACTTGGCCGAGGGGACTGAGGCGATCCAGTCACGGTCCGCACGGTCACTACGGTCGGGGGTTCGAATCCCCCCTCGGGCATGGATATTTGTGCCGTCCTTAGTTGTAAGTAGTTTGTAACTTTAGGGACTGATGACCCCGTAGTTAAGTCCCATAGACTCTACAAACATTTGAACATTTGAATTCAAGCTACTTGCAACCCCCCCCCCCCCCCCCCCCGTTTCTAGCAACACTGTACCGAAGGTCACTAGAGGAGCGAAGTGTTCATAAGGTTTCGAAGAAAGCGCAGGTAATCTCCGTTTACAAGAAGGGTTGTGATGAGATGCGCAATACTACAGGCCTTTATCTTTAACGTCGGTCAGTTGCAGAATTTTGGAAGACATTTTAGGTTAGAATTTTATGTCACTGCAGGAGACGGGAAATGTCCTTTGTAGGAATCAACATGGCTTCCGATAGCAACGACCATGTGAAACACAACTCGCGCTTTTCATCCACGAGAAGCAGATGCTGGATCCCAGGTATATAGCGTGTTTGTCTTCCGCAAGGCGTTCTGCACCGTCGCTTGACGAACAAAGTGCGACAATACGGAATATCAGACAAACTACGTGACTGGACTGAGGCGTTCCTAGTTAACAGAAAGCAGAATTGTATTGTCAACGAACACAAGTCTTCAGACGTTACAGTGAATTCAGGCGTGCCTCAGAGTGGTGGTATAGGACCGTTTCTTTCAACAATATATATATATATATATATATATATATATATATATATATATATATATATATATATATGAAAGAAACGGCCTCGTGGCGTTTGCAACCCCTGATTTAATTTCGATTACTGATCATTGTTGTACGTCAGATATGCCACCCAGTTTGTATACATTATTGTATCACCCTCTATGCAGGTTTGACCTAGGGGTACCGAGAATTATTAAACACACCTGCGGGCTTTCAGAATTTGCTGTGACTTCAGGAGGCGGAGGAACAAGTTCTGCGCATTGATAATCCAGTGCACTCCTTCGTCGACGTATTCGTCCTATGTATGAAACTGACATCTCATGGAGCAGTTACACTGTCACAACACTCTCGTTACTACGGCTGCCAAAAGTCATCCTATTAAAAGAGTTTCCTTTTCAGTTGCAACTTGGAATTTCAAAGACGAGCATGAGTTTCCTTTCTGGTAACGGAAAAGCGATGGAGTACAAAAGCTAATTGAAAAGTGAGCGCTCCTCCCTGCGGGCTTTTTGAATGGCTTTCCGAGAGTGGAAATTCCGTTACAAACGTTTGGTGTTTCCCTCCAGTTTCCAACTTCTTACTGGCTGCTAGATGATTGGCATGCAATAAGTTCGACTTGTTTCCATTTTATTCCATTCCACAATAATTAATTAATTAACAGTGTAGACGAGGGTCTGCATAAATAAATTTTTAATCCACGTTTTCAAAGTAAAAAACAAAAGATAAAGGATTTGTAAATTAAAAACTTCATTTAATGAATTAGTTATCAGTCTTTCAAACTGTTCCTTATCTTATCGCCGGCCGCGGTAGCCGAGGGGACTAAGGCACTCCAATCACGGTCTGCACGGCCACTACGGTTGGCGGTTCGAATCCCCCCTCGGGCATGGATATTTGTGCCGTCCTAGTTCGTAAGTAGTTCATAAGTAGTTTGTAAGTTTAGGGACTGATGACCCCGGAGTTAAGTCCCATAGACTATACAAACATTTGAACATTTGAACCTTACCTTATCATCAACTGGATTAAATAGTATCTAGTGTGGTGTAGCTACATTTTAACGTATCACATTGTGTAAGTGCATCTATTGTGTAAAATCACTTGTAGGATGTTATATATATATACGTCACACAATAGTTTATGCATTTCAACGTCTCTGGAGGAATTTATTCGGTCAGATTAGGAAATATCTCTCGTGAGATAATGTAAACTCACGTTGTCTGGAAACAAGTCTACTGACATGCAGATTAAATAATAACATCAACAGAGAGCAAATAATGACTTGAGTGAAGTAGAAGTGGCTTTTGAGTTCCACATACGCTGTACTGAAGAACGTTTACTAAACGAGTGAATACGCTGAAAGGTTCAATAAAAATACAGATCAGTGCCACAATCTTTCTTTCCTTTAAATCTAACGTTCCTTTATGTGTTATATGTTTACTGCATTTATTAACACTGAGTAAAGTACAATCCTGCAGCGTATGCATAGATTTCTGTTAAAAGATGAACAGCAAAATTTAAATCTGTTTTTCCCATTCTCCAAATTCCTTCATGTTAATTTAAATGACACAGCTGTACCTGAATCATCAACATATTCCTTTGCAAACTTCTGGCATTTAAGCCTGTTAATCTCTGCCAAATGCTTCACTTATGTTCATCATTCAAGAATCGTTTAGCTACGTTGTTGTAATTGTAAAACAAAGGTTTTAGTGAGATACGGTATTCTTCAATAAT
This sequence comes from Locusta migratoria, assembly GCA_026315105.1. Classification (NCBI taxonomy): domain Eukaryota; kingdom Metazoa; phylum Arthropoda; class Insecta; order Orthoptera; family Acrididae; genus Locusta; species Locusta migratoria. The sequence continues at coordinate 904,546,164 of CM048744.1, read as the reverse complement.
TCAGACATTTTGGTATCATTTCGATATTGCACTAATTTATGTGACAACTGCTTTCAACAGCAGGCGAAAGTGCTGCAATTTTACGCATTTTTCTTTTTCGTAGAAATATTTTAACAAGGTCAGATAGCTAATTGTGAAATTGATAAGATTATCTGCAATTCTCTCTGAAAGATTCGAATAACAGAGCTAACTTAAGGCGATGCAGTTTTTAATGGAAAGTTGCATGTCTCTAACTATAAAGATCCAGTACAGTTTACAATATTGACAGCTGGAGTCTTTCTGTAATTGTAAATAACTCAATCTTTCTGCTAATGTATACATTATACTACAAGAATTTTCATAATTTCTCGGCGGAGAACATGTGATCTACTAAAAGAAACACACTACGTTACAGAATAGAGCCAGCAATTTCTCTAACGTACGTACTCATTAAAAATTACGTCATCGTTAACGGGATAATTACATCAGAGTTATGACTTAATAAACAGGTCTCCAGTGAGCAAAAAGTATCTAAATTAGCCAGTAGTAAACACAGCAGTTGCTTCTTTCCTTCCTCATCTGCAAAGTCCTTCCCTACCAGTGCTCATCTCTCCCAGGATATACCGTTTGAATAAGACGATAAATGGTAATTGCACGTCTCAGGTACGAATTAACGCAGCACACCCATATCAACTGGCGATATTTATGTTTAGAGGTATAATGGACCATTTCATTAGTCATGAATAAACACAGATATTTATGTCGTTAAATTACCGAGTGAAACTTACATCATACTTAACACTATTAGGTATTACTATTGCATTGTTGATTCAATAATTTGAAGCTATTAATGTTAGGTTGCCAATTTGTTTTCGAAACATTGCTGTATATTGCACAATCATTCATAAAATTTAAATTACTAAAGCTGACTTGCGAGATAGTTCATGTGTTTCTTAGCGACAGATAATCATGGAAGGAGCAGATATGTGACTGGCGTACTGAACTCCACATACGTACTTACTAGCTTCCAAAATTAAGACATTTATAAGCAGAAAAATGCCATCTGATAAATGCTTCTGTCGCGTTACAAGACAGAAAAGTATGTTCTTGTGTAAAATACTGCAGAAAATTGACGAATCAGTGGCCTCATTCCTCTAGCCGCCTAACACAACAAAATTTTTGGAATGCGAACATATTCGCGCTCTTTAAATACAGAACACTTATTATTGTAAAAATATATAAAACAGCCAAGATCGCTTATCATCAGTTTTTATTAATGACGACCGGTTTCACTGAACTATGTCAGCATCATCAGGTCAAATAAAATATTTTACAAGGCCATAATCTTGTAATGTCAAATAGTTGTTATATAAAACGATTTACAGTGCATAAGTGCACTAAATCATTATAATAAAACGTAATTAACACAGTGAGTGACAAAAGCAAAACTCATTTTATTTGACCTGATGATGCTGACATAGTTCAGTGAAACCGGTCGTCATTAATAAAAACTGATGATAAGCGATCTTGGCTATTTTATATCTTTTTACAATAATATAAATAGATCGCCTCCTATAACGTAAACCAACTCAACAGAACACTTAGTTTTTATGCACAGCTTCTCTCACTGTCGCTGTACACATCTATATATATTTCACACTTTCTGTCTCTCTCTCCCAGTCAATGCTGTCATTCCTCTCTCACTCATCTCTGCCACTTTCTCTATCTCTCTACCGTTCTCTGCGTCCCATTATTTTTCTCTCACATTGTCACTATCTCTTTCCTTCCCAGACTTCTGTCTCTCTCTCTCTCTCTCTCTCTCTCTCTCTCTCTCTCTCTCTCTCTCTCTCTCTCTCTCTCTCACTCTCTCTCCAGTCACCATTTTCTCCTATACACATGGCCTTGCGGATATACTGCACATAATTGTAAATCACAGATCCATAAACTTTATAACACGTGGGTATTTGGAACGGGGAAAGTAGAAAACAAAGTTCTCGTTAGGTTTCGCATGTCTGGAGAAAGCAGACCCTCAAAGCTTATGTATGGAATCCACACATTTCTATTCGTCATTTCACTGTCTCCTCGCATTTTTTCTCCCATTACTACAAGAGGAAACATTAACAAGAGCAAATCAAGATTAACGGAAAGTAAGAAAATCATGCTATGCTTAAGAGATTAGATTAGGTCATGAGGCATGACTTTTGTTATCTGGGTAGCCAAATGACTTCTTATAGCAAAAGTAAGGAAAATATAATATGCTAAATTGCTATAAAAACATTCCTGAAGAAGTGAAATTTGTTGATATACAATAATAATTTAAATGTTAGGATGGCTTTTTTAAAAGCTATGGAAGCTAAACATTGACTATAAGGAGTTCAGGCAGAAAGATTATAGATGCTTTTGAAATATGGTATTACAGACGAATACTAAAGATTAGTTTGGTAGATCACATAACTAATATGAAGATGCTAAACAGTAATGGAGAGAAAAGAAATTTCTGGGGTATGTTGTCTTAGAGAACGAATCGACTGTTAGGACAGATTATGAGTTACGGAATCGTTGAATTGGCATTGGAGGGACGTGTGTGGAGTAAGAATAGCAGAGGAAGACCGAGAGACGATTACAGTAAACAGGTTAAAAATGATATATGTTTCCGTTATAACTCAGCAATGGAAAGGCTTGCACAGCACAAGCTCAGAGAGCTGATTCACACCAGTCTTCGGGCTCAAAACCACAACAACAACTGCTATTTTCATCCATTTATCTTTTTCAGTGTCACTGTGTCGCTTCCTCCGTGCCTGTGTGCACTTTGTTTCTTTAACATCTGAATTATTACCTCTCTCATTTAACGTCCACGTCGCAATGAAATAGGTTCGCAGGTCGAAGTTTTTGTTGAGGAAGGTGGGATGAGCACTGAGGTAACTGGTTCCCATCACATTGGCATCGTTTTTGTGCTCTCACGGGAGCATTTTAGAGCTGTTTCCCTACATGTATTTGCTATAGCGGTATGTGCTGCTTGTATGAGACAAATTGTATAGATCTGTGTAAATATTTATATACTTCTACACAACTACATACAGGGTATGACGAAGAATAAAATATTCAAAAATTTATGGAAAGAAGATAATGTCTAAAATCAAATTATTTTCCTGAAAATAGTTTTCTTAAAATTGTTTAATATGTAGGATTTACACGCGAGGTCGTCTGCTGGATATGAGAACAATATCTCCTGAATACAATGAGATAATTTTTTAGTCTCAATGTTGAGTAAACTTTAAATAACTCCTCTGAATTTCATATGCTCTTATCTACGAGCTAAAATCACACCTTAATCCAGAGAAAATGTTAACCATTTCGACGTGTACAAAGCAAATCTTTTGTCCGAATAGATTTTTTGAAATCCTATGATAAATCTAGTGGCCGGAAAAAGATCTCTCGGCGCAACTAGCACTTTTGGTACATCATGGTCTTTCAGGTGTATTTCAATAATGGAGAGATTTTAGAAAACTAAAAAAATGGCGTTTTTTGATGAATGTCTACACATACTATTATAAAAAATTTCAGTATGGACGGTTATATTTGTGGTTCACGACACTAAAACTGATAAAAACAGATTTTCTCTAAAATACGTCCGTAAATTCAATAACTTTGACCCTTTAGATTTCTGCAACGGTTAAAGAAATCAAGGTGATAGATTAATGAAAAACTAGTTTGAGAATGTAATCTCAAGAACACATTGAAAAAATTCGACGCTTTAAATCAAAAGTTCAAAGGTTTGTAAATCTATCGGACTCAAATGCTGGGTTATAAGTCCGTAGCTTACTAACTACTTAAAGGTAAACTAACCGGAGGAAAACACAGACACCCTTGCCCGAGGGGCGACTCGAATTTCCGACCGCCAACGGCCGCGCGCAGCGCATCACGGCGCCCCAATGCGCACGGCTAATCCACCGCGGCTCGACGCTCTACTTTGAATAATATGTATATACGTGTCTGACCCTAGAATTCGAGGATTTGGTACTATCCGAAAATCATGGTTTTTTTTTTTTTTTTTTTTTTTTTTTTTTTTTTTTTTCCGTGTAATTTTTAATATAATCGATGTCTAAATTGTGCTTTTACGGGCTGTATAAAGACATCTTAGACCGCAAGTAGTGTATAAAAACCAAGTGATTTAAATACACTTCTCGGGTTTGCCGCCGGATGACATTGTGAATCTCCCACAATAATTCGTCGACCCAACTGTTCGACATCTTCAGGTGGTGCGAGCTGTCAGTACATCAAGGCGGCCGGCCGCGGTGGCCGAGGTGACTGAGGCGCTCCAGTCACGGTCAGCACGGCCACTACGGTCGGGGGCTCAAATCCCCCCTCGGGCATGGATATTTATGCCGTCCTAGTTCGTAAGTAGTTCATAAGTAGTTTGTAAGTTTAGGGACTGATGACCCCATAGTTACGTCCCATAAGCTTAACAAACATTTGAACATCAAGGCGCGACTGATGGTAATTGCGCGGCAGCAGGGGGCAACCATAAGCGCCGCCGCCGACCAACACTGGAAGGTCTCTCGCGCATGCGTAATCTCTGCTCACGCCCTGATAAATACCGCCGCTGCCGCGCAATTATCGCCAGTCGCGTCTTGAAGTACTGACAGCTACCACCAGCTGAAGATGTCTAACAGTTGGGTCGACGAAATATTGTGGGAGAGTCACAATGTCAAAATGTTCAAATGATTGTATAGTTTATGGGACTTAACTACGGGGTCAACTAATTGAGACTAAGAAAGGCAAAAATATCCATGCCCGAGGGGGGATTCGAATCCCCGACCGTAGTGCCCCTGCAGACCGTGACTGGTGCGCCTCAGTCCCCTCGGCCACCGCGGCCGGCAGTCACAATGTCATCCGGCGGCAAACCCGCGAAGCGTATTTGCCACAGATCCGCCGTGAAAGCTTGAAAAGTCACACCAAGTGACTCGCTCAATATGGCTGGGCTGCAGGAAGTGTGTCAAAAATATGACAATGTACTGTCAGCTAGCTATGGTATGCCAATTATTATGATAAGTATACAAATGATCACTCGCCAAGGGATATCCAAAACACTTTGCCCCTTATCTCTGTGACTAATCGAACCTCTACATGGGCCTCTAAACGACCCGATTTCGGCACGCGGCGGCTTTGAAAATCTTTTGCTGCAACCATACCGTAAGACGGTCTGGCCAGTTACACGTTTTATATCGTATGACAGAATGGTCAACAGACCATGAACAGCCAAATCATGTATAGAGTGACAAAACGGAATCCGCTGTTTCAGCTGATCCCACAGGTGCTCTATACCGAACAAGTCCGAATATAGGCGGGCAATTACATTCGGAACATGACACATGGAACTAAAGCGACATTTGTAAATACCTCCATCAATGCACTCACGTAAACTATGGTAAAATTTAGGGGTTAAGATGGGTACGTAACATGAAATACACTTGCCTAGTAAAGTCATGGCAACATACCATTACGTATTTGACATATTGTAAAGAGCCGTGGTCGATAATGCGGCGAATTGTCTATCAATATTCTGTTCCCACAATATTGGCCACACGTGTTTGCAACATCTGGATAAGTAATCGCACATAGACCTGCGATAACATCTATTTTCTTCACTCGGTATAAAAGCTGAATTACCTAAAACTTGCACCGCCAGTATTGCGAAAACGGAAAGTGCGATTAAAGTGCGGTTTTTACAGAATGGATTGGTGGTCAGGGGCTCGTATTTTTAGCCAACAAGCAGATTGGAACATTACTTAGGAAGTGTACTTTTTATGGAAACATACAGTTATTTAAATGGAAGAATGGTTGTTTCTATCATGCACTGGAATTTTTGACACCAGCTGTGTACAAAGAATTTTCAATGACATTTTTATCACGTTTAGTGTGGCAGCTACTGCCGTTCTAAGGTTCAGGGGCGGAGGCTGCGATAGCGTAGCTGACTGGCCGAGTGGCTATCCCCTGGGGCAACGCCCACTGTCTCATGACCACCAACCCGTCAGCTACGCTGTCCTAGGCTCCACCCCCAAAATTTTTAACGGTTGTAGCTGCCAAAACTAAACACGATAAAAATGTCATCCAAAATTCTTTGTACACACTTGTTGTCAAACATTCCAGTGCAAAATGATAATAATAATAATAACAATAATAATTATAAAATTGTTAGATATGCAAAATTGTATGTTGCATAAAAAATTACACTTTCTAGCTATTTTTACAATCTGTTTATTGGCTGACAATACGAGTCCTTGACTACCAATCCATTCTGTGAAAACCGCACATCAAACGCACTTTCCGTTTTCGCAATATTTGCGGTACAAGTGTTAGGTGATGCGAGAGTGAAGGTCAAAGTGAGAGTTTAAAATAGGGAAAGATTAAGTTTTTAAAACTCACAACCACAAACTGCGACCAAATTCATTAACATGCAAAAACACAGGAACTGCGATTGCTACTGCTTGACTCGTTTTCTAGGGGATGATATCACACGTTCGCAGCTTTCCTTCCCTGCATATGATTAACAAAAAAATTCATAATGAAGTCAAGTTCATGAGAGAAAAGGGTGTACTAACTACTAATTTTGAAAACACGCGAAAGTTCACTTTATGTTGTTTATTACACTATATTAAAACCCTGTGGCTGGAACGTCTGTACGTCGACACATTTATCAAATAAAGTTATAGCTCGTGAGCCCCCAGACAAACTGAATATTTGTCGCAAATTGTTTTCACACCATGTGCCTGTCTCAAACACCGTTTATGTTCATGCCTATGCGACGACACGTGTTACATTAACAAATCACAGTCACTTTAATTCAATGCGATGCACACCTTGTTCCATGGGCTAAATGTTCACCAACACACAGTAGCACTCGATTCAACTTGGTGCAGTCTAAGACGAGCAACGCCACGTGGCGATTACCACACACAAATCTAAAGTCTCCACCTGGAGATACACATGCCGACTGCTCCAGAGCGACGAGACTCGGGTTCAGACAGCCGGCCGCGGTGGCAGAGCGCTCTGCACGACCACTACGGTCGGGGTTCGAACCCCCCCCCCCCCTCGGGCATGGATATTTATGCCGTCCTTAGTATGAGCTAGTTCATAATTAGTTTGTACGTTTAGGAACTGATGACCCCGTAAGTCCCATAAGCTCTACAAACATATGAACATTTTGAATTTCGGCTTCGACCACGGTCAGGAATATATTTTCAATTTTCTCCATTGATATGTCCTTCCTATCAGCCAATGGGTAGCTTTCCTTACGTCTTGATTCTTTATTGTAATTTTGATGCCCTGTACAGGCAGGTTAGCAGCAGCAAGTTTCACTGCTCTTCAGTCGTAAGCTGTAAACAATGGTACATGAGATTTAAAAGCCAATGAAATGGAGTAAAAAGTAAATTTTAGAAAATTTTGTATGGTGCAATTGGAGACTACAGAGTCATCTAATATATAAAGCAGAGTGTCCGTATGTGTGTACGTGGTGCATACAAATCTACAGTTTTGAGCCAATCTTTAAGAAATTTTGTACACGTAAGTTTCGATCCACGAGGACGGTCGCCGTAAGTGTAAGAATCACGTACGATATATAGTTCACGAGATATGACGTCATAAACAATGAGATGCGCGAAAAACTGCTGCATTTTGCGACAATGCTGCTCATTTTCTCCTAAACTATTGGACCGATTTCAACCAAATTTCGTACAGACATTCCTTACCGTGTAGTACCAATTGCTGCATGATTAAGAATCACATACGAAACAATGTTCAAAAGATATTACGTCATAACCAATAGAAATCGCAAAAAATGCCATATAATGCGGCGAGATTTTCGAAATACACTGTATCAGAATGACAGTACTTAGCGACTTGCAACAAACTTTAACATAATTTCAAACCTTTATTAAACTTTTTCTCGCTGGCAACCATAGTAAAATGATGAAAGGAAAAAAAGTTTCTCGATTACTAATTTTCCGCTGTTCATGGACTAAGATTACGGCTTTCGATATAACGTTACAATTTATTATTTCTACACTAAAATTTGTTTCCGCAGGAAATTTTACAGACAGTGTACAGACGTATAGTTGAATATATCTTCTAAATTGGATCACATTCCGACACGTAGTCCATGAGATATGAGCATATAAACAGTAACATTCGTGGACAACCGCCCCAAGTTTTAAGATATTACTTCTTTACTACTAACTGTACTCCCAAGAGACTTTACAGGCATACATCCCTTATACAAATGAATATATACCGGAAAAATAGCAGATACAAATAAATAAATACCCGGGTAACGCCGGATTTCAGCTAGTAGAAAATAAAATCACAGATGTTGAGATGTAACACACCACAGTGGCTTGAAACACACGTATGAACACACGAACACAGGTTACGACGAAAGACGGAGACACTGGATGAAAAACACGGCGACACTGGTCACAACACGTTAAAACCACTTGATTGACGCACTACTCAATACTGAACGATTGATCGATTGATACAACACTTCAAATATATGCACTGTGGGGAAATACGGGGGGGGGGGGAGGAGAGATGCCGCTGTGGAGTAGCCGAGCGGTCTTAGGCGTCTCGCTGCGGAACGCGCGGTTGCTCGCCGTGGAGGTTCTCCCTGAGGCATGGGTGTGTGTGTGTGTGTGTGTGTGTGTTGTCCGTAGGTTAGTTTAACTTACTCTAAGTAGTTTGTAAGATACGGACTGATGACCACGCAGTTTGGCCCGATAGCTTTACAAACATTCGAACATTTGAACGGGGGGGGGGGGGATGAGGACGTGGGTATAGGGAGAGAAAGATGGCAGGAGGAGCGTAAGGATTCAAGGGGAGGGGAGAGAGGGAGAATCCAAGCGTGGAGAGGGAATGGAGAGGAAATGTTCAAATGTTTGTATAGCTTATGGGACTTTACAGGGTCATCAGTCCCTAAACTTACAAACTACTTGTGAACTAGCTAACACTAAGGATGGCACAAATATCCATGCGCGAGAGGGGATTCGAACCCTCGACCGTAGTGGCCGTGCAGACCGTAGCGCCTCAGTCCTCTCGGCCACCGCGGCCGGCGGAATGGAGAGGGGGAGAGGCATTGTGTATATGTGGAAGGGAGGTGGGAAGAATTAGAGCTGATACGATGTGTAGATATTGGGAGAAAAGTTACCCTTGGGAGGATGTTGAGTGTGTGAAGGTGGAGGGAGGGGGGGGACAGTAGTGTGGGCATGGCAGAGGTCTATGATAGGTAAGGCTTACGTAAACAAATGCGTTGTGGGAAGTCTATTTGACACACAGACGCGACGCATGACGGAACGATAGCTGTACAGGATAGTGGAGGGTTTTCTACCCACACCAGGCCAGAGAGGAGCTGCAGAAGGTTTAGATAAAATATGTGTTTTTGACGGACCGCACAGAGGTTGGGAGTCCTGGAGAGGTAGCGATCCAGATTGAGGCCAATGTATTTAAGTAGAGCGGACGAGGCAGATGTGACAGTCATGGAATGTGAGGTAAAAATGATGGAAGCTCAAGGCTTGATTCGTACTGCCTTCAGTATTAAGAATGGTACCTTAAAGTAACAATAACTGAGAGAAAATAGTAATCATCCGTAAAAGGAAACTGGTGTAGATTCAAAGACACCAAAATGAACAAAACTTTGAACAGTTTCCTTTCAAGCAATGTTTCAATTATAAACGGGAAGCTATAGTCAATACACATCCTTATTGCAGCTCTGTCGACAGTTGGCTTCTGCCCTTACTACTTATTTTCTACGCGACGCTGTAGTAGGACGTTGCTCGTCAACTGCCGGGAGGAGACGCGATGGGGTAGGGCGGTGGGCGCTTGCGCCCCCTGAGATTTGCTCAGGCGGAAAGAAACCGACCAGAGGCTTAGTCCTCCATTAGGAGAGGGCAGACGTGGCAATTACTTCGCGTACGCAGTGGGGTCTCTCTTTAAGATTGACGGACTGACATAGTTTTCGTAGAGAACTTGAATGAGTTATTACGCAATATTTCTATTTAATTTTCTCAGTTTTCCTATAATCTTGGATACCTTCCCATCAAACCGATCTCTTATATTCCAAGCATCTCTGTTACCTTTCGTGTCGAGCTTTTTGGGAACTATCCAGCTGATTCTTGTTACACATAATGGCTGCAGTTTTTTATATGGTTCAATAACATTGAGACGCATAGTTCCGAGAAAGACAAGAGATAGATTACGTAGATTTCCAATCAGATTTCCATGACCACTTCTCTTCTCCGTTAATTAAACAACAGCAGAGAGGGGCTCGCGCTCTTCAAGTCATTGTAGCGAACGCCTGCTCCCATATAAACGAATATTGTAAAGGTACTGCGCGCCATTACCTGTATATTACGTTGAACGACCCGTTTAGTCATTTTTGCTTTCTCTGTAGTTATTTAGGATCTTGAAACCCATCACATAGTCTTATCAAGAACTAAATGAAGAGACAGAGAATTTGTATCAGGATACTGAACGAGTTAACAATGTCGTTTTTTATACCGTTATTCATTAATAATCGTCGTCTACCTGAACGTTCATAAATAATATTTGATAAGCAAAATAGTTTTTGTGGTCTTCAGTCCGAAGACTGGTTTGATGCAGCTCTCCACCCTACTCTAATCAGCAAGCCTCTCAATCTCCTCATAAGAACGGCACCCTACATCCATTTCCTGTCCACATCGTTCATGTTTTACTTCCATACGGCAACACTCCACACAAATGCCTTCAGAAAAGGCTTCCTTATTCATTAATATTCTATGTTAACAAATTTATCTATTTCAAGAACGCTTTTCTACGCATTGCCATTCGGCATTTTATGTCCTCTGTTCGGCGACCATCGTGTGTTACTGTACTGCCCAAGTAAAAAACTCATCTACCACCTTTATTGTTTCGTTACCTAATCTCAAGCCTTCAGCATCGCCTGATTTTCTTAGACTGCATTTCAATACCCTTATTTTGTCTTGTTAAAGTTCATCTTGTATGCACCTTTCAACATAGTGGCCATTCCGTTCAACTGCTTTGCTGTCTCTGACAAAGTTACAATGTCCTCAACTTTAATTCCTTCCCCAAATTTCCCCTTCCTTTCCTTTACAGCTTATTCAGTGTACAAATTGAATAACTTTGGAGAAAGGCTACAATCCTGTCTTTCTCCCTTCCCAACCTCCCTCTCATGCCCTTCAACTCTGATAATCGCTGTCTGGATTTTGTACAAGTTGTAAATAACTCTCCGTTCCCTATATTTTGCTTCTTACGATTTCAGAATTTGAAACAGTCTATTCTAATAAACATTGTCAAAAGCTTTCCCTAAAATCTACAAAAGCTAGAAATGTAGGTTTGCCTTTATTGAATCTATGTTTTAAAATAAACCGTAAATTGAGGATTGCCTTCCGTCTTCCTACATTTCTCCTGAATCAGAACTCATCTTCCCTGAGATCGGCTTCTACCAGCTTACCCATCCTGCAGTAAATAATTCATGTTGCAATTTTGCAACCATGACTTATTAAATTGATGGTTCTGTAATTTTCTCATCTGTGCGCCTGCTCTCTTTGGAATGGGGTTTATTAGATTTTTCTGAAAGTCTGAGGGCATGACTCCTGTCTCCTACATCTTATGAAACAGGTGAAATAGTTTTGTCATAATTGGCTCTCCCAGTGATTTCACTACTTCTTAGGGAATGACATCCTCTCCAGTGTCCTTGTTTCGACTTAGGTTATTAAGTGCTCTGACAAATTCTTCTCTCAGTATAGTATCTCCTATTTCATTATTTTCTGCTTCCTCTTCCTTTCCTACAATATTCTCTCTATATTCATTCCTTCGTAGAGCCCCGCAATATATTCTTTCCACCTTTCAGCTTTATCTTCTTTGCTGAAAACTGGTTTTCCATATGAGTTCTTTATATTCATACGGCTGCTTTTCTGGTCTCGAAATGTCTTATTTTGCTGTTGGCGGTATCTATTTTTCCCCCTATGTAAACATTCTTCTACTGACCTGCGTTTGGCTTCTAGCCACTCCTGCTTAGATTTTTGCACTTACTGTCAATCTCATTTCTTATTTGTCAGCACTCCATTTTGCCTGTTTCATTCACTGCATTTTTATATTTTCCCCCTTCATCAATTAAATTTAGCATTTCCTGTGATATCCACGGATTTTTTGTACGTCTTGTTCTGCCGATTTGGTCCATTGATGCCTTCACTATTTTATCTCTCAGTGTTATCCATTCCTTTTCTACCATTTTATTTCCTCCTGTTTCTATCAGTTGTTGCCTAAACCTGCTTCTGAAATTCTCAGGAACTTTAGGTTCCTTCAATTTATCCAGATATCACCTCCTTATTTTTCTTCCTTTCTACAATTTTTCAGTTTCAGCCTACAGTTCGTGACCAATAAGCTATGGTCAATTCCATATCTGTCCCTAGGAATGTTTTATAATTTGAAACCTTGTTTCCGAAATCTATGTCTTACCATTATAAAATCTATCTGGTACCTTCCGGTGTCTCCTGGTCTCTTCCGCGTATACAACCTTCTTTCGTGATTCTTAAACCAGGTGTTTGTTATGATTAAATTATGTTCCGTGCAAAATTCTACCAGGTGGCTTCCTGTTTCACGTCTTTTCCCCAGCCCATATTCACCTACTATTTTTCCTTCCGTTTCCTACTATCGAATTCCAGTCTCCCATCACAATTAAGTTTTTCTCTCCCTTAATTGTCTGAATAATTTAATTTACCTCTTCATACATTTCTTCGATCTCCTCGTCATCGGCAGAGGTAGTTGGCACTTAAACCTGTACTAATGTGGTCGATGTTGGCTTCGTATCTTTCTTCACTCCGATAATGCGATCATTACGCGTTCCTATTTTCTCATTCATTATCATGCCAACTCCTGTAATTTTGTATTTATAATCCTGTACTCAACTGACCAGAAATCCTGTTTTCCTTTCCACCGATCTTCACTAATTCCCACTATCTCTAACTTCAACATATCCGTTTTCTTTTTATATATTCTAAGCTCCCTACCACAATAAGGGATGTAACATACCACTCTCCGATCCGTAGAATTCTAGTGTTGTCTTTCCTGATGATCACATCCTCCTGAGTAGTCCTACCCGGAGATCGGAATGGGGGACTATTTTACGTCCGTAATATTTTACTCGAGAGGATGCCATCATCATATATTCATACAGTAGAGCTGCATGTCCTCTGAGAAAGTGACTTTAGTTTCCCTTAGCTTTCAGCCGTTCACAGTAACTCCATGGCAAAGCAATGTTAGCTGATGTTACAAGGCCATCTCAGTCAATCATCCAGACTGTTGCCCCTGTAACTACTGAAAAGGCTGCTGCCCTTCTTCAGGAACCACATGTTTGTTTGCCTCTCCACAGATACCTCTCCGCTATGGTTGTTGCACCAACGGTACGGCTATTTGTATCGTTGAGGCACGCAAGCCACCCCACCTCGTTCCATGTCTGTAGTTCATGGGTTGATAATATATACGTATATAATCATGAGTTGACAATTATATACGTCTGGAACGCAGTACTGGAATGAACAGGAAAAAAAGTTGAGAAGTAGGAATGGCAGATGAGAATGTGTGAGATACGCAATAAATTTCAGTGGGTAATAGCAAATACTCTTTTTTAGAATAACAAGAGAATGAGATAAGGTTTGCAAAACGAAGAGGTTTTCAAAGACAGAGATTCCTAAGTCAGATGTATGGATTGTAAGCAGTACTGGGAGGAGAATACAGTTTAGCGATGATGAATAGTAGATTGAAATTTAGGAGAATCGTACGGAGTATGTGGGATTGTGAATAAAGTTCAATACAGATGGCGATAATCTGATAAGGAATAGCAGCCTAAGCAGCTCGGTTGAAGAATAGTGATAATCTGTGGCAAACTTAGCACGAGGAAAGTAACTGTTGGAAGCATAGGGAAACAAGAAATACTTCGATTGATCGTCGAAGAAAAAAAGTACAAAGAAGTTCAGGAAAGGCACAGAGGGCACTCCTGACTAAGACATGACGTCTAGTTGCAAACGCAGGTCTCAAACTGAACTTCTGAAAATGTACGTTTAGAACCCAGCGTTGTATGACAATGAATAATAGACTGTGGGAAAACAAGAAAAATCGGAGCTTTTGAAGTATTGTTGTACAAAAGAAACTTAAAAGTTAGAGGAGTAATATAATAGGGAATGAGGAAGATCTGCGACCACTGCGACCACTGCACACCATCCTGTCGAGCTGCACTCACGAGTTGCCCTGACCAAAGTAAAACCAGTGTGGTAGAAAATCAGGATAATATTCTGTGGTATTATAAGTAACTTTAGAGAGTGAAATCAGTTGGAATACATTCGAGGAATAGTTGAGAACATATGGTTCAAGTGCTACACTGAAATGAAGAGACTGACAAAAAAATTGTGGAAAATCGTATCGAAGACCGGTAACTATATTACCTTAATATCACAGAATACCACCTCGTCTCGTTTGGTCCGTGACTGAGGTATTCTCGGTGATAAAGTACACTCTGTTTTACTTTATTTTATTTATCTTTACAGTAATATGCTAGAGGTCAAAACTAGTGTTACATTTGTTCAAAAATGTTCAAATGTTTGTAAATCTTATGGGACTTAACTACGGGGTCATCAGTCCCTAAACTTACAAACTACTTATGAACTACTTACAAACTAGGACGGCACAAATATCCATGCCCGAGGGGGGATTCGAACCCCCGGCCGTAGTGGCCGTGCAGACCGTGACTGGAGCGCCTCAGTCTCCTCGGCCACCGCGGCCGGCGTTACATTTGTGCTACGATATGTAAATAATGAAAAGTTTATAATGGGTATCTTGCATAATCCAAATAGCGTGCTGTGTGCTTAAATACAAAACCGAATGTCATATACATATATGGCATATGGAATGATATAAAAGGAAATTTAATAGTGTGATTTCGAAATGTTGTTTAATCTGGCACCGGAATTAAGTTGTCGTTATTGTTATTTCCGAAAAGAACTGCTGAGTATTGCAAGACCTCTTCACCTTGTTACAAGGAAGGCGACAATATTCTACCTTCTCTCGTTAAAAACTGAAACTACTTTAAGTAGTAAGTAAACTGGTCTGCTGATTCACCATCCGTACTAGACCTTGATTCCTACGGATTCGGTTGGAAACGGTACAGTTGTCACACAAAATGGATGATGTTTTCTTCGCTATCGGTATTAATGAAAACAGCGACATTACTTTACCTGCAATAAAAGTTGCCCTGTGATTTCTGACGTCAATAACACCGAAAGTTCCGCCTGTGAACCTGACGCGAAGCACTTTCCGATACGTGAATCGCTGACCGGCAGAACTTGTCTGTAAACAAGGAAATTTCGTCCTCTGGCAGGTACGGAAGATAGAAAAGGAAAATCGAAAATGATTGTCAACTATAAACGTACAAAGTAAAACTCTAATAGAAATGGAATGCTGGTGTGCAGTACGTATCGGATTTGAAACATAAAGTCCTATAAACGTCGTGGAGATTATAAACGTGTTGAGTGAAAAGGCAGAAATGGCACCAATGCGTGAAGTAGAGAGTAGTGTGGTAAGCCAAAAAAACATTAAATTATCAGAAAATTGTTTTGTGTCTATGAGTGGTATAACTTTTAAAGAAGTTACTTCAGTCTTAACAAATCAGATTAAAATAATTTAGAATGTGTTTTCAAAATGAGCTCTAAGAATTCAGCAAAATCAATTTTTTCTATACACCATATTGCACAGTTTTCAAACTACCGTTTCATAACTTTCACAATAAAACAGATTTCTTTTTTAGAGAACAATCTCTTTTAATGAAGCGAGCACGGAGATCCAGTTGGCTTGGTAAATTGTTCCAAAATGTTTTACATAGCATGGTCATAATTTTCTGTAAATTACTTATGAAAGCAGGTCACACGACTAACATAATTTACTACTTCTTAAGTGAGCACGTTTACAAATATAATACAAATCATTACGTGAAAGGGAACACACAGAAATGGAACAAATGTTTATAAGCAATGAATATAAACTTCGTGCCGCAAATAATTAGAAACTCCTTGTCGCAACCACGCTTGATGTGTAAGCATGGTGCATATTCGCAATCATGAGGAAACAATACTCGACATTCAAAGATGTAAACCAATATGTAAAAAACTAGGAAGATAATAAAACTCTTAAATAATTACAGTACAGTAACACGCGATTGTCGCAGTACAGAGGATATAAAATGCAGAATGGCAATGGGAAGAAAAGCGTTTTCGTAAAATCGAAATTTGTTAATATCAAATATTAATTTAAGCACAAAGAAGTCTTTTCTGGGGGTATTTGTGTGGAGTGTTGCCTTGTATGGGAGTGAAACATGGACGACAAACAGCGTGGACAGGAAGAAAGTGTTACAGAAGAATGCTGAAAATTAGGTGGGCGGATCGGGTATCGAATGAGGTACTGAACAGAATTGGGGAGAAAAGGAATTTCTGCGATACATTGACTAAAAGAAGGGATCGATTGGTAGGACAAATTCTTAGACATTAAGGAATCGTGAATTTCGCATTGGAAGGAAGTGTGTGGGATAAAAATCTCAGAGCGAGACCAAGAGAAGAATACAGTAAGCAGATTCAAATGGATGTAGGGGCAGTTCTTATGAGGAGATTGAGAGGCTTGCTGATAGAGTAGGATGGTGAGCTGCATCAACAACAACAACAACAATGTCGTTCAATATCCTGATACAAATTGCCTCTCTCTTCATTTTCTCCTTCAGAAGATGTTATGATGGGTTTCAATATTCTAAATAACAACAGAGAAAGCAACAATGAATAAACGGGTCCTTCTACGCCTTCAAGTTATTTCCTTGGTACAGGCCCTCTATATATTCTTTCCACCTTTCAGCCTTCCCTTCTTTGCTTAGTACTGAAATTTGAGTTCTTGATATTCATGGAGCTGGTTTGCTCGTCTCCCAATGTCTGTTTTATTTTCCTTTAGGCGGTATCGATCTTTCTCATAGTTATACATTCTTCTATGTCCTTGCATTTCTCCTCAAGCTATTTTTGCTTAGCCAATCTGCATTTCCTGTCAACCTCATTTTCCAGACGTCTGTACTCTCTTTTGCCTGCTTCAATGACACATTTTTATATTTTCACCTTTTATCAATTAAGTTCAGTACTAAGTTATCCAAGGGTTTCTAGTAGGCCTTTTGCGTATATGATCCTATGCGGCCTTCACTATCTCTCAGAGCTACCTATTCTTCTTCTACTGTATTACTTTCCCCCGTTTCATACACTCCTTGCCTAATGCTCCTTCTAAACCTCGCAACTACCTCTAGTTGCTTCAAATTGTCCAGATTCCATTTCCTTGATTTCTACCTCTTTGCAGCTCTTAAGTTTTAATCTACAGTTCATAGCCAATGAGTTATGGCCAGAGTCAATATCTGCTCTGGATATGTCTTACAGTTTAAAACCAGCTTTATAAACATTTGCCTTACCATTATAAAGTGCATCTGGTACCTCCACCTACCAGTGTCTTTTGGTCTCTTACACGTACATAACCTCCTTTCATGATGTTCAAACCAGTGTTTGTGGTGATTAAATTGTGCTCTGCACAAAATTCTACCAGGCGATCACATCCTTCATTCCTTTTCTCTAGTCCATATTCACCTAATACTTTTCCTTCTCTTCCATTTCCTGCTACCGACTTCCAATTCTCCATTAGAAGTTTTCTTCTCCTTTAATGGTCAGAATAATATATTTTATCTCCTCATACATTTCTTAGATCTTGTCATCGTCGGCAGAGCTAGTTGGCATGTAAACTTGTACTACTGTGGTCGATGTTGGCTTTGTATCTAAGATAATGTATTCACTATGCTGTTCATAGTAAATTACCTACATTCATGTTTTCTTACTATCAGGCCTACTCACGCGTTACTACCAGCTGATCTGGTATTTATAAGCCTGTACTCACCTGACCAAAAATCCTGTTCGTCCTGCTTCCGAAGTTCACTAATCCTTACCATATCAAACTTCAACCTATCGATTCCCCTTTCACACCATTAACACCGTCTATACGGGAATGTTTAATTCCCTAACGGATGTCACATGAAATTAGCTAAGCTATTATTATGTTTAAGTATGTTTTCGTCGAGTGCCATAACCAGGTAGAGACTCTTTCACTTGAATCACTGGAGTACAAATTACTTTTGTCACCTTAACGTAAATATGCGTCGAGAGCATTACCAGTTATGGATAATTTAAAATTTTTAGAAAGTTGTCTTAGGTATCAATCTTACTGATCTAGAAAACTACTACTTCAACCTGTGGAAAAAACCAGAAGCACTAGCACACATCGACTCAAAAATATAGGAAAACCATACATGTGAAACATCTATACTTATGAAAAATGGCTATATGTATATATGGTCTCTTAGGACAAGAAGATGACTAGAGAAATTTTGATGAAATATTCAGAAAATATTAAAATTAGCACAGCGGGTGATCCTAAGAAGTTTGACAGCGATAGGATCAAGATATTTATTAACGTGTACGTGAAAGTTTGTCATTGTGAACGACAGAAGTGATCGAAGTGAGGAAAGACCTACCCGTTTGTTTCATGCGATTGTTCTGTAACTGCAATGCTGCCGCTTTGAGAGCTAGCGTCGCTTCAGTGACTTTGATTTTTTTGGTGCCGCTAGGGTTGACTCTACTGCCGTTCCAAATCCCAGACGTAAGGTTTTAAATATATATTACACTATGGTGTTTGTATAAAATATGGATTAAACATGTGGAGAAATGTATAAGCATCGAATTAATTTTGCTTAATCACATTACATAGAAAATAGCAACCAATAAATTAAATACAAACATAGATTTTTATAGATTTCTAAAATACGAGGCGCGTCCAGAAAGTAAGTTCCGTTTCAATTTATCTCCGCTGCAACTCTGCGATTGCAGTTCCGCACATGCGCTGTAGACGATGTGTATCAAGGAGAAGAACGTGCGCCATTTGGAGATCGCTGTGAGCTACGAACGATTTGTTGTGCTTGTTTAAAATGTCGGCGTTGATTGAAAATACCGCCGCCTGCGAAATCAGGTCGGTGATTCGGTTTCTGAATGCGAGGAAAGTGAAACCGAGTGAAATTTATCGGCAAATTTGCGTTGTCTACGGACCAAATGCGATGAGTGATTCGATGGTGAGTAGATGGGTCCGACAGTTCAATGGCGGGCGTAGTGATGTGCACGATGAAGAACGAAGTGGGCGTCCACCTTTGGTTACAGAAGAACTGGTTCACGCGATTGATGACAAGATCCAGGATAACCTTAGGTTTACAATTAGTGCTCTCGCTATGGACTTCCCCCAAATTTCACTGTTTCCAACTGGTTGAAGACACAGGTGGCAGATTTCTATGAAGAAGGTATACAAAACCTGGTGCCACGCTGTGACAAATGCCTGCAAATCAGATGTTTGTTAAGCTTAAGGGACTTAACTACGGGGTCATCAGTCCCTAAACTTACAAACTACTTATGAACTACCTACAATTAAGGACGGCACAAATATCCATGCCCGAGGGGGGATTCGAACCCCCGACCGTAGTGGCCGTGCAGACCGTGACTGAAGTGCCTCAGTCCCCTCGGCCACCGCGGCCGGCATGCCTGCAAAGTTTCGGCAGTTATGCAGAAAAGTAGTTTAAGAGTTGTAGAATTTTGTGCAATAAAATTTCTTCTGTATCTATGTACAATTTCATAGACGCGCCTCGTTTATGAAAATATACATGTGAAGCCTGGGGGCAGTGCAGGAGTGGCCTTTCTGCAGAGTGCGCGGCAGTTCCCCTTAGAAGGTTCGAATCCTCCCTGGGGCATAAGTGTATGTGTGTGTGTGTGTGTTTGTGTTGTACTTAGCATAAGTTAGTTTAAGTAGTAGAGACCGATGACCACTGCAGTTTGGTGTCTTAGCTTTACAAATATTTGAACATTTGAAGCGAGGGCGGTCGCTAGTACTCCGAGAAAAATACTAAAACGCTGTAAGAAGTATCAGGCGGTTTTAGATTAATAGCGAATGACATCGTCGACGATGATTTTGTGTCCTGTTGGAAGGCGTAGATACCTCCAGCATGAAGGAAACATCTAGTAACATATAAATATGGCTTGTCACGTGGGACTGCCGTTTATTTGCGGGATATTCTTCGCGCAGCACGGCCTGTAGTCTTGTGGACCAACGACATGAGTCTTGTTCCGACGCCTCGCCTTTAATAGGAACGAAAGTATTCCCAACACATGAAAAGCAATTTACTTACAGCTTCTAGACCAATCATCACTGCATGCGTGAAAACATGCATAAGTTATACAGAACTAAGTGGAGGTATAAAGGCCGCTATTTCTGTTGAGGTAAACCAACACGTTATATGCAGCAGGCTGAATCGCACAGGCAGCAGCTTGATAATTAGACCATTTATTTCATACACCAATCAGTTCAGGTCTCCACAGAAGATGGAAACTTCACGTGAACTCACAATTTAGGTCGATGTCGATGAACGCTACATTTTGTATCATAAAATCACAAACCAGTTGTCAATATAATAACACTTTAGTCGGCACGACATGTTTGGAGACCACATTGACCCACTGTCAAGTGCTAAAAACCAGGAATAAAATAAACCACATAAAAATACGTTATTTAAAAAAAAAAAAAACGGAAATAACGAACTGAAAATACACCAAAGACACCCACCTTAAAAACTAAATAACCTTTCTGCCAATGTGCAACGTCAAACTCTAAAACGTACGTAAGTTTCGTGCATATCCGCCATAAAAATTAATTTCGAATACACTAGTGAGGGAACATGTCAAATATATAAGGAACAGAGAACAGTAACGGCTATCAACGATGATGTTGTGAGGGGATCAAAGATAGTGTCTAGGTAAGGAGAGGTTTAAATAAACAGTGTAAATTAGAAGAACACGTTCCAATATAATGGTAAACAAACGGATGAGTCATTATTTCGAAAGGAGGACAATCTAAAATGGGACCAAAAATGCTCTTTAGACAATTCTGCCTTTTCATTCAGCGTGGTGTCACAACCCTCCTTAATAGCGCAAAATACTTTTTAAAACATCGTATTTGTATGTGTTTTATGTGTTTCCTGGTTTTTAGCACTTCGCAATGGGACAATATGGTCTCGAAACATGTCGTGTCAACTAAAGTGTCATCAAATTGATAACTGGTGCGTGATTTTATGATACAAATTGTCAAACAGTTGACCGTTGGCGGCAATTCGGAATGATGAACGTTACAGTTTGTTGGCGCAGACAAGAATGTCAAACAAATAATACATGAGACTGAACACGTCAGGCCACAGATCACAATAGACTGAAAACGAAGAGACCACACTCTCAGTTGAAGTGGGTGTTTTGAAGTATTGTGGACGTATTTTGTCTGGAACTATTTTTCCCTATATTTTCTGAGACCATTCACTAAACTATACCGTTCCCTTTTATATTTTGATATATATATATATATATATATATATATATATATATATATATATATATATATATATATATATATATATATTGCTATCATATGTCTATGTTTTGAAATAAATGATAAATCATTGTCATGTCGTGTCATGACAAAAAGGCTTTATTTAACATTTTGTTGTGGTTGAAATCAATGAAGGAAAAAAAAATATTTCTAGATGATTGGTACATGGAGTTAGTTCCCACAACCACTCGAAATATATGGAAAGCTCCCCTATGACACTAGAACAGATATACGCCTACTACTAGCAGTAAAATGAAAAATAAAACTAACGAAAATGATAATAGTGTAAGCAGTTCAATATCAACTTCAGGAGAAACAAAATCAGTATTCATTTTGAAAAATGTTTAGTGTTAAGGATTGAAACTAGAAGACGCCGTAAATAACAAGCTAATATCATGCTGTGCAAGATTGTAAGAGCACAGTGAGTCTGAGTGGAGAAGGAAAATCGACTTGAAAAGCGAAGTACGTGTCGGATGTGGTGAGGAAATGCACTGAGTGGTCCAGAAAATGTATCCACTGTTTAAAGGTCCATAACTTGCAAACTAATTGACGGAGTTGTCTCATCTTTGGTAGTGTAATAGTTTCTAGTTCCAGTAATTGTCACACACGCGTTAAAATGCGTTGTTTCGTTTTGTCAGATGACAGTCACCGGATAGTCAGTGTTTTGTTCTTAGTTGCACCTAGTTACTCGAGTAAACATGGCTGGCGCAAGGCTTACATTCGATGAAAGGGAGTGCCGCGGTGGAGTAGCCGAGCGGTTTAAAGCACCTCGCTGCGGAGCGCGCGGTTGCTCGCCGTGGAGGTTCGAGTCCTCCCTGGGGCATGGGTGTGTGTGTTTGTCCGTAGGTTAGTTTACCTAGGTTTAAGCAGTTTGTAAGTTACGGACTGATGACCACGCAGTTTGGTCCGATAGATTTACAGACATTTGAACATTTGATGAAAGGGAGTCAGTACGAAAACATCGATGAGATTCAACGGTTATGGCAAAATGATTATCAAACAGATTCACCGACACTTTAAACCATTCGTCACATTCGAGACAAATTTGAAGCCGAAGACTGTGTTAAAGATGTACACAAACAACGATCTGGACGACCTGTAACAGTAACAAGTCCAGCTAACTCTCGTCGTATGTTACAATAATTCACCCGCTTACAACAGAAGTCTGTTAGAGAGTGTGCCCATGAAACTTGAGTGAGTCGCTAAGTTTTCGGCGAATTTTGAAGACAGCAAAGTGGAAGTGCTACATCCCACGATTGCTACACGCAGTGAACGAGAACGACCCAGATCGTAGAATGGAGTACTGTGAGTGGTTTACTAACATGGTGCGCAACGATGAAGAGTTTGCAGAGATGATTGTGTGGTCTGATGAGGCACAGTTCAAACTCAGTAGTACAATTGCATCTACTGGACTGCCGAAAATCTGAACGTCCTTTTAGACAAAGCCGTGAATTTGCCAGGTGTAAATTTGTGGTGTGGGTGTCTCGCAGGGGTTTGATCGGGCCATTCTTCTGTGACGGTACAGTTACTGGTGAGGCTTCAGACATCCATTTTACCTGCCATCCGAGACATGTATGGAGACGGAAGATTTTTCTTTCAACTAGATTGTGGCCCAGCCCACTACCAAAATCTACCAGGAAGATGGATAGGCCGTAGAGGTACTGTGGAATATCCACCACGTTCCCCAGACTTAACTCCTCTGGACTTGCACCTTTAGGGAGCACTAAAGGACGTCGTTTATCGACAAATGCCACGCACATTCGATGAACTTCGAGACTCCATCCACGTGCAGATATCCAATTGAACACAACACTGTCAGTTCGTGCAGCAGTTCGGCGGCATCGTTTGTGTGTGGATGTTAATGGTAACCATGTCGAACACCTACAGTGATGTCTTTAAGTTGTACATCAAGCTACTCTTTCACCAAAAATGAGACAACTCCGTTAATTAGCTTGCACGTTATGCACCTTTAAACAGCGAATACAGTATTTTGGACCCCTCTGTACAATGTCTGCTCGTTTTCAAGTGAAAAGGTGAGTCATAGTAAGTATAGCACAAAGAAATGAATTTCCATATTTCAAGGAGTACTGGTCTTAAGACATTCATGCAAGGTTTCAGTTGAGTTATACTCATTTTCCAACATCTGACCTACAGCTTCTTCAGATGTCCCAGACAGTTCAGTCGGTTTCTAGGCAATGAGTACACGTTGCCTCTAGTTACCCTGGAAGACAAGGTCAGGGCGCGAAATTAAGCACACCAGAAAGAATCGTCGCGAAACACGACTGAAAAGCATTCAAGTCTGAAGTCATTAATATTTCATGGTATCTGAAGGGCTCAACAACTTTTTCATTGTTCGCTTTCCAATCTAGCCACACAGAGAAAAAAACGAAGAAGGTTTAGTATCTTGATATAAGGAGCTCTTCATCTATTATTTTCTCGCAGCAGTTTACTTGTAGAATAAAGCGATAGAATATTGCATCGACTATTACGCAGGTGTTACCGCAGACAGGAGTGTGATGTTCATGTTCGTTTTATGCTAATCCTTCTCCTCGACCATTGGATTTGATCTTTCCTTATCTAGTTCTTTACGAGGTACGTATCGAAGAACCATATAACTTTTACGTCCGTCATACACCTCGCAGCTTGTTAGGAGTTTCACAACTCAGTGGAGCGCAGTCCCGAAAGATGGCACTGAAGCACAGAAAGCAATCTCTGAATGTCAATATTGAGGTAGTTGTGGAGAACATGACGTTAGACATCGCCTCATCTCCACAAAAATGCGCTTTTTCTCATTGTAGAGTTTTCGGCATATATCATTAACCACTGTCGATTTTAGTCCATTTCTTTTGTCTTCGATGTCTTTTACTTAACTATGAACACCGAATATCCTTACAATGAATGTTCACAAAATATGGTATCATTAAAAAAAGAAAATCTCTTTTTGGACACCGCTTTTCCTGTATCGTGGGTGCATTTTTCAAAACTACCAGAAAACTGTACAGGCACTCAATGAGTGAACTACTAGCTGCGTGCATCTTCATGTTTTCGCGGCGCAATGACTGTTCAAAGAAGTTTCGGGCGTGCAGCCGCATAAAGTTTTCTTCTTCTAATATTTCGGCTGAGAAACGTTCAGCCATCTTCAGAGACGAGTCGAAGACTGACGCTCCAGCACACGCTTCGTGCTTATAAACGCGCGGGCCGCGCTACTGCGCATGCGGCCACAGATACAAGGCGCCAAAGACGTTACTCGGCGGCAAGGAAGTACACGTATATGTAAATTATGTCTGTGGCTGCATGGTCGATTACTGCGGAGATATCGATGTATTATTATCTGTGCTGTGGTGGCGTCTTTGTAAATTTATTAAAGAAAGTGCCGGATTCCATGATTTATCTAAAGTGAATCCACTGTCCCTGTTAATCAAATTCGTCCCCAAACGAATTTCTATTGCTTCTTTCACTACTGAGTCCCAGAAAGATGAAGTGGAAGCTAACATTTTGACGTTTTCGTATGTCATGGAGTGACCAGTATCAATACAGTGCTCTGCCACTGCCGATTTATTTGGTTGTAAAAGACGGGTATATCTCTGGTGTTCTGTGCATCTTTCCTGCACTGTACGTGTCGTCTGTCCTATGTACGAAAGGCCACATTCTCATGGGATCTTGTAAACTCCGGCCTTCCGGAGCTCCAAATCATCCTTGTTAGAACCCAAAAGTGTTTCTGTCTTTGGTGGGGGTCGAAAAATTACTTTAACATCGTGTTTGTTGATAATCCGTCCGATTTTCGACGACAGGCTCCCAACATATGGCAGAAAAGCCATAGATTTAAAACTTTTTGCATCATCTTCCATATTCTTTGCACTTATCGTTGGCTTTGTACGTAGTGCCTTATGTATCTGTTGTGGAGAGTACCCGTTTGCTTCAAAGACTCTCTTCAGATGTAGAAGCTCGTCCTGCAGACTGCTCTCATCAGCAATGACGTGTGCTCTATGGACCAGTGTTCTAAGAACACTCATCCTCTGGGATGGATGATGACAGATATTTGCATGTAAGTATAAATCAGTATGCGTAGGTTTTCTATATACTGAATGTCCTAAGGTGCCATCGTCTTTACGTCTTACCATCACATCCTGAAATGGAAGGCATCCATCTTTTTCGACTTCCATTGTAAACTGGATTTGGTTATTGATGGAATTCAGGTGGTTTAAAAATTCTTGTAAATTATCTTCGCCGTGAGGTCACACAACAAATGTGTCATCAACATACCTCCAGAACACTGTGGGCTTCAATTTGGCAGATTCCAGCATCTTTTCCTCGAAGTCCTCCATAAACATATTGGCCACCAAAGGGGACAAGGGACTTCCCATGGCGACACCGTCAGTTTGTTCAAAGAACTCGTTATTGAATAAAAAATATGTCGAGGTCATGACATGTTTAAACAAAGCTGAAATCTCTTTGTCAAAGTTCTTGCCAATAAGAGATAATGAATCTGAAAGAGGAACCTTGGTAAATAAGGACACTACATCAAAACTGACTAACAAGTCAGAGCTGTCCAATTTCAAAGATTTTAGTTTGGCAATGAAGTCAGCGGAGTTACGTATGTGATGAGCACATTTTCCCACCAATTGCCTTAATAACGACGCTAAATGTTTGGCACAATCATAGTTAGGCGAGACAATGTTGCTTACTATAGGACGCAATGGGACATCCTTTTTGTGGATCTTTGGAAGTTCGTAGAGTCTTGGAGGAACCGCACCACTTGGTTTTAATCTTCTCACAACTTCTGGAGGCAAGGTGGAGGCGTTCAGAGGCGTTCCTTACTACCTTATTTGTGGGGTCTTTAGTAAGCTTTCGGTATGTGCTGTCAGTCAGTAAACTATACATTTTATCATGGTAGTCTTCACGAGTCATCAAAACAGTTGCATTTCCTTTGTCAGCTGATATCCTGGCGAAGTTTACGTAGTTCATCCCTCTCTGCCACAGAAATATTACTTCTTTGAGGGCGAGCCTTCATTACAGCACGGCAGGTTTCACGTCTTATTTCATCTGCTGAATCCGTGGAGAGTGGTCGAACAGCTTCTTCAATGGCACTGATAAACGAAGGTATTGGTAAAACCTTTGGCGTGGGTGCGAAGTTCAGTCCTTTACCTAAGACCTTTATCGTCTGCACCTGAAGATAGCTGTGGATTTACCCTGTCATTCATGGTACTGTATTGATGGTATAACGTGGGCTAAAGCAGATTGGATTCACGAGGTGTCTACATCAAGACAGACTGCAAAGTTTGACCGGCTTGAGACCCCTTCGCAACAAGATACTGTTATTCGACGCTCCGTTGTTAATATGACGGGTAGAGATTTGGACGATGCTACGATGTTGGTCTTAGGTAAAGGACTGAACTTTGCACCCACGCCAAAGGTTTTACCAATGAGGTTCCCAAAGTTACGCGAGTAAACGGAGAGGCGGGCCGCTGGACCACCACTGTTAAGCACGGGAATCAAAAAAGTGTTTTGCTGGCCTGTGAAGCCGACTGCGCCCGACGGAGGGTTAATGAGACACCTTGAAGCTCCTATGTCTGCTCGTAACTGAATTGATGAACAGAAATCGATACACCGTGCACTGGTTTTTCACATGAGCTACCACGTGCAACGCCGTCCCCTCTCGCCCCTTCAGCCCAGAGATAATTACTGTCAAGTTACTGCGCCACCGCTGTTGCGAATACTTCGAAATCGCCGATGACGTCACAGTATTAGTAATTAATTACCTTTGTCCGGTCATATTTTCAGAGAAGCGAAGATGGTGGAGCGATATACGTGTTCGCTTTCCATTTCATTAACTGCTAACCTTTGACGCAACCTATGCTACGGGGACTAGCTGTACACGCAACACAGTGCAATGAAGCTGGGGATTTTTTTACCGTATTTATCACGGGAAAATATATTTCTCAATGACGATGATGAAGTACTCTTATCTCCTGTGGTATCCACTTTAGAGCCCACCATTTGCTTCGAATTATCCTGCATATTTTCAAACAATAACATTTGGAAGTTTGCATATTAAAACAAAAACAAAAACCAAGAGAGCATATTGAAAATATACAGAAATTCTGAAGCTAGAATGCGCTTTAGAGGGAGTGTGTTACGAGGAATAGGAACAGCTTAACAGCTTTCCAAGTAAACCACAGACTATATTGTATACATTATTAACGTGACTCAATTTATCGCTTCTATTTTGTTGTTTATGTGCTACAACGTCAGCATTAGACACGACATTTCAATTGAACTGTATTTTCTTTGCTCGAAATTCTATCTGCGGTGTCTCCAGAGTAATAAGCTCACATTATTAAAAAATAACTGAATTTTACTGGTACGCAGATTCTTAGTTCCTTTCCGGATCTTGTGTTTACCTTCAATAACGGAAGTAGAAATTCCTAGCTATTGCTAATGAACTAATGAAAAGTTAGGAATTTATTAGAATTCTACGGTAGCAGCAGCAGATTAACAGAAAGTTGGTCTTTCAGAATGATACGCAAAATAGCGACGCAAATTAGAAACGTTATTCCGCTACAGCGAAATTGTTACTTCCACTGCTGTGAGCACGCTCAACCTCGTAATTGCACCATTTCTACCGCCAGATGGCTTTCCTGATAAACCTGTACGTTTCTTGGCGTTTTATTGTTTGATAATGTCTTTAGATATGAAAACGTCCACTTCGTTTAACCATTCTTAACGGCACCAAACACACACGATTTTGTTTGGGTGCAAATCTATGGCAAAGCCCCATTCGGAATTTTTAAGTTTCATTGGCCACCTTATGTAACTCATATGAAAACTGATTCTTTATACACGGAAGAGCCATTGGAGGCGGGTCATATGTATTCACTGGTTCAGTGAACCCCCGAGAAAAAGCTACTCTTGAAAAAAGTAACTTACTGAATAAAATAAGTTTTTTTTAATCATAATTCTTCGTTTAGTTCTTCTATCCGATCATTTTACATGAACATTAAAAGTATTTTTATGACATGAGAAACGTTTTACGTCACGGAGACGGCACCTGTACCAGTCATACCGCGGCCGCAGCGTTGCAATGCGATCACGTAGTTCTTACTTCTTTTGGTAAATATGACACTAGTTTTCAGTTACAGAGAGTTCTTTCCCATTGGAAAATGACTTTAAGATCCATGGCTCCAAGCTGGTATGGTGTAGTTTTAAGACACGTCCGTTAGCAGTTGTCGACAGGCAACGCCACCTGAATTAACAATGCCTGTGTGCTGCCTGCCAAGGTTAGTCATAACAACAGCAAACGATTAGTGTAATGTAGCGTCATGCTGAGTTTGGGAGTACATGCATCTTGCACAGTGCCGGCCGCGGTGGCCAAGCGGTCTGCGGCGCGTCAGTCACGGTCTGCATGGCCGCTGCGGTCGTGGTTTCGAATCCTTCCTCTGGCATGGATATTTGTGCCGTCCTTAGTATTAGCTAGTTCATAAGTAGTTTGTAAGTTTAGGAACTAATGACCCCGTAGTTAAGTCCCATAATCTCTACAAACGGATGAGGTTCAAATTCTCTTCTGAACACCATGGAGGCAGCATATGGGAGCTTTCGTGGCAGGGAGGGGCGAAGGGAAACGCAGCTTTTATCATTGGGGTTGGAGCTGGTAGAGACGCCCGCTCCTGGCTATTCGAGTTCTGGCGGTTACACACGAATGATCCCGAAGCAAGACAATGGAGCTATTGCGCAACTCGCCTTGCGCATGCGCAAATCCTACAAGAAGGCAACATTCGCCCTTCATATTTGTTTTTGGCGCTTTGAAGATTCATCAAAAACACGTCATATTTGGTAAAATATTTGATAACTATAAATTAAAGACGCATCAATTGTAAAAGTCTTCAGAAGACCCGATCATGAATAATAATGAAGTCACTACTCTAGCTAGAATATCTGTGTGGTTCACGGCATCTCGGCGCAGTCGAAGGTAGTGGGTTACTTTTGTATTTTTACTTGACACATGTCTTTGGAAGTTTTAGCAAATGTGTCGCGATTTTGAGATTAAATGCCATTTGTACTCTTCCTTGTGACAAATATTTAACTGTTTCAAAAGATGTGAGGGAGAGCAGTCACTGCGCATGCGTATTTTTAGATGGGGGTACTGCTTATGGCGTCACGTGACCACACGAAGTTAGCTTTACCTTTCGTCGTAACAGAATCAATTTGTTACAGTCACGTAATAGAGTAAACAGGTCAAAATTACTAAAAATTTCCGGCCTATTATGCCGTGGTCTTATAGATTTATTATGGAAATCGAACGTTTCGCTCCCGACTGCGGAGGACATTTTCAAGGGGGATTTTTGGCACTTTTGAATGGCCGATGCATACCCTGGCTCGTTACTGACGGAGCGTTGGGTTTCCATAATAAATCCATAAGAGCACGGCATAATAGCCCGGAAATGAATAATAATTTTGACCTTTCCTTTTTTTATGCTTGAGGGACTTAACTGTGGGGTCATATGACCCTAAACGTACAAACTACTTATGAACTAACTTATTCTAAAGACGGTACAAACATCCATGCCCGAGGGGGGATTGCCCCGGCGGGGATCGGCCTCGCGCATCGTAGCATAGCGCCTCAATGCGCTCGGGCTCTCCGCCGTCGCTTAAACAGTATCTTACCGTGTTTTATAGCTCATGTGTACATTCATATGTCTTGGTATTTATTATTAAAGAAAAATTAACAACGTTCCGTTTCCCCTTGAGTTGAAGTAAGCGCAAACAAGCCGATGTGAGGCATTCTGCAAATCTTTTAACGAAACCGGGCCGCTCCCCCTCCCCCCGGCACAAGTCGCAGAGGTGCGCCGAATTGTATCTGGGCGCCGAGCCGAAACATTGACGTGCCGATAGGGGGAGGGGTGACGGCGCCCCTATCAAGATGCGGCATTCAAAGGAGTTAAAAGCTGTCTGCTGATATATTTTGAATTGGTAAAGCTGTCTCTCATATATTGAAATAAATAGACTGCTGAATTAATTGCAAACTAAAGAGAAAGTTAGGTAGGATGGCCACAAGAATGGATTTGGTACAAACACTGTCACAAATTCTTGTCATTAATAAATTCTTTAAAAACAATTTATCAAAGCCCTATTAATAACATCTGTCATTTCAGAAGAAATATTCTTACAATGGCTTAAGTGAATCAAATATTTTCTTTAAACAGTTACGGTATGCAGCGTACATGTGATTGATAGACTGAGATAAATCTCACAGCGAGAAACAATTCTGCTGTATCAGAAAACTTAATTTCGGTCACCTGTGAGAATCTATTCTGCTCTACAAAATATAATGACATGCGCTTTCACATAATGAAAACTTTCATGTAAGGCAGTATTGATTATTTCAGACAACAATCACAATCAGTAATATTCATTTATCATTTTGTGCTGAATCAAGAAAATGATTACAAAATAATTAATCAACATGATTTATCCTGTATTCAATATTTCTTTGGAGATAAATTGAAAGAAACGGATTACGCAAAAAAAAAAAAAAAATGTTCAAGTGTTTGTATAGCTTATGGGACTTAACTTCGGGGTCATCAGTCCCTAAAATTACAAATAACTAATGAACTAGCTAATACTAATGACGGCACAAATATCCACGTCCGAGGGGAGATTCGAACCCCCGACCATAGTGGCTGTGCAGACCGTGACTGGCGCGCCGCGGACAGCTCGGCCAGGGATTAGGCAACTAATACTTGAATGATAAAATACTGAAAATAAAATTAAGATTTATTTTTACGCACGAGCAGCTATGTACATTACCTTAGTTTTCAGAGTATTATACAAAATAACAGTAACAAGAAGTAGTCTGGTCGGAGGCACATTTTCTAAGTCCGATTTCTCCTCACAGGCATTTCACACAGCAGCTGCCACTACTAAACTCTACCAACACTACCGTACAACTGATCTCTCCCAACACGGAGAGCCTACGGACTAAATCCTTTGACAAAGTCACACTACATCCTGAGAAGGTTGCTATCTTACAGATCACAGGTAACAAAGCTCAGTCAAACTTACACTCAAGTTCCAATATACGTGTTTCATGACTACACTAATACCAAAATACGTGTTTCAAAGTGAACTCCCAGTCATTTAAAGCACCATCCGCCACTGGGAAAAGCAAAATCAACTGGTATTATGCCTAAGCAAATACACGATTTGACTGAGTTTGAAGTGGTGTTATGGTCGGCACACGAGAGATGATATACAGCGTCTCAGAGATTACGTTGAGATTTTCCTATACGACCAATTGACGAGTGCACGGTGAATGTCGGGAATCCGGTTAAACATCAGTCCTCCGGCATCGCCGTGGCCGGAAAAAGATTCTGAAAGAATGTGACCAATTCTGCTCCAGCATATTGCTGCTAATTTGAAAATGGGCCATTAACAAATGTCAGACTCCGAACTATTGAAAGCAACATTAGCGATATGGGCTTTCGAAGCAAAGGCCAAGTCTTGCATCCTTGCTGACTGCACGACAGAAAGCTTTAAATTACACATGGGCTTGCGACGCAGACATTGGCCTATTGATGAACGTGCGAACTTCCTATCGGTTCTCACCAATAAGACGTGGGCAATACATAACTCGGGTAGTAAATGTTTATGGCTCGTTGTCTCTGTACATAGGGGTGAGTTATGTATGTCAGCTTGTATGCCCCACACAGCTACCCAAATCTGTTTAAACAAGATCAATAATTAATCTGTAGTTTACCCAGTCCATCAATCTGCATATGATGACGTGAAAATATATCTAAACAAACATAAATTAAACTTCTGAATAACCAACAAAATGGAATCTAATATAAAGAAGAGATTCACTTACGAAGTAATTCTTTATAAATAAGAGTTTATTTCGTTTTCTGGACATGATAATGCAGAGGTGGTCCTATTTCATATATCGCTAAATAACTGAATATTTCCCCAATTATTGTTCTTGAGAGGCACTATAAGTATCACACGCACTCGATAGTAAAAGTTCCATATTATCACTCGTACGTTAGAGTAGTCCCTCTGACTTGGCAGCTCCAAGTTAATAGACGATAAAGTATTTGTAATAAAACATAGTTTGACATCACACGAGTACACGATTGCTCAATTATCACAGTTCCACCGCCCTACTACCGTGCATAGTTTATCACTTTTCAAACAGAGACTAAGTTATGCAGTTACAAGTTCGTAATGCGGCTTCAGACCGCCCACCGTCACCACCTTTCACCACCACGTCCAAGTTACAAGTCCCTCCCCAAGCGTTCGAAAAACGTGCTCATTCTACTCCCAAAATTGTATCCTTCCGCGCATCTTAACGCCTCATCTTTAAAATACAATTTCCCTTCCAAAATATTACACAAGTGAATATCACAGAATTAAATGCTTTGACCACCTCCCTACAAATGTTATTTACATTTAACAAAAGAATAGAGAGTTAACGATACAAATAAAAGGTTGAGACTGAAGCTCTTAGCTCAGATAGCCCTTAAGCGTGGCGTCTCACTGTTCAAATATATTGCCACCGTCGAAATATAGTTACACAATTAATATTTAATTTATTATGGCTTTCTATACAAATATATTCAGTTCTTGTCCACACATACTTATAACTGTTTATATAAATAAATTATCTGCTGCATATCTACTATTTTAGTTGGCCATGAAATATTTAAGTGGCAGTCTACAAACATAAAAGATAACATTACTAAGAATAATATTAAATATAATAAATACATATATAAATGTAATGCCGTTTGCTGGGTTCAAGTTTTGTGTTTCTGTGATGGAATCTATGTTCTGATACAAGAATATTACTACCTCAACGAAAAAGCAGAACCAGAGAGTGAAACAAAGTTTATTGAAAGAAAACGGAAATACCGTGGTACGTCTTTGAATATAGGTAGCTTGGTGCAATGCTGCTTCGTAAACCGTTAGTGATAGACATTACGTATGAATAATTGTAAATATAAGTCGTATAATATTATTATTACAGTACTGAAATTTGTCGGCTTTATATCTGTAAGAGATATTGAAATTGTAATTACGGCGTTTGATTCTCCCAAGTCTCTTGAATTTATTCATCTAATTATATTTGCCATATGATCATTTCCTGATTTTATATGGGTCTTTAGAATAATGTGTGTGGCTATATTGTACTTCAGTTGCATTCTGGGTTAGCCGCCCTCGCTCATTCAAGAGCGTTGCCTCCGGTTTCCGACCACATTAGTAAAAACCTGACTATCTGCTGTATCCCATTGACTAGGTACAAACTGGTTGCCGACCGACTGGGGTACCTAACACCCTGGCAAAACCAAAAAAAAAAAAAAAAATGTTCAAATGTTTGTTAAGCTTATGGGACTTAGCTACGGGGGTCATCAGTCCCTAAACTTACAAACTACTTATGAACTACTTACGAACTAGGACGGCACAAATATCCATGCCCGAGGGGGGATTCGAACCCCCAATCGTAGTGGCCGTGCAGACCGTGACTGGAGCGCCTCAGTCCCCTCGGCCACCGCGGCCGGCCTGGCAAAACCTGCCTTTCACATGGAAACAATCAACTTCCCCCTGTATCTGTAATAACATAACCGGAAACATGTTGCGTGGTCCGATAAGTTTCATTTCCAATTGTATCGAGTGGATGGACATGTACTGGTATGAAGAGAACCTCATGAATCCATGGACCCTCCATGTCGACAGAAGAGAGTTCTTTTGGAGGCTCAATAATGTTTTGGGTCGTGTGCAGTTGGAAACATATTTGATCCCTAATACGTCTAGATGTGAATCTGACAAGTGATACGTCCGTACACATCTTGGCTGATTACCTGCAGCATTTTACCTTCATTCTGCATTCAGACAGACTAGGGCAGTTCAGTAACATATTTTGCAAACATTTTGTTTCACTTTGTGGGATTAACAGAATTCTTATATATATACAAAATACAGTCTAGAGTGCAATGAATTATTTATTTAGTCAACTAGTTTCGGTCCTTATTTTGAACCATCTTCACAATTATAACTCCATTGATGGCGTGTAGCTGGACAGGTGCTTTGGAGCAGCAACAAGACATGAATGGAGTTATAATCGTGAAGATGGTTCAAAATAAGGACCGAAACTAGTTGACTAAAGAAACACTTCATTGCACTCTAGACTGTTTATATATATATATAGGGCAATTCCACTAGGATAATTCGACATCCCATGCGTCCAGAATCGCTACAGAGTATAATTCGACATTCCATGCGTTTAGAATCGCTACAGAGTGTCTGCAAGAACTTTCTTCCGAGTTTAAACCTCTCTTCTTTCCACCAAACTCTTCAGACATGAACGTTATTTGGCATATCTGAGTTGCCGTGCAACGTGCTGTTCAGAAGAGTCTCCACGCTCTCGCACTCTTACTGATTTATGATCAGCCCATTTCCCTCCAGGTCTACTTCAGACATTAGTGGAGTCCACACCACGTCTTGTTGGGGCAGTTCTGCGTGCTCGCCGCAGCCCTACACGGTATTAGGCAGATGTACCTGTTTCTTAGGATATTCATTGTATAATGACGATACTTGTTAAGTATCGACTTGCATCGACTTGTTGAGTATCGACATATATCATTGTCTGTACTTTACAAAATTATATCATGGTATGCCACATAGTTCCGGAGAATGTCCTGCCGATAGGAAGAGCGCTCACTGGTGGAACGAAAGTAGCATATTACAACAGTACTACACAGTTTAATCTATACTGCCCTGTCGCGAAGCCACCAATAAGACTTTTCGCTGCCTGCCAAGAGTATTCATAACAACAAACTGTTAGATTTATGTAGCGTCTTTTTGAGTACGGGCATGTTGCACATTGTGTTTCACAACGTTTTTCGTATTATTTGGCACAGTCATGTTTAATGTATTTATCAGATTCTCAATTAAAATCTGTGCCGGTAGTGGACAGAATGCCTAACATGAATCTTCAAATTCAAAGATCGGTGAGATCTACCAGTTCCTAAAATACCAGCACTCACTGTACATTTACTCCCATACTAAGCATGACGCTACACTACATTAGTCGTTTGCTAGGGAGGCAGGAAGCACACAGGCCTTATTAATTCAGATGTCTTTGTCTGTTGACACATGCTAACGAACGTGTCTTAAAACAACACCATATCAGCTTGGAGCCACGGATTTGAAAGTCATGTTAGAAAGGTCAAGAACGCTCTGTAACTGAAGACTAGTGTAATAATTACCAAAAGAAGTAAAAAGCACGTGATCTGCAAATTCAACAAACACAGAAGTTGAAAAATTTGAATGTGTTTTAGGAGATAGCCCGTACGCGATATTCCACTTCGGAAATAGTTAAGGAATTTAAAAATTCAAGGTCCACAATGTCTAAGAATGTAACCAGCATACTAAATGTCAGCCATTACCTCTCAAAGAGGTGCCGAAAGGCTTGAACCTAGTGATCGACAACGTCAATGATTGCATAAGGTTTCCAGTGCTAGTAGACAGCACCTACATCTACATGGGATACTCTGCAAAGCACATTCAAGTGTCTCGCAGAGGGTTCATCGAACCACCTTTATACTATTCATCTCCCATTCCACTCCCCCCGTTAGAGCTCTGATTTCCCTTATTTTATTCTGATAATCATTTCTACCTATGTAGGTGGGAGTCAACAATATATTTTAGCATTCGGAGGAGAATGAAGTTTCGTAAGTAGACCACGCCGCAGCCATAAGCGCCGTTGTTGAAATAACCGTAAGACTCAATGTGGGACGTACAATGAACGCATCAGTTTGGACAGGTATAAGCCGTCTGTGTTGGTTTTGCACGTTGTCACGGAAATTTTGAATTTTGAAGAAGACTTTTATTTATTTATTTACCTAATTTTTTAACAAGTGTGAAAATTTATTTCGGCATGCAAAATAGCTATATAAAATCTCCCAAAAATTACTATTTAAAACTGAATGCATATAGATTTGGAATAGAAATAAGATGAAGACGTGCAGCATTATACCTGACGAAACTAAGCTAAACTCCGTCACACAAAGGCATCGTGGTCGCAACTGGTACCGACCGACAGCCGTGTAATCCTCCGTCTGCAGGTGACACTGGATCCGTTACGGAGGGGTGGTAGTGGGGGGAGGTCGGGATCATCGCCCCGCACTCCTGAACGTTGTGTCGGTTTTCCAGACCGGAGCGGCTGCTTCTCAGGTGTTCAATAGGCCTCACAAGGGCTGAGTGCGCCCTGAATGCCAACAGCGTTCGGCAAACACAGCCAAGTGCTAGCCAAGCCCGAAAGTGCTTAACTTCGGTGATCTAACGGGAACCGGCGTATCCCCTGCGGCATAACATTATATCTGACGAGGGGAGGCACTATTGTTCATTACCGTGTGAAGATACGACCTGGAAAGTTCCCTATTATATTAGCTCCCTGTTTGTAATGAAATTGCGTATGTCAATGTTATGTAGAGAGTCGGCTTAATGGATAACAGTGTCAGAAGAATGCTTTGCATTGTTTCGCGTTGCAATGAAAACTGGAACGAAAAAAAATGTTCAAATGTTTGTCTATGGGAAACCTGTTACACTACAACGTTACACAGAGGCAAGTGCTAAGAGTGAAAAATGGCGCGAAAACTTATGTTGATCGGAATTGTACCTATATCGAATTTGTACCACCTTACCCTATGACATTTAGATGCAGGTTCTATGCCGAAAATTGAAATTCAAAATGTTCAAATGATCAAATTGCGTGGTCAGCAGTTCGTAACTTACAAACTACTTAAACCTAGGTAAACTAACCTACGGACAAACACACACACCCATGCCCCAGGGAGGACTCGAACCACCACGGCGAGCAACTGCGCGCTCCGCAGCGAAGTGTAAATTGAAATTACTCACACATAAGAAGAAATCTGCAACGAATGTTCTGTATATAAGATTTGCCTCAGCGATGACATATGAGACATAAGATCACTGAAATAAGATTCAGCTTATAGAATGAAGTATTTTACGTGAAATGAGAAGAAAATATAGGTTCCTATTTACAGAATTGCGTCAGCAGACAAACGTTGATATATATATCAGACAACATGGAGGCGTAATTGTAGAGGTGCAAATACAAAATAAAATACGCGTCCTAAGAGAACGACGACCAGACACAGATAAGTTACTAGCACACTTTTCTAGACAGACGAAAACTGGAAACGTTGTTTATCCTTTTTCACAGAGATATGGGGGAGTAGATATCGCGGTCACAGATATTATTGCTGTGTTATAATTAATGTTTATGTATGTGATTGGTACATAAGACACGCTACATAGTGAAGCGCAGTTTGATTTTTAACTACGGCTGCAGACAACAGAGTGCCTCATGGATTCGTGGTCGTTACACAGCGAGAAAACCGTGTCTGGGCCCGATGAGTCAAGATTTCAGTTAGTAACAGATGACCCGTAGCGTTACGTAAACCGCACGAAGCCATGGACGCAGTTTGTCAACAACCTACTGTGGTACCCCGTGGTGGTTCCGTAATGGTGAGGATATTATTTACTAGGTCCTCTGTTCCGACATTATGTCAGCTACTTCAAGGCTATTTGCAACCATTAGTGGACTTCGCGTTTCCAAACAACTTGTGAATTTTCGTAGATGACAGTGCTCCATGTCAATACGCTACAATTGTTTGCGGTTAGTTTCAAGAACATTCTGGACTGTACCAGCGAATGCTTTGGCCATCCAAATCGTCTGACTTGAATCTCATCGACCAGTTGTGGGACATAATTAACACGTAATTTTGTGCACAAAATACCGCACTGTAATCATTTTCTCAATTAATGACAGGTAATGACGCAGCATGGCTTAATAATTCCGCACGATAATTCAGACTTGTCGAGTATATGCCACTTCGAGGGCCGACACAATATTACGCCATATGAATTTTGTCACCACATTGTCACGACTTTGTGGGGAGCGACTCCTAACGATCTCTGAACACAAGTTCAAAAGATAAGGTCCTAAATACTAGCAAATTACAATAACAGATTAACTACCACAACTCTCGCTTCAGCTACGGTGACCTATGAACCTTCCCCACATATTTTTCTAGTCTTACTTCTTACTTACTGCGTATTGTTTCTTTTAAATAACCTCCTCCATTACTCCCAACGGTGTTCCTATGTGCGGAAGCAGTTTTGGTACACTTCCTGCATGATCGCGCGAATAGACAACTGAATTTTCCTTCCATCTCATTCACCACTGTCAATCTCCGGCCTTTCAAACGGATTTTAATATGAAACTTCCTGGAAGATTAAAATTGTGTGCCGGAACCGGGACTCAAACCTGGGACCTTTGCCTTTCGCGGCGCATTACCGACTGTGCTATCCCGACAGGACTCTCGATGCCGCCTCACAACTTTACTTCTGCCAGTTCCTCACCTCCTACTTTCCAAACTTCACAGAAGGTCTCCTGCGGACCAAGACTAGCACTCCTGGAAGAAAGGATATGGTGGAGACATGGCTTAGCCACAGCCTAAGGGATGCTTCCAGAATGAAAGTAGGAGGCGAGGTACTGGCAGAAGTAAAGTTGTGAGGCGGCATCTTGAGTCATTTCGGGATAGCACAGTCGGTACATCTACATCTACATAGATACTCTGCAAATCACATGTAAGTGCTTGGCAGAGGGTTCATTAACCACTTTCATAACTTTTCTTTACCGTTCCATTCTCTAATAGCGCGCGGGAAGAAAGAACACCTAAATCGTTCCGTTTTCGATTTGATTTCTCTTATTTTATTGGATGGTCATGTCTCCCTAAGTAGGTTTGTGCTAGCAAAATATTTTCACATTCATAAGTAAAAGTCGGTGATTGAAACTTCGCAAACAGATCACGCCGTAATGAATAACGTCTTTCTTTTAATGATTTCCACCCCAATTCGTGCAACATTTCCGTGACGCTTCCCCCCGTAACGTGATGAAACAAAACTAGCTGCCCTTCTTTGAACCTTCTCAATATCTTCCGTCAGTCCCACCTGGTGAGGGTCCCACAAGGGGCAACAGTACTCCAGGAGAGGACGCACAAGTGTGATGTAGGCAGTCTCTTTGGTGGAGTTGGTGCATCTTCGAAGCGTTCTGCCAATGAAACGTAACCTTCGATTCGCCTTCCCCACAATATTTTCTATATGTTTTCTCCAGTCAAAGTTGTTCGTAATTGTAACTCCTAGGTATTTGGTAGAATTTACGACCTTAAGGTTTGACTGATTTACCGCGTAATTGAAGTTCAGTGGATTTCTTTTAGTGGTCATGTGTATTACTTCACACTTTTCTTTATTTATGTCAATTGCCTATTTTCGGTAGTGCGCTTGCCCGCGAAAGGCAAAGGTCCCAGGTTCGAGTCCCGGTTCCGGCACACAATTTTAATCTGCCAGGGAGTTTCACAGCGCACACTCCGCTGCAGAGTGAAGGTTCATTCTGGGTTTTTAATATTGGAAATGAAAAACTATTCCTGGTCGCTCTCACATATTGCCAGACGATGGCTTTTATGGTCTTGACTCGATAATCTTGGGATAAATTCAGTGACAACATGATACATTTAGAGATAGTGTTTCTCGATTTAATAACCTGATACAACTGAAATGTTACTATGCAGAGTCTCGGACTTTTGTATCCCAGCCTCG
Source organism: Locusta migratoria (assembly GCA_026315105.1). Lineage (NCBI taxonomy): Eukaryota > Metazoa > Arthropoda > Insecta > Orthoptera > Acrididae > Locusta > Locusta migratoria. Next base: position 904,505,922 of record CM048744.1, on the reverse strand, counting down.
TCGCCACTTTTGTGCCACAGTATCAACTGTGCGATCCCCCGGGAAACCCACCAAAACGAGGGGATGGGCGCACGCCTCCGCCCAGAGGGAGCAGGTCATCTTCTTCTTAGGTGCGTGGCCCAGGCGGCGGGGCCACGCACGGTCCCGGAGTTCCACTCGGTGAAGCTGTCAGCCGCGGGGCGCGGACGGTGTCTCGATCCCAGCCTCAGCTACGACGCCCGTCCACCAGTAACGCCCCCGCCCAGGCACTCCTCCCAGTGCCGTCGCTGTGGTCCTCAGCCCTACGCCACGATGGCGCAGCGGCTTGGGGGGGAGGGGTGTGGTGTCGCACAAGTATGAAGTGCGCGCCACGTATTTACGCTGCGCGCCGCCATGCACGCACGGCGCGGCGTTCTTACAACGTCAGCCACGAGCGCCCTCTGCTGCAACTCCGCTCGTGGCCACGACTGCTGCTTTGTTCACTTGGGAATCAGATAGGCACCAGTTAAGACTTGGCTATCGGATAGACACTAGGAATCATCAGTAGGCAGGCCTCTATCTAAACTATGTTGTAGCATTCTGCAGTCAAGAATTATGTAAAAGTTAAGTATTACAAAGACTCCACGAAATATATATCTTGTTCTAATTTAGCCTAGTGTTCTAGTTTCTGTTGTCTCACTGGCTGGTCACCTCCGTACCTGCATCCTTTATTTCTGTGTCGGTTTCTTTCTACTCGGCCACCGACACCGACGACACAAAACGGACAGCCAGCCTTCGATTGCCATGCATGATTTTTTTGACGTTCCTGACACGAGAATATTCAGTAGACTTCGAAGGGCGTCCTGAAATTGGGTCACTTTTACTCCCGTCCTGTCATGTGTACCATTATTTACACCAGGTACGGCTGAAGTACTTTTCACTATAAGCTTTTTGCAAATTGTTTCTAGAGTTTAACGCAGAGTTTAATAAATACGGCGTGATCCTAGATTACCACCTCGAAATTCGCCGCGATGGAGTAGCCGAGCGGTCTAAGGCGCCTCACTGCGGAGCACGTGGTTGCTCGCTGTCGGAGGTTTGAATCCTTCCTGGGGCATGGGTGTGTTTGCTATCCTTATGTTAGTTTAACTTAGTTTAAGTAGTCTGTAAGTTTAGAGACTAAAAACCAACACAGTTATGTCACGTAGATTTACAAACATTTGAACCTCGAAATTCGCAACAGTGCGACAGAACGTTGTACTGCGGAGAGGCCGAGCGCATTGAGGCGCTATGCTGCGATGTCCGTGGCCCTGTCCCGTCGGGGCTTGGAATCCCCCATCGGGCATGGATGTTTGTGCTGTCTTTAGTATAAGGTAGTTCATAAGTAATTTGTAAGTTTAGGGACTGGTGACCCCGCAGTTAAGTCCTATGAGCTTTACAAACATTTGAAAATTTTTGAATACTGCGCTGAACAATAATTAACAGAAATAAATAATTTGTTACATTTTCGACTTAGGCGTATGTAGAGACGCCAACCATATTCCGCTCCGTTGGCGCGAAATTAGGGAATTATTTGAATATACACCTAGTATCTGTTTTTACTTGTTGCATCCGAAAAAGCTCTGTTGTGAACAACACACTATTTCCACGCCCATTCTGTACAGGTAGTAGTGATTATAAGGTACAACTCTGTACCGCTAGACTTACAAGGCAAGGTGAGCACAAGGGTATCGGATCATAGTTTCTTTTTTATATTTATGATACGTGAAGTTCAGAACTTAAACAACAATCAGCCAAAGCCATTCGACACAACTCTCGAAAATTCTCGAGAAACTCGAGTTTGCAGTTTTGCAAGTAGAAACAACTAAAACAGTTGCAGCTTCTGTTGGTGAAGCTCCGGTAGTAGCGTTTTGGACTCACAACCATAGGATCGAAGGTTCGAATCCCTCCGTGACCAATTCAGTGTGTGTGTGTTTGGGGGGGGGGGCGGTATAGGTTCAATATAATTACATAATTTCAATATCTTTGGGTAAATTTGACGAAAAGTGAACGTATTTTTGTTTATTAGTAATTTTATATAGTTTTAAAACGTAGTATTGGCTTAACTATTATTTATCGACGATTCTCTTTCATTGTTCAGTTTGTGAAGAGCTGTTTTTTGGAAAGTCATGTCAATAGCTACTAATGCCTTTTCAAAATGTTCATATGTTTGTTAAGCTTAAGGGACTTAACTACGGGGTCATCAGTCCCTAAACTTACAAACTACTTATGAACTGCCTACAACTAAGGACGGCACATATATCCATGCCCGAGGGGGGATTCGAACCCCGACCGTAGTGGTCGTGCAGACCGTGGATGAAGCGTCTCAGTCCCCTCGGCCACCGCGGCCGGCACTAATGCGTTTACCAGCAGCTAAATAATAATAATAATAAATCTTCTGGGTATTGGACCGCATCTTCAATATATCTATTATTTCACCGATGTTTCGGACACCCAGAAGATGGCCGTTTGCAATAGCGGCCAAAACGTCGGTGAAATAATTGATATATTGACGATGCGGTCCAATACCCAGAATAGTTTTATCAACAACTGCCGCGGAAGCCTTCGGTTACAACAAAAAATCGATCACGGCGGGATTCGAATTACAGACCCTATGGTTCTACGGATTGTTCTGTTTCTTGAGGACGGTGATCGTTCGTTGTTGTTCGATGTGTTCTTGCCTCAAGTTTTTCTATTACAGAGGGCGTTGAGCTGTCTGATCGGACGCGCTGGGCCGATCCACGACGCCCGGCATCCAACTGAACTACGCTGATAGATGCTGCGACCGAGAAGGACGGAGGATGCCAACAGACAATAATACACTTGATACTGCATTGGAGAAGCGAATTATTATCGTTTCCTGTTTTTTGTGTTATCTGCTCTGTTCGCTCCTCTCTGGTCTGAATATTCAATTGGGGGAGACAGGAGGCACAAAAAAGGGAAAATGAATGCGCCGTTTAACACGTTAATTCACTTTCAGCGAGCGATATGATGAGTTCCACTCCCAAACCGTCTATCATTTTAGCTGGATGTAATAGGAGGCAGAGATATGATTAATGAAACGAAAGTAAACGTAAATCGATTTCATTTGATTGTACCAGTATTTTCGCACAGCGCCTGTCGTCTCTTTGAGGTCGCCTGCATGGTGGCACTGTTGGAAAATCTCTTTGACTTTTCACCAGTAACAGCATCCTGTCGCTCATATTCGTTTCCTTCAGTACTCACTACGCATTCGTAACAGTCGCCACTAAAGCGTTTCATGTTGGTTTTGAGAGATGAAATAATGATGTGTGGATTTGAAACGATAAAAATGTCCATTTGTCATACTTGGCGTGGTGTGAGTAATCAATATTAATGATATCTTCAGTTAAACACATTGTATGTACAATTAATTAAAACATTGTTATGTCTGTCATAATGTCATAAGTAGTACTTATGTTACATTTTCATGTAGTACAGGGTGTTTTTCTTGCAATTTTTAGCATTGATAATGTCCTGTTACTGACCGAAATCATGATTTACTAATAAAGATTAAAAGTCTAAGAGTATTGGAAACATATCACAGTCGTGGAGCGCAAACCATGGAAAGTAACCATATGAAATAATAGTTATCCACAATCAGTTTAATTTTCTCTTAGGCAAAACATGTACCCAACTTCATACCCACTTCGCAATTAGTTTGAGATATCGTTATATCATATAGCTTTCGCAGGTTACTAAAATGATTTTTTTAATTTAAGTCCACAGCTTCCCTCCAATGATAAAAGATCATTTCTACCTGTCTCAAAACGAGTCCAACCAATCCAACCGTTATATAAATTGAAATATATCAGACATTATTCTCCTCAATTCTGCTCAGTACTTCCTGATTATTAGAAAACGATAACACTTTCAAACGTTCTTCAAGTAATATTCATTTATTTACTCTGTCACTGGCCAGTTTTAGGCTTCCTAGGCGATCTGACAAATGAATATGTCTTACGAAGATATTAAGACAGAAGTTTCAAAGTTTTACAATGAAATGTATTACGTTCAATGGTTATAGAAATAATTTTATGAACTAAAAATTTAAACAATATTGTTTATCGCGATGTGCATTTAACAACTGATGAATCATATTGTCCTGAAGAACGTAACATAAGTGAGGGAAAAATGGAAAATGGGTCTGATCATTCAATATTAAGCTCCTTTCCTGTCTCATAGATTTGTTGATTTCCAATATTTCCAACAGGGTTATCTTTTTCGCATTCTTTAAACTATATAACACAATGTATGAGATATGGATGGTTTTCTGATATAAGATGATCGGCAAAGGTTGAGTCTGTCTTGTTTAACCTTCATATTCTTTCATGTTCTGATAACCCGTCACAGCTCTGCCTGTCTGGCTTATATTTATATGTATACAATTTTATATGTGGTTTTTATACACCACATTCAACTACGTATTGTACTTTATAGCAGATATTTTAATTTGCTCTTAATACGGGTCTACAGTACTGAGATATCAACGCTTCCCCAACCTTTCCTGCAATTTTCCCTAACAATAGGATGGTGCAACACATTTATGACTTCACTGCCGATTGCAGTTGTCTAGCATTGAAAGTGGTGAATTTTTACCTATTTTCCTGTTCTGTAACATATTATCAAACAGGGCAGAAATGTAGTCATTACTTGAAGCAATATTGTTGCGGCCAAATCACTCTAGCGGAAGTTAAGCGTCTGCCTTAGCCGCAACCAAAACAACACGGAGGCCGACACGGTTGCCGAAGTCTAAGGCGCATAACTCGGCAGCTGTAGGTGTGACTCCGATCAAGAAAGAGATATCTGACCAGAGAGGAATAACGCCTATCGATGCTAACAGAGTACTATGTATTGCAGATGGCGCTGCACCTTCCAGGATTCCTATAAAGGACTTGGTCGATTGCGCCATACATGTTGGCGCATCATTTGATCAACGTACTAATTCCGAAATGGAGGACATAGTAATAGGTACTTGCGGAGTAGAGAAGCAGCTGAGAGAGCTAAATACGAAAACGTCTGCTGGTCCGCATGGAATACCAGTTTGGTTTTACAAAGAGTATTCTGCGGCATTGGCCCCTTACTTAGCTTGCATTTACAGCGAATCTTTAATTCAGCACAAAGTTCCTAGTGATTGGAAAAAAGCGCAGATGACTCCCGTTTATGAAAAAGGAAAGAAAACTGACCCACACAATTACAGGCCAATATCGTTGACACTAGTTTCCTGTAGAATTTTGGAGCATATTCTCAGTTCGAATATAGTAAATTTCGTTGAGACGGAAAAGCTTCTTTCTACGAACCAGCACGGGGTTAGGAAACATCGTTCATGTGAAACTCAGCTTGCCCTTTTCTCACACGACATTTTGCAAGCCATGGATGAAGGGCAACAGGCGGATTGTGTTTTTCTCGACTTCAAGAACGCTTTTGACGCGGTGCCACACTGCAGACTGCTAACGAAGATATGAGCTTATGGAATAGGATCACAGATTTGTGACTGGCTGGAAGATTTTCTAAGTAATAGAACGCAGTACGTTGTTCTCGACGGCGAGTGTTCATCAGGGACGATTGTATCGTCAGATGTGCCCCAGGGTAGTGTGATAGGACCGTTATTATTATTTTATATATATAAATGATCTGATGGACAGACTAACTTGTAATTTGTGGCTGTTTGCTGATGATGCTGTGGTGAATGGGAGGGTGTCGTCTTCAACTGACTGTAATAGCATACAGGATGACTTAGACAAAATTTCTAGTTTGTGCGAAGAATGGCAGCTTACCCTCAATGTAGAAAAGTGTAAGGTGATGCGCATGAGTAGGAAAAATAATCCCATAATATTCGAATAAATCATTAGTAGTGAGTGTTGAGAAGTTGTTGGGATCACTGTGATGGTGCCCATTGTTTTTGTATATGCCAAATACATTTGTGTCTACGTTATTGTCTATATCTGTGAGCCCCTAAATTCTACTTTTTTCCTTATAATGTACGTTTAAATTCCTGTTATCTGTCTATTGGTACCAGTCTATAATCTCAGAACATCAGCCACACATCTGAACAAATTCTATAACAATTGTGCACCATTTCTTGTAGCTGAAATTAGATATAGTTCGTCAGGTTTTACTTTGGATTTGTCTAAAACACCTTTTAATATTTTTACACAGTCATCAATAAGGTTATTTGTAAATAAGCCAATGACATTAAATGATACTAGTTTAGAATTGGGCACTACTTCTGTATCTTTCACTTAAAACAAACACCATATGTTGTGAGGCATGTTTGTTATTTGTAGTATAAATATATTTTTGCCAGGATCGTATTGTATTCCATAAGACCCTCTATTGCCACATATCCGATTTTCATTAGAAATGCTACCCTCTTCAGATATTGGGGAATAATCTCTCTCGCCCCTGTAATGATAGCACGTATCAATATTGATACAGCGCAGCCACCTAGGCGTCATTACAATAACATGAGGTACGTGAACGGTCAGTAGCTAGACGTCTACGAGCCCATAAAACTCATAGTCATGCTACAATCCTTTACGTGGAAGATATATCAACTCATGGCACTCACCATTTTCGAGAATATAAACTGCTCTTTGATCATTTTTTTTCTCACTAATTTTGGTCTTCCACAATCGATAATGGCACCGGTACGGACAAAACTAATGCTGTGAAGTACACCCAAACTACAGCAACCTGAAAAAAGAAACCAAATCAAATTAAATTCGCATCGTGGATATGCGGTGGCGAGAGGTGCACGTGAGTAGTATTTAAGTTGTGCCGCACATTTCGAACGCCAGCAGAAACACCTGAAGCGCTACTTTTAGATGGCAGAACAGCGTAACTGTTGTTCCGTACAGTTATTATACAGAAGAGGATTCATTATTCGTCGTAGAAGATACGAGCTTCGCTAGGACGCATCCCGAAGCTAGCCCAACAAAGAATAGGACCTATAGTGACTGAGTAACTATGGCTAATCCTTCAGAGAAATTGTTGATCATGTCGGTCATCGAATCTATATTCTCTGGATGCAGGACGGAACAACGGACCGATATCGATTGTGCCCACCTCGCTTAAAATTTGGCCGTGCATCCTTTTTTAAATAAGACGCAGCTCCAGGTCTCGTATTAAAATTTCTGCAGGGTTGTCCTTGAGGAGAAATAAAATGTCACTCTTAGAAAAATTAGCCCTCTCTTCCCTGGCATTATTTTCTGAGGGTGCGTAAATATTTATAAAGGTGGTATTAAAATTTTGAAGCTAATTCCTCTCCCTGATTCCAAAAGACATACGTTTGTAAGTTCCAATCCATCTTTGGCAAGTATCGCGTTTCCGCAAGCCTTCTCAGTTGCGGTTTTCAAAATCTCTTTGTAGCCGGACAGATAAAAATTCTTGATGTTAAATTCCTCTAAGAAAGCTACATGAGTATCGGACTGATATAAAAAATCTGTGAGTGCGGCTACGTTCGTAGAATTTTGAATTTTTGTTATGTTCAAAGAGGTAACGTTGTATGTGTATTCCACTTTGAAGAGCTACTTAACAAAAGAAGACAACTTTAGGACCAACTTTCGTCTATTAATTTCTTTCGTCTTTTTTGTCTTTCACGTAAACTTAAAAAAATCTTTCCACAATCAGTAAAAACAAAAAATAGCCCTCGTTCATGCGTTCCGTTCCTTGGATCTCACAAGTTAAAATTTTTATTAGAAGATGTCTTCTTTACTCTGCTGGTCCGTGTCCATTTCGTCCGTCCGGTTCTCTACATCTTCCGCACAATCACCCGTATTTTCTGCTCTTTCAGACTAAGCCGGGATACGTCGTCCACGTCAGGGCTGTTTGTGTCAGGCGGAGTCGTCAATTTCTCTTGCGGTTCGGCAGCATGTGCCGAACCCGTTGTTCTATCACCGTACGGCGGGGATGGAGATAGGAAAAAAAAATCTATAAACCATTCAATGTTATGGTTGAAGTTTATGTTATAAACTCCACTTGTGACAGTTTCCTTGGCACGTTCCTATCTCCCCTTTACCTCACTCACGTTACCGCGCCGGCCGTGGTGGCCGAGGGGACTGAGAAGCTCCAGTCACGGTCTGCACGGCCACTACGGTCGGGTGTTCGAATCCCCCCTCGGGCATGGATATTTGTGCCGTCCTAGTTCGTAAGTAGTTCGTAAGTAGTTCATAAGTAGTTTGTAAGTTTAGGGACTGATAACCCCGTAGTTAAGTCCTATAAACTATACAAACATTTGAAACATTTCACTTTACCGCGAGATGCGTGCTAACTCGTCTAGTTGTAATAGATCGAACGTTGCACGTGAGGCCCGTAGGTGGTTGTCACTTAATATTTTGACTAATCTGGTGTCCTCTCTCTCGTAAATGTCCCCAGCGCAGAAGCAGCACACAGGTCGTAGACTCGAAGTTGTCTGAGGTGAAGCTGAAATTAAAAGTGTTGGATGCTGTGGCTGTTTAACTACCATTAACAAATTCGATGAATTCCTTTAAAGATGCCAGTGGCTCTTCTATTTTTACATATCACACGAATACAGAAGCCACAAACGGCATGTTGACGTCAATATTAGTTTACAAATTCACAAAATTAAAAGTCATAACACACTTTGACATACATTGCAGCACTTTACAAATATTTTAGGCCCATTATCGACCGATTAATAAAAGACTGGTTATCGCAAGTGCCGATAGATGTTTACCGTGTGGGGGCTCGCAGTGAACCGACTAGCAGTGGAGCTGGGCTCTACGCTAGCGCCTAGAGTTTTGGCGCCAACCGACACTTCTAGAACGCCACTCTCACTCTTTATCTAAAATACTTAATCTAATAAATCTACAAAACAATAGTGCAATCATAAACAATTAATTAACACACATTATAGTAATAAAATTAATAACTGAAGTTTTATTTATTAAATAATTAATAAAATAGCTGGGAGGTTGTGGCGCGTAAAGATATAGCAACAGCCAATCAGATCACTCTTCGGGAAAGGGGCGGAGTTATCCCACGGGACCGTACTTACAGGAGCTTCTGGCTACTATCTTGCTCGTGCTACTTTCTACTATTCCACACAAGTAAATGAAATTATGAAATAAAATATAGAAATTGCTCCTGGCTTACAAGCCAGTACCGCCACAACCGTACTCGCTGTCACCTTCCATATGGGATACTTATTTCTGTCTTCCTCTTTCTTGGATGTTTCTAAGCCGTTCCCTTAAAGAAGGGGCCAAGTTTTGTGCCGCTTCGTGTGCAATTCGCCTTTTCTTGTTCGTTTTATGCTACGATTTTGCAGATCTGTTTGAAGACCCTGGTGAGGTATCAGGGGATCCCGTACGCAATCTCTGACAAAGGGTATGTTCCTTCTTGGTCGATGAAGCATTCTTCACGCCTCCGGTTTGGTCATCGGTATTAAGTACCACCACCTCTTGAAGCTGCAGTGTTGTTAGACTTTCGTGATCTTCTTGGCGTTCATATTTTTTTTTTCTTTCCTGTGGTATCTGTCTAGTCGCCTTGCTGTTCTGGCGACGTTATGTTTGTCAAGTGATTCTTCCCTTAATATTCATAGAATATATGACATCAACTGCGATTGGGCAAGGCGGAAAATGTGTACCCAGCCGGGATTCGAAGCCGGGTCTCCTGCTTTCTAGGCAGTTGCGTTGACCCCTACACCACTGGGGACACAGTGATCATCGCACCTGCAAGGTCTACCTAAGCGCGCCTCCCGTCAGATACAAAGTCCCAGCTTCGCCCTGCCCACAGTACTCAAACTCGTAGTTATGAACTAATTCCCGTAAGAGTAAGGGCTTCAAACTTTGCCCACCCCTCCCAACTAACGATAGGATCATTGGCCGTCACCGGCATATTATATATATACATGTGGCGTCTGTTCCGAGAGAACAGACGTCTCTTTTGATCCTGTAGTTGTTATTATTAATATTCATAGAATATATGACATCAACTGCGATTGGGCAAAGCTGAAAATGTGTACCCAGCCGGGATTCGAACCCGGGTCTCCTGATTTCTAGGCAGTTGCGTAAGTGGGGAGGGGTGGGCAAAGTTTGATGCCCTTACTCTTACGGGAATTAGTTCATAACTACGAGTTTGAGTACTGTGGGCAGGGCGAAGCTGGGACTTTGTATCTGACGGGAGGCGTGCTTAGGTAGTCCTTGCAGGTGCGGTGATCACTGTGTCCCCAGTGGTGAAGGGGTCAACGCAACTGCCTAGAAAGCAGGAGACCCGGGTTCGAATCCCGGCTGGGTACACAATTTCAGCTTTTCCCAATCGCAGTTGATGTCATATATTCTATGAATATTAATAATAGCAACTGCAGGATCAGAAGTGACGTCTGTTCTCTCGGTACAGACGCCACATGTATATATGATTCTTCCCTTGACTGAGTTTTTCTAGCATTTGAGACACTGACGCTATTTGGCCTTCGGAATGTGCAACGTCTGAAGAGTGCTCCGGGGGTTCAGCCTCGAGTGACGTGTCTGGTACGTGTGAAGTGCTCGCAGTCACCTCAGATACGTGCGTTGCATCCTCAGTTGAGTGTCGATTTCCAGAGACGGGACTTCCTCGTCCGTTGTCCAGTTCCGCGTTCTCGCCGCCGACCGCTTCCCCCCGCTGCTCCGCGGTGGCCAGTGGAATGGGCTGTCTGCCTCGGCGGCGTATGTCAACTTCATGCTCACTATCGGCCCCGGGACAGCCGCCTCGTTAGCCGGGATCTGCGGGACACGACGTCTAGGACACTCGCTTTGCACGTGCTAAGGTCAATTACTAAGAGCACACGTCTTCGGCTGTCCGTACATCACGAGGGCACGATATCCACCTATGTTTATAAAAGATGATATTCCCTCTCAAGTTCAATCTTGATTTGTCTCACTCCATTCCACACAGGAAACATGTATTGCGCAGACCATTTCTCGGCAACATTTGAGATAACCCGATCATACGGTTGGAGGGCGATACTAATTTGTTCAGCTGGCATTTCGAAAGGCAACTCGAATATTCTTACTGTTTTAAGCCCAGAATGAGACACAAGAACGGCACTAACTCGTACGTCTCAATGATTAAACTTCTTTTTACCGCCACTTCATTCGATAATTCGACAACATAATTCATCAGATCGTAATTTTACATAAACAAAGTTCGTAACAAACGAGAGATGTACTCCAATTACATCTACATCCGTGATTCCGACTTTTTCTACAAACCACCTCTTTAACTCGAAAGCCTTCGGTCTAATAAGGTCCCAGTCTACATCTACATCTACAACCATACTCCACAAGCCACCCGACGGTGTGTGGCGGAGGGTACATTGAGTACCACTATCGATTTTCCCTCCTATTGCAGTCAGGTATTGTTCGCGGAAAGAATGATTGTTGGTATGCCTCTGAGTGGGCTCTAATCTCTCTGATTTTATCCTCACGATCTCTTCGCGAGATAAACTAGGAGGGAGCAATATACTGCTAGATTCCTCAGTAAAGATAAGTTCTCGAAACTTCGACAAAAGCCCGTACCGAGCGACACAGCTTTCACGATTACCAAATGATCCTGTAACGAAGCGCGCTGCTCTCCGTTGGATCTCCTCAACTTCCTCTATCAATCCCACCTGGTACGGATCCCACACCGGTGAGCAGTATTCAAGCTGTGGGTGAACAAGTGTACTGTAACCTACTTCCTTTGTTTTCGGACTGCATTTCCTTAGAATTCTCCCAATGAATCTAAGTCTGGCATCTGCTTTACCGACGATTGATATTGTATGGTCGTTCCATTTTAAATCCCTCCTAATGACTACTCCCAGATAATTTATGGAATTAACTGCTTCCTGTTGCTGGCCTGTTATAGTGTAGCTAAATGATAAAAGATCTTTCTTTCTGTGTATTCACAGCGCATTACACTTGTCTACATTGAGCTTTAATTACCATTCCCTGCACCATGCGTCAATTCGATGCAGATCTTCCTGCATCTCAATACAGTTTTCCATTGTTACAACCTCTCTAGATACTACAGCATCATCCGCGATGTTATCCGCAAGGTCTTTTATATATATCGTGAACAGCAGCGGACCTACGACACTCCCCTGTGGCACACCTGACATAACTCCTACTTCGGAAGACTTCTCTCCATTGAGAATGACCTGCTGCTTTCTGTTATCTAGGAATTCATCAATCCAATCACACAATTGATCTGATAGACCATATGCTCTTACTTTTTTCATTAAAGTTTGTGGGGAACTGTATCAAACGCCTTGCGGAAGTCGAGAAACACAGCATCTACCTGAGAACCCGTGTCTATGGCCCTCTGAGTCTCGTGGACGAATAGCGCGAGCTTGGTTTCACTCGAACGCCTTTTTCGAAACCCATGCTGATTCCTACAGAGCAGATTCCTAGTCTCGAGAAATGTCATTATTTTCGAACATAATACATGTTCCAAAATTCTACAACTAACCGACGTTAGAGATATAGGCCTATAGTTCTGCACATCTGTTCTAGGAGCCTTCTTGAAAACGGGGATGACCTCCGCCATTTCACAATCTTTCGGAACGCTATGCTCTTCTAGAGACCTACGATACACCACTGCGAGAAGGGGGACCAGTTCCTTCGCGTACTCTGTATAAAAACGAACTGGTATCCCATCAGGTCCTGCGGCGATTTTAATTGTTTTTCTATCCCTCTGTCAATTATTTCGATATCTGCCATTTTGTAATCTGTGCGGCAATCTAGGGAAGGAACTACAGTGCAATCTTAGTAAACTTAAATGTATCTTTTCTTTGACAATTATTCAAGTTCATTTTGTCTTCTGATGGAACATTTCAAGTTACGAAGACGCAACTATAAGGTTACAACTGACCTGCTGTACTGCTGCACGTCCGTTGTTTACGTCGGACCGCCGCGCTGCCACCGACTGAGCTATCCCGACAGGACTCGGACTACTAGACTACTCTAACACAACTCCAGAACCGACTTAAACTTCCATATGCCACAATGACTGCACATGTGACGGAGGCAGCGTAGGTTAATGCCTCGTTGATTGCATTCTCCCTGGTGCGGGAATCCATATTAAGCTGCGAGTACTAAGAGATGAATGCAGTTGACTTATATGTGCAGTCAGTGTGGCATGTGGAAGCGGGAAATCAGTGTTCGAGTCCGACGTGTCACCATTTGGTAGAACATCCATACTTTATACAGTGACGCTAAGAGAAATTCGCTATTGCGAAAAAAAATTTTGATAATATTTGCTTTTTCTGCTCCGACAGCACAGTTTCTGAGCTCGTTATATTTGCGGATAAAAAACAAGGCCTGGTGGACGAGAGGAGGCTTGGCGCTGCATATAAAAAGCAGTAATATACATATTTTCTGAGCGAAGTTGAAACTTACACATATCAAAACAAGTCTTCTATCACTTTTGTAGGCCATGTAAACGTACACATGATTCAAAAACTCTGAGGTGTTAAAAATGTCACCAAACTAGCTGAAGGTCTATCACTCAAAAGTGTACCAATTTAATGCAGGCTTGGCGGTGACATTCAATAAACAACTTATGAACAGTATAGGATGTCTGCACACATTTTGCGGATGTTCTCCGACGGCAAGAACTAAAATTTCACCTATTCATCGCATAAGGACTATTAACAGCAAGGATTTGCATGAAATAAATTTTGCAAGATGAATAGACTTGAGTTAGAGTGATGTGGTGACAATCTGGTATCGTTTACAAAGTGGTCATGCCTTGCCGCGTATTGGTCGCCCTACTACAGCAGCGACAGACGACCGGTATTTGTGGCCTCTCTGTTTGTAAACAGTGTTACGTCAACGGTCCGTAGTCTTACAAACTACTTGAACTAACTTACGCTAAGGAGAACACACACCCATGCCCGAGGGAGGACTGGAACCTCCGACGGGGAACGGGTGCGTGATCCGTAGCATGACGCCTTAGACCATGCGGCCGTTCGCGCGCAGCGCCAGAAGGAAACCTGAACAGTCTGCCACCATAATAACAAACTCGTAAGGGCCATCGAAAGGTGTCAAACCAGAACGTAATAAAATGGCTGTCAGGAAGAGTCTTTGCACTTAATGCCTGGCTAAAACACAAGTGGACCCAAAATAGCCAAAAATACTGTGGGGAAATTGCCGCATAGTTCTCTTTATAGGTGAATACCGAGTATGTCTGATACCAGTGACCGTCTCCAACGTATGGAGGTAATCTGGTACTGCTCGCCCAATCATTCCAGAGCAGCAACGTGGCAAATCAGTATTATTCGGAGCGTGTATCACAGGGGGTATAGCACGCCATTGTTCATCAAAGGCAAGCTCAGGCTTCACAACACAGGAACACATCCTCCAAACAAATGTTCAAATATTTGTAAATCTATGGCACGTAGCTACACTGGTCATCTGTCCCTAGCTTTGCAAACTACTTAAACTAACTTATGCGAAGAACAGCAAATACACCCTGAAACGTGTCCATAAAAAATATTTTTGTAAGAAAATGTCTAATATTGTACCTCCTGTTTTGTGTCGAGTAACTTGCTAGCAAGAAAATGTATAACATCGCTTCTACTGTGTGTATCGATATGTGTACTTAACTCTGTGAAGTTTCATCTTTGGCAAAGATCGTGTATTGCATAGCTTTATGGCAGAGAGTAGCACTTGTGGTTCAGCTCGCTTAGAGAGCGGTTGAGTTGTGTGTATGGCTCCGATATAGAGGAGAGGCTGCTGTGCCAGCAAGTCGATTTCATTGTATTTGGAATATATATTGTATTGTATTGTAACATCGCTGGAATGAAGGTAATTGCATTTGATGTCATTAGGAAGAAGTTGTATTATGTAGGTAATGTAATGCTGATTATTAATAATAAGTAACAAAGTTGACCTTTCTTTCCTGTTTCATTTGCGTAGTTAGAAGATTAACCTACTTCCTTCATTTGATAATTAGTTATTAGTGGATTTAAAGTGCAGTATTGATTTTGATAATATTGTTGAACAGATTTCGTTATTGGTGCCATAGTAAATGATAGTTAATTGACTATGATACTAAATTTCAATAATCAGAAACTGATCTGCATAAAATTCTCACAGTCAAACATTAAGAAAGTTGTTTGTGGTTTTTTAATATCTTTCTCGCAGTCAAAATTTTGAGTATAGTCAGTGTGTGTTTCAAATGGTGACTTGCCACAGTTGGTTTGTGTTTAAAATATCCGTTGCGCACATAATCAGTTTAATGCACTGTTTCTTATTTAATAGTATATACATCAATATCAGGGCCATAATTAAACCAAATTGCTGTGTTAATGAACAATTTGTTGTCTGATTTAACGATAGGTTCAACATCCACAACATACACACAGCTTTTAACCCCTGCCCGACGGACGACTCGAACCTCCGACGGCAAGCAACGCATCGTCCATCACTGAACCGTTTCATCAATATTTAGAGGAAAATTCAAATTTATGTACTAAAGCAACTGCGTTCATGGTGCAGAAGGCTTCAGCGATTTCATAAATTCTTCTTTAGATAAAGTGAAAATACCTGTACGAGCACTTGCTGAGCAATCACGAAAGCTTTGGGAGACAACAGAATTGTTAAATTTTCGGTTCTTCCGGTGTAATGAGTACTCGATATACTGCCTTGAAAATGGCTGGGTGTGCTCCAGCCGAAATATCAACGGACTTCGTTTCTGTCAGCTGGCTATATATCCATAAGTTCTTAGAACCAGGATTGCAATTGAAGAATGGTATAAATTAGGCCATCAGTGAATGATGAACTCGTGTCCAACATACTATGTAGAGTTTATCTATGTCTATCTATTGAATAATGTTGTTACACAGTGCGCTCTCCCAAAAAAAGTTATTTCAGTTTTGGTTTGAATATGAAAGAAATGATTTGTTAAACTTTGTTTGTCAATAAATTGGAAGCTGCATTACTTTATAAATACGAGTTCACAAAATAATTTCAAGTCCGCGAGTTTCAGCACGAGATAATTCTATGTAGACCTTAAACAGTGATATATCGACAACGGATCTTCATTATTCAAATAAAAATCCTTAGTACTTGATCCATTTAGTTACTTTCAAAAACGTTTGAACTGATTCCCTACTTCGACGCGTAGAACTTCCGTACTTCAAATACCGCCAAGAAAATTGGTGTTTTGCACGTAAAATCCGAGTGCAAATTAATTATAAGCTGCTTTTATATGCACTCGGATTTTACGTGCAAAACACCAATTTTCTTGGCGGTATATATATATATATATATATATATATATATATATATATATATATATATATATATATATATATAGTTGGGCTGAAATTAATTATAAGCTCATGACATATGTTGTCATGAGGGTTGTATATATATATATATATATATATATATATATATATATATATATACAACCCTTATTCTTTTCATTCTCCACTCCGAGGAGTGGAGCGGGCTGTTTTTTGAGATCCGGCCCAAAAAGAGTCGCGGTTCTATTCAGCCAATTATCAGACAAGCTGATAGTGGGGCAAAGGGGGATCCCAATTAGGAATAAGCGGGAGGCGTTTGTCAGTTCCGGCATACGCCTTACAACCAAGGAAAACCTCCCAAAAACCTTGGTCAGAGCCGGGGCACAGAATAAGGAGTATACAGAAAGGAAACTCCCGCCGTAGTCTGTCGTCCAAAATTTAGTGCGCATGCGCGGAATCGGCCATCTTGAAAAGCAGTAAACGCGTGATTCCTCCCTACTCTGTGGCGTGGTAATGCGCCGTCTTTGTTTGTTAATTGTATATTTTAACTGCCTGAATCGCATAAAAGTAAACAAGTATTTGGTACAGTGCAGTGAAAAGAAAGAACTGTGTGTCAGTAGTTGGAGCTGTTCCGTTTTTATTATGAGCAGCAATAAAGGAAAAGGCGGTCAATGGTGTTCAGTACCTGATTGCCGCAATAATTCGAATACAAATAAGGATATAAGTTTCTTCACCTTCCCAAAAGATGCTGAGCGGTAATTGAAGGTCGCTATCAGTAGTAAAATTTAAATGTTATCAGTTAAGAATGAGAGCAACGTGTGCATAATTATTAAAAGTAGCCTTGCTTCTTCTCTTGACGATAACTCTCGCTGTTGCTGCAGCAGTTCAACAGTATCGAAATGTTGAAGTACATTTACATTTTATAATTATAAGTTTAATGTTGCAGGGAATAATATAAAACGAAAAACAAAGAATAGTGCGTAAGTAGGCAGGTAAAATTTTACTTACGGCATTGGAGGCGTAGTGGGCTAATGTTGGCAACGAATGCTCTTCGGATACTCAAAAAACTAGATTAAGGGGAATAATTATTTTATGCTGTTCCTGCTCTATGGTTGACAGATTCTTCTATATGCCCTTCTCCGATCAGTAAATTAATTTTCCGCCTAAAGCAAATACAACTTTTCCAACATTAAAACACAACTACATCACTGCCATAAGTAAAGCAGTTGCAAAGTCACTTTCTTGTTTATAACTGATTTCCGAAACTTCGCGTTATTTGGGATTTTTCTAGAGATAAGCACCATATAAAACGATCATTGATTCAATTGTACATTTTCGTAGTTGTACGTATTAAAATTTAGGCCTACTTTTTTTTTTCGTTGGATTACAATTAGGTGCAGGAACAGGGCGCAAAATAGATGAGCGCATAATGAAAAGACGTTTCCTTTCGTAAAAGTGGGTGAGATAAGCTGCGGTTCGTAAAAAGTCCATTTCCAGCCAAAGTAATAAGTGGCTATAGTTCCGCGTTTACTGCTTTTCAGTATGGCGTCGAGCGCAACGCTTGGTAACATACAGATCAAAGGCGCCGCCCCTAGCTTTCCTTTCTGTATGCTCCCTATTCTGTGGCCGGGGGATTGGGGCCAATTTAATTTATCCCTGGGACATTGACCCAGATTACAATTGGATTATCGGGAGAGCACGAGTGCACTCGCGACAATCAAGTATCGAACGCCCGAGTTGCACTCGTAAAGTCGTAGAGATCAGCCGGACCGAACAAGTATTTCTCTGAAGGTATCGCACCCGTGAGCAAGGTATCCTTTGTGAAACATATAAGTGAATCGTTACAGTTAATTTACCTGAGAGAGAGAGAGAGAAAGAGAGAGAGAGAGAGAGAGAGAGAGAGAGAGAGCTTCGTCAATTCCAAATATTGCTTATACACTGTGACACAGAAATAAACAATGTTGTGAGGTAAACGAGAAACTTTTCATACTTGGACACTAACTGAAATAATAACTGAGCAGTAAGACTCCAAGCTATGCACTTTGCGATTTTCATTCAATACAAGCACAGTCATCGTAGTTATAAACACTGGGTGAAAGAAGGATTTTTCCCTATAATACGAGGCGCGTCCAGAAAGTAAGTTCCGTTTGGTTATATAAAACGAACGGATACAGATACAGAAAAAATATTGATTGTACAAAAATATACAACTGTTAAACTACTTTTCTGCATCGCTTCCGAAATTTTGTAGGCAATTGTCATAGCATGGCACAAGGTTTTGTGTGCCTTTTTCATAGAATGTTACCGCTTGTGTATTCAACCATGTGGTAACATGTTCTTTCAGCTTGTCATCATCATTGAAGTGTTGTCCACCAAGGACAGATTTTAGGCGTAAGAAGATGATTACTGTCAAAAGATTTTTTTGTCACGATAATGCCTGACCTCACACACCGAATGTGACCAAACAATTCTTACGGAAATTGCAATTGGACCTGTTTGAGCATCCTCCATACAGCTCGGACCTCTCTCCTAGTGACTTTCATCTCTTCTTACACCTAAAATCTGTCGTTGGTGTTCAACACTTCAACGATGGGAAAGAGCTGTTACCACATGGTTGAATACATACTCGGCAACCTTCTCTGAAGGATGCATGCAAAAACTTGTGGCACGCTATGACAAGAGCCTACAAAATTTCGGCAGTTATGTGGAAAAGTAGTTTAAGAGTTGTAGAATTTTGTGCAATAATAATTTCTTCTGTATCTGTGTACAATTTCATTTTATCACCAAACGGAACTTACTTTCTGGGCGCGCCTCGTACGATAGAAAACTGAGAAGAATTCCATGAGTCAGTTAACACCAGTGCTATCACAAAAACGACAAATTCTCTTGCTTTTAAACCAATCATCTCTTTTTATAATGGACTAAAAACTACTGTTGAAAGTAAATTAGTGGTAAGTATCAAGAAAAGTCACCGAATAATTGGAAGTATGAGAAACACTAGTCAGTTACTTAGAACGGAGCCAATAGTCGAAGCCTCGCGGAATCTGCAAGCTGCAGGAGCTGTCGGAGAATTGGTGTGCAGTGAAGGCCCGCCCAATGCTCCCCCCTCTCTTCCCCCTCCCACGCTCGATGCAGTTAATTACCCCTGCCCGCGCACATTCTTCTGTCTACCAGGTCAGCAGGACGCCCCTTGTCTGGCGGTCTGCTTACCCTAGTCCTCCAAATCTACAAAAAGCACACTGCCGTCAAAAATTAGAGCAACAAACGGAGAGTTTTGAAAGTTCGTGTGTATTTTGCCACAAAACAGTGGCGGCCGGTGGTAACTGAAGCTTGAGTTGCACCGGGAATAAGAGACATGCTCTGGACTATAAGTGAACTTATTCTTATCTCAACTGTACTGAAAATTTCACTTACTATTTTTTTTTATCAATGCGATCATTCACCGACTAATAACAGTCTGTGATCTCCATCACAAAATGTCATTCAATGGAGAGCATCGCCGAGGCTGACAATCTTTCGTTAAGCTGTAGTTGCGTGGGAATGATTTTAATATTTCGAAAGTTGAAAAACACCTATCTGCCTTGAATAACGTCGACGGGATGTTAACCCTCTCATGCACGAATTATCAACCCGACAATGAAGTAAATTTCTGATACTTCATTTGGTAACTTAGGATCTATCTTGTGAAAAAAATATCATAATTTATCTAAAAATAAATAAATAAATAAAAATAAATAAAAGTAAAAATGTTTATTCGACCAATAGGGAGTCCAACGACTAACACTGCCGTCTAGGAGACATTCTAGCATTGTTATTAGTCCACATGTAGGGTACCCGTGCTTTTGCGGTCACCTGAGATGTAAAAGACAAAATATGTTCAAATGTTTGTAAAGTCTATGGGACTTAACCACGGGGTCATCAGTCCCTAACCTTACAAACTACTTATGAACTACTTACGAACTATGACGGCACAAATATCCATGCCCGAGGGGGGATTCGAACCCCCGACCGTAGTGGCCGTGCAGAACGTGACTGGAGCGCCTTAGTCTCCTAGGGCCACCGCGGCCGGCTGTAAAAGACAGAAATGACACAAAATTTAAGTGTCCATATTTGAGGACGCGACGCATGAGAAGGCTTCGTTCTTCCTTCAGGATGACGGAAAAAAGTCCAAAGATTATTCAAGAGGAGAAATATTTGCTTGCGCTTATGAAAATTAACGTCAACAGTTTAGAGCATTCAATGATCGTCTTCGCTTGGTTGTTGATTATTATAAATTCTGCTAAGCTAACAGCGCCAGGTAATCGTATAAGCTGGTAGGTAATAGAAATCCCTGGATAACTCAGGATATACTGAACATAATTGATGAGGGGAGAAAATATAAAAATTCAGCAAGTGAAGCAGGAGAACAGACGTATGAAAAATGAGAATGACAAGAAGTGCAAACTGGTTAAGCAGGAGTGGCTACAGACAAATAACCGTAGAAGAATGCATAACTAGGGGAAAGATAGGTACCGCCTAAAGGAAAATGAAAGCGATATTTGGAGACTAGGAAAGCAGCTGTATGAATGTCAAGAACGCAAACGGAAAACCAGTACTAAGCAAAGAGGAGAAAGCTGCACTGTGGAAGAAATATATAGAGGGCCTATACAAAGGAAATAAACTTGAAGACAATATTCTAGAAAGGGAAGACGAAGTGGAGGAAGATGAGATAGGAGATATGATACTGCGAGAAAAATTTGACAGAGCGCTGAAGGACTTGAGTCGAAACAAGGCCCCTGGAGTAGATGATATTCCGTCTAAACTGCTGATATCGTTAGGAGAGCCAGTCGTGAAAAATTGTATCACCTGGTATGCAAGATGTATGAGACAGGGGAAATACCCTCCGACTTCAAGAAAGCAAGTGCAGACAAGTGTGAAAATTACAGAACTATCAGTTTAATAACTCATGGTTGCAAAATACTAATTATTTACAGGCGAATGGAAAAACTTGTGGAATATGACCTCGGGGAAGATCAGGTTGGATTAAGGAGAAATATAGGAACACGGTAGTCAATACTCACATTAGAAGATAGGCTAAGGAACGGCAAACCTACATTTTTGGCGTTTGTAGATTTGGAGAAAGCTTTTGACAATGTCGACTGAATACACTCTTCCAAACTCTGAAGGTAGCAGGGGTAAAATATAGGGAGCTAAGAGTTATACTCAACCTATACAAGAACCAGACAGCGGTTATTAGAGTCGAAGGGCAAGAAAGGGACGCAGTGGTTGGGAAGGGTTGTAGCCTTTCCCCAGTGTTGTTCGATCTGTACATTGAGTAAGCAGTGAAGGAATGGAAGGTGAAATTTGGAGAGGGAATTAAAGTTCAGGGAGAAGAAATAAAAAGTTTGCGGTTTGCCGATGACATAGTAATTTTGTCAGAGACTGCAAAGGATCTGGAAGTGCAACTGAATGGAATGAACAGTGTCTTGAAAGGAAGATATAAGATGAACATTAACAAGAATAAAACGAAGGTAATGGAATGCAATGTCAGAAAATCAGGCGATGCTGAAGGAATTAGATTAGGTAATGAGACAATAAATGTAGTAGATGAATTTTGTTATTTGGGTAGCAAGATAACTTCTGATGGCCGATGTAAGGAAGATATAAAATGCAGAATGGCTATGGGGAGAAAAGCGTTTCTTAAAAAGCGAAACTTGTTAACATTTAATATTAATTTAAATGTTAGGACGTCCTTTCTGTAAGCATTTCTCTGGAGTATAGCATTGTATGGCATTGAAACGTGGACGATAAGAAGTTCAGAGAAAAAGATGATAGACGCTTTTGTAACGTGGTGCTACAGACGAATGATGAAGATTAGATGGGTAGATCACGTGACTAATGAAGAGGTGCTTAAAAGAATTGGTGAGAAAAGGAGTTTTTGCCATATCCTGACTAAGAGAAGAAATAGATTGGTAGGACACATTCTGAGACATCAAGGAATTGTCAACTTAGCAATAGAAAGAAGTGTGGGGGGAAAATCGTAGAGGGAGATCGAGGGACGAATACAGTAAGCAGATTCAAAAGGATGTAGGTTGTTGAAAATATTCTCAGATGAAGAGACTAGCACAGGACAGGGTAGCGTGGAGAGCTGAATCAAACCACTGTGCGGACTGAAGACAACAACAACAACAACATGTGAAGAAACAAAATTATTACGACTGCTTTTAAAATGACAGTATTGGGTGGCACAGTGACATATCCGAGACGAACGAATGCGGGAAAAGTTTTCTCTGTAGAGAGAGGCGCCACCTAGCGGAGCGTTGGGAACTACTTCTGGCCAGGGGGTTTGCAGGCAGCCTGAGATCCCGTGGCCTATGAGAAAGACAGGCTCAGCGCAGTCGTCATGCCACGTATTCCTTCAAACCGTCTTGATTGCAATTTTTTTTATTAGTTAATGACGCGTTTCGCCCTTTAGCAGGGCATCTTCAGATTATCTGCGTGACAAAATTTTTCGCAAAATTACAAGGCAGAAATACAAACGGTTCTAATGGTACATGGGCTTATTTTGTGTTAAGAAGACAGTATAAATGGTAAACAAATCTTACAATGCGCTCTCCGTGGTTTGACACCGTAAGTTGTTATTGCGGTATCCATAAAATCTCGGGCGAACTGCCGGATGTCAGTAACTTCCTGCCACGATATTTCGGCGCAGAGTCTTCTGGCCATCTTCAGGTGAGTACCGCCGAAGTACTGGCGAAGACGCACTGAGCTGTGCTATTTATGCCCAATTCAACCGACAATGCGCATGCGTGTACCTAGCGTGCGCGTTCACTACAGCTACGTACGCTGCTCCGAGCGCCCTCCGTGGTGGAGGCTTGCCGCTTCGATATCAGATCGATTCTCATCGTCATTCAGTTGCAGGAAACTACGCCGACTACGAAGTTTTTCAATTACAGGATTCCATGCAGCATTTATTTGGAAACCGCTGTCTCGATTGATAAGACTCTCACTGTCAGACAATCTTATTTCCACAGCTTCATTAATAATTGAGCTCCAAAAGTTTGATGTATGGGCCACAATTTTCGTTTCATTGTATTTCATTGAATGACCTGCGGAAATACAATGTTCGGCGATTGTGGATTTGGTGGGTTGGAGTAGCCGAGTATGACGCTGATGTTCCACGATGCGGTCCTGCACAGTGCGCGTCGTCTGCCCTATATATGACTTGCTGCACTCGCACGGAATCCTGTAAACACCTGCTTTACGCAGCACCAGATCGTCTTTGACAGAACCCAACAGCGATGAAATTTTAGGAGGAGGGCGAAAGATGACTCTTACTTTATGCTTTTTAGTATTCTGCCTATATGTGATGAAATGTTCCCAATATATGGGAGATAAGCAGTCGATTTGAAAGCCTCTTCTTCTTCTTCTTTGTTCTGTCGTTTGGAGGCGTGCATCGCTCGATTTACTTGCTTCCTTGTATATCCATTCTTTAGGAATACTGTCTGCAGGTGTTCTAGTTCCGTGTGAAGGCTGTCGGCATCAGAGATGGTATGGGCTCGATGGATTAGAGTCTTGAGGACGCCCCTTGTTTGTGCTGGATGGTGGCAACTAGTAGCTTGTAAGTACAAATCTGTATGAGTGGGCTTCCTGTATACCGAATGACCAAGTGAGCCATCACTTCTGCGCCACACGAAAACATCTAAAAATGGCAAACAACCATTTTTCTCGATCTCCATAGTAAACTTTATGTTTTCATGTATGGAGTTCATATGATTTAAAAAGTCTTGGAGACGTTCCACACCATGAGGCCACACTATAAAAGTGTCGTCGACGTATCGCCAAAACACTGTTGGTTTAAAAATAACTGATTCAAGTGCTCTCTCCTCAAAATCTTCCATAAAACGTTATTGCGGTGTTTCTATTTTTCTGGAATGTTTTTTGGATTTCCTTGTGGTCCTACAAATGTTCGGGTAACAACGAATTACAGTTGGAACATACTCGGTAAAAATGTGAGAAACATAAAAACGATTTTTAAGATTACCTTAGTAGAAGCGGTGGTCTCTGGTGATACAAGGTAAGCCCATGTTTACAATTGCGCTCACGGGCGGTGGGCCGGCGTGGTGTGCTGCTGCGCCGACTAGTACAGACTAAGGGAATGTGGGTAGGGAGTTCAAAAAAATGTTCAAATGTTTGTAGAGTCTATGGGGCTTAACTACGGGGTCATCAGTCCCTAAACTTACAAACTACTTATGAACTAGCTACAACTAAGGACGGCACAAATATCCATGCCCGAGGGGGGATTGGAACCCCCGACTGTAGTGGCCGTGCAGACCGTGACTGAGGCGCCTCAGTCCCCTCGGCCACCGCGGCCGGCTGGGTAGGGAGTGACGATGAAGTTAAACGTATCCTCATTCCTTTAATGGGGTATCTTTCTTATGACCTGGCTAAACTCTTTCGTGGCACAAATTCACAAGTCATATTTAGTAGCCCTTTGGGTATACAGCAATTTCTCCCACACAACGAACAAACCAATAAGGACAGATACCTTTCCTCAGGAGTCTACGAACTACAATGTCCCGAATGCCCAGCTGAATATATAGGACAGACAGGCCGGACCTTTAAAGTACGTTTTACTGAGCACCTTCTTATAAAAAAAAAGGCCAACTCAAAAAACATCCCTCTTTTGCGGAACACACTAAAGCATCATCAACAACCTACCATTGACAACATGCAAATCTTGCATATAGCGTAGAAGGGGAGTAAGCCAAATTCACTGGAAGAGTTTGAGGTAGCGATGCGCCCTTACGTTTGACACCCACGCCTCCTAAACGATCAGTAGGCATGCAAAGATCAAACATTCCTAGATATTATGATGTCTCTGTTCAAATAAAATTCCTCTCATTTACAAATACCAACATAAATTATAAACTTCTGTCCTGCTTAATAACCTCCCTTTCGTTAAATTTGCATTCAGATAGTTAGATTTCACCCGTCCCGTCTTATACATCGGCTTCCTATGTCGCTCCCTACCCACATTCCCTCAGTCTGTACTAGTCGGCGGAGCAGCATACCACGCCCGCCCACCGCCCGTGAGCGCAATTGTAAACATGGGCTTATCTTGTATCACCAGAGACCACCGCTTCTTTAAGGTAATCTTAAAAATCGGTTTTATGTTTCTCACATCTTTACCATGTTCCAACTGTAATTCGTTGTTACCCGAACATTTGTAGGGCCACAAGGAAATCCAAAAAACATTCCAGAAAAATAATAACTTACGGTGTCGAACCACGGAGAGCGCATTGTAAGCTTTGTTTACAATTTATACTGTCTTCTTAACACAAAATAAGCCCATGTACCATTATAAAAGTTTGTAATTCTGCCTTGTAATTTTGTGTAAATTCTGTCACGCAGATAATCTGAAGATGCCCTGCTAAAGGGCGAAACGCATTAACTAATAAAAAAAATTGCAGTCAAGACGGTTTGAAGGAATATTTATTCTAACTGATTGCTGCTGGATTGGCTGGATTGGAAATCATTTCGTAAGCAAGGTAGTTCCGAGCCGGCGCGACCGCTAGCCGGTTGGCCGGCCGCTGGGGCACGGCTAACTGCGTCATAGCGGGCAGCCACTGAGCTAGCGATCGCGCTGGCTCGGAACTACTTTGCTTATGTGTCATGACGACTACGATGGGGCAACACTGTCTGAGAGAAGGCCATGACACGTCACGCAGAGCAGGTCGCGTATCTCTCTGGCTGGCTGATCCCCGTCGCCTAGCCAGTGAGATACTCGACCGCGACCGCGACCTACTCTGCCTGACGTGTTGGCTGGGGCCTGTCTTTCTCATAGGCCATGCTGCGATCCCCTTTGATGTCACCGGCGAGCATGTTATGATATGCCCCTGCGGTAGGTTTAATGGGCCGAGCTGTCAGATAGGGAATTGCAGCTGAAGTGCAAACCCCCTGAGCGCGTAGCAAGGCTGAAGGCGTGTTTTGTCGCATTACCGGGTAACCAAAAGTGATTGATTATTACACATTTCATAATGTAGCTTAATCTTCGTAACCGAAAAAAGGATATAAGAAAAGGGAACAAAGACAGTTTTTAAAAAAATTTGCAACACTGCAAGAATACCATGCACTGCCAGAAAGCGTTATGAACAGATATTAGTAAATTAGACCAGTGTACCCCAACCCCCACCTCCCCCCACAAAAAATTAATAAATAAACAGAAACGCAAACAATCTACACGTCGTTAACCGTGAACAACAACGCTTACTTCGTTTTCCAAACTTACTGGATTTCCAAACACGTTGCGACTATTGGTTAATATGTTCAGTATGAGTGTGTCCACGTCTGTCAGCAAAAAATGCTTCACAACGATGTATCTCACTGCCATTGACATCATCAGTCTCATTTCAAAGCAAAATTCTTATTCTTCCTGCGTATTTGCTCGCAAGTATCTTAAAGGGGTTGGTGGTTTCTGATGTGATGCTAGTTATCTCACAAGTGCATCCCAGATATCCTCGTTGGGAATCAAATCGGGAGAGTGACCAGGCCACATCAAGCCTGAACTACCTTTTGCTTCCTAAAAAACGTCAACCCTCCGTGCTCTATGAGATCTAACATTACCGACCATCTGCATGAAGTTTAGGCCCAAGCACCTCTCCCCAAGAAATCGTCACGATCCCTTACACAGGTCTAACATCTCGCCGATTTACCCGTACAGTTACGGCGCCGTGTTCGATTGGACAATATAGTCCCTACTCACAATGTTAATGAAGTATTTTGCTCAAAATGTTCAAATGTTTGTAAATCTACTCTAATCTAATCTACTCTAGTGATCAGTCCCTAGGTTTACAAACTACTTAAAACCGCGCGTTCCGCAGCGAGGCGCCTTAGAACGCTCGGCTACTCCACCGCGACTCTATTTGCTCTGACGTGTGTTCGAGGATGTATAAAAATTAGAAAATCGGACAGAATTAATCTTCATAAGTAGCTAAGTTTTATTAACGATGTTGGCGGCCAAGCGTATTGATGTTGGCAAAGCATGAAAAGGGCATGAGTTGTGTGAGATTGTCATCAGCCACTCGCATTTAAGAATACAGTAGTATAAGACTACCAGACTATTTAAGTTGAGTGTCGCGTAACGTCAATATTTAGCTCATAAATATAAAAGTAAAAAAAAAAAAAAAATAAATAAATAAATAAAAATAAAATAAAATAACCTGGAAAAAAAATTCAATTGAATGTTCTGAATGAAATGGGCAATGGAAAGAAATAATTAAACGCTAAACGCTAATTAATTCTAACTGATTGGCCGTAAGTGTTTAGATAGATGGTTTAAAAGAAAGTACGAGCGCACCTTCAACGATATCTGCAACTGCATTCACCTCACAATGGACACTTGCTGCAATAAAATGTCAAGGTAATCTACTCCTGGAGTGAACTGCGAACAATTAAGTTTGATATTCCGTGCAGACGACCCTGTAGTATTTTTTATAGATGCAATCCCCAAAAATATATCGCACCTCGCAAATAAGCAAAATGTCAATAACAATTATTGCAGAGTCTAGTAGGCACAAACTGAATGGAAATGAACTTATTGAATGATAATATCACGAAAGTTATTTTTGTCTTCTCAGAATCCAAGTCGCCATAATAGCTCCGATTCACCACAAGATTAGACGCTTGCGGTAGTTGCGCCAGGAGTATTCTACAGTTGCCGTGAATAAAGAAAATTGTTAATGTAAGCAATCAAGGTTAAATGGCATTTATTTAAGAATGATAACGATTATACCCACATTGTAATATACGGAAGAAATCATGCGGCGGACTAAATTGCGTCCGATCGAAAGTTCAATACCGGCCGACGAGGGCAGTCGTTGCTCTCTTCACGCCGCAGAATAAAAAAGAAATGTCGACGTCAAGATTATATATATGTGTGTGTGTGTGTGTGTGTGTGTTCTCCTTAGTTGCTGCATTGGTATAGTAGGCTGTCTAATAGTATCGCTGTTTTTTACAGGTATTATACAACCTTTTTTTTTTTTTTTTTTTTTTTTTTTTTTTTTTTTTGGGGGGGGGGGGGGGCGCGGTACTGCTAAATCAGATCAGATGTATGTCACGCTTATGGGACTTAACTGCGAGGTCATCAGTCGCAAAACTACAAACTACTTATCTACTTATAAACTACCTTACACTGAAGACAACAAAAACATCTATACCCGAGGGAGGTTTCGAACCCCCGACGGGGAACGGCCTCGCGCATCGGAGCATAGCGCCTCAATGTGCTCGACCACTCCGCCGCGGCCACAATATCGCACAATTGCTAATGTTGACAACAAAATTTTCCGATACGTTGATAATTCATTGACAGGACAAGGGTACAAACAAGAACCCGTCAACCATAGAGCATGAACAGCACTAATTATTTCCGTCAATGTCAACACGAAGGATTATTTATCTGTCATAGAATGAAGGGCATATTCCTTTCTGTTGACCACGAAGAAAATAATTAATGCTATTGCTACTATATGATTGACAGGTTCTTGTTGGGTAATTAATTATTATTATAAAGGGAAAATTTCTTTGTCGATATTAGCCCAAGTACACCGTCGTCGCACTACATAAAACTTTACCTTGTCGAAATTAATTGTAACGTGAAAGAGGGAACGCATCGAATGATATTTTACGTCCTTTCTTTCTTATAACTATTTTTCCGTGTAAAAATTAAAAGCTGCTGAATTCTGATTGGCTGCCTGCATCGGCTCCGTAATTGGTCACTTTATTTCCATCCATTTTCATTTTCATCCGATGCCAATATGAGCACGCTAGGCTGCCCATATCGTAAGTAAAATTTATGATCAAAGTATTTTACATGCTAACATTCAAAACAGTATTTTTGTCTCTCCTGTTACATGTGCCGGTACTCTTTCATTAGGCAGGAAAATGAAAGTATCATTTTGTGCTATAATACGATTGCATTATAAACTCAAGACGACGAATACAGAGAGGGAGGACACCATATTGACAGACTTCAGGTAATTGTATTTGACACGCTAAACAAGAAGATACGTTTCCGGCGCAGTGCTTCATTATTTAAATAATGGAAACAACAGCGCATGAAAAAAAATATTTCCATTTTTAAAAAAAACTCTGTACACTAGGATCTCGTCTCCTCTTTCATTACGTTTTCAATTTTATTTATAACAGAAACGAAAGGATCCCAACAAAACTCATCGATGTTTGAGCTCAATTGCTGGTAAACTAACTTTCACAAGCAAGTATGAAACGTATTCAGGTGCGAGGAATATGTGCACGCTTGTACAAGCATACGTGTGCACGCATTACAGTCGAGCTTGTGGCTACGTGTGTAGCCAACAAAACTCATCGATGTTTGAGCTCAATTGCTGGTAAACTAACTTTCACAAGCAAGTATGAAACGTATTCAGGTGCGAGGAATATGTGCACGCTTGTACAAGCATACGTGTGCACGCATTACAGTCGAGCTTGTGGCTACGTGTGTGGTAGCCTTAATTCTACTTTCCTAAACGTACATCATTTGCCGTCTCTTTGGTGACCAATGTAAACACTCTTCGTGACTCGTGGGGAAATAACAGCGTGATAGATCTACAATAGAACATTCGATACAGATCGTTTGAAGCCCGCGATTTCGATATGCAAACATTATTTGAAATTACCACAGAACCTGTTTCTCTAACACAAAAAGAAGAAATATTCAAGCTGACACATTAATTAAACTGAACAGGGTTGACATAATGTTACCAAACTCAGTACCCTAAGTATTATATAAATAATTAAATACTGTGTCCCAACAATTCTTGAAAAATAATGAATTTACTACTTAACTACAATCCATAAGACGCGGTGGAGCGGCCGAGCGCATTGAGGCGCTATGCTACGATGCGCCAGGCTGTTCCCCGTCGGGGGTTCTAATCCCTCCTCGAGCATGGATGTTTGTGCTGTCTTTAGTATAAGTTAGTTCATAAGTAGTTTGTAAGTTAAGTCCCATAAGCTTTAAAAACCTTTGAACATTTTTTGTACAATCCATAAACAACATATCAGGAGTTACCTTTTGATGAGCGCTATAGTTTCAAGTGCTCGGTACGGAAGGTAACTTACAACTGAGACTACGGTACAAGACGCTAACACCCTCAGGAATAGCAAACTGCTTCAAGCAATAACGGCACAACAATGAATGTGAATAATGAAAATACAGTAGTAAATCATTTATAAAGGAATTATTGAGAAGAATGAAAATACAATAGTAAATCGTGCTATGAACAAATAATATCACATATAATCGTTAAATAATTATCTGAAACCTAAAACAGATATAGAAATCGGAGAGCTGTCTGAATAGCAATCAAGGACATGTCATGTCTGACCATAGATGACCCACTGTTTCTAACAACCAGTGATTATACAAATTGGCTGTGTAAATCTGGTCTCTGACAATACAACTTCATCTTGTCTACCAACGAGCTTAAATTTCATGGAGTGGCTAACATACGAGTTACAGTGCTCTTTGCGGTAACCTGTGTAAATTCGGCCACCATATTTACGGGGGTCACTACACTTGAGCGGAGTGCGTATATCGAATGTTGTTGTTGAGCTTCAAGTGTTGTAGTTAGTGTATATTGTATTTTGTGTTTATTGTCTGTAAAATTTCTGCTGCTGAAATATGCATAATGTGTGTCCAGCTTTCAAACGCACAAATCGAAGTGATAAAACGACAAGTACTTCGTGCAGGAAGACCAAATATTTTGTCTTGTTTAATCTCAGTCTGTCAATACTCAAACAAAATTCCAGACTAATGGCATTTAGCTGCTCCAAGAGCAGCTATCCTGCTATTTCCTTGAAGTGCACACCATTAAAAAATTACGAGTTTTCTACCTACTGTTGGTGTTTTTTCGATGTTTCTTTTGACTGTCTCCACCTTTTTTTTTTTTTTTTTTTAATATTCTCATTTGTTGTTGACAATACTTGATCTACCATAGCCGCGGCGGATTAGCCGCGTGTACTGGAGCGCCGTGTTCCGGTGCGTGCGGCCGTTCGCCGTCGGGGGTTCGAATCCCCCTCGGGCATGGATTTTTGTGCCGTCTTTAGTATAAGGTAGTTCATAAGTAGTTTGTAAGATTAGAGACTGATGACCCAGCCGTTAAGTCCCTTAAGCTTTACAAACGTTTGAACTTTTTTTGTATCCAGCATAGTTTACTTGTAACACTGCAAAGTGTGGAAACTGTAGTAATAGCCAGAATTCTTTACTTGAATGTATCATTGTTCTTTGCAGCAAATGTGTACTTATTTTGGCGGTAAATGCTATTGCGGCAAAAACCCAGGCGCATTTTTATTGCAGTATTTTGTTGTCACTTTCGTGTTTGTACTCTAATTTTGTCCACTAAAGTTCACAATCAATGACTTTGACAGCAATTTTACAAGGTTATAGACTTATTATGTTTAGTAAACACCAATGTCACCCCATACCATCACGCCGGGTGATACGCCAGTATGGCGATGACGAATACACGCTTCCAATGCTCGTTCACTGCGACGTCGCCGTCATGATGTTGTAAACAGAACCTGGATTCATCCGAAAAAAATGACGTTCTGCCATTCATGCACCCATATTCGTCGTTGCGTTCATCATCGCAGGCGCTCCTCTCTTGGATGTAGCGTGAAGGATAACCGCAGCCATAGTCTCTGAGCTAATAGTCCCCCCTGCTACAAACGTCGTCGAACTGTCCGTGCCGATGGTTGTTGTCTTTCAAACGTACCCATCTGTTGACTCATGGATCGAGACATGGCTACACGGTTCGTTACAGCCATGCAGATAAGATGCCTGTCATTTCGACTGCTAGTGACATGAGGCCGTTGGGATCCAGCACGGCATTCCCTATTGTCCTCCAGAACCCACAGATTCAAAAATTCTGGTAACAGTCATTGGATCGCTACCAACGCGAGCAGCAATGTGGCGATACGATAAACCACAATCGCAATAGGCTACAATCCGACCTTTATCAAAGTCGGAAACGTGATGGTACGTATTTCTCCTCCTTACACGAGGCACCAACAAGAACGTTTCACAAGGCACCGCCGGTCAACTTTTGTTTGTGGAGAAATCGGTTGGAATCTTTCCTCATGTCAGCACGTTGTAGGTGTCGCCACCGGCGCCAACCTTGTATGAATGCTCTGAAAAGCTAATCATTTGCATATCACAGCATCTTCTTCCTGTCGGTTAAATTTCGCGTCTGTAGCACGTCATCTTCGTCGTGTAGCTACTTAGCAACTTTAATGGCCACAAGTGTAGACCAATGGTAACAACAGCATATTAACTTCAAAATTAACTTCGAAATTTTAAAATAAACTTAATTACTCACTAAAATACTAGTATTTTCCTCATACAATTAGAGTAAAAATTGCAAATTAGATAGAAAATATGGGACACGTAGGCCTAAGCATTAGCGGATAATTTCAAGAACGAACAACATTCATGTTTAACGATACAGGAAAGCATTGGCAGGTAAAAATCAGAACTTTTTAACAGGGAAATGAATCCTGGTGTAGTCTAAGACGACTACAATAACGTGATCATTCGTTTCCCAGACTCGAAATTGTTCAGTTTGTTGTTTAAGTGTGACATATGAAGATGCTCTTTGTTTTTACTCACTGGAAATAATGTCTTGCACGTTTTGTTGTCATGGTTCCTTGATTTCTCAAATACTAATTTTATTCACACACGAAGAAAACGTGAATTGTTCTCGTCCTGACCTAGATAAGGTTTTCATTTCAGTACAGTGTTGTTGCAGTTGTTTTGATACACGGACTGGTGCAATGTTTTTAGAATACGTTTCTGTATCAATTGGTTCATAAAACCTTCCATTTTTTGTGTATAGTTCTAATGGATGTATCGGAAACGATGCCACTATAATTTTTGGCATATTTTATCGCGAAATTCCATCTCTTTTTTCTAGAAAATTTTTCTTGATAACACTAGGACGGCATTTCTATGAGTGGGCTTAGTAGATTGATGCTTCTAGGAATTCAGAAAGTAAGGGAAACGAAGTATTAGGTAGGTAAAAGTACCGGGCGATCAAAAAGTCAGTATAAATTTAAAACATAATAAATGACGTAATATTGTAGCTAGAGAGGTAAAAACTGACACGCGCCCTTTGTATCAGCGTAAGATAACAACGTTCATATAAATTTTACCGTGTAGTTTGAACACTTCGACAACCTGAGAACTTATACGTAACTGACTTAGGGATACGTTTGCAACTTCACTTTTCACTTTTACCTTGTACAGAGTCAGGGGAAACATTTTATAACAAGTACCCCTGTCTCCGTCGTTGTCCACTGAAGGCCGCTCCAGTAAGAACGAACTAGGAGAGAGAGAATTACCCCTGTTATTTATAAAATACTTTTTCAGTGATGAAAAATCGTAGGAGAAAATTAGAGGAGGAAGTTGTGCTATAAAATACGGCATTTTGGATAGTCCATCACTATTGAAATTTTATCCAGATTTCGTAAATATTTTGAAGCAATCAGCTCTTCGACATTTTACGGTAAACAAAGACGTCTGATTGGACGTGTGATCGAAAGTTGAAAATTATTTACGGCACAATTACTTGAAAAGGTATGATGGTGAGAGTGTATTTATAAGGCCATCTGTCACTCATAATCTAGGTTACTTTCTAGGGGACACAATTTGCAATATGTATTGCATCAAGAATGGAAAGAAGTGTTTACAATACGTACTGTGAAAGCGGAAATAGTTTCAACAAAAATTCACAAAAATGACAGTGCAAGTTTTCATCACATTTCCAAGGAAGGTTAGGTTTTCGTATACATTGAAATTTGCAACAATATTATCCAAAGGCAGTTACCATGCACGTTGAAATCACGTGCATTTTCAGTCATCGAGAACAAAAA
This sequence comes from Locusta migratoria, assembly GCA_026315105.1. NCBI lineage: Eukaryota > Metazoa > Arthropoda > Insecta > Orthoptera > Acrididae > Locusta > Locusta migratoria. The sequence goes on along the minus strand of CM048744.1, from coordinate 904,471,754 downwards.
ATTCTTTGTAGGTAGATCTTGGCAAAAATTACGATGAAATGCATTACCACAAAGTGCTGGAAACAGTGTTTCTTGTCCGAATGGCAGCACACCCACTTTAGAATCTCGCCTTGGGGGGGGGGGGGGGGGGCTAATTGGGCTCATTCCGCTCCTTTCGGCACCTACCACGGATTTTTTTAACTTTATTGTTTTTTAATGTTTTCACTTTATATTTTTGTAAACAGGTCAACACCAGAAATTTGCAATAGATGACGTGTAATTAATCACAACGTAACAATGGCAAGCACAAGTGAAAGTGAAAATGGGTCGCCAAAGTGATGTCGCCACAGAGAACGTGTGCTGCTGTTACTGTGAGCGGTCTTAATACGGCCGCTACACAGCTTTGATGTTGTCGCTATTGTTGCTGCTATGCTGAAGTTACGAGCCGATTCTTCATATGCGGCGACCCTCTGCTTAGCAGGTCAGCGGCGCTACCGAGTGGAATCTTATGAACAACAATAGTGTTGGTTTAGTTCAATTTTTACACATAGAGTGACATCTTCATTGAACTATCTCTTTGGCTAGTAATATAGAAGCTGCTTAATTATTTTACAAGCTGATTATATATTGAAATGTTTGTTTAGCTTATGGGACTTAACTACGGAGCCATCAGTCCCTAAACTTACAAACTACTTACGAACTACCTTATACTAAACACGGCACAAATATCCATGCCCGAGGGGGGATTCGAACCCCCGACCGTAGTGGCCGTGCAAACCGTGACTGGAGCGCCTCAATCCCCGTGGTCACCGCGGCCGGCAAGCTGATTATATACACTCCATTTCAACCACGTTGCTCCTCTACCACTTTCAAAATAATGCGAGGGTACACATTTTATTTCTTGTGTAATTGTTTTCGTAGTATAAATAGACGAATTATAAAAGGTATAAAAGTAAGTCATAAATTAATAAATTCAATAGGTTTTATTCTTTTTAAAACTAGCCCCTCCCAGAACCAAAGCCTGGCTGCGCCACTGGCTATGACAACCGAAAAGGCAATTGAATAATGAAATCCACAAACTGTTAAATGTATTTCGGAAATGCAAATGTTTGAATACGAGCAATTCACAAGTTAAGTAACTTTCCGGAGAGCACACAAAATTCTGAAAAATGCAATTTTAACTTTTTCCAATAAGAATTTCTCAACAAGTATTGCACCATTTTAAGCGGAGAATCATAACTTATTTTATAGCTCGAAAAACTGAAAATATGACTTTTTACATTTTTTTCGGCATTCGAACTCACCTAAAGTATGTGCAAATGTTCTGTTGAAGCATTAACTAACAGTATCTCCACTCTTCGACAGTGGCTAAAATTTTCCTGCCGCCTCATTTCCATATGAACAATGGCATCGACGCCGCACAGCACTGTTATCGTGCGCAGGGAGTCGGCCGACCCGGAAGTTTGGCCCATCGCGTGCTTGCGAGTGCTAACAGCCAGAGCTGTACCACTGTTCCGGTTAACTCTCAATTAGGAGTAGCCCGAGGCGAGTAATTAGAATGCTAATTCCGGTCGTTACGGCCATCATAATATCACGGCGCTAATAAAGACCTGGTCTTCAGCTGTACTCCTTCAGTTAATACCAGCGCATGCACCGGAACAGGTAGATATTCGCAACACTACGAAGGACCGAAAATATCACAGCCACCACGCGTAAGTATCACCTGTCTCAAGTGAGTAATGCGATGAACGCAGTATTAGGTGTTGAGGCCCTTTCTGGATACGCCGCTGCTACATGATTCGCCATTGATTCAATGAGACCTGGATGTTATTGTTAAGATATTCCAAGACATGCTACGTCAATAGAATGCATATACGTTCTGTACAGGTAGGACTAGCTCGTTCCATTACGTTCTATTTTCGTAACTTTCTGGTGAGATTAACTTTGCAATAAATAAATAAATAAATAAAAGTGTTTGTAGAGCTTATGGGACTTAACTACGGGGTCATCAGTCCCTAAACTTACAAACTACTTATGAACTAGCTAATAATAAAGACGGAACAAATATCCATGCCCGAGGGGGATTCGAACCCCCGACCGTAGTGGCCGTGCAGTACGTGACTAAAGCGTCTCGCTGCGGAGCGCGCGGTTGCTCGCCGTGGAGGTTCGAGTCCTCCCTGGGGCATGGGTGTGTGTGTTGTCCTTAGGTTAGTTTACCTAGGTTTAAGCAGTTTGTAAGCTACGGAATGATGATCACGCAGTTTGGTACGATAGATTTACAAACATTTCAACATTTTGAACAGAATGTGACTGGCGCGCCGCAGACAGCTCGGCCACTGCGGCCGCCTGAACTTTCCAGCCATTGCTAGTTTTCAAGATTATGCAGATATTGATACTGGAAATATATATGGTATAAAAGACCATTTGAAAATGGATATTTATGAAAACACTTATCCGTTATGTGGCTGTGAAAAAATGCCGGACGTTCAGCGTGGTACCCTCGTGGACTATTATTGCTCTTTCCATTCTTTTAAATGAAGAATGAGTTTCATTTCTACTAGGAATGAGGATCATAGGCCTAAGTTAAAGGTAATGAATTTTTCTAAATGCTTCATAAATCTTAGCGTGTAATTCAACACAGATTTTTTCGGTCATAGACGTAGGTCATGAATGCAATTTGAAATAATTAATTTTGTGACATTTACACAACATGAATTCTAGGGATGTTTACATCCCGACGAATGTCGGGAAACCAGGTACTGAGAAAAAAATTATCTTTCTTGTTTTATATAAAACTAACACTGAAACTTCGATGCAACACCCAAATTCAGATACCACCAGCCGCCACTGTGCTATATCCAGTTACAGTGAGGGTGTCGGCAAGCTATGAAGGTATCGGAGGGCAACAAATAGTGTTTAATAGTAAGTTTTATTTTAATTCCTTTACGTATTTAAAGACTAGACGAGGCTAAAAAACAGCAGCACGATACCTTTACTGGCAGCAATGGTCAATTATGTACTGTCTCTCTCTCTCAAGATAGTAACTGTGAAGTAGATGCAGCAGCATTTCTTGTAAAATTAAATTAATTGAAAAAAATCCCATTCAATGCATCCGTGATTGAAATGTCTGCTGAAGATAGGGTTATGTATCTCTGTAGGCTGATATCAGTATCAATGAAGGTAAACATATCGTAACAAACGCGAGGAATTATATTATGGGCTGGGCGTGTAGTGGATTGGATCACGAAAAATGTAAAATCGTTCTGGCATCATATAATTATAATAAACATGAAGTTTACAACTTCCATATGCAGATGAAAGATATGACCAAAAAAAAAAAAAAAGCTTTTTTCCCAATTGTTGTGCTCAGAGTATTTCCTATAAAATGTCAGTAATTGTTATACAAAATTTTGATAAGTGCTTTTTTGAAAAGCATTTATGGCGTGAGAAGCAACAATGTAAAATTTGCGCTGTAAATGCGGTAGGCAGGGATATAAAATTCGGAGTAGCAGACGTGAAGCCAGGTACAGCATACAACTCGAGGCAACATATGGCACTGCTAGCGATGTCTCTTTGCAAACTCGTGTAAATGCCTCGGAGTTTCCGCTATTACCTGTATAAGCTATTTGCCGACAGCATATCCAAAGCCCCACATGAGAAGTGCTTAAGGACAAGACTGTATTGATGGCAAGCCTATACCAAATATCCATCGCATTTACCCATCCTTTTAAGTGACGTCGCTTTCCAAATAAGGTTTTTTTTTGACAATAACAATAAACAACATGTGTGGGAGGGGTAAGGGGACTGACGAGACTGGGGTGAGAATTTGGGATTGGAAATGGACGGACGGTGGAGGAAATGATACCCAAGGATAGGAGCGAAGTGGGAGGAAATAGAGAAGGGGGTGGAAGTTCGGAGTCGGAGAGGTTATGGCAGGGACTACTATGATCTGTTAACCTTAATAATTGTTGAAAAGCATGTCGTATTTATTTTCGTAAGTGAAATGACTTTTTCTATTAATTGTCTTCTGACAGTCGCACATGGATTGAAATGATTTCATATCTACATTGAAATGATACTAATAGATAACCTCAATTGCATAGAGTACGGAATGGACTCAGAACAATTACCGCGATTCGATAGTTCAGGTAGATGATGCCGCTGAGCTTTAGCTGACAGGAGGCGCTTTCACAGGTATAAACCCTCCCATCAATCGGAAGCTTGCGATCCAATTTGCGCTGTCCCTTTGATAAAGCTCCTCTAAATGAGTGAACGTCAGTTCCAGTCAGGGTCCAGGATCCGTGGCATATAACATATCTCCATATCGAGCTATCTTAGAGCTAAAGTGCGGATTTTGCGCTGCCATACAGCTCGTTGGATATTTTCCAATGTTGGAACACACCAACTGCATCGGTTTACGTTTTGAATGTAACTTCAAATTCTTTATATCGTAACTTTAACTATACATTGAAATTTAAATAATAGGTTTATTGACTTTGAGGACTCCCAAACTGGATTATCTGAATACGTCTGTTGTGTTAACTTAGATTCGTAAAGGCGCTAAACTTTCAAAGTTCAATGCCTTACGAAAAACTCCTCATAATTTTGTTTAGTATTCTAATGAGTGTTACAACAAGGATGTGCAATAATAATATAAAGTCTCATTCTCCTTCAATCACAATCTGTATGCAAGTTCACATCGTAGAGAAAGATACTTGAATGATACACATTCCTTTATTTCCACAAAAATGGCAAGGATCATATCTCCCACTATTAATGTACTACGTGCGGACGAAATTTTCAGATTTATTTCTGAAAATATTAGTCAACTCACTTTCACAAATAAAAGCAGGATATTTAATGGTTGTAATTATTCTTCAAAACTGCAAATATAAATTAATTAAACCATTAACTTTACATAATTCAGAACCCATAAAAGTTCAGTGAAATGGCTTTATGACTAAAGGTATCTAAGAAAAATATATTTGACAGGTAACACGTTATGCAAATATCACATGACTGAAAATACAGCGAGGAAGATATAAGTTACTTAGTGTGGCCGCTACTGCCTATAATCCCTGCGATATGCCTCAGTATTGAATGATAGTCTCTGAATGTCGTTGGAGTATAAACGTCCATGCTTCTTCCACATGTTTCGGAGTTGATTTGTTGTTGCAGCGGGTGGTGCCTTCCGGGAGAGTCTCTTTGCACCCCAACGACGTAGATGGCCGCGCCTGTCAAACATCCCGAGGTTTGTCCGGGTGCAAGCACTGTCCTGCACAGATGCCATATTCTCTTCCGTATATTCATGATATTCTCCTTGTAACTACGTATTTCTATTTCAAAGTAACGGCACACTGAACAGTAAACTAGAGTCAATAAATGCATTATTGGCGGGAAACATCTGATACTTGTTGCTAAAGAAAAACAGACATTTCCGTGACGTGTACTGTCCGGATCCGTAGCACAGTGGTAGAGTGCCAGACTGCAAATCCAAAGGTCTCGTGTTCGATCCCCGCCAGGTCCTAGGATTTTTATCTCTCACTTTCCACTTCTTTCACCTGTGGCAATGTTGCTCATGTTAAAAATACGGAGTAGCAGCGTGGTTCGGAACCCACGCTAAACTGTAGGTTCGAAGGTCGGAGGAAGGCAACGTCATAAACGGCATACCACCTCGAAACACGACCAAGCCTAGTAAAGCTTCGGATTGTTGACTGCTTTACCTTTGTGCTCCATGTAGCACAGTGGATAAACGCGGCTAGCTCGGGAACAGAGATCTGTGGGCGAAGGTTCGCTTTCCATTCTTGATGATATTTTTGTTTCTCACATTGACTCTCAAAAGTAATCTGACGCCCTTATTTATTAAACAGAATTTGCGATATTTCGACATATATACGAATATAAGCGCTTTATCTTAAAAGTACGTTTGTTCCATTTATTGAATATGGACCAACAAATCGTAAAGATTGACTCTAGAATATAGGTACTGCGATATTTCGACATATTTACAAGCGTTTTTTCTTATAAGTGCGTTTGTTCTATTTAGTGAACATGCCGTGAAATATGGAACAACGAATTGTAAACATTGTGTCCTAAACTACCTGCACACAAACTGCAGAATCACTGTTGTAGTGAATATTGAAAAATGACATTATGATACAAATAGATTCATATACTGACTATAACATATAGGCAAAGCTCTTGAGTTTCGCGGAAAAGGCTACAGTATTAGCACAATTATCTCATAAGTAGTGAATGTAGAATGCGAGAACGTGTAAAATAGCTGTTGCAAAAAGAAACAAGACTCTTCAGGCTCATTAAGAACTTTACTACGTAATCTATAAATAAAATTATTTGAATCAGCATGACATTTACAACAGTGTGTCTGCAATTTATGTGCAAGAAGTTTAGGAGACAACTCATTGGTCCATATTTCACGGCATGTTCACTAAATAACAAACTAATATTTTAGATATATAAAGAACTCATAGTTCGATGGGGCGATCTATAATTGTTTAATAATGATTTTGCAGCCACGATCGCATTTTTCATTTATTAAGTTACCGGTTTCGGCGTGCTCGACGCCATCTTCAGACCTGTCGTAATTTACATAACTTCACGACATTTTTAATATACTAAAAGAGTTCATCCAGGTTAAGGCATCACCAAACAAAAAATTACTAGTCACAAATGAAATATATACATCCATCTTCTAATGGTTCTGAAGCGAGGTATTTCAAAGTCTACGTTCAATATTAATTGAAGTTCAGTATAACATTCAGTATAAGTTATGTAAATTACGACAGGTCTGAAGATGGCGTCGAGCACGCCGAAACCGGTAACTTAATAAATGAAAAATGCGATCTTATCTGCAAAATCATTATATTTTAGAGTAAGCGCTTGTATACATAAGTAAGTCGAAATATAACAGAATGTAAATTACTAACAATGTAAGAAAACTTTTAGGGGTTGAGGTTTATACATATGGTGTTTCACTGTGTTTGCCTCTGTAACTTATAAAATAATAGGTGACGGGAAAATTTAATGCGGTAGGTCAACACAAGAAATGTTACACTTTCGGCGGAGCTATGACCATAGTTTATTGCGTCATTTTCCAGAGTTACACCACAAAGATATAATTTTTTAAATGGAACGATAGTTTTTCTATTGTGTATTGGATTCGTTTAAACCAGCAATATCCAAATCAATTTAAACTACATTCCTATCACTGTTAGTTTGGGAGCTACAACCCTTCAAAGTTCCGGGGGCGGAGGCTGCGATAGCGTAGCTCACTGGCCGGGTGGCTATCCCCTGGGACACGGCCCACTGTCTCATGACCACCAGCCTGTCAGCTACGCTGTTGTAGCCTCCGCCCCCTAAACTTTGAAGGATTATAGCTCCGAAACTAACAGTGATAGGAATGTAGTTTAAATTGATTTGGACGCAGCTGGTTTCAACGAATCCAATGCACGATAGAAAAAACGATTGTTCCATTTAAAAAATTATATCTTTATGCTGTGACTCTTTGGAAAATGATACAATAAACTATGGTCATAGCTCCGCAGAAAGTGTAACATTTATTGTGTTGACCTACCGCATTAAAATTTCCTGTCACCTATTATTTTATAAGTTACAGAGGCAATCACACTTTGGGAAACACCCTATTGTCAGGAGATAATGGCGAACCATCACCCATGCTGATCAGCTTCCCAACATGGCACGTTTATCGAATGCGCTAAAAGCAGCATCTGTGTCGGTTATTCTGTTCCTCATTTCCACTATATCAAGGGTTACCCGCCAATATGGCATTTATTGACTTTATAATTAATCCTACTAAGAACGACGAGTCTTCAGTGTGCCGTTACTTTCAAATAGCAATACGCGACTTATAAGAAGAAAATCATTCAAATACGTGCACGCGGACAACTTCGGAACGTTTGACAGGAGCGTCGGCTACGTCATTTCGACGTCACTTTCTTGGCACGTTCGGGTGCAAATAGACTGTCCCGTGCGTTTCGGATCAGTCCTTCGGCAATAACAGAGCGGATGTTTTCGATAAGCGAATATCGGCAGAACAGAGAGACCAACCAGCACTGCAATCCGAAGAGCTCAAAAGGTATGGGACGACAACAAGCTCCAACTAAGGGCAAACACACACACACACACACACACACACACACACACAAACATACACACACATTCCTGAGGCAGGACGTGAACGTCCGGCGGTGAGAAACCACGCACTGCGCAGCAAGGCGCCTTCAAGTGCTCGACTACTCCACCGCGGCATATGGCTAAGTTTGACATGAAACCTAGCTCAGAACGAATACAGACAGGTATTAAATACGAATTTGCAAGTCTATTATGTTCAAATGTTTGTAGGGGGGATGCCCGAGGGGGATTCGAACCCACGACCGCAGCGGCCGTGCGGACCGTGACTGGCTCGCCGCAGTACGCTCGGCCACCGCGGCCGGCTGTCTGTTATGATTTATCTAGCTTACAGTGTACTAAAATTGAATAATGTACACCTTTTGGACATCCAATGTTACTCGTAGAAAAATGAAACCCATTGTGTTACTTCAAAACACTATGTTCTTTCCAAATTCACTGAATATTATTCTACTTCACTTGTTTATTTGATAATTCACACTTTTTTTCTAAATGTGAACAATCAACAGGATTCAGAGGAAATGGTTTTGTGAATTTTGATTGAAGGCAGTCTATTTATACAAGGCACTTGCAATATTGATAACAATTCTCAATCTCACATGAGAATAACTTTGTTTACACTATACAGGGTGAATCACGTAACACTTGTACGGCGAATATTGTGAAAACGGAAAGTGCGGTTGATGTGCGCGGTTTTCACAGGAAGGATTGGTAGTCAGGGGCTCGTATGTTTAGCCAAGAAATAGATTGTAATATTACTTAAAAAGTGAATTTTTATGCAAACATACAGTTTTTATATGGAACAATGGTTGTTTCTATTATACACTGAAATTTTTGGCACCAGCTGTGAACAAATAAATTGAATGACATTTTTATCACGTTTAGTTTGGCAGCGAACAAATGTTCAAAGTTTCGGGGCAGATGCTGCGTTAGCGTAGCTAACTGGCCGACTTGCTAGCCCCTGGAGCACGGCCCACTGTCTCATGAACACCAGCTGATTGTGCCTCCATAACAATGTGGCTGTTTTATACGGAATAGATTGGATCATATGTAACAACTGAACCCATCATTGAGTGGAAATCTTTATGTTCGTGATACGTAGTTGTACCCTGTAAGTAGATCTCATCGAGGCGAGAGAAAAACTGCATGTAATGAAGAGCATGGACGCCAAGGTTCCATGGACCCATGTACCGTTGACATACTGTGGCTTCCACTAACCAGGTCACCCATGAAATACGAGTAAAACATTTTCGAGACGAAAGCAGTCAATTATCCTACGTTTCACGCCGTATACGCCGACAGTGAGATGGAGCGCATACTCTAATTCATCCGAGAAGGTCACCGTCGACAGTCACTGGACGTCTGGTTACGATACGTGCGTGAAAATTCTAGCCTTCAACAGCAGTCACTATAAGTGCGTTGGCTGTGGTGTGTTAAACATTTCTTCTCGTGATGATTCGTACAGAGATGGGCTTAACAACTTCAGACGTGCTTCTGACGACTCTGAGTCTTGTCCACATGAGTCAGAGACAGCAACAAGTGTAAAGATGTCAAATGCATCTCTGGATGAAACGTCAGGAACAGGAATTTTTCATGAATCACCACCACACAACCCGGAAGATCCATCAGCAACTGTGACACCCGGTCGTGCTAACAGCCCATCCGTCCATTTGGGCGGTCAGCTACTGAACAGTTACACGTCTGTTGGCCGTATACATCTCCGCAGCTATCGTGCAGCCCCATCATCGATTAAGGTCTATGGTGCACCACAGTTGTCTAGACACTAGCTTTAGATTGGTTTGCGAGGTGTTCCTAATTAGGAAAAAAAAACAATAAACAAGAAAAACGTATTAGCAGCAGGTACAGCAATGTTTGAGCTTTTTCTCGACATTAACAACAAAAGAACGGGGACAGCAGTCGTATCGTCGGATTAACTTATGTATACTTGTCTGCCACCTGTGAATAGAAACAGCGTGACACTCGTCCACCTTTAACTCGTTGTCAAATTGTTGGCCTGAATAAGTAATATGCCATTTGTAAGGCTGGTAAAGGAATCATCCTAGAATTAGCCTGGAGTGATTTAGGGAGATCACGGGTATGTCAATGGGGCTTGCCGGAGACTGGTTTGAGTCACCGTCCTTCCAAATGCACCGTCCTTCCTTAGAGCCGCGGACTAAGAAGCGTTGCTGCGATCCGCGCGGACGATCCTGCTCCGTGCATGGGGTCTGTGTGTGTTGTTGTAAGGATAAGTTGGTTTAAGTGGTTTATTACTTGAGGGACCGATGACCACTGCAGTTAGGTCCCATTACTTTACAAACATTTGCACATAGCACTATGCCACGTCGCTCTTTATATTTTTTGGACATAGTTACAAAACGAACTAAGAAACGTGATATATATTTGGGATCAACTTTCGTATTTTTTGGTCGTTCGTTGCTCAAAGTTTTAAAGGTTGATACATGTACAGATACAGAGGTTTTGGATACTGATGTGTGTGAACTTGTAAAGAACAACTGAACCGTCCCTGTCCCCCCCCCCCCCCCCCCCGGCTCGTCTCCAGAAGAGGGCTGAACTCACCCAGAAGAATGAATTATATTCCCTACGCCCGCAGATAGCATTCCATGCGGCTTGTTTTCAATGTCACGTCGTAGTTTCACAATGAAGGTTGAAGATAACTGACGCAGATAGGCTCTATTCACAAGCGGCAGATTTCTACGGCACATGAATACTACACTTGATCCTGTAACATGGCAGGTATCTCATTTCTTTTGGTGGCTAAGTCGAAAAATAGGTAAAATATTGCTGTACCAGATGTTAATAAAGTTTCTGGGTATTCACGGTATGCATGAAACAACTGCACTTTGGTAAAGTTGAAAATATGTACCCAGCCGGGATTAGAACCCAGTCTGTTGCTTCCTTGGCAGTTGGGCTGAGCCCTACACCACTGGAGACACAGCGAGCACCACAGCTGCACAAACTATATCAGCACGCCTCCCATCTGATACAAATTCTCAACTTTCCCCGCCCTCTATTACTCAAACTGGGTGCATTAGAATCGCATTCGGGAGGACGGTGGTTCAAATCCACCTCTGGCCATTCAGATTTAGGGTTTCCATAAAAATCTCTTACTTCAGGGAAATACCGGGATGGTTCATCCCATATCTTTCACAAAAAATTCAAGCTTAAGCTACGTTTGTAATGAGAACGCTGTCGATGGGTCGTTAAATGTTATGCTTCCGTCCTTTCTTTCCAAAATGGCGATTTTTTCAAAAATTGATCCCCGTAAGAATAAGGACACTCCGCACTGAACAACGGCTCCGTGCCCGTCATCGGCATGTTGTATAAGTTATATATATATATATATCCTTTCGCCAGTATAGATGCACTTCTAGATCCTTAATCAGCCAAAAAAATCTAACGGGAGGCGTGCTTGAGTAATTCCGTGCTGGTTTGGTGATCGCTGTGCCCCATTCGCAGATAATGTCATGTATCAAAAAAAAAATGTTCACATGATTGTAGAGCTTATGGGACTTAACTACAGGGCCATCAGTCCCTAAACTTACAAACTACTTATGAACTAGCTACTACTAAGGACGGCACAATCCCCGAGGGGGGATTCGAACCCCTGACCGTAGTGGCCGTGCAGTGTCATATATCCGTGAATATGAATAGATAACTGCAGGATCAAATGTTACGTCTGTTCTTTTGGACATCGGAAAGAACAGACGAAACATATGTATAATTTATACGAGGCGCGTCCAGAAAGCAAGTTCCGTTTGGTAATAAAATGAAATTGTACACTGATACAGAAGAAATTTTTATTACACAAAGTTCAACAACTCCTAAACTACTTTTCCACATAACTGCCGAAATTTGGCACCAGGTTTTGTACACCTTCTTCATAGAAATCTGCCGCCTGTGTCTTCAACCAGTTGGAAACAGTTTCTTTCAGAACGTCGTCATTGGTGAAGTGATGACCGCCAAGGAAAGATTTGAGATGTAAGAACAGTGAAAGTCGCTAGGAGCGAGGTCAGGGCTGTACGGAAGATGGTCAGCCATGTCCCAGCCAAACCCCTCTAGGAGGTTTGTCGTCACATTTGCAGTGTTTGGTCGTGCGTTGTCGTGAAGCAAAACAACATCTTTTGACAGCAGTCCTCGGCGCTTATTCTGAATTGCACGGCACAATTTCCGAATTGCCTCGCAATAAGCATCTGCTTTGATTGTATGATCACGCGGTAAGACGTCAATGAGTAGGATGCCTTTCCAGTCCCAGAACACTGTTCACATCATTTTCCGAGTCCTTCGGCTTTACTTTTGGTGGGGATGAAGTGTGCCTCCATTCCATTGATTGCCACTTACTCTCAGGGGTGTCGTAAGAAACCCGCGTTTCATCTCCTGTGACTATCCGTTTCAGAAATTCTTCGCCGCTTTCAGTATAACGGGTCAAAAACTCAAGTGTTTTCTTTTGCTCAGTGAGAATCTTCGGTACCCAACGTGAGCAAAGTTTTCGGAATTTCAGTTGTTTGGTAACAATTTCATGCATCAGTGATCGTGAAATTTGGGGGAACTCCATATCGAGAGCACTAATTGTAAACCTACGATTTTTCTGGATCTTGTCGTCAATCGCGTGAACCAGTTCTTCTGTAACCAAAGGTAGACGCCCACTTCGTTCTTCATCGTGCACATCATTACGCCCGCCATTGAACTGTCGGACCCGTCTTCTCACCATCGAATCACTCATCGCATTTGGTCAGTAAAAATCGCAAATTTGACGATAAATTTCAGTTGATTTCACTTTCTTCGCATTCAGAAACCGATTCACCGACCTGATTTTACAGGCGGTGGAATTTTCAATCAACGCCGACATTTCAAACAAGCACAACAAAGCATACGTAACTGGCGCACGTTCTTCTCCTTGATACACCTCGTCTACAGCGTATGTGCGGAACTGCAATCGCTGCGCTACAGCGAGATAAATTGAAACGGAACTTACTTTCTAAACGCGCCTCGTATTTTCATTCAGTTCACTTGTTTTGAAGTAATCTCAGTGAAATGTTATCTGTCTTTACTGTTCGAATAATTTCATTAAAGCTAAATGCTACTGACGAGTTAAATGTAATAGAATGTCATGATTCTATGTGCTTGAGAAAAGTTTTTAATCAGTGTTCCTGTTTTTATTTCAGGCTAAGTGGAGCACCTTTAGGCAGACGTCTCCCGTTTCTAATTCATGAGGTAAGTGTGAAACACGGTAACTATGTCGGAAGGCAATCTGGATACCTGTGTGTAATTCGCTGTCCGTAGCCAAACGGAAAACATTTTGTCACTCTTAGTTAAGAGGACTGCAGCTTGTAGTAACTGTCAGAAAGTTTTGCATCATACTTGCAATTCTTCATCAGTAAAACTGTGAACTGCTAACTCCGTCCTATAGCCATCGAAAGGCGGAAGAGTTCCCTACCGGTCTCCGCGTCATCATCCGCCTAAAGGCATCACCGTCCACGGTATGGAGTGGAACGAAGTCAGCACCCCGCACTGCCGGCAGTTTTGTCTGTTTCCGCGACCGGAGGCGCTACTTCTCAACCAAGAAGCTCCTCAATTGGCGTCCCAACGGCTCATTCACCCGGGTTGGTAACAGCGTCCAATAGACCAGGTCGCTGACCCATTCACGGTGCTAGGAAAGCCGGATAGTTCTTCGGTGATCTAGTGTGAACCTGTGCGTCCAATGCTGCATGGACGATGATACTATTTATACTATGTGCCATGTTATTAGGAAAGGTGGCGCCCATCACACGTACAAAATATCATAGCAAAAGTAATTGCCAGTTAAACAAGAAGATCTGCACTTGTAGAATTATGTATTATGAATTTTTTAAGAACCAACTGCATTACCTCGCCATGAATGTCGTGAAAGTTTAACTTATCCCGGTGTAATCAATTTTCAAATAACGTACTGACATGCTGCCGGATGTCGTCGCCCGCCAATATTTCCACAGGAGCACACCCTGCCATTCTCAAGGCACAATTATACTCAAGGAAGCAAAGTGCAAGCGAAATTTAATACCTCGGTTTGAAAAGGGAAAACATGGAAGATAACACACACAGTGCAAGAAAATTCAGAGTCAACAAAACCAAAGATGACCAACATCAAAAATATAGATAGTGACTTTTAATCAACAGATGAGGCAGCATTAATTCCGTCCCTGTGTTTTTTGACGAGAGGCAGTGCCGGATTCCAAACAGAATTTAAACAAAGTCCCCATCTCTATTTATAAGTCGCTTGCTAGTTTCATTCCAAAAGCTTCCTTAATAACAATATCCCAATAGGAGGACGTGCATGCCAGAATACCTGTGTTGTTTCAATACTCTGAAAATTTTCAGCTATCAGTTGTCATACTTGGCGTGGAGTTTTCCCATATTAATAACATCTACAGTTAAACACATGCATTGATAATGTCCAGTTACTGGCCGAAATCATGATTTGCTAATAAAGAATTTAAAAAAAAGATCGACTGATAGCTGAAAATTCTCAGGTATGGAGTGGAGCGCCATCCTGCATAAAAATCGCACGTTCCAGCAGGTGTTTATCAGCCAGGCTGGGGATGATGCGATTCTGTAACATATCGGCGTACCTCTCACCCGTCACGGTAGCAGTTACTAAACCAGAATCACGCAGTTCCTTGAAGAAAAATGTACGATAACGTTAGATGTTTGGTTCTAATAAAACCCCATGTCATTCCAGGCATTTGTGTCAATTTTTACCTCTCTATCTACATTATTCCGTGATTTATTAAGTTTTCGAATTTATACTGACTTTTTGATCACCCATTATAACTGCAAAAAGGAATGAATTGAAAAAGCTCCTAACTTTCATAAACAGTTTCGTGGGCAGATATTCATATCACAAATAATTAACGTATCAACTGATTCAAAATGTTTAAGATAGTCACAGGAACTGATTCAGTGAATTATTTCTAGGAAGATGGAGCCCATCCCTCTGGATGTTTCATTCCATTATTTAGAGCCAATAATCTTCAGTGTTGAAAGGAAACAACACTTATCTTCAAACGAAAATGCAAGTTTTTATTATAGAATTTATTTAAAGGTAAATTTTAGCTAAACAATATGCACAGAAACTATGGTTCTACAGTAGCAGCTGACGCAAAAAACCTATACATGTAGGTTTTTAAGTAACCTGACATTGGCTCTCGTATGTCTAATTTGACCCAGAAGTTGATAACGCAGTCTAATAAGCTTTCATCCTCATAACTGACTTCATTCCGGCCTAAAATTAGTCCCAATAGTTTACGTTATGTAAACTGAATGCGGGAGCACATGGCGATATCGCCGCATCTACAGCACGTTGACGTTGTGCTGTGACGACCCTTTGAATATTCCTTCGATTCGTGTTCGGCTGCGTCCTTCCAGTGTCTGCTAAATCAAAATCCTTGAACTATCGCTCCCTATTATTTCGCTGATTGCTGGAAACGAAAAAAGGCGAACTTACTAAAGGCGGACTTCAGTAACATCTTATCGGAACGACTTACTAGACGAATATCAGTCTGGTTTCCGCCAAAATCGCAGCACGACGACTGCTCTATAAAAGTTACAGACGACCTCAAGCATGCTATGTATAACCAACTGGCGAGAATTATGTGTTTTTTAGATTTTAGCAAAGCTTCCGACAATGTCGACTTTGACATTTTACTTGCTAAACTCTCTAATCTAAATTTCTCTACAGGTGCTATTCGGTGGTTCCACTCATACCTCACCACCCGTAAACAGTGTGTAATAACAGCAAAAAATAGGTCAAAATGAAGGGATGTTGTATCAGGGGTTCCACAAGGATCTGTACTGGGGCCTCTACTCTTCATACTATATGTTAATGATGTGTCCACTGTTCTGTGCCACTTTAATTACATATATACGCTGATGACCTACAATTATATCTCAGTGAAAGTCCTAAAAACCTAAGGACAGCCATCCAGCATGTAAACGCGGACTTACTTTCACTATCAAGATGGGCACATAGCATGGGCTTGAAACTGAATCCATCAAAAACGCAGGCAATCTTAATGGCCCATAAAAGACTCATCACTCCACAGTTCAAAGAAACTCTTCCACCTTTAATACTTAACGACACAAAAATACGCTTTTGTCATTCAGCAATGAACTTAGGAGTAATATTTGATCAGCACTTAGACTGGACAGAGCACACAACGACAATCTGTAAGAAGATATTCACTGCAGAAATACAAAAAAGCATTTCCTTTACAGCTGAAAAAGAAGCTCGTTGAGACACTAATACTTCCCAATCTAGATTATGGTGATGCTATTCTGCAAGGACTATCACACGAATATTCACGTAGGCTGGAGCTGGCGATGAATTATTGTATCCGATACATTTGTAACTTACTTTTCCACAACCATATCAGTCCCGCATACGAGCAGTTATCTTGGCTATGTACAGATAAGCGTCGAAACTATCATACACTGTGTTTGCTGCATCGCTTTCCAAATCATTGCAAACCTTCTTACTTATCCTCAACGATTATATTACTATCTGAACAGCACAGCAGACACACAAGCTCTCACCAAACTAAAACTTTCTCTCTACCAACACATAAAACTGCAATCTTCTCTAAATCATTTTCTTTATCGGGAACACGTCTGTGGAACAATCTTCCTCAAAAGTTGAGAGAGATAAAATCAATTCAAGACCTTAAAAGACAGCTAAGGGTTCACCTTCTGTACAATAGCTATCTTCCTCTCCACTTACCAGTTTGTAGCCCACTGTTGTCAATTCCTCCTCCCCCCATAAATGTTTCCCTTTCCTTTCGCCAGTAGAGATCTCCATTCATATATGTCTCCACTTCCTCACATTCATAAGCACTGTAATTTTTTCAATCTTCTCCTCTTTCAGTAATCATTTCTCCCCTTTTGTTTATATTAAACTTAATTCAAATGTGTTAATCATCTATCTCCATGTAAATATCTCTTATTTTTATTAATGTTACTTTGATTATTATTATTATCATATATTGTTATTATTTAATATTATTAATGTTGTGTTTTTGTAATTAAATCCTTTGTTTATGTTGTTCCTGATCAGATGTAAGAGAGGGCTCTATGGCCCTAATCTGGTCAGGTTAAGTAACCAAATAAATAAATAAAAATAAATGAAACTGTGAACGAGTACCTCCCAGCCTAACAGGTAACGTTCAGATACAGTCACAACCTAAACCTGTCAATAAAAGTTCTCTCGGAGCCGGAGGACCGACACGGATGCTCTGCAGCTCTGCCAGTAGACACAGCTGACGCTAACATCAACTGTTCTGTCTCCAGCTCGTCTCTGCTTTCCTCCCCCAAAAGAAAAGGGCTGTCCAAGCAAAGTCTGATGTTCCCCTAGTCGTAATCTGACAAACATTACTTAAACATGCTCCATCCATTCACAGACTGAAGTTCGGTTTCTCCTGTCTAACGTCTTGGAAAAACATCAAACAATAAATCAATGTTCAGAGACATATTTTGTCTCGATATACAGGGTGAATCACCTAACACTTGCACCTCAAATATTGCGGAAACGGAAAGTGCGATTGATGTTCGGTTTTCACAGATTGCATTGGTATTCAGGGGCTCGTATTTTTAGCCAGTAAACAGATTGTAACGTTACTTATAAAGTGTATTTTTTAAGCAAACATACAGTTTTTAAATGGAGCAATGGTTGTTTCTATCATGTACTGGAATTTTTGACACCAGCTGTGGACCGAGAATTTTGAATGACATTTTTATCACGTTTAGTTTAGGAGCTACAACCGTTCAAAGTTTTGGGGACGGAGACTACGATAGCGTAGCTTACTGGCCGAGTGGCTAGCCCTTGGGACACGGCCCACTGTCTCATGACCACCAGCCAGTGAGCTACGCTGTCGTAGCCTCCGCCCCCAAAACTTTTAATGTTGTAGTTGCCAAAGTAAACGTGTTAAAAATGTCATTCAGAATTCTTTTACATAGCTGATGTCATAAATTCCAGTGCAAGCTATCGGCAGAAGGCCCCCTTCGCATTCACAGTTTGCCGTCTTTCCAGTCGCCCGGTGTGGTACCGCCGCTCACATTCCAGTATGGTTCTGAGTGACCATCCTTCAATAGCAATGCTCTCTCAGTCCGTCGAGCAAGTCGTTGCAAACGCTGCCACTGACGATCCCATTTCATTTCCATATGTATTCACTAATCCGTCTCAGGGAAACCATCGTTTGCACTCTTCACTGAGTTTGACAACTGCTTCAAACATCCCGCCACCCAGAATGCAATTAAAGCTTAATTATTAGTGTAAAGGCATATATCATGTCCGTCATTCTCCACTACCATAGCAACAAGGCCCTTGAAACGTCCCCCGACGGTGTAGCGGAACATATCAATGCTCTTGACACATGTTTATAGCCGATTTCTAGTTTTTAAAGTTTTTATTTGGGTTGCCTGCGTCGATGAGGATTTTTCTCATGGCATTAATGTGTGAATCTCTCTAGAAGATAATTTTATTTAATTTACTCAACCTCTGAGATGTTGACTCCAAAGATTTTGCACACGTTGTCTAGCGCTGTTCAACAGTTCCGCTGTTTCTAAAACTTTATTTACTGCACCGTTATTTTTACACGTAGGTAAAATGCTTTAATTTTCATAAGTCTCATTGAACTTTCAGACTCTTCCTTTCAAATACTAAATCTGTTAGTAAAACCTGAACGTCGCAGTTAACACATCCCATATCAGCACACGACGCATTACGTCATAGATATTATATAAATGAACCTTCAACACACGTAAATTCAGTTTATAACTCCTATATTCAAACCTTATTAAAAATGATAATGTTAGTGAATGAAAGGATCATGAATCGGTATAAAGTTTACTTCCTGTTCTTTTATATGCCTATATGGTATAAAAAATGGCTGATGTTTGCAGTCTGCACTGGTGTCCCCATTTCTACTTTGCTTTTCGGAATTTTAAATATCATTCCCAGAACCACCAAAACCTCATTAACCTCATTAACTGAAAACCCGGGTTTTAACGAGGGTTTATAACAAAATCATATACATAACCAGACTACTTTGCGTAGATTGAAAATATTGCAATGTACAAGACACTGCCATGTTATATACGTACACGAAATAAAAACTGCGATGTTTAAGGCGATAGACGATTTCTGTACGGATACACAAACACGTCCGATCCCTTGCGCGAATACAGGCATCGCTGCGAGCAAGAGGAGGTGATGGACAGAGGGCACTACCATCTTAGGTTACGATACGTTGAGAATTTGGGCAGGACCTGGTCCAGCAAAAATTTTCAGCTTCATCATTGAATTTATTTCACTACCAAAAACGGTTGAGATGTTTCAATATTTCTAATTCATGCAATGTTTCAGTTCGATATAGAAGCAAATCAGGAAATATGAAGGGTGGAACTTAAATAGTGGCAACTAATTATTCACAACGGATACGAAAGCGCTAAATATTTTCATCTGGCATCGGTGGAGTAGCCGAGCGGTCTAAAGCGTCTCTCTGCGGAGCGCGCGATTGCTCGTCTTGGAAGTTCGAGTACTCCCTGGGGCATGTGTGTGTGTGTGTGTGTGTGTGTGTGTGTGTGTGTGTGTGTTGTCGTTAGGGTTAATTTAGTTTAAGTAGTTTGTAAACTACTGACTGATGACCACGCGGTTTGATCCGATAGAATTACAAAAATTCGAACATTTTTTTGTTTTCATCTATTACTGTCCTTCTAAGTAGTCACCAGCGTTGTGTAGAACCCTTTTCCAGCGATATGGAAGACGTAGTATACCTCTAACAAAGCCTGTTCTCTTGGTGGTGCGTATGGAGCGGTCTACTGCCCATTGAATCTCTGGGACAGTTCTGAAGCGAATGCCACGAAGTGGTTCCTTCATATTCGGAATCAAATAAAAGTCACAAGAAATTAAGTCCTGGGAGTATGATGGATGGTACAGTACTTACCAGTCCCATCGACCGAACAGAGCAGCCACAGCTTGCGCTGTATGCGCCCGCACACTGTCGTGAAAAATAATGGGTGGGTTGCAGAGAGCGTGTTGCCCCTTCTTTCGCAAAGCTGGTCGCAGGTGATGCTCCAAAAACGTACAGTAATAATCTTGATCCAACTACGTTATGCCTGTTTCGAAAATATAGCGACGCCGTTACATTAGACCGCTCGCTCACAAGTGACTGTTTTTCCCTCGATTGTGCGCATGTCGGTGACCTGGGACGGGCGACCTCTTTTGGTCGGTGGTATGGTAGGTACGTCAACAACGTGTGCTATCATCAGCGACAATAGTAGATTCCATTGCATAATGTCTCCACAGCAGTGTTGTCACTAAGTAAGTTCCAACCCTCGTATGTTGTACTGAAGTTGTGAAAGCTTTGAACATCTGAGTTGTTAGGATAAATTTCTAAACCGACTCACTGGAAGGCATAAACATACTGTACTGCAAGGTTACACAGATATTGAACCAAGTCTCTCTGTTATTAACTGTGATAGAAATACATACAAAGTTCAAAGTTCAAATGTTAGTAAATCTATCGGACCAAACTGCGTGGTCATCAGTCCGTAGCCTACAAACTACGTAAACCTAGGTAAACTATCCTAAGGACAAACACACACACCCATGCCCCAGGGAGGACTCGAACCTCCAGGGCGAGCAACCGCGCGCTCTGCAGCGAGACGCTTTAGACCGCTCGGCTACTCCACCGCGGCTACATACAAAGGAGCTATGAATAAATATACCTTCTGTTGCACTCACCTATTAGTAGTATAATAATGTAATAATGAGTACAGTCAGCCAAATGAGTACTGGAATGTAATACGATGTAATGTAGGCACCTTTCTACTGAAATCAAAGAACGGTCAAACTAGGATGGACAAAGGCGGTGAAGGCCTCTGTGTAGTGTTGGAAATGGACAACAGCTCTGCTATTTGTTAACCTATTGCACAGCAATTTTTAAGTTCCTGTACATTAGCAACAGTATATCATGTAACTGCAATTGAAGGTTTAAGTCAGGACTCTCAGATTGTTTACAAGCGGATTTTCCAGTTTGTGCTTAATTGTTTTCTTTAAAATATAATCTAATAAGAATTACTATAATTAACATCAGGATTCCTCAACAACGATGAAATCTTTCAAATTTGGTGTCCAACTGTTTGTTCTGTTCAGTCTTTTATTTCCAGTGCTACCTTATTGCTCTTCACATAATTTGAAGCTGCAGTATATTTCCTCAATTTATTTTCTTGTGAAGTGTCTGTGAAATCCTAGCTAAATATGACATGGGGGTTCAGTCGTCTGGTCATGACATACATAGTCTAAACCGGATTCACGAAGAAATACAAGTTACGTCGGATGCCATACCAAATGAGACGATCGAAAATGGAAATTTTAACCGAGCAGCGAGTGGCCACGCCCCAGCTCCTGCCTTTATGGGCCACACGACACCGATCGGAAAGCGGATTCCACCATAAAACCGCCAGATATGCAGCTGTTATTGAATTCCTGAGCCGCAATAAACCTCAAATTTCAAGGAACGGAAGATTTAGCGGCGTGCTTTCACGGGATGCCATTCCTGTCCGCCATTTATTTGGTGGGCGGTTCTGTTGCTGTCAAGAAGCAGAGCGGCATAGCATGTCCAAGAAATGGTCATTTTCTATGAACTGTCAGCGCTTCATAGGTACCATCTATAAAATACCTTTATAGTGTAAATAGCTGCAGCTCCTATACTGTGAAGTCACTACATGGAAGTTAGATTCGGCGCTAGAAAATAACGTAACATCGTAACATTTTGTATTCAGTTTCTTCAGCGTTGATTAGATGCGTGTTCATTATAATACGTTCCTCACAGCAGCAAAATCATATGTTCTTAATAAAGACATACATTTTTTCTCTTATTAATCATTGTTGTTGACAGACTACTAGTTGTCACGTTTAAGCTGACGCAACTATATTTAAGATACAAATAAGATGGAAGATATATCTCAGAGTCGTTTAAATAATTTGGGAAGTTAACGCAAGTTATTTCCTTAACCACCTTAATGATATTTTACATTTACTTACCTGAGTTAAAAACTTCAATCTTAGTGTTAAATATTTCGTGGATAATTTCGCCTTATGAATTACACATCAAAGGGATGCTTTACTGCAGATCGTTATTTTATCAAACTAACGCCCATTAACCCCTGTCTGTATAGACAGAGATGATGGCATATATAACGAGATGATGACATACGTCTTCCATAACTGAAAAGCAAAGATACTTGTTGGCTTTGAGTTTAGTAGATCATAATGACAAAGAAATTTTGAAAACGGGCTTCTCAGCTTGCAGGATGAGAAATAGAACGAGGGAAGTGAAACATAATGATACGATGAATAAAGCAGGTAAATTTTTAATAGAGAGTATAACACCCTCAGCTTCTATTGCTACCTACATTTAGCCAAAGTACTAATACAATAATTATTCGTTTCGATAAACAATAAAGTCGGAGTGTTACCTTCTGAGAGGATTTTGACCGTGTGTGATTCCTAACGAATAAGGTATCGTTTTTAAACTACTAATCCTCAGATTTAGTTACAAGGCAGAGTAAATACAAGCAGAATAGTGTTAAAACTACAATAATGCAGTCGAAAACTAACCTGTAATCAATATGTGAAATCGGTCTCCAGCCTACAAAGGCAAAACTGTAATAATGCAGTATCTGTTTTAGGCCTTCACCTGGTCTGGAAGTTACTGCAACTAAACTCGCACTATATTTTGAACTGTGGTATGGAATTTGCTTAATATTTATGGAATTACTACATTGAACAACAACCACAGCGATAAATGCAGGGAAATGTATGATTTCCTGAACTATAAATAGGGCTACAATCTGTCAGGATGTCACAACTGCATAAATGCAAGCTTTTGTCTAATTCTGTAAAAGTAAATATGATACACTGTTCTGTTCTAATGTGGTCTAATAAAAAGTAGTCTTTTCTTATTATATTGTTAGGCCTACTTAGTGGAATGGCAATATAGATCTTCTTTTACATAATGACTAAGTACATTTAAAAAAAAATAGAATACTCAAACTGTAAATTGCACTGCAATGACCGTTCTAGTGCACTGCAATTTTACATTATCTTTAATTACTTTAAATATATCCTGTCTGAAAATAGTTACACCAGAATTTGACTACTGCATATAATGTAATAGCTTTAGGACCACAGTTAGCCTTTGTTATGAAAAACTTTTGAGTTGCAGCTTAGTGGTTTCTGAAATGAAAAATACTTTAACTTCATCTATGTTAAATTGTACACATAGGCAGCTATCAGTAGCACTTATACAAAATGCAATAAAATTGTTGAAGAATAAACAGTACTGACTTTAATATAAAATGTATTCTTTGATGTTCAAGTTCATCAGATTTAACTATGATTGCCTACATTCTAGACATTTACTGGCAGCAAGGCTAACTGTAAGCTAAACTGCTCCTATTTTGCAAAATAAAAACTATCTTCATAAAGATACCTGTTCACTGTTTTGAATAAACAGATAACATAGCAATCTTTCTTTACATTACGAAACAGATAAACAACGGGATACTCGGAATGATCTTTCACTGAGGAAGGAACCCTGTCTAGGGTAAAGCAGTGTGTCAAACACAGATTTTTTCAGTATATGATAATATTTCACAGTTTAAATTACACACTACTGGTTCAAGCAATTATACAAAATTAAAAACGGTGACTTGCAAGCCCGGTGGCGGTGGCAGCGGAGATTTCCAGTGGCGTTAACAGTTGACGATATTATTGGCTTGGTCCTTTAGCACCATGAGCTCTAGAAAGTTCTTCTTGGCGTCGCAGTTTTTAACAGTTAGAGCTACATAAACAGTTGCCATTACAACAAACAAAATTGATGCTCCATCCAAGGCAACTTTACTGATGCACCAATTATTAGGACAACCAAGCACATTGTTCCATACTTGTGGCCACTCTTCCACATTATGGATAACACCGTGGCTAACAAAATACCACTCTCCTGCAATTAAGTTGCCAACATGACGTCTCGTAACGAACTCTCTTCTCTCTCGTACTTGCCACCATTTCTGGATTGTTCTCCCGCCAAAATACCACCTTTTATCTGCCACCCACAGACTTCCGTTTTTCTTACACCTTTTACATTCATACTTTCAGCAAACCCTATGCTGAACAAGCTTTTTACAAAAAAGTATTTACAAAAACAAGTTTCAAAATTGCTACAAATATAACAATAAACATCCTTATAAATACATTTTATAAATTTTACAAAATTATTCCATAAGAAAAAATCAATACATTGAATACACATCAAAGATCATAGTACAGACATTCCACTTTCTATAATTCGTAATCCTAGAATCGATACATAATATATCAAAACTGAAAATTGCAAGTGCAACGAAATAAATAGAGAAGATGACTATAGTGTTACAATAGAAACGTTATAAACAGTTGAAATGAAGAATACAACTTAGTAAAACGTAAAGGAATGTAACAATACATAACAAGACCAAAAGAAGTGTAATGGAGTGCACTCTAAGGAAATCAGGCGATGCTGAATGAATTAGATTACGGAACAAAACAATAAAAGTGGTAGATGAGTTTTGTTACTTGGGCAGTAAAAAAACATACGAGGTAAGTGTGTGGGGTGAAAATCGCAGGAGACCAAGAGATGAATATTCTTGTGTTTCCTTATTCGTATGCTTATCCTCACAGAGAAAGAGCTGAAGATATTGTAGCACGCATAGACCAAAGATATGGTCTATTGCATCACGTTCCTTGATATAGAATCGCAAACGTCATCGCTGGCCTTCAGTCCCAACTGTTTTTTATAATTTGACGACTTTCAACCACCATATCTTCCACTCCCTTAAAGCAATCACCATGGAACTGCTATGGTATACAACGGGAGACTTCGGACAACAATTACACACAGACCATTCGTTTGCGTTTGCAGTTTTCGCTGCAGAGCGAAATATTAACACACACACACACACACACACACACACACACGTAGAATTTTATGTACACCGATAACTTTCCATCCCAAGATACTCCACCCTTTTATCGTTCTCAATCCTCAAGCAACAATGCAACCAATAAAACCATTTTCAAAAAGAAAATAAATTTTCAAAGAGTATGTATTGTTCCGCATTTCGCGTTTAATTCTTCAAATTACTAGATATCTATGAGGTCGCTATAAAACCGCACCTAAAACATTCCTCAGGTATAATTAGTAACTGTAAAAATATTTAAGTCTCTGCGTCTTGTCGTTCGGACGTGATAAGCGTATACCGAACAGACATTCACATTAATATATATATAGATAAATAGCTATCCGATCGCCATCAAACCGTGCCTAAAGCCTTCTCCGGAAAGACATTAGGTGTGGTGTCGCACAAGTATGAAGTGCGCGCCACATACTTTCGCCGCGCGCCGCCATGCACGCACGGTGCGGCGTTCTTACGACGTCAGCCACCAGCGCCCTCTGTTGCAACTCCGCTCGTTGCCACGATTCCTGCATCATTCACTTGGGACTGAGAGAGGAACCAGTTAACACTTGGGAATCAGATAGGCGACAGTTAAGACTTCGCTATCGGATAGGCACTAGGAATCCTCAGTAGGGAGGCCTCTATCTAATCTACGTAACAGCATTCTGCAGTCAAGAACTATGTAAAAGTTAAGTATTACTAAGTCTCTATGTATATATATCGTTCTAATTTACTCTAGTGTTTCTAGTTTCTGCTGTCCCACTGGCTGGTCACGTCCATACCGCACAAGCGTACATCCTTTATTCCTGTGTCGGACTCTTTTTACTCGGCCACCGACACCAAAGACAACCGGCGAAAACGAGACACAAAAGTGGCAACGAGGCTGGGATACAAAATTAGTAACTGTAGAAATTTTTAGCTCTTTATGTCTTGTGGTTCAGACGTGATAAACGTACCGAACAGACATTCACATGGATAGATATGGATATATTAATTTTCGAAGTTTGAGACACCCTGTATATATGTTAACCGCTTACACGCTTAGTAGTCATTCAATGTCAGGGGTCTATACTGAAGTGTAATTGCTGCAGTACCTATAGAGTCCCTCCTTCCTCTTCATACAAATACGCCGGCGACATCTCGGCAGATTACCTCTCGTCAAATTGTGAGGCGGCTACTGGCTGTTCTCCGACGCGAGTGATGGCGCTGAATGAACGCAACAGGTGGCGCGTTTCACAGACGGTGCTTTAAACTGCCACGCAGCCAGCACTCGGAGACGCCAAACATTCGCTCACTGCGGAGTAACGCTGGTGGCAGCAGACGCTGCCACACATTCACCAACATAATAATGTTTACGAAGGTAGAAAGCTGAGCAATTTTATGGTATCCATACACGTCTTTGAGTACCTACTCCTACTGATTATGCTTTCGTACCCATGAACTGCGTAGGGTATTCCAGTTGCGATCCTGCTGCAGCTGCATTAGCATATAGCCGGCATCACATCAGCTTTTTCTGTTGCAGCATCTTCCATCGCCATTTTAGTTCCAAGTGATGATAGCCTGAGATTCCCAAAGGTGTTTTTCTATTGCTTTGAAATATCAGTGGCTTATACACATCAAAACTAAGACAAAGATTTGGACTACAAATTAATCTCGCCGTAATAAATAATTTCAATAAGGATTGAAAACTCGTTAAATATGTTTCTGAATTTGCCTACATGGGTCTGTATTGTGAGGACCTGGTTTGCAACTTTTTTCGGGTACCAGCTGCACTACCAAAGCTGCACTGACATGCAGTAACTTTGCGTTTTCGACTGCGATGCATTTGATCCAAAATGCACTAATACGTAAATTTTTCCAAATTCGCATATATTATGTTGTAATTCATAAGATATTGAAAGTATATTACCACAATAAACTTACATACAGTAAAATATTTATAAATCACGAGATTTTTCTCATTTAACTCTGCAACGTCTCACTGCAGTGAGAGTATTGACATATTTCTTAAGAAGGAATAAATCTTATTTAAATATAAAATTAAGAAACCCTGAGACTGTTTTTCGTCTCAAATATGTCCATGACGTTCAAGATGTCCATTGCCGGGTTCCTATGGAGAGCCTTGGCAGTAGTGGCAATTATCTGTGGAACAAGGAAGCTGAATTAAAGTTTGTGACGTGGAGGCAAGTCGTAATTAGACTATTCCGATTCGCGTTAATCGTTAGTGGTGTGGTGGCCTAACGGTAAGACGTCTGCCTATTAAGCATGGAGGTCCGGGCTCGATTCCCGGCCGCACCACACATCTTAATTCATTGCTTCGCCTTCATCTTCAATCTCATGAATAAATCTTAATTTTGAAGTTATATGCACTTCAGAATACATATTTCTTTACATTGAAACCACTTTTTGATGCATAATATTTTGTTAATTGACTAGAACTGTGACTTTTAAGACCATAACATCCAATTAAAATGCTCAGTAAGTTTTTATCTGACAACTCTCTGGAATGTCAACCCTTTTGGATTCATGTACTCTTCATTTATATCATTTTTGCCAACTCAGGTTTTACATTCCAATAATTTTTATGTTTGCCTGAAAAATAATTTCGGAAATACTTTAAAACTAATCAACTTCATCATAATACTGTTAATCAGTGAGGAATGCTGCACCTCCAACTGTATTATTTTCCTCAGGTGATCTCACTTTGGATGTGCAGATGGAACATTTTAAATTTTAAACGCTGAATTTGCACAACTACCAGTTGTTAAATACCAATTATTGCACGCTGAACTGGTTAGCGCTCTTGTTGTGTTATAACTAGTGCTTGGTGAATCATTTCCTTCACAGGCAGCTCCAGTAGCAGCACAAGATTTTTCAACGGGCCGCGATGGTGTAAACGAGTGTTCTAAGGCTCCTTACTGTGGAGCTGGCAGATGTTCGCTGTCGGAGGTTCAAGTCCTCCATCAGCAAGGTTCTTTCTTTCTTTCTCTCTCTCTCTCTCTCTCTCTCTCTCTCTCTCTCTCTCTCTCTCTCTCTGTGTGTGTGTGTGTGTGTTCTTACTGACATGAGTTTACTGAAGACGTTTTTAAGCCTAGGGTCAACCGCAACAGTTAAGTCTCTTTGATTTACAAACATTTGAAAATATTTTCTTCACAGGGGAATTGTTTTCTTTTCTTTAATAAGCTATGTGCTTGTCTCCGATTGATGATATCCATGTTTAGTGTCTGTTAAGAACTGTGAAACATCAGTTTGAATGATCAAAATGTTCAAATGTCTGTAAATCTATCGGACCAAACTGCGTGGTCATAAGTCCGTAGCTTACAAACTACTTAAACCTAGGTAAACTAACCTACGGACAAACACACACACCCATGCCCCAGGGAGGACACGAACCTCCACGGCGAGCAACCGCGCGCTCCGCAGCGAGGCGCTTTAGGCCACTCGGCTACTCCACCGCGGCTTTGAATGATCTTTGACGTAGAAGATTAGTTGGCAGATTTTCGGCTTTTTGTCTCAGAAGTGAAAATGAATTCTCAACCACATCTTGGATTACTCACCCTGTCACAGATAAACATATCTTTGTAGAAAAGATTCAAGAGCCGAGTTAATCATTGAACACATGGAGAAAATAAGGCCAGCCTGGCTTGGTTTCCAACCACTGCCAAATTTCAAAGTTATACCACTTTAACGAAAATCCAGCCGCGGTGGCCGAGAGGACTGAGGCGCTCCAGTCACGGTCTGCACGGCCACTACGGTCGGGGGTTCGAATACCCCCTCGGGTATGGATATTTGTGCCGTCCTTAGTCTTAGCTAATCCATAAGTAGTTTGTAAGCTTAGGGACTGATGACCCCGTAGTTAAGTCCCAGAAGTTCTACAAAGATATGAAGATTTTTTTTAAAGAAAACGAAACATTCCTTTGTCTGCAAAGTTCTTTGATGTTACAGAACACTTAATGGTTAGAGCTGATAGTAGACTGAACTACACAGAAACAAGCCTATTGAACCACACTGTTGTCAGGGCTTCATTTGCTAGGAATCCTTTGTGAGTAGCACACTCCAAGGCAGCCGCTGTAATAATCTTCTTGCTAGTGCAACTTTCAATTTTTGAAAGTGGCATGTAAACATATACTTTTCACATAAATGATGAACGAATTTTAGACGAAGACCCTTTTCTTTATCTTTTTACCACAGTTTTTGACATATTCAGATTTGATCACATGGCATGGTAGATCTTCATTCTTAACTACATTCTATGTTTGTTGTTTGTAAATCTATCGGACTCAAGTGCGTGGTTATTAGTTAACCTATGATAAACTAAACGAATGACAACACAAATACCCATGCCCGAGTAGGGAATCGAACCCCCCGACGGCGGACGGCCGCGCGCACCGCAACACGGCGCTCCAGTACGCGCGTCTAATCCACCTCGGCTCTTAACTACATCTTCCGAAAGCTGTATATCATTTGTGAAGACTGTTCCCCGAAGATTTTTCAAAAGATGTGGAACATCTTCATACCCATGAATAACTGATCCATCATCACTGGTGAACGACGTTTTTTCTAGTATTTCATAAGACTACCATACCAGTGGAACTCCGAAGTGACTTATTTGATGATTTCGTGGTACTAACAATAACATGAAGCTTGGGACCAACTTTTTGGCATGCCTCTAAAACATCCGGAATTTTTTTTCCATGTTCAAGCCATCAGTTCTAAGGCCAGTAATTTCATAATTTCTCCGAGGTATTCAACCCCGCATCAATGATATTAATAAATGGTTTCCATATCTTCTTTTTCCTTAATGTTACTTTACCAACAACACTCTTCTCTAACTTATCAAAATCCAAAGTACTGTCGATAAATATTACATGAAACGTCAGAACAGAGAATCTTTCTTTCTCAGCCATGATTGCAATCTTTTATGTACGAAAGTATTCAACTTAGTAACTGAAAGCGAAGCATATTTGCTATCCCTTAAAAATTATATCCAGTAATTCGAATAGTGTACTTTATTTCTAAGGCATTTATTACTGCTTCCTGAGACCACTGAGTTTTCTGCTCTAGTTTCTTTTCTAGCATTTCTCTCTGTTCCTCAGAGAGAAACATTCATGGTCGAATTTCTTTCTCTTGTTTCCAAATCTTTACCTATAGACTTTTGTCTAACTAAACAAGCCTCCTTGTTACTTGTGGCAAGAACACACACTGTTTTTAAGTGTACAATGCAGATGATGGCCCACTTTGGTGATGTAAATTTTAATGGTTTGACATTGTTGATTTTCTTATATTACTTTTTCACAAGTAACTCTTTATTTTATGAGATTCCCAAAAGTGAAAATATATTGTAATTTTTTTCTTAAGATGATGACATAGCTCATCGAAACCGGTAAAAAATCATAAAATTAAACTAGCGATCTCGGCTGAAGTAAGTGTAGTTCATACAAATCTTAGAGCTAGGTGCAGGAGCTGCCTGTGATTTCAGGGCTGCCTAGCAGTCTGAACAAATGTAGATACATCAGTCCTTGTAGCACCTACGCAAATTCTCCTCCGCACATAACCTGATGGCATATTTCGGTCTGGAATACCGAGGCCAGTTTCCTGAGACATGACCATTCTTGGCTGCTCCCCGTGTACACCGGACCCGACGCCTTGGTCTGATTTCGACCTGTTGGTGAAGACAACAATGACCCCCGTACGGTATCGAACGGTTTCCTCCCTCTGCTTCCTGCTTATAATTGTTATATTGTAAGGCTTGTTGAAGCACTTGGGAGTTATAGTCAGCAGGCATTTCCCCAACCGTTCCAGTACTTACCTCAAACACTATTTTAGTGTGTGACTGAGGGCCAATGAGATCTAGTTTGTGCCATTCGAGTCTGTATGCACCAGCTGCTGCCTCCATCTTGACACAAAGGTGAAATGGGGGCATATCGAGCATGGTTTCCTGCTGGTGTGCTGTTAATGCTGCCTGTTATTGCTAAGCAGGCCAATCTCTGCACCGTAGCAAGTTACTTAGCTGCAACCTGCAGTTCTATCTTCTTCCGCATCTGCCCTATGTGTGCTGCTGGTCCAACTACTATGGTGTGTATCCAGTTCAGTTTTTCCAGAAGCTCTCCTGATACCAGAGTTCCTTTCGCCTTAGAGCAAATACTCCTAATGTGACAGGTCTAAGTTTCTCATCTAATGTTACCCCTAGATTTTTGTCTCCCGTTCACAGGTAGAGTTTCATCGAAAGGCATTACATTTTAACTTGAATGTTGGGTACGCTTCTTCGTAAATGATCCAAACACCAGGACAAACACCAGATCTGTTTTCAGCACAAACACACATTGTGCCCTATTCCTGACTGTGTCAACAAATTTGCCAAGTTCAAATGTTCAAATGTTTGTTAAACTTATTAGACTTAACTGCGGGGTCATCAGACCCTAAACATACAAACTACGTAAAAACTAACTTATACTAAAGACAGCACAAACATTCATGCCTGAGGGGGAGGACTCGAACCCCCGACGTAAAACGGCCTGGTGCATCGGAGCATAGCACCTCAATGCGCTCGCTTCTCCGCTGCGACCATTTAATTTTCTCTGCCATCTTTTGGTCCAGAAATTCTTACAAAGCAGTCTTTTTGCCAAGTATGACAAGGTTATATGCTTATTCATGACAGAAGTACGGTCTAGAGTCCATTTGTAGACAACCTCTAAATGTGTTGATTATTATTTTTTCATTCATCGTGGTAGCCTCTACCTTCCTTCGATTGAGCAAGGCCCATGGAATCAAGGCCGTGTTGCTGAAAGCCCCGTCGATGTCCAGGAAGATGCAGAGGGCCGTTTCCTGAAATTGTAGTGCTGTCTTCACCTTCCCAACAAATTGGTGGAGAGCTGTCCCACATAATTTACCCGGCTGAAATGTTGATTTTAATTTTAGAGGTGCCCTAATTAGACTCCTCTCTCCAACATGTACATTAACCGGTTTTTTCCAATGTTTTAAGAATGGGCTGATTGGTCTGTCATCCTTGGCCTTAGTATGATCAATAAATCCCTTCCAGGCATTAGGAATCATTCCTGCTAACCCTGAATAATCTGAACAGGATTCTTGCATGATTGTCTCCTGATTGTTGTAGGAGAGCTGGAAAAATTCCTTCTGGCCAGGTGACTTCAACAGTTGAAATTTCCCACCGCCCACTGGATTTTACTGAAATCAGCACATACCTAGGGCGATTACTAGTCATCCTTTGGAATACATGAGAACCATTGTCTCACAGGGATTGTATTCTGGTCTGTGTGCCAGAGAGTATTGAGGGAAATGAGCTTTGAGGATCAGTCCCAGCGTCTAGTGTGCTGTCTTCGTATATTTCCCATTCCCCCTCCTCAGCGTATGTCTTAAATTAGTTTAGTGAGGCTTGAGCAGCTGTGCCCTCCACTTACTGGTAGAATTCCTTCGAGGATGCCTCCTTTGCTCGTCAGACTGCAAGGTTGTAATTGACAAGGGATTCACGATATTTTTCCCATTTCCTTTGGGTCTCACAATGTTAAACAGGCTTCGTACCTGTCTTCTTTGCGTTTCCAAGTTGTTATTCCACTAAGGCATACTCCTATTCGTGCATTTCTAGGAGACTGAGCATTTGTCCTGGTACGAGGTCACTATGTCAAAAGTTACTGGATTCCATGTCGAGATTTTAATTTCCGATAGGTCTCTAAAGGTCTCTCCCAGTCTTTTTTCCTGTTATTCCTCGTACATGTGCTCCTATGAGAATCACTCTAACGCTACATGCAATTGTTTGACATAACTGCTCATCATAATAGAACCAAAGGTTATGTCAGTTACTTCAACTGTTCCTGAATGTAGGTTCATCACCCCTATTCAGGACCTCGAAGTAGAGAACTCTAAAAAAATTATGATTTAAAATATTGCTCATATGCAATTAAAATCTATTCAGATCAAAGGTCGCAGTTAAGAAAAGGAGCTTATGAGAATAATAATAATAATAATCAAATATGGTATTATGAAAACATACCCGAAGACTGAATTTTATTTCGTGACTGTTCATAGGCATAATTAAGCATGTGTATGTCTTATTTTTCATAGCTCTTTGAACTTTTTACCTTGCTAGAGGATTAGGAACATTGAAAATTGTTGGTATTACTGTCAACTTCTATTGTTTCCAACCGTTAGCTCTATTTTGTTAAAAAATCGACTGTCTTCAATGTAATCTAAACTTCTTTTTTCCAGTACATTAAGAACAAACAACGTAGACGTTAAAAATGGTTTTCAGCTACAATATCGATATATAAACCACGACTTAACACAAGAAGCACCGAAAAACTATTATCTTCAGTAGGCGAATAAAAAACGCAAAATGTGGAGGTAAGACAGTTTGCAAGTGATGTAGTAGGCTCACAGAAGTCCGTGTATTTTAACATCGCAGTAGCTTTAAACATCGTTTAAGAGCAGTATGAGCCATCATCATTAGTCAAAAGCAGCAACTGTAATTTAAAAGAAATTAATATTTTTATCGTATAAATGTTGATATTGTTATCGGAAATATATGTAGCAATAAAAGTGTATTGCTAAAAACTCTTGTTGGAACCAGTCGTTTTGAACGTTACGAAACTGAGCATACTTTTAAATACCTTGTTGGTGTTCATTTGTCTCGACGACAATTTATTACCAACATTTTACGCGTATCAGAATGTAATGGAAACGAAAAAAAAAAGAAAAAAAAGGAAGCCATCTTCTGAAATGTTAGAACAATTCGGAGCTGCCCAGCACATCTACTCAACCCTCGTACCTCGCAACGAAGGAACTGAAATGGCGGAACCCTCTATCTACAGCTAGGACACCTGGATATAAACGGGCATGCGCATCGACTTTTGCTGTAGAACAGCCTGAAAC
This sequence comes from Locusta migratoria, assembly GCA_026315105.1. Classification (NCBI taxonomy): domain Eukaryota; kingdom Metazoa; phylum Arthropoda; class Insecta; order Orthoptera; family Acrididae; genus Locusta; species Locusta migratoria. The sequence continues at coordinate 904,437,674 of CM048744.1, read as the reverse complement.
GATACAAATAAAATTATTAATTAGCCGAAGATATATTTTAATCAAGGAGCTGTTTTCTCTCTCTCTGAACCATAAGCCAGATTCCCTTGTTTTTCTGGCACTTTGAGAAAGAACGATCCGATTCATCTGTCTGCGCCTGGCCTCTGAATACTTAAAAGGTATCTGTAGCGGCTCCTTTGATACTTGTAATGCATAAAGTGAGTACAGTGCTCTAAATTTGCGAAATATACCGTCAGATGTCTTAAAAATTTAACATGACGGCTTTCACTCATTTCAATAACGCCGTTTCAAACTGGCCTAAATGCGCCCACTGATGTTGTGTGGTGGGTTTTAACGGCTGATTGTGAAACCTGAAACCGTGTTTCATTTTGTAAATGTTAAATTTTGAAGTCTGAAGTCCGATAATTTTCCGCGTAATATTTCTCCCGCAACTCCGTTTGGATACTGAAGTAAAATTTAACAATCGGCCCGCTGTACGAACAAACCACGAACTAGTCCAACCCCATATCACGACGGTGTTTTACCTTAATGAACAAGAATTTTTATTACATCAATTAACATAATGAGCTGATGTATGTTTAAAAAGGTAAAGTCCGCCACTTTTTATAGTGTAACTGCCGCCAACACCTAGCATTCTAATTTTCAAATTATTTAAAGAAACAAAATTATTTACACTGTTTATTCAGAAATTCCGGCCTCTGAAATTTTGACCACTTTCAGCCTATTTATGACTATTTACGAAATTAATTCTGAACTAAAAGTTAAACTTTTCCACAAACGTTAACCCTCCTGGCAGTTTCATTATAAGCTTTCGCCGTCATTTTTTTTTTTTTTTTCAATTGTTGATAGTTGATAGCGTAACCTTCTCAAAGGCGGGGTTTTGCTGCTGTTATTGCTTTGAAATATCGCTTGCTACATTTATAATACACATATCAAAAGGAAAAAAGTAATCGTTTAACATTCTTTTAATAGGGTTTGAAAAATCTTTAAATTTGCTGCCTGGAATTTGCTCACCGCTGTATGTCTATTGCGAACAACATTCTCGCATTAGATAGATCAGTTTTATGGAATGTCAGATGCACTACCAAAAGTGCGCTGACATGCAGGAAACCACTGTTTTCGACTGCGATAACTTTGCTCCATAATACATTCCCAGGTTGCTAATTGTTTACAGAGTATTTTTCAGTAGGCATATAAAATGCTTCTTTAATGAACAAGACATGAAAGTATATTACTATAATAAACTAAAGATCTATAAATGCCAGTTTCTTTAATTTTTCATTTAACAGTTTAATTTCTCACTGCAATGAGAGTGTTTACATATTACTTAAAAAACGAACAATAGTAATTTTAAAGTTATATGCATTTTAAATTACATATTTCTATACATTGCATCCACTTTTTCATGCATAACATTTTGTGGATTGACTTGAAATGTCATTTTTAGGACTGTAGCATCTAAATTAAAAAGAGTGCTCAAGAAGTTTCCTTTTTATTTGACAGCCCTCTCGAATGTCAATTTACTTGGTACACATACTGCTTAGCGGGTGTTAAAAACTACCCGCGACACATGGTTCAGAAGGTATGACAACGTAAATAATGAGTCACAAAAATTTTCCCAACACACAGCATCGAACATGTTAGTGCAGATATTACATTATATACAGTTCTTACTGCTAAAATCGATACATATGTTTTTGAAAATGCTGTAAAATGAATAGGAGATTGATCTGCGGTGTTACAATAGATTTGACAGTAGGAATGGGCATAGAGGTGGATGAGGAGATGGAGAGATTGGAAAGGAAGAGGTTGTCGGGAAGATTGGGAAGAGGAAGAGACGGGCGAACATGTTAGGAAAGGATATGTGGGGAAGAAATGGAGGGGATGTTGGCCTGAGACACTGCGGAGGAGCAGACTGGAAGATAGGGTCGGGAGGAGGAGGTGCAGAGAGGAGAGAGTGGGGAAAGGATTGTCCGTTAGAGAGGGAGTATGGTTACGATGTATGAGGATGAGGCAGTCATAAACTGAGGATGAGATGGAGGAAGAGATGGGAAAGAGGAATTACGTAAAAAAGTTTAAAGCTATGAGTTGCAAGTGCAGATGGGCATGCATGATCATAAGGGGGGGGGGGGGGGAAGCAGCGAGATTGGAGGTGAGAGAGGGAGAAGGATGATGATGAAAGAGGGAGAAGGGGAAGAGTGGCGCAGGCAATGGACATGGAGAAAAGGGGAGGAGGAGAGGGACAGAAAGAGTGGGATCATTGGATATGTGCAGGAGCAAAGTGATATACCCGGGTAATGCCGAGTTTCGTAGGTAGTCTTTTGTATAAGACGTGCAAATAGCAGCATTCATTCCGACGGAAGTGTTGTTACAGTGTACGTCAACCACAATTATTTACCCATTGGTTGTTGAGTTGCAGTATCATTTTACAGTGCTGCGGTCGGGCCCGTACGTCTTGGGGTAAAGCGCGCAAATGGAAACAGAAAGTTTGCGGGTTCGAAACCCTGCTGGACCTCGGATTATTTCTTTCTGTGTTGTAACCCAGTCTTCACCTCGCAATGAAGTGCGGAGTCGCCGGAAACGATACGTGGTTCGCATTTCACATTAAGCTGTATGTCTCCTGTTCCCGGTAGGATAGCTTGGGGAAGTTTAGGGACATACATGTCGCCGAAGTGGCGTCTAATTGAAAGACTTGCACCAGGCCACTGAGCCACACGAAATAATAATAATTATTATAAAATGCTGCGCTCTTATAGCAACGTTTACTGTAACAAAATGAAGTAGCTTCTAAACGCGTAACTCTATCGCTGAAAAAAAAAAAAGAAATTACTGCTCAAATGGAATACTGGCCAGAACGTTGGGAGAAGGAGTTTAATGCATTGAAAGTTTTGATACGCAGTTTAGCTCGAAATTTTACAAAAGTTTATCTGTGCAATGAAACAGATGAGCTTGAGGCACTTTACAAACTCTGTTGTACTGCGTTCTGTAGAATAATAGCAAATTACGCTGTGGGATTCTGTCGTACAAAGTTTGTAAAGTAGATAAAACAGGTAATTTACTGCGCGACGCAAGGGGCAATGGAAATAGCTGTATTGCGTATTCGAGGGAAGTATTCAGATGTTATAGCACGCTTTCCACAGTTTGCGTCATAGCGACAATACAAGCATTCTTCTACGATTAATTTTATAAATGGTTTAAAAACTCCAAACATAAGGAAACGAATATTGCGATCGGTGAGTCTGCAGATCCCGCCACCAATGTGCAGTGTTATATTTACGATGAAATCTTCTTCCTCACTTAGCAAAGCAATAAAACGTATCGTATTTTACATTGAACAGAGGACCTGAAGATGGAATAAATAATTGCTCTAACGAATATCCTAATAAAGAGTCAGAATAGACGGCGGAAGCATTATTTTTTTGATTGAAGTTTGAAATAACGACTCTTTCAAAGGTTCAAATGTTTGTAGTCTATGGGACTTAATTACGGGGTCATCAGTCCCTAAACTTACAAACTACTTATGAACTACTTACAACTAAGGACGGCACAAATATCCATGCCCGAGGGGGGATTCGAACCCCCGACCGTAGTGGCCGTGCAGACCGTGACTGGAGCGCCTCAGTCTCTTCGGCCATCGCGGCCGGCTAACGACTCTTTACTTATCACATCCTATGACAATGTAATTATAGAAGTTTTAAGTTTCTTCCTGTCAGAATTACTGTAATTGATTAATAGGAATGATCCAAAATTAAAGATACTAAATGAAACAACTTTGAGTGGGTTATGCCCTATACCGAATGGTTTCCTAAATAGATTTACTTTCTGCGTTATTCAATACGTTCTCAGATTTACACATGTACACATTGCTTTATAGATTATAAACGTGATAACACGTGTGTTTCAAAGATTGGTCCTGCGAAGAAGCTATCAAAGGGCCAGATTAAAAGTTTTTTTTAGAAAAAAAGGCTAGGATTTAAAATTTTATAATTCGGTGACCGATTTCGATCTTAGTACGATCGTCATCCTACCATGAAAGCTACCCGATGACCGCTGGAGAGACGAATAGCTAACGGGTCGTTTCTCGCCGATTTTCGGGCTTCATAATGAAACTCTAATAATATCAAGATTATCGTATCGCTGTAGAAACTTACCCCCAAGATTTAAAATTGTCAAATTTAGCAACTTACATGCGATCTTACGCCGTTTCTCTTAAAAGATTCATTAGAAGTTGTGTGTGACAGTATTACCTCATAGCATTATCGTACACGTCCGATAAAATTAAATGTTAGGATATTCAACTTCACTGAATTTTTGTATTCTTTACACACTATGTTGCATTGCTGGTCTTCAATTTGTGTAGTTTGCACGCCACCAGCCGAAGAGCAAATTGCCGGCCGCGGTGGCCGAGGGGACTGAGGTGCTCCAGTCACGGTCTGCACAGCCACTACGATCGTGGGTTCGAATCCCCCCTCGGGCATGGACATTTGTGCCGTCGTTAGTAAGGTAGTAAATAAGTAGTTTGTAGGTTTAGGGACTGATGACCCCGTAGTTAAGTCACATAAGTTTAACAAACATTTGAACATTTTTGAAGAGCAAATTTGCGTGAAATGCGTTCCAACTTGGAAACTATTCTGAAAAATGATTATGGTAATATGAACATTTTATATCAAATTAACGTTCTTGTCATATCCGAGGATATAAAATAATGCTCCTATATGTTGATATTAGAGGATACTAGCTTAGAGTTATCATTACTAATCCATATCCCGAAATGCACCCTAAGGATGTGAAGAACGTTTGAAGGTGGTTTGACTTACTTGTGTGATACAACAAAAACTGAGGTCACCCTCATCACTTCATATTCTAATTACGAGGGACGATATATTTACATCATAATTAAACGGCCGGAACTAAAAATCAGTACACCCGGTAGAGTTTTCCAATTCACTCAAGATGTATTGTTGAAACAGCGTATATGGCCTACATGAATGGATTACGTACATTTAAAAATAATTATGTATCAAGGGATACTCAGTTACTAGCTGTCGATCCATGTTCGAACACCCATAGTAGTACGTAATGTAGCCTCCGTTGTCATCAAATGCCGGTGGTAATTGTCGTATACTATTCGACAATACAGATGGTAAGACTGTCTTGCGATTCATCATTTCATCTACATAGATACTCTGCAAATCAAATTTAAGTGCCTGGCAGAGGGTTCATTAACCACGTTCGTAACCTTTCTCTACCGTTCCAGTCTCTAATAGCGTGCGGGAAGAAAGAACACCTAAATCGTTCCGTTTTCGATCTGATTTCTCTTATTTTATTGGATGGTCATGTCTCCCTATGTAGGTGGGTGCCAGAAAAATATTTTTACATTCAGAAGCAAAAGTCGGGGATTGAAATTTCCCAAATAGAACTCGCCGAAGCGAATAAAGTCGTTCTTTTAATGATTTCCACCTTAAAACGTGCAACATTTCCGTGACGCTTTCCCGCCTGTAACGTGGGAAAACAAATCGAGCTGCCCTTCTCTGAACCTTCTCAATGTCTTCCGTCAGTCCCCCCTGGTGAGGGTCCCACACTGGGCAACAGTACTCCAGGAGAGGACGCACAAGTGTAATGTAGGCAATCTCTTTGGTGGAACTGTTGCATCTTCGAAGCGTTCAATGAAGCGTACCCTTTGGTTCACCATCCCCATAATATTTTTCACTGTGTTCTCTCCAGTCTAAGTTGTTCGTAATTGTAACTCCTCGATATATGGTAGAATTTACGACCTTAAAGTGTGACTGATTTATCGTGTAACTGAAGCTCAGCGGATTTCTTTTAGTGGTAATGTATAACATTTCACAGTTTTCATTATTTAGTGTTAACTGCCTATTTTCGCACCATGTACAAATTTTGTCTAAATCGTTCTGCAGTTGCTTTTTAGTCTCTGTTGACTTCAATTACCGATAAACGACAGCATCATCCGCTGTCTAAGAGAGCTATTCAGTTTGTCTCATAAATCGTTTATAAACACAAGGAAGAGTAGGGGACCTATAACGCTTCCCTGGGGAACGCCAGATATCACTTCTGTTTTATCGATGACTTACCGTCAATTACTACGAACTGTGTCCTTTCTGACAGGAAATCCTGAATCCAAACGCACAATTTGAGCGATGATTCATAAGCACGCAATATCATTAGAAGACGATTGTGAGGTACATTGTCAAAAGCCTTCCTGAAAGCCAGAAATATAGAATCGATTTGAGATCCCTTGTCGATAGCACTTATCACTTCATGTGAATAAAGGGCAAGCTGTGTTTCTCAAGAGCGATACTTTTTCAATCAGTGTTGACTATTGGTTAGTAGGTCATTCTCATTCCATGCTTGTTCGACCTGTTAACGTAATTCAGTTGTGGATTGTGGCGTCGCACGTGCCATCTGTAGTCCCGTATATCCCACACGTGCTCCATTGGAGACAACACCGGAGATCGTGCTGGCCAGGGAAGTTGATGCAGAAATTGCAGAGAACGTTAAATACTCACGCAGTGCATGGGCGATGATTAGCTTATTGCAACAACATTGCTGCAGACCACGGTGCGTCATCTTCGAAGTAATCCTGTGACGGCTACATCGAGTCGTGTAGACGATCATGTACCATGAGTGGAAGACGGGCAAGACGTGTGCTAGTACGTATCATAAAACAAAGACCTTCTGCCGCGCCTGTCTTTCTTTTCTTAATAAACTCAAATATGCTGAACGGATTTTCAAAAGGTTTTCAGCAACTGAACTTTACGCATACGAAGTGATGAGTTCTATCGACAAGGGTTTTCAAATTGATTCCGTATTTCTTGATTTCCAGAAGGATTTTGACACCGTATCTCACAAACGGCTTTTAATACAAACGTGTGGTAATGGTATATCGCTCCAAATTTGCGACTGGATAGGATTTCCTGTCGGAGAGGACACAGTTCGTAGTAATCGATGTTAAGACACCTGCCGGCCGCGGTGGCCGAGGGGACTGAGACGGTCCAGTCACGGTCTGCACGGCCACTACGGTCGGGGGTTCGAATCCCCCCTAGGGCATGGATATTTGTGCCGTCCTTAGGATTAGCTAGGTCATAAGTAGTTTGTAAGTTTAGGGACTGATGAGCCCGTAGTTAAGTCCCATAGACTCTACAAACATTTGTCATTTTGTTAAGACACCGACGAAAACAGAGGTGATATTCGGCGTTCCACAGGGTAGTGTTATTGGTCCTTTTCTGTCCCTTATTTACATAAAGATTTGGGAGAAAATCTAAGCACCTCTCTTAGGTTGTTTACAAATGACGCCGTCTGTTACCGTCTAGTAAAATTATAATATCAAAACTAACTGCAGACCAATTTAATTATCAGTATGGTGTAAAAATTGGCAATTGATTCTAAAGAATGAGAAATCGTCCACATGACTAGAAAAAGAAATCCGTTAAACTTTGTTTACAACACAATTCAATGAAAGATGAAGACGGAAACTCCACTAAATACCTAGAAATTACATTTACTTCAGATTTAAACTGGAAAGAACACATAGATAATGTCGTGGGAAAGGTGAACCAAAGACTGCATTTTATTGGCAGTACCTTTAAAAGATGCAACAGAACTAATAAAGAAACTGCATGCACTACGCTTGCCCGTCCTTTTTTGGAGTATTGCTGTCCAGTGTGGGATCCTTATCAAGTGAGTTTGACGGAACCCATCGAAAGAGTCCAAACAAGGGCAGTTTGTTTTGTAATGTCACGATACAGGGGAGACAGAGTCACGGAAATGATACAGGATCTGGGATGGGAATCATTACAACAACGGCGCTTATCGCTGCGGAAGTGGGTTACTTAGGAAACTCCAATCGCCAACATTCTCATCCGAATGCGAAAATATCTTGTAGACTGCCACTTACATAGGTAGAAATGATAATCAGGATAAAATACGAGAAATCAGAGCTCAAACAAAGAGATTCGAGTGTTCTTTCTTCCCGTGCGCAATTCGAAAATGGAATGGGAGATAAATAGTATGCAGATGGTTCGATGAACCCTCTGCCAGGCACTTAAATGTGATTTGCAGAGTATCCCATGTAGATGCTGACGTGTGTAATTCGATAAGGCGTGTGGCAATGGGTGAGTATGCTGATCAGTAATTTCCCAAATACTTTAGTATAAGCTAGTTCATAAGTAGTTTGTAAGTTTAGGAACTGTTGATCTCGTAGTTAAGTCCCATAAATTCGACAAACATTTTAATCAAATTCCTAGTCTCTTGTTCAATCAAGTGTGCTCGTCGCCATGAGTCTATGTTGAGACGTATTTAGACATGAAGAATGATGGTGAATATTTTTATAAAGTTCGTTATTCGTCTAATAGTTTAGTAAATTCTTTGGTAAAAATATTTTACAGAAAAATCGTCATTAAATGTAACATAGGAATGTAATTCACGTAACATTTAATTCATAAATATTATGAAACTTCCTGGCAGATTAAAATTGCGTGCCGAAACCGGGACTCGAACCTGGGACCTTTGCCTTTCGCGGGCAAGCGCTCTAGCGACTGAGCTACCCCGACACGACACACGCTGCAGAGTGAAAGTTTCATTCTATAAATATTATATTTACTTACCTTCAAGTGCAATATACTACTTCCTTTCTATAAAATATACTTTAACATCATATAATATTTCATTCGCTATTTCAACACCACGTCATGTGAACATTTCCTATTGGCTAAGGCATACGCTACGCGGCAAAATGCGTGCGCTTTCAGAGTATTTAACCCGTGCCAGCTCAGCCACTAGCCGCAGCTACCGCTTGGGGCAAGCGCCTAATCCGTGCAAGACAAGCCTACGCCACATAGGTAAAGCAAATGATAAATATTTTAATCTCTATTTCATGTATAATGTTATGACTCGCCTTACAACCTTGTACGTTTAATACCCTACACATCTGAAGATGGCCCTGTAAACTGGCCGAAACCGGTTATCATTTGTATAAATGATATATTTTTCCGATTTGTGACTGTCTTTATTTGTAAATACATTCAAATAGATCGCTGTTTCCCAAAAAAATATGTTTCCAAAAGCTAACACAAATTGTTAGGAGAAGAAAAAGACAAAGAGAGACGTTGGACTGACATTCAAATTAATACCTAGGCATCACCGAGTTCTAAGGCCAATTAAATGCATAGAATTAACACAAATTGTTAGGAGAAGAAAAAGACAAAGAGAGACGTTGGACTGACATTCAAATTAATACCTAGGCATCACCGAGTTCTAAGGCCAATTAAATGCATAGAATTAATAATAATATTGTAAAATTAAGAAGTATTTATGCAGGTCTAGAAAACACACATTATAGTGTTCGGCACATCAAATAAGCTGCCACTTTAAAGAAATGTTTCAGTCATCTAGTGCATAATTAAACTCAAGATAAATATGGAACGGAAAGGAATCCATACCTTTGTCAGATAAAATATATATAGGAGAGCTTTCATTGAAGAAAGAGCAATCTATAAATCTGCAGTACAATGAAAAATCTTTGGTAGAGTATGCAAATACTGTTTCTTAAATTATGTATCCACAAATCTCTGTTTTACTTGAGGACATCTATGTAAGACAATAAAAGACGATTTCGTCAGGAGAGAAATCAGTAATGGCACAATAAAATAACAAAAATAAGTTGTTATGAGTGGTTGAAGTAATTTCTTCATTGTAATTTAACTAGTATAATACTTTGATTTTGATCTAGCTTTAGTACTGGTATTTATATCCACGTGCCGAGATCTTGATTGGAATCTTTTGTTACGACCGGACGGTCGTAACGTGGTGGATGTTAACACAGGTAGGTCAGGGCAGCGTTGGACACGTATTGTGTCCACGATGTTATCGGTCACCAGGTTTACGGCAGCGCAACTTCTTGTAATTTCCGCTGCGGTTGTTGGCCGAAGTCCAGCCAGGAAATTGGGATCGGTGGAGCCACGAGTTGCATGGCTTGCGAAAACTACAAGTCCATTAACTACATTCTATGCCGATATCTGCTCTTCCCCTAACACTATCGATTTAAATGTTTATTACTTTAGTAAGATCCCTTATACATCAAAAACACCGTGAGAGATTATGTCTGAAGCTAGGTTATTGGTAACTCGTAGTCACGGAATTGACAGAACTGTAATAGTATCTCGCACCAGATGGGAACTTGCATAAACACGATTACTGATAGCACCATGGAGTAACCGAAACAGTATTATCACTCGTTATGAAAAAATTATCATCGTATATCATCATAGAGCAAACCTAGTTGAACGTACAGTTAACTGATGACGTCCTCTAATTCTCCTAGATATCTTCATCTTCGTAGTTAAGAAGACATTCGCATATGGTGTGCAAGATTCTTCATCTCCGAATATCAATATCACTCGTAACGCAAGCCTCGACAATTTCTTGATGTCTCAAAAAGCTTCCTGAGGACGGATTCCTATTGTCAAGCGATGGACAAGTTTTACATATCCCCTATTCTATTAGTAACTCGTCATTACTTGAGCGATCTGTCCATCTAACCTTCAGGAAATGTCTGCAGGACCACATTTCACATGATTAATTTATTGTCTTCGCTATGTATTCCTGCACAAGAATACGCTACAGACAAGTACCTTCAGAAAAGGCTTCCTAATGCTTAAATTATTACTCAATGTTTTCTTTCAGTCGCCATTCTTTAATTATATCTTCTCGATACCGACCATAGTAAATAATTTTTCTTTCCATGTAACAAAACTGATTTACCATGTATTGTTCGTAATCTAATATCCTCAGCATCGTCTGCTTTAATTCGCCTACATTAGATTACCATTATTTTCGTCTTGTATATGTTCCTCTTAGGCTCTCCTTTCGAGACAATTGCCATTCCTTCAATGCCTTTTCCAGATCTTTTGTTGTCTCTGACAGAATGACAATGTCATCGGCAAACCGCAAAGTTTAATTTTTTCTCTATGAACTTTAATTCACATTCCATATTACTCCTTGCATTGCTTTGGTTGTTCAGAATAAATAATACTCTGTTACTCCGTATCCAACCAATACTTCTCGTTCATACACTTCGACTTTTATAATTAAAAAAAAAAATCAAATGTTAGTATAGCTTATGGGACTTAACTACGGGGTCATCAGTCCCTAAACTTACAAACCACTTATAAACTAGCTAACACTAAGGACGGCACAAATATCCATGCTCGAGGGGGATTCGAACCCCCGACCGTAGTGGCCGTGCAAACCGTGACTGACGCGCCTCAGTCCCCTCGGCCACTGCGGCCGGCATTCTAGAATTGCTGTCTGAATTTTGTACAAGCTATGTGCAACTTTCCGTGTTACTTATATATTATCTCTGCTTTCTCCAGTTACGAAAGTTGATTTCAAATGGGTACAAATGTACAAATCGTAATTAGTAGCCCTTTGAACATGCAGCAAATTTACCCACACAACGAACAAGCCAATAAGGACATACCTTTCCTCGGGAGTCTACAAACTACAATATCCCGAATGCCGAGCTGAATATATAGGATGGACAGGCCGGACCTTTAAAGTACGTTTTATTGAGCACCTTCTTACAAAAAAAAGGTGTACTCAACAAACATTCCCCTTTTGTGGAACAAACGAAAGCATCCGATCATCAACAATCTACCATTGACAACATGCAAATTTTACATATTGCGCAGAAGGGGCGTAAGTTAAATTTACTAGAAGAGTTTAGATAGCGAAGCACGCTTACCTTGGACACCCACACCTCCTAAACGATCAGTTGGCATGCAAAAATCAGACATTCCTAGATATTATTGTCTCTCTGTTCAAATAAAATCCTGTAATTCCTTTCTTTTATAAATACCAACATAAACTATTAACTTCTGTCCTGCTTAATAACCTCCGCTTCTTTAAATTTAAATTCAGATAGCTAGATTTCATACGTCCCGTCTTATACACCGGCTTCCTATGTCGCTCCCTACCCACATTCCCTTAGTTAGTCTGTACAAGTCGGCGGAGCAGCACTCCACGACCGCCCACCGACCGTGAGCGCAATTGTAAACATGGGCTTATCTTGTATCATCAGAGACCACCACTTCTACTAAGGTAATCTTAAAAATTATGTTTCTCACATTTTTACCGAGTATGTTCCAAATGTCATTAGTTGTTGCCCGATCGTTTGTAGGGCTACAAGGAAATCCCAAATTTCGAGAAAAATAGAAACACCGAAAAACAACTTACGATATCACACCACGGAGAGCACATTGTAAGCTTTGTTTATCATTTATACCGTCTTCTTAACACAAAATAAGCCCATGTACCATTATACCCGTTTTGTAATTACGCCTTGTAATTTTGTGTAAATTCTGTCACGCAGATAATCTGAAGATACCCTGCTAAAGGGCGAAACGCGTTATTAATTAATAAAACGATCGGGAATCAAGATTTTTTTCTGACGGAACATTCGTAAGTATCCTGTATTCCTTTTGTGCTAAGAAAGGATGAAAGTGATTAAAATAGTATTGGAGATTATATTAAAAGTCCAAGCTACGTGAAGATAATACGCAATAAAATTACGTTATTGAGATGCAGGCAGATGAAATTATCTCAAACAATAATAAATTTTCCAATGTAATCGGAAAAAACTCACGCGTAGTATGGCACGAGATATTAAAGGGAAACTGAGGGAAAAATGATAAAATAATCTGACTTATATGTATCGAAAGTCAGTCTCAGACGGAAAATTTTGTTGTTGTTAATACATCTTCTGGGATGTAAGGCCGCGTTCTTAGAATCTTGCTGCTTCCTTACGTTTCGTCCGATGCTGCGTCGGACTTCTTCAAAGGTGGTCCGTCTGTTAAGTCTTGCCGACACAACCGGTCATGAAAGCATTCACAAACTTTTCTTTATTTCAATGATGCGTTTCGCCCTTTTAAGGTATCATCAGATAATGGAAAAAATATATAGTGAGCTATTTGTCATCATTGTGAAATAAACCATCTAGGTAGAAAACCTATCGTCATAGTCGTTTAAAAATTCAGGCGTTAGGCCAAACGAAACGCGTCATGTTGTGCACAGCAACTGACTGACTTTGAAGATAAATTCATAACCAGTTGCTGTACCAGCCACCATTATGGAATGGAATGAGTTTTATAATCCGACTGTTTGCTACTTTATAAGTTTAATACAAACATAGCGTAATCGATAATGTTATGCATTTTCGCTTCTACTTGTAAGAAATGATCCTACTGTCTTTAAAAGATACTTATAACAAATTTTTCCATGGACACTGAATACAGCGAACTAAAAAGCTTCATTCATTTGATAGAGACGTAGTTGCTCCGCAAGGGCCGGCCGCGGTGTCCGAGCGTCATGTTCTGCACGGCCACTACGGTCGGGGTTCGAATCCCCCAGGGGCATGGATATTTCTGCCGTCCTTAGTATTAGCTAGTTCATAAGTAATTTGTAAGTTTATGGACTGATGACCCTTTAGCTAAGTCCCATAAGCTCTACAAACATTTGAACATTTTGTCCAGCAGGAATTAATAAGGGAAAATCGTTATCTTCTTCGACCTTCTTTAGTTGCCTTTCATATCCTTGAAATCGTATGCCAATTTGCATACTGTACGCTTAAGTAAGTACATATTCAACGCGGTGCTCATGGAAGCGACGGTAAAGTCAAATCCCTTTTAAGGTCGTTCGCATGTGAGCACGCCGTGTGTCAACTTATTCTGCGGGAACAGTATTGATGGCGGTCTTCAGTTGGGGAGCAGCTGCCTCAGGTCTCTGCCACGGCGTGGTAGGTTCTTTGGTGTGGTTGGGGCTTGCCCTCATATCGTATTCGCCGCCGTTGTTAGCAGCTCTTAATAGGGCGATAGCGGCGTCCGGCTGCCGCCTTCCTTTTCCTGTTCCTTCTCAGCTTGGAGCCCCTCTCACTGCTACACCCACTTACTCCTATTTGGTCACGCGCGAATTCCTCGTCAGCCCTTTTTTGTAGCATCTGGTGGGTTGAGATCGGGCTGGTCGGCCACTAGGTCAGACCATCTTCGCGAATACTTCGTGCAGTAAACATACATCTGGTCGACATATGTAGCGTGGTCTCTTCTTGACTATTTAGTGTACTTCATTTGCTAAGTTAGTGTCATTAAGGCAGATATGAATTGGTACAACGTATATGGAAAATGGTCGTCTTTATAAGTAGGAAGGACTTTTCATAGAGAAGCTAATAACGTGACATCCTCGGTCCCGTGCAGCGGTCGTGACGTCAGGGATCAGCGAGGATTATCTGCAGCGTGGCGCAGCGGCGGCAACCGGCAACCGACAACTGACACCGAGAACAGAAACAGCTGCTGTGCGTTCCACAGTGATTACAGACCAGTTCCGCGCTGCGCGTGACACAAAAACAGTGACAGTGACGGCCAGAAAACTCTGCAGCCGGCGTTTTGCTAGCGGCTGTGCTCTGCCCAGCGCTACTCTTTGCCACAACAGTGATGAATGTGAGGTTACCTGAGGTAGGTAGTTAAATAATTACTCTGATTTCATTGTATGTAAGCTGATGAATTGCATTAATGTGAGGGCGTAGCATTTGCTGCTCTGTGCAGATAGTTCGACGTTTCAATTGCTGCCATTCCCAGTATTCTCTTGGCAAAATTTCGACGAAGTTTCTAGGCCGGAAACCCACGAAATTTACACCAGATCATGAGATAGCACTTAAGCAGGATTTCACCGATTTACGCTTGCAGTGTGATGTTGTCACATTATAACGTACTCGGATGCTCTTTATAACGCTATATCCTTCAATTTCGCGTTATCAGTCACGGTGAAAGTGTTATAAGTTCAAATGCTCAAATGTTTGTATAGCTTATGGACCTTAACTATGGGGTCATCAGTCCATAAATTTACAAACTACTTGTAAACTAACTAATACTAAGAACGGCTCAAATATCCATGTCCGAGGGGGGATTCGAACCCCCGACCGTAGGGGCCGTGCAGACCGTGACTGGCGCGCCGCATTCCCCTCGGCCACCGCGGCCGGCGTGTTATAAGTAATTGTGATTTTGGAATTACATACACAGACGCCTGGTTTATTTCTTTGAAATTTGGCTTTGTTGAACATTTCCTGCTGAAGAATATAATTTTGAAATCGAATCGATGGCATATAACAATATACGCCGATGTGAAAATACCTAGCCGCGGCTGATTATCCGTACACACTGGGTCGCCGCGCTGTGGTGCGCTCGGCCGTTTGATGTCGGGGTTTCGATTCCACCTCGGTCATGGGTGTTGTCATTTAATTTACCTTAGCTTAAGTTGTTTGTAAGCTACGGATTAATGATCACGCAGTTGAGTCCGATAGATTTATGAACATTTGAAAGTGCCTGTTCACTATTTTGCGTACGATGTGATACGTAGGTTTATATACTGAGAGCCGTTACAAAGCCTCACAAAGTTTCTGATTCAGGAGCCAGACTATCCAGAGAATGTCGTACAATCTCAACAGAAAACTGCTGTTTCCGAGGCCAATCGGATTTAAAAAAAAAAAAAAAAAAAAAAAAAAAAAAAAAGTAAGTAAGAATGGTGCAGAGTCTGAATGACAAAAATATGCGAATTGGTTGTAATTATAAATCGGAATTTTGAAAAGCCGCTAATAAAGCTCGCACAAAAAAGTTGTCCAAACATAACTACTTAAACTATCGTTCGTGAATTACTGAACAATATTCCTGGAGGGAATTGATACAGAAACAGGAGACTTGTGAAAAATAATGAATAATTATTTTACCTGTAAATTCATGCGAACTCATATTACGTACAGGAGTATAACATTAGTTTCCAGTGGCTCGTTTTCTTAATGCAGTAGGTATAAGGAGACAAAAAATGTTTACCTTTCTACGGAACATGTCGAAAGTCAATGTTTTAGATCACAATTATTAAGTATACGGAATAATTTATGTTTCTATTGGATTGAAAATCTTCTCTCTCCATTACTTCATTTACTTTTCCACTATTTATGACGCGTTTTCCACTCAGGATGAGACCACATGGGTTTGTAATGTTTAGAATTTTTTAAAATTTATGGTACGTGATGTTTAGAACACAAATAAAAATCAGCCAAACACATTCCACAGAACTCTGAAACATTCTCGAGTAAATCGACTTTCACTTTTTGCCAAGTTCACCTAAGTACCAACAATTATAACAGTCGTCCCATCTGTCGGTGAAGCTCAACTGGTAGCGTTCTGGCTTTGCAACCACAGGGCCGTTCGAATCTTCTAGTGACAATTTCTTTTCCAGTGTGTTCGAATACTTACAGAACTTTTATATATAATAATTTTTACGAGAAATCGACGTATTTTTGTTTATTCCTAGTTTTAGATATTTTACAAAAGGTTGTTAATAATGATGGTCTCAATCGAAAAACGTGCAACCTTTTTTCAGTATTGGCTTTAGGTGACAAGCAGTTCATCTCGTCTACATACACATAAAAACTGTCACAACACGTGGATTCAGAGCTTCTAAAATGTTTTATATGACTGAAATCGAAAACAAACGAAAAAAAAAAAATATTCGTCACAGAGGAACTCGAACCATCGAGTCTATCGTGAGTCCAGAAAGCTACCACCTTTTTTTCATTCATTCTTTATTTTTTTTATTTTTTTATAATTTTACGGACCTCATCTCCACCCGTTCAGCCCGGCCTTGCGCTCACCAGTATTCGCCTTGTTCGGCGTCGGCTTCAAATGCCAAAAAACAAAACATTCCTCTGCTGTAGGTACCAGTGTTGTATTGCAAAACAAATCAATAGCGTCTTCCCTTCCCCCTAATACAAAACTAAAAAGATGCTCTATGGAATGAATAAGAACTGCCCACTCTTTGTGTAGCAAGGAAAAAAAAAAAAAAAAAAAAAAAAAGGAAAAGCTTGCAATTCAAACAAATGAAATGATATTCAATACGTAAGTGTAACCTTTAAAAAGTTTTGGAACAAATTCCTGTATTTGGAACGATTCTGTAGAACGTAAGGCACCTAAGCTATACCGACAGATGCTGTAATTGTTTTAATAATTTGTACTTACGTGTACTTGTAAAACTTCAAAGTCGATTTTCACAAAAAAATTTCAGAGTTGTGTCGAAAGACTTTGGCTGATTGTTACTTAACCCATGTGGTCTGCTTGTCAGTAATATCAGCTTATCGATATACTCTAGCTAGTCAGTTGTAAAAGTGACCAAACCCGTTCCTTTCTCCTTAATATGTATTTAACACGTTGGCTGCCGTGTCGTCGCCTGGCGCGCCTCTGACGTCATCGCAGCAGTCAACATGTTAATGTAAAGCAATATTGTGCCTTAGAAGAAATGGTGCCACTCTAAATAGTTGTGGATGTCACTGAATCTCTCTGCTTACTTTTAGAACAATCATTTGGTGTTGCACACAAGCTGCATTCCTTACATTATATAAATGAAGGTATGGAAACAGCGTGAAAAATCACGAACTTTCAGTCTAAAGATGTAACAAACTGCAGCGAAATTTAGCGATAGCTTTGTCATCGTAGTAGTAATAAGTCGGAGTTGCTTGAGCTACGTTTGGATTTTGGTTTTACCACAAACTTTTGTACGACTTTTTCAAGGCTGCTACAAGACAAAAAATTGTTTTGAATGTGCAGCAACAAAATGCTTACTGAGCTTCATTAGTTATAAGTTCAATTTTAATGCGAAAATGAACGAAACTAAAAGGCACAACAAAGTGTAAAGAGGCGCAGGCCTCAATAACACTCAGAAAATCAATGTTCACACCAAGGAAAACAAGTGAAAATTAAGGACAATAATGTCCTGCTAAAAGAGCAACAGGAAAGTAAGTTTTAAAAGAAAAACTTCATAATAAAAAGAAAAAGAGGCTCTCTTTCTTAATGTTTCTAACAGTGAATCACAGATTAGAGTTTACTGAATATGGTAATTTCATAGATACGTTGAAGTATGCTTTCATTGTAACGTGCATTAGAAAACATTGTGTTCTTAGTATTACCCAGAGGAGAAGAGAATTGTACGAGTCGCCTCTTTTCAATTTTGTTAGGTTGTACTGCTTAAATTTCACAGAAAGTTACTTATGTGGTGACCTATATGCACCAGCTGTGATTTCGGTACTAGTGCTTAAGAATAAACTTGTTCATTAATATTTTTTCTGAGATTGGGTAGCTATCAACGGGCTTTTAAAGTGAAGTGTGAACCATGCCCTATGCATTACCATTAGTACATGCGCAGTGTAAAAAAAAAATGTTGGCACAGGTGATTGCAAAGTAATCTCACGCAGGAGTGTTACTGAATTTCCCTTCTGACCGAACTGGTTTTATGTATCTTCGAATCCGTTAACTGTAATGTCTTGTCTATTCAAGTTGAAGCTTTCCCACTTTATTCAACTCGATATCATCAGAGCTTCATGTGCTTAAAATTATTTCTTTCGGACACATTATTCCTTTGTGTCAATAGAAAAATTAATTATCATCCGTAAAGTTGTTACTGTATCGCGTTAACGAAGTAGATAAAAAAAAAAACATTGCGATATAAACGCAATAAGGACCGCAAGACTTCTGCTTATTACGGGTATTTGTGCTATTACTATCAGCATAACCAACATCATTCTGTGTCACTACGTTATTTCTCATTTGTCCTTCTCCTCTATCATCGACTTGAGTTGGTCTTGAGTGATAATCTAAGACGACATTTTTTGTGTAATGTCGAAAACATCTAATACAAAATCCATAGTGCCAAAAACTGCAGAGATATTTAAATAAGTGCAATTTATTAGTATTATTAGTATCAATATTTTTATCTTTAGCCGCTTGGGCGTAGCCTAACGGTCAGGAGCTCCACCTGACGGATCGCGCGGCCTCCCGCGTCGGAGGTTCGAATCCTCCGTCGGCCGTGTATGTTTGTGATGTCTTTAGTATTAGTTCATAAATAGTTTGTAAGTTTAGGGACTGATGCCCGCATTTAGGTCCCATAAGCTTAACAAATATTTGAATATTTTATTTTGGTTATTTAAACTTTCTCGACAGTAGCAGCTACGAATTTCATCTCTTGAATTTGTTGTATGTTGTGATCGTTACCGTCACTTTATGAATCGTTACATTAATATGTGAAAAGAAAAACTGAAGTGGAAGAGGAAAACAGCAATCAGCCGCATAAAATGTTAATTTCGGATCGATTTTGGCTACTCTTAATTCGTTTGTCAGCACGTGTGGTTGCCTCAGTTGCGAATATGCAGACACAGGTATGCGTATGTCAGCAGGTATGGCTACCGCAGAGGCAGGTATATTGACGTACGCTGTAACACACAATTGTTAGGGAGGAGCCGAAATCGATCCGTAATTAGGATTTCTGTTTTGGCGACTGATGGATATTTTCCTCTTACAAATTACCAGGTCGGTGATGCATATTGGTCCTAGTATGGAGTCAAACAGAAAAATTACAGTACCGATTAATCGTAACATGTAGGCTTTCTTCATTATTTAAAACTTCCAGGCTAAGACGCTGTGGTCCATTTGTAAAACTCTCTTGTCCCGACGTTTCGTTTCCTACGACGGTTGAGTCGAAGACTGGCTGATAACCACTGACTGTCTTGCTTATATAGAGCGCATAGATGTTGCCACCACCTGTCACGTGGTAACCACTAAGATCTCCGAGCAATGTCATCTTTCTCGAATACCGGTAATAGATTGTCACAACGTTGGTGCAGAGTCTACCGCCATATCTTATCTAATTTCAAACCACCTTCTCTTCTATTTAAATTATTGTTATACTTTTGGATCGGTAGGGCTTCTCTATATATGCGTGTATAATAATGTGAGGTCTTCGCCAGCACGCTAGTTTCACTGAATTTTATTTCATAATCCCCGTTTGTAAAGAGATGTTCCGCTACAGCTGATTTGTCGGTGTGTCACAGTCGACATTTCCTTTTGTGTTCCATTAAGCGGGAGGTCCTTGTTACTTGTGGCAAGAACACACAATTTTTAAATGTGCAATACTAATGAAGATCCACTTTGATGATCAAATTTTAATCGTTTGACAATTTTTCTTTCTTATATATCATTTTCATTGTAAAAAAAAAAAAAAAAAAAAAAAAAAAAAAAAAAAAAAAAAAAAAACCTAGCGTCCTGGTTGAAGTAAGTGTGTTTTATATTAGTTTAACCCATTGATGCTCAGAACTATTTTTTTGATTTTGATTTTGATGAAATTAAGTCAATGTAGGTCTTTTAACGGTAGTAGCATGAGTCAATGACTAAAACATTGATTTTTTAATTGTTACATTGTTTTATTTCGCGTATGATAAAACATACGATGGGCATTAACATTTACAATTCACTAGTGCAATATTTTTTATGAATCAAGAAAACAATGTTGTATCTAATTTTATTAATTAAAACTGATACATTACTACTTTTGAAATACACAAATAAGTCTTTAATGGTGTTGGGAAAATAGAAACAATGTGCATCAAGTCCAACATTGCATTATATGAGCAATATTTTGAACAAACTTTACCTGTGATATTGCAAAAAACAAGAATCTTGGTGGGGACCAACATTACATTTTATGCAACGAAATTTGGAGCATTTTCCACAATTTTTATATCTCCTATCAGTTAGAATTATTTTGTCCACAGAGTGTCCAACATTGTCTCTGCAGATATCATTTGCTACACCTTTCCTGGCTCTTGGCATGGGTCCTCATGATTTATTCATTGTAGGTGATGTCAGTAGAGATAGTAGAACATTTCGCTGGAGCTCCAACAAACTCATGTTACATATTGTAAGGAGTCAATTTTTCCTCATTCTCATTTCCTACATATTCCAACCTCAAAATCACATTCTAATCGTCAAGATGGATCTTTTGAATATAAACTTGATGGGGTACGGACATTAATGATAATAATTACAGTTTGATTTGCAAATTACGAGATCATGTTGCAACTTCAATAAGATAATCAAGGCTGATGTGTACTAGTGAACAAACATTTGTTTTTCTAAAGCAAGGCGAGGCACCTGTGTAGTGGCCACCGGTGACAATAGGAGGTGGGCGGACACTCGTCACCCCAACTCCCTCGCCTCGGCCAGAAAGCCACTGCCTTCGTGGGGAAATACAGACTCTTAAAAACCTGTTAAAAGCTACACAGTGCCAAGCTCAACAAAGCATATTTACTTGGAACTTTTAGGACGCAGGTGGAACGCGACTTACAACTGGCGCCACCGAGTCTGGGAGGAAATTCCTAAATAATACGTTAGCTTTGTTTGCTGACTACAGGCCAACATAACAGTCAGAATCATTTCCATCACATGGTGGAAGAAACACTAAATCCAGCTCATCAGCTCGATCTGTTTCACTGTAGATACTATCATCATCACTGAGATTCATGAGTAGTTTTAGAATTTCTTCTGCATTATGGGGATTGTCGTATTATAACAGTATTTATGTAACCTGACTATAAAATATACTACATAAAAATCTAGCAAGAGGCAACTGCATTTGTTATTTTACTTGATTAGCAGAAAAATAAATGTTTCTTGAATCACATTTAAAACTAGTGCTAGTTTCCCATTTTATGATATATCATAAGACAAACAATCAGACTATTATATAATCCTAGATAAAGATTGTGCAAGTAGAAACAATATCATGCTCAATTGTTATTCTGTGCTAATACTAATACCATAATCCCAGCATTTGTATCAGTACAAGCAGCTTCAGTATAAAATAAAATTCTTATCTGTCACTCACGATCTTGGCGGTTCAAAGTTCCACTAAGAGGAAATGGCTAACTGCACAATAATGGTATTGTTATGGCACTGAGAACTACGATTGTTGTGGAGTGGAACTCTCTAACTGTACACAGAAACAACTGTAAAATACCTACACCATTCTATCTAGTAGTAAGAATACAAAATAAAAATGTGTGACGTATGATATAACATACCATGGGCATTAATGGGTTTGTAGTTCTTAAAAACCGACTGATCTCTGTAGTAGTTAATTCCCATAGATTTTCAAACATTTGGATATTTTTTTGAAAAATACAAACACTAAGAAATTATTTATATCGGCCAAGCCAATCCTGAGTTTTAGCGATACTAACGCACTTCTTCATTATTACATGTAAATACGATACACAATCATATACTGCCGTAATGTGGAACTCTTGTGGATTGGAATTAATAGTTTCAATTTTTTTTTTTTTTTTTTTTTTTTTTTTTTTTTTTTTTTTTTTTTTTTTGTAAAGGAGCAATCTTAGTAATCTAAACTACTAAAATACAGTCATTTGTTTGGTAAATCACTTTGCTTAACTATTGCATGTTGTAATTGTTTGAGCGACGCCTCTGAGGTTTCAACTGTCCGCGCCTTAAACGTGTTTCCAATCCGCGGGAGCTTTCTGGAACAGGATTCCAGTGTCGTGGTGTGTGCGCCCGCTGATCGTTTCCGAGGGCTCGGCCGCTATCTGGGCGCCGTGACACGGGTAGCTGCTATCGGAATGCGGGCCTCCCTGGATGCTGCGGCCAACACGCAATAACACTGAAGGCCGGCTCCACCAGCCGTTGCCGTGGGGAGAAGGCGCGCCAGCGGCAGATTTTCAGCAGTTGTTGAAGGCGCTTCTGTGGGCTTCCAACAGTAGCTCAGCTGTCTCTGGCAACCAATACGGGTTGAGGCTGACGCTAAAATATGGTTGCGACCCATGGAAACGCCTTCAGTAACCACTGAAGTCCTGCCGGAAATCGGTCGTGGCTCGCGCGAAGTATGTCCTACTTACCTAGAGCAGTGATCATAGTGCGCATTCACTGCTCCGACTTCATCTGTACATCTAGTATCAACGAAAAATGATAGTAGCCCTTGTATAGCAGTAAATTCGGTACTACCACCCCCCCCCCCCCCACACACACACTGTTTTGACGCATTTCTCCAACTTAATTTATCCTGAGCATAGCAAACACCAGAAACTACAAATTACGATATCTTTTCTTCCTCTGATCCGATTCTGATGAAGTGAAGCCTGTTTTACTCTGAAAACTATTCTTAATTTACCTGGGGAAACCCATGAAAGTTCATGTAGTACTTATGCAGATTATCCTCAACGAATAAACATACCTTATGGCTTTTAGATTAAATTTTGATACCTTTATTTTCTCTTATACTATTTTAATTATTAAAACCTGTATGTAACCGTATGATATACCGTTTCGCAGTCCACCTCAAATTCCGACCCTCTAAATTTCTTCATCAGCGCTTCTCAAACAGACCGTCACCTCCATCCAGCAACTCCTGAAGCATTTCGGTAACACTCGCGCATCCATCGAATCTGCCAGTTACTAAACTTGTCGCCCGCCTCTGAACTACCTCTATGTCGTCCTTTAAATATATGAGGTGGGAATAACAAATACTTGAACAGTATTCAAGTCGGCGTCGTATAACCGTTTCATATACAGTCTCCTTTACGGACTAATTACACCTTACCAAAATTCTCCCAATGCCTCTTCACCTCCTCAAACAATAACGGCAACCCACATTCATTTTAATACGCTATCAATATTCCTCTCTTGCTCTCTTTGAGATTTTTATCACACACACTTGCCTCCAATGATGAATTCACGATTCATTGATATCTAAGACTGTGTCCTACTAATTGATCGCTTCTATAATCAAGGTATGCCATAAATTCCTTTTCTTCCCAATTCTGCTCAAAATCAAATGTTAAAATGTTTGAAGAGCTTATGGGACTTAACTACGGGGTCATCAGTCTCTAAACTTACAAACTACTTATGAACTAGCTACAACTAAGGACGGCACAAATATCCATGCCCGAGAGGGATTCGAACCCACGACCGTTGTGGCCGTGCAGACCCTGATTGAAGTGCCGCAGTCCCCTCGGCCACCACAGCCGGCCCAATTCTGCTCGGTACTTCTTCGTTAGTTACGCGATCTACCGACCTAATCTTCAGCATTAGTCTGAAGCACCACATTCTAAAAGCTTCTAACCTCTTCCTGTCTAAACTATTTCTCGTCCATGTTCCACTACCTTACAACACTATAACGCTACCCGTCCTACACCACCGGTTAGTAATATGATAATTAGAAAAATGACCCGTGTGCCTAATTATCTTAATTTGGTGGAAAAGCTATCGGTAATGAAGCCGATGATGTAGTGGAGGTTATAACCGGAACGTTGCTGCACCTCTTTGGTAGACAACAACGATCAATAAGAATAAAGAAAGTGGAAGGTAAAATTTGGAATAAAATTATTAATGTTTAAATGAAAAAAATTGCGGAACAAACGGAACACATGGATTAATTTGGAAAAAGTGAATAATTTATTGATTTACGGTAGCCAACTCGTTGTACGAGCAAATAATTTGGTGGGATGTCAATAATAGCAAAGTTAATTAACAAACGTGAAAAATTTCGTAAAATTTGGGTGGGTCGTGAATCACAGTATGTGCATCAAATCCGGTACAAAAGACACTGACAATATACTAATTACTGAGAAATAGTTCACTAACACAGGGTTCAATGTAAGACAGCGAAATGCAAGCCATAGCCGCGCAAATGCAACATGCAGCAAATCATGCAAAACTCTCACCTTAATACTTACTATTTACAGCTTCAAATAATTAATTGTTTATATAAGTACCAGAAATTATTCTACAGCGAGTATACCATGCGCTTTAGCAGTAATCAAGTTGTAACTGAACTATTAACTGTACTAATGGCAAGCTCAAAAATTAATTAATGACTTGTCGTGATAACACTGAATATTTAGAAAAGAACCATTTAACCTTCTGATTAACTTTTTCTTTAACCAGAAATTATTAGCATTCAAACACTTGCAAACAATTACTATTCTCACTAGTCAGTACTTGCAAGTTAAAACAAACTTTACCTCAAAATAATATGCAGTGGAAAACAATCTTTTACACTGTTATTGAAATATCTCTTGAAATTGAAAGTTATTCTAGCAGTTTCGTTCAACTTAGCAAACCTATTGATCAGCAACACTGGCATAAGCTACATTTAGTAATACATTTCTGAACACATTTTTTATTAACGACTGTCACATTGTCTTTAATGACTCTGATTTTTTGTTTTCTATAACTTTCTGAATATTCTCGAAAAACAATGTATGATGAAGAAACCTGTCTAGACAATGACTATGGGTAATGATTTTTAAACAAAGGTTCACAAATAAGTGTTCGCTATTGAACAATCATGCTAAGCTGGTTAGCTGTACATGCTAAGACAAACTGGACAGATCTTACTGAATTTGGTGTGCAGCGTGGTGCTGATGATTGAAGACTGTTAGCAGTTAACAATTGGCAAACACAGGCTCTCCTTGGCGACGAATGTTAATTACAATTTAGGGCCCACAGCATTCCTCTTGATGCATTTATTAATTGTTTGAGCTGTAGCCGTATGAATAAGTAATATTGCCTCTTCGCCGTCTTCTCCACTAGTGCCAATCCAACATGTATTCTCCTTCACGTACGTTTGCCGTGCACAACTGAGCGCACAGTCAAACGAATCCGTCTCTCCGCCGCTACTTCTCAACAACGACTCCTTCTCGCTGTGCGCCTCTGCGCTACCAGCGATAAAGATGATTCTATACAATAGCAAAGCCCTTGCTAACCCAGCGTGTCTACTACATTTACAATATTTTTGACATATATGGAAATTAGCAGAACAATGTAAATATATTACAGAAACAAAATATACAAATACATAATAAATTACAAAAAATACAAATAATGAGAAAAAATACATAAAGCATCGTTTTATATATCACCCTGTACGCACACATGACTGGAAAGCACCGTTGGTCACTGTGTTGTTGTGTCACAACTCCACACAAATGCCTTCAGAAAAGACTTCCTAATACTGAAATTAATATTCACTGTTAATAAATTTCTTTTTTTTCCAGAAAAGCTTTCTTCCCATTGCCATTCTTTATTATTTATATCATTTGTACTACGACCATCGTATGTTGCTTTACTGCCCAATTAACAGAACTAACAGAACTCATCTACCACGTTTATTGTTTCGTTACCTAATCTGATTCCTTCAGCATTACCTGATCTTCTTAGACTACATTCGATTATCCTTGGTTTTCTCTTTTTTAATGTCATCTTATATGCTCCTTTCAAGACGCTCTCCATTCCGTTCAGTTTTTCTTACAGTTCCTTTGCTGTCTGACAGAATTACAATGTAATCTGCAAAACTCAAAATTTTGATTTCACCGCTCTGAGCTTTAATTGCTTCTCTAATTTGCGTTCCTTCACAGCTTGCTCCATACACGAATTTCAATAACATTGGAGACAGGTTGCAACCTGACTTCCTCCCTTTGCAACCCTTGATTCCCTCTCATACCCTTCGACTATTATAACTGCTATCAGCATTCTAAACAAGTTGTGAATAATGGGTGTGACGCAGTCGCCGCACGATCACCGCCTTGGCATCAACAGTGAGACGAATCGGTCTTATGACGGTCTCAGCGTATACCGAAAACGGTAACTCTATTATCAATTAAAATGTAAAAACATTTTTCCAGTGTGACTTATTTTATTCTGAAGTTGTAAAAAACGTACCGATTCGGATGTTTTAATGCTGCTTACTTCAGAATTTGAAAAAGTTTATTCCAGCTACAATTTTCAAAAGCTTTCTTCGAATTTACAAACGCTGCAATTGTAGGTTTGCCTAGCGTGTTCCTACATTTCTTCTAAATCGAAACTGATCAGCTTCAGCTCTCTTCAACACACTGTCTATTCCATTCAACTGCTCTTCCAGGTCCTTTGCTGTCTCTGACAGAATTACAATGAAGTCAGCAAAGCGCAATGTTTTTATTTCACCCTGAACTTTAATCCCTATTCCAAATTTTTCCTTGCTTTCCTTCACCGTCTGCTCGATGTACAAATTGAATAACATCGGAGAAAGGATACAACTCTCTCTTACTCCCTTCCCAACTAATGCTTCCCTTTTATGCCATTCTAGTCTAATAACTACGGTCTGCCTTTTGTACAAGATATAAATAACTCTCCTTTCCCTGTATTTTACCCCTGTTGACTTCAGAATTGGTCCAACATAAAGAAATTAAAATTCATTAATTGTTCCTGACAAAGGTAAGATACCAAGTAAAATATTTAAGTATGGAGGCATACACATATTAAGAAAATCCGTGAACTGGTTAGAAGATATCAAGAAGTGAAAAAATTGCCAACTATCTGGGATACATCCCTTATGATATGTACATTAAAATATGACGATAGAAAATGTTCAAATGTTTGTAGAGCCTATGGGACTTAACTACGGGGTCATCAGTCCCTAAACTTGCAAACCACCTATGATCTTCCTAATCCTAAGGACGGCACAAATATCTATGGCCGAGGGGGGATTCGAACCCCCGACCGTGGTGGCCGTGCAGACCGTAACTGACGCGCCTCAGTCCCCTCGGCCACCGCGGCCGGCGATAGAACATGTCTCACGGCTTAGAGCTCATTGTCGCTGCCTGAAAATTCCCGGTCCTAGGTTCAGTTGCCGGTCTAGTCGGATAATTCCTTATTTCGGGTACTAGGTTTACCTGTTATCTTAATCACAATGACTGCAAGTCACTGCGATGACTTCAATAGACTTACACCGGGCGCATGAGAAAACACAGACAAGGTCTCTCTCAGCCAATAATGTCATACCAGCTTTTCATTTTCAGATAATTTATAATATTCTGTTGATAGGCAACTTGTTAATAAAAATCATGAACGGCCTTTGAAAGTATGAATTCAAATAATTACGAGATGGACAATACACAGATAAAGTTGGGCGTATATGTGTGATATTATTATAGACGCCTAGATACATACGACGATTTTGTACTCAGAAGTCGAGTGTGCGCTGATATGAAACTTCCTCGCAGACTAATAGTGTGTCTCGGACCGTGATTCAAACCAGGAACCTTTGTCTTTCGTGAGAGAGCTACTTTGAAGTTTGCGAAGTAGGAGGCCAAATTCTGGCGAATGTGAAGGTGTGAGGACAGGCCATGCAGCGGGCCAGGGTAGCTCATTCGGTGAGTGGTTGCCCGTGATATACGAAAGTCTCAGGATCGAATCCCGGTGAGACATACAACTTAAATCTTGGGGGAAGTTACAATAATTGAACTCTTAATTTATTCTTTAACGAAAAGTATGTATTGTAGTATGGAATTTTATGTCTGATAAAGAATTATGTCCTGCCAGTGTCAACCTGATGGCTAATGTACATGAGGTTAACAGTTCTACAATAACTGGGAAACCCAAACTTTAGTCTCATATTGTGAAGAGATAAAAATTTATGAAAATTAATACAGTCCTGTAATTTTTGCGCATGTATTTATTTAAGAACATGGTAAAACTATATTTCGTTATCTTTATTGAATAATTAATCTAAGCTTCATTCTCAAGAATGACTGGAGAACGATCACTAATGACTAACTTTAATTTCCTTGCAGATGATGGAGCCAGATGACATGAGCTTTGCTAGACATAGCTTCAAATACCATGGGCTCTGAATTAAGCCAGATATCGGTAAGTCTCTAAGTCGTAAGCCAAGAGCTTGGGATTCGTCTTACCAAGATTACAGTATACCTCTATTAATAATAAGTTTATTCGCAGTTGCGAATGATTGAGTATTGCTGTAACATTTGTTCGTGACACATGAAAATTTGGGTCGCCTGGGACTATTTCCCGCTTCTGGTGTAAAACCGAAAATCCGGGTTCCATTCCCGGTCTTGCTCATATTTTCACATCCCATCAACAGATTGTATGCCTGAAATGATGTCCGAAACAGCAAATATACTTGCTTTACTCTTGACAACTGTAGTCATCGCAATTAACGTTCCACTCAAATAATTCACGAGTGTTTGAAGGACATTTGGATTTGTTAAATCGTAAAAATGTGGAAACTTCCTATTGTATACCTCTCATTTTTCGTTTCCATAAACATGACGTCAGATATTGTCGACGTATCACTTTGTGCATTACCCAGACATGTGACATGTATGCGCTGTTCGCACGCGCGCTATTGAATCTGTGCGTATTGACAGCGCACATCCTTATTGTTTTGCTGTTTGTAGAAGCTGTCGATAGAGATAATCTGGACCGCAGAGAGTGTATCCGACATTTTGCCATTTGAGTGCCAATGTGTGTATAGCTTATAACTTAAAATATAAAGCATCTAAGGTTCGTTGCAAACATTGCTTACTGTCGAAGTAAACTTTTCACAACTAAGACCTGCGACGACAAAGATATCGAAAAGAAAGATCAGTCCGCATCCCTGTTAATGGTCTGCGAAAGCGAAGTAGGAAGTGTTCTACAGATCAGCCCTACTTTCGAACTTTTTTAGTAATGGTTATCATGTTTATTGCGTATGTAATTTGCCTAACAAAATAATAATCGGTATTTATCCAATGACGGAGTTGTAACACAATTGATCTCTATACTACCTGCACGTTGAACTTCAATTGTTTGAGCGTGCGAGTCATAAATGCTCGTATTTAATTTCTTACCAAATTCAAAGATGGCTGCAGGAAATGTTATTGGATTATGAATTTAAAATACTCTTAAATTCCTCTGCCATTCCAGCATGTTACATAAAGTGAGAACATGAGGTAAGCACGCAATTCTTCTCACGTACGAACTGATGGAAGTAGGTTGATATACTCAGAAACGGCGGACAACGCGAAATCATGGGCAAAACATATGAATGTACTGGCATCGCTGCAGTTACACACTCAGAGACATTGATATACATCCGGGTTGTACGGAGATCAAAATGTTCAAATGCTTGTAAAGCTTGAGGGACTTAAGTACGGGGTCATCAGTCCCTAAACGTACAAACTACTTATGAACTAGCTTATACTAAAGACGGCAAAAACATGCATGCCCGAGGGGGGATTCGAACCCCCGACGGCGGACGGCCGCGCGAACCGCAACACGGCGCTCCAGCACTCGCCCAACAATTTCTATGTGTTTAATCATCTGGTAGTAATAATAATAATAATAATAATATAAAACTTTTATCTATCATGAAGAACCCAAGGTCATAGTTGAACTTCCGTCACAGACGCAGAAATTCGTGAAGGAATGGGTTAGTTTTCTCAGACCTCTGGTGATGAGAATTAAGACGAGTTGTAAAAACCTTTTCGTTCCAACCATTCTCATTACAAATGAAAACTGTTCCCTTTATTCCGGAAGAAAATGTTAGCATGAAAATTTATATTTGTATTGTGTAAGTTAGCAATATTCTTAGGAGGATATGATACTTGGTAAACATGGAAGGTACATAAATGGTTCTCTTACTAAAAGGGGTAAGTACTTTGTTGAGAAAGGACTTTCCTACAGCAGAGAGAATTAAAAAAAAACCATTAGGATCACACACGAGTATTAGAAACTCTGAATCGTGGTTATAATTTTCAGAAATAAAGTTCGCGTTATATTGTGGGTGTTAACGACAGGTACAGACCAAAGTGAGAACTTTAGGATTTACTTTGAAAACTGAGACCTTTTAGAACCCAATGAAGTGAGCTTGAAAAATACAAACTTTCCACAATATTTGAGCGAGCACTTAGTTACAGATAAAACGTCTGTAACTTTACCAGTGACGGGATCGATGTATACCACACGTTTGCTACGACAGAGAGAGAGAGAGAGAGAGAGAGAGAGAGAAAGAGAGAGAGCGAGGGGGGAGGGAGGGAGTAAATACGCGTCGATTGTCGGAATTTTAATTCAGTCGTAGCGACGACTTAGCAGGCATTGTGAAGAAGGGGATTTCACGCAAAACCTGTCATTGAGTAACTAAGCAAATCTGTCTCTGCAAACATAATTTAGTTCTGTGTTGCGGCTCGTATGTACTACAGCTGTATCTTGCAAGAAAATGTATTCTCGTTTCCCATAAGGGAAACTGCGAAGTTGGAGACTGGAGAACAATTTAACCGCAGTTTTACAGTGATGAACTGTAAACGGTCATACAACACCACTATTCCTGCTACTGTGAAATACTAGTTAACTCTCATTGTCAGTGATTTGACCACTGTTAAAATGCGGCGGAGTTGGCCATGGCTGCCGCAAGGAGCACTGGACGTTATGTGTTAGGCACTAGATGAAGGGCCGGCCGCGGTGGCCGAGGGGACTGAGGCGCTCCCGTTACGGTATGCACAGCCACTATGGTCGGGGCTTCGAATTCCCCCTCGGGCATGGATATTTGTGCCGTCCTTAGTCTTAGCTAGTTCTTAAGTAGTTTGTAAGTTTAGGGACTGATGACCCTGTAGTTAAGTCCCATAAGCTCTACAAACATTTGAAACATTTTGAAACTAGATGAAGGCACACTATGAAAATTAAGCTCGATGGTTGTCACTGCAGCGAATAGTCCTATTATTCATTTGATTGTTACCATCATTTTTTAGTCTTTGTGGATTTTTATGTCTGTCTTCGTTGATCGTCTTGTAATGTGTGACTGATGACGAAGCACTGAAGGATTTATACATCTATTTGATATTACACGTCTCAATGACGAAACCGCACAAGAAATGTCTGAGGAGTGAAACAGTAAAAGCAGTTTCTCAAGTATGGAAGTTAGTAACTCGTAGAATTTTTAGCCTTCCCTGAAAGTATTCCTTGCTCCATACTTGACTGATTTTCGTCCGCTACGCTCACCCACTGCATCACATCGCAAATAGAGTTATGTACCACAACAACCGTGTGTCTGTGGCGGCAGGTGGTCATGCATGAAGTCAGAGAGTACTCACGAAACCCATTTATTCAGGGAGTTCATTTCAACTGAAGACAATGAAAATATCACTGTAAATAGAAAATTATAAACCATGAGACAGTTCTTCGTCTCGAACATCTCATAGACATTAAAGATGAAGGTGAAGCATTGAATTAAAATTTGTGATGCGGCCGGGATCGATCCCAGTCCTGCATGTTTACTATGCAGACTCTTACCGCTTTTTTTTTTTTTTTCTTTTTGCTCATTTGGTAGCTGGTAGATCTATGTTTCGCGGTCGTTCGTTCAGTTTGTTCGTGGTTGTTCTTTGAAGGGTTGGCTCAGCTTTTTTTAAATTGTTACAGAGGACGTTTAGCTCCCTGACCGGGCGCGCTGAGCCACGGCGCACTGCGGAATCGTTTTTGGGCAGCTCGACCACCGCACCACTAGCGATTAAAGCGTTTCGGTATAGTCTAAGCACGACTTCCCTCCATATCACAAACTCAACTCAAATTCAGCTTCTGTGCTCCATGAAATATTGCCACAAGTGCCAAGGCTCTGCATGCAGCGGAATAGCACCTCGGTAGTGGACATACTGGAACATTCCTGCCTGTAATCTTAGGCTAAGGAGGTATAAATATCATTATAAATAGATATTAATAAAATAAACCCTGAGACTGTTTTTCGTCTCGAACATGTCAAAGACATTAAAGCTGAAGGTTACAGGCAGGAATGTTCCAATATGTCAATTACCATGTGCTATTCCGTTATATGGAGAGTCTTGTTAGTAGTGGCAATATTTCATGGAACACAGAAGCTGAATTAAAGTTTGTAACGTGTAGGGAAGTCGTGCTTAGACTATTCCGAGCCGCCTTAATCACTAGTGGTGACGCCGGGCGCCGTGGCTCAGCGCGCCCGTTTAGAGGGCTGAACGCCTTCTGTAATAAAAGGGCTGAGCCAAGAGCACTACGAACAATAACGACCAAACATGATCAGCGACCGCAATGAATAGAATTACCCATGGAGGAAAAAAGTGGTAAGACGTCTGCCTAGTAAGCAGGGAGTTCTGGGTTCGATTCCCGTTCGTATCACAAATTTTATTTCAATGGTTCATCTTCATCTTTAAAGAAGACATTGTAATGTCTCGAAAACTACGTATCGGATCAAAAAAGGTTATGATTCAGATTTGTTTGTCCTGAAGGGGGGTTATCTTATTGGTACCGTCTTGGAAGCCCTTCTCACCTTTGACCCCTCCGACCACCACCCCGCTAGAACGAGAATACATTCTTACATAATTAAAACTTATATTCATTGTGCATGATGAATTTCCGTATGTTACTCGATATATTAGTCACTCAAACACAGTGCAATTCCTTTAGTGCCGGCCGTGGTAGCCGAGCGCTCTGCGGCGCGCCAGTCACGGTCCGCACGGCCACTACGGTCGGGGGTTCGAATCCCCCCCATCGGGCATGTATATTTGTGCCGTCCTTAGTCGTAGTTAGTTCATAAGTAGTTTGTAAGTTTAGGGTCTTATGACCTCGTAGTTAAGTCCCATAAGCTCTTCAAACATTTTAACATTTGAATTCCTTTAGTACGGCAAGAGTTCAAATGTTCAAAACTTTGTATACCTTCTGGAGCTAAATGTTCTAGTCATCAGTCCCTAGACGTACAAACTTCTTAAACACACACAATAATTTCCGAAGGATAACTATAACCCCCAGCGAGAGCGGCAGCCCAGTCCGTAGCATGATGCCTTAGTCCAAGCGGCGTTGCGGGAGTTCCTGTAATTCAAAACACGCAGTTTGCTAGTTCTTTTTTCAAGATGGCACACGCACATTCGCGTAGTGAGGATTCAGATCGTCCCCTCGTAATCCTGATGTTTAGCTTTGTTGCTCTATTAAATCACATTAGAGCGTACCTCTTCAAAGACTACACCGATTTGGTCCCCCATTCTTTCCCCATTACCCGACTATGACCTAAGAGTAAACGCGACGCAAAATCCACACTCTCTTTTCTGTCTACGCCGCTTTTGCAACACGATGCTCTTTCTGGTCTGTACGAAGCGCCTGTACAACTCTCTGGCTGCTGTTGATTTTGCAGTGGCGGCGAGATTCAGTCTGTCCATGAAAGCCATCACTAGCTGAATGACACCAACTGCAAGATGCTAATCCCAGTGTGCGTGCATGCGTGCCTGTGTGTGTGTGTGTGTGAGAGAGAGAGAGAGAGAGAGAGAGAGAGAGAGAGAGAGAGAGACAGACAGACAGAGACGGACAGACAGAGCATGTATTATCCACGCCATGCTGACCTACTTCTCTAGTGAGGCACTAGTTCAGCTAAATTACAAAGCTGTTAAACGTGAAACCGATCTACTGATGGTATCCTCTGTTAGCAAACTACAATTTTTTAACAAAAGTTACAAATGACATGAAAGTAATTAAAAATTGTCGTCTTTCAGTTCACTTTTTGATAATTCGCTCGAAACGGTTCCAGAAGTTACAAATGGATTCTTTAAAAAGTTTTCGCTACTTCTTAAATGACCGCGTACTAAATATTTCAAATGGGCTTTTTTGTCATAATCCGTTTTACTGAAATGTGTAAGTTCTTCTCGGATACTAATTGGTAGAACAGAAAATTGAGAGCGCAAATTTACATGAGATGGATTTAATAGTGAGAGCCACATGGTCAAAGGTCCTACCGAAGTGTGACAATAAACTTTCTCGTTATTTCTCTCCTTCTCAATTGTCCCTCTGCACATCTACATCTACATTGATACTCTGCAAATCACATTTTAAGTGCCTGGCATAGGGTTCATTAATCACTTTCATGACCTTTTTCTAATAGTGCGAGGGTAGAAAGAACACCTAAATCGTTCCGTCTTCGATCTGATTTATTTTATTTTATTGGGATGGTCATGTCTCCCTATGAAGTTAGATGCTAGTAAACTATTTTCGCATTCGAAAGTAAAAGTCGGTGATTGAAATTTCGCCAATAGATCTCGCCGCAACCAATAACGTCATTATTTTAATGATTTCCACCTGAAATCGTGCAACATTCCGTGATGCTTTCCCCCTTGCAACTTGATAAAACAATTCTGAACCTTCTCAATGTCTCCGTCAGTCCCACCTGATGAGGGCCCCACAATGAGCAACAGTACTCCAGGACAAGACGCACGAGTGTGATGTAGGCAGTCGGTTTGGTGCAGCTGTTGCATCTGACAATGAAACGTAACCTTCCCCACAATGTTCTCTCCAGTCTAAGGTGTTCGTAATTGTAACTCCTAGGTATTTGGTAGAATTTACGACTTTAAGGTTTGACTGATTTATCGTGTAGCTGAAGGTCAGCGGACTTCTTTTAGTGGTCATGTGTATTACTTTACACTTTTCATTATTTAGTGTTAATTGCCAATTATCGCACCATGTAGAAATTTTCTCTAAATCTCTTTGCAGTTAGTTTTATTCTCCAATAAAAGACAGCATGATTCGCGAATAGTCTAAGGGAGCTGTTCAGATATTCATTAACAATGCATATGCAATAGTGTTCTCTCTACCAACTTACTCCTATGTACACCTGACCTCTTGAGATTAATATACCCTACGGTAGTAGGAAACTTCATTTTCTACCTGTGAAGTACATTATATCAGTGCCTTACTTCGACTCTTCTTTAGTGTTTGTCATTACTCTAATGGAACTCAACTTTTCAGGTCATGAGTCCCTAGGCTTACAAACTACTTAAACCAACTTAACCCAACCTAAGGAAACACCCCACTGCCATCCCAAGGCAAGACTCGAACGTCTGACGGCGAGCAACCGCACACTCAGCAGCAAGCCGTCCGAGAGCGCTCGGCCACTCCACCGCGGCCCAACATACTAATCACAGTATGTGCAAGTTTCAGACCGGATAAATAATTGCTTTTCTATTTTACGTTTGACGAACGTCTTTTGGAAATATTATGAAACATTATTACGACTTCTGATATACTTTTATATAGGCGAAATACACAGTCGGTGTAATATGAATTTTTTTTTTTACCGTACCAGGAATCGAAATTATTTTTCTCGTTTATCGCGTTAAGTAGTCACGTAGGCAGTATATCGTTTACGAGAGGACATATAGGTGAAGTAATAGGCGAACACCTAGACATTTGAACAGATGTGATGTAACTATTCGACGATGTGTAAAGGAAGGTAGGTTAGGGCTTAACATCTAGTCCAGATACTTGTTAGAAACGGATAGACGCCCCATATTCATTCTTAAGTAGTAAATAGTATGAGAAATCACAGAAACTACGACTTTGGTTACATCCCGGTACATAATTTACTAGGATGGAACATAAACAGTGGCAACTATTTATTCACAACCGATACAAAAAGCGTTACCTGTTTGTACGTGTTTCTGTCCTTCAAAGTAGACACCAGTGCTAATTGCGCGCTTCATTTATTAGAGCGTCAAATTCGCTTCTCAATTTCTCAGGATGGTATTGAGGTACTGCAATGCTACCAACAACATTCTTTTTCTCTGTGATTTGTCGGGATAATGACTTCATAAAAAATTATTTGGAGTGTCCATTGAAAAGAATTTTCTGTTGTAATTAACATTTTTTTACGTTTCAGATTGTCACATAGTACTTACTTTCATAAGCCCCTGTTACGTTCGTCCCAGCAAAAGTCGTTTTTGAATATCAATTAGTATTCTAGAGATACATGGGGGGGGGGGATGGTTAAGTGGTCGGTATATGGGGTGATTCCAAATAATTAAAATTGCATAAATCGAATAGTGCAAATAACAGAGACATTTGAAGTTTTCAACAATAAAAGGATGAGATGAATGAGAAAGTAAGATAGGATCGTCAGTTATAGATATTTCATTGAAATTAATAGCCCTAGTGTGAAACTGCGTGCAGACCGCGGCGGTCAAGTCGACGCCAGTTGGGGGTTCTTGCCGGAGAGAATCCAGCGGCTTATTGAAAACCCCAATCAAGCCATTGATGGTAAAGGCCTGCTTCCTACAGTCAAGCGTGCTAGAAAGTGTGATTTGGGCAAATACATCGTGGTATTTAACAGTATCTATCATTATCCTCGCTAGTGAGATCTGATTGAATACCTCACCATGCTCGACAATCAGCTGCTTACTACAGCTAACATGTTGGTAACAAACACTGAGCGTTTTACAGCATCATAGAATTTTGAAACATCTCCCCTGTCAGCAAGATTCCTATGTCTCAATTGAACCAAAATGGGGAGTTTTAGTAAAAAGAGAGATCCAACATCGCCAAAATAATTGGCGAATGTTATGGTAAAAAAAGAAAAAAAAAAACAGAAAGAAATCTTTACGATTCTGTTTCTAGAGGCATTTCAGCTCTTATAAAACACAACGGTGGACCAACTTCTTACGACTAGATAATAATCAACAATACAGTTTTGCATTCAGAGGAGAAAAATGGTGACTGAAATCTCGTGATTATCTCTTGCCGCCACGAAGTCATCTTTGTTTTACTGATTTCAACAGCAAATCGTGTATAATTTCCGCGAGACTTCGTACCGCAATAATACTAAACGAGATACCTTTCTCTTGACATTTCAGATGTCTTTCCTCAATGCTACTTGGTAAGGATTCCACACAGCGCAGCAGTACTCCAACTGAGGGCGCTTAAGGAATGTGTGGGGACTAGAAGAGTAATACTGAATGATTCTTACAATCAAGAAAACAGCTACCAACAACATTTAATTATACTATTTATTTACAAAGTAGCGCAGCTTCCGGTTTCAGACGGCTCTTGAGGTCTACCTACATTTCTTGTCATTTTGGCTGAGCTCATAATTTAACCTTGTTACAAAATTTAGTTGTTTAGGTGGTGCCCTATGATAAAAAATTTGATTGAAATGACTTACTTGAACGTAAGTCTGACAAATGATTATGAGACATATTGAAAACCAGTTTTTACGACAGATATTTTTTTTTTTTTAATTTTACTTTATTTTTATTTTTTACATTTCTTTACTCACATCGAAAAGTCAGCTCCATTATGTCACAGTTACGTTTGCTTGCAATTTTTGAAGTGATGGGCTCTTTGTGTATCACTTATTTCACTTGCGAGGAGCAGAATAGCATCGTTTACCAAACACACACACACACACACACACACACACACACACACACACACCGAAACGTCTATACGACTTGGGATACAAAGATGACGATAATGCCACCTTAACAGAGAAAGTAATTTCTGTATCGGAGATATATACATTGATTTTATATTGCAGTTGTTTTACAAAGAAAAACATCTTAAAAAATTACATGGAATAAATATATGTGTCTTTGGTACTGTTATTTTAGTAATGTCGCCTTCTTTGTATGCTGTGTGGCAAAAACGTTCTGGTTTGTGTGTGTGTATGATTTGAATCTCGGTATTCTGCTCTTAGCTGGTAAAATAACCGATATACAAAGTGCCCATTGCTGCAACAACTGCAGCAAACAAAACTCAGACGTAACTGACTGATTTTTCTACGCGAGTAAAGGAAATTCTATCGTAAAACTTGTTTACAGTATGTCTCGTTATGATTAGTCAAACGTTCAAGTAAGTCATTTCAATCACTTTTTCGTATTGTAGGCTACCATCTAACCAAGAACTTTCATCCACAAGGCAAAATTATAAGCACAACCAAAATGAAAATTACAAAATATTTATTTTGACCTCGACAGCCGACTAATGATGAACTGTGAGGTTTGAAACCGGTAACGGCGCTATTTTGTAAATAAGTAGCACAATAAATTGTAGTTGCAACAAGTTATATGTTGTAGTGGGTTGTTGTTTTCTTGATTGTAAGAATCATCCTTTATTCCGTACACAACCACAGGCTGAAGATATTGCTTTTAGACAAAATAGCAACTAGAAGAGCGTACCGGAAAATAAAGCACAGTCTGCGATTTGCCTTCTACATAACTTTATCCAAATGATCGTAACAATTAAATTGGTACATAAGTGCAATCTCTAGGTATTTAGATAAACTCAAAGCCTTGACGTGTGAATGATTTATCGCGTAACTGAGATTTAAAAGATTCCTTTCAGTAATCATGTGAATGACCGTACAGTTGTCATAATTTATGGGAATTTTCCACCGTGTGCACGACGAAGATATCTTGTGTAAATTATTTTGCAATTGCTTATGATATTTGACAGTTAATTAGAACATCGTTTACAAACATTGTGAGATCGTTTCACTGAGTGACTCATCACTCATTTATATACATCTACATGGGATACTCTGCAAATCACATTTAAGTGCCTGGCAGAGGGTTCATCGAACCACAGTTATACTATTTATCTCCCATTCCATTCTCGAATAGCGCGCGAGAAGAAAGAACACTGAATCTCTCCGTTCGAGCTCTGATTTCTTGTATTTTATTTTGATGATCATTTCTACCTATGTAAGTGGGAGTCAACAAGATATTTTCGCATTCGGAGGAGAATGTTGGCGATTGGAGTATCGCAAGTAGCCCACGCCGCAGCGATAATCGCCGTTGTTGTAATGATTCCCATCCCAGATCCTGTATCATTTCCGTAACGCTGTCTCTCCTGTATCGTGACAATACGAAACGAGCTGCCCTTCTTTGGCCTCTTTCGATGTCCTCCGTCAAACCCACTTGATAAGGATCCCGCACTGGGCAGCAATACTCCAAAAATGGACGGACAAGCGTAGTGTATGCAGTTTCTTTTGTAGTTCTGTTGCATGCTTTAAGGGTTCTGCCAATAAAAGGCAGTCTCTGGTTCGCCTTTCCCACGATATGATCTACGTGTTCTTTCCAATTTAAGTGTGAAGTAATAGTAATTCCTAGGAATTTTGTGGAATTTACGACCTTCACATTTGATTGATTTATCTTGTAAACAACATTAAAGGATTTCTTTTCGTACTCATGTGGACGACTTCACACTTCTCATTATTTAGAGTCAATTGCCAATTTTTACACCTTACTGATATCTTATTCAGATCGTTCTTCGGTTGATTTTGATCTTCAGATGATTTTACTAGACGGTAAATGACGGCGTCATCTGCAAACAATCTAAGAGAGCTATTTAGATTTCCCCTAAATCGTTTATGTAAATAAGGAACGGCAGAGGACCAATAACACTACCCTGTGGAGCGCCCGATATCACCTCTGTTTTAGTCGATGCCTTACCATCGATTACTACGAACTGTGTCCTCTCTGACAAGAAATCCACTATCCAATCGCAAATTTGGGGCGATATACCATAACCACGCAATTTGATTAAAAGCCGTTTGTGAGGTACGGTGTCAAAAGCTTTCTGGAAATCAAGAAATACGGAATCGATTTGCGAACCTTTGTCGATAGCACCCATCACTTCGTGTGAATAACGAGTTAGTTGTGTTTCGCATGAACGATATTTTCTAAATCCGTGTTGACCTTGGGTCAATAGATCGTTCTGTTCGAGATAATTCATAATATTTGAATACAGGATATGTTCCAAAACCCTGCTGCAAATTGACGTCAATTAAATAGGCCTATAACTTTTTCTTGGAGTATCTCTGTTTCTCCAATGTCGTGAATACATTGACACAAAGAGTAACGCAATCGCAGAAGAACGTTCCACGGATGTATCGGAACAGCAGGTATTGGCACAGGAATTCAAATCAAATTATTATGACGAATGCGAATAGCGGTGGCGCTACAGGTTCCAATTTGGCGCTGAGCCGTGTGGGGCGGGCAGCACCTCGTTTGCAACGTTACGAGTTGCCCGGCTCATCGCCAGCGGTCGCCATGCTTTGCTATTCTCATTCATAGAGTGGGAGCCCTAATCCAATTAAACGCCCGGCGTGAGACATGCACTGCGTTTGCCGTACGTAATTCCCAACCCAAATGACGTCAGAGTACTCTATTACGTCCATTGTAATCACGTCGTCCGAAAACCACCATTTTCTCGCAAAGTATAAATCTGAGAAACGCAGTTTGCGCTCTTCAGATAATAAAAATTGCTGATAAAAAAGGATAGGGAGAATATTTCGTGTGACATGTGCAAAGTAGTGCAATGTGTCACATTGTATGGCAAAGTGCCGAACCTAATTAAAAGATGACCACACCTTCAACTTTAGAATAAAAGGTCTTTATTGTCCATTACTAAAAGTGTCAGTAGCACAGAAAGGGATATAATAAGCAGCAACATATCTTTAGTCAGATTCCCAATACCACAAAGTACCTGACAGTTAGTAAAGGTATTAAATCTTTCTTCATTTTCATTTTCCTTCTACTCCAGGGCCGAATTTCTGCGTAAAACTATTAACGTAGTCTTATTTTTCTTTATTAAAGACGTTTTATTATATGAGAAGGAGTGTAGCTAGTTTGGTTTGATTTTTAAAGAGAATATACGAGGCGCGTCCAGAAAGTAAATTCCGTTTGGTTATATAAAACGAACGGGTACAGATACAGAAAAAATGTTGATTGTACAAATATCTACAACTGTTAAACTACTTTTCTACATAGCTTCCGAAATTTTGTAGGCAATTGCCGTACGTAATTCCCAACCCAAATGACGTCAGAGTACTCTATTACGTCCAATGTAATCACGTCGTACGAAAACCACCATTTTCAGGCAAAGTATAAATCTGAGAAAAGTAGTTTGCGCTGTTCAGATAATAGAAATTGTTGAAAAAAAAAAAAAATAAAAAAAGGGCAGCATGGCACAAGGTTTTGTGTGCCTTCTTCATAGAATGTTGCCGCCTGTGTATTCAACCATGTGGTAACATGTTCTTTTAGTTCGTCGTCATCGTTGAAGTGTTGTCCACCAAGGACAGATTTTAGCTGTAAGAAGAGGATTACTGTCAAAAGATTTTTTTCCACGATAAAGCCTGACCTCACACACCGAATGTGACCAAACAATTCTTATTCAAATTTCAATGGGACCTGTTTGACCATCCTCCATACAGCTCGGACCCCTCTCCTAGCGACTTTCATCTCTTCTTACGCCTAACATCTATCTTTGGTGGTCAACACTTCAACGATGATAAAGAACTGTTACCACATGGTTGAATACACAGGCGGCAACCTTCTGTGAAGGATACATGCAGAAACTTGTGGCTCGCTATGACAAGTGGCTACAGAATTTCGGCAGTTATGTGGAAAAGTAGTTTAAGTGTTGTAGAATTTTGTGCAATAAAAATGACTTCTGTACCTGTGTACAATTTCATTTTATTACCAAACGGAACTTACTTTCTAGACGCGCCTCGTAGTTACTTACCTAACTTCTGTAACAACCAGTAAATCATCGAACAACAAAAGGGACAGGAAAATCTCCCATTATAAATTGCATTCCTTAATCTGAGTGACTCGTTTAAGCTGCACCGAGGTGGCCAGTGGTAACACACTGGACTCCCATTCTGGAGGACGGCTGGATCAATCCCGCCTTTGACCATCCAGGTTTTCCCTTGATTTCTCTAAATCACACCACGCTGATTCCGGCATGGTTCCTTCCTTCCAGTAAACGCAGTCCGAACGTGCGCTCCGACTGGACTTCAACCCTAACCCTCCTTCCTCTTTTCAGTTAGTCGTCCTTCACAAAGGCTAGGAAACACCTTACATACACCAACACTCCGGGGTGAGGAAGGAAAAGGGTTGGAGGGGGGGGGGAGAGGAGAGCGAAGGAGCAGATGCAGGGGAGAGTGTAAAGTGAAAGGCAATGGAGTCAAATTGGCGATTCGTTTTGGTATAAAATGCAAGTAGTTTCTTATACGGATGTTTACCATGCTTCCATGAGTAATTTTCAAACCACTGCTGTCTCATCATCAGAGCATTTTATTTTCTTTCTCCAAGAGTTTTTGCATAAATGGTGTTTTGGCAGATTAACGGAACTTTAATAATCGGAAAGAAAAGAAACGAAACGACATGTTATCATTTTTTGTGCTTATTATAATTTTACTATCGGTAAAACACAGTTAAAAAAAACCAACAACCAACTATATCCTTCCGTTCGTTATCATTCCCGATTACTAGATTAGTTCAGTTAGTTTGCCACAACCACAATCACGTCTCACTGCACTTGGCGAAAGAAAATACAATGTTCCTGTAACATTTCCACTGATGAATCAGCCTGTAGTGGCTCGAAAACTGATTGTGGAACACATAAAACGTGTATAAAAACAGCTGGTTGAATATTTATTCTATAAATTAAAAGTTTATATAAAAGTTTAGCGTAACAAAGTGAAGTAGTTACTAAAAGCAGAAACTATCGCTCAAAAAACAAAATACTTCATACTACTCAAAGGGAATTCTGGCCAGCACGTCGAGAGACGGAATTTACTGTGTTATAAATTCTGATGCTCAGTTTCGCTCGAAATTTACGTCCGTTTGGGTGTGTAATGAAACAGACGAGGTTGAGGCACTTTCCAAACTCTGTTCTACCGAGTGCTGTAGAGTGATAGCAAATTACGCTGTGGAATTCTGTCGTACAAAGTTTGCAGCGTAGAGAAAAACAGGTAACTTAATCTACTGCGCAAACCCAGGACCGTGCAAATAGCTGCATTACGTATTAGAGGGAAGCATCCAGCTTTCACGGCACGCTTTTCACCGTTTGTGTCATCGTGACAACGCAAGCGTTCTTCCCCTATTTAGTTTGATAAATGGCTTCACAAATTTAACATAAGGAAACGACCTTTGCGATCAGCGAGTCTGCTGATCCCGCCACCACTGTGAAATGAATTAATTACGATGAAATCTTCTTCCTGACTTCGCATCGTAATTGAGCGGATTGCGATTTTACCTTGGACGAAGGGCCTGAAGATGACATAATTAAATGCTTTAACGAATACGCCAATAAAGACCCTGTATAGACTATGGAAAATAAAGACTCTACTTATTGCGTGTTGTGACAGGATAGTTATGTAAGTTTAACGTTTCTTTCATTTAGAATTGCAGTATTTTAAGAATAATGATAAAGATTTAGGGATACTAAACGAAACAACTTTGAATGAGTAATATCCCATTCCGAATATTTCCCTAGATAGAACACGTTTATTCAATACAGTCTCAGGGTTACACGTGAACACATTTTTTTATAGTTGGTAAACGTAACAACACGTATCTTTGAAACACCGTTCCTGCGAAAAAGCTATTAAAGGACTAGATTCTACAGTTTTTAAGAAAAAAGCTTATGACTTAAAATTTCATGACCAGGTGCCCCATTTCATCATCCAACCATAAACACTTCCTGACGACAGTAGCAAATGTGTGTCATCGCTGACAGCGGGTCGCTCTTCGCCGATTTCCAGGCGTGATAATGTTTTAATTATCTGAAGATCTAGCACAATCGAAATTGACTCCAGGATTAAAGATTTTTATTTATTTATTTTTAACTTATCAAATTACATATGTTCCTTCGATGTTTTTCTTAAAACCACATACGAGAAGTTGCGTTGTATAGAGCATTCTCGTACACGTTTAGAATATTAAACCTCACTGCATTTGGGCTCTCTTTACAGGACATGTTGTACTGGTTTTCTTCATTTTGTGTGACTTAGTCACAATTGCACTCCACCAGCCAAAAATCAAAACTGCGTGTTGTTCTATATTGGAAACCATTCGTAAAAGTGCATTTTACATTAGGAACCTTTTACTTGAAATTAACGTTCCTGTCACATTCGTGGATATTTTCCCTCCTCTATTTTGTTATTATAGGCTCTAACGGTGTTGAAATTTATTAGAGTGTTATCATTAAATTTCAGGAAATGTACTCTAAGGATGTAAAGTACGTTTGAATGTCGGTTGTTTTACGAGTGAAACAACGAAAACTGAGCAGGGGTCGCCCTCAGCAGTCCATG
The DNA here is from genome assembly GCA_026315105.1 of Locusta migratoria. NCBI lineage: Eukaryota > Metazoa > Arthropoda > Insecta > Orthoptera > Acrididae > Locusta > Locusta migratoria. The sequence goes on along the minus strand of CM048744.1, from coordinate 904,393,082 downwards.
ACGAAATTACCAGTCACAATATATTTACATTGACATATTTTTTTGTTTAATGAAATTTAAACGCCCGGAACTAAAACTTTGTCCGCTCTCTTAGAATCTTTCAATTCACTCAAGATTTATTGAGGAAACAGTGCATTTTGAATGCCTGAATTTATTGGACGTAAATATCAATAGATCGAGACGTACTTGTCCACCCATGCTAAAACACGCGTATTAGTACGTAATGTAGCCTCCATAGATTCTGATTTTGGCATGAATTCGACCATATAGCTTGCAATATTGTCTTGAGACACATTATTCCATGCTTGATCGACCTGTGAACAAAGAGTCGTGGACTGAGTCACTCACTTGTCGTCCCTTATATCCTACCCGGGTCTATTGGAGTCCGGAAAGCGTCTTGCCAAGGAAAATTACTGCACGTCTAGCGCAGGAATTACGATAGTGCAAAAACATTTCTTTCATTGTGAAGACCACCGGGCGCAATCTTACAAGTGATCTTCTGACACCATCAGCCAAGCCGTGTACGTCGATGTTGTGAGTCAGCGGAAGACGAAAAAGAGGTGTTCAAAAGGTTCAAATGTTTGTATAGCTTATGGGACTTAACTACGGTGTCATCAGTCCATAAACTTACAAACTACTTATGAACTGAAACTTCCTGGCAGATTAAAATTGTGTACCGGAACCGGGACCTTTGCCTATCGCGGACAAGCGCTCTACCACTGAGCTATCCCGACACGACTCACGATGCCGCCTCACAACTTTGCTTCCGCCAGAGCCTCGCCTCCTACTTTCCGAACTTCACAGATGCTCTCTTGCGAAACTTGCAAGAAGTTTGGAAAGTAGGAGGCGAGGTACTGGCGGATGTAAAGTTGTGAGGCGGCATCGTGAGTCGTGTCGGGGTAGCTCAGTGGTAGAGCGCTTGCCCGCGATAGGCAAAGGTCCCAGGTTCGAGTCCCGATTCCGGCACACAATTTTAATCTGCCAGGAAGTTTCATATCAGCGCGCACTCCGCTGCAGAGTGAAAGTTTCATTCTACGTATGAACTAGCTAACACTAAGGACGGCACAAATATCCATGCCTGAGGGGGGATTCGAACCCCCGGCCATAGTGGCCGTGCAGACCGTGACTGGCGCGCCTCAGTCTCCTCGCCCAGGAAAAGAGGTGTGCATGACCGTATTCTCACTGCTAGTAACCGGTTGGCAACAGTTCGTCATGACACTTCTAGGCACGGTATGACGATTCTGATTGTGCTGCATAGACGTCAACAATCTCTCCTACGAGTGTGAGAATGTTCACGCGACCATGCCAACCAGCACAGTCGCACAACTGACGTATCTCCGAAATGACCATTTCACCACAGTTTGACAATCTGATAGCTTTCAATCCTGCTTAAATGGATTCAGGAGGAACGAGTGCGTCTGTGTTGTGTGGCGGCAGATTGCGTCACGCGTATATATAACACTCACCCTTATAAGTGTAAACATTCCTCATTAAACTGTACACGCAAATGACGATCTGGCAGCTAAACAACTACGATGTATGTTCTCGGACAACGTTAAAACAATTATGAGTTATTTATTATAATCCACATATATAGTGGTTAAGCCACGTCATACAAATTGAATTGTAATTTAAAAAACGTAACTAGTTTCAATGCACTCTGTCATCATTATCAAACACTGTTGAGTGTTGAGTGTGTTGACAGCTCCCAATGGAATCACATCTGGTACTTGACAACTTGGATATAGAACATGGTACACATTGGTACAATGTTCTGAATTAATTTGATTTGTTCCTAAAATCTTGATTGTGCCTGCCATATCACATGGTTATTGCAGCTCAACAAGCAAATACAATTCATATTGCAAATACAGCTGTTGTGGCATGGTATGGAATTATATATAGCTGGAAATGGTGCGATACCATTTGTGACTATGGCAGACAGTTGGGAGTCACTGTCACACCCCTGGCAACTACACCTTTACATAATTTAATTATTTTCTCAGTTTGTGTTTAATGCAATTTTTGCTTACGTTTGATAATGATGATAGAGTTCATTGAAACTAGTTACGTTTTCTAAATTACAATTCAATTGTGCGACGTGGCTTAACCAGTATATATGTGGAATATAATAAATAATGAATCAGTCACACACTCCTTACTACAATGTCATATAATATAGTTATCAGTAAACTTCTATCCCCCAGGTGGTAATTTCCGACGTGGGATCAAAATGGACGTTATCTTTCCATGTGCAGCACTTTCTTCTGGCAGTGTACTTATTGGTACAATTTTGAATAGGCTGACAGGAAGGAGAAGACTTTTACAGGACAGTTAGATTTTTCAAGAAAGGATATAATGGTAGGATTGACATGATTAAAGATCAAGAAGGAAAGATAATCACAGATGAAATGAAAGCTACAGAAGAATGGAAAAACTACTTCGAAAACCTCCTCAATGAGGACCCAAACACCAACAGAAGACGAAGACAAAGAATCAAATACAGAAAACAGAGAAGCAGTGCCATCACGGAAGTTTGAAGCATGGAAGAGGTAAGAGCAACCATAAATATGCTGAAGAGGGGAAAGGCACCAGGAATAGATGGTATAGCGTCAGAGACGCAGAAGGAGGGTACAGCTACTCTACAAGAGAGACTAAACGATCTTTTAAGCTTAATCTGGGGGGCATGGATATTTGTGCCGTCCTAGTTCGTAAGTAGTTCATAAGTAGTTTGTAAGTTTAGGGACTGATGACCCCGTAGTTAAGTCCCATAAGCTTAACAAACATTTGAATTTGCTTAATCTGGAAGAAGGAAAAGATCCAGGAAGAATGGAAGTAGTCTGTTATTAGACACGTACTAAAGAAAGGAGACCCAATGAGATGCACCAACTATAGAGAAATTACAATATTGTGTACAGCTTATAAGGTCTGGAGGATGTTGCTACTGAAGCGACTGACATGTCGAGAAAGTTCTGGGATTCCAGCAAGCAGGCTTTAGAAAGGGAGAGTTAACTGTTGAATATGTACATACAATAACGCAAGTGCTATCAAAGAGCTGGGAATTCCGAAAAAGTGTTCACTGCCTTTTTGTAGACTTCCAAATGGCATATGATAGTCTGAAAGGACAGGCAATATCGAAAGAACTCGAAACGGCTCAAGTACCGAGAAAACTATAAAACTAACACGAGTATGCACCCAAGAAACAACAGCAGGCCGCGGTGGCCGAGGGGACTGACGCGCTCCAGTCACGGTCTGCACGGCCACTACGGTCGGGGGTTCCAATCCCCCCTCGGGCATGGATATTTGTGCCGTCCTTAGTAGTAGTTAGTTCATAAGTAGTTTGTAAGTTTAGGGACTGATGACCCCGTAGGTAAGTCCTATAAGCTATACAAACATCTGAACATTTTGAAACAACATTGGTGAAAGTGAACGGAAACATGTCAGAGACGTTCAAGGTTAGGACTGGAGTGCGACAAGGAGACTGCCTCTCTCCCCTTCTGTTTAACCTGGTACTAGAGAGAGCTCTGAGAACAGTGGCAAGCCTAGAGACAGGAATAGAGTTGCGAAGAAGGATCAACACCTTGGCTTACGCGAATGATGTTTTAATAGTAGAGACAGAGCAATACCTGGCTCGGATGACAAGAGCTTTAATAGGCAGTGACAACAGGCCGGAAGTTGAATATGGATACGTCGAAGTAACTCGTAGTTAGAAGAGGAAAAGACCGCTAAATGTGGATGACCAAGTCTTTGAAAGGGTAAAAGACTTTAAATACATTGGGGCAATACTCAATGAAAGGAACGAGATAGACTACGATATTATCGCACGAATACAAGCTGGAAACAGGACAAGGTTATCTCTGGGAAAGCTACTATCGAGATAGTACACGACGATTTATATGGAGCAAAGACCTTAACTATTACGCGAAAGATGGAAAAAAAAACCTCCTGACATTTGAGAGCCGCGGTGGAGTAGCCGAGCGGTCTAAAGCGTCTCGCTGCGGAGCGCGCGGTTGCTCGCCGTGGAGGTTCGAGTCCTCCCTGGGGCATGGGTGTGTGTGTTTGTCCTTAGGTTAGTTTACCTAGGTTTAAGTAGTTTGTAAGCTACGGACTGATGACCACGCAATTTGGTCCGATAGATTTACAGACATTTGAACATTTTTGACATTTGAGAATGCCATCCTCAGACAAATTTTTGGACCAGTGAAGGATGGAGATGAATGGAGGAAAATACAGGACCGTGAATTGCAGCAGTTATACAAGTCGGTGGACATCGTGGCAGTAATCGAAGAAAAAAGGCTGAAGTGGTATGGACACGTGAGGCGTCGAGATCGCCAGATCACCAGGCAGGTAGTGGAAGAGGACACCAGAGGCAAAATACCAAGGAGAAGACCACGACTGCGATGGATTGACCAGATCAGAGGAGATATGAGTAAGCTGCGACTGTCTGAAGAAGATTACATGGAGTGAGGATGCTGGAGGAGGCTGATTCGTGAGGCCAAAGACGACTGCGGTTTGAGTGGCTCAATTTCCTTTTCCCTTTTACGACATGGTCTGATACTTCTATAGCGGTTATTAGATCATTTTACTTCTACATCTACATACACAATGAGCAATCCACCCAATGGTGTGTGTTTCGGAGGACATCCAGTCATCCGCGCATCGTATTTTCGCTGTAAATTAAAATGAAAAGATGGAATATCACCTTTTCTGAATGTTGGTACACACAAAATGAAATGGGACTTTTGACGCTGTGTATACAATAAACTTACTCATATGGACCGCTACGTAAATGCTACTATCTGACATGCACCACAATAACGCATGGGAATTCGACAGTGACGGTCAAGATACCCATAATGTGACAAAGAAATAAAACGATCTTATGCTTCTTTTCTGGGTGAAATAGCATAGAATTATGTGTTCTTTTCAATATGGACCACCATGTGAACAACAGATTGACACTTTAATCAGTTGCATTCATGTACTTCGCGGGGAGTATTTCATTGCCAATTTTAATACTAATGGGAAAATACGGTATTGGTCTTTTGCCTTTCTTAAAGTGTAGATCGCTTCTTGGATCTTTTAAAGATAACCTGGGATTGAGGAAGCTTGGAGAAAGCGAAAAGTTTTATACTGGTGAGACGATTGGCTTGATTCATGACCGATGTGTGAAACATCAATGCCGCACACGTTTGCTCACCCAGAAGTACTACTGTTTTAGATGAAACGCATAATATTTCGTTCCAAGGTAACAATATCATTTCTGGGGCTTCCAGTTAATGTGATGGAAATCCACGGAAAAACAATTAATGGAGATATAGTGGGGAAATCTGTAGAGCAAGATAGTTTGCATCATATATTGCGAATAATTTACTAATCGAAGATGTTGGCAAAGAATTTGTGGCGGGCCTCGCCAAACCAGTCAAACTGATGACTCAAGGGAGAAAAAATAGAAATCTTATAATATTGACAACCATGCCATTATAAAAACCCAGTTCAAAAGGGGGAGCCACGTGTTTTTTTTTTATTTTTTTTTTTATTTTTTTTTTTATTTTTATTTTTTATTTTTTTTTTTTTTTACAATTAACTTGCAACATTTTTTTTTACAAAATTGACTTGTCTGTCACAATAACTTCCAGTTGAAATCATTGGAAAATAGTACCTCACAGCGAGAGGTGACGATATACGATGGTTTCTACTGATAAGCTACGAAGCACTATTTGAAATTTATTTAAAATTTGAAAAACAGGTGAATCGTAGATATTTGTAACTCAACTATCATGATAGTTTTTAGTTGCGCTGACGTTCAGTTGGCGTAAGTGCTTCCACATTTTACTTCGAAAATGGAGTAATATAATGGATTCACTTAATTTCACTTCTCATACTCAGGGGCTATTAAGGCGGCCATTAAGGTTGGCCATAAATTGGAAGATCGAAACTAGAGTATAATCATTTACTTATTTTCGTACATCCTTATTTAGACATCCGGACTAATAATTACAATTTATAATCCAACCAGACTGAAATAAAAATTTCTAAATATCGTTGCTTATTATATAGTTTGGATGCATGTTAAGAATTATAAGGCCTGTTAGCTTCATGTTTACGTTCTCTGGCTACTAATTACATATTCTTTACTACTCACTCCCCTCCCCACCCCAACGGGACTCTCGGTTCTTTCGTGAGTACGTGCACGGCGAGCACGGGACCACGAGCTAATGCACTCTCTCTCCTTCATTCCTCCCTGGATTACATTTCCTTTCCCGGCCTCTACTTTCCTATCCTGACTCATTCAGCTCCCCACCAGGGAACTGATGACGTAAGCAGTTGTGTCCCCCTGTCCAAACTAGCATATCTACATTTACTACAAGACTATGAAAGATAATTTTAATTAAAATTTCTGTAAGCTATCGACTGAAAATGTCGAGACAATAATGAAACACAGATTTTGTAGAAAGTAAATAATGGTTTCATGATTGAAATCTGGATCGTGGAGGGAAAACAAAATAACATTTACTTAAAAATAGTTGACTTCACTCGACGTAAAATGTTGCAACATCAGTTAGAAACCATAAATTCTAGTAAATTTTCCCTTGTTTTCTAGGAAGATTTACGATTCGGTCAAAAATAAAATCTTATGTATTAAAAGAAGCTACGAAAATTAAAGTCAGTCGACCAGACCAAACTACCCGTCCGATTTCCTTCATTCTTGTTTTAAACGAAAGGTATTCATTCGCAGATTTGTCATCAATTATCAGAATTAACTTAAGTCTCTCTATCCATTTTTTTTTAATTCAAACGCGGTATCGTTCTGTCCTTGCATTGGATATTTTAATCGGTTTGTTTTACGATATCTTCGGTTTTAATTAAGGTACGCATTTCTTTTTGACTCAACAACACTCAGCGAATCAAGCTCTTCCATTTGCGCTTTTAAACACTTGCATTGAGTGGTCCTGAAGAATGCAATACATGAAGATTCATCTTTACAGCTATTTTTCCCCAACTTTTTTGTCATTTCACTAACGGTGAGAAGTACTCCCACAGGTCATCTAGTGTGTTATAAATCATAACGATGCATATCAAACAATTAAGTGTCGATCGGATTTTATTCCACGGGCTTAATAAATATCACTTAATTGTGACTTCTAACAAGTTGCTCCTCTATTGCTGCATCGCGTAGCGGAAAGACGCACGGCGCTTGTTGAGATCCAAAGTATTGATCCAAAAGTGGAAGGAAGGTGAGAGCATAACAACAAGTAGCAGTGACGTCCCGCTTGTTTTTTATTCCTACGATTCTGAACAGATCACACGTTCTCTCAAGCAATGACTATCTGTAGTTTATACCGAAACGGATCAACTTTACGCAAAATGCTCCGTGCATGTGGAGACATGCGATGTAACGGTAAATAAGCTGTTGGCTATTGCCGTAACACGCTCTCGTTAATCAAAACGCTTTACTTATTGTTTTAGTTTTATATACTTAGTTATTAGCCCTGACACGTGACATACCAGTAAAAACCTTTGAACAGTGCCGTTGTATACAGTTCATGGCATGCCAATGACAGCTATGGAGAACCGACTCACATTTAGACTTCATAGATGTAAGCCTTCGCATGTTTTTGTATTCTGCATTGCGTAATTCGTATTAAGCTCGCGTAGTTTTGATATGACTAGTATCGTATTTTCTAATACATTGAACGTGTACATTTACATAGTCTCATGATCGTTGTTTTTTAAGATGGAACACTCCTGGAGGTTAACTTCACTTTGTAGTAGCTTGCAATACAGTTAGTGATACGCAATAACTCGTCACAGACTAGTGACGTACTGTAATATTCCTAACTGTACAGAACTGCCATTACAAGGCTCAGCCTAATGAATTTTGCCCCCCGGATACGATTCAGTTTAGACCGTGTGTGTTCCTAATGGATAAAGCATAGAGGTAGCGTTCGCTTCACAAAAATATATAGCACAGGAGAAACGATAGTAGAAAAACGCAGGCATCGAATTAATTTAAACAACATGCCCCCAGTGTTACGCCAGAAGCGGTACTAAAAATGTTCTTCATCCCAGGTTAACTGTTCTTGAAATGTATGTACTCATAAAACAACCGCATCTCTCTGGCAGTGTACCTTGTTTAGCATCCAGATAAAGACTCCTCTCCAACTAACTTTTTAGCCATGCAAGCCGGCTACTAGATGCACTTTTTCCACATTTTCCCTCCACGTCATCATTTTTCCTTGAGATTGGGATGCCCCCAATTTTTTACACATGAATATAATTTATAGAAACCTAAGCCAGAACCTCTACAATATTATTAATTTACGTAACATTTAACAAAGCAAGCGTTACAAAGCAAAGAATATTTACACCGTATTTACAATAGTGAATTATAATTTTTCAGATGTCAAATATCATAAACATACAGACATATAGATATCAAAAGTAATACATACGGAATAGGACATACACGGACAGTACAGATAATATAAATTATGAAAATGAGTACGAGAAAGAAATTATGGTGTCATAAACAACAAGTTAGCAATGACCACAGTCCAGTCAGCTTTCAGCCGCCTTTAGTAAAGCACCTTCGTAACAGCAATTTGAATATTCAGTTTTTCTTTTTTTTCACAGTTAACTGTGAGAGATCGCAGTCCATCTCTCATCCTTATTGTGTAATTTAACGTAAGAGTAATCATGTAATTAGTTCACCACGCGTAATTTCCTGTTGTTGTTGATGGAATTTTGGAGCAGTGCAGTGTTATGTGTGAAGGAGGAGTTGTTTGGCTGTTTCAGTGTAGAAAGGAAGCCCGGGGGGAGGGGGGAGGGAGATTCCAGTGTGCGGCCAGTGAGGGCGTTTCTACCGGCTGGCACTGTCCAAGGGTCTATGGGTTGCGTGCGCGCCGAGGCACAGCAGAGGCCTTGGGCCGAAAGCTTGTAAAAATGTCCGCCGAGCTTTCCAGATTGTGGCAGGCGGTAGGCGAGTATTGTGTGAGCTCTTAAAGAGCGTATCTCGCTGATTTTGAGAAACTATAGCAACTTGACAGGACGTCCCCTCTGCTCTCTTGACGAACGAACATGAACTCTGGAAGTAGGCCGCGGAGCGAGGTCATGATGGCTTTTGCTAACGGAAAAATTCCTTCGCAGCTCGAGCTGGGAGCGAGTCCGGTAGCCTTGAACGGAAAGCTTGAGAAACGCACAAAGAAAAGTTAAGGGGTAGTCGACTCTGATTGGCTGCTGGGTAGAGTTTCAGATTTTCGAAATGGGCCAGGCGTAAGTGAAATGTCACTGGCTAGTGCTAGGAAGCTTCAATCTGATTGGATTTCTGGAAAAACGGCGTTTTCCGGGCGGACGAGCAAGGTAGACAATAGTTTGAGTGAACTTCTGGTTGTGCTCTCTTGGAATGGAGACGGTTTTCGTTTCGTGCTCCGAGGGTACGGACGTGGATATTAGCTTGTTTAGCCGATTCTGGGACTTAGGAATTTGTACAAATTTCAGAGTGCGCTCTGAGATTTTAACTTGTAGTGATAATTTTTGTTTGATGAGAACAAGGTCAGCCAACCATAACTAGTAGCACCGAGGCAATAATTACGACATACTCAGCTTTCTGGAGGTTTTTAGGCCTTCGGTACTTTTGCGTACTTGTGAAGAGGCCCAGACGTGGCAGAACTGCTTGAGGTCGTAGGCACTGGGTACTACCGAAAGCGTAGTGGCTGATACTTATGCGGTACAGCTTCCGAATTTCGGAGAGTGATTTATTTCGGGGTCGCGCACTTCTCAGCTTATAACCGCCAGGAGCCCACGCCACAGCGGCGCAGCGAAGTCGTCCAGCAGTTCGTCGACTGGGTAAAGTATGGCTTGCGCACGCCAGTAGCAAGTGGCAGCTGTATCATGTTCGCCAGTCTAACGGGAAAGTGTTGTTTATAATATCTACTCTGCTCACGATATTTCATTACGACTACGAACTTGTACGTCAATTTTCGTACTGTTACGAAATTTAACGTTTTCCAAAAGGGGGTATTTTGACTTGTCAATCAGTATTACACTCTTGTTGTCGGTGCTCAGATTAATGTAAAGCATTGACGTTGGTTTTTTTTTCCATTTATATAGAATTTGTATGAATACTGATGTCAATTTTTAATTTAGATATTTGAGTTATTGATATAAAAATATATGAACATAGTGGTTATGATAAACGTATAGCTGAGAAAGTCTGTTTTTCTTAACGAATTCATTTGTTGTTGTTTCCCGTTTTTAATTCATAATTTTTGGAGGGCAAAGTCAACATAAATTGGAAAAGTCGTGGATTTGTCTCTGTAAGTGGAGATGATAGCGGGTTGCTATAGAGGGCCATACATATTACTGATAATTCAATAATAACTTTTTAATTGAATAACATTAATGATTCAGATGATTTATTGGGAGTCTTCAGCTCCTGTCCATGATTCCATATTCTAACTACCCACCTACCCACACCACACACACCGTACATTTTTCGTTCCCTGCCAGGATTGCTTTTTTTCACATTTATTTCACTCTGCCCAATCTACATTTTCTTTGGCGATCCCCTTCCCCCCACGATATTCTCTTGTACTACCTCACCTTTCAACTGTTACAGTTAAACGTGTTATGATGAATAGGGTATGTGCTTGCTGTGTGCGGACGCAGGAAGGGCTGTTTGACTGCTGATATTCGTCCTTAGGTTGCTGTCTCAGGGTGTGGCAGCAGCGGAGAGTGTAGGAAGTCTCGGGTATTTTATCCAGGGACTCTGCTGCTGCGGTACTTTCATGTGTACTGCAGAAGAATGAATCGTCCTCAGGCATGTTGGCATAGCTCGAAGCGGAGGGCCAATTTGGCATAACCCATTTACCTGCGAATGAACAGGTGCTCGGTCCTTCAGCAGGGTCCGAGCAGGCTCAAATGGGATGGGGCTTAGCATTCACTGGAAGCTCCAATGATAGGCGCTTTATGGAGGTCCTTATCATTCTAGGATGGAAGCAAATCCGATGTGCATTTGGTAAGGCTGCCGGTAGTCATCGTCCGAGCTGTGGAGACGGGCTTGCTGTGGGTATCTAGCGTACGGGCTGAAACAGTCTGCAAGTTGTGGCACACGTCTGTGCTTGGCTTCTCAGTCATCCTTGTATCGTTGAGGCGGCTGACGGAGATGCTGAAGACTGGTGGTCTCGCGCGTGGGGTTCATGCAGAGCTTTCCGTTTGCGCCAGTGTTCCCAGAGGTCATCGCGGTCTCTTAGTCTGGAGCCTATTGGAGGGTCTCAAGTCATGTCTGCATATTTCTAGACTTACGTTACAGCAACAGCAACACTAGAAGCAGAGTACTTGTTGACTTCTTTTAGCCTTGGTGCCTGATGAACGATCACCATTCAACACATGGAATGTTAAATGAGGTAGTGTTGAGACGAAATACACTTCCTCTGTCAAAATTAGTAAATTTTCGAAATATTAGAAAGAAATTTCCCACATCTACTGGAATGACGGAAATTTCTTGAGCTCATATAATCCCGAGGACTGAGATCGGGCTCCATACCAACGTAGGAAGCTCTGAAGTATTTCAAGCGTGGAATATATACATGAAAGATAGAGCAGCACAAGTATCGGGGTATGTGTTCATTACAGTCTACAAAAATAATGGTACCGAGTGTGAATGAAGTTATGTACACACATGACAGATGTAGGAAAATTAAACTTAATGGTTGGGTATTTATAACACCTCCTTGCCCCCCCCTCCTCCCACTTCCACGTATTTACACCGTCACTGTTTTTGAGTGATTCAAGTAAGTTCTGAGTAGGACTAAGTTACCCAGCTGAAGCCAATGGGACATTTATGCTTTCACTGTAGGAGGTAAAGACAAGAACTCTTGTGAAACTAATGTTGAACATGTTTTTTTCAAAACTGCATTGACGAGCTAAATCGACAATCTACAAATAATGCATTATTATTTAGACATCATAGCTGCAAACACTTTTCACATTGTAAATGATATCAAGTGATTCATTTACCCTACTTCATGTAAAATCATAATAAAATAATGTCCATTATGACATTAGATGAAGTAGAGTAAATGAAACGCTTTTGCGTAATTATGTATACAAGTTTGGCTTATTTATATAAATTTGGCTTAATGTTATTTTGAGTGTTACTGATGACTGATTTTAATTCCTGGTAAAGCTTGTAACAGACTAAGTAAGCTTGAGTCTTAAAAATTATTTACACCTATTAAAGACTGAAATACATAAACAACCCGGTAACTACGGGTCCGAAGGCTAATCTAGGTGGAGGAGTGCTGTGGTTCTACATGATGTCAGGCTTTTCTCCATAACCATCGACTGATATACACTCGAGGTTGTAATGGTTTCATGCTGTTAGTAAGAGAGCCGGGGCACGATGCGTGGTATAAGGTTAATGCGACGGACAAAAATCAGTGAAATATTTAGAAATACGAATAGCTATATACTGCTTGACTCATGAACATTACCCAATGTGTGAAAAATAATTTCTTGTTACATTCGCCCGACATAACCGAATGCTAGAGTGGTTTCGTCATTCAGACTAAATAGCGACGTTTAGTATTAAATAAGGGTAAGGTGGTGGGCCAGGGTAGGGAGAGAATGGCCGAGGTGGAGTAGCCAAGCGGTCTAAGGCACCTCGCTGCGGAGCGCGCGGTTGCTCGCCGTCGGAGGTTCCAGTCCTCCCTGGGGCATGGGTGTGTGTGTGTGTTGTCCTTAGGTTAGTTTACCTTAGTTTAAGTAGTTTGTAAGCTACGGACTGTGGACCACGCAGTTTGGTACGATAGATTTACAAACATTTGAAAATTGTGAGGGAGAGAATGTCGAGATAGAGGGGGGATAGAAAGAGAAAAAAGGAAGGAAGGAATAGATTGAGACAGGGGATTGGGCAAATGGTTAGAGGAGGAAGAGAAGGAAGAGGAAGATGCAGCAGGGGATTATAGAGGAGGGAGTGTACATTCAAGAAAGGCATGGGGTGAACGAGTAGTGTAATTAAGATTGTTATTAATATAATAAATGTAATTATGTCTTTGTAAGTAAAGTATGAATGAAAAGGGATTTTGTTAATGTTTCTATTTAATCCGATTTGATTATTTGACCCTACTTCGTGAAGAAAAAATAAGTGTATTATAATTATACCTGCAGACAGAGCTCTCAGTGGTTTTTCGTGAATGTAACTAAGAGCAACCAAGAGTAACAGATGCACAAAGATAATAAACACTCAACGATAAAATAAATTGTATGTATATCAGAATCTGTTAGTTTGCTTGAAGTTCTTGCAATTTCCTGATGATATTTTTCATACTTGACCATCAAAGCAAAAGGTAAATTGTGCAGAGGTAAAAAACACTTACGACAGGTATTTCAGAAGATATTGTAGTAGTATCGACATGCGTGGTACCTTTCTTTTTCCATTATTTCATTATTATTGGTTTTAATACTGTTCTATCAAGTCTGTTAGCTGAAAATACTAGTATACATAAAAAAGTGTATTACCTATATAAATAATTTCTTTTAAATATTGTAATTTCACTCGATTATTCCCAAAAGGGTAAGTTATGGAAATTAAGGTGTAAATACTGACTTTGCCAGGGAGTATAATCTGCGGTGCAGTGTGTCGATTGTTTCTTGGCACGCAAGAATGCGTGAGCGGGAGACCTACGTGGTTGTTGTATTCTGCCCAGTGCGCATGCGCGAGTGGCGTGTCGAGCAGCAATAAGGCTTACTTCAAGTGGAGCGAGATCTGAGGCACGAGGAGCAGAGATAGCGTGGGCGAAAGCGAAAGAGCTCCGTTTACGTCAAGATTATATGCCGCAATTGATCTTGGCTCATCCAAGTGTGATCCCCTATTTTTACACGCTTCGGCAGCATTGTCTTCAGAAGCCGTCGTTTCAACACCTACGAAAGATCGTTTTCTTTGACTCCAGTTATCACGTTTTCTGACGCATTACACAGTGATTACTGTGGATAAGTTTTTTTTATTATTTTCGTAACAGTACCTTTTAAACAGTAGGGCCTAAAATAATAAATACTTACTGTTCCGAGCTGGGTGTGATCTTTTAATGTAAAGTGCATCCGAATGTTACCCATTGATTGAATTAAAAAACATCCATTTTGTTTGAATATTGAAATTATCCGTTAAGGCTAAGTTTAGTATTTATCTCTGCAATAATACTAAGAGGGAATTTCATTTTGAGACAAACAAAAAATCATTTTAATTTACTTTCTGTCTTAAAGGATGTAGTAAAAGAAAAGTTGAAGTCACTAATCAAAGTGCCGTTAGTATCTTTGTTTTTCTGACGCAATGGTGTACGAGTCGGAACTGGAAAATAAGTTTCCTCTGTCGACTGTGGGCAGAGTTGTGTATGAAAGGAAAAAAAAAATAATTGACACGTAAAAGATAAGACATATCTTTATTTTTGTAAATTATTTCCAAGTACATTGAGACATTTGTCAAAGCGCTTTATAAGCTTCTAAAAGGCCGTTGCACACGGAAGAAGCGTTGAATGGCTATGGAGTGGAATCATTCGCCATCGCTTGTCCGAAAGAAGTTCGAAAGCACTCCGTCTTCAGGTAAAGAGCTATTCACCGTTTTCTGGGACGCTCGAGGAATTTTATTGCTGGACTCTTTGGAGGATGCGACCTTCAATGCTGCGCGGTAGTGTACCACTCTGTCGAACTTGAGGTGATTCGGAAAAAGCGGCTTGGCCTCCCCAAATCTGGCATTCTGCTGTTGGATGATAATATGAGACCACACTTGGCGACTCTTGTTTGGGGGCCCCCTGATTTTTTAATGGAAGGCTTTTTGAAGCTTACAAAGCGGTACGACAAATGTCTCAGTGTACTTCTAAATTCTGTAGAAAAATAAAGATATATATTTTCTTTAATGTCTTATTCGATTTTTTCCTTTCAAACGCAACTCTGACAATATCCAACAGGGGAAACGTATTTTTCTTCAATAAACTTCATCAAAAAATATTCTGACTTAAATAGAATTTATTAATCCCTACTGTAGGGACATGGGATCATTGTCATAGTTTCACTTACCCTCCTACCAATTAGTTACGTGTTTAAATAATCTTTCAGTTTGTTGCATTTCTAAATTATATATTATGACTTTCTTTACAATAAAATCAAAATTCTTGCGCTTAATTATCTGGTAACAGTTTTGGTGAAGTTACATGAGACAACCCCCTATTGTCAAACCTTAATGTTGTAAAATCACTTTCTCATTGCTATCAATCCCCGTCATCAAACAATGGCTATACAGCGCCCTATTGGGTTGGTGATCGTTCTTATCTCTAAATTAATTAATCACGGTTTGGTATTTGGTAATCTCGACAGGTGGTAATTGACAGATTTTATCACCATTAAATAGTTTCTCAGGTGAGCTAAGAGGGTGGAATAACATGCTCATTATCCATGTCTCCTAATCCAATTCGGTTTCTTTTTCTTCGGTAAAGATCGCCTTATCCAAACTCAGGTGCTGACATTAGGTGAAACATATTCACAATCATAATTCTTTCTTATTCTCCTTCGTTATATGTTCAAATGTTTGTAGAACTTATGGGACTTAACTACGGGGTCATCAGTCCCTAAGCTTACAAACTACTTATGAACTAGCTAAGACTAAGGACGGCACAAATATCCATGCCCGAGGGGAGATTCGAACCCCCGACCGTAGTGGCCGTGCAGACCGTGACTGGAGCTTCTCAGTCTCCTCGACCACCGCGGCCGGCCGTTATATGTTCGGGTCACCAGCTATACTAAGGTATTTCCAATAATTAGCCATATGCATGACTTTGTCATTTGCTGCAATATAAAGTCTGCTGCAAACGTTTTGCTAATTTTTGTACATATCGTCAGATGCTGTGACCTGTATTGCGCTCTCTTAGTGTCCCCATTTCTTCATATTTGTATTGCACGGTGTGACGCTAGTTCTGACGCAGCTAAGCGCCCTTCATGTCAGAACTGATGGATGATTCCCAGCAGTCGGTTGTTCTTCATAAGCGACTGATTTACCTTGTTTCGCCGATTTTCAGAGGGCTCGCCATTTTCATAAAACTTAGTCTGGACTGCAGTTGTCTGTGCTGTATTTGGCAGCCGTATAGTGGGTGGCTGTTTTAGTTGTTCCGTCCGATTCAGCTGTGACATTCCTTCTAATGGAGGGGGCGCTTATGCCGACAATAGGATAATCGGTAAGTGCTGGGTTTAAGCAGCGAAACACGTTTGCGGAGTTGCAATAAACAGGTACAGCATACTCTGGCGCTGAGAAACATGGTGCAAGAGCTTATGGTATTAGAAATTTTGGCGGAGCTCCACATTTCATGCTTCAGATTTCACGGTTGATATTATTTCTAGCACGTATCTGTCCTCTTTTCAGTTTGAAGTACTTGCGAAACGTCAGTCATGGCAGATACCGAAATATTTGGGCGAATCAACACGATTTCTCATCCTGTTACGTCACTCTCAGTTGTCTATGTGAATGTTTATGTTTTTACGTTCGTACTAAGTAGCAGGTTATAAGGTTATGGTTGCAATAGGACCTCATAAACAAGAAATTCTGTGTGTTAGACGAGACCCTGCCCATCGCTACATGAGAATAGTTAGCCCCTTGCAACAAATTGTTACGTAATTTCGAAGTCTTTTGAAACTCGCTGACAACGCCTGCAATTTTGTAATATATTAAATATCAAATAGTGCGTAAAACTGACCATGTCTGTATCCTAATTCCCAGAATAAAAGACTGTCTTGGTTGTAACTATAGGCACAAACACCTAAAATTGTATATATATTAAAAATTATACCTGAAATAAATAGTGGACAAGAACAAATCAATCAATGTCCAAATAGTAGAAACCTGAGAAAGACAAAAAATGTTTCCATGAAACTCTTGGAGGCAACATACACACTTTTGAAGCATGGAATGGATACTTTTTATGAAGATTGTAGATATAGAAAATGAATGTGTAGGTTATTTGTAGTGTACTAGCTGCAATAAATTATTGTATTTCCGTGATAATTCCTGCAAAGATTCTCTGACTACTCATTTGACCTGTAGCAGCAACAATCTAGGAAAAGGAAAATCGTTTGTTCGAAGTGACTAAAAATGTGTGCAGGAGATCTACGGCGCTTTAGTACAAATGAAGGAGAAGTATTTCAGGCTATAGCACAGACAATGGTAGAGATAGGTGCGTAATAATCCTCAATTAGAAACCTGGCACACTATTATAACAAAATAAACAATCAGACAAAAATATTTGTGTCACCTTGTGTTTTGAACAACCCTTGAAACATTAGGTTCTTGCTTAATTTTATTTTTATTTACTCTAGTCATGTTGTAAGAATTTATCTTTGCTCTATGCTTGGTATTTATGTTTCCTTTTATCAGATTAATGTATATATATATGTTAAAATCAAAGGCTGAAGGCTCAACAGGACAGTTCAGATAAATGATGCAAGGCAGGAGGTCAAGTTAAGAACAGCATTTTCTGATAAGTTAGTAAGGCTCCAAATTTAGTAAACCAGCTCTTTAAAATGAAAATACACAATGGGTCCAGCAATTAAAACAATAGTGGAAAATTTTAAATGAAAGGCAAGCCTCGTAAATCCGATATTAATTACAAATGACCCCCGCCATTTAAATGAAACAGCTCAGCTTGATTATGAAAATCACACTAACGTGGGGCTCCAAAATTTAAGCGAACACAGCCCTTTATAACCACAATTACCAAAACACATTAAAGACGAGCTCAAACAATTTAAGCTCTGACACGAAGGGACTTAAACAAACGGATGGAACGCCAAATTACAACCGCGGGGTCGAGATGCCTCACGGAGGAAAAAATTTCTGCACGGAGACAAAAAAAAAAAAAAAAAAAGTTATACACCTACCGCTTGTGCAGATGCGAGCTAGCAGAGGGGCACGAACCAGATAAATTACCCAGTTACGATAACCAAGTTAATGTATACAGAACACTTGCTACGCAGAGCAACGAGAAAATAATAATTCAATTAACCGAACTAAAGGTGAGATATAACACATGAATAAACAACTAACGACGTAGATACAAGTAACGACCACAGGGAACGACCACCGATCCTGACAAATTCACACACAGAAATTTGCGGACCAGGCTTTGTTTGTGAACTTTGTAGTTTGATATATATATATATATATATATATAGGACAGCTGAACTTGGGTCGCCACCATATTTCTCCAACATATGGAAAATTAAAATGTTACTGATCAGCTATGAACTGATCATAGATATTTTCAGCCGCGGTGGAGTAGCCGAGCGGTCTAAAGCGTCTCGCTGCGGAGCGCGCGGTTGCTCGCCGTGAAGGTTCGAGTCCTCCCTGGGGCATGGGTGTGTGTGTTCGTCCTTAGGTTAATTTACCTAGGTTTAAGTAGTTTATAAGCTACGGACTGATGACCACGCAGTTTGGTCCGATAGATTTACAAGCATTTGAACATTTTTTTTTTTAGATATTTTCAAACATATAGTAAATATTCCTACTCTATGGCAATATAACAGTTGTACAAAAAAAACGTACTTGAAAAATTTTTGGTACACTGTGGAATTTAACTATAATGTTTCCCCTCCAAAATAGTGAAAAAAAGGAATGTTCTTAAATGAAAGACGATCTGCTCAAAATCAATTTATTATAATTAAACATGTAAAATCCTATCTTGACACAAAATTAATAAATCAGATGACATTTCCTATCATGTAAAACAGATAATGGTATTCAAACAATCTTTTACAAATGTTAAAATATTGAGACACAAAAATGACTGGCTGAATCAAAGGTTGGAGGTTTTGCAAAACAGAATGCTATTAGATTGGCTGCACGGGGGCTTGACATTATTTTTAGCCCAAAGATCCCAAGAGTAAATAGGCAGTTCTCAAAAGAATAAAATAAGGGACAGAATCCAACAAGTCTGATTCATATAACCCTCCAGCAAGTGCGTCACCTTGCCCACACAGATGATTATCGACGGCAGAATCTCAGGCTCGGAGGCAGCAGGCGGTGGGAGGGGATGAGCTAAAATTTTTATCCGACCGTAATTGCTGCGACCTGTTAAGCAGGGTCGACATGTAACTTAACACAGCGTCACTGGCGTCGGCGTCGCTAGGCAGTGGCTGTTCGATTCTATCACGCCAGCAAACTAATCAATATTTTGCATAGCTGACACAAAGGTCACTTGACACAAATCGATCAGTTCACTTGAGTAATCAGATCTGTAAAAACGGTGCCCGATTTGCAAAGGCGGGAATTCTCAAATAGAGACTTCTAGCAAAACGAAAACTAAACTGTGGCCGCTCACAGCGTAACCACCGGACAGTGTAACTTCTGTGAAGTAAACACAAGTTCTACAAGGTCCGAATCTTCGGAATCAAACACAAGTCTAACCAGAGGACCGTTTAAGACGATGTCCTCCCCGCGAATGTAAACGGAGTCTTGCATGTCTCCCTAGGTCCAAACACTTCGGGCGCTGAAACATGAGTCCTCGTGCCTCCTCGCGCTCTGCCGCAGCTCACGGCAAGTGATGGGCGGCCACACCCACGCGCAAAAGACGCACCAATCTCTGCTAACGGCTAATAGTAAAACCAATCGGATGGCGTAGCGCCGTTGACAAATTGCTTAGCTGTCATACTAAAATAATTTGCCGAATCAGGACGCGTTCTCTGCGGCTGCCAAGAGGCTCCGCCCACGCCACCAAAGCTTCCCACGGATTTCAAGGTTCCCAGGGTGAGTGTCCTGCAAGGAATTTCAGCTTGCTGCTAGCTACAGTCACACGACCTGAAAATGTTGACGTTGTGCCATATATACAGCTGCTGAAGCCAAACCCCTGGGGTTCCAGACGGGCAGAGAGCTTTCCTCTCAATCTAACCATTCGTCACACTAACTATGTTCAAACTCTTCTGCCTTCATGGAAGATTTCTTTTAGATAACGCCTAAGAGCAATACGTCTCCATAAACAGCCCGAGGCCCAGAGCACTCTGATATTGTTTGTATCCGGCAAATTACTCTCTTGCGGAACGGCCGAATAACTCAAAAGACAGTCCCCTGCTATCGCCCACCGTAAACCGCGGTCCAGCATGTGTAAAGCGTCCCACTCACTCGAAAAAAATTCTGCCAGTTATAATTGTCAGACCCTCGGCGGCCAGGGCTACTCTGCCCGCCGGAGGTAGCGTCGACGCCGAGCAGGTCAAGCCAGCCCCCCTCGTCCTTCCCCGAAGGCGAGCGAAAGGAGGTGGGAAGGGAAGACCTCCAAGAGCTTCTCTGCTCTGCACGTCCTGACCGTACCCAATATGGAAAACCACTTCTTAGCAGCCAAGCTGCGCCAATAAACATTAAAATCCCGAAATTTTATATAAACATAGTGTACTACAATCCCAGGAACCTATCACCGCGGATGTGTCCCCAATGGCACAGAAATCAAGATAAAGAAAGATCTACAGAGAAAAATATTAGCTTAAAGAGAAAGATACAGTATTACAAGATTAGCAATCCCCTTCTCTCAGCTTTATTAGTCACTTCACTTATTTATATCTTATTCCACAACAAGTGCAGGCACCCTTTCGATACGAGGAGGGTGTCAACCAACGCCCGGAAACATTTCATGCATCCTAGATGCAAAGCGGCTGGAACGAAGCGAGGCACAGCCGGGGCTGGGTGTGGAGTACTCTAGCAGTTGTTGACAGCTTCGACGCTTGGCAAGGGGCGGACGCGTATCACACGGTGGCTGGGAACGTGACCACATAGCTGGGAGACGAAGTAAACAGCCCGCACCGAGCTGCTGTTATAAATTGACATAAAGGCCTCTTCGGATCAATCTCTTTTGCAGATGGCATGCATCGCTCCTCACGGACAGACAGAGTGCCACGGAACAACTTCGTTGCATACGCTAGGCCCGGCCATAAACGGCCGCTTAATCATACTAACTCGCCCAGGCGATGCCATACATTGTATCGAAATGACTGCATCATACGCTCTCCGCACAGCGACTCACTCCCACGCAATCGACGCAACAGATTGGTGTTTTATAAGCATTAAATCGTACCACTGTTTGGATGCCGTCAAGGCAACATTATTTTAGCAGGTGACTTTGTGTCCTAAGCCCGAAGGACTAAGTCCCTAATTTCAATGCCTTTTCTCCTCTTCACCCATACGTGGGAATAAACACACGCTGAGACACCACTTTCACATTTATCACGCGAACTTCATCAAGTAGTTTAGAGCGAATTGACCTATGGAATATTATGAAAGAAGGTATTTTACACGCCAAAGTATGGCCAACCAGATTCACCGACCACCTGATTTTATATACACAATTAACGTGGAAGGAAATCGCTCTGACGTGTTTTACGACCCACTTTAGATTGCTTTGTGGTTTTATGATTTTTTTTTGCTAACATTCCGGACAAAAATAATGAACAATTTAAATAATAAAATGTATGGACGATACGACCACGACTCTGCTATTGTGATAATATCGATGCACCCAACACGTATTATTCTTTCTGACCGTATTTTAAGAAACAGACAAATTATTTGATATTTGTCTTTAGCTTTCACAAACACACAATTTTATTAACTTTCTCCTATATAAACTATTATTTTAATATCTTCCCCACATTTTCATTATATTTTTCCGTTAAAATATTATCGCCTGTCTTGCTTTGATAGTTTGTTCAAAGTTTATTTTCTTTGCCTGTACTGGTTACGAATGACTATTTCCTGGAAGTAACGTAGCGTAAATGTGGTGTTCGGACGAGTGACTATAACCTGGATGGAACACAACGTACATTTGGCGTTTGGAAATCAGTCACGTGACATCACTCCTCCGAAACTCTCTTTTGCATACGCCATCTTGCTTTCTGTATTTGATTATTTTCTTATTATAGCTCAAGCGTTATCATTTCAAAGCGATGGCGCACTGACAATTATCAGATACACGTCATTCTTAGGACAATGCATTATATTCTAATGTCTAAAATTGTCATGTTAGCAGTTAACACCTGCCATCGATGGTATGAGAATTACGGATTACTCTCGCAGCTGTTCGCCGTAGCGTAATGGGCGACGAATTAGTTTGTGATGTAAGAACATGTGAGACGGTTGTTCAAAACTTGCTAGGACGCGGTGACTCAGCGCGCTCGGTCAGAGGGTTGCTGGCGTAACTCGACGCCCTCTATAACGAAAAACCCGAGAAAACGACGAAACGATCAAAACAGAACAAAACAAACCGAGGTCTACGAAGTATCGATCAAACCGAAGACCAAATGAAAAAGAAATAGAGCGTTCAACGCCATATGTAATAAAAAACTGAGAAAAATTCTCAGCGAACAACCCAGAACGAACGTGAACAAACGACCGCAAAGCATCGATCTTCCTGGAGGCAAAAGATTCAATTAGTGTGTTTGTCTCTGTAACTAATAAAATAATAGGTGGCGGGAAATTTTAATGCGGTAGGTCAACACAAGAAATGTTACACTTTCTGCGGAGCTATGAACATAGTTTATTGTATCATTTTCCAAAGAGTTACAGCACAAAGATATGATTTTTAAATGGAACAATAGTTTTTTCTATCGTGCATTGGATTCGTTGAAACCAGCTGCACCCAAATCAATTTAAACTACATTCCTATCACTGTTAGTTTGGGAGCTACAACCCTTCAAAGTTTCAGGGGCAGATACCACACGCTGTACATAATACATGGCTGTTTGGTGGGTGATGGACGTTATGGCGGTGGGAAGTTGATTTACATTAGATGTTCAAATGTGTGTCCATGTTCCTCAATGCATAATGCAATGCGCCGTCGAAAGGATCTGCGGACGAGATGTAACATCGCTGGTGTGACGGGGCGACATGCGTCCTCGATGCGCCGTTTTGGATCATCTGGGGATGTGGGCTCAATGAAATAAACACGATCCTTTAGATATCCCCACAAAAAGAAATGTACTGGTCTTAAATCGGGTGACCTTGCGGGCCATGAATGAGGACCAGGGCGCCCCAATAGCTGTCGGCCAACTATTATATGCTTGTAAAATTTGGTGCCGATCGCTTGAACTATTAGACTTAAGAAGTGGGAACACTTTACGGACAGACAGCCAGACACATCGCAAAATCGGCGTTATTTTTACAAATATTTCGGAAACGATACGAGATATGGAAAAAACATAAGGGAGCAAAGTTGTAGAGAAGTATCTCCTCTACAAATTCGGTTATTCAATTTTCGTGCCGCGGTGGAGTGCCCAAGCTCATTGAGGGGCTACGCCCGTCAGGGGTTCGAATCCCCCTTCGGGCATGGATGTTTGTGTCGGTTTTAGTATAAGTGAGCTCATAAGTAGTTTGTAAGTTTAGGGACTGATGAACCCGCAGTTAAGTCCCTTAAGCTTAACAAACATTTGAACAATGTTAAGCCGTTATTATTTTCATTTAAATTTTGAGCTGTCACAAGACGATCGCAAAGGCCCATTTTTAGTGTTACTACAGTAACAACCTAAAGTGGGCCAGCAAGGAGACACCCTGCACGAGGGTAATGGAAACTAAACGTCCCCTACATGCAAGATGCGGAATGTCGTGAAAGATTGAACCAAACATCGGCGCCTCCCGTCGTATATTTGTGTTCTTAGCTGGTGGATGTCTTGTGCCAAACCTAAATTGATGAGAATGCTGACTGAGGACATCTGAATTTTTACTTCCAATGTTTGCAGAAGTTATACACACTCGATGGATCAGTCATGGACACTTATGTCCAAACAAAGAGAATTAAATCCAAAATTTTGTCTCAAGCGAAAGCAATTAAAGGGCTATCAAGTTAGGGCGCGTATGCAGAACGCTATCAACGGCGAAGAAACGTCGATATTCCACGTTATCCGGGAACAGGGAAAATAATCACCGAATTCAAGAGACCGTAAGAACCAGTCTTACTACACTGAATAAAATTAAAACGGAAAATTATGAGTCTTTCACAACTCTCATGTCCGGCTGTGCGGTTAGCGCTGAGGCTCAGGAAGATTTGTTCCGACACCTGCGACCAGGGCTCAACACTGAGGTGTCTAACAGCCTGGTCACCGAGTTCGACGAAGACGACTTGCACATTGCCATCCTACACAGTCCCAGAAACAAATCACCGGGACCTGATGGTCTGCCGGCCGAGTACAACCACGTTTTCTCTGGGGTGCTGAAACACAAATTGAGCTACAAAGAACTCGTAAATTCAGTCAGTGCCATTCCGGAAGATTTCCTTGCCGGATTCGTCTTAATTATCCCGAAAAATCCACGTTGTGCGCAAATTGAGACCAATAACACGCTCAACAGTGATTACAAGATAATGACCCGCTTTTTAGCCCGACTGCTCAAAATGATAATGCATGAGGAAAATGGTCTGTACCAGACTAATGTTGGTAAGGACAGGTCAATTTTCCAAACAGTATGCGAATATCGTGACATAATAGCTACGGCGGATTTTCTCAACATTAATTGCGCTCTAATGACTTTAAATTTGAAAAGGCGTTTGATAAGGACACTCAGTATTACCTATTCTAAACAATGTATAGAATAGACTTTCCACACCTCTGCGAAACTCGTCAGCAGGATTGTAAAGAACAGCTCATCCAAATTTATGCTCAATGGTCAGTTCACCAGGAGTATTGAAGAGTTCAGTGCGGCACGGATGTCTCGTGTCCACGGCCTTGTTCGCCATTGTCATCGAGCCCTTGCTGGCATCGCTTGAGCAACAACTACATGGTCTACGTATGAACGGTCACAGAATTGTATGTAAAGCCTACGCAGATGGTCTAGGTCTTATAGTCACCAACAATGAAGACATTGAACGGACATCGGAGATTATCAACAAGTATGAACTGCCATCAGGTGCAAAATTAAACAGAACTAAATCCAGTATAACGTATTTAGGCCAAGGACTATTCGTGCAGAACATACAACTTCCAGTGGTCGACAAGAAGACAATTTTGGGGATTGACTATCGGCGCCTTGTAAAAGCGGTAGCAGCTAACTACAGGAACCTGCTTACCAGCGTGAGATCTACAGACAGCACAGTATGAGGCACATTGACGAAATCCACGACACAATCCAATATCTACATAGTTTCCTAGATCATTTACCTCGCACAATTTTTACCCATGCCAGGTGCTACTGCTGCAAGTATAATGTCGCCTTTCGGCCACTTGATCAGTCGTGGGAATCTCTTTAAAGATACATTCGACACGTTAACTCTGTCAGCTGGAAACGGAGGGCTCAACATTACTGAAATCTTAATGAAATATAAAGAATTTCCGCGAAAGGCAAAGGTCCCAGGTTCGTGTCCCGGTTTCGGCACACAATTTTAATCTGCCAGGAAGTTTCAAATATAAAGCATTATTTGTAAGTAATATGCTCAAGCCCTGGAAGATGACACCTAACTCACTCACAACTAACTTACCAACGGAAATTGCTCCTACAGATTTAACCTAACCTACTGAAACTCGGCACGCTCCCATACAGCTCCATCATTTTCAATTATTCTTAATTGAACTTATCTTCCCACGAAAATCAGACTTCATAAGACGGTTACAGCGAAAACGATATACGACGGGTTGATGAAAACGAAACACAGAAATGTTCTGGAACAAATATACCCTGTTTATGAGTGGAAGGCCATCTGGAGCCAACGTCTACCGACCAACGTCAGAGCTACATGATATAAAGCCGTCAATAGAAATCTAGCCACCTAGCAGATCCACCTAACTGCCCGACCTGCAATTCAGTTGACACAGAAGAGCATCGATTGGTTTGCGCTGATGTAGATAAAATCTAGCAAATCTCTAGACAACTCATAGCCAAAGTCACCCGAACGGCTCCACTTACCGTGACGCCGACGGAACTTCTAAATCCCAGCGGCGTGCCTTACCCAGCCACAAAAAGAAATCCATTAACTGGATGAAGAATCAAAACCCACCAGAAGCTTATGAAGTGAAAAAAATACAAGAAGCTGCTCGCTAACTTTGTGCGACACACAATCCAGTGATTTTTCGACAACTCATGGCACGTACAGACGCACAAGAAGATGTTCTTAAACTTCAATTTCTGAAGTGTTCCAAATCATGTTTGGAGAAGTATGTATGTTTCATATTTTTTAGTCAAAATGAAGGTTTGATGTCAATGGATATAAGAAGTTGTACGATTTACTTCTCTGATGAAGAGGTCATACGCCAACTATTTATTTACAATAACAAACTGCTTTATATGTAAAATACATAAAGCAATTAGGTGTCAATTTTATTTTCCCTTAGGACAGAAATTCGCAAGAACAGTTTATTTTCAATATGGCACCTTTGTTTTCTACTGCTCCGTTTCAAGGAAGATCGTTTCTTTTAAAATCAATATATTGGTGTACTTTATTTTTATCATTTACTTCAAAGAAAGTCACAGAAGTTCGCCGAAGAAGACACAACTTGGAGAGCGTATGGGTTGGCAGTGAGGGGAGAAGGGAGGCCCTAAAAATTATTAAAAGCGGTGTAGGGGTCAGTGCAACTGCCTAGAAAGCAGGAGACCCAGGTTCGGATCTCAGATGGGTAAACATTTTCAAATTTACCCATTCGCAGTTAATGATATACATTCTGCGAGTATGAACAGATAAGAACTGCAGGATCAAAATTGGCGATGTTGTTTCAAACATGTCCGAAAGAACAGACACGACATATGCATAACTTATAGAATATTTAATGTGTTACAAAAATCTCTTCTTATGAATTGTAGTCATGGCACGGTTGGTAGAGCAGTGGTAGGTAATATTATTTTTCCGTCTTTTCGCAGTAACTGTGATATTTCATTCCATGCCTAATATTTTACAGACACTATATTTTAGCCTTTTCTCTATTTCTGCATCTCATTTAAAATGTAAGACTTTCACGTGTAACAAATGGCTTGCATAATATTACTATGTAATGCAGCTTCAAAACAAACATAAATCCATTTTTTCTTTTGTTCCAAATGTCAGTAATGGTGCAATACTCTTATTACACATAGTTTCAGTTTTCCTAAGGCAAGATATGAAAAATAGTTGCATGAAAGGCGGTCTTCTCTTCCGTGGTCGACGCTTCTGTCGTCTAAGCGGCGACTCTGCGATTCGTTACGGCAAATTTTCCGCTCAGACAGCACAGTGGCGCGGTGGGGCAAGTGCGGCCTGTCGTCAGACGAGAGGGGATGGCCGCGGCCGCCTTTGTGTCCCTCCCTGCCCTGCAGCTAGGCTTTGGCCTCCCTAGCAGTTTGTGGCATAAACTATAACACGCACAGTCCTGCCGTAAATTGTCGATCGCAAATGAAAATTCTGGTGCACGAGAGGGTCGCTCTATTTCAGCATTCTTTTTTGGGATACACATAAAAATGATTAACAAATTTCATTTAGTTTGAATATTTCGGATAGATTGAAACTTTGTAACATGTGAAACTTTGTAAAATTAAACTACTGCTGCTATTGTCAAACTATTCTGACGACGTAATCTCTATATATAAAAGGCGATTTCCCGACTGACTGACTCATCATCGCCCAGCCCAAACCACTGAAGATACAAACTTGAAATTTGTAGAGGGTGTTGATCTTACTCTGTAGACGTCATTTAAGAAGCGATTTTTCGATATTCTGTCCATAAGGGGGTTAAATAAGGGATTAAACTGTTTTTAAAAATTAAGTTGCCATTTAGGCAATTTTGAACCTAGAACTACAAAAATTCATATTTTAATTCAGGGTTCGAATTTAAAAGACACGTGTTTTGACATTTTTTGAAATTCAACCAATAAGGTGTAAAATAGGGCTCTCAAAATATTGATTTTCAAAAATATGTTGCTGTTAACTCAAATTTTCAGCTACAACTACGAAACTTCGGATATGGAATCTTGGTCAGGATTGAAAGAAATAATAATAATAATAAAATAAAGTAAAGAACAGGAGTTTCCGTATTTTTGGAAATTCAGCAAGTAAGAGGATGAAAAACTCTTTTTGAAAATACGTTGCTATTCAGACAATTTGAAGCTAGAGCTGCAAAAAATGTTGTTTAGAATTTAAAAATACGAGCTTCGGTATTTTTGGAAATTTAGCCATAAAGCGGGTTAAATTAGAAAGGGCATGTTTATCGAAAATCTGTTTCTATTTATGCAATTTTGCATTTAGAACAAAAAAATTTCGGATTTGGTCACGTGGTTCGAATTTAAAACCACATGTTTCGGTATTTTAAAAATTCGACCAATAAGCGGGAAAAATTGTTGTTAAGGTCCTTAGTCCGGAGACTGGTTTGATGCAGCTCTCCGCCCTACTCTATCCTGTGCAAGCCTTTTCATCTCCTCATAAGAACGGCAACCCACATCCACTTGAATCTGCTTACTATACGCGTCTCTTGGTCTCCCTCTGCGATTTTTACCCCACACACTTCCCTCCAATGGTAAATTTACCATTCCTCGATATGTAAGAATATGTCTTACCAAGCGATCCCTTCTTTTAGTCAAGGTATGCCAAAAATTCCATTCTCGCCAATTATGTTCAGCACCTCTTCCTTAGTTATGCGATCTACCCATCTAATCTTCAGCATTCTTCTGTAGCATCACATTTCAAAAGCCTCTATTCTCTTCCTGTCCGCACTGTTTATCGTCCATGTTTCACTCCCGTACAAGGAAACACTCCTCACAAATGCCTTCAAAAAGACTTCCTTACACTTAATATTCGATGATAGCAAATTTCTCTTTTCCAAATTTTTTTCTTCCCATTGCCATTCTGCATTTTATATCATCTGTACTGCGACCAAAATATGTTGTTTTACTACCCAAGTATCAAAGCTCATCTATCACCTTCATTTTTTCGTTGCCTAATCTAATTCCTTCTGCATCGCCTGATTTTCTGACTGCATTCCATTATCTTCGTTTTGCTCTTGTTAATGTTAATTTTATACGCTCTCTTCAACACACTGTCCATTCCATTCAACTGCTCTTTTAGGTCCTTTTCTGTCTCTGACAGAATGACAATGTCATCAGCAAAACACAATTTTTTTTCTGCACCCTGAACTTTATTTATCCCTATTCCAAATTTTCCTTGCTTTCCTTCACCGCCTGCTCGTTGTACAAATTGAATAACATCGGAGAAAGGTTACAACGCTATATTACTCCCTTCCCAACTAATGCTTCCCTTTCATGCCCTTCGAGTCTAATAACTGCGGACTAGCTTTTGTACAAACTGTAAATAACTCACCTTTCCCTGTATTTTACTCCTGCTGATTTCAGAATTTGGAAGAGTTATTCAAATGCTTCTAAGCGTAAGGGACCTAACTTCTGGGTCTTCAGTCCCTAAACTTACAAACTACTTATGAACTACCTTATACTAAACACAGCACAAGCAGCCATGCCCGAGGAGGGATTCGAACCCCTGACGGGGAACGGCCTCGCGCATCCTAACAAAGCACACGAGTGCGCTCGGCCGTTCCGCCGCGGCGAAAGAGTGTATTCTAGTCAACATTGTCAAAAGTTTTCTCCAAAACTACAAAAGCTAAAAGGTTTGCCTTTCCTTACTTTATCTTTTAAGATAAGTCGTAAAGTGAGTATTGCCTCCCGGGTCCCTACGTTCCTCCTAAGTCCTAACTGGCCTTCCCCGAGGTTAGCTTCTACCAGCTTTTTCATTCTCCTGTAGATAATTCGTGTTAAAATTTTGCAACCATGACTTATCAGACTAATAGTTATGTAATTTTCACACCTGTATGCGACTTTTTGAAATGGGGATTTTAACATTTTTTCTTGAGGGTATATCGCCTGTCTCTTACACATCAGGTGAAATAGTCTCGTCATGGCTGGCTCTCCCAGAGACTTTAGTAGCTCTGAGGGAATGTAATCTACTCCCAGGGCCTTGTTCCGACCTAGGTCTTTCAGTACTCTGTCAAATTCATCTCTCATTATAGTATCTCCTATTTCATCCTCATCTACTTCTTCTTCCCTTCCTACAACATTGTCTCTAAGTTAATGTCCTTTGTAGAGCTCCTCTATGTACTTTTTCCACCTTTTAGCTTTCCCTTCTTTGCTCATTACCGGTTTTCCATCTCAGTTCTGGATATTCGTAGAGCTGTTTTTCTGGCCCCCAAATGTCTCTTTTATGTTTCTGTAGGCGGTACTATTTTTCCCCTATTTATACATTCTTCTACAGACTTGCATTTGGCTTCTAACTGCTCCTGCTTAGCTATTTTGCACTTCGTATCAATCTCATTTCTGAGTCGTATGTACTCTATTTTGTCTGGTTCATTTACTACATTTTTATGTTTTCTCATTTCATCAATTAAATTTAGTATTTCCTGTGATATCCAAGGACTGTTGTAGGTCTTGCGTTTCTACCTATTTTGTCCTCTGCCTTCACTATTTCATCTCTCAATGCTATCCATTCATCTACTATTTCCCCCGTTTCTGTCAATTGTTGCCTAAAGCTACCTCTGAAATTCTTACGAACGTCAGGCTCGAATTTATCCAAGTCCCATCTCCTCATTTTTTTACCTTTCTGCAGTTTTTTTTCAGTTTCAGCCTACAGTTCATGACCAATACGTTATGATCAGAGTCTATATCTGCCCCTGGGTATGTCTTACAGTTTAAAACCTGGTTCCGGAACCTATGTTTTACCATTATAAAATCTATCTGATACCATCCGGTGTCTCCTGGTCTCTTCCAAGTCTACATCCTTCTCTTGTGATTCATAAACCAGGTGTTTATTCGATTAAATCATGTTCCGTGCAAAATTCTACCAGGCGACTTCCTCTTTCATTCCTTCTGCCCAGCCCATTTTCACTTACTATTTTTCCTTCTCTTCCGTTTACTACTACCCAATTCCAATCTCCCAACACAATTAAGTTTTCCTCTCCATTAATTGTCTGATGAATTTCTTTTAACTCCTCATACATTTCTTGAGTCTCCTCATTATCGGCAGAGCTAGTTGGTATTGACTTCGTATCTATCTTGACAGTGATAATGCTATCACTGTGCTACTCATAGTAGTTTACCCGCATTCCTATTTTCTTATTCATTATCAGTTCTACTCTTGTGATACCCCCAACTGATTTTGTATTTATAATTCTGTACTCACCTGACCAGAAATCCTGTTCATCCTGCCACCGAACTTCAGTAATTCCCACTATATCAATCTTCAACCTATCCATTTCCCTTCTTAAACTTTCTAATTTTCCTGCCCGATTAAGGGATCTAACATTCCACACTCCGATCTGTAGAATTCCAGTATTGTCTTTCCTGATGCCAATACCTTCCTGAGGTAGTCCCCGCCCAGAGACCCTAATGGGGGTCTATTTTACCTCCGGAATATTTTACCCGTAAGGATGCTGTCATCATATGTTCATAGAGTAGAGCTGCATGTCCTCGGTAAAAGTAACGGCTGTTGTTCCCCTTGCTTCGAGCCGTTCGCAGTAACTGTGTGGCAAAGCCACATTAGCTGATGTTACAAGGCCAGCTCAGTCAATCATCCAGACTGTAGCCCCTGTAACTACTGAAAAGGCTGCTGCCCCTCTTTAGGAACCATACGTTTGTCTGGCCTCTCCACAGATACCCCTCCGCTATGGTTGCACCTACGGGTGAAATACGGGATGCAAAAATTGATTTTCGAAAATATGTTGCTGTTAACTAAAATTTCAATCTTTAACTACGAAACTTAGGATATGGACTCTTGATCAGGACTAAAAAGACACCAGTTTCGGAATTTTCTGGAAATGGGGTAAAACATTGGATCGAAAATTCTTTTCGAAAACATATTGTTGTCAAGACAATTTTGAAGCTAGAGCTGCAAAAAATTGGTATTTGTATTGCTCGTTAGAATTTAAAAAAATACGTGTTTCGGTATCTTTGGAAATTCAACCATCAAGGGGGTTAAATTGGAGAGGGGATGTTTTTCGAAAATCTTTTGCTGTTCATTTTGAAGCTACAACCATGTAAATTGGTGTATATTTTCTTGGTCAGAATTAAAAAGACACATGTTTCGGTATTTTCAGAAAATTAATCATTTAGGGGGTGAAGTAGGCGATGAAACATTTTTTGAAAATATGTTACTACTAAGCCATTTTTGAATGATATTTGCCTACTCGGTTGGTATTTAAAAGAAACATGTTGGGGTATTTTTTTGAAATTCAACCTTTAAGGAGTGCCATAGGGGGTTACAAGTAGTAAAATCAAATGTTAAAATGTTTGTCAATCTTAAGAGACTTAACTACGCGGTCATGAGTCCCTAAGTCTTACAAACTAATTAAACTAATTTAGACTAAGCTATGCTAAGGACAACACAAACACTCATGCCCGAGGGGCGAATCGAACCCCAGACGGCGAACAGCTGCGCGCACCGCAGCATAGCGCCTCAATACGCACAACATTTCATTATGATGGTACTTAAGGTCTATCTATGTACATTTATATTAAGAAGGAGATAGAACTAGCGCAAACCAACCAGCCTTCGCATGCGAAGCAGCGCGCGTTAATTTATTGTGGGTGTATATATACTTACCAGTTATCAAGGTGAAGCAATGCAATATCACGTACATGCATTCTAAGTACTGTATAGATATGTTAAATACACATGAAATATTTTATGCATATATAAACGCGCGAGCTCGTTAAATGGAATCGTCACAAGATCTGACTTAATAATGACCCTTTTATTATTCCTCTGCATATGATAATATGGCTTAATCTGAATATCTGGAGAATAAGAAACACAGCAAAGCACTCTGCTGCAAATGAATTACAGTAAGCAAATTTACATTCCTCTAATATCTTTCAGTAGCTTTGTTTCCTACGCTGTGTATTTGTGTGTGTGTGTGTGTGCGTGTGTGTGTGTGTGTTCTCAACATTACTTCGCTATATGCTTCTGTGGAAAGATGTGTCTACTTTAGGAAAAACTAACAGGCAAACTTGGACCAGTTCTAACTTGTCCGGTAGAAGTTATAACATCTCCGGGGCCCGTTACAACTAGTCGGCCAGCTATAGCATTCATGTATCTTACCTTATTATAATCTATGCCATTTCTCCTACACGTCCATTACTTTTTTCTGAGGTGACTAGAGACTAGTTGGCCGGCCGCGGTGGCCGAGGCGACTGAGGCACTCCAGTCACGGTCTGCACGGCCACTACGGCCGGGGGTTCGAATCCCCCCTCGGGCATGGATATTTGTGCCGTCCTTAGGATTAGCTAGTTCATAAGTATTTTGTAAGTTACTGGGGCGCTAAGACTTTATCGCCACAATGGTTTTTCATACAAATGAAAAGATCGGGGAACGTTGTTTTACAACATTATAAGAAAATTTTCAAATCACCTCATAATATACATAAAAATTTAAATATAAATGATGCAAATCGCAAAATTTTCGTTAGTATGTAGATTAGTGTTTACCTTCTGGTAAGTTAACGCCACATTTGTTGCGTTACTTAACCTCTGTTTGGGATGACACACTTTTGAATTGCCAATTACTCGCGTGTTGTCATTGTCAATCGCCTAGGTATTAACAAATCTGTTCTCTGCTCTCACTTTATTTGACTATTTCCTACTTTTGGAAATAATTATCAAATACTGTACAATTTCCTTATTCTATCACTTTTCTGATACAAGGCAAAATACGTACGCTAAATTTTGATAAGAAGTTGAGACCACTCCTACAAGAACAGTGGTGACAGTTAAACAACCTGTATAATTCTTCATGGTAACGTATCATAAGGCAACATTAAAGGATCTACATAGTTTCTAATATTTATGGTGTAAACCCGCGTAGCGCCGTGAAATATGTCTGGAGTGTACCTCTTACATGTGGTTGCGAGAGAACACTCACAACGAATATTTTCGGTACAATATGCCCCGGGCAAAGTTTAGTCCTTTATTAAGTTACTTTAGAGAGAAGAGAACCCAAGTTACTTAGTACTGGCAGTCTCATAAAACGTAATGAATACTCCAACAAGCACCACCGCTCGTAATGAGATGTTACGCGAGAGTACCAACATGAATATTAACCGGAGACATGGAGGAACCTGTTACAAGCGCTCAGATCGCTGCGATGTTAACGCTGCTGAGGTGATTTTCTGTTGAATACCAACATCAGACCGAAGGTGGTGCTTCACGATGAAAAGAATCTACATTTCAATTCTCACTGGTCTTGCTTTGAAGTTTCCTTTATTGCTGTATTCCTGCAATCGTGTGGGGTAAGATATCTTCACGAGCACTCCTTTTGGCTGTTGTCGAACTCTGGAGTTGGCTGCGCGTGCAAGTCTGTCTGTTCCGTAGACAGTCTACTACTGAACTAGGGAGCTAGATTTTTTAAGATGTGTAGTTTACGACAGCACTTCGCTTAGGACCGAATTTTAGTATTGGTGGTGAAGTATGAAGTGATTTGTGCTGCATTTTATATGGTATTTTAAAAGCTTAGGAACTCTGCCTAAGAGCTGTTCCATATTTAAGGAATTATTCAGGGTCTCATGTTCAGTCTGCTGAGGGAATTGAAAGACAGACACACTCTACCAGACCTAGTCCATATACGGATTTCCTATCCCGTATCTCCACACACCTCCAATCCTCCAAGCACACCCAAAACCATCTACAAACGAATGAACCTCTCATCACCCAATAAAACCATGAGTTGGAACAAACATCTATAAACGATTGCACCTCTCATCACCTAATAACACCATCAATTGGAACAATGTTTATTTTCTTTCAATACTCCCTGCAATGAGAATCATCCTGCCCAAGATTCTCCCCCCCCCCCCCACTCTCCCATAAAATGGTGTTGCGAGAGTGAAGGTCGGGTGACAGTTTAAAATAGGGAAAGTTTAATTTTTAAAACTCACAACCACCAACTGCGAACCAAATTCCTAAACACGCAAAAACACTTGAACTGTGATTACTACTGTTTGACTTGTTTTCTAGGGGATGATATCACACGTTCGCAGCTTTCATTCCCTGCATATGATTAACAAAACAAATTCATAATAAAGTAAGTTCATGAGAGAAAAGGGTGTACTGACTACTAATTTTGAAAACACGTTAAAGTTCACTTTATGTTGTTTATTACACCATATTAAAACCCTGTGGCTGATACGTCAGTACGTCGACACATTTATCAAATAAAGTTATAGCTCGTGAGCCCCCATACAAAATGAATATTTGTCGAAAATAGTTTTCACACCATGTACCTGTCTCAAACACCGTTTATGTTCATGCCTATGCGACGACACCTGTTACATTAATAAAACACAGTCACTTTGATTCTATTCGATGCACACCTTCTTCTACCGGCTAAAAATTCACAACACACAGTAGCACTCGATTCAACTTGGTGCAGTCTACGACGAGCAACCACACGTGGCGATTGCCACACACAAATCTGTAACCTCCACCTGGAGATCCACATGCCGACTGATGCCGAGCGACGCCGCCCGGCCAGCTACCCCACTTGCTCCCGACTCGTCATCCTGCCCTCGCGCGCGCGCGCCAAAAGCCCAAGTGCCCGGGTTTTTTCCCTACGTCATCAACTTCCCCATGTGAGCTGTTCTAACCGACTTCCAATGTATAGCACTCAGCCAATACATTTCTAAAACTTTACTTAAAATCAAAATAATTACACTACACATTAAACAAATTTCTTATGTTTTTATATCGGTATTCACATCCTTTGCACTATTTATTACAATCGTGCTATTTCTTATATCACAGATAAGTGATTTAACTGAATATTTCAAGATAAAATACACAAGATTAATTGAAAATAAAATGAGAAATAGTTAATACATTACTTTTATAAACAAACATTGCCATGCTAGTTGTGTAACTGTCTTGTATTTATTGGTAATTTATTACTTTTCATTGTCAATTAAACATATTACGTCAGATGTGACTATATCAGCTAATGTATTGTTTATTTGTTAACAGGCTATTTTGTAATGAGGGTCTTAAAGGTTCCTAACTGCATCGTATTACTTCAAATGCAAGTAGTATTAGAATATTTTATTTCACGCTGTGCACTGCACTCCGCCTGGCACTCGCCATTGTCCCTCTCTCCCCTCACTGGAATCGAACCTGGAAAATCCTAATTTGGAACAAGCCACCAACGTCGGCCTGCTCACTGGCCTCCCGTCAGCTACAAGCACACAGCAAATGTCAACGTGGAGAATTTCTACCTTTGGCCTAACTATAAATGTTGTCACCCAACTGCGTACATACAATTGCTACCACAATTAATAAGATTAAAATTGTGTAACATTTAGTGCATTGGCATGGTCAATGTTTGCAGTGAACTTCATACTGTTTAATTATCAAATGCTATTAATTACCAGTATTTCTATTGGGCGGTAATCTCACAGTGTTCAGTTGCCCATCAGATCTCCACATCGTCATGAAGTCATGAACCACCTTTATTCCACCGTAGTCCACAGCCCACCTGTTATGGGAATCAGAACCTGTGAAAGACTTGCCCCAGACCACCAACCTTGCACTTCTTATGTCAATCCTAGCCAGGGGCGGCTGGTGCTTCAGATGATTGGGGGTTCATTTATTTCAGTGCCAGATGTTGACAGTGGCGCTGCCCCCATTCCCCCACACTGCGCATCGACGTGTTGGCTCCTCCCCCTCCCCCCCCCCCCCTCCCCCCCCCCACACACACACCCGCTCAGCGTTCAAAGAGACAATCTGGTGCATCTCTGAAAGTGGCGCCGGAGGAAAGCCCTCCGGTTTGCCCCACCCCCTTTGGATATATTTTCATTATAAGATCTGCAGAATGTCTTACCTCGGCTTGTGCTTCAACTTGAACTGAGGCGTCGGCCTTCTTCATTTCATACTTCTCTTCCAAGCTTAAAGCTAATTAATTTGTTTCTAAAAGATACTGAATGCTGTTAATATTTCTTTGATAATAATTACGAAGACCATTTGAATATGCACATGAACACTAAAAGACAGTGAGAATAAATGTCATATACCCTCAAAATCGCGACACATTTGCAAAAAAGTCCAAAGATATGTGGCAAGTAACAATACAAAAGTCAGTTTTTGCCGTATCTGTTAAAGAGAAGACTGGATTCAAAAAACGTGCTTGCAGTCGCTCTCGATCCCACTATCTTCGACAGTGCACACGTCGATTGTTGCTAGCTGGAGAGTAGTAGCTTCATTATTATTTATGACCAGATCTTCTGAAGGCTTTGACAGTTGATGCGTCTTTAATTTATAGTTGTACGATAGTTTACCAAATATGACCTGTTTTTGATGAATCTTCAATGCGCCACAAAGAATTATGAAGGGAGGGTGTTGCCTTCATGGAGGAATTGCGTATGCGCAAGGAAAGGTGCAAAGTAGCTCCATTGTCTTGCTTCGAGACCATTCGTGCAAAACCGCCAGAGCTCGAGTAACCAGGAGCTGGTGCCTCTTCCAGTTCCACCTCCAATGTTAAAAACGGCGTTTTCCCTCGCTCCTCCCTGCCGTGAGAGCGCCCATGTGCTGCCACCGGGAGGTTCAGAAGAGAATCTCAACCTCAGCTGCACATGCGCATTGCAACACTGCGGCCAATAACGCGTATATAACGCGGCCGCGCTTCGACTCGTATACGTGCTTTCTCCGCGAGGTAAAAACTTTTCTTATACGATAAAAATACTTTGAATGTTCATATAAAGTGATCTGACAGGAGAACTAAGCTACGAATGAGAGTATAAATATACATTTTATTTTATTTATTTCACTTTTTATTTTATTTATTTCACTGAACCAGTGAACAAATAGGACGCACCGCCACTGGTCCTACCACAGATGTTTCCTACGCCAGTGGTAGTCACTGGACAACGTTTCATGTTGGTATAACTGCCAACCAACTGTCCATTAGGATGAATGGCCGCGCCTAACAGGGTCAAATGCCAGGTATGTCACTGTTTGGCAAATCATGCAGCATGCTAGATTTCGGTGGTGAACCAGTGAACAAATAGGACGCACCGCCACTGGTCCTACCACAGATGTTTCCTACGCCAGTGGTAGTCACTGGACAACGTTTCATGTTGGTATAACTGCCAACCAACTGCCCATTAGGATGAATGGCCGCGCCTAACAGGGTCAAATGCCAGGTATGTCACTGTTTGGCAAATCATGCAAAGCATGCTAGATTTCGGTGGCTGCTTCACAACTGGATCCATCTGGATTCCCCTCACTGACGTCTTATCTGTACTACAAGAATGTTAGCTACCCTTACTCAACATTCTCCATTCGGAAATTAACCTGACCTCAGTCTCCAGTACCCATTGTCTCCCCATACAAACACGCTCCCGTCCCATCTATCCCACACAATTCTTGGCTCATTAGCCACCATTTGTTCTTTCCCTCCTTTTCCCACTCTTAGTTGCTCTCACTCCAAAGCATTACTTCGAACGCAGCAGCCACAGATGACGGTTGCGTCTGGCAGTTGAGCCGGTGCGATTGCACGAATCAGATGTGTGTCGCCTTATTGCGAAGACCTGTAGCCCGACCTACGTTGTGAGTGTATGTGTGTGATTGTCCTTTGTACGTGACTGACACCTATCATCGTTATACTGTTTTAAATACATACTTTGTTTAATAGTTATAGGTCTAAGTGCAAGATACGTTTATAGGTGGTACTCTTAAATGAGCCTACATCACTCTTAGTAGTTTTTACTCTCTATCCAATAGTTTCCCCAAATCCAAGCCATAGCCGTTATTACCTGATTTTGCACGATCGTAACTGTGTCTTGTAGGACACCTGTCGGTATATACTATAGACGTACCATCTCTACATTTCCTTTCCATGCAACTATACTGCAATAAAAGCTTTGTCGCACAAGTAGCCTATGCCTACAAAGTATTCGAACTAACAAGTATACCTACCGAAGTCACACTCTCCGATTATTTTGAAATTTGTATATGTTTAATAGAGAAAAAAGATAGGGCACGTATTTTTTAGAGCAGTAAAACATATGTAAAGGATGAAATTATCCTTCCAAAATGGGGGCTAAAATGGACAAATTACAATAACTTAGAGCTTAATGAAGTGCTTTTAATGATTATTATTATGGAAGTATTTTTTGAGAAAATACGAAAATCGACCTAGACATTTACGAGGGGGAGGGGGGGGGGAATTAAGGCCCCAATTACTCGAAAAATGCCAATGTTTTGCTGTAATTATTAGTTTTGATATAATAGAAGTAGAATCTATTAAAGCCTCAAAAGGAAGGCCAATTAAATATATTATTGCCACACTAGTTTGATACTGCCTATTATACACCTTTCACGTCTATAGTTTTGAACTTTTTAATCTATTGGCATTTAAAGCAGCTAACTCCGACTCTTTAATCAGATTTTCAAAATTAAATATAATGAATGAAGCCTAAAAAAAGGTGTGTAGGTCGCTGTATTGATAAAAGTCATTAGTTGGCTACAAAATGACTTCAATTTACGCGTTTCGGCTTGGGCTATCATCAGAACCTGTTGTTGAAAGTAACCAGTGCACATTAGTTCGCCGTCGGGGGTTCGTGTCCTCCATCGGGCTTGGGTTTTTCTGTTGTCCTTAGCATAAGTTACTTTAAGTTAGTGTAAGTAGTTCGTAAGCCTAGGGACTAATGACCATCGTTGTTAAGTCCCTCAGATTTACAAACATTTGAACATTTTCATACATTAGTTACATGATGGTCAGTAATATTCGTTACGTGTTGTTCAGGTAACAACAGAGGGCAGAATATGGCTGATCCAGCAGAGATGTAAATCTGGAAGTGCAACCTCCACGAGGCGGAACACGGGCAACGCTGAAACCGGCGATTAAAATCAGTAAACATTTTTAATACATTTTATTCACTTTTAATACAATACTACTTCAAAAGTAAATTTTTCAGTACTTTTAACGCGTTACTGTCTATTGAATGATTTTTTTCCTAGTTTTCGACCGCTGTGCTGGCTCAGTCATAGCGAATGTTGCAAATCTGATTTCACTCCCGGATTCAACGACTTTAAATATCGATATATTAAAGAGGTGAAACAGTTCAAATATATAGTGTCAAAAGGGGTTTCATGGGCAGTATCAAACGAGCGCAGCAATATAAGAGTTGTCTATCCCTCAAATAATTATATATAAAAATACATGTCTTAATTAGACTTCCGTTTTAAGTCTTAATAAATTCTATTTCGATTAAGTCAAAACTATTTTTATTGCAAAAAATGGTCCCATTTGGGGTAGTTGGACCCGTAATTTTTGCTCT
Organism: Locusta migratoria; assembly: GCA_026315105.1. Taxonomy (NCBI): domain Eukaryota; kingdom Metazoa; phylum Arthropoda; class Insecta; order Orthoptera; family Acrididae; genus Locusta; species Locusta migratoria. The sequence goes on along the minus strand of CM048744.1, from coordinate 904,352,795 downwards.
ATCTGCAATATACTTTTATCAACAGATACTTTCCTCAGAAATAATCATTAAAAGCGCGTCATGAAGTTTCGCAACTTTTCCACTTTAGCCCAATTTTGGAGGGAGCATCTCATCCCTTAATTGTATTTTATTGGCGCTAAAAATATTCGCGTTCCTTTTTATGTAGTATACTCGTGAAATATCCAAATTTCAGTAGGTTTACTTGTAAATTCCACCATTATAATAGATACTTCACGTGCTCATGAGTGCTACCCAACTAAAAAACCTACGACATTTAATAGCTATTATTAATCAGCACATTACGCAAATGGCGTTGTAATGTTAAATGCAGTGCCCTCAGTCACCAATAGAAATAAATACATTTCCACTTTCTACAGCCTTATACATTCCGATTGTAGCAGTCTGGATTGACAAATACCGTGACTGTTTATTCCATACAGTATACAGAATATGTCTCCCATTAAAATGAGATCATATGTTAATTATTGTAAGAAGTAAAATTCTAAATGAAAATTAAATCTGTTATTACTATATTTCAAAACACTCAGTCTCTTACGTGTCAAAATGACATTGTTAGATGCTTATCATTGTGACTAATGATATTTGCAGTTCATAGATGAAACTTTTCTCATGATGAGCGAATGGACACTGGAGGAATTACATATTATTAATACGTTACCCATACTATTTGTTGCTTACACATAATTACAGGTAAATTTAATTTCGTTTATTTACAATTGATAAAAAACATTTTCTCAATGTTACAGAATGTTATGGACGAGCAGAGGAGAATCTTGAAGCAAAAAGAAAATGAATGCACAAAATTGTTAAATTTGTCACCATCCAATCATACAGGTGAGCTTAATCCGACCATTATTTAAAACACTCTTATTATTTCACATTGACACCATTAGTGTTATTTTCTTTGCATTATAGTTTGCCTAACAGAAATGTACGTTCCTTACAAGCTGTACTGTCCTTTTCAGATATTAGGAACCTACATCCCCTACTATTTCAGAAGAATTATTTAAATTGTAACAAAGTTACATTATGAAAATCTTTCTATAAAAGTAATTTCTCATGTTGAGTGTCATACTGTATGTAATTAATGTTATATATGTTATTGTTAGAAGAATTTTGAAGATTCATTTTTCGGTATATGTGAATTTATTGGACCCATGCTATACATGTTTATTTGGAGCTACCGTGTAAACGGAACACTTACAAGGAGGGTATCGCAGGCTGTATGAATAGTATTTTGGGTTACGTTATATGTTATGCTCATGTCGCGTTATGTAATGTAGTAGTGAAAATCCATTGGTACGAAAATGCTTAGATGTTAAACAATAAGTTAATTCCTTTAAAAGAAATGTGTGCGTTTTCAGGCAAGCGGCTGTATTCTTCCCTAACGAAAATAAAGTCCAGTATATGTATACAACTACTGAATGAAGAAGATTGTTTAACTACATAGGGTACATTCTTCACGTGCATACATGTGGCGGGATTGTTTTTATCAATGACGAGATTTAATATTATGTTATCAACCTGATTTGGTGCCCTAAATCTACATCGACGACATTCATCCATTCGTCTTCATCATATACACCATAATTGAGTTATTTTAGCATATTTTGGACATATAGTTTTCGATAAAACTTTAGACTTTTCCACCATATCCGAAATTTCATTCGAAGCTTTCTAATATTCTGTTCCACTATTTAATACAGCTGCTATCGATTTGGACGCGATCCCTTCTTTTAGTCAAGCTATGCAAAAAATTACTTTTCTCCCCAATTTGGTGCAGTACCTATTCATTAGTTACGCGATGTACCCAACTAATCTTCAGCATTCTTCAGTAGCACCACATTTCAAAAGCCTCTATCCTCTTCCTGTCTTAACTACTTATCGTTGTACTCACACAAATGTCATAAGAAAAGACTTCGTTACACTTAAATTAGTATTCGATGTTAGCAAATTACTCTTTCTTTCCATTGCCATTCTGCATTTTATATCCTCTGTACTGCGACCGTCATATGTGATTTTACCATCTTTGTTGTTTCGTTACCTAATCTAATTCCTTCAGCATCGCCTGATTTTATAAGACTGCATTCCACTTTTTTTTCTCTTATTAATATTCATTTTATATGCACTCTTCAACACACTTTTCATTACATTGAATGGAAATAAAAGCTATGGTAACATATTTCAACTATTTTTTGGCTCATCAGCTTCTATAACTGATATTAATTAACACACCTAATTGTTGTTTATATTTTACCATTGTTTCAATGTTTTGAATCATGTAAGACGTTATCGTGTTTCTATCCTTTGATAACTATACTGTATACTTACAAGATTACGTGGTTTCAGGAACGTGCAAGCCAACATGGGATCAAATACTGTGCTGGCCAGAGACGGAGCCGGGAGAAAACAAAATTCTGCCATGCCCAGGATATTTCTTTGGGTTTGATCCTAAGGTACTGCCTTTCTTTCTGTAGACATCTCTAATTTTGTTTTGGGGTTTACAGTGTTCCTACCCCATTCTAAAAGGCATTTTATGGTCATATTTAATTTGATTTTACGAAAGAATAAATTTTTTGGGTACCTAAAATATTTTTTTAATTATATGACAATGCATTCCACTAATATGCCATATGCAAAAATGTTATCGTAAACAAGTGTAAGGTTGACAAAGCAGGAAGTAACTCTAAAAATTGGTTCCTTATATGATTTTAACATAGAGATTCATTTTCTGTGAAATTAGTAATCAGAATGAATATACAACTGATGTAGACAAATAAATCATGTTTAAAATAGGTGCATGCAGTTCATATATTAATATTCTAATCTTCATATCTCAGTGTTAGCTGAATTTCTTATTTTCGTAAGTGTCTCAGCTGTAATCTATTTCGAAAACAAGGAAATTTCTGAGCGGTTTTTAAATACTGTGCTGTTGAAGTACTCTCATCGTTACTATGTATGTGTCACGAAGTTTTAATTCTGGAATCCAAAAGTACTTGCAGGTAACACAATCTCTAATGTTGTAAGGCAAAAACCTTTAGGTTTGAAAGCTATATACATCGTTTACTTTTGTCATCAACTTACACTCTGTAGTGAATTTCTTACTTGAAAGCTATATACATCGTTTACTTTTGTCATCAAGTTACACTCTAGAGATATTTTATATGTTATAGCGAGTTTTGTTTGTAGTTGATGGGAAACAATGTTATTGATGTGTGGATCGATATGATAACTAATTTTTGTGCCACATCTCCTTTGACAAAGTGCATACTATTGAAATATACGACAGCTTTTAGTAAATCTGAGGTTCTGCCGTTTTTATATGTCTGAGGTTTGTATACTGTATGCATGAGGCATAATTTACTTCCCCATGTTCATATGTTCTCCTTATAGATAATTTGAAGTGAGATGGACGTTGAAATTGGCCAATACTTCAATACGTTAGTCTTTGTTTATCAGATATGTGGGAGTAGTGTGTCCCCATGTAAGCAAGAATAATCAGAGAGCTGCATTTACTTTGATTTTGCACTACTAATACGGATTTGTAAAATTCCCTTTTAATTTTTACATACTTCAAAGTGTGGAGACTCATGTAACTTTTTCAATATTGACACATCCGCTTGGTAAAGATCACCTTCAGTATTTGGTTATAGGTTATCCTGCAAGAATACGAAGAAACAAGGATCGACGAAATGATCACCATTTGTTAATCAGTAACTTTTTGATAAGACAGTAATACACTTTGCTATAATGAGTTACAGTGAATTTATTACAAATACCTAGTTATATCATGTTGAAATATAAATCACAAGTGACGCAAGATGAATTAAAATACATGAATCTTAAAATACATGATCTTACGAACGGTACACGGACACATTATTAGTAGTTTGCAGTATTACAATATTGTCCCAACGGTAAAAATTATATTTCACTGTGACACGTAATTGGAATACGAAAACAAGGCACCGCATTTAGGCATACTCATTAAGCACAGTACACGCCTGAAACGCGACATTCGCCAGTTTCACTGTTGCATGTTCATCACTCACCTGCAAGACAGCGCCTCCTCTGGGCATTTTCAGCAGCTACTGTAATGAGGTCCTACTATGAGTACATCGACTCACTCACATTCCTCACACACTGGAGTGCATTAGAGTGAGCCTCAACGACCTTCTAGAATCGCGAAAGCATAGAGGAAAACCACAGTGCATTCAAACTACCCGTCAAAGCAGCAACAATAGGTCCCTTACAATCTCTACGCAAATGGGTGGACAACGTGAACATCCCGTCATTGCACCAATTATCACGCTACAACACCACCAACGAACAATCGCATTATGAGAAACGATAACGTAAACTAAGCTTATCACTAATTATTGTTCAAAACCTTACACACAAAACACACACACACACACACACACATACACACACATACATATATACAAAAAAAAAAAAAAAAGAAAAAAAAATAGCCACGCCTTTCTGTCATGTACTACCTCTCTTTACCTCAAGTAACGTTTACGCACAGGTCCTTAATTATTTGTATTATATATATATACCTCAACATTCCACTACAGCTTCAACATATCATCTTTTACAGTCGATTACATTTATTTTAACATCTGCTCTCTCATCCTTTACCATCTGCCTGCCAGTATTTTCTACTTATTCCCTACCTTTCTTACCTCGCTCATTCTTCCAACATATTTCTTATGTAAGCAAACATTACTTTTCAATCTTCTGATTAATTTTTTTTAACTAACAGCCGTAAGTTTTTGATGAATCTAATTGCATTTTCCAACACGTTTCGACCATCCAGTAGTATCATCTTCAGGCCAAATCAAAGACGTCCATCCTGTTATATATGTTGTCAATGAGGCAGTTTCACTGAGTTCGCAAATCCTGGTTATCTAAGTGTTTTCATCACAAGTTTGACCAGCCGCTGTCCCACACTTGAAGACAGTATGGAGCTACATCTACTTTTCAATTGCAGATGCATACGAGGCTCGAAATCTCACATAGAATGGGGGAAATACCGGTCGTAATAAGTACAGTGAACAGAGACACCATATATGACAAATTTCTGTCTCTGGCAGAGCGCGTAGTCCGTGAAGTCGTATTTCCATGTGAAATAGTGGTCTGCCCGACTGACTGGGAAGCGGGAGACCTGGTTTAGAGAATCGCAAAAATTTTCAACTTCTCTCATTGGTTTAAATCAATGTTCACTAGCAGACAATTTTGGAAATTTCTTTGTGATCAACAAATGAATTAGTTGAGGAATGCGCCTTTGCCTGTACTAGTGTAAGTACCGTATATGTACATAAAAATCCACATAAGACGAAGGAACACGTGTATCTCATACAGATGGTGTAGCTACTTTGGTTTTCGGGACATTTACATGACATATATTGTACTCTCTCTGACTGACGGTTGATTGTGAGTCCGATCGACTGCCGGCAACCACCCGTTTGAAGCTGTGCTACCGGGAGGTGTGCTTTGTGATTTCACTGTTACAAGAAGCGAACGTACTTAGTAAACAGTCTAGTATAAGAGCCTTATCTCGCAGAACCCATGTATGAGACAAAGACACTCAACAGATGCTACTGAATTTGAACAAAGATTGGCGGTTACCTATTGAAAACATTTGTGTTACTTCAATTCTGTGTGAGCTTGTTTGAAGCTGTATCGGATATGAAAAAGGAAAAAGATAACTTCGTCAGGTTTAATCTGTATATTCTTGCAGTTGGCGTAGTCTCAGTTGAACATAGCTACCCTTGTTCAGCGCTGAGGCTAAGTGCACGTAAATTGGTTCTAATTAAGTGTACACCACACCGAGTCTAGGCCCGAATGACTACTATGTGAATAGGATATTAAATTGAACAACGTTCTACTTGTATGATTTGTAACAACTTGTTTCTGTGGAGGATGGTTACCGGATTTGAAAAAGGTCTCATACACTGATTTAACCGTTACGGGCAATAATTTCATTTATTATTATTGTTCACAAGAATTGAACAAAGTAAAGCAAAAACAAAGGATCGTCACGGGTCTCTTATTTAATTATAAGTGGTCACACTATTTTGGAAACGAGGACCACAGACTCAATTCTTTCTTACTTTTCCGTGTCATACTCAAGCCAAAATCATGCAAGAAAAAAAGACATCAAATTAATAATACGGTACGCTGCCGCACGCGTATCAACGCACAAGAGGGTGAAAAAATGGAGAGAAAGACCATATAAAGCTGAAGCAATAAGCCACCATGCAGTCGCTCGTGAAGCGAGCGCCGAAACTTCTTGAAATGCAGAGAATATAATTTACGATTATTATAATTTTTTTTTACACATTGCTCTGAAGAAGCTGATGTTGAAACAAGCAAGCCAGCAAGCATCACCGGTACTGAATACTATTCACTGGCGCACCACGTGGCCACAACACAATGACCATTACGTGGAAATGGCACTAAAACACATATAATTATATAAAAAAGGAACAACTTCCTGATGTTCTGCAAACCTTATTTATTGGTCACAAACCGGCTTTCGGCTTCTTAAGCCTTCATCAGGTGACAACTGACTGTAGTACACTTGTTTTCAAAGATATTAAGATTTACAAAGATGTTATCACAGACAATCGATACTTCACAGGAAAGTTCATCGCAAGTACTTATTTATGAAAGTTATTAACATTTATATAAAAAATATAATAAGTATGTGTGAAGAATCAAAACTAATATAATTATTTTTGTTGAAAAGAAAGGTTGAAAATAGAACTTATTTCAGTAGAGGTGTAGAGGGGAACTGGTTCTGATCGTTTAATACTAAACTGGCATCCTGAGCCAAATTTTTATTGATTTCCAATATTTCCATTAGTGTTATCTTTCTGCTTTTCTTCGGGGGATGTAGGATCTCACAGTTTACATCATAATCATGGACGTCTCTGAACAGATGTTCAGCAAAGGTTTGAATCTGTCTTTTTTAACTTCAAGCTTCTCTCATGTTCTGATAATCTAATAGCGACAGCCCTGATTACAGTTTCCCACAACGTTTGCATGTGATCTTGTATACACCACTCTGTGATAGTGGTTGAAGTTTGTCCTTATCATTGAATAAATACTTAGAAATGTTGTTTGTATTGTAAAATGTAGGCCTGTAATTTCGAGATTTTAACTTTCTACCAATTTGATCTGTAATTTGATCTGTACCTAAATATGGTATGACACACCAGTTTTTCTGACTACTGACTTGTTCTTGTTGACAAGCATATAAAATTGTTCTGATTTTTCTCATTTTCTTCTAATTCATTATACTGTCAATAAAGGCAGGGCTATAGACATTACTGGATCCTATATGTTTGATTGTTGTAATTCTGATTGAAATTCAGAATAAGGCAATGGAACAGATACGAGGCGATGGGCCATGGCATGGAAAGCTGCATGTTTATGGCTGTGTGGATGCTGGGAACTAGCAGGCATAACCGCATCTGTTACCATGGATTTTCTGAAAATGCTGAATAAGTATTTCTTTATGCTAATGTCAATAGTAAGGTCCAAAATGTTTATAGAAGATCCTCCTAGTTCCACAGTGAACATAAATAAATTTAAGTTCACTTCGTATGTACATGGAAAATTATTAACTGACAAAAAATTAGTCCACAAAATATGTAGCATTACTTGATAAAAGCCACTAAACACGCCATGAACTAGTCGTGGTGCAAAAAGTCGCCAAAAGCACGCAGCATTATAATTTTGTTTACCAAATACCAGCTAATAGGTTCGCGTCAGTTCGTATTCCCGTCCAGCAAACAGTGGCGAAGCGTGTGTTCCTAGCTGAATCTAACGGCTCGCTTTCAAACGCTCTCACCTGATTTGCTGAGACGGTGGTCTCCAACCTCTACGCAAATCCAACAACCCGCAAAACCTTCGCCGTCTATTCCTGTGGCTATTTCTTCACCTTCCTACCTTGAGATGCTTCTCCAATTATAGGCCATTTTTGAGGCAAGCTAAATTTCTTATGTAAGCTACACCTACTATTTTACAGTCTCTGCTCCCTTCTCAAATTGTATAGCCCATCACAAACATGCCACATTTTCTTACACAAAGATAATGTTTTAGCTCAGGTGATTAAGTTCAAAAGGACATGGTAATAACAACGTATAATTTGCTATACTCAAAACTGACAGTGATTACTGAAGTACTTAACTGATTATATGAAAGCACGAGAAATGTAGAAGAGTGTACCAGTTCTCGTAGCTTACCCCGCGCAATTGAGTAAAGCAAGACTAATTCAAAACAAGTGACTATGCGGCCACCTCCTCACATCGCACGCAAATGCTGCGCGTGGTTACCGTCGTTCTAAAACTCAGATAGTCAGCATGACGACAACAGCAGGTGCTATACGTTTTCTCGTCTCAGTCTCCATATTACAACCGAGCAGGGTGTCGTAGTGGTAACACACTGGACTCGCATTCGGAAGGATGGTGGTTCAAATCCACCTCCGGCCGTTCTGATTTAGGTTTTCCGTTATTTCCCTAAATAACTCCAGGCAAATGCTGTGATAGTTCTTTTGAAAGGGAACGGCTGATTTCCTTCCTTACCCAAACATTCCGAGCGTAAGCTCGCTCTATAATAAAATGTTCAAATGTTTGTTAAGCTTACGGGACTTAACTACGGGGTCATCAGTCCCTAAATTTACAAACTACTTATGAACTACCGTACGCTAAACACGGCACAAATATCCATGCCCGAGGAGGATTCGAACCCCCGACCGTAGTGGCCCTGCAGACCGTGACTGGAACGCCTCAGTCCCCCCGGCCATCGCGGCAGGCCGTCTCTAATAACCACGCTGTCGACGGGACATTAAACTCTAAGCTTCCCTCCAAATGACTGCTGAAATACTGTCTGCCGGAATCGCAGACGAAAACCCAGCATTATCGCACTAGAGCTTCTAAGTGAATTGCTTGCTTATATACTCACGATAAAAAAATATGGTTCGTCTAGCACCAGGTTTTGATTAACTATCACCATTCAATTTATGATTTACATCCAAAGAAAATTCCATATAAGTATTAACTATCCTTACTTAAAACATGCTGTTATTAAACAGATACTAGTAATGATTTTTTTTTCGTCACAGTTGTACTATTTAGAAGTTGGTAACTAGTTTCGGACTTATTCATCCATTTTCAAACCATAGGCCTTATTCCGAACGTAACAATTCACTGCATAAAGGAAATGACTGATAAAATCTGTACGTTGTCCACTGTTAATACATGCTTCATGCACGTTACGGTTGGAATAAGGCCTATGGTTTGAAAATGGGCGAACAAGTCCGAAACTAGTTACGAACTTCTAAGTAGTGCAACTGTGACGAAAAAAGAGAAAAAAATGGTTTTTATTACATATTCAGTTGCTGATCCTGCCCCATCTTCACGATGAATTTTCGTAAGTTACTAGTAACCGGTAAACACAATTCGTTACGGGTTTCTGGTTTTGCCCGTCATTATGAATCGCAAACTTTTTACAGAGATGCGTCGGAATCTGAAATGGGAATCGAAAATATGAAAGTGATGGGAAGTGAAGGGACACGCACAGCATGAAAGCGTACAGGTCGACCTCGTTTGACGACTGACAGAGACCGTCGACATTTGAAGAGGGTCGTACAGCGAAACAGGCAGGCATCTGTCCAGACCATCACACAAAAATTACAAACAGCATGAGGATCCACTCTAAGTACTATGACAGACGGGAGGTGCGAAAACTGGGATTTCATGGTCGAGCTGCTGCCCGTAAGCCACACGTCACGCAGATCAATTCCAAACTACGCCTGTATTGTATCTTTCAACACGAAAAAGCACCTGTTCATAATGCACGACCTATGGCGCAGTGCTTACACGACAGTAACACCCCTTAAATGGACTAGCCTGCACAGAGTCTTGACTTGACTCCTATAGAACACCTTTTGGATATTTTGGAACGCCGACTTCGTGCAGGCCTCACCGACCTACATAGATACCTCACCTCAGTGAAGCACTTCGTGAAGAATGGGCTGCCAGTCCCCAAGAATTCTTCCAGCACCTGATTGAAAGTATGACTGCGAGAGTCGAAGCTGTCATAAAGGCTAACAGTGTGCCATCACCATGCTGAATTCCAGCATTACTGATGGTGGGGGTCACGAACTCTGAAGTTTCAGGCAGGTGTCCGGATACATTTGATCACATAATGTTTCTAGTATTAAAATCAGAATTCAAATTACCTCTAGTCTTCTCTACCATGCTGGAATGAAATAGTACTTATTAATTTTACATTACTGTTTGTTTCAGTTTCACTCAAACAAACCAGTATAAAAAGCATACATTTAAATATTACAAACCGATATGTCCAGTACTTGAGACTTATACAATATCCGATCTCTTTCCCATTACCGTTTCAGAGAAAGCTCTAACCATTTGTCATCCTGTTGGAATGGAGCTTCAGTATACATCTTTTTTGTGAACTACTAGTGGTTACACTGTTATTGGCTATACAGTTTAGAAAAGACTTCTACCCACTTCCCCCCAAATACTAATAATTACGGCAAGTTTGTCAGTGTGTCGTCTTTCCTCTCTACTAGATTTCTTGCCAAATCGCAGGACACGCGATATCTTTCAAAATGTTTCATCGGACATGGTTCCTCGAAATATGTTTTGCCCAGTATCCTTATACCACAAATTCTTTGTAGATTCCTCATGAGACAAATATACATCCGCTATGAAAAAGAATGCTACGTAAGGATGGTAAACGGAACCGTCAATATCTATTCATTTTTCGTCCTAAACTCGGTCTCCGTTAATATTTGTCTTCGCTGTTATTCCTGTTTGAAGCGCTGTATGAAATACTGCTCCAAAAGAATATCTTATATCGTACATTCTGCAGATTGCTTACCTAGTAACTCCTGGGGTGCTCTTGTTGATGTTCTGAGCTGGTAGGCGATCGTAGTGTGCTGGTGGATGCTACTGCCATTCTATATTCCCATTTTTAGAAAGTAAAATCTCTACACTATTTTGTCTAGGCTGTGGACTGTCATCGGAACACTCGCTACAAGATGCAATACTGACATTATTTTCAAACTCCGAAAGTGATTTTTCATCTGCTGAGGCATTTACTAATTCTTACAACTCATCATCAGTCAATCTTCTAATCACCATGTTGCTACATTTGAAACTGAGCATAAACAAAGGATTCAAATTGATGAGAACTGCCAATTATTTTGTTGGTAAAAGCAACAACGAGCCCATTGTAGTAAACGCATGGAGGCTTAGTTGATGTTTGAGAGTACATGAACATTCCAGTAAAATACAACAAAAATAAATGTCATCATTTCCATCCTTTAGTAATAAATGTGAAAAACAGCAGTCACATTTCTGTCGGGTCATAATGACCCGAATATTACATATGTGACTTTTACAGTGATTTCCCAAACTTCTTGCAATATTTTAAAACTTTTTTAAACACGTGCTGCTCTTCCATTTTGACAAAGTCATAAATACATATTGGTATTTAAATAATGAAAAAGAACCTGCATGTTCATTCATCGTAATACATTCCTAGGGCAACATATTTGTATATTCCGACTAAATAATGTTTTTCTAAGTCGCATGTTGTCACTTAAGAAGCCGAAAATTGGTTTGTGACAGAATGATGAAACACTATTTGTAGAATATTTCGAAGTGTCGCTTATTATTAAATACAATTTTCAATAAAAATTTGTAGTTAGTTCCACGTAAGTTGTAACTTTAATACATATGAAACCAGCAATTAATTTGTTTTCAGCAAAATGCAACAAGATACTGTAATGAAAATGGCACCTGGATGGAATGGAGTAACTATTCCGAATGCTACGATTCTCCATATGCAACTGTGACTGAGCCTTTCATCGGGGCTATTAACGATTCCACGCTAGCGGTACGTAATTACATTGTGTTCTGCGAGATGTGAAATATATATAATATTTTAAAAAAGCTATCGAAATTGTATTTGAGTCCTAAAGTTTTGTGTTTTCAAAAAAAAAAAGTTATAGTGTTTATGAAATTGTTTGTGGTTCGCAAGTCTTGCATATTATTTAGAAAGGCACAATTTCAAATGACAATTAAGATTTTCCCCTGTATTAATTATAATCACTTTTATCGCTATGAGGACATCGTGATCGCTAATCCCTCTAACTTGACAAACTGTCGATAAGGTCAGGATTGTTTGTCCCAAAAAGGTCTAAAATACTTCCGTTTCATATAGACTGTCTAGAAAATGTGTTCAAATATATCTCAAAAGACTGCTTGTCCGAACCACATGCAATGAATCCATAGACGTCCAAGTCTATGCTCTGTAGGTGGAAGTCGTCTCCAACTTTCGTTGCAAGATCAGGGTATGTTCGCCCTACTGAGCGTAGACATTCTCTGATATCCTCACACCGAAACAAAGTTGTTGAAAGAAAACCTGCCGGCCGCGGTGGCCGAGGGGACTGAGGCGCTTCAGTCGCGGTCTGCGCTGCCACTGCGGCCGGGGGTTCGAATCCCCCCTCGGGCATGGATATTTGTGCCGTCCTTAGTTGTAGGTAGTTCATAAGTAGTTTGTAAGTTTAGGGACTGATGACCCCTTAGTTAAGTCCCTTAAGCTTAACAAACATTTGAACATTTGAACATTTGAAAGAAAACCTATTAGCTTTATTTACGTGCTACACCCGTATACATAACTTCATACATTGCGACTTCAGTAAAGGCAATATTTTTGCCGAATGCAATGAACACGTCCCGTCTTATGATGCCTAATTTGGCTTTTCAGATAAACATTTTACCCATCGGTAAATATTACATGACGCCTCTATGTCAGAATTCAGCTAGATCTCGGTCACAAAAATAGATAAGGGCAAATTTTGTGCAACGCAGTAAACAGTCAAATTTTACTACTAACTCTTTTTTTGTGTATATATTATGATGGACTATCTTCGTGACTCTTTGCGATTGTTCATCAGAACTATTGAAACCACCTCCTAGCATGTAAACAAGTTCCTCCAGTAATATAGTACTCCGCTACCCTAGTACTTGTTTCCCTAGTACAGTGCCACACTGACTTATAAAGACTAGTCCTATATTTCTCCACCCATTCACAGCTACTTTCATATCTTACAAAGTGTGGCGGTGGTTACTTCGCGTAACCACGTCACTCTTCCCCCCCCCCCCCCCCCCCGTCACCCGTTTCCAGTCGCGTATCGTTCGCGGGAAAAATGATTGCTGTATGCCTCCGTGTGAATCCTAATATCTCTAATTTTATATATCTTGTTGCTTCGCGAGATGTACGTAGGAGAAAGCTTCCTCTTCATGAAACGTACGCCCTCGGAAATTTGACTAAAGCCCGTACCTCAATACAGAACGTCTGCATCTGCAGTTCCCTAATCATCTCTGTGACACTGTCGTGTTTCCTAAATGAGTTCGTAACGAAGCGTCCTGCTCTCCGTTGGCTTTTCTATCAACTCTGCCAGGTTCAGATCCCACACTGGTGAGCAACGGTCAAGCTGTGGCCGAACTGGAGTTTTGTAGTCTACTACCTTTCTTGACCGACCAGCATCTGCCTTAACCACGAGTGACTTTATATGGTCGTTCGATTTGAAGTCGCCCCTTGCGTCTACTCCCAGATATTTTTTAGAAGTAACTGCTTCCCCTGTTTGTCCTGCTGTTAATGGTTCTTTCTTACTATGTAAACTCAGTACTTTAAATTTGTTGTTGTCGAGGCTCAATTGCCATTCCCTGCAACATGCGTCAATACACTGTAAGTAGTCATACATTTTGCTACCGTTTTCCACTCTTAAGACGTCTCAATGTTATCTGCCCGTACCCGATAATCTAGGTACAGAGTTCTACAGCGACGATTTTCACAGAGTTTGGGACGAAGCCTGGGGTGTAGAACCTTCACTCGGCTCCAAACCAATGGACCCGATCACTATAATACAAAGTTTCGAGATCAAATTTGCACACGGCATGCAAGGCCAGCAGTCTTCAAGAATTCTACCAATCACTCTTATTAATTGAGGATGACGCCAGAAATCGAGACAAAGGCGTCACTGGTGATGGAATGAGCTAAATGTGCAGACGACAGCACGCCGTGTGCTCTACAGCCGCCACCAACTGCTCCTCGTCACATGAAGCCCCCTGGTAGACATACGTAGACATTAGACATTAAAATTGATTCTGGCCGTGAAAGCAATTTTGCTAATATTGAAAATAACATTTACATTTCGTGCGAAAACAAAAACATGAGACGTGTTTCATAATTTCTTTAGACAATATAAAATGAAGACTAAGATAAAATACTGCCGGAAGATATAATACATCAGTAAAGACGACTTCGAATTGATCTGTTGACGGCTGATGGGGGTAGAAGTAGTAGTAATATTGGTTTGAACGCCGCCAGGCAACAGTCTCTGTAGTGACACATCTGCCAGAGCGCCAACTGTGTGTACCCTTTAATAGAGAATGTTTACAGCCATTAGGCTTAGTGCTTAGGAGCATCCTGCCACGGAGACGTACTCGTGCTTCATGAAGCCAACTGAGCGAGATTGGAAGGGCTCAAATTGTTTCATTCCGAGTGGCGGTGTGGTCCTTTCAGAGAACTGCCAAAATTGGTAGAAATGCTCAGTCAGTTCTGCAGTGGTCTCCCTCACGTAGATAGGTCTTTGGTCAGCCACGTAGCATGTACGTCCGTCTAGATCGTCGTACTGTAAGGGCAGTAGTAGCAGATAAAGGGATTGTGTAGCCGGCTACTAGCAGAGAGACTACGGCCACGGACACTTATAGCCCACTTTCCACTCACGGCAAAGCATCGAGTCAGAGGGTCGTTTTGAGAAAGTATTCGCGGGCCGTGGTCTTCAGTATTGAAAGCAGATTCAGACTCCTGGCAAATGAAGGTCATGAAAATACACCTTCTTTAGGTCGTTACTCCAATATCGCTGAAGAAAACGTATTCACTTTACTTGACCGGTTTCAATAATTTAAACCGACATCTTCCGACTGGCTTACAAGGTCTCCACTCAGGAAAATATACCAAACAAAGAGTTTCTCGTCGAGATATAAAATGAATAAAAATGCATAGTCAACATGCTCGGCAGACCGGGACGGTTACCTATCCAAGTACTAGCGATGCCGCACATTGCTTCATATCGGTGATCTAACGGGAACCGGTATATGCACTGCGCCACGGCCCTGAACTAAAACTCAATATTTTCATTTCCCGCAGCGTAATAAATGTAGAGAAACAAAGTAATTGATATGAAATAGTAATATTATAAATTTTAATTCATGCAGCAACCAGTTGCATGTAATATTTTATTTGCGACTACCGGTTCGGGCGCTTGTGTGCCCTTCTTCTGATCGCTTGTTGGTGATGCAATTTTGGTTGAAATAAATGTGATACAATATTTTTATGAGTTTTAGCTTATTTGTCTTGTATAGGCTAATGGATTTCCGTGTCTGTCAGGATGATAGTTGAAGTATTGTATCCATGGCAGCAACTGTTCAGGTTTTAATTCATAAAATGCAGCAACCAGGTGCATGTAATAATTTATTTGCGACGACGAGTTTTAAGAGATGTACATGCTACTGGCAAGCAGGAGACTAATGTACATCTATATCTACATGGGATACTCTGCAAATGATCGAACTGTCTTTATGCTGTTTATCTCACATTCCTTTCTCGAATAGAGCGCGGGAAGCAAGTACACATGATTCTCTCCGTTCAAGCACTGATTTCTTGTATTTTATTCTGATGATCTTTTCTACCTTCGTAAGTGGGAGTCAAGATTATATTTGCGAATTCGGAGGAGAATGTTGGCGATTGGAGTTTCGTAAGCAGCCCATACTGCAGCGATAAGCGCCGTAGTTGTAATGATTCCCATCGCAGATCTTGTATCATTTCCGTAACGCTGTCTCCCCTGTATCATGACAATACAAAACGAGCTGTCCTTCTTTGGACTCTTTCGAAGTCCTCCGTAAAACCCACCTGATAAGGATCCCACACTGGGCAGCAATACTAAAAACGCGACGGACAAGCAAAGTGTATGCAGTTTCTTTAGTAGTTCTGATTAATGTTTTAAGGTTTTTGACAATAAAACGCAGTCTCTGGTTCGTCTTTCCTACGAAAATATCTACGTGTTCTTTCCAGTTTAAGTCTGTGGTAATATTAATTCCTATGTGTTTTGCGGAGTTTACGGCTTTCACTTTTGACTGATTTATCTTGTAAACAAAGTTTAACGGATTTATTTTCTTACTCATGTGCACGACTTCACATTTTTTATTATTTAGAGTCAATTGCCAATTTTTACACCATAGTGATATCTTATTTAGATCGTTCTGCAGTTGGTTTTGATCTTCGAATGATTTTACTAGACGGTAAATGACGGCGTCATCTGCAAACAACCTAAAATAGCTGATTAGATTCTCTCCAAATAAGGAACAGCAGAGGACTAATAACACTACCATGTGGAGCGCCCAATGTTGCCTCTGTTTTAATCGATGCCTTATCATCGATTAATATAAACTGTGTCCTCTCTGACAGAAAACCCCTATCCAGTCTTAAATTTGTGGCGATATACCATAACCACGCAATTTGATTAAAAGCTCTTTGTCAGGTACGGTGTCAAAAGCCTTCTGGAAATCAAGAAATACGGAATCGATTTGCGAACCCCGGGCGATAGAACCCATCACTTCGTGTGAGTAAAGAGCTAGTTGTGTTTCGCATGAACGATATTTTCTAAATCCCTGTTGGCCTTGGGTCAGTAGTTCATTCTGTTCGAGATAATCAGAATATTTGAATACAAAAGCCTGCTGCAAATTGACGTCAATGAAATAGGCCTGTAGTTTAGTGGGTTACTCCTACTGCCTTTCTTGAATATTTGTGTGACCTGTGCAACTTTCCAGTCGTCTGGTACAGATCCTTCTTTGAGCGAGCGGTTGTATATGGCTGTTAAGTAACGAGCTATCGCTTCGGCATAATCGAATATAAATCGAATGGGTATACAGTCCGGATCAGAAGACTTGTTGATATTAAGTGATTTAAGTTGCTTCACTACTCCGAGGATATCTACTTCAACGTTACTCATTCTGGCCTCTGTTTGCAATTCGAAATATCGAATTTTGGTTTCATCTTCTTCGGTGAATGAGTTTCTACAAGCTGTGTTTACTAACTCTGCTTAAGTAGCGCTATCATCTGCAGGATCGCCATTACTATCACGTTGTGAGGGTATTGTTTGTGTTTTGCCCCTAGTATAGTTGACATATGACAAAAATCTCTTTGGGTTTTCAGTCAAATTTCAAAAGAGAGTTTCGCTGGGAAAAGTATTGTAGGCATCTCACATTAACGTCCTCGCTAAATTTCGAGCTTGTATGTAGGGTAGCCAATCCTGGGGATTTTGTGTTTGTTTAAAGATAACTTGCGTTTTCCCTGGTTTTTGTAACAGTGACCTGATCTGTATTGTATACCAAGGCGGACCACCTCCTTAATATTTTAATGGGTGTACCTTTCCTACAGCAAGACCTTTGAAATTTGAGTTTATGCATAAAAATTTATAATTTGTTTCACATGGAGACAGTAACAAGTGTCCCAAATTTTCAGTGACAAGATATGTATTATCTGTTATTCAGTGCAATTATTTTCATGTCGATTAACTAAAGTAATAAAGTTTTCCCTTTCCAGACGTACTTGCCTGTTTTAACAGATATTTCGAGAGCAGGCTATAGCATCTCTCTACTGTCACTTCTTCTCGCATTCACTATTTTGGCATCTGTGAGGTATGTTGCTATGTTTACCACTAATCATGTTAAATTGTTAGATTTCAATTTTCAATGTAAGTGACATTAAATACAACGAAAAGCTTCAATAAAATTTTACATACAATTAACATAATTAAAAATTTAGGGTTTTCCTTATTTTTCCGTATCACAGTGCAGTTATTAGTTCAGTTACATTATTTGAAATATTTTTGCTATGACTCGGTTCCGGCTGTTAGTTTCGAGTTCAATATCAAATAATCAAAATTTTTGAAAGATTTCGTTTTTTGTTGCTATTTCATGAAATTAAGTTTATAAATTGTGTTTATCTCAAACTAGTTATATTTATTTTTATGTCTTCTCTTTTCCAGAGCTCTACGATGTCCTCGAAACATACTGCATATGCATCTATTTGCCTCATTTATTATGAGAGCATTTGTGATATTATTAAAAGATGTACTTTTCGTTCTTGGAGTTGGTCTTGCAAGTAATATGGTAGAAAGAAGTGGCACATTATACTTCAGAGTACCTGCAGAGGTATGTCATATTTGTTCCACATATATAATATTCTGTATTAACAATTTCGCCTTTGATAAGAAATTTTCATTTTCTTCAAAATTTCATTTCAGTACTTCTTCTCGATTTTCTTTATCTTACTATTTCTACACTACGGGAGAAAAACTTGATAAAATGTAAGTCAAGTGACTACTGAGTCTCGTAACACTTATATTCTGATTGAGTGAAGTGATGGGAAAGTGACTTATGTTGCATCGTGTCAATCCTTTGCCTTGTGATTTCAAGAATGGCGTAATGCGAGATGTATTTTTCTAAAAGTAATTGTAAAAGATTCCATACTATGGATGTCTCACAAAATAATGAAAGGCTAGAGATTTTTATTCTTTAAAGGGAACAATTATGTAATTTTTCTTATTTCTGTTGATGTCGTACTAAAAACAAACGACTCGCTTTTAAGTTGTCAACAATATCCAATGACCTATGGAATAATAACACTGGTTCTGTTAGCCCATTCTAACTTATTGATCGAAATTTAATATTTTCCGACAGTTTTCGTTCTCTCTGTAGCGCAAATTGAACAAACTGGAAACTGACCACTGTTTCGCTTTTCTAGTTGAATTATTAATATATTTGAGAAAGAAACAGTATTGCAGGATGAGGCACCTAAAACTGTTTCTCGGGAAATTTAGAGAAAAACAAATCGGATAAAAAAAAGTTGAAATAAAGTTGTTTACTCCAAGATGGACATGCGTTAACATTAAGTTCGACCCCCGTTGCCCTACCCGTGATGGCGGGATGGGGGAGAATGACTTTTAGATTTAAGTAGGAATCCCTACATTTTACTGCAGCTTTCGATTGTCCATTAAAATATATCACTTTGGATGTCTTTTTTTCTTTGGATACGCAAGATTGGCCAGAAGAAATTTGCGTTAGTCGAACTGCATGTAATTAGAGGGTAGTTAGATGCCACCTATACGAAAGTTAAGGAGGAGGAAGGATATAACTACGTAGGCTTCCGAGGCCAGAGTCAGATGACATAAAGGTTTTCTGGGTGTTGTACCGCGTCACGATGTAAGAAGGCTATTACTTAAATAACCGACGTTTCGGCCGACGTTACAGTGGCCTTCATCTGGGTATGTGAGTATACCCAGATGAAGGCCACTGTAACGTTGACCGAAACGTTGGTTATTTAAGTAATAGTCTTCTTTCATTATGAAGCGGTGTTGACCCAGAAAACTTTTATGTCATCGAGGAGAGAGGAGTTGTATGGTTGTCAAGAGCTCTAAGATACGAAAGGAGTACTAGACAAAGAAGTGATATTTGATAGGTGACAGGTGTGTACATTGTGGTATTCAACGAAATCCAGTATTTTAAGAACCATCAGGGATGAGTAGGTGATATATGATACTGCAAGGTACATAATGAATCTACTATCAGAACCTCACTCGTGTAATGCTCCAAAAAACGGTTTATTATAATATGAACAACAAAACAAAAAGTCAGTTCTCCTCTGACGGTGTGCTAGGTTACACAGGAACAAAAACACAAACTTAGCAAAACCAACTGGTTTTCAGTTCCAATGAGTTACAACTCTCGTTCCTCAAGGTCGGACGACAGGGTGGCGAACGACAGTTCTTCCGTCCGCAGTCGGCGGCGGTGCTGCGGAAACCGATGGCTTCCTGGGCGGCGCGGCTGGGCGGCTGAGCAGCGGAGGCGGTGACGTAGGAGGGCAGCGGCGTGTCAGGTCCCCTGGAAGGCGTCCTTAAATCTGCACGCGGACAGATATTTGCCTGACCACCTCCACGATCTCGTGCACGGCGGACGGGAGTAGGTCCTCTTTTACTGCGCCTTCTGGGCGTGCTGCTGTGCTGCCAGCGTCGCCTGCGCACCTGTAGGGGTCTGTGGATTGCTCGCCTAACTGCCCGGCAACCCGCGACGTCTTTTTGTTGCGCGTGTTGCCGCTGTCGTAGGCGGACAGGACATCCCTCCCTTCTGCCAAAGGTCAGGGCCGAGAGAGAACAGCTCATACCGACATCGGAAATTAGGGCTGGCTCCGCGTCTCTGGGCACTATGCCGACGCTCTTGGGGATTGGTGCCTCGAGTGGGGGTTGATCAGCCGGCGAGAGTGGTGGCGGCTTGGTGACGCGGCGCTGGACCGCTCTGGGGGGGGGGGGGGCGGCGGCGGCCCATCGTCTGTCTCCGGAACAGGCAACGTCTGTTAGCTGTCTTCATGCGAAGTGTCTGAGACACGTGTTCGCAACTGGTTTACATGCTTGCGACACATGGCGCCCGAAGCGAGGGTGACTTCCACCATGGCTCTACCAAGCAGTTTGGCGATCGTCGTAGGCAGCCACTGCCGCTGTCCTCTGCAAAAAAAAAAAAAAAAAAAAAAAAAAAAAAAAAAAAAAAAAACAGGGCCCAGTCGGGATCCTGTAGAGCATATCGGTGCCTGACTGGAGAGTATGAATGGGGCTGGGGAGTATGTGGATGGATGATAGAGAGTGTGGATCTGTGAGCTCATCCATGCAATTTCTCAGCTGGAGAGGCACCATTCCGAGGTGTGGAACGATAGGATGCCAGGAAAAGGGGGACGACGTCCACTAGAGGATGGTGATGGGCGTTGGAGGCAGGATGGGAAGAGGCCATATGGAGGAGCTGTACGCCATTTGTGTCACAAAAGGAGAGGAATTGGGCCCGTTGTCTGTGACAATAGTCTCTGGAAGGCTCTCTATGGAAAATATAGTGGCCAAGGCTTGGGTGGTGTGACAGGAAGAGGTACCGGCCATACGGGAGACATATGGGAATCTTGTACCAGCGTCGATTTTGTTGAACCATGTATGTCCTAGGAATGGGCCAGTAAAATCCAGATGCAGGCGGCCAGGACAGTACAATTTACAGGAATATTAAAGTTGAAAATAGACCCTGAAGTAGACTGCATTTCCTGAGAGCTGCTGATGCCTTTAGGAGAGCCTATTATTTCATTCTGGATTACAAAAGTATTTTGCTTGATGTACGAGACTGGTGAATTTCCCTTAGACTTAAAATGAGAAACTTCATTTCTAGGAATATTGGGTACTGAGTAGAGAGCATATAACCGTAATATCGGTTTAAGGAATCATTATTGCAAAATACTTTCACGAATTATTTGCAAAATAATCAGGGAAGATCAATTATAATGAAGAATAATTGCAAGAGTATGCAAGGAAATCCTCACTCTTCGTCTTAATTTATAAGGCAGGTTAAGAAAAAAGTCATATCAGAATAGCTACTGTACATTTGAAAAAGTCTTCCAAATTTTGTTACAAACAGGGTAAGAAATAGAGAGCGGAAAGTTACCTGCAACTGTAATTATAAGAGTTGAGAAGTTGAGAGTCGGGAAGCCGAAAGAGATTGTGAAGGTAGTGACTAGGATAGTAGCGGTTTTTTTTAAATGTGTGTGCAGCAAATGACTTGGAAGAGTAGCTGAACGTAATGGAGACTGTCGTGAACGGAAGACTGAAGATAAAAAAGCGCACCGTAATGGAATGCAATGAAATTTCATTAGGTGACGCTGAGTGAAACAAGAAACTGCGTGTAGTAGATTACTTTGCTGATGGAAGAGCATATTCTAAGTAGAAATGATGTAAAATATAGATTGTCAATGGCAATAAAACCTTTTTTAAATAGACATATTTCTTAACAAAGAATGTAAGCTCAGAGGAGAATGTAATTTCAATTCCCGCGCACAGAGGAGACCGGACAGTGATAGAGTTACGCACACGACCAGGCAGCTGCGCCCAGAGAAACCTTTCAGTTTCTAGAGTACGTTGTAAGTCACCTTGGGTAAGTGTATCGACAGAATGGTACCAAACTACCATCGTGTTTGGCTAAGCACTTGTCCATTCGCCGCGTGAAGTTGTTGGATCTGTTACGCTATCTATTCAATGTATCTTCAAGCAATGGCGTAACACATGCAGCCGTGCGGAAGATATGACCGTAGCCACCGTAGCGACAGAACATTGCGAGAGGACCTGTGACTCGACATCTGAATGTTGTGTACGTGTGACACAGAAGTTTATGGGACTCAAAGAATACGCGACTGATTTTTTGAATCGCATTACATGTCAATTTGGTCTTCAAAATCCCCTGACGTAAAACCTATACAGAATCTGTGAGACATGTTGGATCAGCAGGTATAACATTAACGTCGACATCAGCACCCAGAAAATTTGGTGGAATTACACGATCAAATCCTCAGCGTGAGACTTACCCTATCTGCGACACAGTTACACATCTACGTAGACACACTTCCTAACTGAATAGCTGCAGAATTATACGGTATTAACTGATGAAGTGTTTCTATAGGGGCGATTGTCTCTTCTGGTGATCTAACATTAAGTTGTTAGGATGCCTTTTTTGAAGGTTCGTGTCTGGACTACAGAATTCTGTGAAAGTCAAACTGTATGTTTAATATTTTAGATACGACAATCATAGAAAGCTTTTAAAAACTCGGTGCTGGAGAAGAACGTTGAAGTTTTTTTGCATAGTCAATGTAACCAGTGAAAAGGTAATTGGCAGATGGGGGTACAAAATAAATTTGTAGTATAGCACAAGGAAAAAAAAAAGGAATGTCGGAAGTGTACAGTTTGAGGCATCTATAAGGGCTTAGCAATTTAGTGTTGAACTGAAGTATGCCTGTTGGTCAGGGAGGGGAGGGGGGGGGGGGAGAGGGATGGCGCAGTGACCTGATTTTCATAAATTTATCTTCTCTTGATGCATCTTCTTCTTGTAATAAAAGTCTACACTTTATATCCTTCATACATCACTTATTTTGCTGCCCAAATAGTAAACTAATATACTATCCCTAATGTCTCGTTTCTTAAAATAGATCACTCACCATCATTAACCTTAACTTGAATACTTGCGCTTATGATGAAATAGAATAGTTAAGACGCTGTCCATTCCGTTCAACTGCTCTTCACAGCCTTTTCAGACTGCACAAAAATTTTGTCGCCAAGCATCAAAGTACGACATCTATACTAATTACCAACCAAAGAACTCTGCATTTATTTATGCAGCTCAAAAAACACCATCCGACAAGTGAAGATTGGTGACTGACTGCAACACGCTAACGTTACGACAATAGACTTAATTACATTTCAGTACACCACTTTCATAATCGGTAATAAAGGATTTCGTTGATCGATTGATATTTCGTTGCTGCAACCTTTGATGCAGGGAAATCATCTTCACCTCCCCATAAGAACGGCAACCCACAAACATTTCAACCTGCATACTGCATTCGTCTCTTGAGCTACCAACCAAATCTTCAGCATTTGTCTGGAGCACCTCGTTTCTAATGCTTCTATCCTTCTCTTGTCTGAACTATTTATCGTCCAATCGTCTATGTTCCACTCCCGTACCAGTAAACACTTAAATTAATAATCGACGTTAAATTATTGCGCTCTTTCACTAAAGCTTTTTCTCCTATTGCTATTCTGCACTCAATATAATCTGTACTGCGACCATCGTTATTTTACTGCTCAAGTTACAAACCTCATGGAGCACATGATTGTTGCTTTTCCTAATCTAATTACTTCAGCATCGCCTAATTTTCTTAGGCTGCTTTCCTGTACCCTTGTATTGCACTTGTTAATGTGCATCTGAGAACCTGCTTTCAAGATCCTTTACTGTATCTGGAAGAATTACACCGCCATCAGCTAACCACACAGTTTTTATTCTTCACCCTGAACTTTAATTCCGTCTCCAAATTTCTACTTGCTTTCTTTCACAGCTTACTCAATGTACAGATTAAATGGCATTGGGGAATGGCTGCAATTCTGTCTTACTCCCATCCAAACCATTTGTCCCTTTCATGCCGTAAGTCTTTGTGGTGTCGCAGAAGTCCAAAGTGCGCGCCACCTACTTTCGCCGCCATGTACGCACGGCGCGGCGTTCTTACGACGACAGCCACGAGCGCCCTCTGCTGCAACTCCGCTCGTGGCCACCAGTGAACGACATCGTTCACTTGGAACTGAGATAGCAACCCGCGAACACTTCGGAATCTGATAGGCACCAGTGAAGACTTTGCTATCAGTTAAGCACTAGGCAGGACTTTAGCTCAACTATGTATCAACATTCTGCAGTACTATGTAAAAGTTAAGTATTGTATAAATTTTGTGCAATATATATCTCATTCTAATTTACCCTAGTGTTTCTAGTTTCTGGCTGCTCCCCTCCGTACCTGCACCAGCGTGCTATCTATATTCCTGTGTCGGTCTCATTCCACTCGGCCGCCGACACCTACGACGGAACGAGACACAAAAGCGGCGACGAGGCTGGGACACTAAAGTCTTTAATAACTATCGTCTGCTTTTTGTACTAATTGTAAATAACTATCCGTTACCTTTGTTTTACCCCTGCTGACTTCGGAATTTATAAGAATCTATTACAATCAAAATTGTTAAAACCTTTTTCCGAGTCTACAAACGGTAGATCTGTACCTTGCCTTAAACGAAGATAAGTCGAAATGTGAGTACTGCGTCCCGTGTTCCTACTTTTCTTCTAACCTTCCTGCACCTGCTTTCTTTGTAAGTGGGATTATTAAATTTTATTGAAGTTTTGCGGTTTTTCACCAGTCTCATATACTTTACGCACCAGGTGAAATACAGCATGATCACAGCTGATGGCACTGCACATGAATGAATGAATGCTAACCTTTCGGACTCGTTGGTATTGACCGACACGAAAGGCTGTACTTGTAAACATTGATCTTCATAGAATCGAGGAGGTAGAGGACACGACATGATGACTGCCACACATAAATGCAGACAGATGTATTTCATCTGTACCTCATAGAGTATAATTGTCATGGCAGGCTCTCCCATATACTACTCCTGGGGCCTTGTTTGGAAATACTTCTTTCAGTGGTTTGTCAGATGACTCTCTCAGTATAGTATCTCCTATCTTCATCTACTTCCCCTCCCTATTCTACAACATTGTCCCAGATTCATTTCCTTTGTAGAGCCTCTCGAAATATTCATGCCACCTTTCAACTTTCCATTCTTTGCTCAAACCTGGTTTTCCACCTCAGTTCTTCATATTCATGCAACTGCTTCTCTTATCTCAAAATGTGTTTTTTATTTTCTTCTAAGAAGTGTTGTCATTCCCCTAGTTATACATATTCCACAGACTTGTATTCGGCATCTAAGCAATACCGCTTAGTCATTTTGCACGTCTTGTCAATCACAATTTTTAGTCGTCTGTGCTGCATTTTATTTCCTTCATTTATTTCATTTGTGTATTTTCCCCTTTCATCAATTCAGAACCTCTCACGATATCTAACAAGGAGAGGACGCCTACCCGTCATCGCCGAATTCGTCCAAATTTATGGTACATGTAGGGCGTGGTGAGACACGAAAGTGCCCCAATTGGGAAGTCCAGATGGCAAAGCGTTTAGGAAATAAAAGGAAGTGTGATACGGATCTATCACCATATGCATCTTATCAACTGTCCCTTTTTAGGAAGCGGTGTTTGGCTCAGCGGTAAAGGATCGGATTCGTATTGCGAAGCTCGTAGGTTGAACCAAACCCGGCGGCAAATTTTTATCTGCTCCTTGGCAATGCTCCTTGGCAATTCCCGTAAGGATCGTGAGGACAAGATTAAATTAATTACAGCACCCACGGAGACATTTAAACAATCATTCTTCCCACGCTCAATACAGTGAATGGAATGGGAAAAAGCCTTACTAACTGGTATAGTGGGACGTACCCCCTGCCATGCATTTCACAGTGGTTTGCAGAATATTGATGTAGACTGACGTCACAATTACCCGCAACATCATATAGGTTATTTCATTAATTTATATAAGCAAAAATGAAAGGGCATTGTATGAAATTTGGGACTAGAACCATGTAAAACGGGACTGTAGTTAACGCGTACTTCGGGACTTCGTGTACAAAAAAGAAAAAAAAAATGAAGTTGGGGTTAATTGTAATGTCAGTAGTGTACGTATTGCCAAGAAGCGAGTAAAAATTTGCTGCCGGGCGGAACTGTACTACTTATTATGGTATTTCCCCATTCCATATACGTCTTGAGCTTGCGAAGAATGATTGTTTAAATTCCTCCGTGTGTCCTCAAGTTTCCTACAGGAACAATATGTAGGTATACGCATTGCCAAGGAGCAGAAAAAAATGGTCCCCGGATGTATTTGAACCCGCGACCTTCTCAACTCGAATCCGAAACTTTACCACTGAGTCAAACACTGCTTCCTAAACAGCGACAGTTGATAAGATGCATATGGTGATAATCCGTATCAAAATTCCTTTTATTTCCTAAACGCTTAGGCATCTGGAGTTCCCATTTGGTGCACTTTCACATCTCACGAAGCCCTATATATACCTTAAATGTGGACGAATTCGACGATAACGAGTAGGCGTACTCTCCTTGTAAGAGCATTTTATAGGTGTTAAGGTTATACCTATTTAGTTCTCTGCCGCCTTCATTTTTCAACTATCAACGTTACACATTCGTCTTGTAATGGTTACTTCCTCCTCTTCTTCCCCCTTTCTATTTCCGTAAATCCTCTGAAACTTTAAAGAACCTCGGGTTCCTTCAATTTATCTATGTCCCATCTCCTTATTTTTCTACATTTCTTCAATTTCATAGTGTATATTTGTCCCTGGATGTGTCTTCTAGATTAAAACGTGTTAGGAAATTTATGTCTCACGCTTATAAAATCTATATAGTACCCTTAAAAATGTCTGGTGTTTTCCACGTACACATCTTTCATGATTTTCAAGCAAAGTCTTTCATCATGAATTATGTTCGGTGCAAAATTCCTCTTTCATTCCTTTTCTCCAGTCTATATTCTCGTACTATTTGTCCTTCCCTTTCCTTTCCTACAATAGAACTCCAATCCATCATCACAATAATCTTTCCTCTCTCTTAATTTTCTGAATAATTTCCTTTAACTTCTCGTACGTTTCTATCTCATCATTAGCAGAGTCATTTGGCATATAAACGTGTACTGCGCTGGTGGGTGTTGTGTTAATATCTATCTTGGCTATGATTATGCGATCACTGTGCTGTTCATAGTAGTTGACCCGAATTACTCGTATTCACTACTAGTGACTATCCCTGGTTTCGAGCTGGTAGCATTACATACTGTAGCCAGGTAACTTCTTGCGGATGGACGGAGAAGTTCGAGTGACGGTGAAGTTTCAGCAGATATATCTATAGATACAGTGCCTTGCTAGGTCCAAGGAACAAAAAACTAGTATTTAAGACTATCGGGAAATTGTATTCCCTTTATTAATTAATCTTAAGGCTGGCAGATAGACAAGGATTTTTGTTTCTCTGTTTGGTATAGAACGTATAAATTTTATGATGCGCCAACTACGGTGCAAGCCACGTGTACATGAGTGTGTGAAATGCATAAATGTTCCAAATTTAAGCTAGCAATTTTGCTATGTTGGTGGTAATATCAAAGGAAAGACGTGAAACGAACTGGAGCAGCTTGAATTCGATTTTTAAATTGTTACAAATCGGTGGTATGCGTGGAATCAGCACGTCTGCGCCTTTGTCTCTTCCGCCGATGATTGCTGCCTCGATTGGTTTCAATTTTCTACAGTCAGTCTGGTTCCGTTGCACAACTTTCGTGCGGCTTAGTTGCAAATGAGCATCACCGGTCGGTTTCTTCCAATGAATTCAATAATTGCATACTATAGCTAGATTTTAACACGAGATGGAGTTTTACTTTAATATTTCTGTTACTTCACAGCTTCCACTTGGAGTGCGAGCGTCTGTTGTGTGACTTGTTAGTGCTGTCATTGTTGGCTTTTCCTCTGTTAGTGGAGCTACTGTAGTCCAGTGTTGGGAGGTAAACTTATACGTATACGTTGCAGTCTGATGTTAGTATATAAATACGGATTAAACATACTCAGGATTGTATAAGCATGGTACTCATTGTGTTGAATCGTAAAACATGGAACATAACGATCTTATCTGAAATATGGCAAAGATAAAAAGTCAAAGAGTAAATACCTTTCCCAAAAAGTAATTATTATTGTTACAAATTTAGCCTAGTACTCTAAAAATCTATAAATTGATTCGATCGCTACCAAACTTCGCAGGATCACCCGCTGAAATTTCACAAAAAATCCTCCAGCCGTCTACTAGTCTATACGGAACATACACACATTCGTACGCGCATCGATTTTCATATAGATTAGACCTACTCCTGCCTAATCCCCAACTGTTTGTATGTATAGCCCTGTACTCACCTAACAAGAAATCATGTTCGTTTTCACTAATACGCACTATATCTAACGTTTGACGTATTATCTGTAAACAGCGATGCCAAATATTAGGTCTATGATTAGCACAGTGCACTTGGATCAAACTAGATGAAGTTGCATCCCATTGAGTGAGTTGGTTAACGTTACTGGTTTTAGCTGGCGGGTGAGAGTCCGTTACGTGGGATTTAAGACCACGGTCGTTAAACATCTAAATCCCCTTTTACGCGATCGGCTTTATTGTCAGACTACTCGAGACGAGTGAGTCTTCTGCGACGTACTGAAATTGCATTCCTTTACCGAGCCTCGTCATTCTCGTGCGGTAGTCTTAGTTTACAGGTGCGATGTGAGATCTGTCTGCTATGCTGTTCGCATCTGACTGATAAAGTTATCTATGTTGAACTAAACATAGAAACAAGACGTAGGATCATACAACGGTACTAATAGTTTATTAACAAGGCAAGGAATATTCGTAGTGGAAGTTATTGTCATTCATTGTGTACAAATTCTCTCTGTGTCTCTCATAGGTGAAAGAACGGGTATAGTTTCGACGAAACATTGCAAAATATACTAATTTATTTGCTCGAGAAAACATATACTTGCAAAAGAAAAAAAAATATCAAACACTGCCCACAGATAACTTTTTGTCTTGTTGTTGTTGCCGTCTTTAGTCCGGAGACTGGTTTGATTGACTTCTACATCATACTCTACCTTGAGCAACCCTCTTCATCTCCTCATAAGAACGGCAACCCACATCCATCTGAATCTCTTGGTCTCTTTGTCTGCGAATTTTATCCCACACACTTTCCTCCAATGAAAATGGACGATTCTTTTATGTCTAAGAATGTGCTCTAAGAATCGATCGCTTCTTTTAGTAAAGGTATCCCAAAAATTCCTCTTCTCCGCAATTCTGTTCAGTACCTCATCATTAGTTACGCAATCTACCCACTTAACCTTCAATATTCTTATGTAGCATCACATTTCAAAATCCTCAATCCTCTTCCTCTCATAAGTATTTATCATCCACATTAGAACACGTACAATACAACACGCCACACAAATGCCTTCATAAGACTTCCTTACACCGAAATTAATATTAGATCTTAGCAAATTCTTCTTTTTCAAAAACGCTCCCCTTCGAATGTACTCCGACAATCATATGTTATTTCACTGGCCAAGTAACAAAACTCATCTACGACCTTTATTGTTTCGTTGCATAATATAATTCCTTCAGCATGGTATGATTTTCTTAAACTGCACTCCATTACCCTTGTTTCGCCTTTGTTAATGTTCATCTCATACGTTCCTTTCAACACACTGTCCATCCTATTCAATATCTCTTACAGATACTTTGCATTTTTTTATATATTTTTTTTAAATTCTTCACACTGAACTTTAATTCCTTCTCCAAATTTCTCCGTGCTTTCCTCTGCAACTTGCGTAATGAACAAATTGAATAATTTTTCTTACTTCCTATTCTACAACTGCGCCCCTTTAATGCCATGCGACTCTCATAACTACTCTCTGGTTTTTTAACAATTTGTAAATAACCTTCCGTTTCCTTTATCGATCCCTGCTCACTTCATGATTTTAAAGAATGTATTGCAACCTACATTGCCAAAAGATTTCTCCAAATCTCCGCAAGATAGAGATTTAGGATTGCCTTTCCTTAAACTGAGTAATTCTCCCGTGCTCGTACATTTTTCCTAAATCCAAACGGATCTTCCCCTAGGTCAGCTTCTACAAGCTTTCCCATTCTTTTGTAAATAATTCGTGTTTAAGTTTTGCAACCGTGACTTTTTAGATAGTACTTGTTCCATAGATCATGAATGCGACACTTCGTAATGATGTGGAACGTGTCAGGTAAATAAAAGGTGTCTTTACAAATAATTACATTGTACCAAATATTACACGATACAATTTTTTTAAATATCTTTTGTATTTTTTTATTTATAATTTTATTTTTTATTTTTCAGATTTACTAATTTATATCTAAAAATTCATCTATATTGTAGAAGGAGTTGCCATGCAGAAATTCTTTTAATTTACTTCTAAATGCTTGTTGACTATCTATCAGGCTTTTGATGCTGTTTGGTAGCTGACCAAAGACTTTTGTGGCAGAATAGTTCACCTCTTTCTGCGCCAAATCTAGATTTAACCTTGAATAGTGAAGATCATTCTATCTCCTAGTGTTGTAGTTATGTACAATGCTGTTGCTTTTGAATTCGGTGGGTTTGGTAATAACAAATTTCATAAGTGAATATATATACTGAGAAGCTACTGTGAAGATCCCTAGCTCTTTTAATGTCTGCAGGATGATCTTTGATGGGCTCTGGCAATTATTCTGATCACACGCTTTTGTGCAATGAATACTTTTTAATGATGAATTACCCCAGAAAATGATGCCATACGAAAACAGAGAATGAAAGTAGGCATAGTAAGCTAATTCATTGAGATTTATATAACCAGAATTTGCAATTACCCTAATACCATAACTTGTAGAACTCAGATCATTAATGTTTGTTTGCTTTTTCAGTTCAACCCCTCATCAATGCTTATGCCTAAAAATTTTGAATATTCAACCTTTGCTACAGATTTCTGATCAAAGTCTATATTTATTGATGGTGTCATTCCATTTACTGTATGGAACTGTATGTACTGTGTTTTATCAAAACTTAATGATAGTCCATTTCCTGAGAACCACTTAATGATTTTCTGAAAGACGTTGTTTACAATTTCATCAGTTAGTTCTTGTTCGTCAGGTGTGATAACTATATGTGTATCATCAGCAAAAAACCAGCTTTTCATCTTGATGAATATAGAATGGCAAGTGATTAATATATATTAAGAACAGCAAAGGGCCCAAGACCCAACCTTGTGGCACCCGATTATTGATTGCTCCCCAGTTTGAGGACTCAGAAGTTATTTGCATATTATGAGAAGTACTAATGTCAACTTCATGCACTTTTCCTGTTAGGTATGATTTAAACCATTTGTACACTGTCCCATTCATACCACAATACTTTAGTTTATCTAGAAGAATTCCATGATTTACAAAATGAAAAGCCTTGGAGAGATCACAAAAAAATCCCAACGGGTAATGTCCGGTTATTCAGAGCATTTAATATTTCATTGGTGAAAGTATATATAGCATTTTCTGTTGAAAAGCCTTTCTGAAAACCAAACACATTTTGTTAGAACTTTATTTTTACCTATTTGTGAAACTACTCTAGAATACATTACTTTTTCAAGAATTTTGGATAATGAAGTCAGAAGTGAGTTTGGGCGGTAGTTGTTGACATGAGACGTATCCCCTTTTTTGTGCAGTGATTTACCTATAGCATATTTCAGTCTATAAGAAAAAATACCCTGCTTCAGTGAACTATTGAATATGTAGCTAAGAATTCTACTTATTTCTTGAGAACAAGCTTTTATTACCCTGCTGGGAATACCGTCAATTCCATGTGAGCTTTTGCTCTTGAGAGAGTTTATAATTTTCTTAATTTCAGAAGGAGAGGTGGGTGGAATTTTAATTGTGTCAAATTGTGTGGGTATAGCCTGTTCCATTAACTGCCTAGCTTCTTCTAATGAACATTTAGATCCTATTTTCTCCAGAACATTTAAAAATAATTATTAAAAATCTTTTCAACTTCTGGCTTGTTAGTTGTAAATTTTTCATTCACTTTGATGGTAATGCTGTATCCCTGTGCTTTTGGTTACCCTGTCTCCCTCGTAATAATATTCCAAATTGTTTTAATTTTGTTATCAGAGGTATTAATCTCCGAACTTTTAATAACTTTTCTTAATGTAGCACAGCACTTTTTATAATATTTGACTGTTTCTGGGTCATTACTCTTTCTTACTGTTAGATACAGTTCCATTTTTCGGTTACAAGATATCCTTATTCGTTTAGTAAGCCATGCTTTCTTGCATGGTTTCTATCATTATATTTAACTACTTTCTGCTTTCTTTGGAATGGGTACTATTACGTTTTTCTTAAAGTGTGAGGGTATTTCGTCAGTCTGATACATCTTACACATCAGGTGAAA
Organism: Locusta migratoria; assembly: GCA_026315105.1. Taxonomy (NCBI): domain Eukaryota; kingdom Metazoa; phylum Arthropoda; class Insecta; order Orthoptera; family Acrididae; genus Locusta; species Locusta migratoria. The sequence goes on along the minus strand of CM048744.1, from coordinate 904,320,143 downwards.
CTGTTTTGTAATGCTCTGTGAGATGTCATTTACTGCAGTGGTCTTTCAGTGCTCTGTCAAATTCATCTCTCAATATAGTCTCTATTTCATCTTCCCGCGGCGGAGTGATCAAGCGCATTGAGGCGCTATGCTCCGATGCGCGAGGCGTTCCACAGCGGGGTTAGAATCCCCACTCGGGCATGGATGTTTTTGTCGTCTTTAGTATAAGATAATTCATAAGTAGTTTGTAAGTTTAGAGACTGAAGACACCGCAGTTAAGTTCCATAAGCTTTATAAACATTTGAACATTTATTATATCTTCCTTTCGTACAATACTGTATCGATGTACTTTGTAGAGGCCTTCTATATATGCCTTCCACAATTGAGCTTTCCCAACTTTGCTCAGAACGGGATTTCCACCAGTTCTTACTATTCGTTCAGCTGCTTTTCTTGCCTCCAAACGTCTCTTTAATTTTCTTATAGGCGCTATCAATTTGTTCCCTAAAATTCTTCTACAGACCTGCATTTACCCTATAGCTAATCCTTCTTAGCCAATTTACACACCTGTCAATCTCATTTTCTAGTCGACTGTACTCCATTTTACCTGTATCATTTACAGCATTTTTATATCTTCTCCTTTCGTCAATTTAATTTAGTATATCCTCTGATACGGAATTTTTGTAACTCTTGCCTTTCGATCTATTTGCACCATTAATTCTGTCGTATTTCGTAGAACTGGATGTCGATAAGTGGCAAGTCATCCTTAATGGTCTCCGGCTACTGAAAAGAATAGACGCGCAGAGTGGCTGGTAGTACAAGCAGGGAACATATCAGATTTGCGTTTTTGACAGAGCCTCACTATTCCCAAGAATTTAGATTAAAACTTTTTTAAGCTTGACGGTGGTGGCGCTGCTACTTTATTTCTGACGTCGCGTACGCACAAAGAATTTCTTTTCTGAACGACGAGAAGATCCTTGAGGTGATGCACGCTAATTAGGGGTTGGAACGGTACTGTTTTTACTGTCGAATCACGATTGTGCGTGTTCAACTAGAATGGTCGGATTAGATTCTCTACGTCGTGAGATACTGTTTAACTGATGCATTATTCATCGTAATCTTCTTCTTTCACGCGCGTTCATGCTATTGTATTCCGCTCGGCCACATCCCCAGTACGGTACGAATTTTTCGTACGCTAATCAGCCAGCGTTACATATCAGAGGTGTTGAAGTATATCCTCTTCCCATACCTTTGGAGCTTGCCGACGGCAACATTTGAACAGAACGATAATGCCTGATGACACGTGACACATATTGTTCAAGACTACAGTGTCGCCTACGGTTTGTATCGCTGCCTTGGCCGCCCTGTTGTCCGCACCCTATCGCCAATAGAAAAATTGGTTGAGTGTAGAAAGTTTGATTCGTGATTCACCACATACTGGTAAACCAGATCGGATTTGGCAATATGTGGAATCATCTTCTTCTGCGAACTGCCGAGGTTTTGCGGATGGTGAACTATTTATACGTGCACGCTACCCCCATCTCCCCCCGGGCAGCGAGGTGGTGGGGGTAGCGGGTGCGGCGCTCGCGTCCCGATCAGAGCATTCTAGCCGTGTCTCGCGAGAAGGGCGATTCTCGGTACGCTTCCGACGTATTTAAGCTATTGATGAATTCCATACAGTGCTCAGTTGGTATCCCTTGTCCTTATCTGTTAAAAAAAATTTTCAATTTGACGGACTTAACTATGTTGGTCATCAGTCTCTAGGCTTATAACTGCCTACACTAACTTAAATTAACTAACTTAACATATGTTAAGGACACCACAAACACCCATGCCCTAGGGAAGACGCGAATCCCCGACGACGAACGGCTGCGCGCACCGCAACAGAGCGCTTTAGTGTGCACGGCTATTCTGCCAAGGCTGTCCTTGTCTATCAGATTTCGCGAAACTGTATTTATATATATTCTGCTTTAGCGCGGTCCTAATAGCTGCCGGCACAGCAAGCTGGGTTCTCGAAGTCAAAAGTATGCGTTTCTTTGTGGCAGTACTCTGGGTATAGCAGCTTCATCTGGATGTTCAAGTCGACACATCTGATATCTTCTTCACACAGTTTCGAAATACATTGGTTTCTCCAACTTATTGTAGACCGCATTCACAGGCAGTGCTGTATATTCCTTGAGGACTGAGTTTGTGTGGCTCTTTTGCTGAGCTAAGCGAATCTTTCGTTTAAAGCGGTAGTAGGAAGATGGTTTTTATCTTCGATTTCTTTGCCGCGCCGGAATAGCCGTGCGCACTGAGGCACACTGCTACGGTGTACGTGGCCGTACCGCCACGGAGGTTCGAGCCCTTCCTGGGGCATGGGTGTTTCTGTGTTCTTAGGATAATTTGGTTTAAGTAGTTTGTAACTTTACAAACATTGGAACATTTTTCGTGTTTTTTCTAATTTTATTTATTTATTTTTTCTCAGCAGCCGTGAAATTCTGGCTGACAGCGGTCAATGCCGTTGGTATAACTAGCGGCGGTGGCAACACTACTCGCTGGTTTTGTCATCTACGACACTTCTCATTGGTTTAAATGAGTGTTTCTTCTAATATGCGACCCCCTTCTATGTAACAATTTTGGCGATCTCCTTTCAAATAAAAATATTCTGGCGTCGCCCCCTCCCCCCACTAATCCTCAATAACCTTAACAAAACTATGTTATCTCAAAGGAAACACATTTTGTCTTCTTCCCGTTGCTTCAATTCTATTTTTAAATCTTGGACGAAGTTTTTATTGTATACTTTTCGGAATTGTACACGTATCCTATTTTTACATGGTTTCCGACAGAAATATACTTTTTGCTTAACAAGTGTTTCACTTCTCAGGCAAGACTCTCGAAGCGAATTATGCTCATTAGAAAGGTTCCACTGTAGAATTTTTCAAAATTTTTCAGTATTACTTATCTTAGCACGTTCTTTTACCCATATATTGGTTACTGAAAACAGTCTTCACACTTTTCGCTTATTAATCATTAATACACTTTATTGTAAAGAAATCTATGATCAGTTCAAAACGAATGTAACACAGGAACTCCATAATTTCAACATTAAATAAATCTCACTTAGACATACATCTTTGTATTATTGAGCCCCAAGATATTTTATGATACAAATACTTTCAACTGTGACGGCGACCCACTCAACAAGACTTTGCGACCCCCCGAGAGACCTTGCGAACCCTCCCCCTTGGGTTCGCCACCCAGAAGAACACTGGTCAATACTTTCAATACTATGTAGAACGTATTATCTTGATGCTGTATTTTGAATGTCTAGCTGTGTATCAAATCTTATCACGATTATCATCAAGTTCTTAAATACGCACTTCAGTAAACTTATCCTCATGTTTGGTGACTCGTTTACATTTTGATCTATAATCAGGCCCTGCTCCATTTCAGTCACATTTAATTCATAAAGACAAATCATTTGCCACCTTTTTGGGGAACGTCATTTCTTCCATGATCATATCGAATCAACGATGATGACGAAATAATATGCCCACGACTACCAATCTATCTACACATAGACGACTAGGTAATTCATGTAACTGTAACTGCCGTGTCTCATTATACGGTTTCATTCAGACTTTTTGTAGAAGGTATTTAGAAGACAAATATTACACTAGGAACCCGTATCCAGAGATGAACTAATTAAAAAAAATACTCTTTACTTACTGATATGGCAGAGAATATTCAGTCATAAAATATGGTAGAAACGCCAATGCTGACCTGAATCCGTGGAGTCATTAACTGGAGTTGTAAAGAGAAAATATTTATATTTTACTTATTCCTCACATTATGTTAGTTGCTGGCAGTGATCAAATTATTTACAATAAAGTGAAAAATCTGCATTTCCCAATATCAATATACAAACTTTGTCAACAATTTAGGTAGTTATCTTCCGATAATGGATCATAGGGCTACCGAAATCAGTAACAAATAAAGAATTTTGCGATATTGGGTGGTCCTGATTTGTCAGATTATAGTTATGTGCTCTATCATTTAAGCCTACTAATTAGGCTATTACAAAAGTAAATTGTTTGACATAATGCATTTATTTTTTCAGGGAACCATCTGGGACTGTAAGCTGGTATCCAGCATATGGCAGTATTTCATGCTGGCCAATTACAGTTGGATACTGATGGAAGCGTTGTATTTACACAACCTCATTTTCAGTGCTCTCTTTTCTGATAGGAGCAGCATTAAAATTTACGTCATTCTAGGCTGGGGTATGTATAGAATAAATTCCTAACATTAATAATAAATATATACGAATCACATTGAACAACTACTGTCACTAAAGCTATGAACACCTAAAAGTAATGATGACTTCAGATTTTCCATAGCAGCCATATGAGTTGTGAGACTTAAAATCACAAAGTTCATATAGAATGATTAAAATTTATTTTTAAGCCTCATTATTCCAGCTTCTGACTAATGCCGAAGCATGTTACGGACAATGAGTTAGAAAATGAAGGCAACAATGATTGTATTTCTGTAAGTGAACAAACCAAAGCTCACATTCATTATTATTCTTAAGCAGTTAAGTGTAATGCAAACGGCTACGATGTTTTTCCATATTTGTCACAATTCATTGGACATCTTCCAATACTCGTAGGTTAAGCAGAATTCGTGAAGTGATAAAAGAAGACAGGCAATGAACTACGAACTGACTCTTGAAACGAATCATTAATCAGTCTTATAATTCTATGACGAAATACAACTGGCTATATTTTGTAGATGTAATTTGTAAATATTCTTCTCGTATTCCTATATTTATAAACTCACATATGTCTAAGATGAGTGTAAACCTCTTAAACAAATTCATGATCCTAATTTCGAACGTAGTTATTTCTCCACAATCGTGATATCTGAAAACCTTCCACCCCCTGCGTTAACTTTAACGGGCAGTATTTCAATCCTTTAATACTTGTGCAGCGTAAACGTATACTGTGCTTCCTTTCCTTACTTCAGTACCATCAGTTTGCTTCATGTACAGGATTCGGCAAGACAGAAACGAACTGTTCGATAATTTGTTTCATCGAGGACTCAGGTCATAATCAGAAAACAATGTGACATTCCTTAACAATAGCTCCTCGCCTCTGGAAGCTGTCGTAAGACTTGTTCACATTCTTTAGTTACTCCAAATAAATCATCGACTTCCTGAAGTTCAGAACGATGCATTACTCTCTGAATTTGAAATTTTGCGTAAATGCTATTTAATGACTGTAATTTAAGTCGTTTAAATTTTTAGACATAAAGATAATTTACCGTACCACAGTATAAAATCTGAAAAATTTAGTTATCATGCTAGCACCTTATACTCATCAGTATTCGACCTCACAGACACCAAGTTATTGAAGAGATTCTCGTCTCTGTAGCATTTAATTTTTTTGTATATCACATATTAGCAAACTTCCAGCGAATCTGTGGCTATGCAGGTGTAAGTGACAAATGTATTAAGCGGACAGTGTTTCGAGTGACGTGACCTGCTTTATATCCCTCAAATAGTGTGTTTCTTGAACATAAAAACTGTATCTGAAGGAATAAGTATATGAGGCTAAGGCATTCATAATGTGTTGTAACACAGATAATGTAAAAACTACCTCACTTATTGAATATTTATATTTTTTAAGTATACAGATGTAGGATATTCATAATGTGAATGGTTGCCTCCATGTGATGATTATTGATAAGACTCAGTCGAAGTGACCAACGAATAATATTTGGGTCTAGGGTCTTATACAATGAATAGGTTTCGTAAAAGGTACTTAAAGTACTGTATTCTAGTCCCATATGTTTTAAAATCTGGTAAAAATTGTATCCTTTCTCCTGAGTATTTATTGACAACATATTCAGATTGTGTTGCAATTTTCCATTTGATTTTTACATGTACAAAAAGTTGATGTCAACTCTCAGAAAAAAATAATAGATTTGCCGACAAAAAAGCATAAAATAGAATCCACCTGCATGCAAAATAATTTTATGTTTGTTTTGACGATGATAATCTAGTACGACATTTGCAATTTTATTGAAAGTGACTCCTGCTGTTTTCAGACAGATCTATTTTATTTAATGCTGTTGACTAACATTTTTAATACCTTTATATGTATGATGATGGTTCTGCACCGAAACTAGTCGATTTTAAGGATTTTAATAAAGCAGCTGATATGGAAATTTTTCAGCAATCAGTCGTAAAAATTTGTATTTATTTGCAGATCTAGATTTCGACCACTGTGTGGTCATTATCAGTGCTTAAAAACAATTTAAATACTTAAAACATCTTGACCTCCATTTTGGAGGTTGCGTTCGTACTGACGCAGCTGTTATAATTGTAATCATTGTTTAATAACAATTAAAATACTTAAAGTATGTTTTAAGTATTTTAATTGTTTTTAAGCACTGATAATAACCACGCAATGGTCGAAATCTAGATCTACAAATAAATAAATATTTTTACGACTGATTGCTGAAAACTTTCCACAAGTCAAATACGGTCGTGGAGCACAAATTCCACCATAGAATCAAGCCCGATAAAGAAGCTGTTGGTTAAAGATGAATTTTATTAAATCCATGACGGCTGTTAGCACTCACCTTAGCAACACGTTTTTGAATTTTGGGAGGTATGTAGCGAGGTACTGTCGGCACGAATGCTCTAAGGACACGGTTACTGTTTCTGAATCCTAAAAGCTAATTCTGGTGCCAGAATGCGGCTCTTTACGCCACGCGGCTAAACGGGTGACTCATCTACTAGCAAAATCACTGACAAATTACAGAGACCTTCCATAGTGAATATACCTAAACTAAGTTGCTGTATCTCTGTATACATCCTCCGAATCACAGACATTTCAACGATTTAACGTGACGATATTAAAAAAATCTAGGCCCACTGGGCTAAATATATAAAAAGAGTCCACCAACGTAGATATAACACGAAGGTACTAATGCTGAGAGAAATGCGCTGCCGGCCGCGGTGGCCGAGGGGACTGAGGCGCTCCAGTCACGGTCTGCACGGCCACTACGGTCGGGGGTTCGAATCCCCCCTCGGGCTTGGATATTTGTGCCGTCCTTAGTCTTAGCTAGTTCGTAAGTATTTTGTAAGCTTAGGGACTGATGACCCCGTGGTTAAGTCCCATAAGCTCTACAAACATTTGAACATTTTTTAGAAATGCGCTGGGGGTTTATCATGAGAAGAAACTAGTCAAAGTGTATCAATGGGTACTTCTACACCGGTTGAAACAATTAGGGAACAGACACGGTATTTTGGTCTAGCGCTCTAAGGCGCCTTGCTGCTGAGCACGCGGTTGTTTGCCGTCGGAGGTTCGAGTCCTCCCTGGAGCATGTGCGTGTGTTTGTATGTCGTCCTTAGTTTAAGTAGTTAGTAAGTGTAGGGACTGATTACCTTAGCAGTTTTGTCCAACACGTTTACAAACATTTCAACATTTGAATTGTGGGGTATGTAAGATCTCTACGGTCTGAAGTATTATCATCTGCGTCTTTTGACGAGAAACGAGGTGATAGTATTAACAGAATGTTGCTGCATAGGGTGTTGTTTTTACTTGTGTTTACTCTATGAAAGGAATTACACAAGCGGTTGGGTTCAGATAGTGTAGTGAGCAGGTAGTGCAATGCAACCCGAAGCTATTGTCCGGACAGCCATAGGAAGGGTGGACGAACACGGTGGCAAATAGCAGCAGACAGAATCTGGACGTGATTTCAGACAAAAGGAACCGTTTAAAAGAAGGCAAGGCCAATCTATTTCACGGGTAACATCCGCAAGAGATGACCTTTATCTACGTTTAATAGACCACGTCAGCTACAACACACCCTCCAGGCACAAACGGGAGGCGCAATATCGACACAAAGAGTCAGAAACAGCGCTCGAGACTGTGGCCTTTGTGCACGGAGGCCTGTGGTTTGTGTCCCATTAACAACACGGCACCGGTTAGCCAGCAGGAACGGTGGAATACAATCAGGATTGGGCGCTTAACGAATTGCGCCAGTTTCTGTTCTCAAATGAGAAGAATTTGTATTCAACCGGACAATCGTCGTTTCCATATCTGGAGAGAACGTGAAACGATCGTGCTTATTTGCGGGAAACATCCTATCAAGGTGATGGACGAATGGTGTGGGCAGGAGTCAGTAGTGACGCACGTAGGGGCCTCTGTGACGTTCATAATGGTTCTTTGACTGCTCAGAACTATAGAGAAGAGATCCTACGACCTTTCGTTCTGCCCTACGCTGGTGCAAAAAGAGATGGGTTTCTTCCGGTGGACGATAACGGTCATTCGCGCAGGGCTACACTGGTGGACAACATGCTTGAAGCTGTGGGAATTGAACGAATGAAGTGACTAGTTTGTTCACCGGGTTTAAGTCCGATTCAGCATGTCTTTGATGGCCTTAGCACATGCATTATAGCCACAGCTGCACCTGTTGCAGAGCTCGATATTGCACTCATGGCCAAATATTCCTCAAGAGCTGCTTGATAACCTCATACTGTCCAGCACCCATGCCACGCAGTGGCAGTCCGCCGTGATCACACACCATGTTAGAGGACAACGACACTTTCTCTCTATTATGTTAGCCCCACGGTGCCTCGCTCTAAGTAAACGCCATGTGAAACACAAGTAAAGAGATGAGACACCAAAATATCGTACTGCATCACACACACATTACAATTGTGACCAATATCTGAATAAAATACGTTACCTTATGTATATCGTGTATAGTATCTTACCTGATACTCTAATTGTTTCAGCAGTGTAGTTCTTGAGGTAGATACCTGCGATTGTCACATGCAGAAACATAGTAGACAAGAATTTCTTCTAAGAGGCTTTAAAAAGTATTACATAAAGAAAATTTGCATGCATATGGTGAGTCTCTTAATCATTTTAATTATCTGAAAATTACTCCACGTTCTGTGTTAACTTGCTCAGTAAACCCCGAAAAAAGATGTTGACCGCAAAAAATTAAAATTAAATAATTGCCCGCGAAAGGCAAAGATCTCAGGTTCGAGTCCCGGTTCAGGCACACGATTTTAATCTGCCAGGAAGTTTCATATCAGCGCACACTCCGCTGCAGAGTGAAAGTTTCATTCTGGAAACATCCCTTAGGCACCGTATCCTTTGTTCCAGGTGTGCTAGTCTTGCAAGTTTCGCAGGAGAGCTTCTGTGAAGTTTGGAAAGTAGGAGGCAAGGTACTGGCGAAAGTAAAGTTGTGAGGCGGCATCGTGTCGTGTCGGGATAGCTCATTCGGTAGAGCGCTTGCCCCCGAAAGGCAAGGGTCCAAGGTTCGAGTCCGGGTTCCGGCACACGATTTTAATCTGCCAGGAAGTTTCAATAAAAAGAAGTTATAATCGTCAGTTTCATTCTCGTAACAGATCACTGCATCCACTTTACAAATTATTTTTATTTCATAAGAAACAGTGTTGAAGAGGTACTGCTGCCGTTGATATTCTCTTCTGAATCTCGCGACTCAGCCTACGTGCGCGCCTTCGGAAGGGAGGGATGAGGGGGAACCTCGCCTGAAACATGTGCGTATTCACTGCTGAAGGCACCGGCTCCTGTGCTACTTCGACTGCCACAACGGACGAAATGTCCCAAATTCAAGACAATTTAGCTAGTTTCCGCACCTCACCCTGCGCATACGGAAGGCTCTCTGAAGGCAATACCAGCACTTGACAGTTGCTCTAGGCACGATGAAGAGTCGCCAACAACACACCACATCTGTTAAAATTTCCTACAACTAAATGTCAACTAATTACTCATCGATTCTTATAACCTTCTAAAATCCAGAGATCTATAAAAAGAATCTGCTAACACTAAAGTCAGTCGGTCTGACCAAACTACCCGGCCGATTTCCTTCATTTTCGTTTTATTCATTCGCAGATTTGTCATCAATTATGAGAATTAACTTAAGTGTCTCCATCTTTTATTCAAACGCGGTATCCTTCTGTCCTTGCATTGAATATTTTGATCGGTTTCTTTTACGACATTTTCGGTTCTATAGAACCATCTCCAGACTTTTGGCACCTTGTTGGTGGCGGTGGCCGGAGCAGGCGACGCCAAAGGCCTGAAAATGGTTCTGTAGAACCGAAACCGGTTGCCAGTAATAAACGCATAAACTTGCGATCTAGACTGTCTTATTTTAATTATTTCCTTAAGCATTGCCCGTCATCTGCATTTCTAGAAAGTAGGAGACCCGGGTTCGAGTCCCGGCTGGGTACACATTTTCAAATTTTCCCATTCGCAGTTAATGTCATACTTTCCGTGAATATGAATAGATAATACTTGCAGGGTCAAAAGTGACGTCTGTTCTTTCGGACATGTTCGAAAAAAAAATTGAAATTTTTCTACTATACGCAAGTTCAATACAAAACTTTTCAATAAGATAACCTACCGATAAATGATTTAATCTTTTCCGCATTTTTGTAGGTCTGCCACTCCTCTGTGTCATTCCATGGATTGTATGCCGCATTTACATAGAGGATGATCTGTGTTGGACTGTGAACAAGAATAAAGTTGTGTTTGGAATTATATTTGTTCCTATAGCCGTCTCCAATATCGTAAGTTGATTATGTACACATATGTATATTGAATGATTGTGTGTGTGTGTGTGTGTGTGTGTGTGTGTGTGTGTGTGTGTGTGTGTGAATACTTGTATGTTAGTCAATATGTGATGCTGCCATATGCACTGCTATTTTATTTTGGATTATGTTTGTCTAAGTATAATATGTTTCCAAATTTAATGTTTCTCTACAACTAGATGATCCATTTAACCCTAATTCTTCTTAACCGCAGTCTAATTGCCAGCATTTGATATAAGTGCAAAACTATTTTCTTAAAATGATTTTATCCACATACTGATATACAGTGACTGAGAAAAAGTGATATACCTAGAAGGAGTGCTCAAATATTAAATTTCGGTAGACATGATGCACACTGTTCATGTGTCAGTAAATGATTCCAGTTACACTATAATATGTAGGGCACCCACCAAATGGCATATGTGATGTCACAGCCCTGTTGTTATCGCGTTAGTAACAGTCAAATGCCGTGAATATTACAGTGAAGCAAGCAACGGTACAGATAACCAGCAATGCCTCGCAGGCCCGTTAGATCCCATTCTCCAACAGAATGTGTTTGCCAGATGGCAGCATCATTGGACTACGTGAAACGGGTTCGCTATACAGTGAAATTGCCGAGAATTTGGGACATTAAGAAGTACAGTGATCTGATCTCGGAATTGAAAGGTAGAAAAGGGTACCTATTTACGTCGTGCAGGTTCTGCCAATCAACAATCGCCAGCCCCACGGAGAACTTTGGTATGGTGCACTAGGCAATACGGGATCCCATGACCTCGACACCCAGCATTCACAGACGCCACTGGAGACTACAACATCCTGTGAATTCCCTCACAGTTAGGAAACTTTTTGTTTCTTTAGGGATGACAGCACCATTGCGATAATTTTATATACGAGTATAAAAACGTCTAGAGCGCAAGATTGGTTATATATTTGTAACTAGTTTCAGTCGAATGTTGGACCATTATTAGTGTGTAGCTCCAAGGTACTGTGGCGCATCACCTCGAAGATGGCCCAACATTGGGTTGAAAGTAGTTGAAAATAAATAACAAGTCTCTTGCACATTCAGTGTATGGTGGTACAGCCCTCGGTCGCCGAGATAACATTTATTTTACCCGGTTTCGGCATTAATTACGATTGCCTTCCCCAGATTTTTTTAAAAGAAAGCAAGACACATAATAAAATTATAGATAAACGATTAAGCTGAAGTCAACAAAAATAAAAGGCCAGCCACAAAGTGCTGCTCGCTTAAGCAAAACTGGCTTCTTCTCAGTGCGTAAATTCTTACGAATCAATTTGCGCAATGTGGACAAGCCAGTTTGTTGCTTCCTTCGCACAAGCCAGCAACCCTTATTGGCTAGCCTTTTATTTTTATTGAGTTAAACTTCATCCCTTATCTATAATTTTATAATGTGATTTGAATTTTTAAAACTTCTTGAGGAAGGTAACATAAGTAATTTCAGAAATAGGATAAAATTTATCTCCGCGACCGATGGTTGTATCACCAACCACTGAAAAAACGTAGCTATGTTAAAAAGATTACCAAGCTCTAGACTACTTTTATATATAAAATACCCTCGCAGTGGCTCAACGGCTCACATATGTTGAATATAGAACGTGCATTCAGATCACCCTTAGTCCAGAGATAGACGCGCAGGAATACTTCACAGCCATCCTGCATCTTGGGACGATATTAACAATGGACAACAGCAATCGGCAACTACGAACTGCGCGCGCATATATGAAACATCTGACGTCACACATCTGCGCGCAAGCCCTCGTAAACGCAATTCGGCTACAGTACGTAACGACAAAGTGTGTATCGGACGTACAAAAGAGCCACGATCCCCCTTGAGGCTGGCCTCCACAGATGGGAATAAAACGTTGGGCTTCAGTAACAGAAACAAAAGACCACGGCATATCTGTCTCGTTCCCGCAACCAGGTCGAAAAGTTCCACTGTTTTCCCAAAAACTTAGCATTTTCCTAGTTCCACAGTTATCTGCTGCCATCACTGTGTCCGTTGTAGTTTATTTTGTAAGTGTTGCCAACTGTCTCAGCTTATTTGTAATTCAACTATTTCACTGAAAGTGTGTTGAAGATATCTTTGTGTGTGTGTGTGTGTGTGTGTGTGTGTATCCTATTTGTTCACCTATCTTTTATATTCATCATTTTCTTGATTTGCAGATCTTGTTTTTGCCGTGTTTGAAGTTAAAATTTCTGGGTATGAGGTCCGCATGATATGCAAATCGTTGTTTTATTATGCACCCAAACTTGTTTCAACACCTTTATGCCATCATCAGTGGGCTTTCAGTTTATTTCATGCTGTGAAAACAAATTACATTTATTTCACTACTGTGCTATTTGTAAATTTAGGCCTAAAAAGTCGTCAGTCTTATTTTGGTTTTTACCTTATTTTACATTCTGTGGTCAAGTGGGACCCTTTTTACATACTTATGTAGTGGTAGCGTTGTCATCTGCAACCACAATTATCTATTTGGCAACTTGTGAGGTATTTAAAACACTACTTACGGTGCGAAAACTTAATTTTGGTATGTGGGGATATTTCTATCGTCTTCTTTCTATCTATTACTTACAGTTTCTTTTGGCATACACTTGTTCTTCCGCGCTGTTTTACATAGCACACCTGTAATACACATATTTTGCGGACTTTTTCTATCACAAATTGAACAATGATGCAACAGCAAGATACCAGAAAAACATACAACAGACACTGAAAATCACTAAACCTATTTTCTCAAAAGGTCAGATAAAAAGAATAACACAAAAAAGCCCAAAGGCTCCCACACTAAACTCTTTACCGAAGGTGCACAAAGATAATGTCCCGGTGTCATAGATTTCAGAAATGCCCCATCCTACTACCTAGCTCAACACACACACACACATTATTAAAGAAAATATACATTTTTGAAAACAACAGGAATCTGGAAAAATCACAGGAACTAATAGACAGAATCAAGAATGTGGACATACCAGTTATAGAAAGCCTCATATTCTTTGATGTCGCATCGATGTACACCGCAACCCATAGATGAGACAACCAACATCGTCACACAGAGACTAATACAACATTTAAACACACCAGACACACACATTGCTAAAATAGAAACCATAATAAGGACCATAACAGAACAAAATTACTTCGTGTTCAATACAGAATTCTACTCCCAACTGGAAGGACTCCCAATGGGATCACCGATTAGTGGCCTTCTAGCTAACATCTTCATGAAGAATTTGGAAACAAAATTTTCAGGTGCATAATACAAAATCATATACTGGTACCGTTACGTCGATGACATAATATGTCTATCAACGAGCCACATGCACATATAAAACAGCTTCACAATGAAATAAAGAACATACACCCAAAAATTCATTTCACATTGGAAACAGAAACAGACAATACTCTGAATTTTCTGGATCTCACCATAAAAAGAGCAAACAACACCCATGAATTCACAATATTAAGAAAACCCACCACTACGAATACCACCATCCACCGTCTATCGAATCACCCGGTGACACACAAACAGACAAGTTTCAGATTCTTGCTCAACAGACTAAATAGAACACCAATCAGCAAACCAATTCTACACACAGGAACTGAACATAATAAAACAAATAGCATTGGAGAATGGTTATGGTACCGACACAATAGACAGACTAAACCAACAAATATGCCAAAAGAGAAATAATGAATAGGTCAAACACACACTGGACCACACACAATACAGAAAACAACGCACTTACAATGACGACATACCAGACACAACAGCACAACACACAAAAGGAAACAAATGACACATATTCACCTACAACAACAAAGTAGTTCACAGGATAGGTAACATACTTAAGAAACAGGGACTCCAAATAGGATACAGGACAGACAACACAGTACTGAAGACACACAGACTACACCAACAGACCAATTCATGCAATACACGTCAGTCAGTATACATTGAACAAACTTGTAGGAATTTCAAAACCAGATATTCAGAACATCTCAGAGCACTAAAAAGTCACAGTTCCCACGGTACACTTGCAGACGACCTAATAGCTCACAACGATTACCCTACCAAAATAGAAACAGACCTAAAGATATTAAAATCAAGCCACAACCTATACCACAAATTCACAATAGAAGAAAATTGCCACATACAAAAAGCAATAGCAGAAGGAAAATCAGTCATGAAATAATACACCACTATATGTAAAAATACATTATTTCACCCATTAAATGAATTGCACAGAAAGGATGACACAGACAGCTAAAACACACACACACACACACAACAAACAACACAGAGACAAAACAAACATTGTTCAAATCTACCGCCATTCCACTGGTGAACAGCTGAAAGTCAACTGACACATGTGTACTTTAACCAAGTAAACACAGACGAATTTCTAAAGTGGGAAGTGACTGTGATAGAAAAAGTCCGCAAAATATTTGTATTACAGGTGTGCTATGTAAAACGGCGCGAAAGAAGAAGTGTATGCCAAAAGAAACTGTTAGTAATAGATAGTTAGCAAACGTTAGAAATATCCTCACACACCAAAATTACGTTTTCGCACCATAAGTAGCGTTTTAAAAACCTCACAAGTTGTCAAAAGAGATAATTTTGCTTGCAGATGACAACGCTACCACTACATAAGTATGTAAAAAGGGTCCCACATGACCACAGAATATAAAATAAGGTAAAAACCAAAATAAGACTGACGACTTTTTAGACCTAAATTTACAAATACCGCAGTAGTAAAATAAATGTAATTTGTTTTCACAGCATGAAATAAACTGAAACCCCACTGACGATGGCACAAAGGTGCTGAAACTAGTTTGGGTGTATAGTAAAATAGTGTTTTGCATATCAGGCGTACCTCATACCCAGAGATATCTTTTTTTGCCTGTCTGTGTGTGTGTGAGGGGGGGGGGGGGAGAGGGGATTGCGATTATGTGTTGGGATTTGTGTCTATCATTTCGTCAATCATTGAAAACAGTGATTGATTATTTGGTCAATTAGAAGTAACTTTTTTGACCTTTTGTTTTATATACATGATAATTTTCTTGTAATGTTTGTAGTTGTTTTTCCTTATTTAAAATATCTTCATGTCTTCTTCTATTGTGGTGGGTTTGTGGTTATATTCTTTTAGATGTTCTGCAAAAGTAGAGTGGCTTGTCCCATATTTCCATATCGGCTATCAAATGTTCGGCTGGTTTGTCCTACATATCTTCCATAACATGAGTTACATTGTAGTTGGTATATTCCAGCTCTTTAGTAGATATCTGTCTTTTTTATTTTTGGGATATATTTTTTGATTGGGTTTTATGTTTTGAGAGCTGTTCTTATGCCTTTTATGCCACTCAGCAAAGAAAATTACCAAAAGGATCTGGACATCATCACACAAATAGCAACACAGTGTATACAGTAGTAATCTAGTAGGAAAATTAAAAAACAATTAAAAAAACGGCAAGAAACACCAAATATGCAGACTCACAGACAACAACACAGCAAAGCAGCACACGAACACACACAACACAAACCACAGTACAAAGAACACATAAAAAGAAAAGTCAAGATGGTACACAATGGCATACAAACACAAACTAACATAAAATAACAAAATATTTTCAAAAGACATACAGACAGCTCTCAAAACAGACAACCCTATCCAAAAATATATCCCAAAAATAACAGAAGACACAGATAGCTACCAAAGAGCTGTAATTCCAACTACAATGTAACTCATGTTATTTACGTTATGTAAGAAAAATCAGTAGAACATTTGATACCGATACAAAGAACATATCAGGGCGTGGAAATATGGGATAAGTCATTCCACTTTTGAAGAACATCTGAAAGAATATAACCTCAAACCCACCATAATAGAAAAAGCAATAAAGATAATTAGAATAAATAATGAAAAACACCTCCTAACATTACAAGAAAATTGTCATAGATACAAAACAAAAGCTGATAAAAAGTTGCTACTAAATGACGAAATGAACTTTATGAATCAATCACTGTTTTCACTGATTGACCATATGACAGACACAAATCCCAACACATAATCCCAAAACCACAACTCCCCACCCCCACACACAGATAGATATAAAAATAAATATAAAGGTGAACAGATAAAACACCAACACACACACACACACACACACACACACACACACACACACAAGATACCTCAAAAACACTTTCAATGAAATAGTTGACTTACAAATCAGCTGAGAAAGTTGGCAACACTTACAATACAAAATACATTGAAGTTATGGCAGCAGATGACAGTGGAACTAGAAAAATGCGAAGTTTTTCGGAAAACAGTGGAAATTTTCGACGTGGTTGCCGGAAAGAGATAGGTATGAAGTAGCAAGTGCATTAAGTACACTATTTTATAGTAAAAAAAAAAAAAAAAAAAAAAAAAAAAAAAAAAAAAAAAAAAAAAAAAAAAAAAAAAACCACGAACTATTTGGAACCAGAAACGAAATGTTTTGTACTTATGTAAAATTCCTAACCTATATGTGTAAACAGAAACATGTAAATATTTCAGGACACCCACTGATGATGCTGATAATGCCTTGTGAAAAAGGCGAAATGAATCTACACTCCTGGCCATTAATATTGCTACACCACGAAGATGACGTACTACAGACACGAAATTTAACCGACAAGAAGATGCTGTGATATGCAGATGATTAGTTTTTCAGAGCATTCACAAAATTTTGACGCCGGTGGCGACACCTACGTGCTGAAATGAAGAAAGTTTCCAACCGATTTCTCATACACAAACAGCAGTTGACCGGCGTTGCCTGGTGAAACATTGCTGTGATTCCTCGTGTAAGGAGGAGAAATGCGTACGATCACGTTTGCAACTTTGATAAAGGACTCACTGTAGACTATCGCGATTGCCGTTTATCGTATCGCGACATTGCTGCTCACGTTGGTCGCTATCAAATGACTGTTATCAGAATTTGGAATAGGTGGGTTGAGGAGGGCAGTACTGAACACCGTGCTAGATCGCAACGGCCTCGTATCACTAGTAGTCGAGATGACAGGCATCTTATCCCCATGGCTGTAACGGATCCTGCAGCCACGTCTCGATCCCTGAGTCAACATGTGGGGAGTCTGCTAGACAACAACCATCTGCACGAACAGTTCGACAATGTTTGCAGCAGCTAGGACTATCATCTCGGAGACCATGGCTGCGGTTATCCTTGACGCTGCATCATAGACAGGAACGCCTGCGATGGTGTATGCAACAAAGAATCTGGGTGCACGAATGGCTAAACTTCATTTTTTCGGATGAATCCAGGTTCTGTTTACAGCATCATGATGGTCGTATCCGTGTTTGGCGAGATCGTGCTGAACGCACATTGGAAGCGTGTATTCATCATCGCCATATAGGCGTATCACCCAGTGGGATGGTATGGGATGTCGTTGGTTATACGTCTCGCTCACTTCTTGTTCACATCGACGGCACTTTGAACAGTGGCCTTTACATTTCAGATGTGTTACGACCCGTGGCTCTACCCTTCATTCGATCCCTGCGAAAATCTACATTTCAGCAGGATAATGCACGACCGCATGTTGCAGGTCCTGTAGGGGCCTCCCTGGAATGCTGCCCTGGCCAGCACATTCTCCAGAATTCTCACCAATTGAAAAGTCTTGTTAATTGTGGTCGAGAAATTGCTTCGTCACAATACACCAATCACTACTCTTGAGTAACTGTTGCATCGTGTTGAAGCTGCATGGGCATCTGTACGTGTAAACGCCATCCGAGATCTGTTTGACTCAATACCCAGGCGTATCAAGGCTGTTATTACGACCAGAGGTGGTTGTTCCGGATCTGTATAACCACCTAATTGCTTGGAAATTTAATCACATGTCAAGTCTAGTATAATAAATTTGTAGAAAGAATACCCGTTTATCATCTGCTTTTCTTCTTGGTGTAGCAATTTTAATGGCAGTAGTGTAAAACAACAGTACGAGTATGAACTGTCTTCTATACACAAGCTATAATGTAGTAGATGTGTACACACTGGGAACTGTCATTGAACTAAACTATATGGCATGGCTACAGTAGTCTATTTGCAAAGCCAACCACTAGAGGGCATGGCTGTCTATGTGATTAGTTAACAAATGAATTATAACAGCCGGAGGGCGACATCTTCTAAACACAAATTAAGACCTGGTATCTGTTACAATTTCTAACATATTGATGGTATCTAACAGGCAGACAAACAAAATACGTATGTACATAATACCCATTATATAACATCTTAAATTAGGTCTTTTCGTAGTCCAGTCAAATCGTGCACAAAAAGAGCTCAAAGTCGAAAAATTTGGTGTAATTGTTTTTAGTGGCTTATTTTATGTTTTTTGGGGTGCTGAATACGAATCTGAAGTCTTCCAACAAAAATTCCATCGGCAAATATGAGAAATCATCAAAAAAAACAACTAAAAATCACAATTGTCAGTGGTTTTCAGATTATAACTTGCAAAGCAAGCTATTTACACAAAACCTGGCCCAGTAATAAAATGAAGAGGAGGAAATTACCCACAATTTATGTCTATAACATTTTTATTGTACGTCGTATGGTTTCCATGTTAAACAGCGTTGAAAAAGCGGTGAAATCAGTAAATTTTGGGAAATAGAAAAAAAAGGCAAGTTTTTTTCGGGTGGATTATTTCATCAGCAGTTCCTTGCCTTTCAACATGTTTACCTTGCGAACCATGGAAGCAGCTCTTCTTTTTGTCCCTTGTGACCGTCTACCCATGGCTGCGGCCCGCCCCTCCGTCCCACCTTTGCGGCCGCTGCCCTTAAATTTATGACAGGCGAAGGGAGTCTTCCTGCCGAAACACCGAACTATCCTCAATTCTCCAGTTTGTGTACGTTCGCTGCCGTGATCGTGTTACTTCCCTTTCTCTCAAAGTGGTGAAGCTACGTTTGAATGTTTTCGTTGAGATATAGCGCAACAACTCGGGCGCAATGTCGAGTGATAAGTGTTTTATTTGTGAAAAAGATTTAGGTGTGGGTGCAGTGATAGTGCTCAAGGAAAAAGGAATAGAAACTTTACGTGATGTAGTAAAAACTGAAATGATAGGAAGGTGGCTGTTTTAGCGGGTAAAACATCTGCCAGCGTACATGTTCCATGCCAAAAAAGTTACATAAATGAAAGAATGATAGCTGCCTACTTGAAGAAAGCTGCTGAACCAAGCACATCTTCAGGAAAATTAAGATCATCCTCTGACTATTTCCACTGGAAAACACATTGTTTTGTGAGTGGAACAGGTATTCCTGAAGATTACGCAAGGTCACAACAACGACTGCCTCCTCATAAACGTAATTTGGTGCAACTGGTGACGAAAATTGAAATGAAAGACACAGTTATGAAAGAGGCTCAACTACGTGGAGGTGATTTCGGTGCACTAGTTATTAACAGGATCCAGCCGATAACAGTCATGGTGGCTGCTGACTGTAAGTACCATGATAAATGATTAAAAAATCTTTCCATTAGTAGGCCCAAGGATGATAAAAAGAAAACCGCTGGCTCTTATGCTGAAGAGATTCAGTGGGCTATGAATGACATTTTCAATTTTATGGAAATGAATGACGAGGAATGTCAGTTTTCATTAGATCAGCTAGTAACTCAGATAGAGGGCAACTTAATTCCTGAAAGAAGAATTGTAATACAACATTTATTGGATAGATATGGGGAAGATATTATCGTATCAAATATCAAACAGAATACAGTCGCATGTTCCAAAAATACAGGCCATAAGATTTTGACTAAAGCGTGGTACATGAAAAGACGTTCGTCAGAACGGGAAGAATGTCTTCGATTAGTTGAGACAGCAGCTGATGTAATTCTTGAAGAGATACGATCATTACCGTATGCTATGGATGACTAACCTCCTCCAGACTCTTTCATGGACGAAAATGAAAGCCTTGTCCCGCAGGTTCTCATTCTTGGAAAGACTGATACTCAAGAAGAAGCGAACAAGCACTGACAAGTGGGAAAAAAAGGTTTGGCCTTTTCACACAGTGTTATTAGTGCTGTCAGGCCAACTTCTTTCCTTTCACCGTTACAAATTGATGTATCAGCTTTCTTTTATAAGTATGGATCACGAAAATTGATTTATGTTGTGTCATCCTTGGGATTTTGCGCCTCTTATTCCGAAGCTGTTCGTCTTGAAGTGTCAGCAATCATGAGGCCACCACTACAAATAGATCCGGCAGCTTTCCATCAATTTGTTCATAACAAGGCTGATTTTAACACACGTACATTGGATGGATATAATACCTTCCATGCAATGGGAGGAATACATTTGATTACTCCTAGAAATGCCATTGCTCCGGATCAAAGAATTGTCCGAGTAAAGAAACCAATACCAGCTCCCCTAATTGGTGAGATGGGAGCTTGGTGAGAAGACACGTTCTTTTGGGTTAAAGAATATCAACATTGAGGATCTCAAACAGCTATTTGTATCACCTGATACAATAATACCCTCTTTATCAGATCTACTTTGGCTTTATGGCAAGTGGAAAGATCCGCCTGGAATTTTAGGATGGAGTGGCTTCATGGAGTAAATCACAAGTAGTCTCCCCTTTCATACAACCTATGTTGCTTGTCTACCATTTATAAACGCTCCACCATCTGATCACAATATATACAGCTTTAGTCGCATCCATAGAACAGAACAAATCAATGAATCAACAAGCAACTGTTAACACCTTCGACCAGCCTCTATACCTAAAGGCAAGATTTATTGTAGCTTGCCAACAAGGAGATCCCAATTTTGATAATATCATTAGAATACTTGGGTTTCATCTCCTGATGTGGTTCTTGAAGGTTATAGGCTACTTTATGGATGGTAGTCGATCCTGACAGGACACGCCTATTCGAGAACCATTAGAGCACTATGCAGAAATAATTCTATCGCACCTTTATTTCTCCACTTAATACAGATTTGTGATTGAAAAAAGGTTTCATAATAGGTATTGCTTTCATGCCTATTCAATAAATTGTGAAGTATTTGGGATTACGGCATTGATTGTTTGTTTTAGGCGTTGAAGACCTGAAGGGCTGTTCCGAAGAAATTATGCAATCCGTGTCCAAGAAGGCCCATATCAGCACATAAATCATATAAAATTGTACAGAACTTCGTCTCTTTTAAAAGGATTTACAATAATGTTTAATTTCATGAAATAAAAACTATATATTAATGTTCTTTTTGTTCTGTTTTCAAAAAATGACTGATTTACCTGATATTTTACCACTGTTTTTTGTGGAAACCATACGACTTACAGAAAAATGTTAGAGACATAAATTGTAGATAATTTTCTCCTCTTTATTTTACAACTGGGCCACGTTTCGTGTAAACAGCTTGCTTTATGAGTTATAAGTTGATAACCGCAAACAAATGTGATTTTTAGTGATTTTTTGTTGATTTATCATATTTGCCGAGGGAAGTTTTGTTGGAAAACGTCAGATTCGTGTTCAGCACCCCGAAAAACATAAAATAAACCACTAAAAGCAATTACACCAAATTTTTCTACTTCAAACTACCATTTGACTGGACTACATCTTTTGTAGCGTAAACAATCCATTACATAAATGTTACAATAGAAGGTGAATGAATAAGCAATACAGTTAAATCAAGGGACCGCATATAATAATTTACAATCAAAAAGAACGATACATTACTCCTAGTTATGTATAAATTACGATCTAATAAAACGCCAAATGATTGGTGGCTCAAGTTATATTATATTTTACAGATATGTTTCGTGTTATTTGTAATCCTCATATGGGTTATACAAAGAAAACTGCGATCATCTGTGTGTGAGGAAACAAAAATCTATAGGTAAGGATTTTGTTGGTGCAGCCTATATTACTAGTTAGTTCGATATTAATATAAGAACGCACTAAAAATAATTCTCTTTATTTACTAGGCGTCTGGCGAAGTCTACTCTTGTACTCATACCATTGTTTGGTGTGCACTACGTAGTGTTCTTGGGATTCCATTGGTATTCAGACAATGGAAGCACAACGGAAATGATCGCACTTTTTATCAACCAACTATTTACTTCATTTCAGGTATGTACAACATTTCAGGTATGTACAACATTGGAAAAAGATCTCGGTGAATTTGACTTTAAGATGTGTATTTTTGTGGCAACTGTGTTTACAATTTAGATGTATTTTGATCTGAAATACAAATGTTATGATTCCCATAGAGATTAAGCTGCTCATTTGCAACACAGTTGGTAAATCATTATAGTAATACACATAGACAAATAAAATGTTGTACTTTTGATCTGTATTTTGATCTAAAACACAAATGTTATGATTCCCATAGAGATCAAGCTGCTCATTTGCAACACAGTTGGTAAATCATTATAGTAATACACATAGACAAATAAAATGTTGTACTTCGATCAGTCGAATAATAGTTTTTTAAGTACGGCACTTACGACTCTGCCTCTTTTCTTTCAAACACCACCACAAATGTTTGTACAGGGTATCCCTTTTAAACGTTTATACAAATTTTTTTGGAATAGCCATAGATATTTAAAAAAACTCTCACAGGCATGCAATTAATAGAATGAAAAAGCACAAAACAAATTGCGTCTGTTGCATCACAATATCTCAGTTACATCACATGAAGTGAATCTAACTCTTTAAGTAAATGAAACGCGCTGATAGCGCCCCATTACGAACAGCGTGACGCTCCCTCTTGAGTTGTGAGACCCATGTAAAAGGCGAGTTGCAAAGTCAAATTCGCTTCACAATTTCTCGGGAGGTCATTGACGTCTTGCGATTCGACCATCGCCATTGTTTCTTTGATATCGCAAGCTATCGATTGCACAAGAATGAATAACGGGTGGCAATTTAAAGTAACAAATATGTGTCTAAAATAATATTTGTTTACGCTTTGAAATGTCTCAAAGTGTTTTCTTTCACAATACCCGGCCGCAAAAGTTGTTTTTCAATATCTATTTTTGTCCATGAGGTGTTTGGGGTGAAACGTTTAAGTGGGGCACCCTGTATATCATACAGAATATCAAGGTGGGATAAAAACATCTATCAACAGTCTAATGGAGCCCAGAAAAGAGAAGAATGTAAGTACATAGAAGATGAAAGTAATCATTTGTCTTGCAACATACTTGAAGGTAGTCACCAGCAGCCAAAAGCTATTTACAAAACTGCTATTAATTAAGGACAGGAAAATAAAGTAGCGGAATTTATACTGTTTTCATTTATTTGTCACTAGGTTTTAACGAGTTATAGTGTTTCATGCTCTGTATGGCAAAAGATATCTAAGTGGCGTTTCACAGTCATAGTTTCTAAAGTATGGAATGCAATGATATTTGCGCTGAAATAAAACGTTTGTATTGTATTGCAAGAAGTATTACCTTAATGATCAATCCTGTGTTGTACAAAGGTGCCATGTAGTGAATAAGCAATATCTATCAGATAAAGGTATAACACAACGTCAAAAGAACAAATAAGGAAAAAATAGTTTCATTGCATGATGTTGTAACGAGTATAGCAGCGTCGGAAAATAATATGTGGCATAGGTTGACAGCAGTTACGTTCAAAATTCTGTCATTAAAGTCATTGAGGTGCAGGACAGGAATGGGTACCAATACGAATCAATGAAGTAGACTTTCCGTCGACATAATATTCTTGCTACAAGCACTACACAGACATAAAATAAGAAACATTTATTAACCCTCGAGCGGCAGCGCTGGTGCATATGTGCTACTACTTTTCTTTAAATTCTCACTGTTGTTGCAATAATGGAAATGCCGTATTTCCGTTTTAGCTATTCCTCAATTAAGCCTTAACACTGATGTAAGAGAAGGTTCCTAGTTTCTAGTTCACGGCTGTGACCACCCAAAAAGAAGTTTTGTTGGGGAGTGCATCACTGGTAGCACATTTGTTTTGTGTTACGTCAAGTTTTCCTTGCAGATGGATTTGTGGCAATTTCTAGTAATATTTATTGTATAAATTTTAGCTTGCATATTAGAATGCTCAAAATTTAAATTATTTCGTAAATAGAAGTTTCACTCTCGACAAATTGTCCTCTAGTTACTCCTGATTAGCCACGCTGCAGTTTCCGTCAATCTCATTTCTATTCCTTTTTAAGCCTTACACAATAGAAAATGAGTGTTATTCTACTATATAATGTAATCTTCAGGTCTCGTAGACTTGATATGGATCTAACAGATAAGGAAATATACTTCTTTCGACGAGTAATGAAGGTCTTAGTGCCGCGGCGGAGTGGCCGAGCGCATTGAGGCACTATGCTACGATGTGCGAGGCCGTTCGCCGTCGGGGGTTCGAATCCCACCTCTGGCATGGATGTTTGTGTTGTCTTTAGTATAAGCTAGTTCATAAGTAGTTTTTAAGTTGAGGGACTGATGACCCCGTAGTTGAGTCCCATAAGCTCTACGAGCATTTGAACATTTGAAGATCTTAGTGATTTTTGTGGAGATTCCTCGTCGGATCATGAGCAGGATACTATTATTTAAATCCTAGTTCCGATGTCGAACAAGATTTTAGACGCAATGAATCTGATATTGAATACGGTAACACTCGGTCGAGTAAAACGCCATACAAGCAGCATTCCAAAACACTGTAAAAGAATATCAAAAAATCTTCCCTGGTTCAAAATGGAACGCAAGGGGCGTGACGTGCGAGACGCAAGCTGTCTCATTCATGATAGATAATACTGATTGATGAGATAACTATGTGTACTAAGTTCCACACAACGCATAAAAAAGCTGACACTAATTACTCAAGAGGCAGGAACTACAGGGAAGAAACGAAAGACGAAATGATAGTACTGCTGAGTCTATTGTGCATGAGTATTGTGTACTTTCGGAATAATGTTACATTTATACACCGAAGGTAATTGATATACTAATTCAGATATTAACAAATGTGATATTTTTACCGGTACATTTGACCGGTATTTTTGTCATTACGATCACTTAGTAGCACGGAATACACACTGGTAGCAAATCTTCACCGCACTGCTGCTGAAGTTATGATAATTGGCGCTGCCGCCCGAGGGTTGTTGATACATATACTATTAATGAGACGTATTAAGTTCAGAAGTGACTTATTACTTCTGGAAAAGAAAGAAAGTCTATTTGTGTCAATCTATAATTCCGTTTAAATATTTTTTCTACCATATCGCGAATTTGGAGAGATATTACTGGTCACCAACCACAATGCTCCAATTAGTTGAACATCAGTAATTTTACTCTTGACGTGCAATCTCATTATTAGATTTTAGAAAAAAAGACTGTTTCATGCTGCCTGTCTCAGATATATTTTAAATATTCTATCTGCTCAAGCATTCCAATTTCAAAGTAAAATTACTTCTGTTTTAATCAATTTATTTTCTCTCTGCTCAATATTACTTATTAGTCCATTTTCGTCAACCAAATTAGTTTCTGTTGTCATTTACAATCTAGTTCACTAGAATTAATTAGTGATATCTGTAAACTATTATGCCAATGATCCCCCTAGAACGCTCATCCTACATTTAAATTCACAAATGGATCGATGTCTACTTTCTCTTCCAACTACTAAATAACAAACTAAAATCTCTTTCGCTTTTCATTAAAGTTAGATGGTCTTGGCTACTTTTTGAGTCTCAAGTTTGTACACTAATTGAATAATTTTGTAATCAATTCAATAAATAAATTGTCACAGGCGTATTTGAGTGAGTAAGAGAAAAATAATCTGAACCCCAGCCAACATACTCAAATTAATGAAGAATTGCTATGTAAATCATAGATGTCACAACCACTGTAATTTATAACCGTAGGTTAATTATTTTGGAAAACTAAGCCTCAGTTTCGCTGCAATCTGTCTACTGTAATTGCTCTAAGATTCAGGATAAAATTCTTTAATTATATCGGATAGACTGTGAATTAGGTTAATCATGAAATTTGTGCCTTATTATGTAAAGTACATATCCTGACTATTTGCTATGGAATGTTAAATTACACCATAAAATACTGGCACTAATGCACTAGTAGAAAATGTCATGTCATACAATCATCAATAAGCAAAACCAGAAACCTTCTAATAGGAAATAGTCATTGACACATCACTTAATGGATTGATCCTACTCGATCCACACAGTGTGGGCCCACAGTACCACAAGATTGCACCAAAGAAATGTAAGGCCTCTTTGCACCATTAATTTAGAATATTCGGCCCCACTGTCCAATCTATAAAACTCGTAGCTTTTACTAACATGAGTTTCTCTTACTAACTTCCTCTTACATGTATTGTTAGCACCCAACTGTATAGGAATATATGAAAATAGGAAGATTACGTTTCCTGCGAGGTATTAGAAATGGAACTGTAGAGAAACATCATAAAAGTGGTTCGATAAACCATCTGCCATGCACATCAATATGATTTGCAGAGTACCAATGTAGATGTAGACCTCATTGCTTATGTATGGTGGTATCGTCTGCAACTCTACAGCTGGGTATGGCCAAAGTGCAGCAAACCTCTCGTGAGTTTGAAGTATTTTAAGGTTAACTTTCCTGTGAGAAAGCAAAGGGTCCTCCGCCAGGTTTCATCGTTAGTCCACTCATCTTGCCAGAGTTCCAATCCCTTCTGATGATATCAGATTTATTTTCGGCTCTTTTTTGCCAAGATTCTCACTCCACCCTGACGCATATTTTATCCAGGTTGCTCGTTCTCTGATGTCAAGAGGTCATAGCACTATTAACGCCATGAATGCACTCGCTGAGTAGTTCTTTAGGCACCGAGAGAGTGGGACTGAACGCTGCGCTGAACTCATCTCCAGCTGTGGCAGTCATCACCCTCGTGAGTCTGTGGTCTCAGACTGCAGATCCGGAACCTGTTTTAGACGCCGGTATTCTGTTATGATTCAGGTCGGGAGGTAGGAGAAACAGCTGTACGAGGGCGACGCCTGCCCCTGCGTTACATAACGTGGTTGTTGTTGTTGGGGTTTTGAAAGGGGGCTAAACGGCTAGGTTTACAGTCCCCTGTTCCTAGGCAAGAGAGCACATCGTTTAATTAGCGGTTAAAAAGAACTCCGCGTCTAATGCACAAGACATAATGCGTGCTAAGACGACAACATTTAAAGGAAAACCACCAAAGTAGTTGACCAAACAGACAACAACACTAAAATATCACAGCAGAAGAATATGGCTGGCTGATCGCAAAGATAATATAGGATGAGCCAGCCATTCTACACACACTAGAACTGCCAGTCAAAGATGGGACTGACAGGACGAAAGTGAAAACAGAATGAAACTTTCACTCTGCAGCGGAGTGTGCGCTGATATGAAACTTCCTGGCAGATTAAAATTGTGTGCCGGAACCGGGACTCGAACCTGGGACCTTTGCCTTTCGCGGGCAAGCGCTCTACCGACTGAGCTACCCCGACACGACTCACGATGCCGCCTCACAACTTTACTTCTGCCAGTACCTCGCCTCCTACTTTCCAAACTTCACAGAAGTTCTCTTGCAAACACGCAAGACTAGCACTCCTGGAAGAAAGGATATGGTGGAGACATGGCTTAGCCACAGCCTAAGGGATGTTTCCAGAATGAAACTTTCACTCTGCAGCGGAGTGTGCGCTGATATGAAACTTCCTGGCAGATTAAAATTGTGTGGCGGAACCGGGACTCCAACCTGGGACCTTTGCCTTTCGCGGGCAAGCGCTCTACCGACTGAGCTACCCCGACACGACTCACGATGCCGCCTCACAACTTTACTTCTGCCAGTACCTCGCCTCCTACTTTCCAAACTTCACAGAAGTTCTCTTGCAAACACGCAAGACTAGCACTCCTGGAAGAAAGGATATGGTGGAGACATGGCTTAGCCACAGCCTAAGGGATGTTTCCAGAATGAAACTTTCACTCCGCAGCGGAGTGTGCGCTGATATGAAACTTCCTGGCAGATTAAAATTGTGTGCCGGAACCGGGACTCGAACCTGGGACCTTTGCCTTTCGCGGGCAAGCGCTCTACCGACTGAGCTACCCCGACACGACTCACGATGCCGCCTCACAACTTTACTTCTGCCAGTACCTCGCCTCCTACTTTCCAAACTTCACAGAAGTTCTCTTGCAAACACGCAAGACTAGCACTCCTGGAAGAAAGGATATGGTGGAGACATGGCTTAGCCACAGCCTAAGGGATGTTTCCAGAATGAAACTTTCACTCTGCAGCGGAGTGTGCGCTGATATGAAACTTCCTGGCAGATTAAAATTGTGTGCCGGACCCGGGACTCGAACCTGGGACCTTTGCCTTTCGCGGGCAAGCGCTCTACCGACTGAGCTACCCCGACACGACTCACGATGCCTTTCTTCCAGGAGTGCTAGTCTTGCGTGTTTGCAAGAGAACTTCTGTGAAGTTTGGAAAGTAGGAGGCGAGGTACTGGCAGAAGTAAAGTTGTGAGGCGGCATCGTGAGTCGTGTCGGGGTAGCTCAGTCGGTAGAGCGCTTGCCCGCGAAAGGCAAAGGTCCCAGGTTCGAGTCCCGGTTCCGGCACACAATTTTAATCTGCCAGGAAGTTTCAAAGTGAAAAAAGATTAAAACCGTTTAAATGTTGGGACGCTGAAATATCAGGCTTAGGTACCCCCCATTAAATCACATGATAAAAACCAGCTGCGCAAATAAAATGTAAAACACGGTCAACCATAGCAGCAACGTCTCCGAGCATAAAGTAAACCGCATCTGGCAGATTAAAAGATTGCCACAAGGCAACTAAAAGTGGTCCACCAGAATGTGGACCATTGTCAAGGGGGCGCCATAGTAACACAGTGGCGTGTTCTTCCGCCGAAGAAGGTGGCCATGTGTTATCAATGTGTGCCCTATTCGCAGGAGGCACAGAACAACCGATTCCCTAAGGGATGACCGCAGTGAGGACTTCCATGCGGCCGTAGATAGCTTAACGGCACGGAGCTTGTTTAATTGCCCCGAGTTATCCCACTCGGAATTCCAAAGGCCAAGTATCTTCCGATGGAACTCCAGTCGGAGATCGCTCTCCGGAAGATCAATATCCAACGGACTGGATCGACATGTTTGTTTCCAGGAATACTGATGTGGCCTGGGGTCCAAACAAAGACCACAGAGCGACCAGACCAATAAGCCTGGAAACAGACTCCTGTGTGGATTGCACCAAAGGGTGCTTTGGGAAACACTTGGCGAGGGCTTGTAAGCTACTCAGGGAGTCAGAACAGATAACTAGAGACACCCCCTGCCGCGGTGGAGTAGCCGAGCGGTCTAAAGTGTCTCGCTGCGGAGCCTGCGGCTGAAGGTTCGAGTCCTCCCTGGGGCATGGGTGTGTGTGTTTGTCCGTAGGTTAGTTTACCTAGGTTTAAGTAGTTTGTAAGCTACGGACTGATGACCACGCAGTTTGGTCCGATAGATTTACAAACATTTGAACATTTGAGACACCCCAGGGCACACTCTGAGATGTTCTAGTGCCCGTAAAATGGCCACTAATTCTGCAGTGAACACGCTATTCCCATAGTGTAGTGAATGCTGTTCGATATGCTCACCATGGACATAAGCATATCCAGCACGGCGTCGACTAGGGAACCATGCGTGAACACGATTTCCGCGCCACAGAACGACTCTAAAACCGCCTGAAACTGGCGACGGAGATTCAGTTGCGCTAAGGAGGATTTCGAAGCATGCGACAAGTCCAGCCGAAGCTGCGGAGGTGGAAGAGACCAAGGAGTGGTACGGTAAGGACAGTGAAAAGTAGGAGGGATAGGAAGGGACTCAAGGGATGACTGTAGGGAACGAACACGGACCGCGATCGGAAGTCCCGACCTCGGTCGTTGTCTTGGAGATGGAAGTGCAACAGCTGGGAAAAGAAGCCTGCGATTTGGGTGAAATAATTTTGTATGAAAATCATACGCAATTCACTCAGCCTGGTGATCTTGCCGAGTCACGGGCTTGCTGCTGGAAATTTCCACACGACGCAGGTTCCCGACCCATGCCTGTCGATTCGGCACTCCTTGCTGGCTCGGCTCTGATGACGAGGGTACGCCACCCTCGGAGACTCCGCAGAACCCAGCCACCAACTGGCTGGCTAAGTGGTCACGTGAGGCACGCTCCGGCGAGACCTTAACAGCCACGCGAAGAACGGACGCTCTCTTACGCCCCGGCCTCCGACCTGATCAGACGTGCTCTATTGAGCTCGCTCCGACCTACTGTGTCCAACATGTTCCTCCAGGAACAGGTATCGACCTACCCCCGAGTCCCCTTTAGCTCCGTGTAATAACTTCAGAAATGGAAGACAAAGTGGAGAAAGATGAGATAGGTGATATTATACTGCGAGAAGGATTTGACAGAGCGCCGAACGATTTGAGTCGAAACAAGGCCCCTGGAGTAGACGATATTCCGGCTGAACTGCTGATGTCGTTAGGAGAGCCAGTCATGAAAAAATTGTATCACCTGGAATGCAAGATGTATGAGGCAGGGGAAGTACCCTCCGACTTCAAGAAGAATATTCTAATTCCAATTCCAAAGGAAGCAAGTGCAGACAAGTGTGCAAATTACATAACTATCAGTTTAATAAGGCATGGTTGCAAAATACTAACACGAATTATTTATAGACGAATGGAAGAACTTGTGGAATCTGACCTCAAGGAAGATCAGTTTGGATTTAGGAAAAACGTAGCAACACATAACGACTTATCTTAGAAGATAGGCTAAGGAAAGGCATACCTACGTTTTTAGCATTTGTAGACTTGGAGATAACTTTCGACAATGACGACGGAAATACACTCTTACAGATTCTGAAGGTATCAGAGGTAAAATATAGGGAGCAAAGAGTTATATTCAACATATACAAAAACCAGACAGCGGTTATTAGAGTCGAAGGACAAGAAAGGGACGCAGATGTTGGGAAGGGAGTAAGACAAGGTTGCAGCCTTTCCCCAATTGATCAGGCAATGCAGGAATGGAACGAGAAATTTCGAGAGGGCATTAAAGTGTAGGGAGAAGAAATAAAAACATTGCGGTTTGCTGATGACATAGTAATTCTGTCAGAGACCGCAAGAGATCTGGAAGAGCAATTGAATGGGATGGACAGTGTCTTGAAAGGAAGATATAAAATGAACATTAACAAGAGTAAAACAAAGGAATGCAATGTCATAAAATCAGGCGATGCTGAAGGAATTAGATTAGGTAATGAGACAATAAAAGTAGTAGATGAATTTCTGATGGACGAAGTAAAGAAGATATAAATTGCAGAATGGCTATGGGAGAAAGCGTTTCTAAAGAAGCGAAACTTGTTAACATCCAATATTAATTTAAACGTTAGGAAATCCTTTCTGAAAGCATTTGTCTGGAGTATAGCATTGTATAGGAGCGAAAAGTGGACGATAAGGAGTTCAGATAAAAAGGTGATAGAAGCTTTTGAATTGTGGTGCTACCGACGAATGATGAAAATTAGATGGGTAGATCACGTAACTAATGAGGAGGTGCTTACCCAAATCGGGGAGAAAAGGAGTATCTGGCATATCCTGACGAAAGAAGGGATAGATTGGTGCGACACATTCTGAGGCCTCAAGAAATCGGGAATCGTGAACTTAGCATTAGAAGGAAGTGAGTGGGGTAAAAATCATAGAGAGAGACCGAGGGACGAATACAGTAAGCTGATTCAAAAGGATGCAGGTTGCCGAACGTATTCTAAGATGAAGAAACTTGCACAGGACAGGGTAGCGTGGAGAGCAGCATCAAACCAGTCTGCGGACCGAATACCACAACAAACAACAACAATAACTTCAGGCAATAAAAGCCTTTTTTGATGCTATCTTAACTTCACGCATCCTCAATCAACCCCATGCCCACTACTCCGCTTAACCATCCTGACACACAGATGATGCCCGATCCCCGCCCAGAACTATGTGCGCTGTGTACTGTAGCTCCGGTTGTCACCAGTTGTAACGCCTAAAGCCCGTTTTAAACGATGAAAGAACTTGTAATAGATTGATAACAAGTTGCGTTAATTGCGGCCGAAAGTCGTTAGAACTGCTGCACTAGTATGAATGCGCTAGTATCGAAGCGCGATAATTATAGCGATAAAGAAATAGGGCCAGTTCTAAATTCGGTAGTAGTGGGTTCACTGCGCATGCGCGAGCTAGTAGCTGTCAGCTGCAGTCACCGCTCCAGTTAGTCCGCCATTTTCCTTCGTATTTACGTATATTTTGCGTTTTGTCTAAGTTTATGATCAGAATGTATTCCATAATGTATTTCTAATGGCGGCAATCACACTGTCCGTCACCGGACCGCCCCTCACGTCAACGCCATGTTAAGCTTTCTCGAGAAGATTGTTTTGATTGAACGGTCGTCTGTTCACATCGGAAGTTAACCTATTTTCATCACGCAATTTTCATATTATAGTCGACGATTACGCGGTTTGCACGCAAATATGTTTTATTAATCTTTATTTTATTGTTATAATTTTGGTTTAGCGGTAAATTGCAAATGTTTCAAGACGACTTAAATATTTATCTCAATTGAGTGTCCACCTAAAGCGAGGTCGTATATCTGAAACCGAAATATTGTTTATGTTTTGCAATATTGTAACACAAAAGACTGAATCCAATTGTTTATTTGAATAAGATTGTAATTTGATGACGACATTTTCATCAAATAGCATTTTAAATGAAAAAGTCAGTCCAAATGAAGGACAAAATTAAGGACATGTCAATGGGCAAATCGTAGTAGATAAAGTAAACAAGGTCTATTTACGCACTTATAAATATTGTTTGATGAGTTCATATGTTTATTGTTCATCATCATCATCATCATCATCATCATCATTAGAGACTGATTATGCCTTTCAGCGTTCGGTCTGGAGCATAGTACCTCTAACAAAATTCCTCCATGATCCCCTATTCAATGCTAACATATCCAAATTTCACTCCTATACAACAAAGTTGGTCGAAAGATAGAGCGGTGCACCACTAACTTAGTCTTGGTACTTACTTCCTTCTTGCAGAAGAGAGTAGATCTTAGCTGAGCACTCACTGCATTAGCTTTGCTGCACCTAGATTCCAGTTCTTTCGCTATGTTGCCATCCTGTGAGAAAATACATCCCAGGTACTTGAAACTGTCTACCTGCTCTAACTTTTTTCCTCCTATTTGGCAGTCAATCTGCTTAAATCTCTTTCCCACAGACATTACTTTCGTTTTGGAGATTCTGATCTTAATATGGTAATCCTTGCATCTCTGAAATATTAGTTTGCAACCTTTTAATCGAATCGGCCATTACAACTAAGTCATCCGCATATCCGTGAATGCTTATTTTGTTTTCACCTATTCCAGCCCTGCCAGTCTACTGTTTTCAACATATGATTCATGAATAGTATGAACAGCAGTGGTGAAAGGTTACAGCCTTGTCTTACCCCTTTATTGTTTCGCTTGAAAATAATTATGTCAATGTTTTGAAATGTTGTTTCACTTCACCACACTAAGTTGAACAAAGACATACATTGCAAAGTTTTCTTTGGCCGTCAATAACATTTAGCGTTGTTTCCTCAATTCCAGTATTAAACTGTGTCTTCCTCATAACAGATCGCCAGTCATAACCTCACTTTCAACAGCGGGTATTACTGTCTGATTACGTTTTTCGTCTAAAGACGCTGCCACAAGATCTTGCGTGAGTTTGTAGTTCTTGGCTAGTACGTTTGATTTGATTTGATTTTTCCAGGGAAGCGAAAACAGTCTTGGTCCAACCCGCCACTTCCCGCACGGAAAGTTTATTGTGCGGTAACGCTCCCTGTATAGCTAGTAAAGCCAACCAATGCCCTTGAAGAGTGCAAGGAGTCCCATTACCAGTTCTTTATTAGACACAATTTCTTCGGATCTGGTTGTCCCTTTTATTCTCCAATGCAATGCATTCGAAGATTAGATGTGATGCAGTTTCATCACCGTCGTCACAGATCCTACATTTAGGGTCCTCTTCTGTTATTCCCATTGTACGTAGGTGTTTTCTGAAATTCCCATGGTCTGTCAGCAATCCAACCATGAGCCTAATCTCTCTCCTGTTCAGACCCTGGATTGCAGAGCTTCTTTTGAAACATGGCTTTGGCATCATTACCTTGCCATGTTTTTGTTGATGGACTTCGGTCCAATATTATACGTGCTGTCTTCTGAGCCAGTTACGTAGCTCCAATTTAATCATTGCCTTGGTGATTGTCAGGACAGTTTCCGGTCCAATAAATGGAGTCTCTGCCCCCATCCTGGCTAATCTGTCAGCATGTTCGTTGCCACTGATCCCCGAGTGGCCAGGGACCCACAATAGGTTTGCTCTATTGCTTTCCCCTAGCTCCACCAGAACCCTGTGACATTCTGCAACAATTTTAGACCTTGTTGCAGGAGCTGCCAGTGATCTCAGGGCTGCCTGGCTGTCTGAATAGATATAGATGCTACGACCTTTGTAGCACCTACGCAAATTCTCCTCCACACACGCCCTGATGGCAATGATTTCGGCCTGGCTAGTACGTTAGGAGTGCTCGAGTAGACTATTATCTATCTTGTTCACTTTCGTTCATCGTTTAGAAAGGGCTTAACACGTTGTCGGCTTGCAGGGCTTCTTCGTGGCGCTGCTGTACTGCTTCCTGAACGCGGAGGTGCGCACGGAGGTGGGCCGCTGCTGCTGGTGGTGGTCGCGGCGGCGGGCGCGCGCGGCGGGCGGTGGCGCGCTCAACGGCGCGCTGGGCGGCGGGGCGGCGGCAGGGAGGCAGCGCGCCTCCTGCTACTCGCGCACCTCCTGCACGTCGCTCAGCCTGGCCGCCACCTGCACCAGGGAGCGGCCGCGCGCACAGCCGCACCGCGCCTCCCTGCACGGCCTGCTCGCCGCCGACGCCAACAGCCCCTGCGGGCTCCAACGCACTGTGCGTTCCATCCAGTAACCGTAACTTTCTTTAACTTTTCATCACTCATCCTATCACTCGCCTACAACAGCTTCTACACAGTTATGCAAGAGTCGCATTGCCGGCCGCGATGGCCGAGGGGACTGCGGCGCTCCAGTCACGGTCTGCACGGCCACTACGGTCGGGGGTTCGAATCCCCCCTCGGGTATGGATATGTTTGCCGTCCTTAGTCTTAGCTAGTTCATAAGTAGTTTGTAAGCTTAGGGACTGATGACCCCATAGTTAAGTCCCATAAGCTACAAAAACATTTGAATTTGAAAAGTCGCAGTGACCCTTTTATTTCAAAATCTCTGCATGAAGATATGACTGCGGTGGTCTATCTTTTACGGTACATACAAAACATGGGTGGGACTCGGTAACACAGTGGTAGAGTGCCTGACAATAGGTCCGAAGGTTGTGGGTTTTATCCCCGCCAGGTCTTAGGATTTCTAATTCTCATATTCCACTTCATTCCCTTTCGGTATGTTTCTGATGTGAAAAATATTGAAAGCACAGTGCTTCGGAACCCACATTAAACTGTAGGTCCCCCTACAATTAGGTGTCAGTTTGAAGGTCGGTGGAAGGCAACGGCATACCGCCTCCAAACGGGTGGGACATTTGTTGGGTTCAAATCAATCTATGGATTGTTCACTGCTTTACGTTTTACCTTACGAAGCATGGGCTATATATTGAAACTGGCAATTTGGTATATTCTGTGTCATGTACTGGTGGTTAGCCTGACGAGTGGACAACACGCAATGCAAGGTACAAGAGCAGAGATGTATACCAGTGAGGCGTTCCACAGCGACGGTTCCGGAGTTACAGCACCGCCAGAGAGCGCACTAAGTCGGAAATATTTTCCTCCACACAGACACTTGAGACCAGCTAGAGACTACCACGTATCACTGCACGCTGACTATTTAGAAAGGGTAGGTGGGGCACAGTGCAACACGATGACAGTTCTCCGCCGACCACCTACGAGAACCATAGCTGAGGTAACGCAACCGACGCCTTTGGCAGCGACGCCGCACCTCCAGGACACGTGCAATAGAATATGTCGTCTGGCTCTGTCTGCCTGGCCGTTCTCTCAACGCTGTCGTTATCTCCCTGGCTTGTACCTGGTCAAAAAGAAAACTTTTAGTTGATGTTTGTTGTTTTTCCTTAGTTTCAGAAGTTTGGTTTGCTTCCAGAGGACGATGCGTTTTTCTTGTCGATAAAAAAAAGTTCAAATGTTTGTAAATCTGCGTGGTCATCAGTCCGTAGCTTGTTGTTGTTGTTTTGGTCTTCAGACTGCTTTGATGCATCTCTCCATAATACCCTATCCTGAACAAGCCTCTTCAACTCCACATAAGAACGGCACCCTACATCTGTTTGAATCTGCTTACTGTATCCATCTCTTGGTCTTCCTCTGCGCTAAATTCACAATTCCTTGATGTCTAAGAATGCGTCCTACCAATCTATCCCTTCTTTTAGTCAAGGTATGCCAGAAATTTCTTTTCTCCACAATTCTGTTCAGTACCTCCTCATTAGTCACGCAATCCACCCACCTAATCTTCAGCATTCCTCTGTAGCACCACATTTCAAAACCCTCTATCATCATCCTCTCCACACTGTTTATCGTTCATGTTTCACTCCCATGCAAGGCAACACTCCACACAAATGCCATCAGAAAGAACTTCCTTACGCTTAAATCAATATCCGATGTTAAATTTCTCTTTTTCAAGAATGCTTTTCTACCCATTACCATCCTTCATTTCATATCCTCTGTACTTCGACCATTATTTGTTATTTTACTGCCCAAGTAACAAAACTCATTTACCTCCTTTATTGCTTCGTTACCTAATCTAATTCCTTCAGCATTACCTGATTTTCTTAGACTGAACTCCATTACCCTAGTTTTGCTCTTGTTAATGTTCATTTTATATGCACCTTTGAGCAAACTATCCATTTCGTTCAACTGCTCTTCCAGGTCCTTTGCTGTCTCTGCTAGAATTACTATGTCGTCGGTAAGACGCAAAGTTTTTAACTCTTCTCCCTGGAATTTAATTCCTTCTCCAAATTTCTCCTTACTTTCCTTTATAACATGCTCAATGTACAAATTGAATAACATTGGAGAAAGGCTACAAACCTGCCTTACTCCCTTCCCTTTACTGCAACCCTTTCATGCTCTTCAACTCTGACAACCACTGTCTGGTTTTTGTACAAGTTGTAAATAACCTTACGCTCCCTACATTTTACTCCTGATTGCTTCATTGTCAAAAGCCTTCTCCAAATCTACAAAAGCTGGATATGTAGGTTTACCTTTACTTAATCTATCTCCTAGGTTTGTATATTACTAATTATTAATGACTTAATATGTGATAATTATTGCAGTGAATGAGGTGTAAATCTAATGTTAAAAGTTTAGAAGGAAATTGCACTGTTGAATCCACATTTAAATTGGTCTGGGATAATCCAATTTGTTTGGAAGTTAGTGAAGCGCGGGATAGCGCAGTTCATTTTTATGTACAGTGATTGGTGACAGTTTCTTTTCAGGCAGTGTGAAATAAGATAATTCACGCTTATTTTCTAGAATAAGAACGCTTTGTGTATTCGCGTTCTAGCTCAGCTATGAACACGGGACATTCAGAGGGGTTATGTATCATCGGAGTCTTTCGCAGTGCCATTCTACTCGGTATACAAGACGCGTCACATTGAATAAAATATTTTTTCTCATCGGCAGTTTTCTTTGGTATCACCAAAGATATGAGCCAAGTAGTGTGAGATCAGGTCCTCTGGTTAGCCATGCCTTAGCACCATGCCAGTCCATTAACCAGGAAATTAACGATGTAACCACAGTCGAACAACTACTACGTACTGTGCTGCAGCCACATCCTTTTGAAAGTAAGATGTTAAGCTGCCATTTGGATTCAGAACTAACGAAAACTTCTTGCATCATTTACAGGTGGCTTGGAGCAATTTGGTCTACGAAACAATGGATTTACATGGGGTGCAAGATAATTGGATTCAGTTTTTTGAAATATGTTTTAAGCAAGATGGGCAGTTACTCTCAACCTTTCTTTGTGGAAAACCGTCCGATTTGCAGCTCCAAACAAAATGTGAATTAACTTTTGAACTACAATTGTCACCTCGCGTCTGTTTATAGGAATTATTACGTCAGAAAATACCGATGTTATTTGATACATGACACGAGTTCCTTTTTATAAAAAGGAAAAAAAAACTTGGAATAAAGTCAGATTTTAAG
Source organism: Locusta migratoria (assembly GCA_026315105.1). Classification (NCBI taxonomy): domain Eukaryota; kingdom Metazoa; phylum Arthropoda; class Insecta; order Orthoptera; family Acrididae; genus Locusta; species Locusta migratoria. The sequence continues at coordinate 904,281,333 of CM048744.1, read as the reverse complement.
ATGGAGCCAATGTTCGTCACATAGCGTAGAAGACAAACTATATCACCCATACTTCACTGGAATATTCAGGATACCTTGAAAGTTTCTTGCTTGTCCTTTTCTCTTACAAAATTTACGTCTGCTGCGAAAGTTATGCGTTTTACCATATGATCTAAGAAATGTAACTTCCTGAAGTTACTTGATTGAAATGTAACTTAATGTGTTTGAACTTGTTCTATCTGAATGCCTTTGCACAACGTTATGTTAAACTGAGTATTTGTAACTGTATTCTATGTGAATGTCAAGGTGTTGCAAAACCTATGTAACAGGCTAACAGCATATTGTTTATTATAATGAAACACAAACTGCTAATTGTTTCTGTATGAAAATGTCGTAACAAAGTTAACTGTCTGAAAATTACAGATACTTAAAATCACTGTGTTAATAATTCTGGCCCTACAAACTTGTTTCTGACTGAACTAACAATCTTTAACTGAATGTAACAAACACAATATTTATCAATGCAATCTGACTTAGTGCAAACACTTGTTAACCTGTACTGAACACTGTATGAATTGTCCTACACTGAAATCTGTAAAGCATACTGAACTGTAAGCATGACAACAAAAACTGATTCTTTCTCACTTTCACTTAACTGCATAACTTTGCGCAACACCAAACTACTTCATACTGCACTAACTACTGGAAACCTCGCATCTAACTCTCTGAAGCTTTACAAACATATGAACAATTCTTCATTTCCTGCGATATTTTTCCTGAGGAGCATCTCGTCAAATTATCGAACAGTTATCGAACAAGGTTCACGTAGTTCCGTAGCCTTGATAAAAGTTTTCCATTTGAGAAATATCATGGTCGAACCATTCTATAATATCTATCATTTCTCAGAGTGCGTGAACTTTTGGTTCGGGATCCATATCTCCTGCTCTGTCTTCTGGCGAATGACACTATGTTGATGATGACGATCGCGTGGCATTTATGACCGTTAGGCCGCAACTAGGATCGTGTTCAGCCCTCCTGGTTTAAGTCTTTTTATCTTCGGCGACTTGCCTGTCAATGATGATGGAATGATGGTGAGGACAACACAACACCCAATCCCAGAGTGGAGGAAATCTCCAACCGGTTCGGGGATCGAACCGAGGCCTCCTGCATGGCAACCCACCACGGTGTCCACTAGATTACGGACATGGAAGTTACTGTGTTACCGTACATACACTGTCCAGTTCTTAGGAAGTATTGGTGTCGGCAATTATTTCCTGTCACTTATAAGTCTGAAAGCCGACGTTAAATAAGGTTTTACACACATTTTAGCGCTGATTCCTGATATGTTTATCACACGGAAATAATACATTGTTGTTGATACGTTGGTTCCCTCATAATGATGGGGCGACAGAAGATGGGGCGACAGATGATGAGCAGTAATCCTCTTCATCAACTTTTCAGGATTGCAAAACATGCCCGACAGTATATGGGGTTCAACAGTCGTCAATTTTGTATCCAGAATAACAATGTATTAACAGAGGATTAAGTTTTCGTTTTATCAGAGGTATCTCACCTTAAATATAACAAAAAATTTAGGTACGTTACACTGTCAGCAAGCAATATTTTTAATGAAATTAAACAAACAAACATTTCTTCGCGAGTATACAGGAACGCACTCCACAAGGTTAGTGTTCTTTCCTACTGAGAAGGGACACCCTTGACCTTGAACGCTCTGAACCGCACGAAATCATCCTTGGAATATCAGATCATCATAAAGAGGATAGTGGTGTGCGTCATTTCCATACAAAACGTTGAATTGTACCTCAAGTAACAAATTAATGGAGAGAAATAGATTAGCGAAATATCAAAAGCATAGGAAGAAAACTGTAAATAATGTAATGGCGTGAGTGTATCATATCCAATCAGCAGCGCCAAAAACTCTCTTCTAAAAGTGCTATATTAGCGCAAAACACACATACACAGCGTACCACACATACATCTGACAGTGCTTATAAGTCTTATAATGTTCTTCTACTCTTATAAGAAAGTTAAACTTTCTTTGCAATTAAGTTCAACTTAAAATGAATTTTGGCCGTATGAATTGAAATAAATTGATTTTATATCACCGTGATGTTTATTTCAGACCATAAGCGACACATCCACATCGATACTCCGCAAGCCACCCGACGATGTGTGGCGGAGGGTACCTTGAGTACCACTATCGGTTCTCCCTCCTATTCCAGACACGTATTGTTCGCGGAAGGAAAGATTGTCGGTAATCCTCTGTGTGGACTCTAATCTCTCTGATTTTATCTTCGTGATCACTTCGCGAGTTATACGTAGGAGGGAGAAATATACTGCAATAACAAAACTTCAACAGAACTCAGTTACAACAGCACTTCAACAGAACAGTCCCCACTTGGCGCGAAATAGCGTCCTTATATACTATTTAAACAATATTACTATCATTGTTATACTTAATTAGATTCTCATCAAACAATGCAATTAGTAATATTACAGATGTTTTCGACCAGATTACGATATACGATTCAAATACAGTACGCCAGAATTCCTTTCAGTTAGTATGTTAGCTTTTAAATGATTTTAATGTAGGAAATATCAGAAATGACGTACTATTTAATTCGTCTAATTAGCCTCAAAATTACATTTTCAATGTAGATCTTGGTAATTAAAAGATCTTACAAAGTTTGTTTCCATATGTTTATGATCTTTAATTTGCAGTTGCTTAATATTCGCGGTTGTTACACTGTAGTTAGTTCATTTGTATTAATACTGACAATAAGAAACAACAGAGACTTCTAGAAAGTTCCACATTGTATAATCAGTTTTGCATTCAAAATTTATGCTTTTGTTCGTTGCTAATTGTCTTGTTTAGCATAAAAGGGCTTCCTGAGGTTATTCATTACATATCAATTCACATCACGTCTCAGATTCCATGTAATAGCAGAAATGGAGTTGTTGGAATAAAAGGAATGGAAGTAATATCGGTCTGTGAGGTAGGAATGTGGTAACTTGGCCTTTACTAAAGCATAGTATCCTATACTACACTAATGGACTGTTCATGCCGTTACAAAACAGTCCTCAAAGTGTAGATGTGAGATTTCTATCACGTATGACAGATACTATAAAAATAACATTTCACATCCAAGCAGTACAGTAACAAAAACTACACTAATTATATTTTCAAATGATGATGTTGGTATATCAATGTCATATTTGGACCACATGCGTAGGACTAAATCTCTTCATAATATCACTGTACTGTTCACAGTTTTTCACACTAACTCGCTTGCGAATACCTACTGAAGATATACCACACACGCATCTACATCTACATGGGGTAGTCTGCAAATCACATTTAAGTGCCTGGCGGAAGGTTCATCGAACCACCGTTAAACTATTTATCACCCACTCCATTCTCGAATAGTGTGCGGGAAGAAAGAGCACTTGAATCTCTCTGTTCGAGCTCTGATTTCTCTTATTTTATTCTGATTATGCTTTCTACCTATGTATGTGGGAGTCAACAATATAGTTTCGCATTCGGAGGAGAATGTTGGCGATTGTAGTTTCGCAAGTAGCCCACGCCGCAGCGATAAGCGCCGTTGTTTTAATGATTCCTATCCCAGGTCCTGTATCATTTCAGTAAAGCTGTCTCCCCTGTATCGTGACAATACAAATCGAGCTACTCTTCTTTGTCCTCCGTCAAACTCACCTGATAAGGATCCCACACTGGGCAGCAATACTCCAAAAAAGGACGGACGATTGTTGTGTATGCAGCCTCTTTAGTACTTCTGTTGCATCTTTTAAGGGTTCTGACGATAAAACGCAGTCTCTGGTTAGCCTTTCCCACGACATTATTTACGTGTTCTTTTCAGTTTAATTCTGAAGTAACAGTCATTCCTAGGTATTTTGTGGAGTTTACCCCCTTCACTTTTGATTGATTAATCTTGTAAAGAAATTTTAACTGATTTTTTTCTTACTCATGTGAACGACTTCACACTTCTCATTATTTAGAATCAATTGCCAATTTTTACACCATACTGATATCTTATTCAGATCGTTCTTCAGTTGGTTTTGATCTTCAGATGATTTTACTATACGGTAAATGATGGCGTCATCTGCAAACAACCTAAGAGAACTACTTAGATTTTCCCCTAAATCGTTTATGTAAATAAGGAACAGCAGAGGGCCAATAACACTACACTGTAGAACACGCGTTATCACATCAATTTTTAGTCTATGCCTTACCACCGATTACTACGACCTATGTCCTCTCTGACAGAAAATCCCCTAGCCAGTTGCAAATTTGGGGCGATATATCATAACTGTGCAATTTGATTAAAAGCCGTTTGTGAGGCATGGTGTCAAAATCAAGAAATACTAAATCGATTTGCAAACCCTTGTCGATAGCACCCATCACTTCGTGTGAATAAGGAGCTAATGTGTTTTGAATGAACGATATTTTCTAAATCCGCGTTGACCTTGGGTCAATAGATCATTCTGTTCGAGATAATTCATAATAATTGAATACAGGATATGTTCCATAACCCTGCTGCAAATTGACGTCAATGAAATAGGCCTGTAGTTTAGTGGTTTACTCCTACTGCCTTTCTTGAATATAGGTGTGACCTGTGCAACTTTCCAATCTTTTGGTACAGATACTTCTTTGAGAGAGTGGTTGTATATTGCTGTTAAGTAAGGAGCTATATTACTTCAGCATAATCAGATAGAAATCTAATGGGTATACAGTCCGAACCAGAAGACTTGTTCTTGTTAAGTGATTTTAGTTGCTTCAGTACTCCTATGATATCTACTTCTAAGTTACTCATTACGGCCTTTGTTCATAATTAGAAATCTGGAATATTGGTTTCGTCTTCTTTGGTGAATGAATTTCTAAAAGCTATGTTTAGTAACTCTGCTGTAGTAGCGCTATCGTATACAGGATCGCCATTACTATCACTTTGTGGGGGTATTGCTTGTTTTTTGCCCCTAGTATAGTTGACAGATGATCAAAATCTCTTTGGGTTTTCTGTCAAATTTCGAGAAAGGGTTTCGTTGTGGTAAGTCTTGTAGGAATCTTGCATTGAAGTCCTCCCTAAATTTCGAGCTTCTGTGCAGAATCGCCAATCCTTGACATTTTGTGTTTGTTCAAATTTAGCATGTTTTTCTGTTACTTTTGCATCAGTGTCCTGACCTGTTTTGTGTACCAAGGGGGATCACCACCTTCTTTTATTAATTTATTTGGTATAAAACTGTCAATTGCTGTCGATACCACTTCTTTGAATTTGAGCCATATCTGGTCTACACCTACGTTTAGTGTCAGAAACGAGTGGAATCTGTCTTTCAAGAAGCAATGAATTCTATTTCTATCTGCTTTCCTGAACAAATATACTTTTCGTTTATTTTTGGTAACTTTGAGGCTTTCATATTCAATCTCGCTACTGTGTTCACTAATAGCTGTAACTGTTTTGATGCTCGTTATGAGCTCAGAGATCAAGTGTGTTTTGACATCCATTTACAATTCTAGTTGGCTCAAGAACTGATTGTTCGAAATAATTCTCAGAGAAGGCGTTGAGTAGAATTTCACACGATGATTTATGCGTACCTCCTGATTTTGCCAACAGATTGAGGGTAAACTGTGGCACTGCTTAGTGCAGCTACACTATGGCACCTCTATGGATACAGCTACTAGCGGACAAGTGCAGCGTTTTGCATGGTAATGATGCACACGTCTGTTTTGTTTATGATTGGTTATTATTCTAAGCATGAAATCGTGCGTTTCCCAGCGATCGATATTAGAGGTGTTCCTCGTGAGAGTGACGCACGATGCAACATGGTTCTTCGGACTACATTGCATCGTGATAAGTCAATTTCGAAACTGAAGATCGGGCATGGAATTACTTATACATATTTACATTGTTTACGAGCAATTAAATACCAAATAAATAAATCAAATCAAATTAAGGGCCATTGTCTACCATGGCTTTTGGAGTTCAGTACCAAGCAAGCGGTGGGAGCAAACGGAATCTTTATACAATTGCGTTCTCCATGAATTCGTTGTTTTTAGCCAAAAAGTGAAATATAAATAGTCCATAGAAAGTAGCTAGAATGTTTCCTTCAACTTGGTACAAAAAAGGAAATCAGTAAATCTATGTGACCTAGAGAAATACTCAGTCCGTAATCAATAATACTGTTGTGACTCATTGCAAATTAAAAAAAAAAAATATTAAAAAAAGCGTGTATATGGTTTCTTTGATGTATGACGAAATTAACATCATTTATTGGTTCCTTGATGAACTATTCCATTCTACAGAGCAGATATTACTCTTTAACTTTAAATTACGATATATTTTCCTTTCCTAATGCGATTTCGATGCAATAAACCTTATAGAGTTGTTGTCGAATCGTTTTAAAACTTCTAGAGACAATGAAAGTGGTTTTATAGGTTAATTTTCACATAGGAACCCATGTCCGGGGTACTTATGCATCTCTGATACTACAATACAAAATAGCATCTATTGCAAGCTCTTTGCTTTCCAAACTTGGAAGACTGTACAATGGATATACCCGTAAAAACAAACCCTCGTCTATTAGTTTTGGAGATCACCAGTATAAATTTGCCGATAGATTCGACGGTTAAAGGTAAAAATTTCAATCAAAATATCTTCGGTTTTTTGATGCACCTATTCATACTACTATCCTCATATCTTAATATGAGCATTACTATACATTCTTTTTGAACCTTCTCACTGTATTTATCTTTCGGTTTCCCTCTGCCCATTTGTATTGTTTGGTAAGCTTACAAACTATTTATAAACTAACTTATACTAAACACAAAACAAACATCCATTCTCGAGGGAGGAATCCCAGACGGGGAACGGCCTCGTACATCGGAGCAAAGCGCCTCAGTGCGCTCCGCCATTCCGCCGCGGTTGCCCTTTTGTACCCCACACACTTCCCTCCTACAATCCTGTAGTCGAGGCGAAATACGATGATCCCTGGTACTTGCGCCCAATCGGCTTTGAGCACCGGACCGTTGGAGCTTAGCTTCCAAATAATACAAAGCCTACTCACTAGGAGCTTACCTCTGATAAGCAGTGTCGCCGCTGTAGTTCTAACTTATTCCGCTGTTTGCGCCACAAGCCAACATCATTCCGTGTAGATTCTTATGGAACCGAATAGGAAATAAGGCTTAAAAATATGTCCATGTAGCACAACCGTTCATTTTGGTCACTGATATCGAGAACAAATATTGAAGTTCATGTTACTGTCTTCATTTAACAATGATAACATCGATTGTTTCTTTTTATTATCATGTACACTGACTATTAGGCCTAATTGATTGGAATTATTTCGTAACTTTTGCTAGAGAGCTTCTTTTCAAAATTTTCATTTCATTTCGCAAGATATTCCATACGTACCTGGTCTGTCATATTGTTCGTGAAAATAGTTAAGTAGGGCCGCAGAAATTTTTGCAGTATTAATCTGTTCAGTAGCTCTGCATGCGAATCCTTACCGCACTGCAACGCGGGGTTGCGACTAATATGAGGCAGTAACATATGTAAAAGTGTGAACAGTACTTTTGGCTTGTCTATGACTGATTCCAGTGCGTCGTTAGTCACACTTTCTAGTCTTGCCGGGAACATGACGAATGTAGGTTTGGGATATCGAAGACCACCTATGTCTGTTCCTTTTATTAAGGCCATCATTGGTGACGGAGACTGTACACTTTAACTTTGTTTGTACTATGGCATCTTTATTATGAGGTTGTGAAATATGGCTTTCTTGGCAGAGTTCTTCGCTTACATTTCCCCTGTCTGTAGCGATTTTGCCGATCTCCTGTTTCAAAAATTTGTCCCACATCTTTCAATTTCTCTTCTCGGTTCTTTTATCTTAATTCGTTTGCTTGGCGGATACATTTCGAAAACACTGGGAACTGCATCAGGATTCAATTACTTTATCTTCAGGCCGGATTTATAGTCTGAGGTAAGAAAATGGTTACTGCATACCACAGAATGCTCATTGGGCTGCCATAACTTATCCTTTGTATCACCTACATAAGAGATAAAAATGAAATATTTAGGTAACAATAAAATAAATTATACCAGCACTGATCACTTAGAAATGCACATACCTTGTCTACTTATTGCTTTTATCCAGTGGCGGCTGGCCGTGTGATGAAGTGGGATTCAGCCGCACTAGAACGTGCGCAGAGAGGCGGCGCGTCTGTTCGCTAGTGCGCATGCGCAGACGTGACGTCAGGCCTGGCGACACGTGTGTGCTGAGACCGACTGCAGCAGCAGATCAATATTTCTCTTCGCGCTGCGTGTGACGGCTGCGGAAGAATAGTATATGACAAATATTGCTGCATACACAATCAAAATAGCGGCTCAGGCGTCTTGCGCGTTGTCCCTCAAACCTACCTTTGTGAGTCTCGTATTCAAGTACCTCTGAGTCTAAATTTTTAATTTCTGTAAATAAAATTAATATTTTTTAAACGTTATATTTACTACCTGCAGTGAATACATGCAGTTGGTAGCGCTATTATAGATTCTCCTGAAGGTCTTACTTTCAATACAGTATTAATTTATATTTAATTAAAGGCAATCATACAAAGGTTGACTTTTTATTTTAGTGTATTTTATTTCCTGTTTATTTTTGTAATATTGTAGCACACTGGTCAAATTTTGTACGAGCCGCCACTGCTTTTATCCATAGTTGTCTCGTGGATTAATTACTCGGAAATTCGTGAAAAGTAACTCCAGGAGCTTTATTTCGGGAGCCCTGATTGCAAAATGGCACACAACAATATACCATTTTCCACAAACACTTAAACAGTTGCAGATTTTCACGTAAAACCAGTAAGTTACACTCTTTTGGGATGCACAATGTGCATTACAACGCACTGTAGCAGAACGCATTTCAGTAAGTTTCGCGCGTGTGTGATTGTTATGTGGGGCCTCTAGCGGCTGCTGTGCTGGCCGCGGTGGCCGAGGGGACTGAGGCGCTCCAGTCACGGTCTGCACGGCCACTACGGTCGGGGGTTCGAATCCCCCCTCGGACATGGATATTTGTGCCGTCCTTAGTCTTAGCTAGTTCATAAGTAGTTTGTAAGCTTAGGGACTGATGACCCCGTAGTTAAGTCCCATAAGTTCTACAAACATTTGAACATTTCTAGCGGCTGCTGTTTCAACGAGAGCGGCGACAAGAGTTTATTCCTAGTGAGTAGGCTTTGTATTATTTGGAGGCTAAGATTGGAATAAGTCAAACGCGAACGTTGCTCTACGCATGCGCGAGTCCAGCTGGGCTGTGCACTTTTGCCAGTTCTGTCAGACATCATCGAGTGTTGGCTATACTGTTGTGGCGCATTTTTTTTTTTTTTTTTTTTTACTGGACATTTATTAACGCCACATTTTTATACATCACCCGTTGCAGATGTTCAGTGGTCTCGAAGATCTTGTAGCTCGCCTGCCATTAACACATTACAAAATTATGTTATGCCGTCGGGTTCTTGGGAGTCTTGTGAAAACTACAAATATGACATCTTTCATTTTTACGTATATTTATTTATCCATTTCAAGACTGACTGACTACAATGCTAACTACTCCATTAGTAACTTCATACTTCATACTACCCCAGACTACTACAGACTACTACTTCATTCTCCATACTGACAACTGCCTCTTACTGACTTTATACTGACTGAGTTCGCGCCAAAACGCGCGTATAAATATCTGATAATATTTCTAGAACCTTCTAGAACACGGAAGTACAACATTTAAATATTTAACAATTTGCTCAATAAACATTAATGACTCCTGATTTACGCAAAGATACATAAAAGTATGACAGACGTAATAAAAATATTTCCATATCAAAATGAAATAATAGAAATGATCGTAAGTAAACAACAATTAGTGCAGTGTTAATATATGTTTACATTGTTAATACGACTTTCAATACTTAATTTAGCTTGTTAGAATACCCTAGTAATGCAAATTATAATGATTAAAATAACTTGACAGAAGCGCTATAAAATGCTTATGTAATATAAACATGAATTATTAGGTTACAATACTACGACCAATTATGGTATCGAATACTTCAGTTACTTAAACAAACGGAACCCTCCTGGCTAGATATATTACACTATCCAGCAGTGAACTAACTATTTGGCAACATGTTTGCATTCCGTTTCCGCGGCCTGGGCAGTGTCCCACCCCAGTAGGCGGAGCCATGAATCATCGTGTTTCGAACCGACTATAAACTGAAGATTCCTAGATGTCTCAGAATGTCAGTTACTAATTTTAATCCAACATATGTCAGAAATTTTTCTCCACAATTCTGTCCGATAGCTCCTCATTAGTTACGCGACTTACGCCCCAAACCCCCACCCGCCTGATCTTCGTGAATTGTCTGTAGCACCACATTTCAAAAGCTTCTATTATTGTCTATCAGAAGTCCTGATCGTCCACGTTTCATTGCGGTTCAAGACTACACATACTTAGATTTTAATTAATACCGTATATCCACAACTTTTTCTTCTTCAGAAACGCTTTTATATCCCAGCCGTTCTGCATTTTATATCTTCTTTACTTCGTCGTTATATGTTATTTCGCTACCCAAATAATTAAATTATCAACTACTTTTATCATCTCGTTACCTAATCTAATTCCTTTATCATCGCCTGATTTTCTTACTCTAGTGAATGTTAATCTTATACCCTACCTTCAGACATTCTCCTTACCTTTCAATAGCTCTTCCGGGTCTTTTGCTGTCTCTGACATAATTAAAATGTCATCAGAAAAACGCCAAGTTTTTATTTTTATTTATTTATTTATTTATTTTATTTCTTCACCCTACACTTCGTCTCGAAATTTCTCCTTTTTTTCCTTCACAACTTACTCATTGTACGGATTTAATAATACAGGAAAAGAATTATAATCCTGTCTCACTCCCTTCCTTATAACTGCGTCCCCTTCATGCCCTCCGACTCCCATAAATGCTGTACCATATTTCTACATATTTTCTATATTTAACCCCTGCTACACTTAGAATTTCAAAAAGTGTATTCCAGTCAACATTGTCATGGCAATAGTCAGTCGACGCTGAGGATGTTTGTGAGAACATTCTCGTTGTCGACACTGGACAGGCTACCACTGACATCAAGACACTACCAAGCATGGCTACTGTGTTGTGAAGGTTTGACTGCACACCAGGGAGACCTTCTGATTTCAGTAATGACTAGAGACCGGATTATATGCAACTTGAAAAAGCTCTAAATATGCATGCAAATATACAAGAAAAATGACTGAAATATGCAAGATAAAATAATAAACCACTGCTAGCTACATATCTCTAAGGTGAGCCTTGCGTATCGATTCTACATCTACATCTACATACATGCTCCGCAATTCACCGTAAGGTGCGTGGCTGAGGGTACACGGTACCACTATTAGGCATTTCCTTTCCTATTCCACTCGCAAATTGAACGAGGAAAAACGAGTCTGTAGTAGTCTGGGGTAGTATGAAGTATGAAGTTACTAATGGAGTAGTTAGCATTGTAGTCAGTCAGTCTTGAAATGAATAAATAAATATACGTAAAAATGAAAGATGTCATATTTGTAGTTTTCACAAGACTCCCAAGAACCCGACGGCATAACATAATTTTGTAATGTGTTAATGGCAGGCGAGCTACAAGATCTTCGAGACCACTGAACATCTGTATGGGTCAGTTCTCTTTCCTTTCTTATACACGGGAGTCACCTGCGCTTTTTTCCAATCTAGGAACTTTGCGCTGAATTAAAGATTCGCGATAAATGAAAGCTAAGTAGGGGGCCAACGCCGCAGAATAGTCTTTGTAAAACCGAACTGGTATTCCATCCGGACCAGCAGACTTTTTCGTATTTGGCTCTCTCAGCTGCTTTTCTACACCGGAAATACCTATTGCTATGTCTCCCATTTCGGAATTTGCCCCACTATCAGCTTGTCTGATAATTGGCTGAATAGAACCGCGACTCTTTATGGGCCGGATCTCAAACAGCCCGCTCCACTCCTCGGAGTGGAGAATGAAAAGAATAAGTTCTTTTTTTTTCGGAATTTGTACCTTGATCAAATGATGGTACATTTGTGCGGTCCTCCTGCGTGAAAGATTTCTTATAGGTTAAATTTAGAACTTCAGCTTTCCGTTTGCTTTCTTCTATTACTGCCCCAGAATGATCAACGAGTGACTGGACAGTGGGCTTTGACCCGCTTATCGATTTTACATAGGACCAGAATTTTTTCGGGTTTTCGGAAAGATCTTTTCGTAAGGTATGGCTGTGATAATTATTGTATGCTTCGCGGATCGATCTTTTTATAGACGCACGAATCTCTACCAGCTTTTGCCTGTCATCATTTGCGTGTTCTTTTTTGAATCGAGAGTGCAACAGCCTTTGCTTTCTCAGCAGCTTTCTAACATTATTATTACACCAAGGTGGATCTTTTCCATCCTTCATCATCTTTACTGGCACATATTTCTCTAACCCTTTATTAACAATGCACTTAAATGTAGTCCACAATTCCTCTACATCCATAGTCCCGGAATTAAACGATGCCCATTCATTTTCTAAGTGCGATCGTAACATTTGCTTATCGGCTCTTCCCAACAAAAACACGCTCCTAGCCTTCTTGATTGGTTTATGAACTTTGGTCATCATGTCCCTACACACACATCGTTAATAAGTTCAGGTCTGTTTGTGGCTAAAAGGTCTAGAAAATTTCCATTGCGCGTGGGTTGCCGGTTTAACTGCTCAAGACAGTTTTCGGAGAATGTGTTCAAAAGTAGCTCGTAAACTGCTTGTCTGTACCGCCTGAAATGTAACTAGCGAGGTCCCAATCTATACTCTTAAGGTTGAAGTCTCCTCAGACTAATATTACATGGCCCGGATACCTGGTGTAGACTTTCTTTGAATGATTCTAAAACTGCTACAGCAGCACTGGGGGCCGGTAGTAACAGCCGACTATTAACTTTACTTCTTTTAGACCTGGTATACGTGCCCAGATAACTTCACAGTTACTTTCAACATCGATCTCAGTAGAAACAATATCTTTATCCAAAGCGATGAACACTCCTCCTCCAGTTGCATCCGATCTATCTTTCCGATAAACATTGCGAATAGGAGTGCTGGCCACGCGAAAAATCGGGACAAAGTGCATAAAGAACACGTGTATCGCGTTTCAAATATTATTAATCCTTGCTATCGCCGGTAATAAGAGAATGCGATGCCAGTTAGTCGCAGCGATACAATCGATATACACAGGACTAACTCTGACATGTATCGCACGCAGAGGAGCAGGCACAAGATCTCCGTCATATTTCATGTCAAAACAACACACAATTAGGAATACTTTGAAGAACATTAACTTTAAATTTATATTATCGGAGTATAGTTTCCAAAAATTTTATATTTCCCTACTACTGTAAACATAGACGACCAGGTACTGTGCCAGATGTTCAATAGTAAGATTCTGTCTTCGATCACTCAAAACACTTTTGTAAGTAGGAAAGGACCGTTCTACATCAACTGAGATAACTGGACAGTATTTGAATTTGGGTGCTATGTTGTTCTTACTGTTTCTGGCAAAAGTTCACTCGTTCCATTAATAGAACTATCAATTTGGGACAATTGTTGAAAGCCTGGGTTATTGTTCAAAATGTTTTCAAACTTTTCTTCAAGTTTTTTCGGAAATAAGGAGTTCAATGCAGTAATTTTATTCATTAACTGATTATATTCATTCAGCGCCAAACCTTGAGTTTCAAGCATTTTAATGCAGGTATGTTAGAAAAAGGACTGCTCTACAGTAATGTTTAATTGTTTTTTATTATTATTATTATTTTATTTTTATTTCTTTTTTTTTTAAAGAAAAATACTGGAGTCATTAAATGCTTCCGTGCACTGGTAAATTACCAAAGCCTACGCACTATCGAAGTCGCTTACTACGCCTCTGATGACCTCGAAATGTTCATGTACCTCAACGAGTTACCACTGGTTCTGGTGGTAAGGGTACATGTGGTAGTTTTTCTTTGAAGGTGCCTTGAGAAACACTTCCTTCATGAATGAAATCAGTTTATTTACATTCCCAAATGTGGATCGTACTTTTTCAGCAAGGCGATGATTCCCGTGAGCAAAGCACGTCACATGAACCAAATTTGGATAAAATACTTCGAGGGCTTTTCCGGATTTGATCATATAGGCACAGCATCTGAGAGGAACAGAAACAACCTTTCATCTGCAGAGGATACTGCAAATATTTTACTGATACCCTATTTCACAACTCTGGAGAAAGTAGTTTGATTTATCTTTTCAGGTTCTTTGCAGGCCACTAAATAAGAAGAAGGCTGTTGTTTTAAAGAACCAACAATTAAATTTGCAATAGAATGGCCACAAGTGTCGCTAATTTCGTCAACTGAAATCCAGATAATGTTGTCCTACAGTTCACTACCTATTTCTTCCACCATTTGTAGGTAAATTGTAGGTAAGTAATTTTTACGCAATGTTGATTAATCTGGGATATTCTAATGTAAGCAATATTTCAGTAGGAAAAATTTGAGGTTTGGGATTGAATGTTTGTGAAGAGGAATATTACTTGCAATAAATGCTTTACATAGATCCATGTTAAAACGATTTTTTGGGTTACTTTCAGAGGTTGAATCCCTACTGCTGCTACTTGCTGCTGTCAAAAGTTGTCGTGAACTAGTTTTGTTTATATCAGCATGAAGTGTACCTATGAATAAATATGTCAAATTGCGACATCAACCAAGATAAAATTGGAGTGCCTATTTCCTCTTTGGGAGGCATTGAGAAAAATCAAATTATACCACAGTGAAATATACTTCTATCATAGCACAAAAAAAGCTGATTATGACCAGGCCAGAGTCAAAGATGTGAAAGAGGATAACTAGCTTCAGGACTTACCTAACAGCTTCGAAAATATTTCAATTTTTATATGAGGGGCGTTTGGAAAGTTGTTGCAAAGTCCGAAAGATAGTACCACAAGCACCTATCGAGAGGTCATGTTTAGTTAGTGGCATTTTTGGAAAGAACGCACACCATGTTTCAGCCTTATTGGTCTATTTCTTTCTGTTTGGCTTACATGTGAATGATTTGATTTGATTTGATTTTTCCAGGGAAGCCAAAACAGTCTTGGTCCAGCCCGCCACTGCCCGCACCGAAACTAAGTTTATTGTGCGGTATCGCTCCCTGTATACCTAGTAAAGCCAACCAATGCCCTTGAACAGTTCAAGGAACTTTACCAGTTCTTTATTAGACACAATTTCTTCGGGTATGGTTGTCCCAAATGTTCTGTGCCTTTTACTCTCCAATGCAATGCATTCGAAGATTAGATGTGACGCAGTTTCATCACCGTCATCACAGATCCTACATTTAGGGCCCTCTTCTGTTATTCCCATTGTATGAAATTCCCATGGCCTGTTAGCAATCCAACCATGAGTCTAATCTCTCTCCTGTTCAGGCCCAGGATTGCAGAGCTTCTTTTAAAACATGGCTTTGGCATCATTACCTTGCCATGACTTTGGTCCAATATTCTACGTGCTGTCTTCTGAGCCAGTTACGTAGCTCCTATTTGATCATTGCCTTGATGATCGTCAGGACAGGTTCCGGTCCAATAAATGGAGACTCTGCCCCCATCCTGGCTAATCTGTCGGCATGTTCGTTGCCACTGATCCCCGAGTGGCCAGGGACCCACAATAGGTTTACTCCATTGCTTTTCCCTAGCTCCACCAGAACCCTGTGACATTCTGCAACAATTTTAGACCTAATGTGAGGGGTCCATGTCAGTTTCTCATCTAGGGTAACCCCTAGATATTTCACTGTCCCCTTCACAGGTAGCGCTTCAATGAAAAGCCTTAGATTCCAACTTGAGTGTTGGATACGTTTCCTTGTGAATGGTACAACAACAATCTTCTTAGGACTAACACCCAGATCCTGTTTTCTACACGAGTCTTGCACAATGTCCAAAGCACCTTGTGCCATATTCTTCACTGTGTCAGCAAATTTGCCAAGTATTACTATGACAAGATCATCTGTGTATCCTTGGCAAAAGTACTGCGTAGAGTTTAATTCTCCAATGAGATCATTCACCACTAGATTCCACAATAAAAGGGAAAGAACTCCTCCTTGTGGCTAACCCCTAGTGGTGTTAATTACCATTTTTTCATTCATCATGGAAGCCTCTACCTTTCTTCCTCTGAGCATGGCCCTAGTCCACCTACATATAGTGGTCCCTAGGTCATACACCTCTGCTGCCCTAACCATGGAATCGAAGGTCGTGTTGCTAAAAGCCCCCTCAATGTCCAGGAAGATAGAGATGGCTATTTCTTGAAAGTGTAGTGCTTTCTCCACCTTCCCAACAAGTTGGTGGAGAGCTGTCTCACATGATTTACCTGGTTGATATGCATGTTGGTTTGAATGTAGAGGAGCCCTACATAACCTCCTTTCTCCAACATGCACATTAACCAGCTTTTCCAATGTCTTCAGAATGAAGGAGGACAGGCTGATTGGTCTCATATCCTTGGCCTTGGTATTATCAATTCTCCCTGACTTTGGAATGAAGAAAACCTTCACTGTCCTCCAGGCAATGATTCCTGCTGCAAGACTAACCCTGAATAACCTGCATAGGAATCTAATAAGATTTTCTCTCGCTTGTTACAGGAGAGCTGGGAAGATTCTATCGGGGTCAGGTGACTTGAACGGTTGAAATGTTCCCACCGCCCATCGGACCTTACTGAAATTGACACACTCCATGGCCAGATCCCAGTCCTCTTTGCGAATACCTGAGAACCGTTGTCTCTCAGGAATCGCTTTCTGGTCTGAGTTATCCCCCAGAGTATATTGAGGAATGTGAGTCTTGAGGAGCATTTCCAGCGTTTCATGTGCTGTCTTTGTATACTCCCCATCCTCCTTCCTCAATGTTCCTCCTGGATTAGTTGGTACTCTAGTGAGGATTTTATGACGTCTCGCTTGAGCAGCTGTGCCCTCCACTTCCCCACAGAATACCTTCCAGGATGCCTCCTTTGCCCATCTGATGGCAAGGTTGTAATTGACAAGGGCCCCACGATACTTTGCCCATGGTCCTTTGCGCCTCGCAAGGTTAAAAAGTCTTCGTACCTGTTTCCTTTGCATTTCCAGGTTATTATTCCACCAAGGCACACTCCTATATGTGCACTTCGTAGTTATTGAGTAGTTGTCCTGGTATGAGGTCACTATAGCAGAGGTTACAGCCTCAGCTACTTCCTCAAAATCTGCTGGATTCCTTATCGAAGTTTGAATTTCCGATAGGCTGAAGTCAAAGTCTCTCCTATATGTCTCGCAGTCCGTTTTCCTGGGATTACTATAGGCCATGGTCTGTCTGGTTCCCATTTAAACCTCGAAATTAATATATATGTGATCTTATGTGGATGGCCCAGGACCACATGCCACTGTTTGACGTTACTTCCCATCATCATGGAACCAAAAGTTATGTCAATTACTTCTTCCCTTCTACTATTCCTGAATGTAGGTTCATCACCCCTCCAAGTTGTTAGACAGGAGAAATTCAAGAAGGTGCTCACCTCTACTGTTGGTGTCCTTGCTGCCCCACGATAGATTGTGGGCATTGGCATCACATCCCACCACCATTTCGTCACCTTGCCGATGGCAGGCTTCCGTCAGTCTCCTCACTTGCAAAGGAGGAGGAGAGTTGTCTTCGTAAGGAAGGTATGCTGAGGCCAAAATAATTTCCCTCTTGATACCTTCCTCACGTTGCTGCATCGTGATGGTCACCAAGTCCCTGGAACAAAAAGCCATCATTGGTACGAAAGGTATTCCATTTCTAACATAAATGCATGTTCTGGAGTTTTTTAGATTTCTAGCATAAATCAGCTTACCTCAAGTACCACCGAGGCCTGATACACCCCCTTTGTATAAATAGGGTTCTTGCATCAGGGCCACGTCCACCTCCTGTCTCCCCAGGCGACGGCTTAGGGCAGAAGTGGCCCCTTTACTGAGCTGCAGGTTTATCTGCAGCACTTCCAGTCTCCATCTTGCTACCATTATTGCCTTTAAGGTCTTTGATTACCCTGACGGTGACCTGCGAGAACCCTAAAAACAGTTTCAGGCCTTGCTCTCACATTGCCTTCAGGGTCTTCTGTCCGACCTCCACCACCAGGGTTCGTCCTTCCGGATCGACCCTCCAATCCTCTGTCGAGACTTTTGGGTTCTAGACCCTTATTTTCTCGAACAGAGTCTCTGGAGGGACATCCTTAAGGATCTTTGGTACCCATATTGATACCTTTGCGGTCCTCAGGAGTTCGGTTGCTGTCTTGACCAGCAGCTTCGCGTCCTCCCACGGGGATATCATGGGCACCTTGTCCTTAAGCCTTGTCCTTAAGCCATTCTGCTGAGTGCTCCCCCTCGCCGACAAAAATGAGGGCACTGCGATCTAGAGAGACACTCCTGAATTTGGGTCCTGGACCAGCGTTCCCCCCCAATCTCTTCAAAAAAGGCCATCTGCACGAGCTCCTCCTGCTACGAGGTGATGCTCACCAGTGGGTATCCTTCTCGGACAACCGCCATTCTAAAAACCGAGACTGCAGTACTGTAGGTCTGCTTCCCTATTTCCTGCCTCAGCCTTTTAGGATGACGCTTGTCCAGTGAGGAGTGAGTCTGATTCCTCCCTAACCCTCTCGCCACCTGTCTTTGACGTCGAGGGGGTCTGTGTATCCCCATCGATATGAGGCAGTTTCTTTTTGGAGGTCTTGGGCTTAAGCCCTTTTGATTCCCTCCACTTATGCTTAGGAAGCCATTCTTTTCCTTCCTTTTGCTTCTGTTCCTTGAGAATTTTCCTCCTCTGAGCTCCAGACAGGGCCTTAATCCTAATCTGGTCCAACTTCTCTGTTACAGTTCCCACTTCTTGCTCAGGTCTAGACCCTGATTCAGAAGTAGGAGTGCACTCCATCGGTCCTGATCCCGATGTCTGAGTATCTGAGGTCTCAGATTGCCCCTCAGATTCTTTTAAAATACTTTCTTCCTCTGTGTTCATCTTAGTCCCACGAGATTTGGGGATTTATATGGTTCTCACCACGATAACCTCGTGCGGTGCAAGGCTACTTACTCAGGGAGGTCGCCCGGTATCCCTGAGGCTCTGTTCGAGACACATCCACCCATGTGCCACACACCCCTCGGCACGGATCGCATCACACCTTGGGTTGGGAAAGGAATTGGGAAAGGACTGGGAGAGGATAAGGAAGATGGGACGTTGTGGGACACGCTTGGTCTGATCCATCAGCTGAGGCCTTTCCGGCAGTAGGTTCTCTACCTTCGGTATAGCCCTCTGCTTCACACGGATACGCAAGCCTCTCCACCCGCACGGACAGTGCTTCGTCAGTGTGGTGTCCGCCGGAGAGGTGAATCAAGGAAGTCAAGTAACTGTCAAAGAATGGACGAAAAAGAATTTTGCATGGTGATTAAACATTACTTTATGAAAGGCAAAACGCGTCGAAAGAACATTATGGTGACTCTGCCCTTTCGATTAGAACAGTTTATAAGCGGTTTCGAAATTTTCGAAGTGGCCATATGGGCACAAGTGACGATGAACGTTCTGGATGCCCTGTGGAGGTTATGACTCCAAAAATAATTGATAAAATCCATAATAATGTGATGAAATACAGAAGTTCCAAAATGTTCAAATGTTTGTATAGCTTATGGGACTTAACTACGGGGTCATCAGTCCCTAAACTTACAAACTACTTATGAACTAAGTAATACTAAGGACGGCACAAATATCCATGTCCATGCCCGAGGGGGGATTCGAACCCCCGACCGTAGTGGCCGTGCAGACCGTGACTGGAGCGCCTCAGTCCCCTCGGCCACGCGGCCGGCGATTACAGAAGTGTTAAGGTGCGTGAGATTACTTGTGCTGTAGACATCTCGAATAAAAAGGTGTATAATATTTTACATAAAAATTTGGACATGAGAAAGCTATACACACAATGGGTGTCACTATTGCTCACGTTTGACCAAAAACAGTATCATGTGAAGTGTTGCAAGGAAGGTTTGCAGCTGTTCAGGAAGAATCAGCAGGACCTCAAGCGAGGTTTCATCACCGTGGATGAAATATGGGTACATTGTTATACGCCTGAGACTAAAGAACAATCTAAAGAATGGGTTACCAAGGGAGAATCTGCGCCAAAAAAGGCAAAGACCAGTTCTTCGACTGGAAAGGTTATGATGGCGGTATTTTGGGATTCACAAGAGATAATCCTCATCAATTATCTGGAATAGGGTGAAACTATTACTGGGGCATATTATTCATCCTGATTGGACCATTTGAAAACCAAGAAGCAAGAAAAATGCCAGCGATTGTTCCACAAAAATTACTTTTCCACCACGACAATGCACCAGCATTGGAAATAGAATTCCAACTCATTTCACATCCTACCACCCCCCCTTATTCTCCAGACTTGGCCCACTTGGATACTACTTGTTCCCCAATTTGATGAAATGACTAGTTACACACTACACATAAGCACGTTAAACTCTGTACAAATAGAAACTAAACTGAAACAATGGACGTACTACTAACGTTAAATTTAATTGTTGCTGACTTGTGCGGTATGACAGGGGAGGAGATTAAGCGGCGGTGCGATTGTCACGCACGTTGACTCCGTCTCCTCCTTGTTTCTGTTATCTGTTCGCTAGCTGGTAGCCTCTTGGTTAGCGATCGCACGCAGTTGTAGGTCGCAGTCACTCTGTGAAACATCAAAATGAAATCCAGCTCGAGCCCGCCCGTCTAGATTTTTTAAATATTGTAAATACGGATCGAAAATATGCATCATCACCAGTTTTTAGACAAAATATGTAATAACCGGTGAAAAGTAGCCATATATGCATGTACAACATGGAAATGTGCATAATTCGATCTATGGTAATGCAATACGATCAGACGGTGTGCGACACAGCATGAACCTGGTTTGCTTCCAATTGCAGAGTTCATTCCACGAAGAGAGGCAGATTCAATACCGTCCTAGACTTTCTGCTAGCACCATACTGCGACTGAAAGGTGGTGTACTTATTCAGCAGGATAACATATTGCCACATGTTACTGCTACGATACCTCGAGGTCTGGTTGGCGTTCACCTACAGTAAGCGCATTTCTCTTCAGTTGATCACCCATGAAGCGTGATGAAGGGGGAACTATTCCGTCTCCATGGTCCGCAAAAGGTTCAGACGATCTATTTATCGTTGCCGCTAGACGCTTTAATGATCATTTTCTTGGAACAGTACATTCCTTAGTTACCGCAATATGCAGATACACTGTGTAATGACACTCTCCGACTATTTTTTTTAGTGAGACAGGATTTTTCTTCTTATCCTTAGGATTTTTTTATAAGTTTTATTCCATGAAACTTTATATTTCATTCCATGATAAATTTAAAGATTTAACAGAAACAGTTTGGGGTAATCAACGGTGAAAAGAGTAACGAATTTTAGTATTTACGAGCAAAATTACGTTTAACTAATATACGCCATCATGTATTTCGGTCACTAAATTAGTATAGACACAATTTGCTACATTAAAATCTTCGTATGTTTATATTTTTTCTCCTGTAAGCCTACTCCATCGCTCTTGTCTCTCATACCCATTCACGTTTGTAAATATCTCCTCCACCGTAAGGTCTATTACGACAACTTAATACATTGGTGTTCCGCTGACACACTCCTGGCTCCTCCCCCCTTCTCACCCCCCCCCCCCCCACGAATCAAATATATACACTTTGTACACTGTGTCACGGGCATGGGTCCATTAAAAAAGATTTACTCCTGTTAATATTTTGTTCCAAAAGTTTGGAAAATTTCTTTGAACTGTGTAATTTTTAAATAATATCGATTAAAGATATATTGAATTTGTGAAGAATCAACAAATTTGCTATTTTACAATAAGCAGTATTGTCACTGACAGGGATGAAAAGTTATAAAATAAAATGAAATTATGTGGGCAGAGATGAGCTGTACATATACGTATAGAGAACAGCATGAAAAGTGCATCAGACAAAAACCTGTAAAATTTATATTCATTGCTTACGCTTACTTATAATGTCCTTGTGCTTGTAATAAGATTCATCCAGTTTCCCTTGACAAAAATGTTAATCCAGTATGAGGTCCTTAACGAAATGTTACATTCAATGAATGCGTCCTTCAAAAAACTGTTACGTTCATAGTTATAATTATTACGTTTCAGGTTTATAAAATATATAATAGCATATTGCATTAAGACACAGAGCTACTCGTATAATTAAATTTATTGTTTCAATAAATGCAGCTTTTTACTTCTTTTCTAGTGATTCCTTTAATGATTTCTTACAATTTTCAGAGTATCTTGATTAATTACAGATCTTCGGTCAATACACTATATCATCAGGTTTTATTTTTTAGTCAGTTAAGAAATTAAGTGATATTTGTAAACCGAATTGTGTCAGTTGCTAGTTTCTTTAAATACCACACTTGATAGGAAAATTGTATACTTCAGTGAGTGACTGTATCTAAAGTATTACATTAAGGAAATATGACAACAAAGGTTTAAAAATTGTTTGGTGATGTTGACTAATGTTTTTGTTTTCGCAGGTTGCAAATGTAAAATCCCAGCTGTGGCAAGATCACCGGCAGCCAAAGTCGGACTTCATTGCTGCAGATACTGCGATTGAGATGAAGACCATGGCCCACTAAGATGAAACATGGACGAAAATATATTTCACAGACGTTCATTAAACGTATTAAATCCCTATTTTATACAACTCAGAAGTTGTTACAAACTACGGAGTGAATTGAAGTGAACAATACGTGTTTTTTTTGTTGGAAAAAAAAACTGTGAGTAGTGACTGTGGCTCGTCAAGAATACTAATTGTATATCGTGCCCGTAATAAAATATGATTCAGTGTAATATGATTATTGGTGCTCATATCCCAGAGATGATCAACAGGCAAAGAAAGAATTTTCTTCCCCGTTTATCGAAATTTATCCAAACATTATTATTTTTGTCAGCATTGTGAGTGCGAATTTAAGATTTTCCAAGTGATTTATGTACGTCGATCGAATGTGAAAACAAAGCTACTTGATTTCTAATGTAATCTTCCATGGACGATGTGGTACCAGTTCACATTAATTAAAATATGCACCACAATGTGTTTCCCCCACATATGTCATCAGAAGCACATATAAAATCTCGATGGACAGTATCTTGGCAATGTGCACCAGCACTTGTGCCATGGAACAAGGCCCACGCTACAGTTGTACATGTAAAGTGATGCCATTCATTGTACATAGATTTTAAATTTGATTCTAATTGTGGATGTAAGTGATAAAGAGGGACAATTATTTTATTTATATATACTCATATATATATATATATATATATATATATATATATATATATATATATATATATATACTGTCACACGACTTTTGTCCGCAATGAACGCTGAAACTTCTCAACTGATCTGCATTTCGTTAACATTACGAATCTTGAATGGGTAGCAGTGAAAATGCGCCGCAATATCTTTTGAACCGTTGACCAGGGGAGAGACAATTCAAGTACCACAGCTCAAAAATTTGCTACAGAATTCTGAGCATTTACTGCTCAATCGGCTACAGCTACGACAACTTCACCAACAACAGCCATGGGAATGGGACACCTAATTTATTCATATTTCTTAATCAGATCCTTTGGGTAATTTATTGACATAGGGCTTCTTATCAACTGTTTCTGTCGTCGCCATCCAAATTAAAAGTTTCCCTCCAGCTCCAAACTGTTCTATTCATTCCACATATTGTTTGGTGAAAAGTATACCCTTTTAAGCGTCGGATTTAGGACGGAGTTTACTTTTGTTTCCTGTTATCAGTATGACATCTCAATGTACAGTCGTTGACAGAATTCGCGAGACCCAGAGACTAATCGCTATGCACAACCGAAAAGTTTTGCTGTCTGGTGGGAAGTATAAACAACAATGGACACCATCGTACAATCTGTCGATTACATGTGTATCTGACACGAAATCTGAGAGGGATTTAGTTATTTACCAGTAACCCAGCCAGTTGTAACAACTAGACCGATTTCTGTGCGACATGGAGGGGACTTCGTAAAGGGATTTTAGAAACTGCTTTGCGTTTTCATCATAGTGTTTTAAGCTATTCGCGACCGACATATGACTTTCCACATTTCTTTTCTTATGGTTACAGTGAACGAAGACAGCAAGCAAACATGAGACGCTGAAGTTCGTGAATATTATAGAACGTTGCTGACACATTCGAATAGAAAACTTGCATACGTAACATAGAATTAAAGGAATTATACCACAGGAAGCAAATTATCGACATTAGCCGCTACGTAAAGTAACCTTCATCACACAAGTGCAAGTCGACAAATGTCTATTGGGTGCTACACTGGCACACTTGCTGGACTCATGCTACAATACTTATTTGTTGAGCGAGCAGACAAAACAGATCCTGTTCTAAACACTTCGTTACGAAGCGCTAAGTGTTGCAGTGCACAATGGTGTTCGGAGCGACTGCGTGATGGTGTCCGGCCACCGCTTCGGTCGCGCTATAAAACCGACGACGATTGTCGACGACGTCACCCGGCAGCATACCCGTAAGTTGTTTGAACATTCATTACGCCGCGAAAAGTTCAGGTTTCAAACCGACAACCGTATGGCGCGGCAGGTCGCTGATGGTATTTTGGATAGTGAAGGTATCATTCTATAAATATCGAACATGGGATGTTTTGCATACAAATCAAAAACATCAACACGCCAAACCACCTGCACCTGGGAATGCTTCGTACAGGAAGTAGATCCCTGGTCAATCACCTTGGAATGAAGACGACCATCTTTTCCAAGAGACAGGCATTAATTTAATGCTGCGTACAGCCAAACCAAGGAGACAGTGAAAAGTGGAAAAACTCGAACCTAAGAGTGGACTTTTGGTGTTTCTTCATCGTAGCAAGAGCCTTACTGTGTGAAAATAAGGAGACAAATGAAGTAAAATTAGAGGATGAAAGATTCTAACGCTGATCTCTTGGATTTAGAAGCCAACGCCCTATATTCTGTTACGAACGGTGATGTAATAGGACAGCATTACACAACAGTGGGTTTCAGTTTCTAAGCAGAATAAAAAACCACCTTTTTTCGTCAAAAGTGTGCGTCGTTTCCAGATAAGGTCTGCCTTTCGGAACAGGTAGTAGGCCTATGTTCCTGCAGAGGTTCGAAAAACAGCTATGCTAAAGTATGTGTTGTTGGCCAGATACGTAAGACGAGGTCCTAGGATCTAGCCGATATCCGCAGCAGGTACGGTTTTGGCCCACTTTGGGTTACGGTAGTAACACTAAAAATGGGCCTTTGCGATCGTCTTTTGACAGCTCGAAATTTAAATGGAAATAACTGCTTAACAATTCATCTGACACGAAAATTGAATAACCGACTTTCTAGAGCAGAAAATTCTCTACAACTTTCATCCCTTATATTTTTTTGATATCTCGTATCGTTTGAGAGATATTTGCAAAAATAACGGAGTTTTGACACTCTCCATTGAATTAACGAAAACCAGCCGTTCGCAGATGTCACGTGACATTCCTCGCCCAGAACCCTCTGTGGCTTACGCCATCTTGCGTTACGTATTCAACAGCTTTATCAACTTCATTGAATACTACTGACATTAATTACATGAAAGGAAACTGTGATGTACTACTGAAATTAAGCAATTTGTAAAACTTTGCTCCTGCTAAGTTATAGCTACAGATGCATAAAAAGTATTTATGTTTGATTTATTTTATCGTTTCATTATTTTCCTATGAATTTATTCTGAAATTGTTCTTGAATTACTGATGGTGCATTTGCAAAACTCCTTCACTAGTTTTAATTTTACTGCTCCAGACGGAGCACTTCAGATCATTAATTTCCAAAAACCACAATTATTCAGTATATTATTTCCAGTGTCGTGAGTCGTGTCGGGATAGCACAGTCGGTAGTGCGCTTGCCCGCGAAAGGCAAAGGTCCCAGGTTCGAGTACCGGTTCCGGCACACAATTTTAATCTGCCAGGAAGTTTCAGTATATTATTTATTTTCGTGTACGACAGGGTAGGATATGAATTTAAAGGTCAGTGATTGAGATAAACGTCTGTTTACACAAATATAATTTTAACTAAACGGTTTTTTTTAATGGGATGCTTTCTAGCTATTCCATCGGCCATAAAAAGCCAAAATTACATAACATGTACAGTATTCCGTATTATCATTAAACAATTTTGTAATTGTGCAACTTGAATCGATAACATCACAAGTTGTTTTTACTGTATGGCACAAATTCTCTTCTTGACCTGTAGAACTATTTACAGCGCCTTATATTCAATTCCGCGACGGAACAGACACTATCCCAACATCCGAGGCTATTTTATACATACCTTCTGGAGATAAAGGCCCCCACATTGCCGTGTGATGCTGTCTCACTCACGCCTTGCCATACACAGCAGTTAAGCCACGTATGTATCGGTGCCTCTTACTATGCGCGATTAAATTTCCACATTAGCCATATGGAAGAACATACACTTCTACATTTCAAATATCTTAAGATGTACCCTGCTGATGCGGGCAATAGCAAAGCTTACGTCACCAAAGATGATAAGGAAGGGGCGGGCCTTTAAACCTTGCACACGATTCGATGTGTGAAACCATAAACATATTTATTACACTTATAATACATTCATGCACCTTAAATCACACCAAATCATTCAAAAAAATGTTCAAATGTTTGTAAAGTCTATGGGACTTAACTACGGGGTCATCAGTCCCTAAACTTACAAACTACTTATGAACTACTTACAAACTAGGACGGCACAAATATCCATGCCCGAGGGGGGATTCGAACCCCCGACCGTAGTGACCGTGAAGACCGTGACTGGAGCGCCTTAGTCTCCTCGGCCACCGCGGCCGACACCAAATCATTAATAGTAGGCATTGTTCCTGGGCGTTTGACAATATTAAGTGATATAAAACATTCCTCATAAAATACAGAAACTATCAATGAATAAGTAACAAGTTAAAATCCTTGAAACAACTCTAGGGTGACCGGTACCCTTCTTACGCACTAATTTAAACAGAACAACATAACAATACATGATAACTTACACCTTTGTAATAAGGAAACCTAAATATATATAGTTAATTGAACCAAAGGCGTACACGTCGCCTGGGTGCAACAGCTCAGGCTTTATAATTCCAATATAAATTAATGATCAGTAAATATTAATAGTTGCATGTGCAGTTCGGAACACTCAGCAGAGACTTACTCCCAAGGAAACCAATAACATCGGTAGTACGAAGCACAAGTTAAAAGAAAACCAATAAATTATTAAATAAGTAAATTAATAAATTACAATAAGTGTCCACACTTAGGCTCACTGACAAGAGGGAATCAGCGTCAGTACGGACACCTCCGAGAATTTAACTGACGTGAGCGCAATAACTAAAGAACTTGTACAAACACTTGGCAAATGTTGAATGTACGCGCCCATTAGACTCTAGCAAACATACAATGAACTGTGCACAAGGCGTCCACTCATAGGTTCAAGTACTGTGTACTTGACACGGGTCTCTTAATACGGCCACAATCTGAATAGCTCCCTTAGACTGGTCGCGGATGATGCTGTCGTTTATCGGTTAGTGAAGTCAACAGAGGATCAAAAGCAACTGCAAAGCGATTTAGAGAAAATTTCTGCATGGTGCGAAAATTGGCAATTGACACTAAATAAAGAAAAGTGTGGAGTAATACACATGACCACTAAAAGAAATCCGCTGAACTTTAATTACGCAATAGATCAGTCAAACCTTAATGTCGTAGATTCTACCAAATACTTAGGAGTTACAATTACTAACGACTTTGACTGGAGAGAACACACAGAAAATATTGTGGGGAATGCGAACCAAAGGTTACGTTTCATCGGCAGAACGCTTCGAAGATGCACCAGCTCCACCAGACTGCCTACATCACACTTGTGCGTCTTCTCCTGGAGTACTGTTGCCCCTTGTGGGACCCTCACCAGGTGGGACTGACGGAAGATATTGAGAAGGTTCAGTGAAGGGCAGCTCGTTTCGTTTTATCACGTTACGGGGGGGGGGGGGAGCGTCAAGGAAATGTTGCACGAATTGGGGTTGAAATCATTAAAAGAAAGACGTTATTCATTGCGGCGTGATCTGTTTGCGAAGTTTCAATCACCGACTTTCAGTTCTGAATGTGAAAATATTTTGCTAGCACCCACCTACTTAGGGAGACATGACCATCCCAATAAGACCGAAAACGATTTAGGTGTTCTTTCTTCCCGCGCGCTATTAGAGAATGGAACGGTAGAGAAAAGTTATGAAAGTGGTTAATGAACCCTCTGACAGGCACTTGAATGTGATTTGCAGAGTATCTATGTAGATGTAGATGTAGATGTAATTCTAAGGTCAGTCAGGGGACTGGGCCGTCCACGGTAAGCAAACAAGATAAAATCTCGATCGCCACCAGGCTAAGGGAATATGCGAGCAACAACAGTTAACGCGCTGGTCGTGGGGTGATGTACAGCACAATCGCCGAAGTTCAAATAGCAGGAATCTCACCGCCAGTCTGCGTCAATTTCCATGCACGAAGCGGAATGTGTCTCCCCACTCAACACAGCCAGCATCTCGTGTGCTCGAGGTCTCTCTCTCTCTCTCTCTCTCTCTCTCTCTCTTTCTCTCTGCGCAATTCGTACACAATCCAGGAGCGTGATACGTCTGCGGTGCTGGTAGGAACAAATATCAGCTCGTGACCCCGTCAGCCGTACTGAATGTAAACAGGAGAGGCCTCGACACGACGGGCGTGACTTCAATATTCTCATCAGTCCGTCCGCACAACCACACTGTCACCTCGCACCACTCGCCATGCCGACCGTGCACCTCGCCCCCCACGTGGGAAGGCAAAATCCTACCGCATAGCGATTCGGCTCACCTGCGTTTGGAGCAGATTACATTTTTTACATTCATTGCAATAGACGTTATCAAAATGCGCTGTACAACCAAGATACATCAAATATCTTTAAACCAAGTGGAATAGACTCCTCATGGCTGGCTCAACCAGAGACTCCAGCAGCTCTGACATAAAAACGATCTATTCTAGGGGACTTATCACAAGTTAAGGACTAAAATAGCGGAATTACGGAATATATTTAGGTGCACTAGGTCCTCTTAGTCACTAAAAATTCAGGCTTCTAGCTTTATTCGCAAATAAGATACAGAGGATGAGAAAGTGCCTGAAATGCCTTCGAGGAAAGGATGGTGCGGCTGTACGCGCGTCCTGGCGCCGCACTGCTGTACCCTCAGATTATGGAACGCCAAAACCAAGAATTCATTATGCAGTTGCACCTTCTAAAGAAATCATTTAGGTTAGTAACTTTAATCAAATTTTTATGCAGTTGCGTGTAAGAAAGCAACAAACTTTCTCTGAGCATAACACAACAATGAGTACATTGTTATAGTACACGGTGCTGTTGCTAGGAATCGGGACTGCAGCTTACATTTGTAGAGCAGCAGCTTTCGAGTCTTTCTCGAGTCTCGAGATAT
Source organism: Locusta migratoria (assembly GCA_026315105.1). NCBI lineage: Eukaryota > Metazoa > Arthropoda > Insecta > Orthoptera > Acrididae > Locusta > Locusta migratoria. The sequence continues at coordinate 904,251,667 of CM048744.1, read as the reverse complement.
TGTGAGGGTAACAAGATGGCCAATTCAGACGAGACTCTTACTAAGCTGCATACTGAGGAGCAGATTGCCGTCCAGTAAGCTGGATTCCTTAGATTACACCTTCAGCCACCTGAGGGGTGCCCTCACCCATATGAATATGTACGGGGATAAGCTACTGCGTCTCCGTAGTCAGCTGGAGAAAAGCGACAAGAGCGTGCAGTCATCGCGCCACTGGAAGGAAGAGGCCCTGGACGGTTCTGCCGCCGCGCCGCACCGCCACCTGGAACCAGGCAGCTCGCCTGGAGGACCGCCTGGAGAGCCGGCTGCTTCGGCTGGAGAGGCTGAGGCTTGTGCCGCAGCGTCTGGATGTGGCGGATGTGGGGGAGGCTGCGGCCAGACCAGCTGCTGCTGAGGCGGCCGAGGCGTGCCGGCCGAGCCAGCCGTCTGTCCTGTGCTCCGCCCGTCTGCTGGCCGCCGGCCTGCTCAGCGCACAGTGGTTCGGCGGTGCGCGCTCAGTGGTCATCAATATTGGCCAGCAGTCGTTATAAAAGTGTCAGGAATTGGTTTTGTTCGTTGTGACACAAGACGTTATGGACCTGCTGCTACACATCCGTCTCATCCAGAGAGCTTAATCAGTGCCAAGCTACTAATGTTCGCTGTGTTATGGTTTGGATTCTTTTATGCGGAGGAACATTCTCACTACCACAGAAAAAACGAGGAACTCTGCAACCAAATTTTGATGTTGATGCTTCTGTTATATGTTAGTTTATAAACGATTTGGGTACGCTGCCATTTCTCCTCCTCCTAGTGAGAGCAGTGAAATGAGCCTGATGAATCATTTTAGCATATCAGTCAAGACTCAAGTGCACGGTGCTTTTTTCCAGTGGATACTATTGTAACATACTAGTTTATAAGACTGCACAAAACATTTCTGCATACGCTGGACACAACCTGCTTCTACTGGGAGCAGTCAAGTGTCTCTGAGAAATCAAATTAGTAGTGCAAAGTTACAAGAGTCAAGTTGATATTGATCAGATTCTATTAAAAGCGGGCGACACATAATTGATCAGAGCAATAATATACGTAGTGGCAACCATCCAGATTAAGCAACATTTTACCTAGAAGTCTTTCTAGCTGGACATCATTAAACTGGGCAATACTCAATGTGGACTTCATTCATCTCTGGGCAACATTTGGACTGGAAAACCATCTAGTTGTAATCTTCGTCAGTGTGGCAACCATCAACTTAAGTACAAAACTGTTGTAGGTTTCAAAGTGCTTTCTGAAACATTCAATGTGTGAAAGAAATCCTAAGCATATTTCCAAATAAAATTTATGCCTTTTGAAATTTAACGCATTTATTTTACTCAGTGTACACATGAAGCCATCCCACCAAGACCTGACACAATGAAAGTAAACTCTACAACTAAATGAACGTTTGATGTGGATATGAAACCAACTTGTTTTACTCTCTTTGCATTTATTATTCCTGCAACAACGGGTTAATCATACACAAATAGCAAAAATCCTCCTCTCACTTGTAAATGTAGACTAGCACAGAGATAAATGAATTATATCTTTTAAAAATAGATACGCTTTACACTCTTTAATGAGCCATAGAATCCTATCTTCAGAAGGCGTTAATATGTTTTGTCATCTACACTGAATTTCTCTTTTAAAACTAAGGCCTTCAGTAAACATAAAAGTCTTTCGTTCTGCTCGAGTGTAGTACTCTCATATATTATACGCATGACTTATGGGGTTAATTTTCGCTATCACTTGGTATCAGAAACCTACTTCGAGTACTTTCTACAGGTGTATGAGAGCTTGCGGTGGATGACCGATGGACGTGGAAGAAATACTACTTACAAATGAACTCAAAATGCCAAAGGAAAACACATTTGTGCGAAAATCCATTAGAGTTAGATACAGACTGCTTGTAACATTAAACTAGGAGACCACATTTCTTATATTTATGGTATGTGAAGTACAGATCATAAACCGGTCAGCCAGAGCCATTCAATGACATTCTACAACATTCTAGAGAATATATTCATGAAATATCTTAAAAACTGCGGCATATGTTCCCCCTGAGATATCCGAAAAGACTGGCCCTGTGACTTGTTGATTGTCATGGCGAAGCACAGGTTCAAGGAACTGTATTCTCTTGAATTGTATGGTGTTGTCTGAGGGAGTGATAGGTATGCTTACAACCTCATCATCTCATCATCACCACAAAAACATTCAAAATCACTCTCAATAACCAAATGGCATAATTTCCTTTTTTTGAGTGGGGGGGGGGGGAGGAGTTCATTATCACGCATCTTAGAACAGGCACATGGCCAGATTGAGATGGGACGAAATTTATTTAAGAACCTTCCCCATGGAATTTTGTGTACGTGTACCAAATGTCACGTTATTTGGTTGTCTGGCTCTTGATCCAGTATAGGCTTTGAGCAAGGGAAACTATTGGGCAGACGCAGTACCAGTAGTGCGCTTAATTTAAATGTGCCTGGATAGCATAACTCATTAAGGCATCGCTGGCCTGAAGCGGAAAAGCTGGGTATGATCAAAAACTGTTTTTAATCACATTGCTTTAACATCAACGTACCCTTTTATTACATGCAAATAAACGGTTTTGTACGTTTCTACAAAAAACCTTCTTTTAAGCCCGGTCAAAGCTGGGTACTTGCAGCTAGTATATATATACCCCCAATGTGAAATTTACAATTTCAATGCTGACGCATTAATACGCTCAAAACTTTTTCGGAAATCCTGTACAGGCTGCAAGCCAGAAGAACTAATTGGCAGGGGACACTAAACACCGTAGTGTGCTACAAGTATAGAATTGGGGATGGCCGGGACGTGAGTTTGGGCAGCCTACCCAGTTAAGGCGACTGTTGACTCGAAACGGGAAATCAGGGGTCGAATCCCGGTGCAGCACATAATTTTAATTTCACCGTTAAATTTATTCCAATGCTGAAACTGTCGATATGTTTCAGTATTTCGGATAGGTAAAATGACGGGCGTTTTTGTCCACCAATTTCGTCTGTTCTTCCCCTATAGACACCATATCAATATATCGGCAGCCCTAACAATTAATTAATATGAATAAAACTCTGTTTTAGTTTATTTGTCTCTAAGTGACGTTATGAATTTCTCACCAGTTTGATAGATAAAACTGATATCATCGACTTTATGTCAGATGTCCAATGTTGGTCACGGTCCAGTACAAAGTTCTAACTTCGTCAATGAATTTATTTCCATGCCTCGAAATGGTTTATATGTTTCTGTATTTATAATTCGTAAAACAAACTTGACAGTGTAATAACATCAGCAGTTGAAAAAAATTTAAGTCCTAAATTAAAGTTCTATTATCAGAAAATAGAAAAGTAATGGGCTTCATGCAAGTAACGGAAATGTACATTCATCATACAATGAATGGGGGTAACATTCTTTGTAAATGACTTTAAATGCAAAAATATTTAGACACGATATATGCATGATGCAATATAGCAATTGATCCCAAAAAATTAGAAGCAAATGTTCAACCAAGTAAGTGCTAAATAAATTCCGTTGGTTTTTCTTCACGGCTACTCGATAAAACCCATTATACTTGGAAATGAGCAGGGACTGAAGTTACAAGCAACCAAAACTAGAGTCATCACGTAGGCACCGAGAGACGTTGCGCAGTGGTAACACGCTGGACTCGCATTAGGGAGAACGCCGGTTCACACCCGCCTCCGGTCAGTCCAATTTAGGTTTCCGGTGATTTCCATAATTTACTCCTCGTAGATAACAGGATATTTACTTTGAAATGGCACGACCGTCGTTAAATCATAATCGTCCTTCCTACGGGGATTGGCGGTCGGAGGAGGTGTACGGATTCGGTTCTGTTCAACTCAAAACCTTCTACCCCCATCACACTAAACTATGGTAGTTATATGAGTCTAAAGTTTGCACGACGTCCATCTACAATGCCAGATTTTACAGTTTGGTGGCAGTGAAAAGTGGCACGATTTTACTGCCTTATGATCCGTTTGCTTATTATACTGCTGTTTTCCATTGGCCTTCTTATCGTAGCGAAGATTTTTTCCCCTGTGACGTTGCTGCATAAGACAATTAAAATGACATATGTTAATGCAAAAGTGTAGACAGATATCTAGTAACAGATTACAGTCGATACATCGCAATATCCCAATTGTGCTTATTTTATACTATATGTAGCATTTAGTGGTATTGCTAGGAGATGTTAGATTACTAGGCTTCCATTGTAACATCGAAAGCTCACAAAGTGTATGTATTATTTGTTAGTGACTTTTCTGCTCAGTAGCCCATTTCCAAGTATTAACTGAGTGACACAAAACACATGGCGCTAACATGCAAGTGAACGAAAGCGTGAATGGTAAATGTGTTAGTTTACAGAGTGTTAGTGCATACGGTTGGGCAAGAACTATGATAGTTCAAAAATGTGAATTAAGTGTTGGATGAAACAAATTAAAAACAAAATGAAAGGAAGACCAGGCATTGAAGTCCAGTCGACAGCATGGTCCTTAGAGACGGTGCTTATGCTTAGATCTGTGCTTGTAAGGGAAATCGTTGAAAACCTAAATCTAGCTTCCCGGAGGTGGCATTAAACCACCTTCCTCCCGAATGCGAATCTAGTGCGTTACCACTGAAAAAGCTCTCTCTGTATATTAATAGCAAGTTATATAATAGATGGATGCACTATTTCTTAGCAAAAATAAAGCATATTACGTCCTCCTGTTTTATTTAGCTTATCGAAATAATTTGTTGAAATGTTTGTAAACCTATTGGACCAAACATCTATGGTCATCAATCCATACACATAGAAGCTACTTAAACTAACGTACCTTAGGACAGCAGGCACACACACACAGACACACACACACACACACACACACACACACACACACACACACACACACACACACACATGCTCGAAGGAGGACTCGATCGAAATGTTTGTAAACCTATTGGACCAAACATCTATGGTCATCAATCCATACACATAGAAGCTACTTAAACTAACGTACCTTAGGACAGCAGGCACACACACACAGACACAAACACACACACACACACACACACACACACACACACATGCTCGAAGGAGTACTCGATCGAAAGGCGGCAGCTGCCTCACAGTCCGTAACATAACGCCTAAGACCTCTCGGCCGTTCCACGCGGCTATAGAAATACGAACTGCACATATTTGTCTGTGAGCTGAGCTGATTAAGAGTGCAGATCATAAACTGATTCCTCCATATTTATTGTCGTGGAGACGATGTATTTTGTCAGATTTATGTGTGTGTTACTTTAAGATAGGCTTAAGATACAGGCAGAAATATCATGTCGTACACTCTCAAAATATTGACTCCGGAAGGAGAATGTAACCCCTCATCTTAAAGTATTGCGCGCTACTATTTTCAGTAGAAAGTGGTGGGCGAATAAATTCTTGCCGCGGTAGAGTAGCCGAGCGGTCTAAAGCGTCACGCTGCGGAGAGCGCGGTTGCTCGCCGTGGACGTTCGAGTCCTTCCTGGGGCATGTGTGTGTGTGTTTGTCCTTAGGTTAGTTTACCTAGGTTTAAGTAGTTTGTAAGCTACGGACTGATGACCACGCAGTTTGGTCCGATACATTTACAAACATTTGTATTTGTATATCAGCTTTTCGTTATTAGCTCAAAACTGCTTTTCCATCACTTTTCTTGATATTTGTACAGTTATTTAGTTTGTCTCCAAATGTATGTTTTATTTTCCTGTATGTTGTATCTACTTTTCACCTAATTATACATTCCTCTATACACTTGCATTTCCCCTAGCCACTCTTGCTTAGCCATTTGGCTTCCTGTCAATGTTATTATATCGGCTGTACTCCATAGTGTCTGCTTCATTTACTGTATTTTATATCTTTTTCTTTCATCAAATTAAATTCAGTTTTTCCTAGATTACCCAAGGATTTTTGAAGCGTTTTGCCTATTTGGTTCTTTGCTACCTTCGGTATTTCATCTCGCAAAGCTACCTATTCAACTTCCAATATGTTACTTTTCCCCGTTGTTGCGTAAAGCTCCGTTCGAAACACTCTTAGAACTATAGGTTGCTTCACTTTATCCAGATCCCATCTCCTTGTTTTCCTAGCTTTCTGAATTTTCTTCAGTTACTGTGTACAGTCCATAACCAATAACACGTGGTCCGTGTATGCATCTACCACTGGGTATATCTTACAGTTTAAAACCTGGTTCCGAAATTTATGTCATCAAATCTATCTAGTCCCTTCCGGTGTCTCCTGGTCCCTTCCACGAATACAACATTCATTCATGATTCTTATATCAAATGTTTGTTATGATTAAATTATGTTCCGTGAAAAATACTAACAGATGGCTCCCTCTCTCATTCCTTATTCTCAGTCCATAATCACCTACTATTTTTCCTTCTTTCTTCTACTATCGAGTTACTGTCTCCCACCTTAATTAAAGTTTTCCTCTCCCTTAAATGTCTGAATAATTTGCTTCACCTCCTAGTATATTTCTTCGATCTCACCATCGGCAGTGCTACTTAGCATATAAACTACTACTACAGTGGTCGGTTTTGGCTTTGTATATATCTTGACTATAACAATGTGATAACTGTATTTCTCACAGTCATTCACCCACATTCATGTTTTATTTATCTTTATTAGACCCCCCTGTAATACCTACAAATGTTTTTGAATTTGTAACCCTATACTCGCCTGACCAGAAATCATTTTAATCTTTCCACCGAACTCCATTAATCCCAACTATATCTAACTTCAACATACCTATTGCCTTTTGTAAGTTATGCAACCTCCCACCTCGATTAAGGGATAGATTCCTTGCAAGCTCCGATCCGTAGAATGCCAGTGTTGACTTATGACGACACCATCCCAAGTAATCTCCGTTCTGAGATCCGAATGGGAAACTAGTTTATCTTCGGAATATTTTACCCGAGAGGATGCTATCATCATATATTCACACAGTAGAGCTGTATGTCCTCGAGAGAAGTAACGACTGTAATTTCCCCTTTCTTTCAGCCGCTCGAAGTAACTGTATGGCAAAGCCACATTAGCTGCTTCGTCAATAATCCAGACTGTTGCCGCTGCAACTACTAAAAAGGCTGCTGACCCTCTTCATGAAACACAGGTATGTCTCACCTCTGCACAGATGCAGACGTTTTCTTCTGATTCTATAATGTTGTATCAAAGACAATAGCTTCGCCCTAGGAACACGATTAAGCTTTTTCTAGGTCTATAAAACATAGCTACTGCTCCCTATTCCACTCATAACACTTCACCATTATTTACTGTAACGTAAATATTTTCTTCTCATAGACTCCAAGAATCCTAATGCCAAAGTGAATTTCATACAACTTGTCTTCAACTAATACTCGCACTCTCCATTTAACAATAACGGAGAATAATTTGCCAACAACGCTATTTAAAGAGATACCTTTGTTTCCATGCTTGACATTAGGTGCGGTTAAAATGTTCGTTAATCTAAGGATTCTAGGGATTAAGATTTTTATGAAATTATTTCTTTTGTACAACTCACCACAACAAAGCAATACTTGCTACACTGGCGAACTACCTTCAGATTCAAGAAGAATACAATAAATAGCCCCACGTTTGGCAGGTAATTGCAAATGAGAATACTACAAATTGATTTTTAATACCTGAAGTCGTCGTTATAAAATACTGCCATAATTGTTTACAGAAGATCGGAAGAGGTGTTGGAGGCTGAACTTGGGTTTCAAGGGAAATGTTGCAGCCCTATAGTACTATGTGGAAAGAGTTTCGAAAATGACGCACAATAACTTTTTTCTCTCCTGGTATTGCAGTTGTAATATTGAAATTTCACGACGCTGTAGTCTTACGCTTTCGATGCAAACGGTATTTTGCTTTTATATGTTGTTCTAGCCTGAAATACGAAGGAAATATGGCACGCTTTTTACTATCGCAACTTGTGAAAAGAGGAAGACTGTAGTTCCATATTTATGGCTCAAGGGCTATAAACTGAGAGAAATGCACAAGGCGTCGGACGTATCCTGATGACTGAACGAACCGTAACACTGCCTCCAGCTTGTGTGCATTCTTCGAAGATTCCGTGTTAAACTTAGGTGGCTGCGAATGGTCTAGGCTTGAATCTGTCCCCATTCGACTGCACACGTCAGTTAAAGGAAAGCCGCACATAGGACAACTCATAATCATATTGTAGTCGTCTCGAAGTCACTGCTTGCGATGCATTTCCCTTGCGGCATGCTGTGCACTGTAAAGATAGATGACTAGCGGATCTCACGTCAGGGAGGTAATCCACCGTATTTACGAATAGCTTTTATTTTTATTTTGTATTTATAGCGCACACAACAGCCTGTGTAGTAACCGAAAGAATTTTTAACAAATAAATAAGTAAATAATAACGACGGGAGAGATAGATACGGCCTCCAGAGGAATAAAAGAGACATTTGGAGAGAAGAAGAGCAGCTGTATTAACATCAAGGACTCAGGTGGAAAACCAGTTATGAGCAAAGAATGGAAAGCTGACCAGTTGAAACAATATATAAAGGGTCTGCACAAAGCAAATGATCTTCAAGACAATACTGTCGGAAATGAAGAGGAAGTGGATAAAGACAAGGGATACTAAACTATGACATTCTTTCCGTGTTACTGAAGTCTCTAGGAGAGTCAGCAATGGCAAAACTATTCCACCTGGTGTCCAAGATGTACGAAATACCCTCAGAGTAAAGAATATGTAATTATTCCAATCCCAAAGAAAGGTGACCTAGATTTAGGAAAAAATCAAATGTTTGTAAACCTATGGGACTTAACTGCTTGGTTATTAGTTCCTAGGCTTACAAACTACTTAAATAAAGCTAACCTAAGTACAACATACACACACACACATACACATACACACACACAAACACACGTGCCCCAGGGAGGTCTCGAACCTCCGACGGCGAGCAACCGCGCGCCCCCCAGCGAGGCGCCATCGACCACTACTCGACCGCGACGCAGATTTCGAGAAAGCTTCTGACAATGTTGACTCGAATACTCCCTTTGAAATTCTGAAATCATCAAGGATAAAATATAGGGAATAGAAGGTTATTTACAACTTATACAAAAACCCCATATCAGTTATTAGAGTTGACGTGTATGAAATTGACTTAGAAGGGAAGGGAAATAAACAGGAAGTTGTCTTTCGCCAATGTTATTCAATCTGAACGTCGAACAATCTGTGAAGGAGAGCAAATAGAAATATTGAGAAGAGATTAAAATTCAAACCAAAGAAATAAAAACACTGCGATTTGCCAATGACATTATAATTCTGTTAAAGACAGCACAGTACCTTAAAAGTTGAAAATTAACAAGAGAAAAACAAGGGTAACTGAATGTAGTCTAAGAAAATCAGGCACTGCCTAGAGAATTAGGTAACGAGTAAAGGTGGTTTTGTTACTCGGGCAGTAGAATAGCATACGGTGGTCGCAGTACAAACGTTATAAAATGCTGAATGGCAATGAGAAGAAATGCTTTTTCGTAAACGCGAAATTTGTTAACATCGAATGTTAATTTACATTTAGGAAGTACTTCCTGAAGGCACTTGTGTGGAGAGCTGCCTTGAACGATAGTGAAACATGGCCGAGAAATCAGACAGGAAGAGAATGAAATGTGGTGCTACACATGAATACTGAAAATTAGAAGAGTAGATTGCGTAGGAGAAAGTGCATGGAACTGGGAGAAGAGGAATTTATGGCATACCTTGACGAAAAGAATGGATCTTTGGCAGGACACGTTCTTAGACATCAAGGAATCGTAAATTAAGCATTGGAGGGAAAGTGTACCGTAAATATCTCAGAGGAAGACATAGGGATGAATAGAGTAAGCAGATTCAAATGATGTGGCTAATCGTTCTTATGAGGAGATGATGAGGCTTTCTCAGGTGTTGTATACAGTAAAGTGAGTAGAACTGGTTAAATAAAATATAGTAATAAATTAAAAGTGAATAACAAGTGATAAAGTCCATCACCCTCTCCACATGTGGAGCCGATGATACAACAAGCTGGCCGTCGACTAACCACCACATGTCAAACCACAAACTGTCAAACGTGACCAGAAGCCAATGACCTAATGTATGGATCTCCAGAGTAACGTAACGATCGATCTTTCAAAGAACTGTACAGCGTGACATAAAAGACAACTACCCTGAGGTTGGTCACCTTTAGGCAGGTCCATCAAACAATACTATGGCCAAGAAGCCGCCGCCATTGTTAGTATTAGCTGTAGCAGGTTTCTGAGTTTCAGTCATGGCCAGCTACCATTAGTTTAATTTTGTCGCCGAGACTCATCGAATAGTCAGCGAACGCTTATCAGTCAGTCATGACCTGGAAGAGCACTAGCTTCGTCGGCCAGCGCTGTTTAATTGGTGAACAAGAGGCAGATATGCTGCCAGCGTAGTCGGAGATACACGGCTCACGCATTGAACACACTATACAGCGAACGCCTAACTGCTGCCTCCATGACATAGCCAAGTCATTTTATTCGTAGTAACATTAATGTCTGATTTATTTGTTTAAAAATGTAATTTGTGTAAATGCTGTTTCATTTGCGCCTCAAACCTGAGCCAAGGAAATGATCCCACCTAACCCATTTGTTTATAACTTTTAGAAGCACTATTGTGTCAATAAGATGTTACCGTGAAGTTAAGGCTAGCCTTCCATGACAATATGGCAATGCATTTACAGTAAAGTCGGAAGTGACTTTTTCAGCCCTTTCTGTTAATGTCAGCTCTAATATAATTGTTGTCCTAATTGTTCATATTTTAAGAAAGCGGTGCCAGAACTGTTCACAGGATTCAGTAGGGTGGAATGCTGCATCAGACTAGTCTCCGGACTAGTTTCCGGACTGTGGAAATATATCACTCTTAGGAACGATCTGTTCATTTGATTTATTATTTAAAATACGTACAAGTTCCTAAATTATATTTTATTTAGATGAGTTTCTTCGGAAGATTAAACTACTACAAACGGATAAAACATTTACATGCTCTACGCTGAAGCCAAAACATTATTGTTGGCATTTCTGTTGCGACATGTCAAAAATTATTTTGGTAGGCAAGTACATTTTTAAAAAGTTTCTTCTGTGATGTGGCTCATGTAAATGAAAGATCCGATGAAGGCATATTAGTCTGCCTAAACTGGACATCTAAATAAAAGGTAAGAGCGATATTTGCTGTATTCTACATAATAAATTTTAGAGTGCGTTCCTCAGAATCAATAAGCAACAGTTTCAAAGATTACGTGCTTAGTAAGTCAGATACCACAACGAATAACAGCACTTCAACAGTTATCTTCAGGGTACACAACAGACTTTCAGTTCCTCAGAATAATAAGATCAATAAGAATACAAAAGAACTTCTCCTTCTAGTTTTTTTAACATGAGATCCTAAACTACACAGGTACACCGTCCAAGGATATTCAATGGGGGATTGTACAGATAAAACGTGGAATGAAGTTTCAAAAGAAGTAAACTTGTCAGGTATTTATATCCAGTTTTAGTTTCACTGTGTACTTATTCAACACCTCAGTATTGGGGCACAGGTCAACTAGAACAAAGCTTCCTCAAATAAAGATAATTCACAATAAACTGCACAATCACGAACTAAGAACAATTACGTGCGCCCATATGCGTTATTTAAATGCAAAAGTTACCAAGCGACGGCAGTGAAGCCATGGGAGTCTGAATATAAATAATTCAGTAAGTAATCTCTGTACCAGCATTAATGGTGGAGTGATTGTTCATTTTGGCCAATGACATTTGCAGAACCAGCGATTTTAATGTCTTGGTCAGCTTTTTGCACTCAGTATTAGCACCCATCTCTGTTTCTAACGCAGTTATGAAGTACACAAGAAACAATCTATGATGAACGTTTCATTCTATGTACAGATGCACCCTCAAAAGCTCATTACAATACCTTTCCTTCAGATGGTACGAGTAAAACAACACAGCATCTCCATAATCAGTGGAACTGATTGTTACGCAGATGGTTCTTGAAGCGAATGACGAAGTTTTGTACTGCCTGTTGGAAGTCACAAGCAGTGTGGAGAAAAATCGCACTTTCGACGAGTGCGGACGGCCTTAGTGATTCGTCACTCTCCCGGAGGTCATTACCAGATGCAGCCCATTAGATCATAGGAGTTATTGTGGCATATAATTTGATTGACTGACGTGTGGTACTGAGAAATGCATCGCAGTAGTCCAACATTTCCTTAGATATAGTGTACGATATTGTAAATTCAAGATAAAATTTCGCTTCTCTGCACACGTTGACTACAGTAATAACTACGGCATTTCTCTTTCGTAATTTATATTTCCCTCGCTAGAGATGCAGACGAAAGCAAAACACGCTAACTTCGAAAAATATGTTTGTAAAATGTCAACATAGAAGCAACAACACCTACGAAGGAAAAACTTTATATTGTGCTTACTTTCCGATCCTTCCTCGTACTTATGCAAAGATTGAATGGTTTGAGAATTCAGTGCCCATTGTACCACACTGTTTGAAATTCTAGTCGCACGTGGCAGCATGTACGGATAGCAAAGGTTACCTCGCAACACTTGCAAGTTCCAGACTGCACTGAGTGTCGAAGAATATGAAAAACAGTAGCAGTGAAGTGAGAGACCATGTTTTGTACTTCCTCTCCTATGTCATTCAGTCTGTATGTTAAGCACATTAAGGAGATCTTGGAGATATTTAGAAAACTATGACTTCTGGGAAAAGAATAAAACATTTTGATCTTCGTCAGTAACATTTTATATCTCACAGAGGATGCGGTGGGACAAAGATAAATGGTGATGAAGGACGTTACGATTTCTAGATAATCTTCTCCCACCATGAACTCGTCATAAATCTAGCTTAATATAATTTCAAACCTTGTTTATAGATCTTGTAGTTGGTTGCTAAGTAACTATTTACAACTTGGAAGTCACCTAGCAACACAATTCATTACATAAAATGTACCGTTCAACTTCTTTCCGAAATCTATGTTCCACCACACAATATAAAAAAATGAATGTTCTTTTCCAAGTAAGTTTAGTTGAATTAACAGGTCCTTGTATCGGCCGGAGAAAATAAATCAAACATGTAGAATGACTTTCAAAGTTACGTAACCAGACCTTGATGTTCGACTGAAATGCACAGCTTTCTAGATTAAAATTTCTCAAACAGAATTTCACTAATTACAAATGCCTCTCGAAAGTTGAGAACTTGCAATATACTTTTCAAGTCACCACTGTCATTTTCTTGTCTGTGAAAAAACGTATAATATCATAAAATTCTTATTCACTTCCAATAATAGAATATTTTATAATTGATAATTCTTGATAATATAAAGTTTGAAGTCTTCCCTCATTAAAAAATACACACATTTATTGAATCAAATTACATAACAAGCGTCAACATTTGCTAGTGATCCGATCAAACATTAACATAAGACTGAACGAACTTGATACAATAGCATTTTTTTTAGAGGACGATCGCTGTTTTCGCAATAAAGAAGAAGCAGAGACGTTCGCTGCCCCGTGACCGCCGGCTAACTTCATATGATGGCCAGTTCTGTGATGCCGGTCGGTGCTGCGGCGATGTTGCTACTGTTCACTGCTGCACCTCGATCAACCATGAAACAGACAGAACAAACACAAAACACTCTTAAGTATCACATCATAAACAAAAGATATCTTAATACATACATTTGCTAAACGTCCAACTGGTGTCCAACTCGTCCGTGTGGAAACTCTCCCTGAATACTAAATCCAGGGGATTTAAAGGATCTTGGCAGCGCGCTGTTTCTCGCTACGAACCGCCGCCCTACTGTCACGTTAATACGCGTTTGTACAAAGTAACGTTAGGTTTTGCACCACTCTGCCTCTAGCCAACCACATCTCAATTCTGTCCCCTCTGATGCTTCTTAGAAATTTTACTGGTTTTAAACTACCAATGTTGCATTTTAGTTTCAACAGTGCTCCAATGGAAGCAGAGCGTCAACACCCTTCTGAGTATCGCCACAGACAACAATTTTACTGCATTGTTTGTCCTAGTCCTTGCGGCTGTAATGTGTGGGCGTCTTCCTACATGCAGCTTCGCACATTTTTCCCTCTCTGTCTGACCACTGAATCACCTTACCTTGATGCTCTCAGGTAACAGTGACCAACTTGCTGTGTATTGTAATATCTGGGGCGAAGCAAACGACACACGCAATTGAGTAAGCTCGGGGTTTACCGATATGCCGCAGCCTTCGATAAAGTTTCTAGCTTGTTATAACAATCTCATCGAAGCACTGTATTCGCTTCGGCGACAAAAAAGAAAGAAAGAAAGAAAAACTTCCCCTTTTTTCTCTTTTTCTCTCCGGTCACTGATAATTTATTTACTATCTTTGACTACAGAGGAACAACATGATACCCGGGGTCCGTCTCAGTTACAGGACTCGCAGACGTTTAGCATACTTTCCCTCACTTTCACGTGTGCAGAAAATTTGGGGTACACAAATTTACTCACGGATGAGAGGGAGGGGATAACGGAGTGGCGTCAGGAGTGGCATCCTGTCAGTTCTTGAGTTAAAATGTCTCTTAGTTATAACGCCGCCGACCGTCTATGCGGGATAAAGGCAAAATAAAATGAAGAATCATTTATTTACTTATTGCTGTTGTTACATATGACATGTACTTTGACTGCCAATCACGTCAATTGACGGTATTTGGAAATTTCTATAGGAGTCCAATCACGTGATTTGGAGTGATCATTTTCGTGATTTTAAACACAAAGTTAAGTTTATTGACGGGCTGGCTCTAACGTAAATACGTTACTTGGTAAATCTAGTGTCTAAACCAGCCTATAGATCTTATAAATTTAGTTTCTAAACCAGTCAACTGGTCGCATTCGTTGTATGAAATGATGCAAAGTACAAAGTGTTGTCTGCTCAGTCAGCAGGTAAATTAACGGACATGGCTTCACGCAAAAATCTTCTCCCTGACAGAGTTGAGAGGTGGTCAAGACAGAGGTGCGTCA